>OX375878.1:30521884-32921884 GCA_947359465.1 Metellina segmentata | reverse complement strand
GGATAAAAATATATTAATTAAATATATAAAAGTAAACCCAAGCATCTCTCTACTATTATAAAAGGAAGTGTTTGTTTGTCTGTTTGGGGCCACAAAATCCTAACGATTCTATGGCACTTACAGCAATGAGATTTGGAACACTGGTAGTCCTGAAATTTTTGCAATTTTTGGGTCACAGTGAATTTTAAAATTCAATCTAGAAGATTTTTAAATGAATTCAATAGTTTTATTCTCCATTGGTTTTCAACGCCTTTCTTCCGCAAAAGAAGAATCCCCCCAATCTTGACTTTCTCTACCCACATGACCTTGCCGTCAAGCTTGGAACCTAGTTAAGTTTTTTTTCATCACAGAGAAAGCTCTGAATTTTTTTTTTAGAGTAAAAATTTCAACAGATTTGGAATCTGCGGAAAATTTCAGTTTAGATTGATACCTAAAAATATGATTTTTTTAAATAAATAATTTTTAAATTGAATAATATATCTTCAACGGATTTGAAATCTGTGGAAAAATTTTTACACCAGATTAATACCTTACATCACAGCATTGCCCGTGGTGTTGGTTCACGGGCAACACTGGGCTAGCCATGCAGTGGCTAGTATATATATAATATTAGACAGTAGCTATGAATAAGTATAGTTTATTTGTTTCATCACCACAATAGAAAATTCTAATGGACTTGGTGCATATATAACCAATGGATTTAATATATTTTAAGCTGTTTAACAAGCCATAAGTGCATAAAACATCTTTGTGAGGTACATGAAATCATTATTGGCAAAATCTTTAACATAATCAGCAACACTCTAATTTACATTTCCATATTTCTCAGTTCGCAATGCATCTATGTAAATTTTTTCTTGATTCTATACATTGTTTGAGCTTGCTACATACTTTAGAAGAATTTTTACCTATACACAAAAACATTAACTGACTTTTATATAGATTGCTTTTATTATTAGTGAAATATTTCTACAGCTTGTTATTAAGTAATTGCATTTATTTTATAATAAATTTTTAACTCTTTAAAACATGTAGGAAAAGTATTTTTTAAGACAAACCAGTGAGCTACACTTATGAGCACAACAGTTGCAAGAGTAAATTTAGGCATTCATTCCATAAGAGAAAACTTCATTTATTACCTATGAATGACTTCCAAATCATTGTCTTGTTCCATCCATGCAGTAGGTAAATCATACACATCATTTTGGGTAGATTCCTAATTAAAAAAATATATATTTACCTTTAAATATGTATAGGAAGGTTGAAATAAAGATTGGATGCAAAAGCAAATATAGATAATTTACATTAATATTAAAAAGTAATAAATACATAAAAGATGCTAACAAATAAAATGTACTAAAACCCATATATTGATAATGCACTGCTAGTTGAAAATCAATGGAAAGTGTTTAGGCAACAATTTTGGCACATGATAGATAATGCATAATTTATTCCATTGGGCATAATTTAAAAAATTTGTTGAAATTCAGTTTGAATTAAACACAGAAAAATTCTCATGTGGCTAGCAGTAGACCCGATATATTCAGATACCTCATGCCTTGAAATTACTTTGTGTCTGCTGCCCATAGCACAGAAACCACTTCAAAATGCACTTAGAGTGTGTCACTTGGAGGAATGTACATTTATATACTGTATAGCACTATGAATTAGACAATTGTATATTGTAATTGTAAAGACCATTTCTACTTCAGTTCATTTAATGATCTTCAAAGGACAACCTCTTTTCCAAGGTAGTCTCATAATTGTTTAATAAGATTAGACAAGAGAATGAATTGACTAGTTCAACCTTTGAAAGTGGTCTTGTGAAATCCTGATATTGCCCTGAGTGTTCCTTTCAAGACTATTGCTATAGGGCCTGTATCCTGTTCATCTACTTTTCAGATCATCGCAAGATACAAGATTATCTAGTGTAATAGTGGACCACAAAATTATTTACATCTGCAAACAATACTGATCGCCAATGTTCTCTGCTTCAAGTGACATGTTTTCTCGTCAGCTTTGCCTATATATACTCCCTTTATTTACAATAAGTACGCAGATGGCAACACAGAAAGCAAATATTCTTCACAATGCATTGCAGTCCTAACATGATGTCATACCATAGTGGATATTCACATTCCTCATGCAAGATGGTCAGAAACAAGTTAAAATCATGTTTCTAGTTCTTATCTTAACAGTAAAATTATCAAAACATGCAACTATCATTGTGGGACTCATCTTTTTTAAACCAAAATAGAATAAAAACTTATTCCACAAGCCTTTGGATGATGCTATAACATTAAGCATCTTACTGTTTCAGTCAGCGACAGGCTCATTGCTATTCATACATCTGACAGAATGAGATGAGCAATTGCTCCGAGTCATCCATTACAGCATTTCAGATGGAAAAGTTCCAAGTTCAGATGAAAGATAAGGTTTTTGCTTTTAATAGCACAAGAGCCAGACCTAATCAAGCAATGTTTTTTCCATCAAGCAAATGGACATACACATTGTTGAGCAACGCCAGAGAGTGACAACGCGGTAGGAAAGAATTGCGAGAGAGGTCAACGGAACAAGCAAAAACTCACAACTCTCCCTGATTGCGAATCGAAACTTTCCACATTCCCTTCTGATGGGGTTCAGTGAGAAGGGTGATGGTACAAGGACACATTCTTGATAGGACACTCAAAGGAATCAGACGGAGGGATTTGTGAATCCACGAGAAAAATGATGATTTTGGCATTTGTGTGAAAATGTTACCAACAGGAATCGTATCTACAATGGCTGCAACTTGCCAGTGTAATGGGGAAATTCACTGAGTCACTACACTTTATCAAGACTACATGACTCAAAGTTAAAAAACCAATTGGCATTACAAAAATGTTAGTTGCCCTTAATGTAATTGATTAAATTAAGCACTAATGCTATCCTTAAAAAAATATTTGGGGTGTCTTTATCATCCTTTTTATAATACTATAATGGGTAGTTTTTTTATTCCTTGTTTGGAACAGAAGGCAATCTTACCTCAGATATTCCCCAAGCTTGTGATAGAGCAGATTCTCCTCCATTCTAAAATGAAAAAAATCAGCTTCTTTAAATTATTTTTCAGTTTTAGTGAAGCTCTCTAAGCCCACACATTGCACCAAAAGTGTAATAAAAAAAAGGTATTTCACTATCATACCTGTTCAGCTGAGGTTGAAAGAGCAGTCATTAAAGGTGGTTCAAAATTGACACTTTCCACTAAAAATTCAAAATAAATATAAGCAACATATAAAGTGACTATACCAATTGTTTTTAACCCACTACAAAAGAAATCCCCTCTTACTGTGCAGTTCAGATCTAGTTCTTTGTTTATCCCTTGCTGGCTTTTTTGAGGCAATACGTTGTGGCACATCAGGTAAAATCTAATAAAAAAGGAAAGCACAACACAAAAATATTACAAAAAATATAGCAAAGCGCAACACAAAAAATACAAGAAACTGTAGCAAAGTACATGTGAACTGTTACTCATATGGTTCGTGAACGGCAAAAGAAAAGAGAACACTGAAAATAAGCGTTTATTTAAGTAAACGTAACAACAAATCAGATTTCTATAATCTCAGGGAAGAGCATTCTAAAGAACGAACAGTTCACAAATTCTGTCGCCTTCCACGCTCTATTGTTCCCTGTCACTCTCTGCCTCTTTCACTAGCCAATCACCCCTGACCAAACCCCTCCTAGTGTCACTCTCTTTTCTTAACCACATGACCCTTGCCCCTCTGCTTTCCCCAGCAAGTAGGGGTTGAGTGAAGAGGGCAGAATATTACACTACAGTACATATGTCGAAATATTTACTACAACCATGTTAGGAAAACTATTTGCTTACATTTTGTTTCAAATTTTATGCATTTCCATATTCAAACACAAGATACTCAACCACAAGTTCCATTATTATTCACTATGCAAAATTTTGTCCTAATACGAACAAAATGAGTGGCATAATGGCTTAATATGTCAGAAATTACTCTCTATATCAAAAAAAGTTACCGCCACCGCAGGATTGAAAACTGTGTTGTTTAGCTCGATTCTTAGACGGTTTTCCTAGAAAGTTTGGATCAGGAAAATATGAAAATAACATGGTTCGTTCTTCATCCTGTGCCCTGGACAATTGTAAAGATCTTTTTTCGATGCGGTTATCAGTTTAGGGTTTATTAAGTGTCAAAGTTGAAAATGCGAAATTTCTTACGTGAGTGAGCAATACACATACATATTTTTAGTCTTAAGCCGTGAGTTTTTTTAAAGAGTACCTCTCAAAGTAAATTTTTGCAGCTCGTCGAAATAATTTGGTTTTGATAGTATTTTTTTTTAATTCGGGGAAAATCGGGACATTTTTGCTACTTTTTTTTTAAACTGTCATATTTATATCTTATTACTATTAGTTTTAAATTTTTAAAATATTGCAGTATACCTCAGAATGTACTCTTTCTTACGGTACAATTATTTTTGAAATATATTAATAAATAAATTCGATGCAATCAAAAGTTGGTCATACAAAATTCCGAATCTTTGGACATTTTCTCTATTTTTTGTTAAAACTGTCATACCTACATCTTAAAACTATTATTTTTTAAATTTGAGAACATCGCTGAATACCTTACATTGTACTCCTTCTTATGGTACAATTATCATTTTTTAATTGGTTAGTAAATAAAGTCGATGCAAACAAAAGTTGGTCATACATTTTTCGGAACTTTCAGATCGTAATTTTCGATACAAAACTAAAACTGTCATATCTATATGCTACTACTATTAGTTTTTAATTTTGAAAATATCACACCATACTTCAGAATGTACTCTTTCTTACAGTACAATAATTTTTGAAATTGGTTCATCAATAAATTCGATGCAATCAAAAGTTGGTCACACAAATTTCGTATTTTTTATATCTTGCAGCATGTTTAAGGAAATGAGGGGTGCATTTTTCACTATCGGGTTTGCCAGTTATCAAATT
Organism: Metellina segmentata; assembly: GCA_947359465.1. Taxonomy (NCBI): domain Eukaryota; kingdom Metazoa; phylum Arthropoda; class Arachnida; order Araneae; family Tetragnathidae; genus Metellina; species Metellina segmentata. Next base: position 32,916,894 of record OX375878.1, on the reverse strand, counting down.
TATCGTAGCAGCAATTGCCATAAAAACGATTTCTTTTCAATTGGCAAGGAAAAAGGCTCGTTTTTTACACTCTGTTCTCAGACGGTTTACTGAGAAAGTACAGATCATAAAGTTAGGACATTAACACGGTTTATTTAAAATTGTACAGTGAACAAAATGAAAAAGTTTTTTTACGGATGTTGCTATTAGTTTAAGATGCATTGAGTTTTAAAGTAAAAAAAGTGAAATCACTTGCAAAAAGAGTCTTGGTTTGTAAAGCAAACCAAACAAGATTGCATAGGAATCCCTGGGGGTCGGCGAGCATAAGCAAGCAGGGGCGAAGCCCTCGCTGTGATGTCATGGACCGGAGTGTCAAATCAGGATCATACAAATTATTCAAATAGTTTCGCTGTCCAGGAGATTCACTCTGGCAAAGGAATGTTGGTTTGCGAAGCAAACCAAATAGGGTCTTTGAAAGGAGTGTTGGTTTGCGAAGCAAACCAAATGGAATTGTGTAGCAATCCTTTGGGGTTGGCAAGTGTAAGTGAACCGGTGGAGGAGTCCAATAATAGAGTCAAAAAAGATAACGTCCATTTTAAAAGTATTGATTTTGCAAATTGATGTCTATTAATTTTTCTCTGAAATTTATATTTCCTTTTTTAAACTATAAGCATCTGATCTTTAGGTGCCCTCAAACAAACTCATTTACTTAATTCGTCCATTATGATATTTTATACTCCATATAATTAAAAAAGTAAACAATACAAAAAAAATTCACTTACACCATCATCGTCAACATCCTCTGGAAATGCCATATGAGGATTGCTCACCCTATCAAGCAATTCTCTTGCTAACTGCTTTGTCAAATCACCTTGTAAGTATGGATGCTGAAAAAACATACATTTTGGTATTTGAAAGAATGGCATGAAAAAAAATCTTAAATATATCTTAATATATACAAAAAAGCATCAGTTAACCATCTCACCCTAAAAGCTATTTTTATATAAAAAATGTAAATTTCTAAATAAACATTTTTATAGTTTATAAATATTTTTTAACAAAATTAAAAATCTGTATATGAGGAATAAAATTTTTTTTAAAGAACAGAAAATTTTTGAAGTAACATGAGTGAAAGTTCAAAAAACAGAATACACAATCAAAAGATGGAAAATTATAAGCAGAATGTACATTTTTGAGTAATTATGCTCTGGCCATTATTAAGGGTCAAGAATAAACTTGCATGGAAAACATAAAGTTTAAATAATTAACTTTTAAATGAATTGATTGTTACATACTGGAGTTTTTTACCAGTGAGTCAAATTTCAAATTGAAATATTTAATAATTATATTGGTTATTAGTTATTTGGGTTAGTCGTAAATAGGACAAGTTGAAAGGCAATAATTATACTGCCAAGATTAGATAATTGAAGTGGGTGAAGATATTGTGAAGAGATACTTTAAAAAAATGCAATGTATTAAATGAAAATCTAAATTAAATATAAAAGTTCTCAGTAGCTCATTAAACACATTAATGTGATTTGAGGATAAACCCAAGAATTAAAGTATGAACTCAAATAAATCAATTAGATCAACCTGGCCAACTTGCATGCAGCTAGACAAGGGTTTTTGTTGTTCATTTTGCAGCTCACCTAATAACAATAAAAAGTATAATAGAGATGTAACCAGCCCTCCCCTGTATAAAGTTTCAGATTTCCAAGGAAGTCCATGAATTCTGTACCGAAATACAATGCATAAAGAATAGTGAAATAGAGTACAACATATGAAAAATTGTCAATATATTACCTGTAATAACCTTTCTGCTGTTGGCCTTTTCTTTGGATTCTTAGTTAAAGCAACTTTTATAAAATGATGGAAAACTGATGACCTAATAAAAGAGAAAAGGAAAATAGTCAGTCATAATTTTTTTGTCAGCACAATAAGTACATTGAGTTTAAGGATTTTCTCAAGACTATTCTGAATCAAACAACTCCATATAAGAAAATATTTCCAGTCCCAGTACACTAAGCATGACATAAAAATAAGTGTTGGTGGTAGTTATCGAGTAAAAAGGAGATATTTATTAATGTTTACCCTACTTATGCCATATCTCTAATATTACTTGTGCAGTTTGTCCAGTTCAGGTTAGTTGGATTGTTGGGTTTTATGGCACAAATGCCTCATTTGATCAAGCTGTACTAAACACATGGCAATGTTGTTATAGACATACACATGGAAAGTTTACTGATAAATACTCCCAGACAGGAATCAAACTTGTACTACCTACAACTATAGATTAAAAGAGAATCTAGATTAAAAGTTTCAATTATCACACTTTTCACATATTATAACTTATGACCTTGTGTGAGGGGACTCTAAAGAGTGCCAGCACCACGACCAGTAGTCTATTGTACTGAAACACCCTACTGATCTATTAAAGACCAATTGCCAAAATAAATTTCAGCATGTACCCGATTGGAATGTTTGACAGTTCCCAGGGTTTGACACAATCGTTTTTCCAGATACTCAAATTGTTGGGCAGAGTAATAATCACAATCAACACAGAACGTGTATTTTACTCTCCTCTACCATCCGACAGCCTCTATATGAGGCATCTAAAACACCCATAAGGTTGAAGTGTTTTTTCAAATATACAACTATAACTGCTTCTACAATATGCATTTCTCATAAATGTGGATTCCATATATGTGAAACATGATTTTCCTATTCAAAAACGAAAAGCACAGAAATGTATCAGAAGTAAAATCCTCTAATTCACATAGAAACAGGAAATTAAAAAATGTTGAGTTGTGTTAAAAGAACAAATACAAAAATTATAATCAAAAGAGTAAAGCTACAGTAAAAATGTTTAAAATGTGTACCATTTTATTTTGTCTGTTAGTGTTGGTGGCTTGAAACCTGACTTAGACATAAGAAAAAGTGCTCGCATTGGATGGAGATCAAACATGGGAGGTTGAAGCTCAGCAAGTTCAATGGCTGTTATGCCCACAGCCCAAATATCACATTGTTGGTTATAACCTCCTTTCCTCTCCACAGCTGCAACTTCTGGGGCCATCCTTTAATGAAATGTATACAAAAATTAACTTAAAGAAACATTACAAAGTTACATTAAAAAGCATTAAAAAAATCTGAAAGAAAATTTGTGGATGCAAATGGAAAGACAGTGCAACCAAAAAATACTTTATGGAAAAGATAGACTGCACTGCTAGATGCACCTATTGTATTGTAAGTTAATATTTGTAGTAGTGGTTAAGTATAATTGGTCTAGTCTTTTCTACTGTAAAGAATGAAAAAAAAAAAACTTTAAATTGGACTTTTTTTCCACAAAATAGCAAAACTCAATTAAATGAATGTTGTATTTCAATATTTATTTGCTTCTTTTCTTTCTTGACACTGGAAATAGACAAAACTTGAAGGTGACTTAGCATTGAGATTTTAGAATACCAGTTGTAACTTTAACCCTCTGAGGTCATGTGCACATTATTCTGCCATTCAGCTTCAATTTTCTTCGCATGCCTGAAACCAGTTAGACTTTTCTAGAATATTGCAAAAAGAATATTTCTCAAGATTCTTTTGATCATTAGAAGTGGTAATTTAGTCATTGGGTGTTATGTGGTAAAAACAATAGTACACCTCTCAAACTACATGGGACACTTTCAGGGTTAAAAAACACTTATTTTTAAAACTATGAAACTAAAATAAATATTTTTAAACAAAGAATTTGATTTAAAAAAATGAAAAATCTAAACAATGCCTGGAATGTATCAGGAAAGCAATGTCATCGTTTCAATCATTGAAATTGTAATTTTAAGCATGAATTTATATTCAATAAAGTTTATCATAGCTATAAAATCTTCTGAAATATCAATACACATACATTGAATATATGCTCAAAATTAAATTTCAAACTTTTGTGTCCATGTAGAGCGCTTATACACACACCAATAATTATCGGATGTTGGAAACGTAATTATTGGAGTGACTGTGTTCAGGCATGGTCTCTTGTACATTACATTCGATTTTTATTGGAAATCTGCAGCATTTTTATTTGAACGTGATCAAATTGCATAAACCATTTTATTCGACGTTTCTAGCAGCTTTGTTAAAATTGTAGTTAAAGTGAATATGCCTGTATCATTAAAAAAAAAAAGAAAATAAATTGTTATATTGCACTGGATGTATTTGCAAAAGCGTAGAAATAACTCTTTTGTATTTCATCCACAAATAGAGGAACAGTATGTGGAAGGTGCATTTTATACAATGTTTTATAAGCTCCGCAAGTAATACAAGTTTTAACACTTCTTTTTTATATCGTATCAATAATTTAAAACGATGGCAGCCAATAACTGTGCCTAAAATGCAGGTTAATATGTAAACAAGTGCAATTCTGGCATGCGAAGCGCAGGAGCATTGGATATTTATTGGTCCAGCTTAACAGACCGTACGACAATGCAATGTCGGATAGCTTTTTCACGGATCCGATAATATTGGACAATTGTGTTAGGTACCCAATAGAAAACAATATAATTCAAAAGTATCCGATAATTATTGGTGTACAAACACTTGTATGACAAAAAACAAATTAATTAAGCAAACTGTTTATGATTAAAGGTAAGAAATACAATAACTTCAGATGTCCATAAAATTTTTCCATTATGTTATTATATTTTTTATCAAGATTCTTATTCATTTGTGAACAAGTAGAATTAAATATAATTTGACAAGTATAAGATATATTACGAGGTTAATATTATTATATCTCACAGACTATTCAGTGAAAAAATCCTGTAAACCAATAGAAATAAGGTTCTTACCCATGGAATAACTAGGTATATCACAACTAATAAGCTTTATTTTTTGCAATTAAGATCCAAAGCTAACAATTAAATTTTCAAAAACAAAATTAAACCTACCAGCAAATTCTAAGTAACTGTAACTTTCAGAAAACATTCGATTAAAAGATCTGATTATGTATGAAAAAGCTGATGACTAACAATGGTATAGATGATTAGGATGGTTGAAATTGTGAAAATGAATACAAATATAATGAATAAAACTAACTTTACAAGAGGTGGAGAATGAAAAAATACCTGTCAGAAAGACCACAATAGGTATACATAATATGAATATACAAAAATGCATTAATTTCAAAATCATAATAAATATATTACCAGTAAGGAGTTCCAATGAAAGATTTACGCTTGCTCATGGTGGCAGTAATTTGTGCCGAAACTCCAAAATCAGCTAAAAGAATAAATTTTATTTCCTAAATAAATTCAATATGAGCAGATACTTGAAACACAAATGATTCATACAATAATTCATTTTAAATTCCACTCATGGAAACATTTCCAACAAACGGAATGTGTTATTTTTTAGGAGTTTTGAATTGGAATAAAATGATAAATAACAAAATCAAATTTTCGAGCACTTGACAAACTAAAAAAAAAATTTAATTAAAAACTCACCTAATTTTACATCTCCTTCATCAGAAAGCAAGATATTGGCACCTTTAATGTCCCTATGCATCATTCCAATGGAATGAAGGTACTCTAGACCTTTCAAAGTTTCTCTACATGCATATGCAATTTGTAGCTCTGTCAAAGGTCCAGTGACTGGAAAAAGAATTACATTTTTAATATAAGAAAAACATTTGGGGGGAAGCTGTCCCCATATAATTTTTTAGCAGGATCTAAGGCATTAGAAATTGAAACACCAAACAGGTAACTTGTGTGATCATTATTTTACATGTTAATTACACATTTTAAAACAATTAAACCTTTCCAGCTTTTAAAGTGAATCAAAAGGTTGGATAGGGGTTCTATGGCACAAGGGCCATATTTGGCCAATCTGAACCAAACATAAGATAGATAATGTCAAGTTATTGCGAAAAGAAAGGATGGAGAAGAGAAAGGTAGCTTGGGCATCCTGTTGTTGTGATTCCCATGTTTACCAGAGGCAGAACACATCATGGGAAAAGAATAGATCGCTATGGTAACTCGGGGTCGTGAAGCCATGAATCAAAAGAAACTTTGAACCTTTACCTGCCTATCAAGCATAGTTTTATGTAATATATTGATCTAGTCTTTTCTTGAATGTCAAACTGCACTTGTGGATCTGTCTGAAAGAAACAAATTGTCTCTTATCTGGGTCCCTGGTCATTGTGGGTAATGAAATGGCAGACCAATTAACAAAACATGGATCTAAAACACCATTTATTGGAAAAGAGCCTGTTTGGGGTCTACCTCACAATGTGGTTAGGGAGACTATCAAGGGTTGACTCCTTGCCGAGTCCTACAATACATGGTTTCAATCTAATGATCAAAGCCAAAGAGCTCAATCAACAATCTCCCTGGAACACATCGAGTGAACTGCTGAAATTGAGCAGGAAAGAAATCAGAATTGTTATTGGCCTTCTAAGTGGCCACTGTACCCAAAATAGACACCTCAACCTTATGAGTGTTATTGATGACCCATTATGTAGAGGCTGTCGGTTGATGGAGGAGAGTCCTGTACATGTCTTATGTGATTGTGATTACTACTCTGCCCAACAATTCGAATATCTGGGATACCATTGTATCAAACCCTGGGAACTGTCAAACATTCTGATCAGGTATATGCTGAAATTTATTTCGGCAATTGGTCTTTCGTGGATCAGCAGTGGTCTCAGTACAATAGACTATAAGTCATGGTGCTAGCACTCTTCAGAGTCACCCCCACAATGTCATTAGTCCTTTCTTGGTAAACAAAGCTAATAAGATCAGGGCCTAGAGGTTAACGTGGATCATGAACCACTCCAAACATCTATGGCTACAAAGGGATTTAAGCATAGAGCTTGTTGAACTATTATGTGCGAACAGAATATTAACTATTCAACTACCTCTATTGAGAACTTAAGAGAAATGTAAATACTACTATCAACATAGAATTCAGACATAGGATATTTTAATATATCAGGTCATCCAGAAAGTTCTGCGCGTTTTCAAATTGAAGCTAGCTTTGTTATTATTATTTTTTTACTGCTGATAAGGAGTGACCTTGATTGAAGCAGATGTTTAAATTCGGTCTTTTCTGCTTACACTGCATAATTATAGCATGTGTTGTAGCATAATTTTTGTTTCACTGCAGTGCTATGAATGGAGAACCAGAAAGTTCATTTTTGTCATATTATGCTCTTTTATTTTAAGAAAGGAAAAAATGCTACTCAAACTGCTTGTAAAATGTGTGCTGCATATGGACATGGTGCAGTTCTGAGGCCACAGTTCGAAGGTGGATAGTATACAAGAATGTTACAAGGAAAAGATCATGGGGTAAGTCAAATGAACCTCCCCAAGTAACACCAAGAAGGGGACTGCATACCAAAAATGTAATGCTTTCTGTAAGGTGGGACAATAAAGAAGTTGTTTGTTGTTATGAATCGTTTCCACAAAATCAGACAATAAATTCGGAAAAATACTGTTCTCAAATGGCAGTATTAAAAGCAGAAATTGAAGCAAAGAGGCCAGAACTGACCAATCGTCGAAGTGTTGTCCTCCAGCATGACAATACTTGGCCCCACATTTCGCTGAATGTCAGACAAAGACTTATTGAGTATGGCTGGGATGTTTTGTGTCACCCCCATATTCACCAGACCTTGCCCTCTCAGATTTTCACCTCTTCAGGTAACTTCAGAATTCTTTGAACGGCCTGGAGTTCAATTCTTTGGAGACTGTCAAACAGCACATCAATAACTTCTTTACGAATAAGCCTAATAATTTTTTAAAAAGGAATTTTCCAGCTACCAGAAAGATGGTAAAAAGTCATAGAACAAAATGAGGCTTATGTGATTCAATAAAATTTACTTTTTCTTTAGGTTTCCCTTAACTTTGAAAAAAATTATTAAAACCACACCCCTTTGATAACATAAAAACCCATACACTGCAGATGTATCTCCAACAGATTTGTGCATATTAGTTAAAAATATATAAAAGATTAAACTATTGAAATTCTATTGATTCGATAAATTGACTATGGATTCAGGGAGCAAGTTATATGAATTTAAAACTCAAAGCTTAGTACAAATGATACGAGGTAAAGATAAGCTTTACTTATATATGTTTTAACATCAGAAAATGTAAAAATTATGGACTTGTCAATAAAGGAATAATCTTGATTCCATGAAAACAATAAAATATAAGAATGTGCATATCTCTACTATTATAAAAGGAACTGTTTGAAGGTCTTTTTGTTTCTTGTGATCAAAGTCCTGACAAATCTATGGCACTTACAGTAATTGGATTTGACACACAAGTAGTCTGAATTTTTTGGGCAGCGGTGAATTTTAAAATTCAATCTAGAACATTTTTAAATGAATTTAATGAAAATTAATTATTATTGTTTTCTTTGGAATGGCAATCGCATAACAATATGACAGATTCTAAAGTTTCCATTTTCATTTTGCGCAGAGAAATGATTTTCTAGCAGAAGATAAAAAAAAGTTTTAACATTAGTTATGTAGTTCTTTATTTCTATCTCCTAGACCGTTAAAGAAAGAATCAAAATTTTAACGGATTTGAAATCTGTGGAAAATTTACTTTAGATCGATACCTAAAATATGATTTTCTTCAAACAAATAATCTTTAAATTGAATATATCTTCAACGAATTTGAAATCTGCGGAAAATTTTACACCAGATTAATACCTTACACCACGGGCTAGCCACGCAGTGGCTAGTCTATTATAATATCCATTTATAATATAGCCTTTAAGCTTAAATATCTTAAAAATTACAGATTAAAAAAAATTCAAGAATGAGAAGCTAGTTTTAAATACTTAAACAATATTCAAAATTTAGTTTAGTCAAAAAGTTTGACTGAAGCAAGACTTAAAGTTCGGCCACTTTCTATAGAAAAAATTTTTCTATAAAATTATGGCCCATTTTCTCGCAAATATTCAATAGAGGTTTTAGTAAATATTCTATAGACACTATAGGTTTTCATAAACATTCTTCAAAGAGCTTATAGAAAAATGGGCTATAATTTTATAGATTTCTATAAACCATATTCTACAGAAATTTTTATAGATTTCTATAGGAATTGTTTTCAAGGTGGCAGAAAATAAGGAGACACTTAAAACATCTAAGGGTAACAAATATATTAGAATTTAAAATGCAATAATTATAAAGACAATATAAAACAAATATAGCATAACAAAACATACTGTGATAGATATCTTGTAAGGATCCACCACCACAATACTCCATACAGATCCACATCTTGTCACGCCTGAAATACATATAATTAAAAATTAGCTCAAGACCATATAAGTGATGACTAGGCCCTTGATTTTTAGGTTTTAAAAATCTTAAATTGGGTTTTTTCACCTTTTTTAAGGTTTCCCTAGATGCTAACAAAAATATCATTTTAGATCATAATATCGTAAGATTTACACATTTTCCCATTAGTATAAATGTTAATTTTTAAACCACGTATTCAGTTTTTTGTAATAAAACTAATTTCTTTCTGCATCATTGTGTAAAACTTAGTGACGTTTTCAATTTGTCACAGGGCAACCAATTGTACCATTTTAATTTGATCAGTACTTCAACTAAGAATATCTAAATGTAATTAAAAGCAGGTCCAAAATATATCACAAAAGTTAGGGTTGGTTTTCTTTTTTCAAAATAGAGCTTGTCAACACTAGTACTGATGCAACTAACCAAGTACAAAATTTGATTACATTCCTTATGGAAACCATACATGAGAAATTTAATTCATACGGATTTTTGAGTTTCGGCTCTTGAATAACAATGTTAAATAACAAAACTGAACCATCATAGCAATATGCTATTGTGCATGAAACTTTATAATTAGCACTGCTTTTAAATTTTCCTTAGTCCAATTTTATAAGTTTTATTATTTTTTTTAAATTTTAACAGATTTTCTATAAGAAATTTATTTGGGGCACATTCCTATGGCTTAAGATCTTGGTAATCAAAACTACTTAAAAACAAACATGAAACACATTGCTTCTTTGTGTTTGACACATGCACTATCAGTGATAAACTGATATATGGCAACACACATGGGCAAGAAATATTAAACTTCACAGATTTTCTATTAGGAATTTATTTAGGGCGCATTCCTATGGCTTAGGATCTTGGTAATCAAAACTACTTAAAAACAAACATGAAACACATTGCTTCTTTGTGTTTGACACATGCACTATCAGTGATAAACTGGGTCTATTATTGATGTGTTCTTTACTTTCAGTTTCACCACTTGGTGAATAAAACATCAGATTTTTTATATTGTTGTGGCTGTGCCCAAGTCATTAGAAATATAAAAAAAAAATTAAGCAAATAATTTCAGCTAAATTTTATTTTTAAAATATCAGAGAAAGCGTAGCATTTACAAATATTGATCTAGTAAAAGAAAACTAGGAACACACCTCTAATGACTGCTTATATACACTTCTGGAAAGTTAGATTTTTAAGCTAGCTAACGATAGTGTTTTGTATTTATCTTTGGGATTAAGAACATTTTTGTAGCTTCCAATGAAATTTTAACAAAAGTGGATTTAGCAGTTATTTTCTTTCTGACGAATATAAATGGAATTGCCCTTAAATTCACTTATTTTAATGAGAAAACTATTTTAAAGAGTTCAATTAAAATAAAACAAATCAATTAAACATTGTGTTTCAGCATCTTTCACACATGGGCAAGAAATATTAAACTTCACAGCATTTAGCATATCTTATTCTACAACTATTTTTAGTAATTGGAAAGATCGGGATACATATAATTATGTATTAGACATTTTAAACTATGAAAGAAACATTACCCTTTTGTCACATGTTTTGGGGAAAATAACTATGCCATTCAAAGTAAAATTATTATATCCAGGAATCTATCTTTATAAAACTGTGTTTCTATAATTTTGAATTTTTAGCATCAAAATGTAGATTGTCTTTGAAATATTAGGTAATAAAGCCATATTTAAATTGTAAATAAAAATATACTTAAAAACGGAACAAAATAGCATGATATAGAACCTCAAATAGATTGTGAGTTTTGATTGGCTGATTGAGATTTTGTTTTTGCTGAGTTTTTATAGAAAGTATCACTTTGGGAAACCGGAAATCCTCATACCACTTTCTTTTGAATAAAAATATATTCAAAACACATTTATAAAGGACATTAACTAGGCAAAGGTCTTTTTTGGTTCCAAGGATCATGTCAAGTCTTATTGCTTAACATTGTTTTGTCTTTTTTTTGTTTTGTTCTTAAGCCCTGAATTAGGTATTGTTGGGTGCTATAAAATTTGCACATTTATTCAGAGTATTGTATCAACAGATTTGAAATAGAGGGCACAGAACTAAAAATGTAAAGACAAAAGAATCCAGAGCTAAGTGATGGCTAATGACACAATTTAAATTAAAAGAAATTATTTAAAGAATAAAGTAAACTGCTCTATGTACTTTCTTTAAAAAATTCTAATGCAATCAGTTTTTAATATGAATTCACTTTTCAACATTTGAATCTATTTTTACCCTTCAGCAAATCATAATTTAAATTTTAAATTCAACAAAATAATTAATTAAATTATATGAAAGACACAGTCATTTCAAATACATTGTTCAAATTATAATTGTTTTCTAATGCCAGACCAGTGACTTCTTTGGCTATTTGCAAAGGAGATTTCGGTGGAAATACATTGTTACTCCAAACAGGGTCAATGATCAACATAATAACGTTTAGTGTTTATAAAACAGGGACTCAAACCAAAGACCTACTTGGTGGTAGACAAACTCTATGACCACTCTCTTGGATGGCCAAAATTATAACTAGATCACTACTGAGTAAAAGATGATTAAAAAATTTTTTACAAAGTAAAATTAGAATCATTCTTTGAAATAACAATTTGAAATTATGTGTACATTAATATTTATAAAATCCCCAAGTTATAGCTTTGCTTAAGCATCATCCACCAGTTTCAAGCATTAAATTTTCACTTTATATTTTTCACAAAACACATTATAAAAATAGAATAAAATTAATTTAAAGGCCAGATATGTAGCTCATATTTTTGAACTACTGATAAATTTAGTAAAAAAAAAATTCAAATTCAGAAAACATATCAAAGATTGAAATTTTCAGTTGAATACCTGAAACTAGTACTTTATCTTAATATACATTTGACAAATTCATTTGTTATATTCATCAGGATACAGTTAGTCTAATTACCTTAAATAACTACCAAAATAAGCAACAATGTTGGGGTGTCTGCATGATTTCATCATAAGAATTTCTTGTTGAATGATGGAGAAGTCATCTCCTATTAATACAGAAAAAAACGAAAAATTAAAGAAATGAATAAAGAATCATTCAAAACAACTCATAATAAAATACAAAACATAACAGTTCATAGTCAAAATTATCTAACAAATGACAAAAATGCTTTACTATTAAAACCTTTAAAGACAAAATTTTGGGGATTTTGAGGTGTAACATTATTTGGTGACAAATATGCTTGCCAAACTTGCTCTAAAAGCTCCTTAATCGACGTCACTTGTAAAACCCTCATCATAGAATTGTTAAACCTTGTACCTCATAGCTGGTCTAGAGTTAAAAATCTAGTTTTCATCAGTCCTGAAAAATGTTGATTTCTAGACTTGCGAGGTTTTGAAACTAAAACAACAATATGCTAGATGCTTTTAAAATGTAAAAAAATATTCATTAGAATTTAATAAACACAAAGATTGAGTTGTCAGAGTTTGAATAATTGGCCTACAAAAAGGCATTTTAAATTAAAGCTAAGACTAAATTAAATATCTGGAAACAGAAATGAAAGGGAATTGAAAAATATAGTACCTGGCTCAAGTTTAATTATCTTGACGGCAGAAAATAACCCATCTTTAACACGCCTTGCCTGAAAAAGAAAAATTAATTTTGTAAAACACAAAAAAATGCAGCTGACAATATTAAAACACTGAGACAAACATATGATAAATTATTTCTTTATTCAAATGAACAATTCCTTTAGCTGATGCCTCTTGTGAAAACAAGACTTGGAGCTTTTCTTACTGCTTTTAGGCCTCAGCAAGTTTTTCAAGGCAGGTTGAAAAATAAGATAAGAAGTTCTTACCATAGAAACAAATTATTGCTCATGATGCATAGGGGTCTTAAAATTACATACACAAATGTCAGTCTGGATCAAAATAATTTATTTAATTCAGTTGCTATTGAAGTCCTTACATATTCTATGAAAAACATTTTTCCAACACTTGCCCGAATATCAGGGTACACATGGTAGATCTAACTTCCTAAGACCAGCATGATAGTAGTAGAAAGATCAGTCATCAGTTAAGTAAAGCAAACCACACATTGATACAAAAGACATGTGTTCCTGTTTCAACTTTGTTGTTCAGAAGTCATGTCACTGTATGCATAATACACACATTTGATTCAAAATTCATTTCTTTCAGAGCTCAGTTGGAGGTGGTTCACACAAAGTCACTCAGACAAGAGATATTGTCAGGAATAAAACCTCCATGAGCAAGTCCCCCAAATGACAAGGTACCTGCAGACATGTTGTTATGATACATATATATTGAAAATATTAATGTTGTATGTGTAGTTAATGTGTCATAAATGAACATTGAGCAGCAAATATTAATATATATCAGCATCAGGTTGCCCGTGACAGATCTTTTCATGGGGTCAAGTGTGACCACTGCTTGCTAACCCCCTGTGATTGCTATGAGTTCCCATTTGGGTGGATTTAGATGCGAGGCTGTGTTGAGTTAATTTTTTAAGCAATTTACTGTACTTATGCTTTTAAATATTTTCGTGCATACATGTGTACATGTATTTGATGTTGCGTACTGCCTTTACGTAAACTGTGAGCACTTGGTAATGTTCTCCCCTAGTTATAGCCGTGAGGAAAAAAACATATTTAAGGTTATCAGCCGAACCCCTATGGGTAAGTAATGTAGATTAATCGAGCCTGTTTAAATTGAGGGGAAAACAGTCATTAGTACTGTTATATTTGAAAGTCTGGGAAAGATCTCTGGCCCAGGTGTGGGTTTTCCCCCGGGTGTATTGTGGACTCACAAGAGGAGGATTCTGATGGCTGTCACTTAGAATGGATTGGCTTCCTCTTTAAGGAGTTTATCTTTGTATGAGGGGTGAGTGATTTGGCAGTTATTCAAAAATTGAATCGCTGCATAAATAATCGTACACGCCGACTTTTACCTCCTTTTTTGTCTTGGAAGATGATCGTGAACTCAAGAGGAAGTGAAGGATTTAGCCTAGTAGAATTTCTCGGTGACCTTGCGAAGGACTTGGTCTAAAGGAATTTTCTGGTGACCTTGCGAAGGACTTGGTCTAAAAGAATTTCCTGGCGACCTTTGTGGACTTCTTGGAAGAGGATAATTTTGTTGAATCAGGGATTCACGCTCTTTCATGGAATATTCCTGCTGTCGGACGTGAGTTGTCTAAAATGGTGGAAACGCCGTCCTCTCTTAACAGATTCGATTCCAAGACCGACACCTGTTGATGCCGAAACCTCACCATATTTTCCAAAGACCTTTATGCCGATGGTAAGTCAATCTGTTCTTAGGGTATCATCATCGGTCCCCCATCTCCTTTTTAGTGGACTTTCATCTTTGTTTTAATCCATTATTTGTGATAATTTAATTTTCTGTGTATTGTCGAGACCCTTCTATTTAACTGTTAATTTTGAGTACTATTTCATATTTTAATACTTATGTAACATAAATTCTCTTTTAAATTAAAAAAAAACTGTGTTCAGTTGCTTTATTGTTCTTATGGAGGCATATTCTTATTTATTGCGGTGCTGGAACTCTTTGGAGTCACAGCCAAAATAAGTCATATTGTTATTTAAGTTAAAGATTTTCCGCTATATGAGCCAAACATTTTACAACCCAACAGCTGCTTGCTTTATCCTAAAGCCTACTGATTATTGGCACTGTGGGTCAAGATATGGTATTATTTTTCAATAATGGGGATAAAAATGGTCGTGATAATATGGAGAGTTAAATTTTGCATTTTTATCAACTCTTTACTTTTAATTTTCTCATGCACACCTGGCAACAATCATAAATGCCCTGGAGAAAGTTTCTTTAGATTCCTTAAACCATGCTTTAAAATTTTTTCTCCACTCTTTTATGATGATAAATTGTTCTTTTATTGCAATCATTTAAATACCCACTGCTTGTCAATTTTCCCACCATTTTTTCATCTTTCTTCAGCTAAATGATCCTCATACAGAATTCTGCATTCTTCAATATTGGACATAGTTGATGAACATTGTATTTTTAGGCCTTTTTAAGATTTAAATCACATAATTACTTTATTTGCAGTTGAAACTGAACATTTTAATGACTTTACAATTGTCCTTTGACTTGGCAGATTTTCTTTTTAAATTAAAAATCTTTCCTTACAAATATTCTCAACATTATTATTTTTTTTTTTGATAAGTAATATTTGGTTTTTCTCACTTCAATGTTTTTTCCTTTGCAATTAATAATATTATTTATCGTACCTGTGTAGATATCGGATAAACATACTTTTACAGCGATTCTGAATAGTTGAATAAGAAAAATTCTCTTCGGAAAGAGCAGAAACATAGCCTTCCATCCACAGCTTATTTAAAAGCAGCATTTTGAAAGTAAACAGAACTCTGAGTTAGCAGACAATAAGTTATACTTTAACTAATTAACTGCTGCTAAAATAAAATTCTTATAGCATACAAATTTTTTTACAGCTTATCAAAATCATTAAAAAAGTGTCCAAACAGCCTCTAGCATTTACACAGAAAAAAGTATGAGATGAAATCTATACACCTGCTGTAAAAGAGTGAATTATATTCTATATCGAATTTGAAATTTTATGAGGACTTGCCAACATACAATTCACAACTAACCCCATTAGTTCAACTAGATACAATGCTTCAAATACTAATTTGAAATGTTTTTGAATTCTTTGTATTTGTGATGGAAATCTGACAAATGTCTAAACACCCAATTTCAGTCTGGTTTCTCATTTCAATAGGTTGGTTGAGTTTGAAATATTTACGAAGATAAAAAAAGCAGGATTAAATGGGTGAACTAGCTGTGAAAACAAAGTACGAGTGGAATGAAAAAACTGAATATAATGCTAACATACAGAACTGCAAGTTTGCACATAAAGTGTAACAGTCATTATAGGCAGGTGTAACAATCCTACAATGTCCTCAATTCTAAAAGATGCATGGCAGCACTGAGATCAATTTGTCGAAGTGTATTTTAAACAGTTGCTTTCAAAACATCTATTTAATTACCTTTACATGACCAAAAAACAAGTTAGTTTGCAAGACTAGCTCAAGAAGCATTAATTTTCGTACCGACGATCATGGTTTGCTGTATATTTCTTAATTTTAAAAATAAACAGCCAATCACAAGGATAAACTAAAAGCGAGAAAATAAACAATTACCTTATAAACATCACCGTAAGTTCCACTACCAACTCGTTGCACTAGTTCGTAATCATCTTGCGGATTTCGTCGAGAAATGTTTGAATTTGGAGCACAAGCCATTTTTTAATATTTTCATTACTCTAGTATGTATAAAAATAAATGCTCTCTTGCACATGTATTGTTATATTTTCCTTCAAGTGTTGACATTAAAATGTAAACAGAAGATGTCAAAAATGTAGAACATTAGGGCAGAATGCAAACGCAAGTAAAATAAGATAAGAGTAACGGTCACGATTATTAAGAAACAGCTGCCGATGTCATAATAGCGTTTCTACAATATTTGCAAACACTCGTTACGCATGGATGACAATGAGGTGATCTGATCCAGATGTTTGCAATTTCATCAATGACAATGTAACGATCACCGAGTAAATACTGCCCTAGCTATATACTCTGTGGTGGTAGCGATGTTCTTTTTCAGTCGTTTATCTGACTGGAAATTCACATTACTACCTGCAACCCTGCAACAACGCACAAGGAAGAGCGCCTATAAAAGTCTATATAGATCTTCATAAAGGAAATTAAAATTTTCTGTTTTGCTAACAAAAAAAAATTTCAAAAATACTTAATTTGGGAAGAGCATCCTAAAAGCAAAATAACCGACTTTTTGATCAGATAAGAAAACATGAAATTGTGCATCTGAGATAGAAATATTTTTTCCTTTTCCTGTATTTCAGGAACTTTTCATACGTTAACTCTGAATTCGAAAAGTTTTAGGACAAAAGAAGCTCAGCTTCATTTATAAAATTACAACTTGAACCTGTTCATATAATATTATAATTGAAGCCTGAATTGAAACCAAAACTTTTGAAAACGAAACCTAATAGACTGTTAGCCACTCTTTAGCCAAAGTTGGTGCGACAACTGACCAACAACTGATTCGAAAAGTTTTAGGACAAAAGAAGCTCAGCTTCATTTATAAAATTACAACTTGAACCTGTTCATATAATATTATAATTGAAGCCTGAATTGAAACCAAAACTTTTGAAAACGAAACCTAATAGACTGCTAGCCACTCTTTAGCCAAAGTCCGAAGAGTCTACAGCCAGGGTAATCCATCGAGCCGAGTCTCCTTTGATTGGTTGAAAAATCACGCTTTTATGGGCCTCAGTTTCAAAGTTCACTGCGTTCGAGAGTATACTAGTTAAATTGTAAACAAAGTTGTTTATCTTTTACCTTCCCATTTCAACGATAGACATCATGCAAGAAACCGACACCAACCTGCACGCTAAAGGAATTAAAATAAGATTTCACTAAAAAATGACTGAGTAATATCTGTTTGTTAAAGAAACTGGCGTGGTGTTTTTTTAAAAATCCTTTTGGTTTACTTTCACATAGAGTTTTATCACAGGGTTCATTTTTTGATGCATTTATCAGATCAGTGATGAAATAAAGATTGTTGTGAGACTTTTTTCTTACTTTCATGACAATTTAATCGAGGTAAGTGTTTACGATCACTTTTTTGCCTGTGTTTTAAAATATTCCTTTCAAGGGGTTAGGTTTGCCTATGATAGTGATAAATCTCATAATCTGGTTTAGATATTTTTTTGCCTGTTTATTGTAACTGCACTGTAGATGGAATTGACAAACCCATGCTTGAATGGAATCCCAACCCATGATTTAATTCTGCAATAATAATTTCCCTAGTATTTTGTTTATTGTATTAGGTCATTCCTGGGTACGTTGAAATAAAACCAATTTTTTCCAAGTTGTGGTGCTGGTAAGCAATTTAAATTGTTGACAAGATGTTTAAATGTAGCCATTGTGAATGTGAATATGCACTTAATTCATCCCTGAAAAGACACAGAAATCAGAAGCATCCTGATCAAGTTGTATCTAGCATTAAAAAGTTTAGGTGTGTTAAGTTAAAAAATAATGCATCAATGAACTTTACTATAGACAAAATGTTTGATCATCTCACAACCCATAACAAGGGGAAAATATCTAAAAAGTATAAGATTTGATAACTCATCACAAATCTAGTCTGATACTTCCACGCATGTCAGTTATTAAGTACCAGAATAGCTGGATAGTGCCATCCAATAAAGATTAAATGTTTGTTGTACAAATTAGTGACCCAAGCTGTAATTGTAATTTAGTTTGTGATGACTGTAGAGCTTGCTTGCGTAAATTTGTTTGTTCATGCCTGGACTCAATGATTAAAGCAAATATGTGCAAGCATATTCATTTGGTATGCTTAATTGATTTTGGAATTCAAGACTTAGTTAAAACTGTGGCAGAACCACAAAGTATTCAAACTCAGCCGACTACAACATCTGATGGTGATTCATCTGTTGAAAGTTCTGAAATGCCACTAAGTATTCCAACTGCAACTTGTGATGGTGATTCCCCATTTGACATCAGTTTCCAACGTTTTAAACATAATTTAGAGAGAATCGCAGATTCTGTAAAAAGTGTGCAAGAGATCCAAGTGGCCCAACACTTAATAAAACCAGTCTTGCCTACGTTAGAGGCATTTAGACAAAATACTTTGACAGATAACTTGGCAGTTAAGGACAGTAGTAGTCGTAATAAAAGTATAACAAAACAATGGTTATACAGTACAAAGAAAAAAGAGTAAATGAGCCCTAGAAAAACCAACTCTTAAGGAGAAAACAGACATTTATATAAATATGATCTAAGTATAAAATATTATTTTGAGAAAGCATTTGTACAATTAAAATTTATTCTGATTATTGAGAGATAGATTAGAGATATAGATCATAGCAATAACTGCACAAGATAAGTTTTACCTGACACCACAAGTATTAGGCTTAATTTTCAAAAGTTGACTGTACATATCAACAAGAGAGACTGGATGTGTGACTTTCCCATTTACTTACTGTTGAGTTGAAATCTGCATCTCCTTTAATATGTGAAAGACAGTTGGTTCTTTGTTATTTACAGCTTGCTTTCAGAAAAATATACAATATTATAGGATATTTACTGTTTTTTAATGCAATATTTTTCTTGTGTAATTTATATGCCTTTGTATTCAATTGTGCAATACATTTTTTTTTGTATGTGCACACATTTTAATAACAATTTTAAAGCTATATATTGAAAGTGCTGTATTTTACTTGGAATACTTTCTTTGCATTGAAATGCAATATTTTATTCTGAACTCTTTCTTGGCATTGAATGAGCAGTATCCTTTTGTAACTGATGTGCCATATATTTGGATTTTTCTGCGTGTGTGTTTGTGCATAAATATTTTGGTAACACCTTAAAATAGATGCATGTTAAAAATAGAGTTTTATTATTAGTTTTTCTTTTGTGTTTTGATGTACAACATTTTACCTAGACCTTTCTTTGCATTCTATTGGACCTTTATAATTAATCTGCTGTATATTTGGATTTTTCTATACTTAATTGATTTCATCGTAACTGTTGTATGTAATAGTTGCTTCTCTTAAGTTTTTTAAATATTTGCATGAGAAGGATGCATAACTTGCTTATAGGTTTCTTTTTTTTCACAAATCCTGTAATCCAGAAAAAGTTATTAGCTAACTAATCTAAAAACAAAGCAAAAGTCTTTATGTCATGAAGATGTTTTGCATGAAATGTGTATTTTTTTTTCTTGGTTTCTGCTTTTGTTGATCTTGTAAATGGGAGAAAGTAATTAGGTAACTATTCTAAAACTAAAGCAGAAGTCTTACAGCATGGAAATGTTTGCATGAAAAAAAATATTTTTCTTGCCTATGAGGTTTCTGCTTTGGTTGAATCTTGTAGATGTGAGAAAGTAACTAGCTAACTAATCTAAACCTTAAGTAGAAGTCTTATAGCATAGAGATGTTTGCATGAAAAAAATGTTTTTTCTTTGCATTAAAATGCAATATGTTATTGAAATGATGCAAAAAATATTTTTTTCTTACATTTAAGGTTTATGCTTTGGTTGAATCTTGTAAATGGGAGATAGTAATTAGCTAACTAGTTTTGAATCTAAGCAGAAGCCTTGTGGCATAGAGATGTTTGCATGAATTTTTTTTTTTTTGAAACTGTGCTGAATATATTTTTGAATTTTGAATACCTGTTTTTCTTTGTAGGTTGTCGCTGTGTTTATGGATGACTAAATGATGTTTATATTTGATGACCTTTTGAAAATCTCATTATGCATCAATTATGAATATTTTTTAGTTCCAGATATCTATTCTAAAGTGAACAGTATATGAAGCTCAAGTACAAGAAATATTATTGCCATTTATTTTAATAAAAAGAAAAATAATCTTGATAAATAGGTATTTTCTGTCAAAACTAGCATAAGAAGTATTATGTAAAATTATTTTAAATATGCAAGCATGTCGGAATAATTAATTAAATTGAATTATGTATTAATAAACGGATCACAGTAAACTGCATGATTTGTATTTCAGGAGGAAGTATTACAAGAATTGTATATTTTATTCAAGGATGCACTTAGGCCCAAATAGCTATCATCTTGTGTTTTAAACTAGAAGTCCCTAAAAAATGTAACAAACATGATAAATTTAAATAAAATCAGACGACTAGATTCATATCATCACTAGTAAGAGAACGAAGCTAAGCAAAACCCACCATGATGACCTAAGGGAACGCCAAACTTGGTGTTCAGTGCTGTTTTATTAGTTTTGATTACATCAAAGTACCATATAAGAACAGCACATAGCAGTGTTAGACTTTTTCAGTTTATGATATGTGTTTCAGTTAAAGTGGATTGGTTAGTCTTTTTTATATTTTTATAGCTGAATTCACAAATTTGTATTTAACAAAGTTTCTTTACAACGAAGTTTCTAAGTGGAATAATGACTTACTTTAATAGACTAAATAGTATTTTTTTTTTAAATTGAAAGTCCTAATAAGTTCTTGCTGTTCTAAATTGGACATGACCTGTAAAAATAAAAAAAAATATTTGATACTAGCTTGAATTCTTCATATTGCCAATATTAAAGTTTGTATCATAATTCTAATATCTTATTCCTACGAATTTTTCAGAATGAGAAAAAAAGCGTTTCTTCCATTCATAAGCTTTAGAATAGTTACGACAAGCTAAGATGCAGTCGTTAGGAACTTTTTCTAAAATATTGTTAATTATGAAGCATTTTCGAAAACGTAGCTTTTTTTTCATAAATTCTGTTCATATGACACGTCTTTTGTAAATTTTAGAAAATGTTGATTTTAAGCACATCGTATGTTTAATTCAACATTTGGGGAATCATTTTTTCGATTTCTTGCATGATTTCTATCGTCGAAATGGGAAGATAATAGGTAAACAACTTTGTTTACATTTCAGCGAGTCGTGTACTCTCGAACGCAGTTTACTTTGAAACTGAGGCCCACGAAAGCGTGATTTTTCAACCAATCAGAGGAGACTCGGCTCGATGGATTACCCTGGCTGTAGACTCTTGTGCCAAAGTCGGTGCGACAACTGACCATGGTTCAAAATTACGTGGTGTTGTCCTCGAATTTTCCCGTCCGGATTGATCCTAGACCGTCGTCAATAACCTGTCGTGTTGTTTTACTATTACGCTAATTAAAATATCATCCTGCTAAAATTAATGAAATTCATAAGAATGTGAAACAAAGGCTCAGTGTAGCTATAGTGTCCTTAGCTAGGTCACAGCCCGAGATATTTCGGCACATTTAGAATTTTCACTTGTGTTTGGCAACTAAACAAATACTACTGAATGTGTTCGTGGAGGAAGTTGAAAATTCGAATGTCACCGGAGGCATCATATGGTTTAATAACGTATAATAAATTTATCCATAAATTAAAGAAATTGACAAATGATTTTTCAGAATTCTTGCTTTTCTCGTGTGGCAGTTTCTTCAAAAAGACGAGAAGAATTTGAATATTTAGCAGACCGCTTTTGTTGAAATTTGAAAGTGCTAAAATAATCTACGTTATATAACATTCTATAATTGTACGTTTGAACTTATTTTCGAAGGTAATGGTTTGTTCCTTTTTATTGTCTAGCTTCAACATAATTTTCAACAGATTGTTTGATTTGTGATTTCCTTTAAATGAACGATTTGGCAGATGGTTACTTTAAAGTACACTTTATCATTTCATATCAGTTATTTATTTTAATGTTCATTTTCTATGTTCGAAACTATTTTATAGAACTGTGATAAATATTTCTATAAGTTACTGAGCGTTAAACTGAAAGACATGTTTTGCCCTGCTTTGAATAAGTAGGCAACATTTTTACTATAGGTACATAAATCCTCATGCGACTTATTAACCAATTGTTATAAACGATATCATAAGAATTTTCATGAAAACGTTTTTTTCATATTTTCCAAGTTAAATTTAAATGGATGATTGACATTGGTGAAATCTGTTTCCTTTTATACAAATTCATTACTAAATGTCCATAATCTATTCAAATGCAATTTCTGTGCTGGCAATCACATTTTGTAGCATAGTATCTCCAATTACTTTGATGAAAAAAAATTATTAACTTGTTTTCCTGCTTAATGCTGGTTATTTATACATCACCATATGGTAACATATATTTTGATGTTTTTTTATTTTGATAATTTGTTATAAAACATGTGTATTTAAAATAACTTGGCTTAAATTTTTTTTTTTTAAATTCCTGATGTTGATTTGATAAAAGTTATATTGAGAAAAATATTTTTTCATTGTAACTCATGCTAGAAGACAGCTGATCAGAGGAAGCTTTAGCAAGATGTTAACAAAGTACTTATCACATGCACACTAACATGCATAGTGTGTTATATAAATAAAAATGTATGAATCTTGATACTAAACACTATTTCCAAGAAATTAGTATTTTACAATTAAAATACAGCATTTTAACATAGTTATAAATTGTTAAAGTTAAATTTGAATGCTTTAATGAGGCTAGTGAACTGTAGTGCTATTTTCTATCATGGCTACACGGATGTTATTTAGGTGATTTGGGTCTGAGTTCTTAGACTTTGAGTTTTCCTCATAATACTTCCTACACAAAATATTCAATAAAAAAATTACCTTGAAAACTAAAGTGACAAATTCCAAGAAAACCTCTCACTGCCCCGAAAAATTGATACCCAACCAAGTACTGATCTGTGATCGAGCTGTTCAGGTATACTAGTTTAGGGTGGTGAAGATGGAGTTCTCTGGTGTTTATGCTTGTGCTGAGGTGACTAAAGACCTCTCGAGACTAGAGACAAAGATTTCTCTCTTTGCCCACTAAACAGGAATGTTGGCATGATGTCACATTCCCTTGCAAAAATATTCAATTTAAAAATTTTATTTATTTAAAGAAAATCATATTTTTAGGCATTGATCTGGTATTAAATATTTTGCAGGTTTCAAATCTGTTAAAATTTTTACTCTATCTTGGAGATTGATCTAGGAGATAGAAAAAGAACTAAAGTTAAAGTACATAACTAAAGTTAAAACTTTGTTTTCATCATCTGCTGGAAAATCGTTCCTCTGTGCAAAATGAAAACGGAAATGGAAAAAATAAATTTAGAATCTAATCTTTTATGCTGTTGTCATTAAAAAAAACCCCAATAATAATT
Organism: Metellina segmentata; assembly: GCA_947359465.1. Taxonomy (NCBI): domain Eukaryota; kingdom Metazoa; phylum Arthropoda; class Arachnida; order Araneae; family Tetragnathidae; genus Metellina; species Metellina segmentata. The sequence goes on along the minus strand of OX375878.1, from coordinate 32,892,867 downwards.
AAATTTGTTTTAAACTGTTCTAGATTCAATTTTTAAAATTGCTGCAACCCTAAAATTTCAAAAAATTTGGACTATCTGTGTGCTAAATCCTATTACTGTAAGTACCATAGATTCGTTAGGACTTTGCATGCAGGAAACAAACAGACAATCACTTCCTTTTATAATATTAGAGATGTGTACTAACAGTTTTAAATTGACTTTAATCCAGAAAATCTGTTGTAATTTGTTTTATGCTTTTCATTTAAATTTCTGCTTTCGTATTTAAAAAGTATGTTTTATATCAACTTTTATATGCATAAGATGATGTTTGAGCTTATGATTATGGATTTTAAAGCTGCTTTTTGTAAAAAAAAAATCATGTATCCTTACTTTTTTAGTTGAAAATGTAAAATTTCACACTTAAAATTTCTGCCTTTTAAAAGTAAAAAAATAATTTAATATATTGCTTTATATTTTATTTTGAATGCTTTATATTTTATAATTAAGGAACTTTTAAGTAAATTGTAAACAGAAATGAGTAACTATTTGGTAATTATATTTTTACATTGAGTATTCAGTTATGTTTATTTCTTCTAGAATATACAGATGTTTCGTAGAGTTGTAAAATGGAGCATTGCTACAGGTGTTGTAGGATTAACTCTTACATCTTTACATAAAAATCGATGGGAGATTTCAACTATAGGATTTCTGCGATTTGGAAGAGCTGCTGTTACTGTAAGAAATCTTTTCATTTTTTTAAATTCAAAGTTTTGTTTGAGTAACAGTTTACCAATTTTTTTAATTATTTAACTTATATATTTTTTAATCAAGTTAATAAATAAGTAAAATAAATCAGTTATTGTAATTTATGACAGATTGAGCCAACTTATTTTGCAATACAATACAACATGAAACTAAATTTAGCTTTAAAATAAAAATTACCTCCTGCAGTATAGTTTTAAATTTTTGCAAGTTAGTAACAGTAAAATTATTTCTCCACAACTCTGTTCATAAGTTGTGTTTCTTTGTTCATTATCTTTAAAATAATTAGTCCTAATTTACATTTTGGTTAAGAAATGTAAATGAATAAAAATTTCTCTTAAAGTTAAACCTTAAATTTATTTAGGTGCTCCTTTTTAATATTTCATCTATTGTTATTCATTTTTGAGGTTTAAAGTCTTTTTTTTAATGCATTGCTGATGGATTAAAATAATGGTACAGCTGAAAAATACTGAAATAAATTAGTTTGAGGTTTCTATTCTTTACAGAAACTGCTATAGATTAAATGCAATAAAAATGAGGTAGTTGAAAGCTTTCATGAAAACAGTTAATATTTATGCTTAACATTTTGAGAAAGGATTTGTTGTGACAATAAATTTTATTTTTCAACTACTTTTGCAGATAAGAGGAATATAATTACCCTCAATGTGTTTGAATTTGTTACAGATATTTTATTAGAATTTTTTAGTTTTGTCTTTTTTATGACAAAACTTGTTCTTATTGTTCACATATTTACTGTGCACTGACAGTTTGCTAATGATCATATTTTGAGTTTTTAAATAATTATTATTTTTTTAAATTTATTTGTTAGTTTTGGTTGCAATAGGATTTTTATAGCTGTTTTACCTGTTGATTATTGTATTTTGTTTGCTTAGCATCTTAATTTATTTCAGGTTGGAAAAATTGCTGTTGATTATAAACTTAGTTTGAAAGACTTCGACACAAAAAGTGAAGAATACGAAAAAATTAAATCTGAGGTCAGTATTTTCAGTCAAAATTTATTTACACTAGTATAATTTTGATTAAAGGTAAATAAAAATCTCAGCTCAATGACAGTTTTTTCAAGAACTAGTGTATAATGTGGAATTTTATAGCAAAATTAATCAAAATCAAATGTATGTTTAATGAATCTTCTATCTTTTCTCTAGCAATATAAACCTCAAATTTATATCTGAAATCATTACTTGAGTTAAGCTCAATTATTTATTTTAAAACCTTATTGCATTATTGATTTCTACATTTGTTACCATTATTTTTTTATTGCTTGGTGTGCTTCTTGTATAAATTAATGTTAAGTGCAATAACATAACAAGTACATATTTCTAACAAAGCAAAATCATCTCTGCATCACTTTCCTCAGCATTTGGAGTGTTCTGTCAATGCCAATAAAATGATGAACACTATTTTAACAAAGGTAATGAGAAAAGATTATGTATTAAAATGAGATGTATCTCATTTTAATACAAAATTCAAACATGAAAGTTCAAACAGAATTTCAAACAGCATACAGATACTTGATAAAAAAATCCAAATAAATGGGAAGGAGCCTTGGTTTGATTTAGATTTTTTGTCTCCAAGTAGTAATGGTTAGAATTGCTGATAAAACCCCAACTTAATAATTTCACTATATACTAGGATTTGATTTGACCTTGAACAGAACTCCTAATTTTTTCAATATCCTTGGTTTATGGAATGAAAATTATACATTACATCAGTATGTATGCTTTATATTTTTATGAATTTAATTTTTAAAATTATCAGCCCCTGAGAGTTATGTACCTAATCAAACTGGCTGTGCCTCTAATTATCTGTTTAAGCTAAATTCATATAAAAATTTGTATGATTTCTATAGAATTAATGTTTTAGTCTGCAAAATATTCCTAGTGCATTAATTAAGAGCTCTACCAAAAATTCAATTTCATTAAAGTGTTTAATTTTTATTCAGGGACTGTTTGTGGTAATTTTAAGGATACTTTTTGATTTGCATAGACAATCTGATAAAATACTTCTGGCATTATTAATTGTTATACTGTCTAAGAGTGTTTTACTGACTTTGCAATCTTATATGTGAGATTTTTGCATTATAATTTTTTATATTACAACCATTTTAGGTACATTTTCGATCTGCTAAGAAATTGTTAGACTTGTGTTGCAAAAATGGCGGCTCTTTCATCAAAGTTGGTCAACACATAGGAGCATTAAATTATTTATTACCATATGAATATGTATCAACTTTAAAAATATTGCACAATAAAGCACCAAAAGCTTCCATAGAAGATGTTTTGTATGTGATCAAAGAAGATTTAGGAAATGATGTAAGTAGTTTCTCTAAACAAAAGTGTAACATCTGTTACAAAATTTTTATAGCTCCCTTAATTGTGTAATTGTGCCATAGGAAGACTATTTAAATTTTTTGTCTTTTTGCAATAGTTTTATATAATTTTAAAAATTTAGTAGTTTACGTATATTTGAAGTTCATTGTGAAAAGCAAATATACTACAATAAAATTTAGCTAGTTTGAAAATACAAAGTACATTAATATACTAGAGGACTTTATTCAATTTCAAATTTGTGCATTGCTTGCAGTTAACTTATTTCTTATTTTCACTTTAATCATTTCTGTACGATAAATTGTGTACTATTTTACTTTAGAGCGCTGAATAAATAGCACTACCATTCAAGCATCTTTGTCTACTACTGATCTTATTCTGAGGTTCCTTTGCCTGCATCTGTTTACTGGAGGCTTTTAACTCTCAGCGTCATGACATTTTATTGCTTTTACTCCACATACATTATATTGAAATAGCCACAGATTTGTTAAAATAATCTTAAGAAACCTCCTATTGGTAAAGATAAGTTCAAAACGTACTCAAATTGATACAGACAAGACAGCAGAATGAATTTTGCATGTTACTCCTTAAGTGGGTTGATTGTGATTTTATGAATGATAACTTTTTTACATTAAAATATCTTATTTCCAACAAGCTATAACAGTCAAGAGTACAGAAAAATTTAACATCAATTAAAAGATTATCTAAAAAATTGTTAAATTTTCTTTCTATGATAATTCGGTTTTTGTACGTGAAAAAAATAGCATTTTTAACCAGTAATTGACCTATTTAAAATATTAAAAATAGATAATAAACGAACAAGGACAAAGTTCTGTCCACATACCTGTTAAATTATCTTTAAACATTATAAATAAAACACTTAGCTTTTCAATTTTAAATTTCTTTAGTTCATTACAAAAGAAATATTAATAAACTACAGCAACCTCTTATATGGTGAATTCAGCTATACTGTCTCGTTATGCTTTTCCCACAGATAATTTTTGGTTTGTAGGAGCAGAGGTATTCAAACAGCAATCTTTCCCTTTTTGAATTGACTATTGTAGCTCTGCTCGCATAATGTGAAATCTCAAAAGCACCTACTGACATTTACATGTTTTGAGGGTTAAGAAAGAGAAATGCAGACAACATTGTAAATAAAGTTTTTAACTATTGTACTTTCCAGTTGGGCCATATTGAAAATACATAAGTGTCATATGTACGATAAATTAGAGGTTCAGTGAAATGAGAGAGAATAGGGAGACTGCACCTGAGGGCTGAGACAGATTCTTGAGTGTGCAATTGTCTTATAGATAGATTAGCTCTTCTTGTGAACATAATTATATTTATATCATCCCCATGTCTTCAGCTAAGTTGAAAACGTATTTGGATGCTCAAGTACATAAATTGTGTAATTTAAACCCTTTTATTTCTAAAAAACATGTTTTCTAGACTTGTTATATGCTTCTCCACTCGGTATATCATGCTCTACCATACCCCTCCCACAAGATGTTTGATGTTATCGAGACAATGCTGTATATTATAACCTTTAAAACGTGGGGGAAATTTAATTACAAACCAAAGAACTTAGAAAATAAGAATTGCTGTTCTTCCTTAAAACATGTGCTTTCTAGCTTTTTTATCAAATGAATTTAAACATATTTGGCTGTGGTGACCATTTTGTACAAATTATTTTATTTTAATTAATGAAATTTACTCATTTTGGAATTATTCTGTTTTGTGGAATTTTTCTCGCGTGTTTTTCCTATTTGAAATTACAGCTAAGTTTTGTTTGTCGTATGTGCTTTATTTTATTATAATTTTTTTATTTGAGTAACTATAACCTTGTTAACCAAGGTGTTAATTTAAATATATGTATCCGAGAAATTTTTCATCAAGCTGTAAGTATAAGTAATGGTAGTGTTTCTGCTTATTTTTGAATAAATTAGCTTGTGTTTTAATAAGATTTTAGCATTTTACCAATAACAATTCAAGTGTAAATTTCCTAATGATATTAACCTTTAGACTACGGCCGGTACAGCAGTTGTACCGTGATTACGCCAAGATAGAATTTAGACAACGGCCAGTACATCTGTTGCATATTAAAAGTTATAAGAATTGCACCAAGAACGAATTTAGACTACAGCTGTTGTACCTTGAAAGTTATAAGAATCGCACCATGAAAGAATCACACTTGTCATATCTATAGCCATAGTCAAAAGGTTAATACCAATTAGATTAAACTCCAAACATTGCCAAAATAGCGAGGAACTGCATTTTAAAGTGACTCCAAAATATATTATGCAAGAGCCTTTAGACAGTAGAAGTAAAATCTTACATTTGTTTGCATTTAAGGTCATAAAATGAAAGAAACTAAATAATGATAGTTTTTTGTTTTTAATTGTTGTATTTTATTAAATATTACAGGCTTCAAATATATTCAAAACGTTTGAATCAGAACCTATTGGTGCAGCTTCCTTAGCGCAAGTACATTTAGCAACACTGCAGGATGATACAAAAGTGGCTGTCAAGGTACAACACAGAAATGTGCAGGCACATTCGAGAGTGGACATGGCTACTATGGAAGTAAGAATCCCAAACAGGAATTCTTTAAAAGAGAAATAATGGTTTTGCTCTTACATATTTAAATTTTGCTACCAGCTATATATCACACAACATACGAATGTCTAAAATAACAATCGATAAAAACAAACTGATGAATAGCGATTTGTAATTTTTTGAAAATATTTATCTTATTTATTCAAAGCTAACTTTGGCCTTAGTTTGGAAGATACTAATGAAGGATTGGGACATCAATGATTCATTAATTACCCATACAAATAGCATTATGAAATGTTTTTGGCATATGCCAATCATTTGGCTGTGATGCTGTTAGCTCATAGGCTCTCTAATGCAAGTATTAAAATCTTTATATGCTGTACACATAACCAAGTGACCAGCATTGAAAACAACTTGTCTGAAGTCACTTAAAAAACAGCAAGAGTGAGTGGCTATTACAAAAAACTGATTTACAAGACATGAGGTATGAGAAAAGTTATATATAAAGACCCTACAATGCCATCTTCCATCTCATTTTAAAAATAGATTGAATGCAGTAACTGCTCCATTAGTTTCACCATCTAATAACAATTACAGTTTGCAATAAAGCAGATTAGATCAATGGCTTTGCATTAGTTAATAACATTATGTTGAAGTAATGTTTGGTATTTATTTTATTCTTTATTTAGTTTTAAAACTGCAAATAAGTATTTCTAGAATGCTTTAGTAAAAATTTACTTTCATGCAAAAGTAAACTTTTGTAATTAGTAATACTTCTTGTAAATGCATAAATAATAAATATGTGATATTGGTATTGTGATTACAAGATAATTAAATGTTTACAAATATTCTCTTTGTGGCTATTACAACATTCCATGAATTTTAGATACTTATATTTTAATATTGTAATCCTTTTAGTTACTTGTGAATATAGTGGATTGGATGTTTCCTGACTTCACTTTTTTGTGGCTAGCTGAAGAGACAAAAAGAAATCTGCCTCTTGAATTAGATTTTATCCATGAGGGGCACAATGCGGAACGAGTTAGCAAAATGTTCTCATGTCTGCCCTGGCTTAAGGTAAATGATATTCTTAGCAAATTGAAAATGCATTTCATATATTTGAAGAAATTATTGATAATTAAAACAAAGCTATATTTATATTTTCTACAGAAATGTTTTCAATTAATGATAATCTGAAATGATTAAACAAATCAATTTAAAAAGGTCAAAACTATTGCTTTGACTTTGAAAATAAATTTATATTTATATTATTATTTAAATTTATTATTATAAATGATATATATTTATACCCGCCCCCTGTTCTTTAATGCTTGCCAACCCCCGGAGGATTACTTCGCAATCTTCATTGGTTCGCTGTGAAAACCTATGCTCGCTTCGCTCGCATCAATGAAGACATGTGACCTAGCAAAAGGGATTGTTTACAAAATATGATACTCCAAAAAAATATTTTTCAAATCTAAACTTGCTAAAAACACAAAGGATATATATACAGTACCTCTGAAATCAGAATTCAAATAAAAACTTTGAGCAAATTTTGACTCAAAATGTAAGCGCTGATATGGAAATTGAATACCCAGCATGTTTGTGTGTACATTTCCCCAGCATTTGTGTCATCCACACTTTTTTGTCTTTGAGTTTGTTGTCGATAGTCGTAGTGCAAGCGTCTTGTTGAACTATAATTGTTGGCCCTGAAAAGGAACGTTTTATAAATGGCCCTGAAAAGATCCTTCGCTTTCTTTGATTTCTATTATAAACTGCCACAACTCGACTAAAAATTTATTTTTTCAGTAAAATATCATCCGATAACGCTATAAATTCAAGTGAGGTGCGAGGCTTAGTGATAAACAAACAATCATACAATGTTGCCAAAATGCAATAACAAATAACATCTTTTTTGCATGCCACGTAAGAGAATTATATATATTATAGATTATAAAAGATCTAAGCATTCTCTAATAATCTTAAGTTCTAATAATCTCAATGCCATAATTCTTTTGGAACATTTGTTTGAAAGTAATAAGCTATTGTATTTAGGATTATATTGACCTATGGATAAAGGAATACAGTATTTTTTTTTCTTGTCCCATTTTTTATGTACTGATGATAGTACTTTATTTATTATGTTTTTTTATATCATAGTTATATGTTAGTATTTTTTTTTTAATTTCCGCATTGAAGGTACCAAAGATTTATTTTGATTTATCTACCACACGAGTGCTGACCATGGAATATTGTGAAGGGAGTCAAGTTGATGACAACCAATATATTAAAAAACATAATATCTCTCCAGCTGAAGTTTCCAGGAAGCTTGGTGAATTGTACAGTCAAATGATATTTGTGCAAGGTTATGTGCATTGTGATCCTCACCCTGGAAATATCCTTGTTCGTAAAGATGAAAAATCAAATGATGCTATGATTATTCTGCTGGATCATGGACTTTATGTGGTATATAAATATTTTTATTACTTGAAGTTTTTCATACAGAGTGAACAGATATTACCATTCATTTTATGACTTAATAGAGTAGACTATTAAACATTGCATCCACCACAAGGAATAAAAAATTTGAGATGATGCAGGACTTTGTGTATTCAAAAACACATATCATGTATATTATATCACCTGCTTCTAATCAAAATAACTAAGGTAAAGTTAAAAATACCTTACCTTTCTCAAAAGCAGGTTTATCTTCATTCGGGATGTCTGTTATGAGGTTCTAGACAATGACATTCGATTTATCCTTTGCAAAAGTCTTACAGATTTTCTTATTATTCAATAATTGATTCATTTCCAATTCAGGATTGTGTTTTTAACATTTTTTATTTCGCACACACACACACAAATACAACTATCGGAAAATGAAATAACACAACGATATCAAATGCGCTCAAACACGACCGACTTGTCCCCTACAATTTTGCGGCCGTTCTGCGGGTAAACAGTTTTTAATTTTCCCTCTTGGGTAAAGTCACAGTTAAAGTTAACTGATGCTCAGTTTGCAACATATATTTTCTATAAAAAAGAGCAGAATTCAACTATTTGCAGATAAATAAGCAAGCAAAAATCCAAGAAGTAGACAAAATCTTAAAATATTTGTTAGTTATTCAAAAAACGATATTGTGTCTACTTCATTTCCAAGCATGCTATCACCTTTAAGAAGGCTGCAAAATTTACTAGAAGGGATTTTATAAAACTAGCCGATCCATGTATAGCATATGCACTAAACTATTAATTGCTTAGATCTTACAGATACAGACACCAAACGTGCAAGAGGCGAATTTGGCATCAGAAGGGTCCAAAACGGATAGAAAACTTGAAATGGATCAAAAAAATATTCAACGTATATGCAAACACTCCATTCTTATTTATATAGATATTGCATCTATGTTCAGTAAAATGGATTTCATACCTCTAAATTGAATTAAATTATCTAAAAATATGTCAGCATTTTGTTTACTTTTGCTAGTTTGAATTCTTATTTCCAATAAAGTGTACGACCAAAAGCACACCCTCAGTCAAGTTACTGATTTGTGACTGCACTAATTTCTATCTTCCAGATATCTCATTGCTTTCTGTATGCAAACTTTTGAAAAATTTCATTAGAGTGGCAAGCTTTTCCATGTAGCTTAAATGGTACTATATAACTTCACATAGCTCAAATCAAGCATATTTAAACTAATCAAAATTGGAGGAATGTATCCCATAATGGTCTATTTCATGATATTTATGTATCAGTTGCCATTCAACAAAAATGCATAACATCAATTTCTGTACCATATACATTAGTAAAAAAAATATTTATGCAAACTGCTTAGAAGAATTTTTTGGGATAAGAGATTTTAGTATTTACTATAGTAACAGTAAACTTTGTTTCAAATATATAAATGTGTAGTAGTCTTATTTGTGTGTCTATGATGCAAAATAATAATTGCTTTTTTTATAGTGTATCTAATTGTGCCTTTATACAAGATTGCACATGCAATATAGGTTTTCCTATGATGCTTATTGATAAGGGTGTATTTACTTTGTATTCGATGTATTTACAATACTGGAAACAGATTTAAAAATAACTAATTCTTTATTTAATTTATGAGTAAAATGTTTATTTCATAAAAGTAGCCATTTTATATATGTATTGTAAATGTTTTCATTTTGATCTTTTTACCAGAATTTGACTGATCAATTCAGAACTGATTACTGCAATATGTGGTTATCTCTACTGAATGCAGATGTCAAAGGTGTTGAACACTGGGGGAAAAAGCTTGGAGTTGGTGAACTGTATGCTTTATTGGCTTGCATGTTAACTGCTCGTTCATGGACTGCTGTTACCAAAGGCATTGAAAGTGCCAAACCATCATCAGAGGAAGTAAGCCTGTTAAAAATTAAATTTTTAGTCTTTAATGAAAAAAATTTAGCTATTGAATAGTTTTCTCGTGTATACGTTTTGAAGAACTTGTACTAAATAAAATCTTTATTTTTATCTAACTTTTTCTACCTTTATACCAGTTGATAAAGAAAGCCAATAATTTCAGTTGACACTAAAGCTTTTATATATTTAATTAAACTTAAAATGTAAAGTTTAAGTACATTTAAAACCCTCACAGCTATATTCACAAGTGTTGAGTTAACCTGAGGATCCGTTAATCTGCCAGTCAGAGTGAAACCGTGGATTATCAAGAACCTTATTCTCAAACGGGAGGTTGGATGAGGATGAAGATTTAATGGAAGCTTATGGGCCAGAGGCCCTCTATCTCCCAGTAATAAAAGGTAAATAACATACACACAGAACAATTGTATTAACAGAATTAAACGGCGGGTTTAGTGATATATGGATTAAAATGATACGCTTGCTGTGATTGGCTACTACTGTCTCCTCATGATCACAAGATATTGTTTACATTTACTACAAATCTGCATTCATACTGGTCAAACATGTACTTCGCCGGCAGAATTGATTCCAAATTGTGATTTTAATAGAACGCATCTGTCTTTTTAATTTGGGTTTGGAAAGAGAAATGCAAAGGTATTTAATTTCAAATTGGATTTTTATGGAAACCTAAATTTCCTAAATAAGAACTGTACACAATGCCTTGACAAATCAATGCAATTCGATTATCTTTGTACTTGTCTGTATGGTCGCTTATGTCACTCACTCATGGAAATAAAATGAAGATTATTTTGCAACCGGTGCATCTTTAACACCTTGTGTTAGTCCGATTGAGGTTTACCCAGAGTTCACTTCCACTCTGAACTTCTGTCCCACACAAACAAAAACTCAGATGTCCCTGAATACCTACGACAGCTGGCTCTCAAGGTTAATTAATTGTATTCTTAGTGATGACACTTTGATGTATACCGATTTTAGTAAAGACAAGTCAAATCACTCCGGGAGCGGTATCTATATTGAGAATCTCTTTATTCGACTCTCCAGACGAAACCCAGATAACTGCTCAGTCTTTAGGAGCGAATTGATTGCCATCGGGGAGGGATTAAAGATCATCCTCCACTCTACAGACTGTAGCGATATATGGATTCTTACAGATAGCCGCAGCTCGATCCAACATCTACAGGACTGGAGACGGGTTAATGACCTCGTAGGCATTCAGATCCTCAATAACCTAAAAATTATTACAAAGCGTAGGGAGGTTCACTTTCAGTGGATCCCCCACGTCGACGTCCCTGGCAACCAAGTTGCGGATATCTTGGCAAAAAATGGCTGTTCTGCAACGCTAACTAACTACAGACTATGATCTTACTTTTCAAGAGATTTTCTCCATGGCGAAAAATAGTGACCGGCAGGTTTGGCTCCCCCCTGCCCATCCCTGGTACGGTAGGAAAAGACCAGGAGGCGTGTTGGATTTCGGCGAATATATGGACAGGATCAAACGGCTGTCTCGAGACTTATCAGTGGACACCTAAGATGCATGACATTCGATTCTGGCCGCAGGGTCTTCCCAACGTGTACCAAGTGCCAATTGTTACCGGCTTCTCCCGAACATATCTTCGATTGCATGGGGCTCACTTTGGCGGATTTCCTTGATTGCCCACTCCTGGAGCTTGACTTTGCTAGAGTTCATGGTCTCATGGATTTGATCTAGCTGCTGCTAGATCCTGAAGGATTAGACATAGCAACAACAACTCATGGAAATGAAATCTGGACCTTGTCTGATAGCAGGAGTTCCATCCAATGCTTGGCCAACTGGTATAGTGTGCAGGATAATTTGGATATAATATTGGAGTGATTATTCATAAAAAAGCTGAAAAGACTCCTTGTCTAATCGGATACACCTACAATGGATTCTTTTTCATGTCGGCAATGAGATAGCGGTCATCTTGGCCAAAGCAGGTGCTGGTGATGCTTTGTTGCCTTCTGCGTCTCACCTATATGGAGTTTTTTTTCCCAGGACAAAAATTGAAAATAAAACCAATTGGCTCATTCCACCAGTTCATCACTGGGATCAGAGTACTCAACCGGGTGGATCTCTGGCACTTTGTTGTAGCAGGAAGTACCAGACCACTCTTGCTTCCACAGTGGGCCTCTTAGATCTCTGAAATATACTGAGGGTTCTAAGTGTTTTGAGGTCTGCACCAAGTGTTTTACTGAGCACGTTTCCCCTGAACATATTAGCTCAGGTGTTGCTTCGTCATCTGACCGTGGTTCAAAATTACGAGGTGTTGTCCTCGGATCTTTCCCTTAAGGCAGTGCTCCCCAACCTTTTTATCGCCGCGGACCGGATCAACGTTTGATAATTTTAAAGCGGCCCGCTGAGAGGGGGAGGGGGGACATTGATTGTTTTGAATTAATAATTTTAATTTAATTGTATTTAAACATGCCTTCAAAATAAAATACAGTTACACCAAAAAAGGAATATAAAGTTATTTAACATTTTAACTCACTAGAACGCTAAATCAACGAGAACCCTAAGCTTATTTCTTTGCAACGAGACTGTTTCATCTGGGTGCAATAGGAGACAATGACACCCGAAGTGTGTTGCTTATGTCCAGTTTATTCCGTTGTTTTGGTTGCTGTCACTGCAGAAAACCCCGCTTCACAGATAGGTTGTCGGAAATGGCAATAGGGATTTACATGCTGTGGTGGCAATCTCAAGGTATTACGCCATGACTTTAATTCAGAACACCGGCAGAGTTGTTGTCTCGACGTAGTTTTAAGACCGCCTCCATTTGTAATCTCCAGCAGTTGATCTTCTTCTTGCACAGACATGCTATATTCGCCTGATTTGTTGACAAATGGGTCGCAGATCCATTCCTTACAAGTTCGTGGGTCTTTTGTGGTTGGGAAGTAGCGCTCGAACTCTTTTAAAAGCAAAGACAGGTGATCATGCACCAACTGGGAGAATGAATGTTTAGACTCAGTCTCGCCTAAAATACCCACTAATGGTTGAAACGTGTCCAAAATGTTCACGCGCCGTCCCCACAACTTCAGTTTGGCTTTAAATGGAGCTACTTTGTCTGCCAACTTGAAAACAGTTGTCACATTTGTCAAAATAGGAAAATTGAGACATACAGAATTCAGAAATCATAATTGAAGCCAGAACAAATCTCAAGTTCTGATTTACCACCTCCTAATTTGGGTGGACATTTCATAGATAAGAACTGCAAAAACAGAAGATCAATACACCACAGTAAATAAAATGAAAATAATTTAATGTTCCTTGGACGGCCCGGTACGATTTGATCCACGAACCGGTACCAGTCTGCGGCCCGGGGGTTGGGGACCACTGCCTTAAGGGACTGATCCCGGACCGTCGTTAATAGCCCGTTGTGTTGCTCTAGTTTGACGTTAACTAAAATTACCATTACCAACTCTGAACATATTCTTGCGTGCCTGGGGCTCTCCAGGCGGGATCTTGCTGCGGATCCTTTGTTGGTATTGGATTTCTTTAGGGTGTATAATGTCATGGACCTCTAGCTCTGCTAGCCTTAGGGGATATGCGACAACAACATGGGTGTGTTGGTGTCAAGTGAAGTAACTTGCATCATCTATTTTTTTTTTATTCGTAATAAATCAACGAAATAATGTTGATTCCGAAACAAATTTGCATCTGCCATGGTCATATTCTACCATTTGCTCTCTCATTAGATTCTAATAAGTCAGCCAGAATATAGTTTGAACCAGAACACATCTGGTCATATCTATTTTATAGAAAATGTAATCACATTCTTGTTCTGATTCATATCAAATCAGTTGAATGCATGTTGTCACAAGAATACTGTAACTGGGCACAGAATGAAATGTGTCGTCCATTTTGTTTTATTTACAGTATATCTTCCTTCTTTCGCAAAAAGATAGTACTGTGCATGCATAACTCTCTCCCGAGAGTTAATTCGTTGATTTTGGAGGATCAAAATGTAACACTGAAATGGCAGTATAAAACTAGGATCGCACACACAGGCATTGTGAATACGGTTTTTTCGATAACCCGAGGATTATGGTTGATTCGCAGTTTAGCTCAGACTTGTGTATACAGCCGTCAGAGTATGAGCAAAAACAGTTCTCTTGCGTATTAATAAAAATATATTTCACCATGTTAACTCTACATTTTTTTAATTTAATCAAAACTCTTGTATTTTAAAGCTACACTGTTTTTTATTTCAAAATTCATGAATACTTTTTTTGTCCATTTAAGGGTCTTAAATTTCATTTCGCATAAAAATAATTTTTTTAATTAGGTTCCATCAAAATTGAAATCCCCTTATCACCACCTTACACATTTACCTGTATCAAGTATTTAAGTATTAACTGTGTTAACAGTTCTAACACTTCAAAATATGTATTAATATCACAAGAAGATCTAGATATCAGCCTTTTTCTTTATATGCTGTTTTTATGCTCCCAATTATTTTTCTTTTGTCATTTCCCTTTCAGAAACAAGAAATTAGAGACAATGCAGCAAATTACTTACCCGAAATTACGAATGTTTTGAGTAAAGTTCCTCGAGAAATGCTTCTTGTATTCAAAACTAATGATCTTTTGAGAGGCATTGAGGGTTCATTAGGTGAGTAAAAAATATATTTGCAATGTATTTCATTTGCTTAAAATGCACCATCAATGCGTAAATGTAATTTTGTGTTCTTTTCTAGGTGTAAAAGGTGCTGCTGGATCCTTTATTGCTATGTCAAAGTGCTGCATAAAAGCTTTATATGCAGAAAAAATGAAACATAGTGAATCGTATTTTGGTTCTGCGAAACTTATATTTTCAAGGACTGTAGCATATGCTAGGGTTTTTATTTACCAGTATTATTTATGGGTATCAAGTTTAAATATTTTGACAAAAATAGGTATTTATTCTTAAAAATATTAGTGACTTCAAGATAATACTTTGTAATCTTAAGATTTAAATGTTATTTATTAACCATGGCATTATTTATTAAATATTTTATGACAATTTAGAAACTATGTTTTCGTGTTATTTATTTATTAATACTACTTATCATATTGCAGAAAATGAATATTAAAATCTTGATATTCAGGTACTTTTTTATGCTAAATTTTTTCTTTACTAATATTTTATGATGTTAATATGAACTAGTCTAAAGAGATATTTTTGAAACACAGATTGAGCATTACATGGATTTAAAAGTTCTGAACATAAAATGAAATCATCAGAAAATGAACACAACCTAATATACTTATGAGGGTGATCCCATCATGAAAATTTGTTCGGAACATATTTTTATATAAGCTTTTTACACTTCGTCTTTTTCTTTTCATTTTTATGATCAGAGTTTGCTCAAAATATTTTCTCACATTCTCAGGAATTATTTCAAAGTAGATTAGATATTTTAACATTTTATTATTATCTTTGTTTTTGTTCTTATTTCAATTCAGTTTGCATGTATGCATGTGATACAAAGATTTCTGCTGATGTTGAAGATTCATGTTGTGCCGTGCTGGAATAATTGTTTTGAAAGTTTTCCTATTGTTTAGGACATATATTTATGTAATTTTTTACAGTATCATGTAATATTTAATTCTTTGTTTAAACTTCTATGATCTGACCTGTAAGTGTAAATTTTAGGAATTGCTTTTTTTTGGGTTGAAGGTCTCTTAACTGATGATGTTATTGACACTGATAATGTCTGGCATCCAATTGGTTCAGTTAGTTTTATGCTCTTTTCGTTATTTGAGACTATATAATTTTTCTTACTTCTAAACATTTCATGAGCCAGACATTATATTTGTTTCATGAGAGCCTTATATTTGTTGCTGAAATTCACATGTATAGTTCTTATTCCTGTACTAAAAATAAGTAGACTTGTATGAATTGGAAAAAAGTGGCGAGACTATTAATTTCTTTTTGTTGCAATAGTTCAAAGTCTGCTAATATTATTTAGTTCTTACATGTGCTAGTGAAATCTTTTTATTTCAAATATAATCCTGGAGTAATATTTTAATTTATGTTGCACAGTATTCATTTCATATAAATATCATGAAATCGTGTTTGATTATTTGTGTTAATCTGCAGAGAATGCCTCAGCATTGTATAGCAAAATTTTGTGATGTTGTGAATGTTTAAAAGATAAATATTTAGATGAAATAACAAGCATTTTGTTACACACTGTAAAAAAGAGTTTATTGGTGTTTTACGTATATTTTTGTACAATTGTAATTTATTTATTATTAAAAATGTTAGGATTTGTTTTGAAAATCCAAGTTTTTGTTTTTCTACTTTGTGCTTTTAAGTGCAGCTATGAACTTTATGCTTGTATTTCAAAATCAAAAAGTATGACAGAAATTAAATGTGTCATCAAAAACATTTGTTCGTGGAGCATAATTGCACATCTATACGAGACAGATATTTGCTTTGTGTCACCTAAACGTGAATAAAAAGAAAATTGTTAATTTTCATGTATTTTTAGATTCTGAATGTACTGTTTAAATGGAAGTATATTATACTATGTGTAATTTTGTTTTGTGATCGTCTTATATTAATGCTTATAATTATGATTAGGTTTAGCTAAAGGCAGTTCTTTTTCAAGTTTGCCTTTTTGTCCAGATCTTTTACTGCACTAATTTATTACCCTCAAAAATGTTTTATATGTACAATTTTCTTTTGTGAACGTTTCCTTTGAAAATCAGTTTTGCAATTAGGAATTCTATTCTTTTAGAGCTTTGAACAATGTATTTGTTTTCCTGTGTTATCAAAAATAGTAATAAGTTCTGTCTTTTAATATTTTGTTTCTTCTCTTTATATTATTGCTTTCCCATGATATATTAGGTTAAAGACATTTTCTCTAAAATCTCTTCACCCAAAGCTATGCAATACTTTCTACTAAAGATTAAACTTACTTTTTTTTTATCAATATAATATTCTGTCATTTTAAAAGTACTTTGAATGGTTTGAACAATGTGTCTTTCAAGGTTTCATGTTACTATAAAATCTGAGGAAACTACTTAACACATTTATTATATCTTAACTTATTTATTATATGTGGATGAACTTGTTTTCTGAGTAGTTTCTGTGGGTTTCAAAAATGCTATTTCAAATTCAGTTTTCAGGTGCACGCAGCAGTGCTATTTGGTTTTAAGGCAAAAAAAAATCGAAAATTATCATTATCTTTGCTGGAATAGCTATAGCAAATGGTATTGTTAACATTGTTGACATTTTTCTTAATTTGGGATGTGTGTCCTATGATGTGTCAAATTCAAAATTAAAAACATAATTTGAAGTTGTAAACGAATAAATTATTTAAATAGTTACTTTTTGTTAACCCAAGGTTTTTTCCCATAGTGTTTTGATGCTTTCTTGAGGGTTACTAATCTAATCTTTAAAAATTACTATACTAACAGATTCATGTATAATATTTGCGTTAAAATTTCTTATTGTTTACATCTATTCAGGCAGTATCGTTACTCCTATTTCATACCTTTTTCAAATATGTTTATTTTGAATAAGCATGCATGTGCACATTTCATAGGTTCAAGTGAAATCAAATTAACCACCAATTTAAATCATATTTTTGTTTATATTTTTCAAATATACTCTTCTTATAATTCTTATTTCCAATAAAATGCACAGTAAAAAGTTCACACCTTAGTCATGTTACTACAGTTGGCTCACATTTTTCTTTCCTGTGCTAATTTCTATTTTCCAGTTTGTTGAAGAATTTCATTGCAGCTGTGAGAGCTCTTCTGTGCAGTTGAAGTGATATTATGCTGCTCCTAGCTTAGTACATTAAACTCAAAATTGATTAACTCTCATAGGAGTTTACTTCATAAATCCTATAATTTGTTCCACATATTGCACTTTCACTTTTCTTTGGAATTCATTTTTATCAATGCTTATTTAGTCTGATAAAAATCAGTGTTTGAATTCAGTTATTTTAAACTATTCGTTCTTAAATTAGGCTTTAAGACATTAGACAGCATAAAGAATATTTATGCCTTGTGAACATCTAGGTTTCTTTTATTGATTGTTAATATATATTGTATTTTAAGAATCTCGTTGAACCTATTTTTCCAAGAAATGTGTTTAACTTTTAATATGTAAAAATGTTTATCGAATTCAATTTTTGTATATTCAATTGCAGTTAGATAGGCTACATAGTTTTGTATAAAATAATTTTCTAAAGGCTAGGGGTTTTGAAAAAAGGCCATTATTTTAGAGCTTCTACATTTGTTTGCATGTGTGTTGCATTTTCATGTTTATAAATGTGTGTCTAGAAGTTTTAATTGGAAAATGTTGGTTTCAGTGTAAGCATGATACTTAATATGGTGCATATTAAATATTTATTTTTTAAACAAAATGTTTGATTATTGTTTTTTTGTGTTCAAGAATGAAGGTGTTCTAATGATTCAAGAACTAGTCTGTAAAAAGGGGTGTTTCATATTGTATTTTTTATCTTTATTTAATTCTAAATAATCAAACTGGTTTAAATGGAAACATAATATTCTTACTAGTTTAAACATCTAACTTTGTCTACATGCAAAATACATTTTTACTTCTGACTCCAAAATTGTAATTTATATCAAAGGTACTTTACTAGAACTATTAAATTGGGAATGGTAAGCATTAGAAAGACTTTAAATTATTTTACCTGTATGCTGCATAATTGCTCTTTACTGGATGGGAAAATATTACACTGAATATTTGTATGCAATACTGAGTAAATTTAAGGTTGGATTATGTGCAAATTGCAGTTTTTCAAATCTTATGTAATGTGAATATGATAAAAAAAAAGTCTTAAAAATTAACTTATGTGCTTTTATCCCATAGTCGTTCTGTTTCAGAATGAAATTAAAAAAGTGAATATAACTTTGATTTGCTAGTAAAAACACTTAGTCATTACCTGTGGTATGAAGTAATTTACTGCTGAAGTGAACTAAAATGTTATGAAAAGGGTAGCATAAGTTCTACTAAATTATTTCACAAAATTACCAATTTGATATTAAAATGACTGAAATTATTAAAAAAAATCCAGATTATCTTGTGATATATTACAACATATAAAAAAGGAATTAATCTCTTATTAGTAAATTTATTCAACATGCTGTTTAATTTTTTAGCATTACAGAGTTATTGATTTTGTATGAATTCTGGTTTTAATGTTTGATTCAAATTAAATAGGATGGTTTTCAAACTCCTACCACATCCATCCTAGGTACGTCAACATACTGTGGTGACCCATGGTATGTGGGCAGACTTTACCTAGAGCTTGGGTTTTGTTAGAAACGTATTAGAACTCGTTCAAAAACTCAATATAATTTATTATGATTTCTCGGACACCCTTTCCTGTCTATCTTTGAACATATTTTATGTTCCTGCAAAATATCTTTTGTGCATGTATGTTGACTTTAAAGCTTGATATTTCTTGTCCTGCATGTGTTTCGCTAACGCTCCTTCTGCATATGAGTGTATTGCAGCGAGAAATGATGAGCTACAAATCAGACGTGAATGTACCTTGTATTAATTATACTTATTTAAGGAAATCAACTGTAATTTGAGAATTGTAAGTGATATTTTTAATATCTCTTAAAATTCTCAAATTATTAGAAGAATTAGTTATGTGTTCATACGTAGTTTTCTTTCGAACATCACTCAGTGTTTTGACTTGCTATTGTATTAATTCAATGTAGAAGGCAAGTATCAGTTACTTCAATGGAAAAGTGAGTTCCCAAACTGGCATGGAGTTTTATTTTGTGCATGTAAAATATTTTAATGTTTAAAAAAGTTATTTCTATCTGAAATCCAATTACATCTCCCTTAAAATAATAAAATATACTAATAAAAGGGTCTGGGACTCAAAATATGGAAAAAACTTCACCTTTTTTTTTTATTATTATCTTAAAAAATAATATAGATATTTCTGACTAAAATCACACTTAAATTTTGCTTCTACTTTTAGTAGATCCAGAAATTTTCAACTTTTTATAAACATGACAGCTGCTAATCAAACGAGCCTTCGTAATTTTAAACGCTTTTTTCTTTTGTGTTAAATGGGATTTCAATAGTAAAAATGGATTTTACTTAAGAACTACTTGTTATAACTGAACGAAATTTTTAACATTTACTTATCAAATATGTTTATTCAATTTGTCTTCAGCAATTGTGTAGACATATTAGTTTTTTTTCTATAATTTATCGAACTTTATATACTATGTGTTTCAGGTAGTTTTTGAACAAAATATTTTTTAAATTTTTTCTACTTATTTTAATCAAAAATCACAAATACAATTTATAGTATGAACTTTTAGAAGTTAATTAATGCAAAAATGAAGTGATTTGTTATAAAATATTTTGAGCTGTATCAATTTTGTGCCCAATGTCAAAATGTTGATATTTTTAAATTTTAATTTAAAAAAAATTTAAGTTTTGAAAATATTAAAGAGTTATTATAATTTCCAAATACAATTTATACCAACAAAAAAAAATTTTCAGAACAAAAACTTTAAAACTGAAGATTTTAGAATATTGAGTTCCGACCCCCTTAATACAATAAATAATAAATACATTAGTTTATATCTGCTTTATTTCTCTAATATACTCCTATATCTTGATACATTTGATCAAATATTTCCCATATATATTTACACTTCTACATATAAAACATTTTTTGCTATGTTGGGGCAAATTCAAACAGAAAAGGCAATGCAGTCTACAACTTGAATCGTATTGTTTACGGGTCATTATGCTTCATTTCTTTCGACTTCAGAAAATCTTTGTATTTTTGTCTTCCCCAACATTTTTACCAGTTCTGCTATGCTCTTCCAAAAATAAGGCCCAGGGTTCTCTTGGGTGGAATGATAACTTTCGGAAGTATTCCATCAGCTTTGTATTTAAAAGTTTTCTTATAGCTGCTGTTATACGCTGTTTAAAGAAAGGTAAAAAAAAGCTGAATAATTGGAACGACTTTTTAATAATTACTTGTTCCTGAATTTGTCAAAAAAGTACCCGAACACCTTGTGTCATCCACATGCCTGTTATCGGACATTCAAACCGAAAGTGTCATTAGACTTAAGATGACTGCTGTGAAAAAATGCATTTTTTGTCATAAAGGTTGATCTTTATATTTATATAGATATTTTTACACACACACACACAAATTTTCAAACAGTAGCACTCACTTTTTACGTTAAGGAAATAGTTCCCATATCATAATTGCGATTTTATAAGATTTTTTCTGAGAATCTCGGTTACCAGAGATAAGACGAAGAACTGTAGTTTCCTCGATTCAAGCGAACATGTTTCCTCTAATATGCTGTCCATATTTTCCAATTTCTTTCAAATTCTATTTTTATGACTTAATACCTTTCTGATAAAATATTGAACACCATTTCAACTAACAATAGAATGAAATTGCTGAGCAAAAAGGAATTAAAATAATTACTTTAGACAAATACATTTTATTTGATAATCATTTGGCATTTTTTTTACTTATGAACTAGTGACAGCTATTACTTTTTGCACTCGCCGCGGCATAGAATCAAACTGCAATCAAGGTTTTTTTTGGCTGGAAAAACAGATCTGTATAATATGGGTTTATCATTGTCTTCATAGCACATTGTCGCATTGAGAATTTCACAGCTGAGCATTGGTATTTTATAGATAATAATTTGATCTAAAAAAATATCTAGACGTGATACTTTGAAACACAAGATTCCATTGGAAAAAATTTCAAGTACCTTCAAAATTCCATTTTGGAACGAGGGCTGTTCAAGTGCAACCGGAGGGTTGCAAGTTTGAAACTAGGTCCAGACAAATGACCGTCTTGTACGCCGGGGCTTTTGCACGTTAAATCTGTCGTAGCTTTGGATTTTCTCTCAATTGTGTGGGGTGTCAGTTCAGGTGTTCACTTCGTCATCTCAAAGTGGCTCAAAATTAGGAGGCCTTGTCCTCTATTCTTTCCCTTCGTGATCGAACACGGACCGTCGAGAATAGCCCGTTGTGTTGCTCCAGTGCGACGTTAATTAACTACCCACCATTTTGAGGAGATACCAAATCAAGTAAAAATAATACAGTTTTGAGTAAAAGTATTATAGGATTCCTGTTCCAGGACTTATTACCCTGATCTAATTTAAAGATCCTCCCCAGATGCTTGTAACATGATTTATCATACCTTGATGTCTTCAAATTTTGTGATCCCTATCCTAGGTAAATATGATGCTTCTAATAACACCAATTTTCGCCCTGTGATGAAGTTCGACTCAAAGCATTCCTGAAACGAAATTTAAGTTTAAGGCATTGACATCTTCTTTGACTTAATAACTAGAAATGATATGAGACTTACAGAATTCATTTAAAAATCTGTAATGGTCTTGAAAATAATTATTTCTTAAAATATCTAGTTTTAACGTTTGTAAAGCCTTTCCAAGAGAGGTTTGTTCATATTGTACTGAGACTCAAGAGAGAAGAGGCAGGAAAATGTGGTGAGTTTTTGTAATGAAATCTGCCAGTTTGTTTTCTCAAATTTAGTAAAAGATACATATCTTTATTATATTTTTTAACAAAGTTATAAGATATGTACGCATAGGAGAAAAAAAAAATAACGCATCTATTTGTGGAAGGTGAATGTGGGGTGGGAACTCAGGTGCTCGGAATGAATAATTGCATTAGTTATTTGGCAAACTGTTGGATAGCTACGGCAGTGTTTCTCAACCTTGTTTGGTGAACGGCCCACTAAAAATATCGAATTATTTGCGGCATACCTAAATATAAAAATTGTATGATACAAAAAGAAACAACAAATTATTTAGTTACAAAATTTATTCAATGTGAGAATTGAGCCTGTTTTCTTGAAAAAATTCAATATAGACGAGGTTTTGAAGTCGCCAGACAAATTCGCATTTGAACTTTTAAAAGTCTTTAACGCTCTTTGGACTTGATTTCTGTCCATGCTCAGTGGCGGATCAAGTCAAGTGGGGGGCCCCAAGCGGTAAAATTTTCGGGGCCCTCAATCTCTCTCAAGTTTGAAAAAAAGTTTCAAGAAAACTCTTATAGAGTCAAAAACAAAAAATAAAAGTAATAAAAATTTTCATACCACAGCCCATTAAATAAATTTATTTAAAAAAAAAAAAAAAACATTTTTTTTATAAACTTTCGTCTTTTTTTTTTTTTTTTTGCAAATTTGTTAATAATTTTCGAAGCGTCAATTCGGTTTACGATTCCTTGCTCTATATACAGAATGACCACATTAATTAATCTTTCTTCTCCCATAGAACACCTTAAATAATTTTTTGCACGCTTTAAAACAGGAAACAAACTTTCTCCTGTTGCATTAGATAAGGGAATTGTTAAAAAAAAATTTCAATAATGTTTCAGCATTTGGAAATGTGCAAGACATTTCTTTGGCGGTTCGATAGATGACTGGTACACTTTTTATGGTGTCCTCGTTTTCTTTAAGAAATATTAAAAAAATGGTCAAATTCGTCTTCAAAAGTACAAACATCAATGTCATTTTTGTAAATATCCTTCAACTCTTTTTATCGTGTTCTTTTTTTTTTCTACTGATAAATTCCAATTAAAAAATATTCGAAAAGGCTCCACAACAACTTCAATAAGTCTGAGTTCTTTGAGATAATTCTGCCTTGGTGTTATCACATATGACATAAAAGGAATTAATTGACTATGAAATTTTCTCTTGTTGTAAATTCATGTCCGAGACTCCTTTGTTTTCATTAAAAAACATTTTTTCTCATTTGTTGTCTGCGAGTTTGTCCATCTTTCACATTAAATGATTCACCCTGATAAATCAGTTGCATCTTTTCAACTTCTCTGAAAATATTGATAAAATTTTCTAATGACTTCAGGATAGATCCTTTCAATAGTTCGCATTCCACTGATAGCAGTGATTTACTAGTAACATTTATTCTTTGTAACATAGTATTCCAAATAACAGTCATTAGGGCGGTTTCATATTTGTCCATTTACCTCAGAAGTGAAGTCGCCTCCAATATGGTAACTTTGTTTCTTCGGAATTACAAATTCCAGTTAAAGCCTCATTTATATAAGTGAAACCAAGTTTTATAGTTAATACAGCATCTGGCTTTTGCTGACCATCTTATATTAGGAACTCTTTTCACTGCACATAAAGACGTACATTGTAAAGACACACACGCACGCTGTCACAACTTTTCTCGAACTTTAATGAAAAGACATTTTAAGACCTCGGGGCCCCTTCGGTATTTCGGTGCCCGACGCAGCTGCTTAATCCGCCACTGTCAATGTTGAAAATCCAAATTCACAGCGCCATGAAGATGCAAAAGGCAGAAGAATTTTAATAGCTTTCAAGCTGATGCAGGGTACAAATTTTTGACAGAAGGCCAAAGCTCATCCAAATTTTTCACGAAGACTGTTGAACGGTAAAACTTATCGTTTCGCAAATCAATGAGCTGTTCTTTTCTGTTGTCATATTTGGTGTCTTGTAAATCACAAATGGGTTGATTAACCATTCATAATTATTAACAGAAAGCGAAGGAAAATAGCTTTTTAAGTGAGGTTTAAAGTTCATCAATGATGCTTATAATTTCATCTGCAATTTTTTTTCGACTGAGATTCATTGACACCCGGAATGCAGTCAAAATTTCCTTTTTGATATTTCAGATTTCCAGTGTTAATTTTTCTTCAAATGACTTCAGTTTTGATGTTGATGCGAAGATATTCTCGGCTGGAATTGAAAGACTTAAATTCAGAGAGTTCAGCGTTTCAAACAAGTCCGTTAGAAAATGAACTTTAAGCTACCAAATCTCGTCATGAAGAGAAAATCCAAAATATGTTTTTTTCGACCTCAAAGAAGTAAATCGCCACTTCTTTCAGGTTATGAGTCGTTTCAAATCCATTCCCTTGCAAATGCAACGCACTTCGATGATATAAAATAGTTTGGTAGTCGGAATCCATTGCAAATAGTACAGCTGAGAGAAAATTCGGGATTTAAGAGGTCGACTCTTGATGAAATTTCCCACTTGGTTCATAACAATCAACATATCTGGAGGTGAAAATTTTGAAAACAGAGATTCTCTGTGCATCATGCAGTGGACGCTTATAAATTTGGATTTTCTTGGCGCACAAGTGTGATAAATCCTATTTTACTTCCCAACATTGATGGACATTCTTCTGTGCAAACACCAACGCAGGTTTTCCACAGCAAACCAAAGCTTAAAATATTTTCTTTTACAAGCTCAAATGTTTTTTTTCCCTGTCGTCTTGCTCTTCAAATCTTTGAAGAAAAGATACTCTTCAGGAAATTTAAATATTTAACGAAATGAATGAAAGCAAGGTGCTGTACTTTTCCACTGATATCTGTCGATTCATCAATCTGAAATGACCAGAGTTCACTGCCGTACGATTCGAAATGCTCGACAATTTGATTTTTTAAGTATGAAGACACATCTTCGATTCTGCGTGATATTGTGTCATTGGATAATAGTACTTTCTTAACCTCTATCGCTTCCTTTCCCAGCATTTTTTCGGCAATGATAGCTAATGATGGTGCAATAATGGACTCAGCATCGGTGTGTGCATTTTTGTGTTTTGTTATTAATTGTGCAACCTTGTAGCTGGCAATCAATCCCTTTTCTGGAATATTCATATAGTTATCCCCCTGGTCGCCTACGTTCGCCAACTCTCGGGGATTGCTGCATAATCCCATTTGGTTTGCTTCACAAACCAACACTCCTTTCGCAGAGTCATCTCCTGTGTGCTACGGCAAAATCATCTTAATAATTCGTATAATCCTAGTTTGACTTTCCGGTCCATGACGTCACAGCGAGGGCTCCGCTCCCTGCTCGCTGACCCCCGGTGATTGCTACACAGTCCTATTTGGTTTGCTTCGCAAACGAACACTCCTGTCGCCAGTGATTTCGCTTTTCTTTTTACTTTAACACTTAATGCACCCGAAACTAATAACCGCATCAGTAAAAGAACCATCTCCATCTTGTTCCCTGTACGATTTTGAATAAACCATGTTAATCTCGTAATATTCTGATCTGCACTTAATGGGCAAACCGACTGAGAATCGAGCGATCAAACGAGCATGACGAGCTAGTTTCAAAGGCATCTGGCAAAACCCGTTAGTCAGAAAATGTAACCTTAATTTCCGTGAATAAAAATGAACGCGTATAGCTGCGCGATCTAAAAAGTACGAAATTTGTATGACCAACACTTTTGATCGCATCGAATTTATTTATTAACCAATTTCAAAAATAATTGTATCGTAAGAAAGAGTACATTCTAAGGTATACTACGATATTTTCAAATTTAAAAACTAATAGAAATAAGATATAGATATGACAGTTTTGAAAAAAAGTTACGAAAATGCCCTGATTTTCCTCGAATTTCAAATAAATACTATCAGAAACCAAACTGAATTTTCTAAAATAACTCGACGAGCTGCTAAAATTCACGTCAAGAGGTACTCTAAAAAAAATCAGGACTGATGACTAAAAATATTTACGTCTTTTGCTCACTCGCGGTTAAAATTTCGCTTCTTTAACTTTGACACTAAATAAACCCTAAACTAAAAGTCGCATCAGAAAAAATCTTCACAATTCTCCAGGGAACACGATGAAGAACAAACCATGTTAATTTCGTAATTTTCAGATCCGTACTTTCTCGGGAAACCGTCTAAGAATCGAGCTAAACAACCCGGTTTTCAATCCTGCGACGGTAACTTTTTTTGATATAGAGAGATTCCATGGTTATTTAATTTTAAAATATCCTTTGATTGCATTGGTACTTTTAATTTTTTTTCTTTCATTTCATTAGTTTATTTAATGGTTTTTCTCCTGTTGTGGAATTTTATTTTATTTTATGTTTTTCATGGTAGAGTTTTGACATTTATTGCATTTTCGCCATTTGTGGAATTTTCTTTTTTTTATAATTTTTTTCTGGAACAGTTCTGACGTATCAGGTTATATTATTTCTTGCTTCTTTTCTTTTTTTTTTAATCTTTTTCTTTTTCAACATGCCCACTATATTTAGTGTAATTGATAAGTTTCAGGGTATATATATTCGTATCCAACATTCGCAGCTTAGTTTTTCTGCTGGCTCACAAATGTGTTTTGAAAGGAGTTTAAGCTTATTACTTTTTGTGAAAGCGCTTAAAAAAATATACTTTTCAAAACGTTCTCAAATTGTTTTAACGCTTTCATTTTTCGTTGTGAAAAGAAAAAGATTTTTGAAATAAATCTTTCCTTTGAGACAATAGAAGTGCGCTTAAAATGCCACCACTTTAAACGTAGACTGTAGCTGTACTAAAGGGGACTGTAGAAGTCCATCAAAAAAATCGCCAAGGCCGTTGACATCGCTATAAACGTAGACTGTAGCTGTGCCGTAACGTTAACGAAAATCATCCGAGGCAATGATCTTTCATGCTTTTGTGTATAAATATAACCTTCTCCTAATCAGTTGAAACACCTTTTCAGAAAATGATTAGCCAGAGCTCGACTACCTTTTCTTCGGAGTCGTACTATAGAGATGTGAGCTGTGAGTCGAATGGGAAAATTGGAACGTTTCGTTTCAATGTACATTAGGGTGGAGCGAAAAACACGAATTTCGGAAATTGAAAACGCCTATGGTGGGAATAGTTGGGGGCTACCATGCTTATTAATAACACAAAATATGAGCTAAATCAATTAATATCTCTTCAGGTGCCAATTTTTTCACAAAAATAATAATAACGCATTTAAAAAACTTAATACATCTTATTTAAAGCCATGGGTGATTGAAATGAATTTCCCTGCGTGTAAAAAAAAAAAGTTTTACACCTAACATTATCTCGGAAAAAAAATATTTTTTCTTTTTTTAGAGCGCTATCACGCGCGTTTCAACTCCTCTCAATAGACTCATCATTGCGACCACGCGTTTACACGGGCGCTTCCCCATGCAGATCTTCGCTGTTTTTGCATTATGAAAACAACCCAGAACTCAGTACGAGGAGGTGGCTGCATAACGAGTTCCACCCCCCCCCCCTAAAAATTTCAAATTAAGTTGTTAGCTTACCCTAAAAAATTAAACTGAAGTTACTGGCAAGTGGTTTAACTTAAAAGTGGTTGATATTGGCTTTTGGTTTCAAATCTGGGTAAAGCAAGTCTAGAAGCAATTCTTGACCGAATAAATCCATCTCACGCCTCTGTACCACATACTTTACTATATGCTTCAGTTACTAATTTAACGCAACGTTCTACTGTTTGTGAATGGCATGGAAAGTTAAACATGTTACTATTGGTTGGAACGTCTAAAATCATAGACTTGAGTTGATCATCAGAAAGAGATACTGTAAGTGGTGGATCTGTAATGAAATCCGATTGGCCATTCAATTCGATTTATGTAATCGTCTGCTTCGAAGTTTAATTTGGGAATTTTGAACTCTCGACTATTCTTTTATACATTATTTTTTGTGTCTTAATTTTAAATTCTTCTAAGGCTCAATTCTCTGACGTGTTTTCGATCATCAGCTAACATCACCAAAATAATATTTTCTGGATGGGCATAATAAGCATTTCTTTGCAAAGTTATATCTACTACAATTTTTAAATCCTCAGGCAAAAATCTCGATTTATTTAAAATATTTGAAAAATGAAGTATCCCGTACCGACATGATGACTGACTTTTAATTTTAAACCAAACATATGAGTGTACCTTCACAACATACTCTGTTAATATTTTCGCGTTATGTGTTGGATCTTCTGTTGAAACATATAACCTTAACCTGTCGTCGTAAACCATTTTTCACAAGATTCTAACATTTTTCCAATTTCTCCGCCGTATTCTTTTGGTCAAGTGGTTTTCCCTTCTAAATGTTGCAACAAATGACGTAAAGGTAGCTGGTTAGCTCATTTGTTTGTAATAAACAAATAAATGAATGCACAGGACGTCCTAAAAAGAGCTCGATATGTCGAATGACTCCATTTTTCAAACCTGTATTTACCACTGCACCATCACAACCAACCACTTGCATCTTAGAAAGATCGATATTTTCTCCAAAAAAAGTTGAAATACTTGTTTTAATATTTTGAGAAGAGCCAGTTGGGTAGGAGTGACATATCCCGTGTATTTTGATCCTGGTTCTAGTATTAGCACGATATGTTCATCTGCTACCGTCTTTCTAGCAATCCTTTCTCTTTCTTTAATCATTACTAAAGTTTAATCCTTTCGCTGATCAAAGTATATTCCATATTCTGATAAAGAGGTAGTTTCCTCATTTTTCCTTTTCAGGTAGCTGCGGGTCTTTGTCCTTTCTCTTCTAATTTTACTACGATCAACTATGTTTGAAGAATCATCCTTGTAAATTTTTCCCATACCCTTCAAAGCAGCATTTATTAGAATTGCTACCAAACTATCGGAAACAACAGTTCTGTCACAAGCCTGAGCTGCATTTGGAAGTTGAGTTCTCTTTTGTGATGTAGTCGGATAATTATTATCAATGATTGTGTTTATAGTGTCATTGGAATTCTTAAGCAAATTAAAACTCAAAGTAGCTCCCGTAATAAAGGGCGAGAGTATTTTGGATTGTTTTCCTTTACAATCTTTGAGCTGAACGTTTTGGCTCTCTGCTTCTCTTTCTTTGCACTGCAATCTTTTCTTCAAGCATTCTGCTGGTTTTAATGTCAACATTTCCAATAACCATTTTTCGAAATGTCCTTTGATCTGTTAAAAAAGCTCTTTTAGCTATAGGTACTTTCATTTTGAAAGTACAACTGAAAAAGTTCCTACATTTACATATGGTAATATCAAATAGATATTTTTCTGCTGATTCCCAGAAGGACACAATCTTTTCCGAGAAATATAGTTTGCAAGTATGTTTTAATAGTTTCTTAATATTTCTATATGCTTTATGGTATTTTTTCAGCATATATATTATTTGTTTGTTTTCTACAGTTGGAATCGAACTTTCCCCCACAATCCTTTAATCTCTTTAATTAAAATTGAACATACATCAGCCACATTCTAGCATCTCTTTTATAATCTTTCTGTATGCAAATATAATGCTTCAAAACATCTGCATATGTTGGAGGCATGTTAGGCTTCATTATTTCAGCCATTCCAAACACGGGACATGCATCTACTGATCGTGTCCTAGGCATTCCGACTTATTCACAGAAGCGTGTATCCTTAACAAACAAAACTGAACTTAAAGATTAAAATTCGATATAAAAAATATCTAAAATAAGTAAAAATACACAGTAAAATACGCACCAACAAACGAAAGCGCATCAATTTGAGCAAAGGACTTAGTTTTCTTAGATAGACTAGATCGGTAGGGCATTTCCAGGAGCATACTCCTACTAGATATTTAAAAAAGAAGTGGGCGGGTTTTTAAAAAAAAACCAGACACGTCCACTCCATATGGTGAAATAAAAGTGATTTACCCCTTATAAACAAGCGAAGAAAGGGAGCGCCCGTGCACCCTAGTAGCTAGAAATGCAACTATGAATCTATAGAGAGGAGTGGAGACGTGCGTGATATAGCGCTCTAAAAAAAGTGGAAAATTTCTAATTTCCGGGATAATGTTAGGTGTAACACTTTTTTTTACAAGCAGAGAAGTTCATTTCACCCACCCATGGCTTTAAATAAGGTGTATTAAATTTTTTAAATGCCTTATTATTATTTTTGTGAAGAAATTGGCAAAATTTCGAAATTTCAAAGTGATTTTGGCACCTGAAGATATTAATTGATTTAGCTCATATTTTGCATTATTAATAAGCATGGTAGTCCCCAACTATTCTCACCATAGGCGTTTTCAATTTCCGAAATTCGTGTTTTTCGCTCCACCCTAATGTACATACTATCTTAAGACGATGAGTTACCTTGTAATATGGAAATCCCAGGCTTTCTATCCAGTTCGCGACATCATTTGCACTCCAATACACAAACGGCGGAACTCCAATGTCTGGATAATCATCTGATCCTATACTCATTTGAAGCAGTTTAAAAGGGGCAGTTTTGTTTGAAAATTATTGATTGCTTTTACTAAAATGTACCCTAGCTTTGCAAGTTTTATCAGTCTTGCGCCATTTTTAAAGAATTCATCAATGTTTTTATCACTTACATATGAGGCACGGAAATCGGCGTTATTTGTTGATTGTTGAATGGCAACAATGTATTTGATGATGCTGTTGTAGTGATGATGTACCACACGGCTCCGAAGGGGCCTTAATCTCCGGTATTGGTAGTGAAGTTGCATGAAATTTAAGTAATTGCCTTGTTTGGAAAAAATATGAAGATAAAAGGAAACTGGGAGGAAGGGGAATTTAAATGGTGTATGTACAAAGATTAATCAGAGCTATTGTTTTGTCAAATGGGAGAGAGCTTATCTGAGTGTTACTCACCGTTGCGATTCCTCTTACTGATTCGAAAAAAATATCGCGATTTCTCTAAACAGAACATGGAGGTCCGAAATTCCCTCCAATGGAGTGGAGTTCCACTCCCTCCCCAGTATTCTGAGGGTGTTAGTGTCCAGTGAGTTTGTCTGATTTAGTTGGACTTGGTTGATGTAGGTTTCGATGGTTATTAGTGGTTTAGCATAAAAGAAATTAGTAACAGGAGTAGAATAAAGTTTTTTGCTTTGGTTGGCGTCTTTTTGGAAGAATTGTTTGGGAACTTGCTTCAGCCTCTCCAGGAGGTAACATGTCCTGCTTCATTGTAGTTGATGCAATTGGAAATTTCTTGACGGGGTTGAACTTATTCAGATGTGTGGGCGCTTGTTCCGTATTTAATGGACATAGTTATCCTGAAACAGTTGGCTGCAGCATGTCCGTAATTATTGCATAATTGAATAGGTCCAGATGTTCTTTTAAGGGGGTCCGGACACATTGAAAATTTTTTTTATTAATTAAGTTAGATTTTTGAATTTTTTTTGTACTGATTACCCATCTAACTAATAAACTAAATCACAACACAAAATTTTTTCAAAAGTTTTTTAAAAATTTTAAATACAAATATTTTGAAAAAAAGAGGGGTCATTTTAAATTGCTAAAACTCAAATATTCTTGATCAATTTTCAAAATTCTTGCAGTAAATTATTCACAAATTTATAAACTTTAATTTTGATT
This sequence comes from Metellina segmentata, assembly GCA_947359465.1. NCBI lineage: Eukaryota > Metazoa > Arthropoda > Arachnida > Araneae > Tetragnathidae > Metellina > Metellina segmentata. The sequence goes on along the minus strand of OX375878.1, from coordinate 32,860,692 downwards.
CAGGAATTTAAAAAATATTAATTTAATAAAAAATATTTAAAAGAAAATTTTTGAAAATTTTAAAGTATTTTTTTTTAAAGTCATATTTTTAAAAGTAAATATTTGTTTTAAATTTGCTGAATCAAAATTAAAGTATAATGTTTGAAAAAGATATATTCCAAATTTCAACCTTTAAACTTTATCGGTTTTCGACTTATAGCAATTTGAATACAGGAAATCTTGAAAACACAAGTATCATGGATTAAAACGCATTTAAAGTTTTAAAGACAGATGTTGTTGCCATGACAACAACTGTCAAGGGTGTTAGATTTTCAAAACAACGCACCACAAAAATTATTATATCTCTAGTTCTAATTAAGATAGAAACATGATTTAGACGTCATTTTAAGCAGATAAACACAGAGAGAATTTCATAAAACTATAAAAAAAAAATTTCGAAAAATTGACGATTTTTGTGACCCGGACCCCTTAACGGTTTCAACAGTAATTTTAATGAAAAAGCATTCGTTGGTTTGGAAGATTTCTGCAGAGATTTGAGAGCACGTTTTAATTCTATAACGAAGAAGGGTAGAGGAATTTTTATTTTTTATTTTCTGAATTTAGGAGATTTTAAAAGTTTCGAATCATTTTTATGTTAAGTCTGTCTGAATGCGAGGTGCTGTGAGGTAATTCTTTAATTACTGCTTGAACAGGTCTTTTTCGTGGAAGGAAATTATTAAATATCTTACAATGTCAATAGCTTGACCTTACTGAAAAACTTTATGGTGCTGCATTGTGGATATTCAGAAAACTTTAATGTATTCTCCGGAGTGTTTCCACGTGATGTTAAGCCAATGACGTTTGAGGAGAGTTAATCAACTTGTCATATGCTGCAAGAAAATGGGCACACGTCTTTTATCAATATTGACAGAAATAGTTGATTTCTACTGTGCACTAGTTCAAAAATGAGTGTTTTATTCTCTTTATATAAAGTATTAAAATTTGAATTACGTAAAAAAAATTGGGAAAAATAATTACTTTTTCAGCAGGACTTGTAAAAAAAATCCAAGCAATCGTAATGCCCAATATACCTGCCAGCTTCTCCAAAACTATCAAGTTGTGGTTGATCTAAGAATAGTTATTCGGACATGTTAGCATCGAACTCAAATCGGCCTCAAATAATGTATTTGCTTTTTTGAAACATGATTTATAAAATATAAAACATTCTTAATTAATTTAATGAAACATAAATGATGTTTACACAAACACACAAAAAGACATGACGGGGACTGAAGCAATGAAGTTCAGTCACTAAATGAATCTGAGTAATCACAACGTGTAAAGTTTCATGAAAATATACACCGCCATTTGTATACGCACATATCGACAGACACGAAATTCTAAAACCAGACTTTGCATTAGAATGCCACAAAACGAATTAATACTTTGAAATGGGGCGAAATATTCAACGTTCAAACAAAAACTCCATGGATTATATACATTAGCAATTCATATCATCGTGCTAGCAACCAATACAACGCTGGTCGAATTCATGAAACAATTTTTTTCAAATTTACTATACAATCGAAAATAAAATACTATTGTGTCACATCAAAAAATAAATTCTAAATAAATTTCAAAATTAAAAAAAAAACTCCATCTTTGAACTATCAATCTCGACACTGATCGAAATAAAAAATGTCTTGATTCGACTACATTGCTTGGCGTAAGAGTATGTATAAAATCTGAAATTATCTTCACTTTATTTTAGCCCCTCTCATCGTTTTTTTTAAACATTTTTGTTCATTTATAACATAGCAATAATATAGCCTTCAGAAAGAAAGCAGTCCTTGCACATAAAAAATAAATAAAAATCGCTTATAAAAACAGCTATCCAAAACGGTTCCACAATCTGGCAACTCACCTTTCCTAAAAGCAGATTAATTAATCTTCCTTTCAGCAACCTTATCATTACCTTTTCGCAACGGAAGTAGCGCAGAGCGAGTCTCGAATATCTTTCCTCAAGATCTTTAGAGTGTGGTTTACATTATTTGGGCACTTTTAGCAATTTTTCCACGTTTCGGCCATCGTAACCGCTGGCCGTCCCACCGCCAGCAGGTTCAACAAACATGTTAATCACAGCGTTTCCGAATGGCTTAAACATGGTAATTAGTCGACTAATGATAGAGCCCTGCTTATGTTATCAATCAAGAATCGCAGCGTCCAATCGGCGACTGCTACCGTGACATGCACTCCTCCCGACTTTTTATCACGTGATCAAGAGGGTCGAAAATATTTGCTCTTGGTCCCATGAATGCTTCCCTTCTCAAATTCAGTTATAATCACTTGCAACTTTCTAATCTTTCATCCGTTGATCGCTTCTAAGTATCTATTCACCATCCCACAGGAATCTCTTAAAGTCTCTTTCAAATGCGATCGATTCCTTTGGGGTAGTTGATTGTGCTAAATACTTTCAGAAATATGCAAGTTTATTATGCCGTCCACTATTTATTCCTCTCCGAAATACACATTTGGATAATGCAGTCCGGGATTAATCCCGTGCCAAATACCTTCACAGAAGTACTTCACACTATTATTCCACAAGCTAAGCTCACGTTGGGTTGGCGTGGAAGTTTGGAGAGTGGGGTGCCAGCTCAGGTGTTGCTTCGTCATCTGACCGTGGTTCAAAATTACGAGGTGTTGTCCTCGAATCTTTCCCTGAAGGGACTGATCCCGGACCGTCGTCAATAGCCCGTTGTGTTGCTCTAGTACGACGTTAACTAAAATTACCATCCACAAGCTAAGCGGAATAAAATTAGATTACTCACGTACCTCCTACGTGCTAGAGTGCTAAGAAATTTAGGAATTATATACGAATAATAGGTTGAACACATGGTAAGTTTTATTAATTTTTTTTCTCCTGAAAGCAACCTAATAGAGAATGGGCTAGCCTCTGACCCTAAAATAAGTCTCACAACGTACACATACGCTTCCACGAGGCTTTCGAAGAGTTCTTGTTGTAAGGTGTTCCATTTGAGATATCTTTGCTCTTGTGCCTTGATGGTGTTGTGTAGGCTGTAATGTGACGTCCGAAGAACACTATTGCAGAGGTCCTCAACGTTTTTGATCGCAGAGCACTTTTCAAAACATATTTCTATGGTGGAACCCCTTAGGCCTACTTTATGTTTCAGAAGTTAATGGTGTTTACAAGCACTGTTATAGTGGGGTAGAAAAAGGGGATAGATAGTAAAGTGGTATTTAAACAATTGCGCAATGTCAACGAAAATTTCCATTCATAATATAATTTGTAGTTTTCTTATTTTGATTCTTCTTTTTTTTTTTTTTCGTATTCTTTATTTGATTCAATTTTTTATTAATTTTATTCTCCTGAAGGGGCTGCCGCGCAGTTCCTAGGAAGGCACGCGGAGCCCTTAGAGCTCCTCGAAGCACAGGTTGTGAACCTCTGCTCTATCGTTTTGACAACAGATGACATTGCATTATAGGAATTTAATACTAACTTCAATTTTTAGATACGTGTGTAATCAACTTTTATACTTTTGTACTATGTTAAGGATTTAATACATAAAATATCTAGTTTTAATACATACGATTTAAGTTAAACCATTTTGGTTAAACGATTTAATCTCTTACTCTATAAGCTAGTGAGAACTGATTGTGAAAATGTTTCCAGATAAAGCAATCGTACTATTATTCCGAATGAACTGCTCACTGCTCATTTAATTAAAAATGAGTATACTCTTTTCTCATTTTATATATTTGATAACACATATTTAAAGGGTAAGTATTTGTTTCAAAGATGTAGTTCTTTTAAAGTCGAAACAAAGATTGATCTAAACTTGATTTGTAAGCTATTTGATTTCTTAAACTGATCACAAAGCATCTAAATGCAGTCCTTACAGAGGATGCCACTATGTGTTCTGTAAAAAATTACAGTGTTCTATTTGTATTACAAAAAGATTGTGTGGAGAGAAAAAGCGGAAATCATAAGCCATCTCTCGCCTCAATACGAGTAGAAAGTAATTTCATGAAATCGTTAAATATATAATAACATATTGTTACACTGGATATGAAATAAATTGTGATTCCAAATAAAATCGTTATACCAACACCTTATTTCGGTCGCAAATTTGAAGGTAATTCTTAATTTGGTTGTATAACAAGTGGTAGTGAGTGGAGTAAGATTTTGGTTGAAATAGGGTAAGATAGGGTTGAAATGAACTATAATTTATTTGTACTATAAAGTTTGTAGTTGCGGAAAAAAATCGAACCACCCCTCTTCATTCAAGCAATTTTAACAGTAGAGAAAATTCAGAGCGTGTTCGACAGGTACTAACATCGCTACTATTCTAAAAGTGTTTCTCTGTTTACTGTACGCAATGTCCTGACGAAACTATGGCACTTGCAATAATGTAATTTGGCACACAAGTAGTCCAATTTTTTTGCGAGATTTGTGTAACGATCAAATTTTAAAATTTAATCTAGAACATTTCAAAATTAATTCATTACTTTATTCACCATTCGTCCTTCTCTCTGGAATGTGATGTCACCCGTACTTCAAAAGAAGAAGCAAGCAGATTTTGCGATTTTCGACCGCTGACGTCACAAGCGTTTTCACGGCGTTGCCTGTGGTGTTCGTTTGCGAAGCAAACAAAATGGGAATGCGTTGCAATCACTGGGGTTGGCGAGCATTAGCAAGCAGTGGTCACACCCGACCCCCACGAAAGAACGGGTAACGCCGTACTGGCCACGCAATGGCTAGTCTTCTATAAATTCAAATGCATAAAATTTGCATAAGAGACGTCTTCGTATCAAAATGCCCACCAACTTCAGAATTTCCAATAGAAAATTTGAAACCCCATATTTCGACACGAAATTTCGAATCTATATAAAAATTTAACTTCAGATACAAAATTTTATATCATTAGGTCTTGCCGTTTCGATGTTATGAGCAGAAAAAACTCCTAATGTAAAATCAGTTTCTTAGACTTTATGGATATCTTCCTAAATATTATTTATCTTGTGATGTTATTTTGTACCATGTTACTGTTTAACAACCATAACAAAATCAATTTCATACTTTATTTTAAAAATAGTTTTTAGTATGCTATAATAATTATTAAATCAGTGTTTGAAAAACTAACAACCTCGTTATATTTTGATGGAAATCGATTCAGAAACACTTTTAATACGGCCATGCAAAATTGCAGCTCATTGCAATACTTAGTTTTTGCGCTACATTAAATTTCCTCAATTATTTCGATTTTAAGTAGGAACCAAAAGTTTAAAAAACGTTTGTTAAACCTCGGATAATAGATCTTGGATCGTTTTCAATTGCATAGTAAATATAATAATGTAATTCTCAAATCGTTTCCACTTGCATAATAAATATAATAATTCTAGGATTGCTGAAAAACACTTTTGAAAGTGTTCAAATTTGAAATTCGGGTAACGATAATTACAATTAATCTTTATCTACGAATAGTCTTTCAATGTGGAGATGATTCCCTGGAATTGAAACTAATTTAATCCTTGAATATCTCAAGATATATTTGGTAGTAAAGTCATGAAATATTATATATTTAGACTAATTTAACTAGGCAGAATCTGATTACTGCAGCAAAACATTGTGTGTTCCACTAGAAATTTTGTTGCGTGTGGAAAATGTGACATGAAAACGTCCCCTTATGCAATGGTTTTGTATTTGAATTTGTAGTGGGCGTTATTCCCTATTGAATGATACCTTTGAATTTGCTTTAGTATGAATAGTTCTCGAAATAAAACAATCATATTAAGAGGAAACAGAGGATAACTTATGACAGAACCACAGCTCAGACAAGCGCAGGAGAGAAAACAACAGAGAACTAATCTTCCTTTTCAAAAGAAAAGGCTGGGAGTTCGATGGTGCAGATAGCAGCATTTTGCTAAAATGTTCAGTTTCATCTTATATTTTTTTCATCTTATTTATAGTTCAAAGCTATTTCAAAAGTGGAAAAGATATAGAGCTGTGTAAAAAGGAGATATAAATATATAAATGTCAGGAATATTGTATTATCTTGTATATTAAGAATTAAATTATGTCTGGAAGAGTATGCTACACCATAAACTAATTAGAAAATATTATTTTTGCGATTATAATTTGAAACAATTCTGACAATACTTTCCAATGAAGGTCGAGTCTTGAAGTTTAATATCTTCAATAAAGTATAATTTGGAAAGACCATAATTATTTACAAGTTTCCCCCAAACCTTTCTTTAACTTTTCTGATGAGATAGCACAGAACATCCATCATGCGTTTAATAGCATGCTTTGTGGGTCTGGAACCACGCCTATATGACGTCACATCAAACAAACACGCCTCATGTTATTTGTGGGGTTTCGTTAAAACAAACTAAAAGGAAAAGGAAAATAAGGAACGTGTCACTTAAGTAGTATCTGCGACAAATCTGCTGTTCATAACAGTGGCATTGAAAATTAAGTTTTTGGTGTTTTGAGCAAATGGAAAATAAAGTTAAGGAAAAAGTTCACCAAAATAAAATATCCAGCTTCCATGTCGAGCATTACGAATACGGTTATTTAAGCATCCAAAACTGGTCATTTTGAATATAAATTTCAACGTTTTTGTAGATTATTAAGTTACTAATGGATTCAAATCATATTCAAATTATTTTATTTGAAGTTGTAATAATTTATTAATATTTCAAGATTTCTATTTCGGATTCTTTCAACATTATTGTTTGAATAACGTCAAAATTACACTTAAAAATTTGCTTTATTCTGACTTACCTGCCACATTCGAATACTTTGTGATAGTGTTGCGTGTGATAAAAAGGAAATGCAATCTATCATAATAAACATTTAGAACAGAAAAGAAAATTTAACAGCGAATTAAAGCAAAGTAAAAGTTGTCGGGGAAAAAAAATGTTCTAATAATATTAATTCTTGATTCTTTTTTACCCCTTGATTTTGCACACATTTGCCGCAAATACAACTAAAAAGTGCACAAAATTTAGAAACGTGAAAGAAGTTTTGAGCGGAAGAAACAGAAAATATCACTGCGCGTGATCAACCAACACGAGTTTTCGCTTCGTTCCTGTTCGTTGAAAAATGTCGTCTGGGCTAAATATTCGGAAATCGAATACATTGGGCAAAGAACAAAAATAAGACTCGAAATAAATTAAATATCAGAGCTGAAATTTCATAACAAAAAATTTGGAAAAACAATTGCTTTTTCAGCAGTACTGGGAAAGCAATCCAAGTAATCGTAATACTCAATATCTACATTCCAGTTTACTAATTTATGGTTGATTTAAGTATAGTTACTCAGAGATTTAAGCATGAACTTGCTTAAATATGTAAGCAAGGGAATTTTAGATAATGTATTCACCAAAGTAAAATATGGCGTATCAAATATAAAACACTAGCAACTGCGTGGCTAGCACGGCGTTGCCCGTGCTGTACTTTGTGGGGTTAGGTGTGTACATTGTGAACGTTTGCCAACCACCGGTGTTTGCTACGCATTCCCATTTGGTTTGCTTCGCAAACCAACACCACGGACAACGCCGTGATGGCCTCGTCAATGTGAAATGCGGCGAAATTGGAATTGCAAAGAGATCCAATCGTTGTGACGTCACAATCTCTTGGAGGGTGGGGTGCCAGCTCAGGTGTTATCTTATCATCTGACCGTGTTTAAAAATTACGCGATGTTGTCCACGTATCTGTCCCTTATTGGATAGACACAAAAGTGGTCATAGAACTGGAAGACTTACGCAACAAAGTTCAGTTTCTAAATGAATGTAAGTACTCACTGTATGCAAAGTTTCTTGAAAGTATATTCAACCCTTTGGACGTCGTATGGGCATACAAACAGACATCAAACATGCAAGAGTCGGATTTTGTAGCAGAAGAACCCAAAATGGTTAGAAAACTTGAAATGAGGCAAAAATATTGAATGTACAGTCACTAAAAAAAAAAAGAACCATCACCTTTATTTCAAACAACTAATTCAAACTAGAGCAAACTCTCTCTCAAACGTGTCATTCAATATAGAATACGGTCCTCTGCAAATTCAAATCCAAAACAATTGCATAAGAGGACCTATTATATAAAATTTTGCATAAATAACTTGTCTAATGAAAAAACCCTTTTTTGATGCCATATTCAGATTCTGCATAGTTAAGTTAGTCGAATTATAAAATTTCCTGACTTTAGTATCTACATATCCTAAGATATTGAATGCTAAAGTTAGTTTCAATTTCAAGTGTCATGACATAGAGAGAAGCTATTCGTAGATCGAAATTAATTGTACTTACGCTACCCGAATTTCAAATTTGAACACTATTTCAAACGAATTTTTCAGCATCCGAGAATTATTATATTTACAATGCAAGTGCAAGCGATTTGAGAATTACATTTTTATATTTACTATACAAGTGCAAACGATCCTAGAATTATCATCAGAGGGTTGTCAAACGTTTTTAAAGTTTTTAGTTGCCTCCTAAAATCGCAATAACGAGGAAAATTTAATGTAGTTCAAAAAGTAACAATCGGAATGTGCTTAAATTTTGAATGGTCATATTAGAAGTCCTTTTGAATCGATTAGTTTTTTAACATGAAAATATAATAAGGTTGTAAGTCATAACTTTTTGAAAGATTAATTTAGTAATTATTATTGAACGCTAAAAACTATTTTAAAAATAATATATGAAATTGATTTTGTTGTGGTCGTTTAAGATGGAACAAAATAACATCACTATAGAAATATTATTTAGGAAGATATTCCAAGGCCCGGTGCACACATCCAACGCAAGTGCGGTCTGAGATACATTAGATCCAATGGAATAATGTACACATGCGTCCGACGACGTTGCGGCGACGCACGTCCATCTTGCGTGCAAATTGTACCGCAGTTCCCCACGGCGCCGCACATGAGTCTCCGGTCTGAAGTACCTTTGTTTCATAAATAAAAGGAATATAAATAATAATTAATAAATGGTTGTATCCAGTAACGTTCTATTTTATTTTAAAATATACGTTTCTTACACCAAGTAAGCGAAATAAACAATCGCAACAACAACAACTGTCGCAAATGGCGCGAAATGAGTACTTGCGTCATTTCAAATAAAAGGAAGTTGGGCTACGGTGCCGCAGCGTTGCCGCACGTTGAAAATCTGGATGTGTGCACCGGGCCTAAATGTCTAAGAAATTGATTTTACCATTAGGAGTTCCAATCTTTCTATACTCATAACTTCGAAACGGTAAGACCTAATGACGTGAAATTTGGTATCTGAAGTTAAATTTGGATATAGATTCGAAATTGCAAGTTGAAATATCGGGTTTCTATAGGAAATTATGAAGTTGGAGCTCAATTTAATATGAAATTTTATAAATTTGAATTTATTGAAGACATTAGTTCCTGTCGAACATCATGCTTGAAATTTTCTCTACTGTTAAAATTGCTCGAATGAAAAGAGGTGGGTTTTTTATCCGTGACTGTACAAACACACCATTCTTATTTATATAGATGCAGCGACAAAAGAGGATTTAGATATTAGAATCAATGTTAAGACTTCATTTTGAAAAAAAGATGCTATGCTGGTCGGTTAGTCAGCGTAGTCGACATCTTTCTATGGTTATGGGAATTAATGTACACGCATTCATAAATGCATGTATTTTGTGATGCAACACAAAAATCTGCGTTATATTTCTTATAAATTGGAACTGTATGCTTTTGTTGCAAACCTTTATGAACACGTAGGAACAATTTTTAAAATTTTCTTCGGTTTAACACTAGATTAATCAGACAAAAGCAAATTGTAATAGTTATTCCATTTCAGCATCAACCAGTGAAACCATTAAATGGAGTCTATGCAACTGGATGTTTGTTTGATAGAAATATACTGTACAAATAAAATGCATAAAATCGTCGAGCTTAATGAGATGTCACCGTAATAAAATTAAGACAAATGAGGCACAATTAATTGACAACTATTAACGCACGATTTTACTTAAACAATTTTAAATTAAAAGTTTTTTTTTTGTTACACAATCTGATTTTATCTTCATTTTCATTCATCTTTTTTTCTGAGAGTAAATAAGTTTTGAACACTAAACGATTCAATGTAAGATTTTGAGCCCATTTCGAAGCTGGAGTTCAATTGAATGACATCTTCTTCAGCATCGGGGTGGCCATTGTGAAGCTTCCCTTTAAACGCGACCTCTTCTTTCTGAAGGATGCTTTAGCACCGTGTCAAAACGTCTGTCAAATTCGAAGAGACATCGACGCGGGGTATTGTAGTGCTTCCCTGACGTCCTTTGTCGATCGAATCGTTTCTGTCCGCCCTAACCATTTACCGGAGCTAATAATAAAGGTTTCCGATTAAACACAATAGCGTTTCTGCGCTGTTCCCTAATAGGTAAAATATATTTGATAATTCAGGGAACGCCCGCTTTCCTCCCTTACTCAATTTTGTAGTTTTGGCTGTAGGAATTTATTGGGCGTTCGCAGGTTTTTTTTACGAATATTTAAAAACACATTTCGTATTCTCGTCTTTCATTTAAGGTGTGTTCCTATGCTTTTTCCTAAGATGTTATGAAGTATTCAAAATAGAGGTGACCAGTTTTTGCTTACCTAGATCTCTGTAAATTCTTGGCGTCAGCATTTGGAATGAGCCTTAGGCCCGGTGCTCACATCCGGTTTTTCAACGTGCGGCGCCGCTGCGGGACCGAAGCGCAACTATGCACACATAACCGTGAAATGACGCAAGTACTCATTTCGCGCCATTTGCGATAAATATTCTAAGTAAGCGAAATAAACACGTTTTCTACGATAGAATATTTATCGCAAATGGTGCAAAATGAGTACCTGCTCGGTGCCGCAGCGGCGCCGTACGTTGAAAATTAGGATGTGTGCATCGGGCCTTATACCAAAAGTGCTTTTAAATTCACTCTAACGAAATGCATTTCAAGGGTAAATATTGAAAATAAAAATCGATTAAACGTTTCGTAAGTTTCTGGTATAAATTACTTTGCAGATAAATTCCAAGGACTCTCTTTTGATGTTTGAGCATTGCTCACAAAGGACTATTGAGATTTCTGAATACAAATGTAGTGAAGCATATTTTAAATTACATTGTAGCAATTAAATTAATTAATTTAATAGATACGATAACGAAATGTTCATCTTCATAGAATAGGAATGTAAATTAATGACAATGATTTCAGAAATTGTACATAGAACATTAGGGGAACGTCAAAAATACACTTGAAAATGCATTTGGTTAAATATTATATTATACTTTATTCTATTAAAAAATTTTCGGGAAGATAAGAAGGCTTGTTTTTACTTTCTGTAATTAATTATGAATTATTAGAATTATACTAATGGAGAGAGAACTTTAAACAAGACTTGATAGCATAATATAACAATTGAAATTTTAAAGTAAATAGCTTTTCCATATTGGTACTGATTGATTAGAATCCATGAGAACGAGGAGTTAATTTAACAAATCATTAATTAAAACAAATTACCAAATGTTCTGAAAGCAGATACTTACCACTGGGGTATTGCATATTAGATCCCTTCTTTCGCTATGCCGGGCGATCTGTGTTACTTCCTTAACGGAACTCATGATTTCGATAACAAAATTTGTCATCTTCTTCCGGTTGATACAAAAAAATGATTTCACGCCAAAAAGAACAATAAATGAGTTACCAAAATAATATTTCGTTTAAACCCAAGATGCTATAAACATGTTTAATGTAATTAATTCCACACTACCTACGCAAGAAATACTATTACTTTAAATAAATCTATACAAAAGTTTATTTCTCTTCGAAAGATACATATAACATCTCTAAAACTTAACATTTATTTTCTATTGGATACTTCTATTGGATCAGGCTTTCGTCTTCTGACGCAATTATATACATTTTGGTGCATGCTCCATTTTCAGCATCAGTTGCTAACCGATCCAGAGCTGCTGGGACTCATTTCTTCCACAGTAGCGACCTAGAAAACAATGCAGTCGAAGTTGTTTACCTGATCCACTTATCAGTTATTTAGACATAAACAGATTTCGGATTACATTTTTTCAACAACTCAATAACTTATTCGATTTAACCAGTGGGAATGGTCACAAAGATTTTCATCTTATACTATTCCTGACCACGTAACTTTTAAAACTTTTCTACCTGCCTATTTTCGACAAAGATTTGTTAATATTGAATTCAAAATTTCCATAAATCTAACGACTAAGATATGCCACCTAAATTTTCAGTACAATTCCAAATTTTGTTTGTCTGCGAAAAAATTGCAATATTCCTATAAATACGATAGAGACCCGACCTTTATTTTAAGCTACACGACAGACATTTAGCGTTTTTGGCACAGTTTCGAGATTTCATCTGAATGTAATTTGAAAGAGAACGTCTTATTTTGATAAACATTAACATTGCAATTTGTCATCCAAACACAGAATTGACATTTAACATTTGCAAGGAACATAAAATAAAAAAAAAAAAATTCAGTTTCTAATCATAAAAAGGCTTGTTCTCTGTTCAAAATGAGAGATATCTTCCTGGTTCTTACAATGCATTCAATGTTAATTTATGAAGCAAATTTCAAGACTAAAGTATATTGAAAGCTGTATCGGAGTAAAAATACTATTTCCTTTTCTTATTTTTTTGTTGATCAAACGGTCTAGTAGTCAGGGTCCTGGTTTCTGAATAGCCGTTGCAGCTCTGTGGGAAGAAAGAGTAACTGATTAACAAACGGAGGTTAGCAAGTTCAAATCCAATCAAAGACCATTGTGTACAGTGCGGTTAGAAAACGTTAAATCTGTCGTGACCTCATTTGTTCTCACGTTGGTGTGGTGTGGAAGTTTGGAGCGTGGGGTGCCATCTCATATGTTACCTCGTCATCTGACCATGGTTCAAAATTACGTGGTGTTGTCGTCGAGTATTTCCCTTCGGGTTTGATACCGGACCGTCACCAATAGAAGGTTGAGGACCGTCCTCTGGTACGCTAGCCCGCTGTGTTGCTCTAGTGCGACGTTGATTAAAATACCTACCTACCTGGCATTGGATGGAAAGGAGGATTATTTGGCCCGGTGGGTTTATCCACTGCGCGCGCGCTAGAAACCTGCTAGTTGTACGTGGTATAGATTCGATTCCTGTAGCATATCCTGGGTTTATTTCTCTCTTCTGTGTCAATAAAACTGTCCTTGTGTCTATGTGCATTACTTGACGTTATATGCCTTGTAATTGTCACAACTGTACCAAATATAAGCCTTGCGCCCTAAGAACCCATTCGTACCAACCATTTGGATCAAAAGGTTTCTGGTTCAATTACTGAGTAAGACGGATGCTTGTCCCTTTGGAATGAATTTTCAGCTTCTCTCTAAGCGAATTGGGCTAAGAATATAAGATGTGTATGTGAGGTGGAAAATGACACCCGTCGTAGTGCATCAGGGTAATGCAATGGTTCACAAATCCGCCATTACAGCGCCATAGTGAATAACGTACAATCAAGATTTTAGGTATGTTAGTATAGAATTTACGTCGAAATGAAGCAATGAAACGGGCTATTGGCGGTATTCCAGAATCAATCTGGAAGAGAAAGACCGAGGACAACACCTTGTAATTTTAAACTACGATCAGATGACGAGGTCAACACCTGAACTGGCACTTCACTCTCCAAATTTCCACAACACGCTTACGTAAGGACATCTGAGACCACTGTAGATTTAACGTGCACTAACACACACACACACACGCCTGTCTGGTTGGATCGCATTTAGAACTTGCAACCTTCCTGTTGTTAATTTGTGACTCTAGCAACTATGCTACTAAGGCCCTGCGAAATCAGGGATTGCATTTTTTGTACAGACAAATAAATTGCAAATTGAAGCAATAATTTAAGTTTTTCATACTCATATTATATGATAAAAGAAGATAAATTTTACATTAATATACGGTTTTCTAAATGTAGATATTACATTTAAATCATGCTTACACTTTTTGAAACGATGCCAGGGTTCATATTTCATTTCCATGTTGTTGTTTTTTGTATCCTAACGTTATTCTATCTGCATATCACTTCCGAGATGGAAAACGATGATGTTTGCAGGGAGTGACAACCGACAATGGTCCATAACACCCCTCCGCAGATAACATCAAGAATAACAGATTCACGTAACAGCAGTTGTACGGAGATGCGTATGGCGATTATACCCCCTCCATTATAAGTAGATGGGGAGAAACGTAGGCACAAGCATGTCAAAGTTTAACGCATTAGCGGCTGGTTTGGTCATTCATCGAATCTTAGTATTGAAGTATTTTCAAAACTGAATCTCAATTTATAAAGATACTAGGGGGCCGCACCCTAGTATCATGCCTAGTACCTAGTAACATATGCTCGCTTCGTTCGCATCAATGGAGACATGTGTCCTAGCAGAAAGAATTGTTTACAAAATACGATATTCCAAAAAAATATTTTTCAAATCTAAATTTGCTGTATTACAGAAAATATATATATATACAGTACTCTAGAATCAGAATTCAAATGAAAACTTTGAGCAATTTTTGATCAAAATTTGAGCGCTGCTTTGGAAATTGAATACCCAGCATGTTGTTTGTGTGTACATTTCCAGTACTCTTGAGTCACCCACACTTTTTCACTGAGTTTGTTGTCGAAAGTTACAGTGGAAGCGTCTTGTTGAACTATAATTGTTGGCCCTGAAAGGGACCGTTTTTTAAATGGCCCTGAAATGATCCTCCGCTTTCTTTGATTTATAATTATAAACTGCAATAGCTCGACTATATTATATTTTTAATAACATTTCATCGGATAACGCTATAAATTCAGTTGAGGCGCGAGGCTTCGTGGTAAACAAACAATCGTACAATATTGCCAAAACGTGATAACAAATAACGTCTTTTTGCGTGCCACATAAGATAATTATGTATATAGATTCTCACTATTATTTGAACTTTTTTCCAAGGGTAATACGTATAATTTGTTAACTACAGATTACGTCCTTAAAAATTATATCGGACTCTAATTTCAGAGAACTGATAAGGCCGGACTTCTGCCTGCTGTAGACTATTTTAACGTATCCCGCTTGAAATTTTGCTATTATCTGTTCCCACTTTGATCAGAGGATATGTTTTTTTTGCTGAAAGGTCACGGTTAGTTCTGTTGGAAGAGTCGTGGGTAAGCAAGTTGAGGGATGAGAAATTGAAACTCGATCCAACTAAAGTCCATCGTATGTATGTGGTGTGCGTTAATTATGTTGTCTCAAATGTCCTTACGGTGGCGTGATGTGTTAAGTTTGAAGAGTTGGGTGGTGTTTGATCACCACAGTCAGGTGTTGACCTCGTCATCTGACTGTGGTTCAAAATTACGAGGTGTTGTCCTGGGATATTTCCCTACGGATGCTAGACCGCTGTCACAAGACCGAGCTTTTAGCTTTGTAGTTTTCTGAAATTCGCACTTTCGTTTAACTTAAATAGTCGTTTAACATTTACAGAGTATGTGTTTCTAATTAGTAGAATAGCCACAGGATTTTATTTCAAAGTGAGTCCGTCAATAGAAATGGAATTTTTCGCGCACAATTAATATGAAATTATAAGAGGCTATCGGAGAAAGCGACCTAACTCATCAGCAAACTTCATGGAGGTAAGCCTAATTTTCTTGCTTCCATTTTTATACATATATTCTTATTTATCTACAGTATAAATTGAGATTCTAAAAATTTATTTATCAGGGATCAAAAAGCTATTTTGTAATTTTAGAAGTCTTGAACCAACGTATTTAAAAAAAAGTAAAAGGTCGTAATAAAAGGTAATAATAAAATTTTCGGGATTTTGTGGGTTTACGCCACTTTTGCTCTGATAGCCTCATATAAAACAGTACTTTTTATAGTTTTTATTTATCAGACTATGAAATGTAAATTCTAACTGCATATCGGTGAATCTCAGTAAGTGTAAATAACTGTAAAATGGCTGCTCCAGAAATATTTGCTAAATAAATTCCATTAAATAGCATTAATAACTATTCAAACTGTGTTTCTGGAGTTTCATTTTCTACTTTAGTATCGCTGTTGGAGGACTGACGCCATACGTATGATTGAGCTGATGATTGATGATTGAGCGGCTAAGGAGGAAAAGTTGCGATCCCAAATCATGGCTTTATCCTTCGTAATGAATATTAAATCATTTAATATTTTAAATATATAATGAATATTAATTTGTGAAACTAAAATTTTAAGATTTAAAAGAACAATTTATTAGTTGAAGAGTACAAAAAAAAATATTTCATGCCCTTAGTATTAATAATTTTTGGTTCAAACTTTATGCTCCTCAGTTCAAAAGTATCACATGTAATGATTCAGATTTTTTTCTCATTTATGTATACATTTGTGTAACTTGTAAAAATAAAATGTAATTTGAATATAATCCTTCAATTCCTAATTTGGGTTTTGTAGTAAGCTAACCCTGAAATATCACTTTGTGATACTTGCCCCCCTCTCCAACCCACACCTAACAAAAAAAAATAAAACTGATTTTTTTGAACTCACAATGATGGGAATAGTAACTTATAAACTTTTCTGTGGAAAATCAGCTGTTATTTTTGTGTCAGGTCTGAGAAGGTTAAACATGGGTCTTTTTATTAGAAAACAAATAGTCTACAAATTTCGCAGCAATCAGATATTAACTGTAAAAGTTTGTTTCGAAGAGCCACACTGCTCGCTTAGGTTAAATACTTATAACGATCTTTTTTGTTTTGATTGGGCCTGACATTACCCATCTCCTTCCTTTGTAAAAAGCTGAAATGCATTAATAACCGAAATGGCGATTATTTAAGTTCTCTTATTAGTCTTCAGAGCCTCAATGAATAATCTTTTAGTGGCCCGAAAGTACAGAGTTTATACTCTGGATGACGAAGATGAATATAAAATATTAAATCCGCATCAACACAATGGGTTCTATTTCGAGGGGTGTGATTTGACAGATGTCCCCTTTCCACAGAGAACGCACGCGACTCATTACACATCATTTTCACACCTCGACCCACCTTTATTATCATCGTCGCGTCCCTCTAAAAAGGGCGGGATGGCAGGACAAAAACGGAACATATCTCCCGATTTTTATTTGTAAATTTTTTTTATTCTCCAACATGAGACTGGTTTGTCGAAATGCTTCTTGGGAAGTGTGATTGTGGCTCTCTCGAAGCAGATGGTCTGCGCGAGTGGATGAAAAGGAAGAACAAAAAACACTTTCGCTTGAAAACTGAACCATCCTTTCCGTTTCGTTCGACGCTTTTTTATATTTTCTTTTTTTAATGTTTTCTTTGTGGCGTGAAAAGGCCATCCCTGAGAAGGATCTCATTTTACAGTAAAAGTACTATGCTTGTGTTCTATATTAACTTGGGCGATGGCTTTCACTAGCTTTCGGGCGGTTGCCATAAATGGGATTTCAGGGGAGTCGAATTCAGCTAAACCGTTTGAATTTAGTTTCCGTTGCTGTAATCTCGTTAATCGTTTTTAATATCTTACCATGAGAATTAAAAGGAAATTATATTCATTGGACCTTAGATTTGCAACCCTTTTCATTCAATCAAAGATTAAAGGGATACCCTTTGAAAAATTATTTTGGATTTTACATTTCCAACAGAATGTTTAAGTGCTCTTCATTCCAATAAAATGCATAATACATTTTAAACAATCATCTTCACATAAACAGTAACTAAAAATTCAATAAAAAATGCTTGAAAATATTTTAAAATTTCTATTCTTTCTGAAAATTTTAATTTTTTTCAAACCTTTTATTTTTTTATTTTTATTGAAATTTTTCACATTTTTGTTGATGGGTTGGTATGTATTTCTGTTATTTATATTTTTACAACACTCAGTAAAACATTAAAAAAACACAATTTATTTCGATACTTTATAACTCATTATTCCAAGCACAAAATTATCAAAACATCATTAAAACCATAAAAAGCTTCGAATCTCTATCTTAATTACAAATAGTTTTAGGAACTCAAATAAACTATAGCTATAAAAAACACAGAAAGCTGAGTAAAAATAGTTTAAATGTCAGTCGGATTTTCTCTCCTAGCATTCGAAGAAAAAAAGTTTAATAACTCGCTAAATAATATATAACACAGCTACATTCAATGAAATGTTGCCAACATAATTTTTAAATGTCTTATTCAATTAATATAAGACATTAAAAATTTCTATATTTTTTGGTCATTTTTAGAGTGCTGTGTCTGCTTAAAAACTGCGCCACACACACACACAGAAATTCAATGATTGAGCATTAGCTTTGCTGTATAGCTTTTCACCAGTTTTAGTTGAACTTATTCATTGTACACGACATACGCATAATTTTTGAAAGCGAAGTTAGTTATAGGTCTTTCCTTCAATAAAGCTTACTCTATACTCGATGCTGTCACTATACTCGCTAAAAAATACTATTTATTCATAAGTTTCATTTATTGGGACGTGATTATTAATAAAAAATCTTGGTTTAAAGTCTTTGAATGACCCAAAGTGGTAATTACAAATTAACATATCAAGAAACGAATTCCGAGTGCCGCAAATGTTTTGTTCTTTGTCACAAAAATTGTCCCCGATCAACTTATCAATGCAGAAATACGTAGTTTATAATATTGTAGCGAAACTTATTCACTTCGTCTGAATATCGTGGTTCAGTCGGTATTGCACCTTACTGCGAATCGGAAGGTACGGAGTTCCAATCCCACTAGAAGCAAGTGGCCTAAAAGTAGATTTCATTTTAAAGTTTCATTTCTGTTTGTTTCTCACTTCTTCAAGAGCTCAGGTGTTGCTTCGTCATCTGACCGTGGTTCAAAATTACGAGGTGTTGTCCTCGGATCTCTCCCTAAAGGGACTGATCCCGGACCGTCGTCAATAGTCCGTTGTGTTGCTCTAGTACGACGTTAAATTAAAATTAAAATTACCATTACCACCATACAACTTCTTCAAGAATATACTTATGTTATTTCTAGAACTTTCCAACTCTCGAATGTTCGATTCATTTTCGGAAAAGGTATAAGAGGAGATGTATCACTCAGTTCAAGTAAGTAATAAAGTCTCGAGTTGTGATCAGTAATCTTTGTCCTCGCTTGCCTTTTGCAACTATACACGAAGAGGTTAGCCTACCTACTATAAATCTACGCGACAATATTATTAAAACACCTGTCGTCATTAAGGGGGTCCGGGACACAAAAATCGTCAAATTTTCGAAATTTTTATTATTATTTTAAGAAATTCTCTGTGTTTTTCTGCTTAAAATGACGTCTAAATCATGTTTCTATCTTAATTAGAACTAGAGATATAATAATTTTTGTGGTGCGTTGTTTTGAAAATCTAACACTCTTGACAGTTGTTGTCATGGCAACAACATCTGTCCTTAAAACTTTAAATGCGTTTTTCTCCATAATACATTTTTTCAAGATTTCCTGTATTCATATTGCTATAAGTCGAAAACCGATAAAGTTCAAGGGTTGAAAATTGGAATATATCTTTTTCAGACATTATACTTTAATTTTGATTCAGCAAATTTGAAATAAATGTTTACTTTTAAAAATATGACTTAAAAAAAAATACCTTAAAATTTTCAAAAATTTTCATTCAAATATTTTTTATTTTTTATTAAATTAATATTTTTTAAATTGCTGAATCAAAATTAAAGTTAATAAATTTGTGAATAATTTACTGCAAGAATTTTGAAAATTGATCAAGAATATTTTGAGCCTTAGCAATTTAAAATGACCGCTCTTTTTTTCAAAAAATTTTAATTAAAAATTTTTTAAGAACTTTTGGAAAAATTTTGTGTTGTGATTTTGCTTATTAGTTAGATGGGTAATCAGTACAAAAAAATTCAAAATTCTAAATTAATTAATAAAATTTTGTTTTCAATGTGTTCCGGACCCCCTTAATATAATTGAAAACTAATCTTTGCGAAAATTACCTCATTCCTAGCTCTTTTTAATCGTGGGGGCATGAAAGCTCGTTGTTTTGCTTCATGGTCCTGAACTTGTTTATTGTAGGTCTCTATCTGCTGCTTCAATCGAGTATCTTCTACCTGTTGAGAGAAAGACGCTGAGTTAATTTTGCAATTTTCTCTTCAAACACGTTCGGATCTTTCCCGTTGGGATTGATCCCGGATCTACCGTTGTGTAGCTCCAGTACGACGTTAATTAAAATACCTCTACCTATCTAACACGTACCTGCAATTTCTCTGTTGGAATTATAAATCTTTGCACATCTTAACATAACTTCGGTTTCCGTATAGTGCAGAAAAATTATTTCTGATAGAAATTGTAAAAAAAATTAACAGGTTGAAATGCAACCGGACAATTCTTATTTTGAGTGGCCAATGCAATCGCTACACATTTCTACTCGTGTAAAACTTTCTCGGTACTTTTAATGGAGAATATTCAAGGTTGAATATTTGAAATTGTAAAAAAAAATTAACAGATTGAGATGTAAAGTTTCTGCAGTTTATTAATTTTTTTGTTTTCTTACGAATGAGAACTAATTTAATACTGTTGAAATTCAGCTCACTACAATAGAAGATATTTTTTTACACTAAAGAGAGAATTAAAAAATTCTGAAAGTAAATATTTACTATCAACAATCCTATTATATTTTTGATGCTTTTGGATTTTGAGATTTTTAATTCTTTTAGATTGCTACTTTTCTTTGTAATCTTATTAGAGTTTTTGTGATCTAGAATCCCGAAATCTTACTACCTCCTGAGTTCGATTTATATTTTCGACAAAACTGGCTTTACTGCATGAAGTAAGACCGGGATAATTTTTTTGTAAGGCTCTTCTCAAACATACCTCACAAGAATCTAAAGTCATTTCGAAGTTACATAGTTCGTAGGTGCACGAACTTATCTTACCGGAGCTTCAACTCAATTACAGGAGTGGTCAAACAAATTTATTGAATAAATTAAGCTGATATAGTTCCAACTATGGTGACAATAAGTTAATCCTGTTCATACCTGAATACACCATTGAATAAGGGAATTAGAATAAAAATAGATTGAGTCGATGACTTAATTTTAAAGAAATTAAAAATTTTATGTCACAGAAATTAATGTCGATGAAAAATCTAAGTGTTCTTGAAATTAAAAAAAAAAACACTCTCTACTTATACGATCATTTTGCACCTGAACAGATAACAACAAAAAAGTACATCAAAACACAAGTAACTCATTGGTTAGACTGTCTAACTTCACTTTCATTTTAATACCTGTTTACCTAAACGGTAGTTAAATTGCCGATTGCGAATGAACCGTGCAAACGATAAATAATTGAAAGAAATCAAAAGGGAGTTTCAGGTTCTAAAACGACATTCGATTTTATGGCAGTCATTTTCCCGTGACAATTTTTTCATTAAAATTAATGCATTTTATTTTGTATTTCTGATAATGGAATAATAGAACTCCAAAGAACCTTGTTACAAATCATAAAACCTCAAACTATGTTTATTATTCTATCTAACGCAAGGATAATTATTTATCATTCCACTTCTGCTATGCTTTTTTTCTTTATTGCTCTTTCCCCAAAAATAAACTTTTAAATTCTCTTCCTTCGAATTTTTAACTATTTCTTCGCGGCAATATTAGCAATCAAAGGCTGCGTAATAAATTCTTAAACTTGTTTATCTAAGAATGGTTTACCTCATCAGTGTGTATTTAAATTGATCGAAAACAGCTCATTACACGCATATATTGTTTTTTTTTTAAATTTAATTTAAAGGTTGAGCTTTAAATAAATTTTACGAGCCACTTTAGATGCGAGTTCGACCTTTCCGATAAATAACAATCGAACTGAACTGAAAATGTAAATTACTGTGTTTGTTATGTCTTATGAATTATGTTCATTATAGACGTAACAGCAAGTGGATTATTTAGAAAAAGGCAATGTTGTGATGGAATTCATAACATACCCGAGCTAATTCTTCGTCGAACTCCATACAACCTACGCCATCTAATCTTTCCAAATCTATGGAACCTCTCCACCTCACACAGACGCCGTTCATTATGAAACTGCTTCTCAAATGAACCTATTTAACAACAAAGGTAAAAATATGTTACTATAGTTCTTGCAATAAAATGTTGTAAATAATCATTCGTCGTCAATGCATTTAGTAAGTACTAAGTGCAACTTGGCAAAATCGTGAAGGCTCGTACGATTAGTCTGCTAAAACGTGTGGCGCTGTATTTAGTGCATTATGGTTACTAACGCCCATTTTTGAAAAGATTGAATAAAATGACAAGAATTAAAATCCAGTGTTTGAAACCAAATTATTGGTGCGTGAATAAACCAAAAGTAACTATTTATTTAAATAAAAAGAGCACTGATTATGATAATCAGATCTAGAGTAGACCGTTTTAACAATTTATTTTTTAAATGTATGTTCCCGCTTTATTTTTTAACCATCAAAGAACACTTTCTCTTGACGAAAAATCCCCACAAAGCATTTCTGTGCTCAGATGACAAAATGTTATAAATCACTTTTTTAAATTTTTCGCGACAGCAATTTTAAGAGTCAAGATTCAACATGTTGTTCTGTGGTTTTTGATTTTTTACAATTTTCTCACCTTTGTTTTCTCATAAACTGAAAGACAAAGACTTACGACATTTAGCTACCTTCTAAACATTAACAAACCAGACTCCAAGATTGGGACTTCCTCAATTTTTTGAGAGAAGTGACTTAAAACATTTTGCCATCTGCGAACAGATTTATCCCTTTCCTATGCGAGAAATCAAACTATGATTTCAATTAAAGAAGGCGATCTCAGTTGGTTTAGTGCAATTCCAGCGAGAAATCAGTGGATCTTCGAGCATGTGATTTCTGAATGGGTGTAATATCGAAGCTAGGAGAAGACAACTCAAAAGCATGAATGGCGATCATCGTGGTATGTTTTTATTTGCTAATCGATATCAATGCTATCGTTTTCGGAACGGAAGATAAACCTAGAACCAGAAGCCACGCCAATGACGCCAATTATGGAAGAGATTTTTTCACATTATCACCAGTCCCCTAATTTAACAAATGAACTCGTTCAAAACCACGTGACTCAACTGTCTTCTTGCGCAGTAGAAGGATTTGCTGTTCAAGTAAACAAACCAGTCGGTGTGTGATGATTTTACTTCTGTTGTACAAACGCACTCGTATGATACTTGTCGGGACCTTAAAATATAGTTTATCGCCGTTTGGGCAATGATGGACGTTTAATTTTACTGGTGTTAGCCAATCAACTATCATATATCAGTTCGGAATTTATGTTTTGAAATTTTTGATTGGCGATGTGCTGAAAATGTATTCGAAAAACAAGCCAACTCACGTCAAGTTTAGAATTAATTTAGGAAACACATATCACAGCAGAAATACTATGTATACCATGTATTGAGCTTGACAGAAAATGCCTCTTATAGGCAATTAGCCAAGTGTTAAGTGTTCTAACTATACAGTGGCGTATATAAGAGTTTATTTCGGGGGGTGCCGAATATTCTCTAAAGCAATTATCGGGGGTGTCCATTGGATTCTGCAGGCAGTGGAAGAAGAAAATGTTCACTGTTTAGTTGCACTCTCAAAACCACGTGGTTACAGCACATCTTTCATCAACCATCATAAATTTTGGGGATCCCTGTGTCCAGCACACTGTGTTTACTTTACTCAGGAAAGGAAATAGCTTCTTTAAAACAGCTTTTAAATGTGTCCAAATAATAAAAAATTTTAAGAAAATTGTTTCCTCCAGAAAAACAAATTCGATTTCAAAAAATTCAAAATAAAAAGTTATCATGATTGAATCTAGTTAAAGTTTCGGGAGGGGCCCGGGCCCCCTCGGCCCTCCCCTTATATACGCCCCTGTAACTATATAAAAAACATCAACACCATTCAGAAATGTAATCATTCAATATTATTTCACTTATGCAATACACCAATTAAATACCAAAACCGATTAACGTTTAAAAGCTCTAAACAAAAACCAATCTCAAGCATAAATGGTTAAACAAACACATGGTGGGGTGGGTGGGGAGGGAGCGATTCAGGGAGGGGAAAAAATCACTCAACTGAGAGCAGTAACTTCTTGCCTGTGAAATAATTGACCAATCACAGCCTCCTCCAGCAAGGCCAATTAGTTTCGCCTATATGTCAGTGTAAAAGAAAAGACGATTTCTTTGTTCCAAAACATCATCATTGTTTCATTTCCGTTTGCTGCCCAGAGCTATTTTGAATGAACTGATAAAGAACGCTTCCCTCTTTCTTTACTTCACTTATTTCACTCACATGAAGTTTACCGTACTCGAGCGTGCGCTTTCTTAACGAAACAATTTTTTAGTCAGGGGTGGCAAAAATTATATTTCTTACTGAATTTAATACGGATCCATCTTATTAAAAAATAATCGAAACTAAGTGCAACCATATAACTTTTAAAACTGTTTGTGCGATACAGCTTTTACTACGTATAGCATTTTTGCGAAATTGGATAAAAAAAAAAGTATATAAGAGTTTTACGTTTTCTGAAGGGTTTGCACGTATTTATCCGTTCTCCCACCCGCAGTCTTACCTTCATGACTTCTAACCAATTTTGACCTTGATCTTTCAAAACCTCCGTGGCTTGCTTCCAATCGATAGATGTATTTATTTTGTCCAATTGTATTGTGTGGTTATTATGTGTGTTGTTGGGTATAAATGCAATACTATACACAACTTGGAAATCTCGTGATGCTCAGATAATTAAATTCATAAAAAACGTATAATAATTAAATGCCAACTTATACATTACATTTATTCCCCATGTATGATGTTCAGTATAGTATAAGTATGTATGAATATCACGCTAAATACGTTTGGCATAAAAATATTTTACTATATCCTTTCATTAAAGAAAATAGTTTCGTAGTCGTGATTCGAGCATAAAATAATGGGTTCAACTCCCGTTTACAACAAGCAATTTGCATCTGAGCTGCACATATCGCACACCGGCAAGAAAAGTGACACAAGTCAAAAAATAAAACTTTTGATGTTATGTCATTGAAAAATACGTATGAGGTGCCCCAGCGTATTATATTACTATTCTATAGAATATAATAGAAGTTACCACCATGAATACTTAAATAAAATTTAAAAGAAGCTTATACTGTTTCAATATAATTTTATAGTATCCTTTAAGTTGATGTTTCTCAAATTCTGCACTTTTGAGTTGTGTCACTTTTCTTGCCGGGATGCGATATGATAATGGTCATGGCAAAAATAACCTATAATTTTACACGTCTAAGGGCTAGGTAGTAGTCAAAGGTAGACTGTGAAAGTATTACAGTACGTATTTTATTTGGCAGTAGAGAAGAGACAGTTATTGCTGAGACAATAATACTCAAGAGAGAAGGTTGAAATGAATGTGAGAAAGGCTAAAAATTTTTTCTACTACTAAGGGATTTAAGATGAATAAAAAGGAAAATGTTTTGTGCAGGACTTGAATATTACAGTGAGAAGTCAGGGTACTACATTATGGAACTTGTTTGTTACAATACAATGACGTCAAGTATGACATTTCGTCCCTGACTCCCACGCTCACTAATTCTCATTCCACGTCATGCTTTTACTCTACTTAAAATCAACACGAGTCGATTGGGCTTGAAGGCTGTTTTGTGAGTAGCCTTTTCTAATGGCATTGATTTTACTTGTATATTTTCCTGTAATTAACACTTCATAGATTAATCAGCAATTAAAGCCTTAAATAGTTGTGAGTATTTGAGTACTTTTGTATCTTAATGATTTATTAGAAACCATTTTATTTTTAACCACTGAGTCACTAGAAGACAATGCCTTTTGCAACACTCATCCTCCTAGCTCAGTACCAAGATAGAAGCGACGGGCCCTTATTGAAACTTAAAAATATACACTACCCTACAATAATGGACCGGACAGCAAGATGTGATGGTCTAAGGAAAAAAATACATGCTTTAATAGGGGGGGAGGGGTTCCCCAAGTACTGCAATTACACTAGCAATCCTTTTGGGCATACATTTAACAAGGTTTTGATACACAGCTGTGGGTATTTGTGTCCATTCCCGCTGCATGAATGTCGCCAGCTCAGCTGTAGATTTCGGACGGGGATCCCTGGTCCGTTAGCGTCGCTCTAACTCGTCCCAGAAATGTTCTGTGGGATTTAGGTCAGGAATCTGAGCAGGCCAGGGAAGACATTCTACATCCACATCTGGATACCACTGCTTGACAGAAGCTGCGACATGACATGAAGTGTTGTCGTCCTGGAAATAACATTCGTCCATTCCATAAAATTGCCAGATCGTAGGAAGAACCTGACTGTCCAAAATGTTCAATTAGGCGTCCGCGTTCAGTTTACCAGGAACAACATGCAACGGTCCCAGGTCATACCACGAAACTCCCCTCCCCATACAAGTAGTCGGATTTTATGCAAATCCGCTGGCGTCCGGTCCATAATTGAAGAATGGTGTTTATCAAATAAATATGATTATCTTGCACACAAATGAACATATCTGTCTTTCTTTGCACACTTGTGCCACTATTGTTATTATAAATACAATAAAAATATTATTTGAATTTATATATATATTAAACATTATTAAAATTGACTATACTTAACAACCCTTATATCGTCATTTAAGATCCAACTTGGTGTAACTAAATTTTTACGGAGTTTAGCAAGCGCGAATGAACCAGCGTAACTTAGTGTCTACCAAAAAGTACTTCATGGTAGAGTTGGGTTACACTGGTATTTATACTACCCCTTTGTAAGTTAAGTTTTGGAGTGGTAGCTAAGCTCGCTACAGTACTCCCCCTCCAGAATTTTAGCAGTCGCCGAAATTCGATAATTGACGTCACTTGTAGAATGATTGCCATTTTTGCGTTTTGACTGTAAGAGCTGTATTAAGATTACAGTTGCCGTGCTGCCTTTTACATGTTATTTTATCCATGCGGCAATTGCACGAATGGAGGATGTGATATAACATTAGCAGTTTCTGCTATCACAGCGCCCCCTAGTGGTAGAAAGGTAATTAGTATCAACCATGGCGAATTCTACTGGACATTGTGTGCCATCCATCTAATTTTTTTTTTTTTTGCAAATTTTTTAAGCATGTTTAAATCACGAACGTTGGTCACCAATTTAGCAAGCGCGAATGAACCAGCGTAACTTAGTGTCTACCAAAAAGTACTTCATGGTAGAGTTGGGTTACACTGGTATTTATACTACCCCTTTGTAAGTTAAGTTTTGGAGTGGTAGCTAAGCTCGCTACACGGAGTATGAGTTAACATGGATTTAGAATGAAAATTAAGCGAGGAATCGACCGGTGAGCTTAAATTTATGATTTAACCACTTAGAGCGTTTCTATTATCACTTTAGTCATCAGGGCTAAAAAATCGTTACTATAATGATTATGGCAGAAAACTTTTTTTTTTTTTGCTTCTTCTGAAAACTAACCAAAATTGAGCTATGCCAGATGGTTCTTAAGGTATCCGGACGTGTTGGAGACCGATTTTTTTTAAAATGTGGTATAGAAACATTTCAACGATATTTTTACATTTAGTGTTATTAAAAAATAGCATTGGACTATAAATATTTAAGATCTATATTAATAATTTTGAAAAACGGATAATTATGTATGAAATGTTAAGGAAATTTGTCAAAAAATTCAAATGTGATACATGAAAATCTATTCAATCCATTTGAAAAAATGATGCTTCTAAAATAAACTACATACATTTGTCTAGTGAATGAATTATAATCAAGAAGGGAAGGGGGGATATTTAAATGAACAAAAATTTTACAAGCGATTGAAATATGAATGCAAGATTTTTGATAGTTTTAACGTCATATTTTATAATTAAATGGACATTGTTTGAAAACTTTTCCACTCATCATAATTATTCTAGTTCATTCACTAGACAACATTATAGAGAACAAGTTCTTAAAATTTTATGTGAATCCATCAATAAATTTGTGTGTGATAACATTTGAAGTGAGGAAACAATCCAGAAATATTAATTTAGAGTAAAAGCAGTTTGAAGTGTATCGTTTGCTCTCTTTTTCTTTTACTGTTTGTGTAAACAATTTTGTTCTTCACTTCTCTTTTAAAATGTTCGCATTATTTAGCAAACGAGAAACCATTTAAACATTTGATAAACCTTTCTAAAAATATTTTTGCAAAAAAAAAAAAATCTTAAATTTAAATTTTGACAGTTTTTGGTCTTTTAATGGCCGACGTGTTTGGAAACCTTAAATGACAATATGAGAGAGAGAATCTTAAGAACATAGTAATTGCTTAGTAAGCATTATACTGTGCAATATGAGACCATCTTGTAGTATTAGTTGAATGAAATAAGAAAAGAATGAGATGAAGATACCACCCAATACAGATAAAGGCGTACACATATTTTTTCCTGGACTTCTTTAGTAAAAAAAAATTATCGTAAAGCGAGAACGAAATCCAAATGTCCTATCATTAAGAGATAACTCGTCAGTGAGAGGAAATATTTTTAATGTTTTCACAACTCTTTTAAACATGAACCATTCATTGCTTAAAAATACCTTACAATAGCAAACCCGAGAACCTTTATCCTTTCTTCTTTGAGTTTCGTGTTTGGCTGGTAAAGTTAAACTAAAGGGATCTAGTTCAAGTTTACAAAGTAGGCTAAAAAGAAGCCATTCAACTCTTGCGAGAGAGTATGATATTCGCAGGTGCGATACGAGGGTGATTCTCAGTTGCAAGCCATACAAAATCCTATGTTCGTGAAAAGTACTGCCGTTAAGCGAGTGTTAACAAATCCCATTGAATTTTGTATGCGTATACATGAAGTTTTACACATTAGTCACATAAGCCGTGCTATTTGTCAAAAGAAGAAAAAGGGGTAGGAGTTGTAAGCTTATAATATACTAGACTAATGTGACGAAAAATGTATGCAATAAATTTAGGAGATAACTTTTAAAAGTTGGAAAGGAAAAAAATTAGACGTAATTTTAACAATTTTTAGTTTAATGAATTAAATGATAATTTAAGATAATGATTTTATGTCACTCATTTAGTTTCTCGTTGTCAAATACTCTAGAATCAATTGTGGGATAAATACGTCACAACACACATTTGGCCACGTCTCATCTAAAATCTCCGCTTTCCTTGATTTGTTCCTTAAAAAATCTGTAGACATCGGTCTAATTAGCAACAAATGTAAAGCGACAAACCAAACCTTCAAAAATTTGTATATGAAAATGCCCTTGACCATTTCAAACATCATTCAATAAATATTTATCCTAATTTTATATTTAATTTTTATTTTCCGTTTTCCTTGTTTTTTTACCCTTAAAAAATATGTAGACTTCGGTATAATTAGCAACAAATGTAAAACGACAAACCAAAAGTTCAAAAATTTGTATATGAAAATGCCCTTGACCATTTCAAACTTCATTCAATAAATATTTCTCCGGATTTTGTAATTATTTTTGATTTTCAAAAAGGTTGGACGAAATAATATTATCCCTTTTAAAATACTTTATACACTTTATTAACAAGATTGTTGGTCCTTATTTTGCTTCCAATACAGCTAATATCCGTCTTGAGTTAAGTCACTCTAAACGTTTTAGAGGCATTCTACTGTCCCCTATAGGCATGCAGAAATATAATCATTAAAATGGCTACGATCTTTTGTTACTAACTGTCAGTTAAAATATTTCTCCCTTCAAGGAAACCTACCTTAAATTATAGGGTTCATAATTTTTTTTCTATATAGGTAGAGCTAATATAAAGTACTCGTGCATGAGACATCTTAACTTGACCGGATATATCATACATACAGAGACCAAATATGTATACATGACAGTCACACGTTACTACTTTTTCTACCGAAAAATGATAGATCTAAAAATTTGGATAAGCTTTCTTGAAGGGAAGACAGTTTTTGTTGATAAATAACAGGAGATGGTAGCTATTTTATCGATTAAATCTATGTGCGACAGTGGAATGCCCATTTAAAAGCAGGCTATAAATGTTCACGACCTCCTACTTTTATAGTTTGCTTGGCTCGATGTTTTAATAATTTGAAATAACTCCCTTTAAACACAAAAAGGAGAGTGTGCCCACAAAAAATGAATTAAAACCAATATAGCTTCCTCAAGATTGAGGTTCAATTACTCCCTGGGTGTATTTCTGCTTTCTGTGTCAGTAAAAAAAACCTTCTTTGTGCGTGTATGAGTATAAGACACTATTTGTCTTGTGTTTGGCACAGCTTGGCCAAGTATGGCCCTTGCGCCATAAAACTGAAAACCAACCAATTCTCCAGATCGATATACATATAAGATATATCAGATACGCCAATTTGATGGGTTTAGATTACTACTCAGAGTCCATGTTTTTGGCGTACTAAAATAAAGTGAGGCGATAACCAAACCTGCAGATTCGTGAAATTTTTAGTTGGCATGGTGGCTGATAGTATCCTTTATCAGTAATGTATAGTGCACGTCGGATGATCTTGGATCAGTCAACTTTGAAAAGGTATAAAAGCTGGTTAGGCAAGAACTTTAATTAATGTCGCACTAGAGGCCACACATTGGGCTATTGGCGACGGTCGGGGTTCCTTCCCGAAGTGAAAGATCAGATGGAAACACAATATAATTTTAAACCCCGGTCAGGTGACGAGGCAACACCTGAGCTGGCGCACCACTCTCCAAACTTCCACACCACATCAACGTGAGAACATTTGAGGCCCCGACGGATATTTAACATGCATCAGCCCCTTTGTACACGACGGTATTTGATTGGATTCGAACTCGCAACCCTCCAGTTGCAAATCCGATGCTCTTCCAAAGCGCCCGAAAGCTGGTTACGAGACGGTTGCTAAACTTGAAAACAAGAATGGCGATCGCTATGGAATATTTTCCCCATGCCTTCGGTGTAACAACCTTTTCTTTATGCACTTTCACACCTACTCAGAAATCAATTGACCCAATGTCTATTACTGTCTTCCGGTAGCCACACTATAATTCCATTGCCAACTCGCGGTAGCCGGACTACATTCGGTCCTGTGGGTTAAAGATTTTCCGAACTTGTTTTTGGACTTTCATCTACTACAAAGCTTCCGCTCGTTTCCATCAAATCACACCTCTTAACGATAAGAACAATCTCATGCCACTTTCCCGACCGCAATTCTGATAATTGCCTTCGAGAACGTTTCCGGGCTACAGTTCTCTCAATTAAACCACCTGTTGGGTGAGAAGTGGGCAATCGCACACGGAACTCCCCTTGTTACACAGAGAGATTGACATGCAAATGAGAGAGAGAGAGAGAGAGAGAAAGGTCGTCGATGACTCTGCCTTGTCCCGAGGTGTGAAATGATTAAGTGGGGCAATGGACCATAATCTAGGAATAAGCCTATTATTGCGCATCGGTGAGCGAGTCGAGTGTGTTTCGAGCGACGGGAATCCTTAAAAATATGGACGCCATGTGCGAAGCGACTTTTGGCGGATGGTTTGGAACTCTGCACCGACCGAAAAGCGATTCGCTTGACTTGCTTGCGCGAAAATGCCCTTTCTACGAGTGTTGTAGTTCGAGAGTCATGACAGAATGTTTTCCCGGAAAGTTAAGTAATTACACTGCTTTAGTTATTCATACTCTCAAACTGACTTCTCCCGTTAGATGTTTACGAAATGAGATCAAAAGTACAGAACATACGAAATAAAGATAAAACCAGTACACTTGTGCATCAGAAACCAGATCATATCAACACAAAACAGTTAATTGCTTAGAACAAAGTGACGCATACAAAGAAGTAAGATCGAAATATAATCACAAAGAAAACAGTTAAAAGCTTAGTTTTTAAACATTTAAGGTTATAAAATTACCAAAAAGTTTTAAATCGTCAAGGGTTACACTTAAAAGCTTAGTTTTTAAAAGTTTAAGGTTATAAAATTACTAAAAAGTTTTAAATCGTCAAAGAAAACATCAAGGGTTACACTTAAAAGCTTAGTTTTTAAACGTTTAAGGTTATAAAATTACCAAAAGGTTTTAAATCGTCAAAGAAAACATCAAGGGTTACAGTTAAAAGCTTAGTTTTTAAACGTTTAAGGTTATAAAATTACCAAAAGGTTTTAAATCGTCAAAGAAAACATCAAGGGTTACACTTAAAAGCTTAGTTTTTAAACGTTTAAGGTTATAAAATTACCAAAAGGTTTTAAATCGTCAAAGAAAACATCAAGGGTTACAGTTAAAAGCTTAGTTTTTAAACGTTTACGGTTATGAAATTACCAAAAGGTTTTAAATCGTCAAAGAAAACATCAAGGGTTACAGTTAAAAGCTTAGTTTTTAAACGTTTAAGGTTTTAAAATTACCAAAAGGTTTTAAATCGTCAAAGAAAACATCAAGGGTTACAGTTAAAAGCTTAGTTTTTAAACGTTTACGGTTTTAAAATTACCAAAAGGTTTTAAATCGTCAAAGAAAACATCAAGGGTTACAGTTAAAAGCTTAGTTTTTAAACGTTTACGGTTATAAAATTACCAAAAAGTTTTAAATAGTCAAAGAAAACATCAAGGGTAGGTAGGGTAAGGGTAAATATTGATAATTTTGACACATTGTGTAAATTGGTTGAATTTTCAATAGATTTTAACTGAAAAACATTTCCTGAAAAATAATTTTACTGTGAGTATTATAAGAGGATGCGTGAATATTTTCCTCATTGAGTAGGTTGACACAATTTATTTTGTTATTGAACAAAATATAAAAAGAACTAAAATATACAAATTATCAGCGCTCAACTTTCTTCATTGTTTGTATCTTTTGATGGAATTGACGTTAGAAACAATTTTATATATTATTTCAATCTATTGGTATGAATATAGAATCCATATTCACCCTAAATGAATTTTATAAATCTAAATTAAATGAAATCATACAAAAATATACAGTAGCATTTCGTTTACTTTTGAGCTTAATTCTCATTTGCAAAAGAATGCATGGTAAAAAGCACACATCGGTCAAGTTACTACAAATTAGGTTTTGAAAACGTCTACTTCAATATCATCTTATTCCCTTGTTCAAAGGCGAGGTTCGGCATTTTTGACTCTAAACCTATTTTTGCTCCTATTTGTTTCTGTAATGATGTTCATCCTGCTAATTTCTCATTACTTTCTGTAAACAGACTGCTGACGAATTTCATTAAAAAGGCGACCTCTTCCATACAGTTTTATCAGAATTATGCATCTCCATAGATCAAATCAAGCATATTTAAACTATCAAAGTAATTTAAACAAAGGTAATATGAAACATTAGTGTCAAAATTGGTAAATGAATCCCTTAATTGTCGATTTTATATTGTTTATATCTGTAACTACCATTCGACGATAAACAAATAACGTCGATTTTTATTTCACATACGTTAGAAGAATATATGATGACTGTTCTGACATTACAGAGGACATGTTGTACTTAAATCACAATAAAAAAGAATAACACTGTTGATTTTCACAAAAAGAACCCTAAGAGAGACTTTTAAAGAGATATACCTGAGTAATTTCTTTTTAATTTTATTTAAATCCTTGAGTTGTTTTATTTAGATGCATTGTTTTCTTAAAAAATAGCTTGGTTTTTATTCCTTTACTATTATTTTTTTAAATCGGGACATACAGTTTAGAGTGTATTCCGAACAGTACGGGCATTCATACCGTTTTGGAACCGTCAAAATAACAGAAATCAGTAATTTCAAATAAAGAGGGGTCGTAATAGCCTTGTTGATAGAGACGGGTACTAGCAAACGTTGCGAGTTGGAAATTCGATCAAACCAAAGACTGTCGTATACATGAGTGTGCGTGCAAATAAAATGTGCTGTTTCCTCTAATGTAATCACGGTGGCGTGGTGTGGAGGTTTGGAGAGTGGGGTGCCTTGTCAGGCTTGGCCTCGTCATCTGACCGAGGTTCAAAATTTACAAGGACTTTTTGTCCGGAATGGATATTGCTTCTGTGCGACGTAAATTCAACTATCTACCTCATATGAAGAGACTATAACCTCTTTTGCTTTGTGCGATCATAGATGCGTCATCTATCTGAGTAAAAAATTACCAAAACAAGCAGGCCAAGTCTTGATTCTTTTTATACCTATCACAAATGCTTTTGCATTATAACAGTTAGACCGTCACATTATCGCTGTTACTGCAATATCCACTTGTTAGTTTCTTCTTTTGGCGGTAAAATTCAACTAAGCAACATCTGTAACAAGTAAAGTAACAACCCGAGAAGAAAAGTTATTTTTCTTTTAATTAAACACTACGCAAATGCATGCATGTTATGCACAGCGTACTCTTCCAATTATCCTGACAATTGAGATGTTTTATAGAAAACTAACCTAGTTATAGTTTCATAAATGTAGCCGTCATTACAGATAGATATTTTTGAATAACGACTCACTGCAGTATCAACGATAACGTGATATCTTCAGGAGTGACTAATCTCTTTATGTGAAGATCCAAAATTATTTTCGCCGTTCATTTGCTGGTATTCGTATTTTTAAAAATTTAGGTGTCCATTTAAATGTAAATGTAAGGTTGTTGTTTTCTTCATACCCCGCAAATCAGATGAAATACTGCCATGTTTATAAAAAATAATTTTCTAGTTTTATGCGTAAAAAGATTTTAAATGGGCAACCTTCTAATAAGCTTCCACAAAGAATACGATATTACTTTTCGATGGATCCCTTCCAAGGAACGAAATAGCTCAAGATTTGGTAAAAGGTATTTGAAAAAGGAGTTACTAGAAAAAGTGACATTGTCGTCTCAGTGGACCTTCAGTATAGCTATAAATCACACTATTTCTTACATTTCGTGCAAGTTGGGAAAAGCTTGGTACCATCGACAAAGATCATATGGATCTTTGGATGTTCAGTGAGCAGTCTTGTGATTGTAGAAAAACCCTTTTCGACATGTTAAGTTCTAAAAGCTTACTGAGAGATTTGTTCATGTGCCAATGATGGAAAGGTACAATTAAGGTTGAATTTTAAGCTGGACAGAGGGTCCAATGAGACGACAGTATCACTTTTTCTGGTTACATGCAAATCATTTGGCCCCAGATTTTACCACATCTTCAGCTACTTCGTTCCCTGGGATGCCAACGTGAGAAGGGATGCATTGAAAAGTATTATTGCATTCTTTGTAGAAGCTTATTAAATGGTTGGTACAAGGTGATTTTTTTTTAAACTGACACTATTCAGAGCCACCTGTAGCTCGATCTAACAACCGAAATGGCACCAAA
This sequence comes from Metellina segmentata, assembly GCA_947359465.1. Lineage (NCBI taxonomy): Eukaryota > Metazoa > Arthropoda > Arachnida > Araneae > Tetragnathidae > Metellina > Metellina segmentata. The sequence continues at coordinate 32,825,374 of OX375878.1, read as the reverse complement.
CTCGGTATGGAGACTAATAATAACATGAGAAGTAGGATTCCGTGGAAAAAAAATTAGTTCCAAAAATCGGCGATAGGGGTATTTATGGGGTATTAATGTAAAAAGTGTTACAATAAAAGAAAAATAATAACATATACAAATTTACAGTGTTAAGCTTTATTCACTATATTCATTTCTCCACATACTAGAGAACTCGCTGCAAGACTTTCCATACTGTGGGGAAATTCATGTCCAACTGTCTCGCTACACCTCGGCAGCTGCATCTACCAGTAATGGTTCCCTGTGATCTGTCGACGATTGCAGTTGCAACATTTGTTATCACCTCTTCTGACACAGGTTTCCGTCCTCTGCCTGCGCGAATAGTCAGTGACCCTGTTTCCTCGAACTTCTTAATCATTCCCTTAAAAGCATTATGCGATGAAGGCCTCTTACGTAGCTTCTGTCGGGTTCTAAACTTACGAAGAGCTGTGGATGCATTGCACTGATTAAGATAATACAGCTTCACAAGTAAAGCGCGTTGTGGTAGTGTGAGTCGCATATTCACTTGAGCTGGCTCACTTCAGCTGAGAATATTTTTCAGAGCTGTCTGCATGTTTTTATAGTCCAAATTACTGGCGCTGTTGTCACATACGAAAGAATACATTTGCATTTTGCTTTGATACCCATGTTTTATGCTAATTCTCGGTTTGGAAAGCTACAACAGCGTCATAAATACCCCTATCGGCGATTTTTTTAAAACTATTTTTTTTTCTTCACGGAATCCTACTTCCTATGTTATTATTAGTCTCCATACCGAGTTTGGTGCCATTTCGGTAGTTAGATCGAGCTACAGGTGGCTCTGTATAGTGTCAGGTTTTTTTTAAAATCACCCTGTATTTAAGCCCTTTTACCCGTAAAACTAGAAATTCATTTCTTTTACTTATGGCAGTATATTAAAATGCTTTATAAATGGATAAACTAGCTTATTTAAATCATTTTTACAGCAATTGTTATATTTTATTTTCTCGGCCTATATGACCTATTTTCTTACACAATATTGGCATGAAACTGTACATTCTAGTTCTTAAAATAACTGATGCCACGCTTTAATATGCATAATTGGTTTGTTTAGAATTAAGGCTATCAAAGTAAGTGGCCTAACCCATCGACTTACTCAATGGTGAAAAACGCGATTTTCTTGCTCCCATTTCTTATACATTTTTATTTAGTATCTACAGTATGATTTGAGATTCTGAAAATGTATTTATCAGGGATCAATGATAAGTTATTTTGTAATTTTAGAAGACTTGAAGCTGCGCATTTCAAAAAATGTAAAAAGTCGTAATAAAAGGTAATAAAATTTTCAGGATTTTGTGGGTTAGGCCACTCTAGCTCTGATAGCCTCAATTGGATAGTTTTAGGGTTAAACTCTCGTCTAAATCGATAGTACAAAATGAGGAGGTCATAATAGTAGAATTAGAGCTTTAAAATGGGACTACTAGTCACATAGAAGTTAGGAAAAAATATACAACTTTTAATTTTTTAAAGGAGGGAAAAAGGTGGCTGTTTCCCCATCATTGTAAAAGGTGGTAGGAATAGATCACGATTCTCCCATCGAGATTCTAGGCCCAACCTATAGTTACCAAGTAGCAAGTTTTCGGATTAAAACGCTTCGTTATTACTCCGCGGGTGGTAAATGATAGGGTAGGAACCCATATTAACATATGAATTGGGCCGCTTGTGGGAATGACCCTGGATTATCTGCCCAAGCAACTACCGCAGGGAAGAGGAATAAGTATAGCAAGTGACGTGGAGGGTAAGTTCTGTGCACAAATTATGCAACAACGAATTGATATTTTTGCGGTAGAAAAAAAGCACGGAAGTTGTAAAAGTCTCTATTACGAATTGAAAATTTACTGTTTTTTCATTTTTGTGTTGTTGTGTAACATTGTTCGTGTAATTCAAAAGATGCTTCCTGGCTTAAATCATATTTTAACCATTTTAGACAAAAATGATTAGTGTATAATTCCCGTAAAGAATAACTTTTCTTGTTTTCCCACTCAAAGCTTCTTTGATACTTATAAAACAATTCGTTTGAATCGTAATTTTAAGCTCATATTTACAGGAAAGAGTAAATTTATTTGATTTAATAATGCAAAGCCTCTTCTAAAAACGATAGACTATTCAAAAATTTTCATTATTTGTTTTGTTTTCGGGATTCGTGATTTATAGTAAGTAATGAAATCTCTAACTTGGAAAATAATTCTAAACTTAAATCTTTTTTTAATTTTAAATTAAATGTACGTTTTCTTTAGCTTAGACTACTTAAATATTTTTTTTGGAAACTGGGGATTGCATTGAATTCGGAGTTTCATTGAGCAAGGTCTGATATTGAGGTGATTTTGTTACAGTTAATAGCTAATTCTCTGGCAACAATATATTAGGTTCGTATTTTTACCCGCATGAACATACGTACATTACACACATGAACGTACATTGTGCACATGAACGTATATTGCACACATGAACGTATATTGCACACAGGAACATATGTACACACATGAACATACGTACACACATATGAACATACGCATACGCATGCACAAATGAACATACTTACACACATGAACATACACACGCATGAACATACACACCTATACATTGCATACACATATGAACATACACACACATGAACATACACACACATGAACATACATACACACATGAACATACATACACACATGAACATACTTACACACATGAACATACTTACACACATGAACATACTTACACACATGAACATACACACATGACCATACACTCATGAACATATTTACACACATGAACATACTTACACACATGAACATACACACATGACCATACACTCATGAACATATTTACACACATGAACATACACACACATGAACATACACACACATAGATTTTTACAATCATTCGCTGTAAACAGGAACAGAATAATAAAAATTTTAAAACATCAGACGAAACAGACGTCTTTCTAAAAAAATCCTACATTTTGAATAAAGACGACTTTTTAAATGCCAAAGCCAAACTCATTTACTATACGCTTAAACATGCACATTAAAATTTTAAGGAAAGACGAAGACAAATGCCAAAATTTAATTTCTATACATTTAAAACACACAAACAGATAACGACACGTGGCTTGCTTTCCGAATACGATTTTAGCTCTTCGACAATAGGGGGGATTGCAAGAATTAAGTTTCGAGTTAATAAAAATAATTGAACTAGTCAAGCCAACGAGATTAAACGCCAAAATAACAATAAATTAAAATTTAGGATAACCCCGAATGTATCGTGTGAGAGCATTTGGGTATCGGAGGTAAAATCTTCGCATCGTTCTGGTTTGTTTTTTAGAAAAAAATCCCTCTGATAGAAAATTACATTACAAATTCCTCAGCAAACCTCACAATCCCGTATTTCATTAGAAGACAAGTAAAAAAGTGCGATGTATAGGCGAGAGGTTACTATATTAAATTAGTTTATACTATAGGAGTTTACAAGAGATTTTAACTGAATCCCTCTTTACACACATCTATAAATGTTTCATTCCTTAAATATGCCAAATCATAAAAATTATCAATGTTTTGTACAATTAAATGTTCACACTGTATAAATCCCTTCTGCTGAAATTTGGGAGCATTTTGTTGGTAAGAATTTTGCAGCGGCAGTTGATTTCCACTTATTGTTCCAAAACGATGAAATCTTAAAAACTATGATCACTGGATTCATAGTTTGTATGTCACTGGATTCGTTTCGGTGAGGATTCAAGTTCTGATGTCTAGGGTAGCACAACAGACACGCGGAGAGAGTAAGCGCACGACAATCTCAATCATAACAACAGGGCGTGTGTAGGTGACCTAGGGCGTGTATGTTACGAAGGGTGGCATCGGGGACCACCTAGGGTGACTCAATGCGCCCGATGATAATAAGACCAGGTTGGTCCTTTCAAGAAGATCTTCCAGACGACTAATGGTAAGGGAGTAATTGACTCCCACGCAAATGAAGCAACGATCACCTTCCACTCACAAAATCTGCAACACTTCTTGCTACACTAAGCTAGAGCCTTAAGCTTAATTTACAATTTACATTTGTAATACATAACCCTCGTTTGGAGGGGGAAGGGTGAAATAAAGGTATTGGAAGAGGGGTAAGGGTTGTCGAGCGCCTAGGTAGGCAGGTAGTTGAATTTACGTCACACTGGAGAAACACAAGGGCTATTGGCGACGGTCAGGGATCAATCCCGAAAGAAATATAATAGGTAATTTGGTAATTTTAGTTAACGTCGTACTAGAGCAACACAACGGGCTATTGGCGACGGTCAGGGATCAATCCCGAAAGAAATATAATAGGTAATTTGGTAATTTTAGTTAACGTCGTACTAGAGCAACACAACGGGCTATTGGCGACGGTCAGGGATCAATCCCGAAAGAAATATAATAGGTAATTTGGTAATTTTAGTTAACGTCGTACTAGAGCAACACAACGGGCTATTGACGACGGTCCGGGATCAGTCCCTTAAGGGAAAGATCCGAGGACAACACCTCGTAATTTTGAACAACGGTCAGATGACGAAGCAACACCTGAGCTGGCACCCCACTCTCCAAACTTCCACGCCAACCCAACGTGAGGACTTTCGGCCACGACAGATTTTAGGTGCACCAGCCGCCTCTACATCATACGCTTACAAACATCCATGCCCGGACCCGGATTCGAACCAGGAACCTTCCGTTCTAGAGGCTAACACCTTAACCACTATACCGGTTGGTCGGAGAAATATAATAGGACTATCGTTATGAGAAATGCCATTTCATGGTAATTTTGTTAAGTTCAGTTACTAAAATTACTTTTAACTTTAACAGAGTTAACCTGTTCCATTAACATGACACTTGAGATGTTTTATGGAAAACTAACGTGAGTGTTCTTTTCATGAATGGCAGTTGGAAGAGTTGAATTTATTTCGCACTGAAACAACACATCGGGCTATTTGATTTGACCACGGATCAATATCGTTGGGAAAGCTCCGAGGTACAATTGCCGGATGACAAGATACTACTTCGTCATCTGGTGTTGTAACACCACGTTCTTTTGAACGACGGTCAGACGACGAGGGAGGTAACACCTGAGCCGTCATCCTACTCTTTAAACTTCCTCACCACGCAAACATAAGGGCATTTGAAGACATGGCGCATTTAACTTGCACGAGCACCCTCGTAGGTGACGGTGTTTAGTTGTGGATCGGGTTTCGAACTCGCAACACTCCAATTTGTAATCCGCGACTCAAGTAACTGGGCTACCGTGATCCCACGAGCTCCTGGGAATTGACGCACTTGACTCTTGGTAGATGACAAAAGATTTAAAAACAGTACATTTTACTACGAAGAAAGAAATTAATGTGTAACGTGGGTTCGAAAAATTTCTTTTCTTCTGAGAACGATGTAATTAAAAATGGAATAAGAACCTATGCTCCTTATCATATCTGTGAAATCCATCATTTTTTGCAATGCTAAAAAAATATACACACATACACTACTGTTTGTGAAAATTGCAACACTGAAAGAATCATCAGGGATAAATGGAATTCATTCCTCGTATTACTTATAGTGGTTTAAATAAACGATCAAATTTATAGAGATATAAAACAAAAATAATGCCGAAAATCAATATCGGGCAGTCGCCACTTGTAGTGATGAGAACCTGTACACGTGGTAGCATCGAATCATGCAGATTATGAATGTCCTGCTGATGAATGGAATTCCAGATGGCCTCTATCTGAGACCAAAGTTTATCTGTACTGTCTGCCCGACGAACGGTACAAGCGAGTCGCCGACCGATGTAATCCCAGACATGCTCAATGGGCGACTTATCCGGGGAACGTGCAGGCCATGGAAGAAGCGGAATCTATCGTACACTGAAGAAAGCTTGTACATTCCGAGCAACATGTGGACAGGCATTGTCTTTGTGGACAGGCTAAAATATAGCTCCTGGAATGCGTTGCAGGAAAGGTAGGACCTCGGGCTCCACAACTTCCCTGATGTAGCGTCCGCTGTTCAGGGTCACCGCAATTTGAAGTAGGCGGAATCGCCCATGATATCCAATAGCACCTCAGACCATAACGCCAGGCGTACGTCCATTATGACGCTGAATAAGACACTCGGAAGACTTCACCTCTGTCGCGTCTGACGAGTACGCGTTCATCGTTATAGTCCAGATTGTAGCGGGATTTATCTGAGATGATGACTTGTTGCTAATCGGCATGTCTTTGGCTGCGTTGGTGAGCCCATTGTAGTCGGAGGCGTCGGTGGATAAGCGTCAAGGGAATCCTGCGCAGAGGAATCCTTGCACGTAGCCCATCGACGAACCAGGAGGTAAGACAATGACACACCTGTAGACGTGCTCCAATGCAGTGTCAACGCACGAGAGGACGCTGTACATTCCTTCACCACCATGCGGATGAGGTGTCTGTCGTCCCGTGGTGACGTCGTATTGTGTGGCCCACTGCCGGGGTTTCGACTTGTCTGGTTCTCCATGATCCCTCTCTTCCACACACGCATCACTGGTGTGGAATTACGCCTCGTTTGAGCTTCCCTCAGAGTCCGATCATGCGGTCTTGTTCTTACTCCAGTAGTTGTTCGTATTATACTCTACGCTTTTGTCCAGGTATATTGACTTCTAATCAATCATTTACAGAAATCAAACGGCGATACACACACTTCAACCCTTATAGTGCTTTCCATACACGGCTCACTTGGAAGTTTAGAGGGTGTTTCTCGGCCCACACATGCGTGATCGCTTTGTAACTCTAATCAGTTGCATATACTATCCTGTTTTTCATTTCTTACATGTTTTCTGGAATGCTTATATAACCATAAATTATTACACGATGCACATTGGTCTGAAGATAAGCAATGAAAAAGTGAGTGTTTTTCAAACTTCTATGGGTACCCAGTGGTCTATCCCAATACCTCCTAGAGATACCTCCCTTTCATTTTTACTCTCGTATACGCATCTGCTCTATGCTGTTTCTTTTTCTCTTATTGTGTTGTCGGTCTTGTATTTGGCGATGCTTGGCTAAATATGGCCCTTACGCCATTAAACCCGAAAACAACCAACCAGACTTCTAATAAAATAGTATATTTTGAAAGCTATTACTTGACAAATCACTGACATGTAATGTATGCTCATTATTAAGTGCCTAGTGGATACACACTTTTGTGGAAAATTAACGCAAACCATTAACAATAGGGCAGTAAATATAGGAAGCTGAATGATCTATTAGTTCCCTTGTCTCGTCAGCATGTGGTATTGCACACCGTGCTGTCAACTGTATGTAACACTTTTCTAATGTTTCTTAAATTTAAATTCAAGTATTGAAAACTCGCCAGAATTATAAAGAGCGACCTAATTATTACAGCACTCCTGTTATGTCATGATGTTAGATGACCCTGGCTTCATCTTGTGCACGGGCGGAACGAAAATTTCCGCTGGATTAGCGAGAGTCGAGGCGAAAAGGGGTTCTTGTCCTAACGAGAAGGGGTGCTTTGTCCCCTTTCAGTCTTGCAAAAAAGGAAGAGAGACAACGAGCGGAGGAGGACCGAACTGGGCCATTCCTAGAAGGCACGAGTGACCCGGACGTCAACTCTGGACGCAAACTACCGTAAATGCATAGATCTTTCCTCTGATGAGAAGACTGCAGGTTCCCGACGAGTCCATCCCTTCTTCATCTGACGGAAACCCTCGATCTCTTGCCATGATCCAGCGGCTCCTTAGGTAAAGCTGAATTTGCCAAAATAACACTGGACACCAATAAAGAAGAGTTTCTCCTGAATTACTAGTTACTTTTATTTATGAAGCTGTTCACAACGATACACTTCATTCTAATTTGGACGGATCGCAAGTGAAATAGATGTAACAGCAGCGAGTAGCGAATAAAAGCCACTTACTGTATCAGGATAACTGTTTATCAGTGCAGTTAGCCTGAATATAGGTAAGACAAAAGATTTTAATGATTTCAAGCGAGCCATGTTATTGTAAAGATAAGAAAAGCCGGTTCCTGTATTTCGAAAACTGCTAACATCATCGTCTTCTCCCAGGCAACAGTATCACGAGTGTCCAGAGATTGGCAGGTGGGCGATAAACAATGTGTGCAACTCTGAAGATGGAAGACTTGAGAATGAGTGAGTAACTTGTGAAAGTAACAAGCGTTCATGATTAATATAAGGCTTCAACTCACATAAAATTCACTTATTATAAAAAGCTTGAAGAGTGTTGATGACTTAATATCCATTGATTTTTATTTGAAATTTTATCTGACCATTTATAAGCCAATTGGTAATCTGTTGAAACTAGGGATGCGACATCGACAGCAAAACATCGATGTTCCAAATTAAAACATCGATGTTTGTAATACATCGCCCAAAAATCATCGATGTTTTTATAACAATAATTATTATTATTTATTTATCAGCCTATGTGAGGAACACAACAAACTTATTTTTTATTTAATGTAAATAAAAATAGTGGGGCCTATAATTATTATACGCCCCACTATTCGTTATTTACAGTTTGTAAAAAAAGAAGTTTGTTAACTTCCTCCACCTTAAGCCGACTTCTATTTTAACTAACTATCCCATTAGTTAGGGAAACTCTTTCCGATAGGACGGATGTACCCCATAACTGACAAATACTTAGTTCCACGGTTATTTTTACTATGGTGCTTTTTCCATTCAATAATGAAACATCAACTAAGTTAAAACATCGATGTTAAACAAATATCGGCTCCAATAAATCGATGTTTTGAAAACATCGACATGGATGTCGCATCCCTACTTTTCAGACCCTTCACCCTTGCCCATTTTGGTCTAAAAGTATGTTCAATTTACTGATTATGAAAATTATGCTACTTGGTTATTCTTTTAATTTTTATGATGGTACTTTTTTTACCTAAAAATAAAACATCGACAAATATAAAGGGGATAACGACTAAGGCAGACCAATACATCGATGTTTTTTTATAAAACATCGATGTTTTGAAAACATTGACATCGATGTCGCATCCCTAGTAGAAACCCGTAAAGTTTAATCAAGGTAACTTTTCTTAAATAAGGAAGAATTAAGTTTTTTAACACTAGAATGTGATTGTGTAATCCATATAAATGTCAGTATGCCAAGCCGATGCGATGTAAGACTTCACCGCTACGTATTTCTGATTCTTATTCAAATAGACCTTACGTCTTAGTAAGGCTTTACGAGAATAAAAATGTTAGTAACTGTTGGTGTAAATATTAGTTTAAGTTCCCCTCTAGGATTAAAAAAAAAAATGCAAATTACCTTTCCTTTTTCTTGATCAAACTCACACCGATCACGACACCCATTATTGTAGGGACCGAAGAAGAGCTGAAAGTTAATACCCGTGTTCACAAATGCCTATGGAGAGAGAAATTCAAAAATTAGTTTCTATGAAGCTGACAACTTTTTTATAGCAACAAGAGAAATTTTTATTGTAATTGTACATTCGTGGAAGGGTTGGCAATTGAATTAACGTCACACTGGAGCAAAACAACGGGCTATTGGTGACCATACGCGAAAGCTCTTAATAGAAGATAAATATTTCGCAGAATATCATGTCCACACAAATATATCAATTTCAAAGACAGGGGAAAATAAGGTATTTACTTAAATTTAAGACATGTTTCCTGCATTTATTAATTACATAGTTATAGAACCATCTGACATCGGAACACAAAACGGATATTATGAATGAATAATTCTGGAAGATATTAATGAAATAAAGGATTCCAAGGAAAACGCGGTGATAAGCCACACAAATTTTCATAGTGAAAAAGATATAAAACCAAATATCCAAGAGAACCAAACGAATTTCTGATTGATTTAATGAGTCAAAAGTTTAAGGAAGCATGACCTTGAATCGTTTATAAGCCATATTAATCTATGCATTTTTTAAAATTTGAAAATTGTTCTAAAAATCTGAACTGTTGCTTATCATTGTGTCAAAGCCCTTCAAAAATGAAAGAATAAGGAAAGGAAAGAGAACGTATTTATGATCTAAATCTTTTTAAAACATGGTTGGGGGATCACGATTACACTGTTGGCCATCAAAAATGCAACATCATGAAGGAAGCATCTAACGGCCTTGAAATTCACACGATGCGTAGATGATGGAAGGATATGCAACTGATTTACACTGCAGTTGTGAATGGGAGTCTAAATTAGGCATCATTGAAAAATACGGCAGTCATACGAGCACGTTTCCGACTTAAACATAGGAAGAATCGGGGCTTATCGAGAGAGACTGCGAATAGTGCTTCCCGGGAAGCGTATTTAGAATCCCTGGCTCTCACAGCACAAAACAGAAATACGTCATATACATAACTGCGCAGACGAGTCCGAGCAAACATCGGAGGCCGACACACGACCCTCGCTCGTATTGAGAGCTGTGTAATGGCCGTTTAATCAAAAAATTAATAATTTGTGGGTTTACATTTCTTTTTGCTAATGAAAAATGTATTAAATGAAGCCATAATGAACAATTGTGTGTGTAGCATAACTCCATATAAAACAACATGTGAATCTGAAACTTGAAGATAGAAGTTGGATTACACATTTAACACATTTTCACACACAACTTTTTTCATAAAACTTACTTCTTGTTTACTTGGGCATTAAAAAATTTGAATAAATTATTTGTTTCTCTTTTTCACCAAAAAAAAACATTAACAGTTGGAATTAACTTAGATGAGTGTGAAAAAGTTCACGGTGTGAGGTGCTCGTGTTAGACTAACTCAAACCAGTGATCCGAATATGGGGTCGGTGGATGCAAGAGGGATGAAATGACTAGCGTGAGCGATTGCAGCAGCCCGCCTTGTCACATTACCGAATGAGAAGACAGACATCTAACGTTGTTGCGAATCGTACAGCAAAGTCAAGTACTCAAGAGCAAGGCATTTTCGGTCGTAAAGCTTCGGTTTCCTAAGAAAGGGGAGCCGTTATCTAACAGACGTGATACGTCCTTTAGCCGCGGGCATAACTAGACGGCCGTATGAACAGAGTCCAGAGGTGTCAACTTAGACGGAGAGAATACGGTGGCGAATGGGCAACACAGACGGTTGTCGTGGTTTATTTTATTCGAGAAACAAAACAATGTGGCTTTTTTATTCTCTAGTCCAAAGTTTCTAACTTCGGAAACGTTGAAGATAGAGTAAAAATTTCAACGGATTTCAAATCAGCGTAAAATTCTACGCCAGATAAATGTCAAAAACAGTTTTATTTTTCAATTATTTACCATCTTATTATTAATTAAATAATTGATAATATATTTAAAGAAAATCACATTTAAGGTATCATTCTGGTGTAAAATTTTCCTCAGATTTCAAATCCGTTGAAATTTTTATTCTGTGTTTAACGATCCCGATTTTACAAAAACGAACTAATCAATGGCAGTCATATATGTTTGTTTGTTTTGCTCCCCTCCGCTCGAATCGTTTGACGCAGGAAATGAAATGTTGCCGCTACAAGAGAAAAAACGTTCCCCAACTGTTTGAGACCGCTATTTCGACAGTCATGGAAATGGAGGCTCCGATAATTTTCGTTACGCTCACAATCAACGCTCTCTAAGAAACCAACACCATCTGTTAGTATAAACAACGTTTTAGTGACGTCACCCACAGCTACATCACGGCTACGCTTTCTTGGGAAACCGAAGCTTAAGCGTCCGGAAGTTCACGTTCAGGTCACCCGTTCCTCTCAGGAACAGGTCAGATCGGTCTTCCTCCGGTCGTTGCCTATCGTTGTCTCTCTCATTTTTGGCAAGACAGAAAGGTGGCCAAGCACCTCTTCTCGTTAAGACAAGAGCCAGCACCTCCTTCAAACCTCCTTCCGTCCATAGGAGGCATTCAAGAGCCCCGTTTTGCCTCGGCTCTCTCCAATCCAGCTTGAATCCCCCAAGTTTCGCACATACATAGGATGAAACGAGGGCCATCAGAGATCGTAACATAACAGTATTCTAGTCTGGAAACACCACGGCAACTGTCTACATGACTCTTGTATTACATATGACATGATTCTTGCATAGCCATACAGACCCATCACCTTGTGTAATGGTATGCGATTGGTATTGAATTTTACTCGCGCTCGTGCCTAGTAAGCGTTGTCAAGGACACTCTACAGCTACCGCTACATCTCTGAAGTTTTGGAGCTTGTGTTGTCCTCCGTTATCTTAAGGGTTTTTCTGCGACCAGTTTTCAATACGACTATGTACGACCGTTTCGTGAAGCCGGGTTCACACCAGCCTAGCAGAAGTGCGCTGTGTAAAATGCTGTGTTCGTGGCTGCACGAAAATACGCAAAACCGCGCGAATCCGAAGAGAAGGAAGAATCGAGGTGTTTGTGGTGGAACGCTTCGGGCTCTGCTTGTTCCATTGTTCTTGCGTGCGTGCTGGATATTGTGTGTACGAAATTAAACTGAAAACTTATTGTTTAAAATAAATTGTCCCGTTCTTTTACAAAGTCGGGTCTGTTATTAGTACATATTATTATCCAATAAAAAGTTTCTATTTGGGTGTTAATTTAATCAGGTAATGGTAATTTTTAGTTAACGTCGTACTAGAGCAACACAACGGCTATAGACGACGGTCCGGAATCAGTCCCTTAAGGGAAAGATCCGAGGACAACACAACGTAATTTTGAACCACGGTCAGATGACGAAGCAACATCTGAGCTGGCAACCCACTCTCCAAACTTCTACACCAACCCAACGTGAGGACTTTCGGCCACGACAGATTTAAGGTGCACCAGCCGCCTCTACACCATATGCTTACAAACATCGATGCCCATACCCGGATTCGAACCAGGAAGTTTCCGATCTAGAGGCTAACACCTTGATCACTATACCGGTTGGTCGGCTTAATTTATTCAGGATTGAGTAGTAAGTACTTCTTTTTACTTTATCAGCTAGGAAATTCCGACTACTCTGTGAAAGAAGTAAACAACAAGAAAACTTGATTATTATCCTTACATTTCATTCGCTTTTAGATTACAAAACTTATTTTGCGTAGTATGGAAGTGATTGTTATAGAATAGTGCGGTGCCCACTTCCTCAAAGCATGATTTTGAAAATGTGTACAACAAGCAGTTAAGCACTCCAAGTTTATATCAACACCAAACAAGACCAAGTATTGGTCTTGTTTGCGAGAATCTTCAGCACATCAGATGTATTCTGGAAACTGTTAGAACAAACGGGTCATCAGAGAAAGTTCAAACAATCGACAAGACTTTCAACTAATCCCCTAAGGCAGTGGTCCCAAACCCCCGGGCCGCGGACCGGTCCGTGGATCAAAAAGTACCGGGTCGCCCAAGGAACATTAAATAATTTCCATTTTGTTCACTGTGGTGTATTTCTCTCGGGTTTGTGCGGTTCTTATCTATGAAATGTCCACTCAAATTAGGAGGCGGTAAACCAGAACTTGAAATTTGTTCTGTTACTAGAGCTTCAATTATGATTTCTGAATTCTGTATGTCTCTATTTTTCAATTTTGACAAATGTGACGACTGTTTTCAAGTTGGCAAACAAAGTAGCTGCATTTAAAGTCAAACTGAAGTTGTGGGGACGGCTCGTGAACAGAGGCATTTTGTACATGTTTCAGGCATTAGAATCTAGCATGTCTGTGCAAGAAGAAGATCAACAGCTGGAAATTGCAAATGAAGGCGGCCTTAAAACTACATTCGAGACAACAACTATGCCGGTGTTCTTCTGGATTAAAGTCATGGCAGAATACCCTGAGATTGCCACCATAGCACTTAAATCCCTATTGCCATTTCCGACACCCTATCTGTGTGAAGTGGGGTTTTCTGCAGTGACAGCAACCATAACAAAACAACGGAATAAATTGGACATAAGCAACACACTTCGGGTGTCATTGTCTCCTATTACCCCCAGATGAAACCGTCTCGTTGCAAAGAAACAAGCTCAGGGTTCTCATTGATTTAGCGTTCTAGTGAGTTAAAATGTTAAATCACTTTATATTCATTTTTTGGTGTCACTGTATTTCATTTTGAAGGCATGTTTAAATACAATTAAATTATAATTATTAAATGAAAACAATCTAAAATATAAACAATCAACCCCCCCCCCTCAGCGGGCCGCCTTAACATTATCAAACGTTGATCCGGTCCGCAGCGATAAAAAGGTTGGGGAGCACTGCCCTAAGGGATATACTCGACGAAAATGTGTTTGAAATAATCATAAAGAATTTTACTTTATGTGGCTGATAATTTCATTCTCACTAACTACAATTATTTGCAAATAAGTAGAATAATACAGTTAAAAACAAAACACGAGTTTCATATAATAGGATTAATATATGAAACACTTACTATTTCCGTGAAGCCTTCTCTGCAAGCTGTTTTGAATTTTAGCCTTCTTTCGTCCATTGGTCTATCTTTGTGGCCGGTATACCTGACCTGGAAGAATAATTGTCACTGCAAACTATGATAGATTAAGCAATAAAGTTTGAAATTTGTTAATAAAAACTAAACGTAACTCTTTGATATTAAATTCTTTCACTATTTATGCACTTTCATAAGCATGTTGATCACCCATTAAAATCTCGACCAACTAATGAAATAGAAGAGCATTTGGGCGGAGAAGTCGACTTATAACATCACGGGGGATCGGAAAGTGAGAAGTGCATTTAGTGTTTTTAATTAAGCTCTATAGTCACATTAACCCGTTGATAATTACGATTCGTGTTTTCTCCCAACACCACGAGAGATAATAAGTCGCGTGGTACACATCTATTATCTACAAACGTACAATTATCTTCGAACTGAGCGATCGAAAGGTAAAAATGAAGCTCAGTCTTTTTTATTAGAGGGTCGATGCATAAATAACTGAACAGAGCGATTGAATAAATTATTCAATCTAGTTCAAAAGGAATTTTTAATGTGGATAATTCATTTGAATTCATTCTAGCCAAGAAAAATAAATTATACTAGGGGGTTCCGTCCCCTGTCAAGTTCAACTCTCCTTTCGTAGTGTTAGTCTCCTGTGACGACGAATATAGCTAAATAATTCGCAGTCCGCCCCCTACGCTCGCTAACGATTGTTGCTACGATAAATTTGATACCTGGCAAACCCGTTAGTTATACATGTAACCTTCATTTCCGTGAAGATAAAAGTACGCTTTCGCTCATCGATCTAAACAATACGAAATTTGTATGACCAACTTTTGTTGGCATCGAATTTATTTATCAACCGATTTCAAAAATAATTGTATCGTAAGAAAGAGTATATTCTAAGGTTTAACGGGATGTTTTCTAATTTAAAAACTAATAGTAATAAGCTAGGACAGTTAGTAATAAGACTAATAGTAATAAGACAGTTTTAACAAAAAAGTTACCAAAATGGTCCGCTTTTTCCCGAATTTCAAAAAAATATTACCAAGAACCAAATTTCTGAAAAAACTCGATGAGCTGCAATAATTCACGTTTAGAATTACTCTAGAAAAAAAAACTTACGGGGGTGAAGAATGAAAATTTGTACGTATTTTGCTCACTCGCGTTAAAAATTTCGTCTTTTTCGACTTTGACACTTAAAAAACCCTAAACTAATAGCCGCATCGGAAGAAAATCTTCTCAGGCCCTGTTCCCTGTATAATTTGAACAAACCATGTTAACTAGGGGGCTCGCCCCCTGCTCGCTAAAGCTCGCCAACCCCCGGAGGATTGCAAAGTAATCCTCATTGATTCGCTGCGCGAACAGATGCTTGCTTCGCTCGCATCAATGAAGACATGCGTCCTAGCAGAAAGAATTGTTTACAAAATATGATATACCAAAAAAATATTTTTCAAATCTCAATTTGCTGTATTACAGAAAATATATATACAGCACCCTGAAATCAGAATTAAAATGAAAACAGTGAGCAAATTTTGAGTCGAAATGTGAGCGCTGTTTTGGAAATGGAATACCCAGCATGTTGTTTGTGTGTACATTTCCATAAAGCACTCTTGAGTCAACCACACTTTTTCATTCAGTTTATTGTCGAAAGTTATAGTGCAAGCGTCTTGTTGAACTATAATTGTTGGCCCTGAAAATGACCGTTTTTTAAATGGCCCTGAAATGATCCTCCGCTTTCTTTGATTTGTAATTTTAAACTGCAACAGCTCGACTAAAATTTTTTTTTTCAATAAAATTTCATCCGATAACGGTATACATTCAATTGAGGCGACTTCCTGGTAAACAAACAATCGTACAATGTTGCCAAAACGCGATAACAAATAACGTATTTTTTGCGTGTCACGTATATAAGAGAATTATATATATATATAGATTCCGTAATTTCCTTATTCGTGCTTTCTCGGGAAACAGTCAAACAATTAAGCGTAAAAAGCAATTAAAAGCAAATTAAATTCTGCGACTGCTGTGGCGGCGGTAACTTTTTTTTAATATAGTGAGATTAGAAACATTTTATTTCTTCTCCAAGAATTGTGACATGATCTCGTACCCATTACACACTTAGTTCCCTGACAGAGTAAGTGTAATTATAATTCCAATTTTATGTAAATACCAAGATGTGTACTTGTATCAAATCCAAAAGACGTTGTTTGAAACATTTTGGTGCAAACGTATGGAATGAAGAAAAAGTTAATTTTTATTTTCAAAGGTAGATGGCTGACCAACCGATCTGGTTGTTAAGGTGTTAGCCTCTAGATCGGAAGGTTCCTGGTTCTAATCCGGGTCAGAGCATGGATGTTTGTAAGCGTATGGTTTATAGGCGGCTGGTACACTTTAAATCTGTCTTGGCAGAAAGTCCTCATGTTGGGTTGGTGTGGAAGTTTGGAGAGAGGGGTGCCAACTCAGGTGTTGCTTCGTCATCTGACCGTGGTTCAAAATTACGAAGTGTTGTCCTCGGATCTTTCCCTTAAGGGACTGATCCCGGACCGTCGTCAATAGCCCGTTGTGTTGCTCTAGTAAGACGTTAACGAAAATTACCAATTACCAATTACCCTTAAGGAATTCATCCCGGGCCGTCGTCAATAACCCGCTGTGTTGCTCTAATACGACGTTAATTAAAAATTACCAATTTCTGAAGGTAATTGGTAATCTTTAGTTAACGTCGTACTAGAGCAACACAACGGGCTATTGACGACGGTCCGGGATCAGTCCCTTAATGAAAGACCAATTTCTGAAGGTAGGTATTTTTATTAACGTAGCGTTGGAGCAACACAACGGGGTCTTGGCGACGGTTCGGGTAGTTGGTAATTATTAGTAAATGTCGTGCTAGAGCAACATAACGGGCTATTGGGATCAATCCCTTAAGGGAAAGATCCGAGGACAACACCTCGTAATTTTGAATCACGGTCAGATGACGAAGCAACACCTGAGCTGGCACCCCACTCTCCAAACTTCTACACCAACCCAACGTGAGGACTTTCGGCAACGACAGATTTAAAGTGCACCAGCCGCCTCTATACCATACGGTTACAAACATCCATACCCGGACTCGGATTCAAACCAGGAACCTTCCGATCTAGAGGCTAACACCTTAACCACTATACCGGCTGGTCGGCTGGTGACGGTTCGGGATCAAACACGAAGTGAAAAATCCAAGGTCAACATCATATAACTTTGAACCACGGTCAGATGTCGATGTCACACCTAAGCTGGCACCCCACTGTCCAAACTTCCACATCACGCCAACGTGATTTATTTCCTAAGAAATTTGATCCAAAGCTTACTTTAGTCTAAAGCACTAGGGGGCTCGCCCCCTGCTCGCTAACGCTCTCCAACCCCCGGAGGATTGCAAAGCAATCCTCATTGGTTCGCTACGCGAACCTATGCTCGCTTCGCTCGCATCCATGAAGTCATGTGTCCTAGCAGAAGGGATTGTTTACAAAATATCATATTCCAAAAAAAAATATTTTTCAAAACTAAATTTCCTATATTACAGAAGATATATACAATACCTCTGGAATCATAATTCAAATGAAAACTTTGAGCAAATTTTGACTCGAAATGTGACCGCTGCTTTGGAAATTGAATATCCAGCATGTTGCTTGTGTGTACATTTCTCCAGCACTCGAGCCACCAACACTTTTTCAATGAGCTTGTTGTCGAAAGTTGTAGTGCAAGCGTCTTGTTGAACTGTAATGGTAATTAAATGTTCCTGAAAAGATCCTCCGCTTTCTTTGGAGATGAAGGCCCCTACGGGGCCATGGGCTCCGAGAAATTCAACTACTACTACTACTCCGCTTTCTTTGATTTCTAACTATAAACTGCAACAGCTCGACTAAATTTCATTTTTTTCTCTCAATAAAATTTCATCCGATAACGCTATAAATTCAATTGAGGCGCGAGGCGCTACGTGGTAAACAAACAATCGTACAATGTTGCCAAAACGCGATAATAAATAACGTCTTTTTTGCGTGCCACGTAAGAGAATTATATATATAGATGTGCAAAAAACACGTGGATACAATGGCCGAAGAAAATCTAAAGAGGTAGGTAGTTGAATTAACGTTGCACTGGAGCTATATAACGAACTATAGGTGACGATCAGGGATAAATCTGTGGGGAAAGATTCGAGGACAACACCTTCTAGATTTAAACCATGGTCAGATGACGAGGTCAGTATTTGAACTGACCCTTCACCAACATGAGGACATTTGGGGCCACGACATATTTTTAATGTGCATCAACCTCTACGTACACGGAGGTTTATATTATGATCGAGTTTGCGCCCTCAGGTTGGTAATTCGTTACTCTTCCAACCATTCTACAGTGGTCTCGAGAATTCAGAGAAAAAAGCTTCTGTAAGGCCAGAACACGATAGCGGTATGCTTGATCTTGTGTTAATGTTGATACGAAAAGTAAGTTACGAAAAATACTAGAGAAAAGTACAATGTATCTTATGTCAATAGTTCACTTGTCAAGAATTTTCTAAAATTAATATTGAATATAGTGAAACATAACGAATTTGATACTTCTAATTATTTATTGGTAGTTACCACAGTCGTTATTTTAAGCATGATTTATATACAAACTAAAAAATGAAATTCTTTTAAAAGGTTATTCTGACAAATTTGTGTGTAAGAAACGGAAAAGGTACATACACCTTGTATATATTCTTATTCTAATGAAATTTTTTGAAATTAGAAAGTAATTCGGATAAAATACATGAAAATTAGATAGAAGTTGAATAATATATATTAGCAGATTTTTTGTTGTTGTTGCTACTTTTCTTAAAATTGCATAATTACTTACGTTTCAGATAAATTTTTCATTCTATGCAAGAAAGAATTAAAAAAAAGAGACCAACGAGTATAAGAAACGCAATAAAGCATAAACGGATACTCATATTGTTAATCAATCCTCTATTAAAAATCATTATCCCAATGGCACGACACTATTCCTTTGAACCAAAGTTTTAAATTCGATGACCCTTCAAAAATTCAACGCTGTAAATTAATGTTGCACTGAGGCAATATAACGGGTTATTCAGCATGTCTGGAAACTGGACCTTAAGGAAAAATTCAGACACCCAAGTGAACTATTAAGAACATACGGAAAAGTTTTCTCTATATAGCAGTTAATTTATTACTTCTTTACGATAACATTCATAATTACATTTATGAGAAATAAAATTTTTATTTCAAAGTTAACCAACAAACACAGTGATTTTCAGGGCTTTTTTAAGAGCAAAAAAGTAAACACGATTTCAGTACTTGAAATGTTACCTTCTACACTTTTTACTAATAAAAATCGTTAAGGCACAGATTCAACAACTGCAATTCCATATAAATAAATTGGTTTTTGACAGGAATGCGATTCCTTCGACCTTTTTGTATTAAATAGTTCCATACACTTACAATAACACTAAGATACGAGTACTTGGAAGGTGTTTCCATGACGTGGGAGCAGTAACTTAGAAGCAAATACCTCAAAATCCAAAATTTATGCTTGGATTCGTTGTTATGATAGAAATAAATGTCACATCCAATCCCGATTTGCCATGCATTTTCTTTGTTTCTTTTCAGAATGTCTACCTACTCGAAATGATATTTCTTTCCATAAAATGTAGTTTGTCCACGCCTAATGCATTATGGAAATCTAGCTGCAATTGAGATTTCTTCAATTACAAAATTTTTCAAGTTAACCTTATGACTAAGGCTATACATATTACTGAGGCGATTCTTATAACTTTAAAGGTACAACTACTGTGCCGTAGTCTAAAGGTTAAGTCAAATCATCTCACAAGCTTTGGTTTTCAAAGTTTTGGCGATTTTGGGTGAAAAATTTACCCAAAGAACAATTTAGTCTTTAATCTCATTAATGCAGAAAACTTAAAGTATATCGTATTTTTATTGTTTTACTGACTTCAAGCTGTTTCACATTTTGACAGTACTGACGCAAGATTTATATATATAGCAATTATTCCATTCAATCCAAATTTTATGATTATAATTCTGATTGTTACCGGAATATGTTAATTTAGAGCTCAATAACTTCATCAGCGAGTTTTGGTACACTAAACAATTTTGTTTTACTTGTATTCTTACGCCCCAATGTTCATCCATATTCGAAAGTAGCTATTCATTTTCTTTCCTTTAACTTTCAATTTTACTATTCTTTTAAAACCTGCAGTGATTGTTAATCACGTTAGTAAAGAAAACTTAAAATATATCGTATTTTTACAGTTTTACTGCAACTTTAAACTGTTTTTTATTTTGAGAGTACTGACGCAAGATTTATATTTATATAGCAATTCTTCCATTCTCAATCCAAATTTTCTGGTTATACAGTAATTATGATTGTTTCCGGAATATATTTTTAACTTAGAGTCCAAGAACTTCATCTGCGAGTTTTGGTACACTAAACAATTTTGTTTCACTTGATTTTTGCGACACAATATTCATCCATATTCAAGAGTAGCTGTTTACCTGCTTTCCTTAAACTTTCAATTTTTTTATTCTTTTAAAACCTGCAGTGATTTCGAATACTGTGGGTAGACTTCTATAACAATTTTGTAAAACCTTTTGAACATTTTTTCCAGATGTAGATAAAAATATGATGAACTTTTAGGCATCAATACTGGTATGCGAGTGGTGTGTTTTCGAACTTAACATACACTACAATAATGGACCGGACAGCAAGATGTGATGCTATAAGGGAAATAATACATACTTTAATAGGGGGGGATGGTCACCCACGAGCTGCAATTGCACTAGCAACCCTTTGGGGCATATTTTCACAAGGTTTTGATAGACAGCTTTGGGTATTTGTGTCCATTTCTGCTGCAAGAATGTCGCCAACTCAGCTGTAGACTTTGAACGTGGTTCCCTGATCTGTAAGCGTCGCTCTAACTCGTCCCACAAATGTTCTGTGGTCGGGACTCTGAGCAGGCCAGGGAAAACGTTTTACATCCATATCCGGATACCACTGCTTGACAGAAGCAGCGACATGACATGGAGCGTTGTCGTCCTTGATATAACATTCGTCCATTCCATAAAATTGCCAGAGCGAAGGAAGAACCTGATTGTGCAAAACGTTCATGTAGGCATCGACGTTCAATTGACCAGGAACAACATGCAAAGGTCCCAGGCCATACCACGAAAAACACCGCCAAACAAGCTGTAGGATTTTATGCAAATCCGCTGTCGTCCGGTCCATTATAATAGGGCAGTGTATGTTATTTAATAACTAAAATAATCCAATGAAACTCGAGTTTTTATTACTCTGTGTTACTTAACACTTAATTACAACCAACTAACCAGAAATTGAAGAAAAAGGTAATACTGCATTATTCCAGTTTTCATTTTGATATTTAAAAAATAGGCAGTTTTTCTTCTTATTTCTCATAATCATAAAATGTTATAAAATTGTGAATGCTAGCATTTAAAAGTTCAGTAAAAGACCTTAATTTCGTTTATTACTTTTTGAATTTTCTAAGTAACTCTGACTCGCAAATGATTTCACCCATTTCACCTGAGTGTCTGGTTTTCACTTTTACTAGCTGGATTTTAATGTACTGTGCGAGAAACAGAATTGAAGTTCATCTGGAAACAGAATTTAGGAGCAAGTAGGGAATAGAAAAAGCTAGCATAAATTAAACGAATTATAAATATTTTGTTCATAATTCATCGCACATATTCTATGGCGTTTTCTCTCTTCACTTTTTATGGTATTAAACTAATTTACTCTAATTAATCCCTAAATAAAGTGTCACTTTAAAAACTTACGAGTTAATGGAACTCCTTACCCAAAATATATGTTTGAAACATTTGATAAGACAAAAGGAGTCCAAATTTCAGATGCATACCACGTGGAGGATTTTAGAATTTGTTGTTTCCTTCATAATAGAAGAAAACTAAACTTTTAAGGAAGAAAATTTTATAGTTTTCTAACATCTTAGATAATGACGAAACCCTCTTGAATCAAGCTATATTATTAAATTTTGCGTCACAAATTGAATTGGAATAAATCCTAAACAGATTCAGTTCATCATTCGTAAACATTTGAAATCCACTTTGTCGTTAAACGCATGTCAATAGTAATAAAATTATTGAAAACTGGAAGAATCCCTGTTTTTAGATTTTGTATTGGGATCATGTCTCAGCAGTGAGTCTAATGCATCTATCACAAAAAGAAGATATGCTCTCTGCTAATGGAAATAACAAGAAATAATTTGTTTTTACTTTAATATTACTAAATAATATGGTATAGCTTTTGGGAAATGAAAAGAACGAAGTCAGGAATATTCAGATGCGTTCACTTTAAAAAGCAGCGGAAACCCAATATTGACAAACTGGACAGTTTCATTATTAACTGATAATTTAGGTTTCTTCAGTCAGGAAGCTTGATCTACGAAATAAATATTTGCTCAAGGCTTCTGAGAGGAGGCCAGCAGAGCCTTTTGGTTCACGCTCCACATTCTCAGGGGTCTCGAATTTACACTTAGCATGTTACCCTAAAAATGGGAGATACCTAGTTAAAATGGACTGAACTTCTAGTGTCCTCTTCGGGCCTTGCGTGTATCAGATCTCTCTCTCTCTCTCTCTAGTTTTACCAGGATTTCAATACTCTTAAACGTGGCATACATGCTACTTCAGGTTGATTCACTCCTGTATAGCTATGGTAGTCCATAGGATACTGGTCGTATATCTTGGTCTCATAGGTCCTCCTATAACACAAAATTAGCATAGAGCTGCAAAACAAATCAAATCGGATGATCGTTTGTTTGGTAAATAGGAAAGCCAACTTGGTACACTGATTGAGAAAACCAAGTAGGATACCAGTTGCTCCACCCATACATTCCGCTGTATTTCAGGATCGGAAGAATTCATTGCATTATTTATACTGTCTATTATTGGTAAATAAGTTGCAGTGCTTCAACTCCATGCGAGATGAGTCGGAATACCAGTGATTTTCTAGAAAAATCCCATTTTGCAAATGTTTTGCTTTGTAATAAAGTACCCAGAAGAGCCCATTAAGCTCATGTGTCTCTCAAAAGTGCAGGCTCAGGGGCACTTCTGTTATCTGGGAAAATGTACATATTATCTTGCAACAGTTATCTTTCATGTTTGGACAGGTCCTAAACACAATAAATGCAATATAGCGGTCATACACCCCAATGTGTTAAGTCGAGCAACCCATGTCTTTCGCCAACCCTATTATTGCCTGAAAACTAGTAATATTCATCCCTTTAAGTTGAGGGTTAAGGAAATGGGTCCTAGGAGTTGGCTCTCCTTGAATATACAGTTGCACTTGCTTCCCATCGAGGAAAACTGGTCAATAAAAAGGAAATGTTCTTATCTTTTCATCAGTTCTTTCTTGATGCTATAGGCTACATACACTCATGTCCGTAAATTAAGGATAATTCAGACTCACACGGAAATGGAACTCTAAAGTAAAAATTTCACCTATAGAATTATCGCACACATCTTCAAGAATAATATCCAAATTACAGGACGCCATCAGATGACGCCGATAGTACGTCACAATGACGAGAGTGTAAGAGAGGTGTATATAAGGAATGGTAGCAAAGAAGTAAAATTGTTCACAAGCGTTCTGTAAGCCGCTCAGTGCCACAACCGAATAGTTATGGCACACAGGACGCATGTTCGAGGATTTTTTTACGTGGTAGAATTATCGGCCGCCTGGAATGTGGGTGTACTCAGACGGAACCTTTATTTGCCGGAGCTGGCATTACTCGTGTGGGTATGGACATGAGTGTTAGTTATGGACATGAGTGTAGAATGGACAATTTATTCATTTCCATCCAATAACGTCTGAGCACATTTTTGAAGATCGAGCCATATTTATACTTCAAGTCTGGAAGAACATTTAGGACGGAACATTTAGCCTATTTAACAGTTTTTATGAAAATATTTTGATGTGACAAAGGGTTTGGACCTCCAGGAATCGGCAACCCTGGTGAAGTCAAACCTTGAACTGAAAGGTATTCCTGCCTTCTCCAATCTTTCCTTACGTGTATAACATGATTCGACACAAAATATTTGGATAAATTTAAAATATATCCTTTTAAAGAAATTAGTTTTGCAATCTGAGCTCCTTACAAGATGGTGGGCTTGGCAAGGATATAAATTAATTTATTGAAGAGTGTGTGGGAAAATACTTTTATATGAATTTGGTACCACTATCGGAGTTTCTTTGCGATGAAGTGATTTTTATCTCAGCAATCAGCAAATTTGACGGATTGAAGCGGAAGTCTGACAGAGGAAACGAAAAACGAAAACTTATAGATAATACTAAATAAGTAGAATAAAATGGAATGGTTTTGTGTGTGTGTGTGTGTGTGTGTGTGCATGACATATATTCCACCCACAAACTACATTAATGATCCTCTAAATATAGTGCTTTAGAGCATAACTTTAGAGCATATAATAATTGAAACCTTGTAAAGAACAAAATGGAAGCACATTACCTCACTTTCTCGACTGAGTTTCTTGAAAAGTTCATCTGATTCGAACTTGGCTTTCTGGTCCATCACCACTCTTGGCATGTTGAGCAGGAACCTGGGTCCGTACTCGAACGGTAGCATCCTGAATCGAACTCTTATTTTTTGCTGCACACCATCTCAAAGAGAATCGGCGATTCCCTTGTACAATTTCGAAAGTTCTGGTTTCGGGGAAATAGCAGTGGACCGTATCAGGCCTTCCTCGATTGGGCGAAAGGCTCGAGTCCCTTCCTCGGCTGTCATTGGCTTCGTGTCACCGAGGTGGTGCGGTGGGCGTGGCGCAGGTCGTGCAGGAGGCGGGGCTGCTGACAGCTCTGTAAATAAAAATGATGGATGGTTGAATCAGAGCGGGATTCATGAGCTTGTTCACGTAATTGCGACGAGGTTAAAAGCCTTGTAATTGACTGCCGTAGAAAGAAGCCAGGTCTGGATTACCGATTCAGCTACTTTGTTCGGGAGTTAAAGAAGATTGTGACACGCATTCTGCCTCTTTTCAGGCATATTTAGCTTGGATGTGTTGAAATATTTTCCACCTAATTCAAGAATATTAATATCTGAAAGCTGGAAAAAATAAACGCCTTTAAGGAAATGGAAAGGTTTATGTTGAAAAAATTTGCTCTGTGTCATGTATTTTATAAACGAAACCGTTATTTATTTCGAAAACATATCCTTTTGTTCAAAATATCAGCTTTTTTTTATCTTGGATTCATGTGCCTTTCCTCACATACTTTTCTCTCTCTTCTGACTTAAACCTATTCGCAGCCTTGTAAGATATTCGGAATATTTGACTCATATCTCACCCCTATGTCTACTATTCGTAATTCATGTTCACATAATTTGATTGTGTGCAAGGTTTGAAGCTCATATCACTTTTCTTCAGAATACTTTATATCCGCTATTGATCTCTCCATGCATAATTCATTGTTAATTCAATGCCATTCCATTCCACTTTTAGAAGCCAATGAATTAACCTTTACGCTGTGGTGCTTATATTTTTTCTATCATTTCACAGAACGGCTCTTTGGCCTGACTCTCCGAGCTCCCTTAACTAATTACCAAACTTGAACGATAGAGTCGTGACAAGGCATTTACGACTGACGATTTCCTTTCATAGTATTGAGTGGCGTGAGAAGAGACATCACCGAATAAAAGGAGGCTAGGACCTCTAAACGACCTCTAGAAGGTCAGTCGCTGACAGCTCGTAACTGGTGATCGATGCCAGTGGTCACTTAAAAGGGGGATAAGATCCACAATACACAGATCTATACCATGCCGCTTGTGTAAACACAAAAATTTTAGTGGAAACAATTGTTTACCTACCGCAGCGTAAAGGTTAAGGGCTATACTTTTTTTTAAATCTTGGATTCATGTGCCTTTCCTCACATACTTTTCTCTCTCTTCTGACTTAAACCTCTTCACAGCCTTGTAAGATATTCGGAATATTTGACTCATATCTCACCCCTATGTCTACTATTCGTAATTCATGTTCACAATGAGCCGACCAATCCGTCTAGTGGTCAAGGAGTTGGCTTCTGGATCGGAAGATTCCTGGTTCGAATCCGGGGTCAGGGCATGGATCTAAATTGTGCTGTTTATTGTTAGGGGCAACGATGGTGGTCCACCCAGTGGGTGCCCCTTCACAAGTGACCATAACTTCCGGCCATGTAGTGGCCAAAGGACAAGTTCTTAGTGAGCGCCATTGGAGGTAGTGACCATTAACACTTCCGGCGTTGTTGGCCAAGGATGGTGTCCAGTGCATGGTACCACAGTGTATTATGCATTGTGGCCGCCATTGGAAAAAAAATTTTTCACAATGTTCTACACAAAATGAATCGATAAGCTTTTTTACCCCTCTGAGCGGTTCACACTTATATATCTGTTCTGCAACTTGCCTGCACCATCATAACTTCTAACTTTTGACCTTCTTGACAAATCGAATCTTTTCTAGGACTCTTTCAGTTTATGGATGGGAGTTGTCCGGTCAATTTGTATGTTGTCGAAATAAAAGCAATACTACACTACTCGAAAATCTCGTTGCGCTCACAGGGGCAGTAACAGTAGTTTCAGCAGGAAAACAGTAGTCTTGACCACTACTGTTTTACTAGGACACATTTTAAACACACAACTAAAGGACTCAGTAGAACATAATGTTAAATAGAAAAAGAATATATTTCAGATCAGGTGGAAGCGTTTTCGAAAACTTCCAATATCATTGGTTTTACTAATTGACCTTATTGGATAGCCGACCAACCGGTCTGGTGGTTAAGGTGTTAACCTAGATTGGAAGGTTCCTGGTTCGAATCCGGTCCAGTGCATGGATGTTTGTTAGCGAATGGTGTAGAGGCGGCTGGTGCACCTTAAATCTGTCGTGATCGAAAGTCCTCACGTTGGGTAGGTGTGGAAGTTTAGAGAGATGCCAGATCAGGTATTACCTCGTCGTCTGACCGTGGTTCAAAATTACGTTGTGTGATCCTCCGATCATTAGGGGATTGATCCCGCACCGTCGTCAATAGCCCGTTGTGTTACTTTAGTACGACGTTTATTAAAAATTACCAAATTATCCTTATTGGTGAGCCGACCAACCGATATAGTGGTTGAGGTGTTAGCCTCTAGATCGGAAGTTTCCTGGTTCGAATCCGGGTCCGGGCATGGATGTTTGTAAGCGTATAGTGTAGAGGCGGCTGGTGCACCTTAAATCTGTCGTGGCCGAAAGTCCTCACGTTGGGTTGGCGTGGAAGTTTGGAGAGTGAGGTGCCAGCTCAGGTGTTGCTTCGTCATCTGACCGTGGTTCAAAATTACGAGGTGTTGTCCTCGGGTCTTTCCCTTAAGGGACTAATCCCGGACCGTCGTCAATAGCCCGTTGTGTAGCTCTAATACGACGTTAACTAAAAAATTACCAATTACCAATTACCTCCGATCATTAGGGGATTGATCCCGCACCGTCGTCAATAGCCCGTTGTGTTACTTTAGTACGACGTTTACTAAAAATTACCAAATTATCCTTATTGGTTAGCCGACCAACCGATATAGTGGTTAAGGTGTTAGCCTCTAGATCGGAAGTTTCCTGGTTCGAATCCGGGTCCGGGCATGGATGTTTGTAAGCGTATAGTGTAGAGGCGGCTGGTGCACCTTAAATCTGTCGTGGTCGAAAGTCCTCACTTTGGGTAGGTGTGGAAGTTTAGAGAGTGAGATGCCAGATCAGGTATTACCTCGTCGTCTGACCGTGGTTCAAAATTACGAGGTGTTGTCCTCGGATCTTTCCCTTAAGGGACTGATCCCGGACCGTCGTCAATAGCCTGTCGTGTTGCTCTAGTACGACATTAACTAAAAAATTACCAATTACCTTATTGGTTATTGATGTAGGACGAAGCGGTGCAAGTACAAATACAAGTATTCAAAGTTCATACTGAACCAATTATTCTCTGTCCAAGTAATTTTTTAGTTCACACTTTACCACACACACCAAGATCCTTTACTAAAATGTGTTCACACTCTTATTTGTTTAAGCTTATCCAATTTGATGTAGTTTTAAAAACCTCTATCCAGAGCTATTTTATGGGGTCGCGCTTTCGCTATACGATGGGGAAGTGCACAACCATGGACTGCTTTCTTCTTTGCAATGTGGTAGTACAAGAGCATAACGTTTCATTCATACCGAGAGGGCTGGTGCCCGTAAAAACTGTCGTAGCCTCAAATGTCTCACTTTTGCGGGGTGTGGTAGTTTGGGGAGTGGGGTGTCAGCTCAGGTGTGGACCTCGTCATCTGACCGTGGTTCTAAATTACGTGTTGTCCCCGAATCTTTCCCTTAGAGGATTGATCTCGGACCGTCTTCAATAGCGCATTGTGTTGCTCCAGTACGACGTTAATTAAAATTACCTTACCTTACATTAGATTGAGTTACTTCCTTGGTGAAATTAATCTACAGAAGTTTCATCATTTCCAGACTTTGGCATCCCCTTTTTAAATCGCAGACACGTTTTTTATTCAGAAAAAAAGACCAACTTTCCCCATCTCACCTTAAATAATCAAATGCAATATCTATAACAGTGTTTTAGAAATGAAAACTAAGTACTCGACTTAATTTTATATATATTTACTTACTTCGTGCTCAGAAACCTAGGATTTTATATGGAAACTTTAAATTTTTTAAATTTAAACTGATATGAGTTGGAAGAGCTTTATTACATTAATCTATCAAGCAGACCTCCCAGCATTTCTAAAAAAAAAATCTACAAGCGGATTTTCTATAGTTAGTATTCCCTGTTTGATATTCGGTCCATCTGTCAAAACAACAAACTCGGCCTTAAAGTTCCCTTACACATTATTAACTTATAATGGCTATTATTATAAGATAAGAATCAGAAACCCCACCCACAAAAATCCATATGAAAGGTACGTTAAAGAGTTATAAAAGTATCTCTAACAGAAGATGACATGTTAAGAACAAACGTGTTAGGAAGATCATAGTTCTAAAAAAAAAATTGTGATTTATTAAAAGCGCGTAGTAAGAATTAAGAACTCTATGAAAAGTTACACATTATCTGGAAAAAAATTGCAATTATTGTAAGAAAAAGTCAACGAAAAAGGTATTAAAATATCAAAATTTTAACTTTGGATTAATTATTTTATTCAAATTTATATTATTTATTTATTTTACTAGCCACTGCGTTCCCGCCAGTTGCTTTTGTGGAGTTATTGGTTTGCTTCGCAAACCAAATGAGAATTCGTAGCCTGTTGGAAAACAGCCATCACGGATTTCCAATTGGTTTGCCTCGCAAACCAAATTATGAATATTATGACCTATGGTTTGATTCGCAAACCAACACCACGGGTAACCCCGTGATGGTCTCGTCAATGTCAAATTCGGCAAAATTTGAAGTGCAAAGAGATCCAATCTGCGTGACGTTACGATCTCTTGCGAAAATATAAATATTTAATTGAAAAATTACTAATAAAAAAAGGTATCTTCAGAGTGAAAACATTTTTTCCGCAGATTTCAAATCCGTTGAAATTTTCAATCTATCTTTAACGATCACGATTTTATAAAAAAGAACAAACAATGCCAGTCAAAATGTTCGCTGTGGAATCCTTTGAGCGGAGACTACGCATTCCCATTTAATTGCGAAGAGCAGAAGGTGAAAAAACTTGGTAATGTTCCAAAGGCTGATTTCAATAGTGACGATTGTGACGTTATGTCAGAGGGGTAAATAGCAAAATTCTATCCTTTCTTCGATTGCCGTATCGGGACGGAACAGATATGTAAGTGTGAAAATTCATTATAAAATGTTCTATAAAATTCGCCTCGACCCTAAAAATGCAAAACATTCGGACTACTTGTGTGCCAAATCCCCTTACTGTTAGTGCCATAGATTCGTCAGGACTTTGCGTGCAAGAAACAAACATACAAACACTTCCTTTTATAATATTAGAGATTCCTGGTGAGGCACGCTTATTTATACAGATGGTGATAAAGACGAACAGTCTCGATCCGACAGTGGAATTTTTATTAAAGCTCCAAACATGGGGTTTAGACCACAGGTCTGTTGGTTAAGGTGTTAGCCTCTAGACTGATAGGTTCCTGGTTCGAATCTGGGTCAGTGATGGATGTTAGTAAGCGTATAGTGTAGAAGCGGTTGAGGCACCTTAAATTTGCAGTGGCCTAAAGTCCTCACGTTGGGTTGGTGTGGAAGTTTAAAGAGTTGGGTGCCAGCTCAGGTCTTGCATCGTCATCTGACCGTGGTTCAAATTACGTGTTGTCCTCGAATTTTTCCTTTGTGTGGTTGATCCCGGACCATCATCAATAGCTCATTGTGTTGCTCTAGTACGACGTTCATTAAAAATTATCCGCTTATTCAGTGCTCATTTGAGGTGTTTCAAGATGACAAGGTCAACGCCTGAGCTAACATCCACTCTTCAAATTTTCACATTACGTCAACGTAAGGTTGGTTGTCTTGGGTTTTATGGCTCAAGGTCCGACAGCGGACAAGCCGCCAACGTTAGATTAAATGAATCCAATAAAAGCAGGTGCCGACCAACCGGTCTAGTGGTCAAGGTGTTGGCCTCTGGATCGGAAGGTTTCTGGTTCGAATCCGAAACAGGGCATGGATGTAAATTGTGCTGTCCTTTGTTAGGGACAATGATGGTCCATTCACTGGGTGCCCCTTCACAAGTGGCCATCACTTCTGTCCTTGTATAAGGCTACAATGACTTCGGTCAATTCTGTACTGTATTGTATTATGTAGTGTATTTGTCTTTGCAATCGGTACCCAGCCTTGCCATTGGAAAAAAAAAATAATAATAATAATATATATATATGAAACAGGAAAATGATAACGATATACACCTGTAATATAAGATGACAACTATATACATTTAAAAAATTTAGACCATCGTAAAAAAGGATGGAGTGCAGAGTGGGGAGGATTACCCAGCAAGGCGGACAAATTGTGTGAGGAAGCCTAAAAAATTGAATGTAAGAATGGCATAAACCAAGACATGAAGTTAAGAAATGCGAGATTACAAGATCTCCGTTGCAGTGGTAGCACAAAGGAGGGTTTCTCCTTCCGGCAAGTATCGATGAGTAACCCTCGAATGTCCGATACGGAGCCTAGTTAAAATTACGTCTGGACGACTTTGACACAATGAGATATCAGGTTGAATTCTGTGGAGTTTGTTTTCACTCTGCACACACACACACACACACACTCCATTCATTCCTCCAATCATTCCAAATGATGTCTCTGGCATTTTGTCTGAGATCTTTGTATAGAACGCAAAGACTCAAGAAGTTTACAGCATTTTTTTGTGGCAGCGATAGCAAATTCATTGTCGGTAATCCTGGTATCCAACAGGCCAACGTGAAGACATTTGAAACCACGATAGATTTAACGTGCACCAGCTCCCGTGTCTCTAGATGTGTCTTCATTTGTGACTTTAAAGGGTGTCTTGATTTGGATAAGGTAAGACAATGTAGATTTGCAGCGATAAATGCTCAAAGCAAAAGCCTGTTTAGGCATGTTACCGATGGCGCGTGTATTCTGCATTTTTCCACACTTAAATTGGATTTTTCTTAGTATAAAACTACTTAAAAATGTCATCCAGGGAAAGCTTAATCAATTCCATTTGTACTTCTTTAGGTGCTTTAGTGATATCTACTAGGTGAGGCTGAAATGCTCATGTGAGTAAAGTGATATCATGATTCTTAAAGTCAGTGAACATTTTATTGTAATTTATTAGAGTCAAATGAACTAAATCATGAGCGTGGAAGCCATAAAATTAGCCCTTGTTGTCAACTAATGTTCCAATTCTGCCGGTCGATCTGGGAAGGTTATTTTTTTGAAAGTTATTTATTCTTTGTTATTTTAAATACGCTCATTTTAAAAAGGAAATAGTATATAAATAGATTATAAAATAAGTAGTACAAATAGAAATATAAAATAAAAATATATATAAATGCAAATATGTAATAAAATAATGTAAATATAAAAGACAAATAAAATTATTTAATAAAAAATATTGGTTATGTAAAATGTGGATTCAGTGAAAAGATCGCACATAAGGACCTAGAAGACAACATGTTTCCCACTGATCTAGAGCAACACCATGTACTAATGTAAATAAAAGTTTTAAGATATTAAAGCTTACATGTATACAGATTTTATTCTGTGCCGAAACGTTACATTTCATTAAATACATTTCATGAAAACATTAACAATTCATTTATCTGTTAAAACACATTGAAGTATATATATTACAACACTGAATAAAAACAAAGAATGCTTTTTAAGGAATTGTGGTAGATATTTCCAATCGAATTTTTAAGTTCCTTGTAGCTTTGATGATTCCACAGTAAATTTTTTAAACTCTAGTTAAAAAATGTTTTGACACCGCAATTACCTCATAGAGAGTTGCTATTAATTGTAACATAACAACACCATAATACTTGTGATTTGAGTTACTATAATGGCGAAACTATTACGAAACGTGTCATCAGATACACACCTTTTTTTTCATATGCTTAGCATTTTTCTATGCAATGAAATAAAAGAAAAAGCTGTTAAAATATGAAATGACTTACGACGAATAAATATTCTAAACCAATTACCTAACAGAGATTGGGATGCAAACTTGATTCACAGTTGCGCATAAATGTGCATATAGCTAGTGACTAAAATCGAAAAAAGAGTGAACTTAAGAACGCCGACTTATACATGGAAGTACACCAAAAACCAGATATTTTTTTAACATTACTTTTTTAACTACTTGAAGTTTCTAGTTATACACTTTCACAAGCCGTTCATGAGATATCGGCTACCCACATGCAAATCTCTAGCATGAACCAGAATCTCCATTCTGCCAACATGTTTAAGGATGATCATAGACGACAGAAAAGGATTCCGGATGGACAAAATTAATTTGGTGTCCCAGTCCTCTTTATCCTGGTTTCCTGAATGTCGTAATGTCCAATGAGCATTCCGTTCAATAATTATTTTTAGTTTTGACGTTAGTTAGCAGTATACTTTACCTGTAATGTACGAAACCTTGATTTTCTTTTTCTGATACAACTATCTAAAGCATTAAGGTATCAGGGTAGATGAATATCAACATCGTTTCGGGAATACTACGAGTCCGGTTGGTTCTCCCTTGAAATATCCTTGCCCTCAATGAGCGCTTTTGGAATATGTTAATGTAAATTAAGAACACAGTTTATGCAGGTACAAAAATCTCAATTACAATTGTAAGAACCTGAAAAGACCGAGTAAATTAAAAAATAATTTTGGAAATGACTACCGGTAATGTTTATTTAAAGTTGAAAGCATACTGAGTTTGTCATCAGGTGCAAGTCCAAGCCCAGCACAAAACTCAGAAACTGTTTCGTACTTTCTCCACAGAAATATGATTTAACTGGTGAAAACGACTGTCATTACGTAATTATTTTAGTGTTATCAAGATAAAACAATAATGAACATGGAGCATCGCTCTAAGATTTTTTTTGTGCGATTCATCATCTATCCAATACGAAAAAGGGACATTTTTGTTGCCAATGCTACACCAAATGGTAAATTCCAAGCAATATCGTAAAAATGACTTTCTCAATTCACTCTCACACTGATGTTATGAATACGACATAAAATTAAAATAAACTCAACTGGTTTGGTTTGTCGCTTCATGCAGTGGTGAAGCTAGACACTTTTGTGACCGGGGCAAATGATCCTGATGACATCCTTCGACCGAAATAAACATATCTTAAAATGTTGTTGCAGCCTTCACGTCCTTTCTTATGACTCGGAGAGAAGTATTGGTGAACATTTTCCCTTGTTCTTCCTCAATGGTGCAGTATTTTTCATTCCACTATCCATGCCCTTATCTAGACAGACGTGATTATCTTCGGAACCGTTCTGTCTATTTTACTGCATTAACTTACAGCTGTAACAAAATGGTTGAATTGTATGGCGCAATTGCCACACTGGATCAAGCTGCCCCAAACACAAGACAAACATCGTTACGTAATGGACATGCCCACACAAGATATTAGACATAGAAAACGAGAAATACACCCAAAGGAATCTAACCTATACCGCCTACAACTCAGAGTTATAAAATGAATGGCCAGATGAATCCCGATAGAAATAACTCTCACCAAATTACCATTCGATGAAGTCAGAAGAGAATTGACCGACCAACTGGTCTGGTGGTTAAGGTGTTAGCCTCTAGATCGGATGGTTCCTGGTTCGAATCCGGGTCAGTACATGGATGTTTGTAAGCGTATGGCGTATAGGCGGCTGATGCATTTTAAATCTGTCGTGGCCGAAAGTCCTCACGTTGGGTTGGTGTGGAAATTTGGAGATTGGGGTGCCAGCTCCGGTGTTGCCTCGTCATCTGACAGTGGTTCAAAATTACGTGGTGTTTGTCCTCCGATCTTTCCTTTAGAGGATTGATCCCGGACCGTTAATAGCCCGTTGTGTTGCTCTAGTACGACGTTAAAAAATTACCAATTACCACCAATTTACCATTAGATGAAGTCAGAAGATAATTAATATTGACGTCTGGAGTATCTCCCTATCTTTACCTACACCACTTGATTTACGATCACCTTTTGTTAGGTAGGAAGATAATTGAGGTCGCACTAGAGCGGGCTATTGACGACGATCCGGGATCCATTCCGAAGGGAAAGATCCAAAGACAACGTCTAGTAATTTTGAACCACGGTCAGATGACGAAGTCAACACCTGAGCTGTCACCCCCTCTTCAATCTTACACAACTACGTGAGGACATTTGAGGCCACGACAGATTTAATACGCACCAACCCTGTCCACACGACGGTTTTTGGCTGGATCGAGTTTCGAACTCGAAACCCTCCGGGTGATAGTCCGATGCTCTTCCACCTGGCCTTACACGTCTCTCATCTACAGTTAGAAAAGTGCTCATAAGTTTGGCAGATAATTTAAATAAAAGCAATACCCCCAACAGATATTCTCAAAAGTAATAATCTGACTATACCCCCTCATTTCTACCACTTCAAGAATTTCCATCGTCTTGTAGGAAAATGTGAGTTTTAACACATTAATTTTTGCTCAAGGGTTGTCAAATCCCATAATATACCATTATTCATGAGGTGGGAGAGTCATATGGAGTAATGTTCGGTAACATAAAGATTTAGGACAGTACGATCCTACTTCTACACAACAAAATTAGAAAAACATCAAATTGCTTCAGTCAATACATATTCAGAAACATAAGACTACATGAATACAAGAACATTTATAACATCAGACGACGCAACCAAATGGGACGTCTAAAAATAATTGACTCGTAAAAAACCTCAAAATAATCAAATTCACTTGGGTAATGGCAATTTTACTACTACTAGTCGTACTAGAGCAACACAACGTGCTATTGACGACGGTCCGGAATCAGTCCCTTAAGGGAAAGATCCGAGGATAACACCTCGTAATTTTGAACCACGGTCTGATGACGAAATTCACTTGGGAAAATTTAGTAAGTGAGAGGACGGCTTAACGGGATTTTTTTTTCCCATCATTCGAAAATTTAAAAACACTTAAGCTCTCTCTGTGGAATTTTTTAATCGTACCAAGATTATGTAAATCGAGATTATGTGATAAAATATTTATTTTCTTAAAATCTTAAACCCTCTGAAGGGCTTACACGCACATCTCCGTTCTGTGTTTTGAATTTCTCGACTTTTGGGATAATTTTTAGGATTCATTTAATCATTATTTGTGTGCGCGGAGGACATTTCATGAAACTTATAGAGGGTTAGTCACGAATTTCGTAAAAAGTAAATTATCCGCATTTTGCCACATAATCGATAATATCGTGCTACACCTTGATGGTATGAGTAACACTGCTTATGGCTGCAGAGCGTAGTTTGTATTCCCCATTTTCCTCCGTGCACTTCATTTTGTTATCCAAGCCAAACTTATAAGGGTGAAGCACTTTGCATAAAAATGTACATATTAGACTAACATGGCAAATACATTCTATTTTCACTACACAAAACGTTTAAAATGTTACTGGCAATTTATATCTAACATCGCCAACACACATGCAATTTATTTTGAGAATCTCAATAGGTAAGGGACGAGTATTTCAATTTAACCTGACTGCTGAGTTCTACGGGCTACGCAATCTTACAGTCCAGGTCTGGAGCTAGTAGGCATTTAAGTCGCATGCTTTTGCACGGGTCGATTCGTTAAATTAGTTTCACAACTGACGTCTTTAGCACGGATTGTGCTTTAGAATTTATCGTTCGGTGCCATAAGTGATTGAGAGTTGGGGAAACAATCACCTTTTCCGATCGTCGTCATTTTGCCTATGTAAGTTCTGTCCCAGCGTAAGCTACCATGGACTTCCCCAAAGATTTATCTGCCTTCTCACCAGACAATACCGTTTATTTTCCCCTTCGGGCATTGTTCAAGTGTTTCATGCATCAATGCTTGTAGACCTTCCTTCAGTCCGGGTCACGACTTTTTGCCGGTATATCCCTTGTTTCTTGCAATTTCAGACAAAAGATGTTTTCAACGTTGACCATTTGAACGTGTGTACAACACTTGTAACTGTAACGGACTAGTGCAAGAGTAGTGGAGAGCCTATAGAGCAAATGAAATCAACCAAACGTTCATCGACTTCTAATGAAATAGACCAAGCATAAACACCCAGCCTTGTTATTTATCTCGCTCGGTTTTGAGATCTGTTAAGTAGCTGGAGAGAAAGCGTGAATCTTAATGTAGGACTAATTACTGACTAGTCAATGCGATTATCGAGTTATAAAGAAATAATCACTCGATAATAGCATTAATCTGCGCTTCGATAGCCAATCAAACCAACTTAATTTCCAAACACACGTGACCCACACTCCTAACGACAGCAACTCCCGTCTAATTACTTTGAAGATCTATGCCAACACTTTCTTTCAAAAGATGGCAGAAGGCCATGTCCTTTCTTTCGCAAAGACAACGACGGTAGTTGTGGCTGAAGTGATCTCACCCTAATGAAATAGAACGGATTCGAAGACTTAATATCGGTCGGGATCGTTGGTCACGTGGGATTGGGAATTGACTAGAGACGATTGGCTGTCCGAGAGCAAACTAGTGGGTTTTTTTTATCACGTGCTATGGTATCAACCAGTCAATATTTCGTTCCACATTAGGATTAATGCTTTCTCTCTACAGCAGGCGACATATCTTCACACCGAGCAATCAGGAGAAATAAACGCGAAGCTGCGTGCACATGCTCCGTCTATTTCACCAAGTCTATGCAAGACAATCAGTGGGTTAAGCAGATTACAGAAGGCTGATAAGATACAGAAAGTGCTGCATACAATTCATTATAACGCAAAACACCGGTTAACCTTTTGACTACGGCTATAAGATATAACAAGCGCGATTCTTATAATTTTCAAGGTACAACTGCTGTAACGGCCGTAGTCTAAATTCTTTCTCGGCGCTATTCTTACAAACTTTCAAGGTATAACTGATGGACTGGCCGTTGTCTAAATCATTTCTTGGCGCGATCATGGTACAACTGCTGCACCAGCCATAAAGGTTAAGATTGAAAGAAAAAAAAAGCATCAATGTGAAGAATGAAATGGTTAACCTTTTGACTACGGCTATAGGACATAACAAGCACGATTTTTCCTTGGCGCGATTCTTATAACTTTCAAGGTACAACTGATGTACTGGCAGTTGTCTAAATTATTTCTTGGCGCGACCATGATACAACTGCTGTTCCAGCCGTAGTCTAAAGACTAAGATTAAAAGAAAAAAAAAAGCATCAATGTCCATCAATGTGAAGAATACTATGTTTTGAGAGCGATGAGCGACTGAAGTATGCTTTTGAACATCGGTCACATTTGAAAGGTTTTTCACCCGAGTGACGCAACATGTGAATGTTCAAGTCACTTTTCTGTATGAACCCTTTATTGCACGTCTCACATCGATGGGGTTTGTCATCAGTGTGCCGCAGCATGTGTCGCAGCAAACTGCCTCTCACGGTGGTGGTGAATGCACATTCATTGCAGTGGAATTTCCCGTCCACGTCTCTCGTTATGCATTTCTTTGCTGGGGCAGGAGTGACAGGAGAAGTGGCTTCGGCAGCAGGGGCAACAGCTGAAATGCAAACGGCTTCGGGAGCAGAATCGACTACAGTAGCCCAAAGAACAGCTGGGGGTGTGGCAACTGCAGAGGTGCAGACAGAAGCCGGAGGGGCGGCGATTGCAGAAGCAAAAATGTCGGCCGGTGAAATGGCAACTGCAGAAGAATCAATAACAGTAGAAGTGGAAGAAGCATAAACAGAAGCAGGAAAAATGGCAACTGCAAAAGCACAAATGGTCAGCCAAAAGCAGAAAGTTATAACACACAGAAAAAGAGAATTGACACTTTGTTAAAGGTAGCATCAGAATAGGTACATCTCAAGTTTAATTTCTTCCGCGTATAAACGACAAGTTTTATAAACATCTGAAATTCAATACAAAAGAAAAACTTACAAAAATAGGTTGTTTATGCAATTTTCCATATTTTATTTCACTAAAACAAATATTTTATCTTATGCTACCTAATATAAAAGTACACAATCTTACATTCACATTAATTGTACTTCCGCACACAACAGTCTAAATACAGTCATTATCAATTTTGATACAAAAAGCTTTTAAAAATTAAAATATAGTACTAAGTCCCAAATGCGGACGTCCGAAATCCGGAATTATCCAAAATCCGGACGTTTTGCTAAAAGGCGGTACTTTTGAATCTCTCACTTTATTTCATCTTTCCGACAATTTTTAAAGAACAAGTTAAACTTGGACCTAACTGATGAAACAACGCAAAATAACGAACATGTTCAGAGTAAATACCACACAGAAAAATGAGAAGATTTGCAAGTAAAAATTTTGTTGCATTGTATTAAAATGATTTTTTTTCCTTTAAAAAAAAAATTCCTATTTATATATATATATACATATATATGCTATTTTACTATTGTAGACGCAAAACTCGTTCCAAGGGGGGGGGGGTGATTAAGGTTTTTTTTAAAACAAAAAACGCAACTAATCCGGAAAAGTTCGAAATGACCGAGGTCCAGATTTTGGACTATACTCAACGTATACGATAAAATGAAGATATATTTGCGCTCGCAAGAGGTTTACTAAATTCATCGTGCGTTGACAATCGGGTTATTGAATAAAAAGTTGCCAAAATCTTGAAAATGGGAACTTTTGAGTTGATTTTATATAAAAATATACCCCATGTCATCGAGGTTGAAAAATAGCAAAACGTCGCTTGTGGTAGCTCTGCATACACATGAACGAAGAAAAACAATAAAAAGTAATTCATTGCAAGATACAATGAAAGCAAAAATTTAATGTCACCAAAGAAATGCCAGTGAATGAGTTTCTGCTTTATGCTAAAAATATACATATGTGGATACATACAAAGACCAAACATTTTTATGTTTTAATTATTGGATCTTTGGTTTAATTAACTGATAGTTCATGCAAGTAAAATCATCATAGACAAATGTAACCTTGTTATAATTATTTTGTTCAGAAAAAAAAAATTTGGTGTCTGAAATTTATAAACAAAATGCAGGGATTATAATTAATTTTTAAAACTTAAATACACAATCTTGAACCACTAGAAATTCAACACACAAGAACAAATTTGGCACAGAACCCAGGATTTCTATAAAAATATAATTTTACTCTACAAAATTATCACAGAAGTGAGTATTCAAGATTTTAGAAATGTCTTCATTTGAAATGGGTAATTAGAAACCCAATCAACAACATTAATGTTGATAAATTACACACTACACATAGCAACATAAGTAAAATTCACTCCCTCAATAATGTTGCATAAATAAAATCATAAAATATAAGAAAAGCTTTCGTTAGAGAAAATTAAAAAATTATTCAGACATAACCAATGAATTTTGTAATTATTGATAACAAACATTAACAGTACTAAAATCAGAAAAGCTTACTATGGATATCATTTATGCATTTTGAATTATAAGAAAAACTATAAAACGTTTTTGACTTAAAGTCATTGAGTTCAGCAGATATCCCGATCTACAGGATGTACATAAATCATGTGTCTTTTGAGAGAGTGCAATACAGCAAATCGCTGACCACACAATTTACACACATGTGGTCGTTCACCAGTATGAGTTAAAAGGTGCCTTTGATAACTCTGTTTTCTGTGTGTGGCATAGCTACAGAAAGAACAACTGTACACATTCATAGTCTTCAATCCAAGGCTATTGCATACTTCTTTCATTCTTGAATAAGTACAATATTCAGTTTCATTACCTAAGAGAAAAATGCAGTAATTTTTATTAGACTAATGCATTTGGCAATAAAAGATCAATGTGGCTTATTTGAAAGATTTATACTACTATTCCAATAAATTCGTTATAATTACAGACATTTATAACATAAAAGACAAACTCGAATTTACTAACATGGATCACTTTTTACGCTAGCTCTCATTAGTTCTAAGTTATATTTAAATTATCCCTGCTTTCTCATAGATTAAATGTGAAATACTTTCACAAGAAATTATTTGCACTCAATAAAAACATATTAAATCATATCAATGTAAAGAAATGAGTAATGCAAGCAATATTTATAGTAAAATAGTAGAAAGTGCACTCGGTATTTAAAAGAAACATGGCAAAAAAAAAAATGTGCACATGACAGTATAGTTAAATTATTAACGCATGAAATTTTCTATATTTGGCAATGCCAGTAATACATTCAATTGTTTTAGTTCTATTTAGAATTATTGATTGCGATGTAGTTTAGAGCTGAGTTTTTTTAGTCGTGTATTACTGAGTTTTTTGATACTACAAAAACGGATTTTTTTACTTAATAGACTTAATTGAATGAATATTTTGGGTTAAAGTATGTGAACAGTGAAGCTTATCAAGGGTGTTTCAATACACCCTCTTTAGACAGTTACTCTGCAGCTAAAATAATGAGCACTTGAATAGCAACAAGTGATTTCTGGAGCGTATTGTATTCTTATATATCAATGACTTTACAACTAGAATAGAAAATAAAGTTTCAGAATATTGAAAGTAATATATTGTTCTGTATATATATATATATATATCTTTTACAGGAACTTTAAAAAAAATCTTGAATATTAACATCAAATATTATATGTATGCAAACATAAAATAATGCTTCAGAATCTTCAGAGAAATATTTTCTACAAAGTTCCACATAATTTTCCAATATGTAATCCCAATACAAAATATTAAATTTCACACTTAAAAACAGAAACTCGACTTAAAATAATACAAGGATATTCATGTTATTACTTGTTGCTTTTTATGATTGTTTTTAGAAAGATATTTGAAATTGTACTAATTTTCAAACTTTATGAAACTTAAAAATGAGAATTGATATAATTTAACATGTAAAACCTTTATGGCACATATACTGTTGAGTAGTCCAAGTTATAGATAAACCATAAAGTTAAAACTTTATACAAATATTTAATGTAAAATAAGTTTTTACGACGATAATTACACTAGAGAAATGCAAGAATGACATAATCACAACATGGGATTTGACTCAAATATCACTTAAACATCTGTTCATAAATTCAGGCAAGATTTAGGTTCACACAACCAGTTGCACATTACATTTTTTTTGTATAAACTTTATTTTTATATAAATAATAGCATTTCAATTCAGTAAATCAAACAATGTGAGAAGTATGTTTTGTGTTAAACGAGAATGGACATGAGAGATAATAAGAGACGTTATAAGAGAATATCAAACAAAAAAAAAAGATAAAGTTAAAAAATATATATATTTTTAGTTTTCAAAATATATTGTGGAGACTACTTTTGAATTCTGATTAATCTTGTAAAAATTTCCCACTAATCTCGGAACTTTCTTAATGTAGTAGATAAAGAAAACAAGTTAAATTTACAAAGTTAACATTGACAGAAACTGCAAATGCCAACTAAAATTTTAAATTTATATGCAA
Source organism: Metellina segmentata (assembly GCA_947359465.1). Lineage (NCBI taxonomy): Eukaryota > Metazoa > Arthropoda > Arachnida > Araneae > Tetragnathidae > Metellina > Metellina segmentata. The sequence goes on along the minus strand of OX375878.1, from coordinate 32,782,846 downwards.
GCAATTTCAATGCTGTATTACAGAAGCATATATAATAAACATATATATAAATTATATTATATATATATAATATAAATTGCAACCATCTTTTATAAATAAGATATTTTATCAAAGAGCATAATTTCTGCTATATATATTCATTCTAAATAACATTCTTTGTGATTCAAATACATATTTTCGTATGTTTGGTTTAGAAAATTACTTAAAAAAATTAATTAAATTTGCAATCTTCCAAGAGGAATAAAATTAATACATATGTGTTTGTGTTCAATAAAACATGCAACAAGAGCAACAAGGAATATAAAAAGGAAAATATCAATCGATACTATAGGCAAAGTATATCTACATCAAACAAAGTCAAAACTTCGCAGTTCAAGAAGAACAATGACACAAATGAAATCACATAAAAATTTATTAAAAAAAAAGAAAACAATACCATTCTTGATTAATATTAATTATAACTTTGAAGGCAATAAAAGTGGGTTAATGTTACTTTTAAATATTGCTACTTATATCGGTACACCTTGAGAATTCACCTCAATTCTGCAGCTTCATCGTTGCCTTTTCTGGAGCACTGATATAAAGGATGGTCGAGATAGAGTGTGATGGGTTTTATATATCGAGAAAATAAATACTTTACCCAAAAATATTAGACTGTATATTTATTTCTATGAGACATACTATGTCTCTTGAGTTCAAAGCTGGAGACAAACGCTTTTGAGCACAGTGAACAATGGAATGATTTGTGACCAACATGCCGTAAAATGTGGTTCTGTAAGTGAGAATTCTGTCTGAATCTACTTTTGCACACAGAACACTCAAATGGCTTGTCCCCAGTATGATTCTTAATATGTCTCACTACATTGTGCTTAAGGAGAGAAGAATAGGGACACAAATGGCACTTGAATCTTCTGACCAGGTTCTCATTGGCAGACCCAAAACTTGGTGTAGAAAGATAGAATGTATCTGAAATAATCAAAATAATTCAATTATAAAAATGTCTGACAAGTTATATTTTGTATTTAAAATTACAGTAATGACAAATATGTAAAAACTTTTGTCTCTTTTGATCAGTGCTTGATAAAAACATGCTTTCATTTTAAATATGCAATAGGAATTTCCTTTTAGAAAATACTTCAATAGTTAGTTTGTTCATGGCTAATTGGAATGACCAAAAACTTCTAGTAGTGGCTGTCCATATTTGAAAAGACCTTGTTGTGTGAAAACGTCTTTATCATATAAATGTGTTTACAATTAATTTTCAATCTTTATAAAATCATTTTACTATTTTAAATCAAATGATTAAATGAAATTAGTTTTTAATGAAACTAAGACTAGAGAGCTTTCTCTCATAAGACAAAATGTTACAAATTATTTATAGGAAAACATGTTTGAAATGTATACATTTTAAAAGCCAGATCACGCCAACATAATAGAAATTTAATTTAATAATTCAACAACTTCTAAATTGACTAGTTTGCTTTCAATGAGGTAGATTGGTTGCCTATGGGTTTTATGGAACAATGGCCATATTTGGCCAAACTGCACCAAACACGACACAGTGAGGGAAGATGAAAAAAGAAAAAGGGTAGGCAAGAGTGAAAATGAAAGGGAGGAAAGATCACTTGGGTGCTTTGGGGTTGTGATGCTGTTACACACCTACAGACGTGACCAAGAGGCTTTCTATAAAGGTCGGTGACCTAATGCAATGGGCCGCCATCCCAGGTGCGGAATTATATTCAATGTTCTGCAACACAACCCCAAGCAATTACAATTGTTCTGCAGGCATTTTGTCCGAATTTTGAAAACTGCAGTAAAATCATAAACAGATGCAAAACACAATTATCGGCTAAATATGTATTACATATTTATAATAAAACATCACATTTAATTCACTTACTTTGTTTAAAACCAAGGCATACTTTCAGAATTTGTAATTCTGTTGATAACTTTTGAAGTTAGATATTTTGTCATTGACATAGAAAATGTGTTATTTATAGTGTTTGTGGTAATTTGGGCGGTGTAGGAAGGTTGTTCCGTAGCTAGAAAAGAAAGAAAGTTGTGGCAAGGAGCCCGCTTTGCACTGCAGAGCAGCATAAAAAACTTTTGATTTAAAAAAAATCTGTCAAAATTTTGATAAAATTTAAGAAAAATTGTTCTGAAAAGACTTGGTTCTGCGACGTACGTCGCAGTTTTAAGCATTTTCTGCTACCGGGGTACACTATTGGTTAAGCATCAACATGCAATGATAAAGTCCCAAGCAACAATTTTAGTTACTCAGTCCACAACACAGTTACCAGATATATCAATATGAACATAGTATATATATCATGTACATAGATTTTCAAAAGGCTTTTGATAAAGTACCTCATGAGGCATTACTGTTTAAATTGGAAAGGCTGGGGATTCAGGGAAAAACATTAATATGGATAAAGAATTGGTTATTGGGTAGAAAGCAGAGAGTGCAGGTAAAAGGAAATTATTCACAGTGGACAGAAGTTATAAGTGGGGTGCCTCAGGGATAAGTTTTGGGACCAATTTTATTTATAATTTTCATAGATGATATAGGTCAGGGGATCAAGAATAGAATCAGTATATTTGCAGATGACTTAAAAATATGGGGGACAGTGGATACCAAGTTACAGATAGAAAATTTACAAGGGGATTTTGATAAGATATCCGAATGGGCTGTAAAATGGGGTATGTCATTTAATGTAGGGAAATGTCAAGTTCTGCATATGGGTTACAGGAATAGTGGAGCCGAGTACTGTCTGCAGGGAGTAAAGGTAAAGGAGGGAGAAACAGTTAAGGATCTTGGGGTGATAATTCACAGGGATTTTAAAATGGGTCACCAATGTTCAGCTGCGGGTAAAAAGGCTAATAGGTTATTGGGGTATATTAAAAAGACTGTAACTTCAAGGGATAAGAATATAATCTTGCCATTATATAAGGGTTTAGTAAGACCACATCTAGAATATGCTGTACAATTCTGGGCTCCATATATGAGAAAGGACATAGAATCAATTGAAAGGGTTCAGCACAGAGCTACAAAAATAATAAAGGGGCTAGCAAATTTCGACTATAATGAACGTTTAAGTAAGCTAAACATGTATACACTGGAAAGAAGAAGAAGGAGGGGGGATTTGATTCAGCTTTTCAAGTTTGTAAAACAAGGGGACACAGAGGGCTTAAATTTCAATAGGGATAACAGAACAAGGGGCCATGGGTATAAATTGAATAAGACACATTTTAATCGGGATTTAAGGAAAAACTACTACTTTAATAGGGTAATAGACAGTTGGAACGCGTTGCCAGAAAATATAGTTAATTCAAAGGGAGTGTACGAATTTAAGACACAATTGGATAGTCAGTGGGAATTGGAGAATTCATAAACAAAGGACCAGCCTTGTTGGGCTTGAGCCTGTAGCTGGTCGTCAATATTTGTATTTGTATTTGAACAGTCACTATTAGAATCTTTTAATCAATGCAGTTAGTCATAATTAATCTAAAATATACACTCAATATAACAATTAAAGTCATACAACAAAAACAATGCTCGTAAGAGAAATTCAGATAATGGAACAAAACATAATACCTTTTATTATGTGAAATATCAAAGGAATTAAATTTATCAAACAGAAAATATTTGTAATCTCTCTTATCTTTATGCAAGAGGCATAGCATAGAATTGGTCCATAAATATCAATTATGACTAAGCATGCTTCATCCGTGCTTTGGTGTTAGCCATTAGGTGGAAACTTTTGTTATGTGATTGCAGCAGAAAAAAAAATGAAAATAACTTTCCAGACAATAATCAGATGCATCAGGTTGTAAACAAAAAAATAAAATATTAGAACGATTGAGGACTTCAATACAAAACACTTTCGAAAGCAATTTTTATATAAAAACTAAAATTATGCATGCATAGATAAAATTTACAAATTAATTATATCTTTCCAAAATTTAAAGAGATATAGGTCAGTTTGTAAAATACCAAATTCAATCTTTTTCATTATTGCACAAGATCCAAAAAAGTATAAGCTGCAACTGTGATGCGTCACAGCCGTAAACGCTACAAAATCAGACAATGGTATAAAGCAATAAATATCTGACTATAATATTCTAATAAAATCAATGAAATAAAATCATTGCAGAGAGAACACATCTAATTTCATGGAAATCTGTAAAATTATTAAATAACGTAAATAAAACAATAAAAATAAATAAAAAATAATCACAATAAAAGGCATGTATAAAATTATTTTACATCACTATAGTGACGAATCAAAAGGCATTAAATGAAATATATAATAATAAAGCAAGAAACATTTACAATTTAACGTCATCACTTAAAATTTGTAATGTAATCTAATATGTCATCATATATATTACAGCATACAACATCCATTTAATAAAAAATACCTTTCTATCAATTCAAAAAATAAACAAGACATTAATTGGAAATAAAGATAATTTATTGGGATTATATCAAATTGTATACAGAAGAATCAACACTTTTTAAACCAAAGTATACCTAAATAAATGAAGTTGAGAGCTAAATATTAGCTTTAAAATTTTTTTCAATACTTCAAATGAAAATTTTAAAATAGACAACCCATTAGCTGGACAAATTATAGCATAATTCTTGGTTACTACCTGTAAGCCAAGAACCTAAAGTATTTTAACTTTAATCAAAATTCAAAAATACACCCACATTAGAATAAATTGAACACCGTCTCAAAATAAATCATTGTTTCAACAACCTTTAATTTCATAAACCATAATAAAGAGAAAGCAAATATAATAATGGAGCAGAAAATACACAGTCCAGTCACATTAATGCGATCACCACCTACTTTTGACGTCAACATGAAATAACCAATCACAAAAGGCAGGTGGCAGCACATTGCAGTGGAGTGTATATAAAGGATGTCCTAGGGCATCGGAAAGCATTTCAATCGTTGGTGTAATGCAGAAACGTAGCGATTCATCAGACGTCCAAAAGGGCATGATTATTGGCCTTCGGGCCAAGGGTGGAAGCATTTCGGAAATGGCTAATTTTGTGAACTGTTTGCATGCCGCCGTGGTAAAAGTATACCGTGCATGGCAAAATGGCACTATCCAAAATCAGCAGCGGAGCACATGTGGTGCACCACGGGCTAAAGATGACCGGGGTTGAACGAAGGCTGCGGAGATGCGTTCGTGCGCATAGACGTGCAACTGTTGAGCAACTGACCGCCCAGATGAACCAAGGGGCTACCAAGAGTGTATCCTCAACAACGGTTCAGTGAACGATGCTGCGCATGGGCCTCCGCAGCATACGCCTGGTTAATGCACCTATGCTGACTGCTGTTCATCGGCGACAAAAGCTGGAATTTGCACGCCAGTACCGCAACTGGAAGTCCACAGAGTAGAGACAGGCGGCTTTTCCCGATGAATCACGTTTTATGCTCCATCGGACAGATGGACGTTGGCGTATATGGTGTGAAACGTCTGAAAGCAAACACCCTGCAACAATTGCCATGGATCCTCAACCGAGCAATCTAGCGCAGCTGGCCACGGCACTGGAGTCGGCATGGCTCAACATCCCAGTGAACACCTTCAGAAACCTAATTGACTCTCTTCCTGTTCGTCTCGCAGCCGTACGCTCTGCCAAAGGTGGTTATTCTGGCTTTTGACAGGTGGTCACATTAATGTGACTGGACTGTGTATATTCATTAGTATTTTCAATTGCAAAACATCATTTCAATAAATCACAATGACATGAAAGAACATGTCTCTTAACTGACTGTTTCATTGAAAATTTCTGACCACAGAATTCACAGGTATATGGACGAGCTCCAGTATGGGTAAGTTTATGCCTAAGAATGTGCTGTTTTCTCTTAGTGCTGTATGAGCACAAATGGCATCTGTACAGATAATTGGTGGACGTCTTGTCCTGTGCTTCAAGAAGAGTATCTTTGTATAAATGTGGATCAAAATAAAAATCATAGATTCCACCTGTAGAATATTTCAGGAGAATTAGGAATAAAATGTCCAAATTTAATGCTACACACCAATAAACAAGCAAGAGTCACATAATAGAAACATCTGAATTTTAAAACATTTAGGTAATGCTTAAGGATGAATACCTACTTATTTTATTATTATGTTAAGGATAAAAAGTCACAAAATAATGATTTGAGTGAATACTTTTGAATGCAACTCTTAATATGGTTCTGATAATATATCTAGCAATTCCTTAATCAATTTGAGAATTTTAATTCCATTTTAGAAATTTTCACTATCAGTTAAAAAATGCCTCAAATTAGTTCTGTAAATATATAAACATTGAAACAATTTATGCTCCTCAAAACAGATTTAAAGATCTTTATTGTTAAGAGAAATAAAATGTATATTGCCAAGATGTGTGTTATATGTAAAGCAAAAGAACTCGCAAAAAGAAACCTTGCAATGATTCAATATTAAATATATTGCACCTTTGATAAATATATTATACTTCATCTTTGGCATACAAGTGAAACACAAAAATTCAAAAACCAGTTGAGAAAATTACGGTGAAAAAATTCTACTCCCAAACCTAAACTCTCTTAAAGTGTTTTTAAGGCAATTTAATCTTCATGCAAAGAAATAATGACCTACTGAACTTCACCAGTTTAAATATCACCTCATTCTGACTATGTTTTTAAGAAAAGCTAAAACACTCATATTTTGAATTTGTTTCCCCTGGTATACTGACACAGTTACCAAAGTTGAAGAAACGCCTTCCCAGACCCTAAATATTACAATTTCTGATAGAAAATGAGTCATTGAATTAGTTTTTAATATAATAGATTTCTCATCGCAGTTGAATCCACTTAACTTAGAAAGATGGACAAGATTGCAAAATATTTACAAATGCTCCATTTCATTGACAGAGCTTAAAAAATAATTTATTACGTTCTGTACACAAGTGAAAAAAGAAATTATACCATACTTTTAGCATTTAAAGAATTATTTGCTGGTTAAAATAATTGAATTGGTATTAATTAAGTCTAAGACTGAGATATTAAATGAGTTAATCGGACAAAAGAAGCCCTTTTAACAAAAGGAAAATAAAAGGCCACACGAAGATTATCTTTATTCCGAAGCTTAATAGTCATAAAACTGCACAGGAATCTGTTGTTTTTGAATGTGGTTTGACTGTTAAAACTTCGGCAACCACCAAAGAACCTGATCAAAATCTTTGCTTATATCGGCACTTTCATCATCATATGAAGACTACTTGACAGGTATGACACACACACATGCACACTGTGATGCTGAACAGTCAACTTCTATCGTAAAGGATTGCTCTCCGAAGATCAAAGAACAGAAAAATCAAAGGGAACATATATTTTTTCAAAGCACACACAGGTGGTCTGAGATCAGCTATTGGTCAGAAAGAGGGGATCATAATCAGACTGCCCTGATACACTCCTGGAGAAATGCAAGATGATTAGATATTTTTTAGATTATATTTTGAAGTTGGTTGAATATTGCAAACCTTGAAGCTGCTTACTTTACAATCAATAAAGGAAGAGAATATCAAAATATACTAAAGATACCTGTAATGAAAGCTTCAATATTGTTCCCTTTTACCTCCAGTAATACCAACTTGAGTAAATTATTGAGCAGTAGCCCTGTTGCTTAATATGTTTGGTTTTGGAACAATTTTTGTCAGTACAGATCATTCTCAATATTAACAATATACATACTTGCCAACCACCAAGGAAAAAAGATTTTGAAGACATGAAAACTAATGGGGCAACCCTTAGAAATGAAGAATGCACAAAAACTAAAATTCAAAATAATTATGAGCCAAATTAGAGACAATTACCTAATCTATAACAATACAAAGTAATGAAACATCAAGAATCATTTATACAAAAAAGCCACAGTAACATAAAATTTCTAATGAAATTGCAGCTTTGATTTAGTGCACTTTTTATTAACACAATAAGTGAACTTCGAAAAACTGAGTCAATATTACTAATTTTAGTATGAATTAAAGAAAAAAAGAGCCTCCTATCTTTTATAGTTATCTAGTATAAAAATCAAATTTCCAAAGTAATAATTCTTTTAACATTTATAAGACATGTAACACAAAGTATTAAAACATCTTATGGCAGGTCAAAGTATTTAAAACTTTCAAATTGTTCTTTAACCATACACAATACTTTAATTAATTGAAGTTTGATATAACAAGGCAAATAGTGATGGTTACACATTTAAATCCTTTATATATCTAGACTATTTTACAGTAACTATGATAAACTAAAAAATAATTAAAGAACTCAAAAGGAATTCAGATATGTAAGTAAACCACACATTTATTGAAAAGACACGAAAAAGAAATACAGTGAGATTATACAAGATCACAAAATACTTCACAGTGATGATTAGTTTACATTGTCTTAGGAAATAAACCATTAGTCCAGACCTGGTAAGACTAAATTGAATTACAATAGAAGCTCTTCAATTAATCCCAAAAGATTTCTTTGAATTAAAACTAGAAAATCAAGTAAAGGCTAAGTAATTAATTTTTGTACTCATAAGCAAGCAAAATTTAGCCATCTTAACATCACATCATCCTCATCTACCAATCAAAAAGATGTTGAGCAATTTTCAAACAGTTTTAGGAGCGTGAATACGTCCCAAGAATAACTTTTAGCAAGATGTGTCATTTCCCCAAAATACTTCCTCATGGGGGTTAGGTCACATTGCTATATACCAGGGGTGGGCAAATGTGGTTCTCAGAGCCGCATGCAACTCTTCGTTAATTGAGGCTCCCATTGAAAATTTAAATACATTTTTTTAATTATTATTTCGGAATTTCTTTTACCAATCTTGCTAAATTGACTAAGTAAATGAAGCGTTTTCATGTTGTAACATAGTAGCTTCTACATTTGCATCTATTTTGTGAACCCTTTTATTTGTGATATTATTGAAGATGGATTTCCAAATTCTGAAATAAATCTTGTTGACAAAGTAGCTGAGGAATTGGAGTTATTAGAGATGAAAGAGGACCAGGCATTCCAAATGCAACACAACTCTACATATATAATTGAATTTTGGAAACTCGTGCCAGCATCAAAATATCCACACTTATAGAAAGCTGTCAGCTGTAAAATTTTAAATTTTGGTACAACATATTGCTGTGAATCTGTGTACTCCACAATGAAGTCTGGGAAGTTAACATATCGTTCCCAGTTGACCAATCATCTCACAGAATTGCTGTGGATCGTTTTAACAAATTTTCACCAAATTTCAAAGATTTGACCAAAGGTCTTTGTTAAATGTGTTATACTATGGTGTAGCTCTTTATAATACATGAAAAACAGGAATCAGCCTCTTATTGACTTCATGTGTGCCCACCCCAGTTATATACACAACTAGCCACTGCGTGGTTAGCCCGGTGTTACCCGTGGTGTTGGTTTGCGGGCAACAACGTGGTGTAAGGTATTAATCTGGTGTAAAATTTTTCTGCAGATTTAAAATCCATTGAAATTTTCAATCTATCTTTAACGATTCCAATTTTACGAAAAAGAACTAAACAATGCCAGTGAAAATGTTATTATTATTATTATTTTTTTTTTTGCTCCCCCATCTCTGAAATCAAAGAGGGCAGTAAATGTAATCTTTTTTTTTTATGTGAAGGGCAGGAAATGCAATCTGTTTATTTTTGGAAAGCAAAAGTTGATGTGACATCACAATCTCTTGTGAAAATATAAAAGGTATATTCAATTTGAAAATTATTTATTTAAAGAAAATCATATTTTTAGGTATTGATCTAATGTAAAATTTTTCATAGATTTCAAATCCGTTGAAAATTTTACTCTATCTTTAACAGTTTAGAGATAGAAAAAAGAACTAAGTAACTACAGTTAAAAGATTATTCGGTTTTTTTTTATCGTCTGCTGGAAAATCATTCCTTTGCATGAAACCAAAACAGAAACGAAAAAAAATAAATTTAGAATATGCTATCTTCAATGCTGTTGCATTCAATTATGATTAAATTTCATTAAATTCCTTTTAAAATGTTCAAGATTAAATTTTAAAATTTGCTGTAATCCAAGAATTGCAAAAAATTTGGACTACCTGTGTGCCAAATCCCATTACTGTAAGTGCCATAGATTCGTATATTAGAGATTGTAATTCCATTTCTGTAGTGATGGCCAAGTTCACCACATTACTCGCCTTCCAGAGTACATGAATTCGATAGATGTTACCACTAGTTGATAGATTGAGATAGCACGAGACAGTGAGAGCTGTATTACGAAAACAATTAGTAGCCACTGTGTAATAGAATAGCAGTCTCGTAGCGAAGTCATGAAATAGATGATTACGACCTTTGGCTGTCCTGCATTGCTTTTATAGCTGAGTGTGAGTCGCTATGAAGTGAAAACTGAGTAGAAATGAAGAGTGCAGCTGAGACAGGAACCAGAGCATTATCTGTTATCACAAAGCTTCAGAGTTGTTGGAAGTGATAAGCATGTCATTGGCAATACAACTATTCAGTGAAATATCCATTGAAGTGTGTCATCTGCAAGACTGCCACAGCCGAAAAGCACTTTTGAAACACTAGATTAAATTAAATAAAATTGTAGCAAAATCAGGATTCTCATTCAACTCTCAACTATTGTAAAAGGAAGTGTTTATTTGTATGTATGTTTATGAGTACTCAGTCTCCTGACGAATCTATGGCACTTACAATAATGGGATTTGGCATACTAGTAGTCCGAATTTTTTGCAATTTTTGTACAAAGCATTTAATTTAAAATTCAATCTAGAACATTTTTAAATGAATTTACTTTTATTGTTGTTTTTCTTTGAATGGCAACACTATAAAGATATGACAGATTCTAAATAAATTTTTTCCTTTTCCGTTTGATTTTCCTAGCAACGCTTTTAGCCAAAGAACAAAAGAAATAAAAAGTTTCATCTGGATTTTTGAAGTTCTTTTAATATCTCCTAGATCTTTGAAGTTGAGTAAAAATTTCAATAGATTTGAAATCTGTGGAAAATTTTACATTAAATACCTAAATATATGATTTTCTTCAAATAAATAATCTTTAAATTGCAACTTTTATATTTTTTCAATACGAATTTCGCTGCCGCAAAGAATGACATTTGTTTGATTTGAGATTCATTCATTTTGATTTCCTGAGCAATGGATTCCAGTGAAGCAAAATAAATAATTAAAGTTATGACTGCCCTTTTCCATCTCGGCGATCGTTAAAAAAAAAAAAAAAATCTCGACAGATTTGAAATCAGCGGTCTTTCAATAAATAATTTTTCAATAAAATATTTATATTTTCGCAAGAGATTGTGACGTCACGTTGATTGGATCCTTTCGCAATTTGAATTTGGTTGCATTTGACAATTACGATATTCATGGCTGCCTCTGTTTGGGGCCTAAACTTCGAAATTGACATCCCTAAAAAAAATTTTACCAAAAATAAACTTTAAAAAAAAAAAAAAAAAAAAAAAATTTTTCTTTTGTTACAAGTTTAAAAAGGAACTAAATTTTGGTTGACCTTTGATGAATTTTCAAAAGTCTCAACAATTCAGACGATTTTGCTTTAAGAGATATCTTTAGTCACCAAGTTCAAAGGTAATAGCAAAAAGTCACCTTTTAGTCGCATGTAGCAGCTCTGCATCTGACTTGTTTTATTTGAGAGAATGCGTTCACATCTATACACAAGAACTTTAAGTTGGAGCTCAGTTACAATGCTATACATATTATTGTGTTGGCAATTCATTTTTGTAGTGGCTAAGTTTACTAAAGAGGATACTGCTTATATTGATAATTTATTGCAGGTGTTAGGAACATAATTTATGTGAAACCATAAAATGTTAAATAGCCAAAGCAACGAAATTAGGATATTATGCTTGTTATCACGCATCATAATTTGGATTTACCTGAACTAACCATTTCCAAAGAATGCCTAATCAATTATTATGTTTTTCGACCATCTTTAAATGTTTCTCTTAGCAAATTTTATCATTTTTAACAATTCAACATGAAACCCAACAAACTACAAGATAAACAACAATGTAACACTAAAAAGACGAGTCTTGAAATAATACCCTCACAATTGCCCGAGTTTATTTTTTCCTACTCAAATGCTAAATGATACCTATTATACTCGGTCTGTATCTATAGATGTTTTTATTAAATGTATGGAGGTTTTAAAATACAAAATTATTATTCAATATACCAATATGTACTACATTTACATCCGTGAATAATATTCTGAGTGAATAAATAACTTGCTGTGTGATTTAAGGAAATAAAAATACTGAGCTTTAATTTCCCTAAGCTTAAATAAATTGTTCTCGTAAATTTAACCAAATGAAACCTTTGGTTATGCATGATAATGCCCTATGAAATAGTTTGAAAATATAGTTTAGTTGGTTGATTATGAAATATAAAAGGTCACAGTAAAAATATCTATCAAAATGCATAAATAAATAAAATGCCCTTCTGAATAATGACTAAAACTAACCAAATTCATGAAAAATTAATTAATATTCACAACAAATGAAACTATTTACACAAATTGACATGTCGATAAATTATAAGTACACATTTCAGAACTTGATAGAAAAGATCAATAATTTAATTAAGTACTAGCCACTGCGTGGCTAAAACGGCATTGTCTGCGAGATCTTTTCGTGGGATCAGGTGTTATCACAGCTCGCCAATCCCAGTGATTGCTCAACATTCCTATTTGGTTTGCTTGGCAAACCAACTCTACAATCAACACCATGATGGCCTCAAAGTGGCTCGTAATAAATAAATGCCAATAAATTAATTTTAAAATATTTTAGATTAAAATTTAAAAATTGGGCTGAACATATTAAATCTTACTGATACTGAAAACATTAAAAAGAAAAAACAATAATTTTAAGAATGAGTTTCACCTTTACTCGACATGACACTTTACACAGGTTACAATTGAAAACGATTTATTTAAAGAAAATAATATTTAAGGAATCGATCTCATGTAAAATTTCCCAAAGATTTTAAATCCATTGAAATTTTTACTTTATCTTTAACGATCGCAGAGATAGAAAACCTTAAATAGTCTTTGCCCGTGACAAAGTTGAAATCACTAGAAAGTTATACTAATCGACAACGTAAATCAAAACATGCTAGAATCGGAAAACTTGGCATGGTTTCAAAGGCATTAGGATTAAAAACACAGAATCTGTCCTTTCTCAATGTGATGTCAGCGGTCAAAAATTGCAAAATCCTCTTCTTTCTTCAATTAAAACCTTCCCCCAAGAGAAAGTTGAAAAAACTAATAAATTAATTAAAACGTTCTAAATCAAATTTTAAGATTTGGGTGGGATACAAAAATCGCACAAAAATAAGACTACCTGTGTGCCAAATTTCATTATTGTAAGTGCCAGAGATTCGTCAGGACACTGAACACAGAGAAACACTTCCGTTCATAATAGTAGAGATAAATATGGAATACCTTTTAACTAAACAATTACTAGTAAAATAAAGAAGAATATGCACTGTAAAGTTAGAACAAAAATTAAATGTAAATTAACATAAGGAATAAAATGATACATTTGTTAAAATTTCCAGAAGATCAAAACCACAAAAATCACTTTTCATTAACCTTAGCATTTTTTGAATGGAAAGACTGATTATGGCTTATTTTTAATTACCAAGTATCAAATACTCAAGAGGATATGGAATGAAATACCCTGATAGTTGTAGTTAAAATCACAACAATGTAAAGTCATGCATAAGATACACCTACCACATATTACTGATCATGCAATTGGGAATGAATTATTAATACATGTCTCTTAACTGATTGCTTCATAGAGAATTTCTGTCCACACAAATTGCACTGGTAAGGTCGTTTTCCAATGTGAGTCAGAGAATGTCTCTTTATGTTTCCTTTGAAGTTAGTGCTGTAAGAACACGATGAACATTTATAGTTAGATGTCTTCCAAAATCCGGAATTTTCGCTTGATGGCCCAAAGTGACATTGGCTTCTGCTGAATGGATGCTGTTGACTTTCTAGAGATCTGGCCTCCAGAGAGGCGTAACCTAAAAACATCAAAAGGTAAAACAGGGAATAAACTATTTAACATGTCTTTACTTTTAAATTAATAATCATTCAAAAATTCACACATAGCTCAGCATTATTACAAATGCTATAAAAAAATCATAATCATATTTTTGAAGAAAAGAACAATTAAAATAAAGTTTAAACATATTTTGCAAAATTAAAAAAATAAATAAAACACAATTTCAGAGCTCAAATTACATTAGATTGTTGGCTGCTGTTGCAATAGGAATACATGCATGTAGTGTTGGAATACGTACTAAAATTACAGCAGTTCTATTAATACATGGTTTTATGGCAAATATAAGGAAACAGATATAAAAGAAAACTAAGATAAAAATTTTTAAATATAAGTTTTCAGTAAAAAAAAATTAAATAAGCCAAAAAAAAAAAAAAAACATTACTTATATTGGAAGTTAAAAAATATGAATTTTAAATATGCCAGGTCGTGTTAATCATGCACGTATGGATTCTAATAACTAAGTACTCAAACACTTTTAAACTTTTTTAAATGTTCTTCAAGGAAAGCCTCTCAATCACAAATACATAGTACCATACAACAAAAATATGAGTTATTTTCTTGTGGAGAATTGCAGTTTTTTCACTTCACCCAGATTTTCTGGACCTGAGACAAACAAAAAATTCAAAAATATGACAAGCATTGATAATTTTCTGGAAATTAAAAGAATATATTCCAGTGTATCAAAAAAATTTTTTTTTAGTGAAAATGCCAAAAGAAACGGTAACATAAGCTCTTAATGTAATCCACATACTTAATACATAAATAATTACTCGCAACAATTAACTTCAGTGATGATTACTTTCCCAATGAACTTGGCTGTGCTTTTAAAAATAAAACAACAAATTGCATGGATTCTATATACATCTTAAATTTGTTGAAAGTCACAGAAATAGCCTTCTAATAGTTTAAAAGTAATATAGTTGACTCATAGAGCAAAGAGAGGTCATGATAAAATAAAAAACCTATCATAACTAAAGAACCTATTGTTACCCAATAATTGCACAATTTTGTACAAAAACGTATACTTTCTATACATTTTAACTGTTATTAGACATTTAATGAGCAGACTTGTAATTCTTACTCAAAGTTTAACAGTCCACATTTTTTTCATTAGTACTTTAGCAATGCAATTCGCTAATCTGTGTGTGGCCTATTCCTATTTTCAGCTGATAAAACATCAGCAATACTTGGTCTGGCAGCCATCAAAATTTGGCTATCCAGGTGTTATTGTTTGCATCAATAAAATGTGGGCTGAATATATATATATTAAAAGTTAAGTGACAGTTTATGTTAATAAGCTAAAAATAAACTATTTATCTGTTTTGTACAAAATGAAGATGGAAAAACAAGTTTCAATATTTTCTAATACTACTTATAAATCTACTATGGCAACAAATGACCAAATACAATTGAATTGCAGTTATCAGACTATAAAGAAGTCATGAGTGGTAGAATTTACCCTTTTAACAAATTGAATGAATAAGATATACACTTAATCTTTGTAGTGTAATTATAAATTTAATGTTCTGAATGTGATATCTTGAAAATTTTACATACAGAGATAAAAATTTCATATATATAAATAGAAGTGTGTAATGATTAGAGACAGGAACTCCTCTTAAGTTCATAACATTGAGAAATAATGATTCCAATCTTGTTAAATCAAAACAATGAATATATCTTATACCAACTGAACTTCTGCAATGATAATAAATCATCATGTTTAAATTTTATAGAATTTTTCTCACAAATTTTAAGCACATAAAGTAAAAAGCGTAAGGGGAGAATAAAAAATATGTTCACAATTCCATTATTTAGTATACCATAAGAATATGTCGATCAGATTGTAAATGAGAGCAATGTTTGATTCATTTAATCAAATGATTTTGAACCTAGATCTTAAATTCAGTCTAGCGTACTGGAATAGGCAATATGAAAAGCTTTTAAGTTATGAATTTTGCATATAGTCAGTTTTAGATGAAAATGATCAAAAGTATATACACGTTAGAGAAAATATCTCCATAAAAAAACAACCAGAACAGCTAAATTAACATCTTTATATTCTGCTCAAGTATATGGCCAACTATTTGTACATTGGAGAATGGCAAAAAACAGTTTTTAATCAACATTACAAGGCTGAGTGGTATTTTGCACAAAGTGTTTTAGCATTCAAATAGAAATCTTCTATTGCTGTCAAGTCGATTGATAAGGTTTTTTATGAAGTAAAAAGGCTTTTTATTAAAAAGAAAGGCCTTTAATTTTTTTTTTTGGTAATCATTATTATTTTCACATAAAAAATGAGGCATACTGTATTCATTAAACATGTATTTAAATTCATGCACCAATATTAAAAAAAAAGAAAACATCACTACATTTTAATTACATATTTTATTAGCTATAGTCATTTTCCAAACACTTTCCTGAATAAGTTATTTTCAACAGACTAATCGAATACATTTTAGTTGACACATATATTCATTTCAGACATTTTTAAAAACATATTTACAAACATATTTTATTGCCACCACAAAGAGAAACTATCACTATTGTACAAAATGAGATGTTAATATTAGGCGTGGAATCATTAAATGACTTAATAAACAATAAAACATACAAAAAATTAAATTTGAATAGAACTTTTCAAACAAATTGAAGGCTGGTAATTTATTTTCATGCATTAGTAATCATCTAAAGACAAATAAGATCAATATTTTTCTTTTAAGCTAAGAATTATAAGCACAGTAAAAAACAATTATTTGCACATTTTTTACAAGTTAGGTTTAGCATGTTTGTAGATATACCCATTAGAGATGCTGTTTAACACTGAAACAATTGCTCCATTCGTTAAATTAAGTTTGAAATTAATGTAAAATCTTAAACTTGTAAGTGGTTTCACTGTCATATACAACACAAAACACTCATTCACTCTTTCACATTCAATGGTCACTTTCTGATATAAAAATTCATAAAACACGATTGAAAAGTCTTCAATATGCCACACCATTCAGATAAAAAAATTGCACAGCAAAATAAAGCAATTTTCAGAACAGTAAACTGATGCATTCCATTATAACAAATGAGTCCTATTTTCTACATATTTCACTTAAACGATTGTGTAATTACATTTTAAAGGTTGATAATTTAAAATTATTATTCACTACGTGTTTGTAGCCAAACAAAATTAAAGCTAAAATAAATTTGGTATCACTATTTATTACATAAATAGCTTAGGGAAGTTTAGGACACACAAAATATAGCTTAAATCTTAACTATAAATGTTTGTTAAAACAATGTCTTAAATCACAAATTCACTCTAGCAAAAAGTGAAATAAATTTATTTTTAGATAAATGAAATTAACAATGAATAATGGACTCTTGTCTTGCATTTGGATGCTTAAAATAAATTTCCGGATTAAGATCATAGCTCAACCCTCAAAGTGGTTTTGACGAGATATCTTGCCCATCAAGACCTGCATTAAGATATTACAGATGTTTTGATGAAGATGTTTTCTTCTAATGATGAGCTATCTCGTCCATCAAGATGTGTTAATGGTTTCTCTGATGACAAGATATCTTGTCAGGACAGCCACCAAGAAGGTTAGCAAGCTAAAGTGCTATACTTCAATTTAAGTCAGTTAAATTCCAGAAAACAGTTTAAAAGAAGAAAATAGGTAAATCTAATTTCTACATCAACAAAAATTGCACTTGTTTAGAGAAAAGGGTAAACACACAAGAAAGTAAAGTCACTAATAAAAAGTATAAACCAAAGTATATTTGTAAAATTTTAACAATTAAAAATCTGAATTTGATGAGACATTTCCAGTTACAAATGTTTAGTACTGTTCTGATAATCATCAATCCCATGTTTGAAGCTTAAGGCTGTAAAATAAACTAGCTTAGAAAAGCTTTAAAAAATTTGCATCCTTCAGTAAGGCAGAAAGAAACGCTAAATCACGTCATGAACAACTAAATGCCGTTTTAAATGGTGCTTCAAACGATACTTATTTCCACAGTATTCACAAGTGAACGGGCGCTCTCCAGTGTGGATTCTTACATGCTGCTTTAGTGTGGCTGAACTTGAAGAACTGTAAGAACATACCTTGCACACAAACAAGCTTAAAGAGCGCTGGTTTGCTCCAGTAGAATTGTATATGCGATAAAATAGAGAACCAGAATTTTGGGCATCTGTGCTCAGGTCACCTGGAAAAATGTTCATTAATAAGTTATACACTTGCATCGAATGTACTACTTCTCAAGTATCAAACAAACATCCTAAAATTACTTGAGGACTTTATTAGACTGAATGAAATTAGATGTAAATCATTGAACTACTTGGTGTATTGTTAGTTGATTTTTTTAAATGAAATTATTGGTTTTGATACAGTTAATCAAATATTGAGAGTTTGTTAGTAGGTAAATAAAGGAACAACTGAATTTTTAGTAGCTAAAAATTAATTCTAAACAGAAGCAGTTTACATAAAAACAGTATCACAATGACTATATCATATATGAAATACTTGTAATATATTTCAGCAATCAATTAAAATTGTTAATTATGTTTCATAGTATATAAACTTTAATTTGCAATAGATATAACAATTAGCCTACATTTTAAAGAAAGCGATTATATTTAGTAACAGCTGTTTAGAGATCCTTTTTGTATCAATTTTGGATGTGAAACTATTTTCTAGAAAAAATACATGTTGACTGCTCCATTAGTAAATGTTGCACTTAAAAGAACTACAATGAGAAGTCACTTGTTCAACAAATATCTTTTGCTTTAGTTTGAAATTACAAGATGAAAATATGATGTTTGTATTTTTGGTTAAGTGATAACAAACAAAATATAAAACTTTTTAAGCAGCTGAAACGATTTAAGTACTGAAAATCCATTTAAGTCATTCATGTTTTGTCCAAAAATGGAAATAGCAAAGTAACAGGAATTCACATTTAAAATAACATAACATTTTATTTCATTATTTGAGAATACATATGGATTTTGTTTTAAATAATTACCTTCCATCTTAATGTTTTAAAAACAAATTTTATATGCTTGCTGAGACATTTTATAAATTATTAACGCACAAAATACAGTTCAGATTAAGATATAAACTTATTAAGGTAAGTGGTTTGAAGGGTTTTCAAGTTTTTTCTTTACAATATAACAGGTTTGCAATGAAAATAATGAAAAATATTTACACACATCTCTACAATCCTCTATTTCCCCCAAAAATGCATGCATATGATCTAAGATTAAAAGTAGTCTTAAGATAATAGTTCAAGCAATGTAGGGAGTGACAGAATTAATGCTCAGTGTCAGAAATTAGATGGAAAGTTAAACTATTATTAATTCATAAACATGAGTCTATTTATAAATGCTTGTAAATATAAATTGCAAATCTTGAACTAGAAGATTTTGTATACACTAGTGCTACATATATATGTACATAAAGTAAATTTCACTAATTCTAAAACTTAAGTAAAATAAATAAGTTTTACAAGCTATCAAATGTGTAAAATATTAAATAAATTTTAAGTATCTCAAAGCTAATAATTCAATTATGGTTTACAGTTACATAAATTGAAAACAAAGTAAATTAAACAAATGGATAAGTTTTTAAAGTCACCAAGAGAATTCTTTTAGTTTTATATTAAGATTAACATATTTCTTCAGTATTTTTACTTAAAAAAATAGTTTAATAGTATAGAAAAAATCAAAACTTCATACCAATGTTAAAAGACCCCAAATTGTTAAGAAAAGTATCAACATAAATTATAAATGATTAAAGCAGAATTGAAGAAAGTAAAATAATTATGATAAAACCTTTACACAGCGACCAGACATGGTGATCACATAATGCAAATGACATTGAATGTCATGACACAAAAAGGTAGTCTTTTAATGATAAAAGAAATCCCTAAGACATGTTTCATTGTGCATCAACAAGATGCAAGAGTCAACACAGTAATCTTTTTAGAATTTTAAAGATCTAACCTACAACTAAATACAATGGTCCAAATGCCACAGAATACAAACCATTTGATTCAGAATAATGTTATTCAAATCCCATATATGTATGGTACAATTGGTTTTCCAAAGTGGGTCAGAAAAATAATAATGCTGCAATAATTTTTTTTTTGCCAAAACTACAATACATCAGAAATAAGAATAAGTTTAAAAATTACAATCGCATAATAAAATGTTACGTTACAAAGTGAAACCCTTGTTTCACATTTTTTATGGGATCTGCATCCTGATGGGGAGGGGGGGGGATACAAAAACAAAAATGCAGGGAAACACATTATTTTAAAATAATTGCATTGCTGCCAACCTTCAGGGGACTAAATCCAGAAGATTTTTAGAGAAAAGAAAACCAATGCCAATGTTCAAAACAAACACAAATTAAGATTACATTTGTATGAAACCCCGTTTCCCAAAGTTGACTTGTCCAAAGCAAATTTTTCTGGCATACTTGCCCCCTGACTGTAATGCAAATCTTGCAATTTTGAAAATAAAATGGAACATACCAGCCTTTCTTTCACAATATGCATAAAAACCCAGTTTTTCAGTCAAACAATTCACTAGCCTGACTCAAATATAGTTCCTTTTCGAATCGCCCAATATGGCGCCAAATGCAGAATTTGGCATCATTTGAAAATTTCCCACATTAAAAAGAAAAATACGGAACACTGAAAAAATGTTTTTGCAAGACTTCTGGAAAATCCTGAAGAGTTGACAAGTACACTAATGGGTCAAAAAAGAAATACTGTACGAAAAGGGAAAACATCAAATGTGGGAAAGTAAACTCAAGTTATCATAGCCCACTACAAACATAATAAAAAAGTACAGCAATTGCACTATACACTGCGTTTCTTCGGACAAGGAAAAGTATGATACACCAAGGGCAAAGAAAACATTTATTTTTTTAAAATTAAAAGGCAAAAATTATGCTTTAAAACAAATTTGTTACTTAAAATTGTGTAAAATTTAAAACGAAAACAATGGCATCTTTTAAAATTAAGTTAACAACTGCTCATTTATCAAAGCTTGTTTGAAAAATGTACAGTAGAACATCTCTATAGTGATGTCCTGGGGTACAGAGAAACAATTTCTCACAGATGAGATTTCCCACATAAAATGACATGAAAAAATATTCGTCTCAACAATTTATCCACTTCTAATCATTGGAGTGCTTTTTTTCTTTTTCAACACACATTGCATTAATCAAGGGACAGAAAAAAGGGCATATTGGTGCCAAGAACAAAATGTCAGATTACATCATAGGATATATCTTTTCACATCACTTTGGAACTGCTTATACCATGGTTTAAAACCAAACAGTGATAAACACAATCAAAGTGATTTCAATAAAAGTTTGACATTGATTGAAAATCTACACAATTCAAGAAAGTTTTACCCTAAAGCAAACACCAAGTTATTAGCCACATTGTAGACTTGGTTTTATATGGAACAAGACAGTCATTTTCTTTGAATTGTTACTAGTTAATGGAAAATACTGGAAAGCATTTTGCAGTTGTTTGATAAATTGAGGTTCTAAATAGTGGACATGTTAGCATATTAAGCTTTAAAATTTTATTCTAGTAGACATCACAAGGAATAGATAGATGGTTCTTGCAAGGGATTTTAATGTAGTTTGATGCCACCATTCCAATACTAAATAAAATAACAAAAATTTGATAGGAATTATTGAGAAAAAGTAGGTTGATAATATTTAACATAAAAATGCAAACCAAATGGTAAATTAATGTTTCATAAATCACAAAATTTGTAAAACCAATTTTATAATGCAAAATAATTTTTAATTCTAATATTTGTGGACAGTAAATAAGATTAATTTTCAACATGAACGAATACTTTAAAACTTTACGTCCTTCAGTGTTTTAGGTTTTACGAATTTGATGTGAAATCAAATGATTTTTCAAATGGTGCTTTAAACGAAAGGCATTACCACACAAAGAGCATCTAAAAGGTCTTTCACCAGTATGAATTCGAATATGTCTTTGTAAAGTTTGTTTCTTATTGGTACTATAACAACAAACAGAGCATTTATATAACTGATTTTGTTCTCTTGAGTTAATTTTAGAAGTTGTCCATCCTAAGAATCCAGCAGGAATATCTAAAAAAATATATAAAATATAGCAAAATTGGATTTTACAAACAGAAAGTTAAGAAAATAAATCACTAAAAAGTAGACACAGAATGCTTTTTCTGTGGAAAAAAATTTAACATACCGTTGCTGAGAAACATGGCTACTTTCCAACTTACAAGTTATTGATTGAGACACAAACCAAACATTTTATTTAATTACTCCAAAGTAATTTTTAAAATAAAGAACAAATTTTAGATAATTACTTTTTGTACAAATAAAAACAAATACATGCAGCACAAAAACACTTGTTTACGATATGCCAAAAAATTGTTTAACAATTAACTTTGTAATACAGGAAAGCCAAGCCAATAACTTTGAATTAAAATCAAATAAAACCCCTCCCAGCAGCAGCATTCAAGTACATTTCAAAAAGTCTGGGAGTCCATGTGATATGTTCGAATAGTTCAGGTCTGTCATATGAGAATCTTTAAAGGTTGTACTTGAACTGAATTTTCCCGAGCATGTTTAGGTATGCTGTTAAGACGGGTTAATAATTTATAAAATCAAAACAGTACTGTAGAGCTTTTGAAGATTGTTCAAACTTGAAACACATCCCAGACAAACAAAAAAAAAACATCTGTTTTTAGACTTTAGTTTAATATTTTCAATTAAAGCAGAGATAAAGTGAATAACAAGCAACAGCAGTTTTAAATGCAAGTAATATTTTCTTAACAAATGATTTTTTTTTTCGCGATTTGACTATTTAAATATAATAAATATTGAAGCACTATACCAGAAGTTACAATATTTAATTACAATTTAAGAAAACTTAATCAGTATGCATAACTAACAACAATAGCAAATGAATTGAAGAATATTTTGATTAGTGTAATAACAATTTTTCTAGTATAACTTCAATTTATGCTACTTTCATGAATATTTTTATAATTAAGATTTATTTCTATTGTTTGTTAAGCATTTATTTGCTTATTTTAAACTGAATGCTAATAAAATGAAATATATTTAAGTTTCTTGTTGAAAATTTGTAACAAATGTTTAAACTGTTTTTGGAATAACTCATAGGTTTGAAGAATTTGTAAAATATTTAATCATAAAAAATAACTGAAAATTCCATTAAAAAAACTTTGAAAATTTAGATATTGAGTTGTGTATTATGTTATACAATTAAAAAAAAAATCATGTAAAAATGAAACACACAAGAAAATTACACAAAAATAAACTATAAAATGCTTATCACAAAGCTTTAAATATATACATAGAAAAATTCACACCAACAAAAATTTGATAAACAAAAATATTTATTCAAATTGAAGATGAACAGACTGTTCATTTTATTAAATTATATCAGCAAAAGCTTTCTAATCTACTTATATGAGAAAAATACTGTAAAATAATTGTAACAGATAAAATTTCAAGGTATAAAAACATGCAGCAGAAGTATCAAAAGTATAACAAAATGTCAGTCAATGAACATTGATGTTAATATAAATAACTTATCCTGTTTCAGTTTAAAACAGTTAAATATAAAAGAAAATGATTAAGATCTTTAGAAAGATGAAATTTAGAAGTCAGAGGATGTTATACAAGTATTCCTGAATTCTCGCTACTCTCCCTCTATTTGCTACAAATGTAGTTCCATTCTAAAAGTTAAACATACACTGGAAAGTATTTACAACTTATGACTGTTGAGATTTTAAGTATTTACAACTTATGATTGCTATGAAAAAAAATAAAAACTACAGAATGACCAATTCCTGCAACGAATTCTACCAACTAGATAAGTACTTAAAAATTACAACTTCTTCCGATGAACAATCATATGCTGTTTTAAATGATGTTTTAAGCGAAACATATTTCCACAAAAATAGCACATGAAAGGCCTTTCTCCTGTGTGTATCCTAACATGTCGTTTGAGGGTAGCAGCATTTGAAGCACTGTATGAACATACACTGCAAACGAATATGGAACCTCTCTCTGGTCCAGAGTTTGTTAAACGATAAAATAAAGGATCTTTACTTCGGCTTTCTTCTTTTGGCTTCCCTGTAAGAGTATTAACAAGTCATTAGTGAGTAATTATTATATACAGCAAATAGAAGTCAGTCTAAGCACATAAACTTTCATTTATGTGCTTTATCACAAAGAGTAAATTATACAATGGTTAGTGGTGGTACCTAACATACTTGGTCATAAGATTTAAGTAATTACATACTTGAGGAAATTAATTAGTAATCATCCCAATACATCTTTGAAGGATTGGAAAGAATGTGAACTGAATTCTTAAATGGGACTGACGAATCAAAGTTTTGCTATAAAAACAAATTTCAGCTGAATACTTATTTTGTTAATTTTTTAAAATTTGTCTGATCTAATCAAAATGGATGGAAAAACAAGGTACAATGCATTTTACTTGTTTTTCACATTATTATTACAAAAGTGGGTTCCATTAATAGCCATAACTGGCCCCAAAGTATTAACTATTAATATTTTGTGGACATGGAAATTACATCTAATGGGCACCGATAGCAAACCATTATTTAGCAAATTTTCCAAAACTTCTAGTTTTTATTGATAATTTTTAAGCACTGAGAAGGATATAAAAATTAATGTAAATGACAGTCTGATTGATTCAGGGATCTTAGATTACTATGTCCTGGAACTACTAAAGACCAAAAGATATTTACTTCTAGTTAATGAGATTCACTTTAGATAGTGACGGAACACCTATACAGGGTAGTAGCATTCAGCATTTTTTTTTTCAATAGCATAATTCATCCACTTTGAATGGAAAGGAATAGTAAAATAAATTTAGGTTTATTAAAATACATCGTTTGATCATATTGAACCTTTCATTAGAAAACTAGAGTGAACTAAATGTAACCTACAGCTAAAACAGTATATATGATGCTAGTCAAACAATAACAGAGACCTTTTGAGCGAATCTTTTATGCATGTTATTGCAATAACAGCCAAATGCTGCTTTATGATAGATTCAGTACCTCAATTTAATACCTTTTCCTGCCAATGCAATGTTCCAACATCAAGGTTAGCATCTAGTGTAAATGATTTTGAGTTTGTTTGGTTAGCGTGATTTTTGAATGAATGCAATGAGTCTAATACATACATTTTTTTTTCTCTCATTCTGATCATGCTATGAAAATTTTTTTGATTCCTAGCTTAAATATACTTTTTTTTAACAATCAAATGTATTGCTATAACATTTTCAATACCTACCCCTAGACAATTATTTAAAGAAAAGGACAATGATGTGTAACAGAGTTGGACTGTACTAATTCTAAGAAATAAAAACTTAATTTTTAAAATGTACATGAAATAGATTATCTGAAATAATATTTTTAATGTATTTTATTTATAGAGGATGGAAAGTTGTGTTTCCATCACAAGAACTACTTTTGACACTGAGTATGTGCTTGTCTGTCAAAGTAAAAACCCATTTTACAAGGGAATGCTTGAAGAAATGCATTAAAGTAGTTACATTGATTGATACAAATTGAAAATGCATTTGTTGATTTTCACTTGTAGCTAATATTTATATTTGTTTTCATTTTTCTATTTCTCAACATTTGTCAAAAACAAACAAAAATTCGACCCATCTGAGTAATCCTAAAAAAAAATGTAAAATTGTTATTCCATCAGTGACCTACTCAGACTTAGTGACAGGAGCAGTTCTTGTGGTACACAAATAGTATTGAATGTTGCTATTGTGTATGTAGACAATCTAGCTTACGATAAAAAACACTAAGAGAATCATTCTTACTTCACATGTACATACCATAGCAAAAATTAAGCTTTTCAAATTATAAAATTACCAGAATTATAGATTGGTAAAATATGATGAATAGGAAATATTAAAATATAAATTAATGCTATTAAATGTATAAAAATACATTTACTTAGAAAAAATAGATATAAATGAAAATAGCTGCAAATAAAATGAAATAATCAGACTATGATAGACAGAAGCAATTATTTAAGAAACCAAGCTGATAACAAATTTATAAGTTTGTATACAAACACAAAGTTAAACAATAAATCTTAATAGGATGTAGATTTCTTCCTATTAAATCAATACAAATTTTGTTTTGCAAACAGAAGTGCATAAAAAGCAGTAAATAAAATGCTAATCAGATTAGGACAAAAGAAATTAGCATTTTGATCCAAAAGCAGTATTTAAGATGACAAAAATCTGAAACAAGCAAGCACAGAAACAGATTTTAAATTATTTTAATGAAATTGCCACACAGTATTGTAAAACTTCATATAAAAGAGATAATGTTTAAAATTTTCTTTCAGACATAAATGCACAGATAAAAGATTGAGATGTATATTATAATTATGAATGTGAAATGTGCATTACTTTAAATACGGTTTCAACACAAGCACTTATGAAAGAATAAAAACACAAGGAAAGTTAGTTGAATTATTCAGATCAATATTTTGAAGCATAAATTATGAAAAGTTAAGGATATTAATAAAAAGTACTTTTTATTACTTCACACAAAATAAAATAACAAGTGAATATTATGCAGAAAATATAGAAGACAAAGATGTTTTAAAACTTGAAAGATGACACTTAATAAATAATTTTGTAACATCAGCAGAAAAATGTAGCTAAAAGAAATCTAGACATTGGCTTGATTTTAAGTAATGTCAAAATTTGAGGATGTATATGGTCCTGTTTTGTAAAGATAATAGATTAGAAATGTAAAAATAAATTTTGTGGCACAGTAACAAATGTCTAAAAATATGAAGAGATACAATTTACCTCTTATACAATAACAGTATACAAGCCAATCAGCAAGAAAAAATATCTTGAAGATTTGACGAATTAGAAACCAAGATGCAAGTGTCAGAACGAAAAATGACAAAATTTTTAAACAAAAATATTTAAACGAACCAAGTTAGCAACAATTGGACCTAATTATGTTTCAAGAAAGCAGTTTAAAACAGATAAAATAACTCTGCTTTCTGTGTTATATCGCACCCCTGCAAGAAAAGTGACACAAGTAAAAAAAATAAAAATTTTGATGTTATGTCATTGAAAAATACGTATGAAGTGCCTCAGCGTGTTATATTACTATTCTATACAATATAATTGAGTTACGTCCATTTTATTGCCGCGGGGTGCGATATGCTAAGTGGTAATGTGAACTTGGTGAAACTGTCTTGATGAGATATTTTACAAAAAATGGCACCAAAGTATGCAAAAAAGAAACATTTTTCTTAAAAATTCATTTACAGTATTTATCATGATAAAGCTTTTTTAAACTACAAATGTAAATGTTTCCTATGAGAAGTTTTAATTCAAAGGCTTTTTTTTCAAATGTTTTAATTTAAAAGATTTTACTTACAGCTGAATATCCAGAAACAATGAACTACTCAAAATTATAAAGTATATTTCCTAAATTTTAGTTCTTAAAATCAAATCAAACTTTCTTACCACAAATGTTCTTGTTTGAGATATAGAACCATACAATGCAATAAACCAAATACTATAATTTTTCCCTCGAGACAAATTTAATTACAAAATAAGTTTTCAGATGCATTTCAACTCCATCAAAATTTGAAACAAAACAAAGAAACTGCCAGTGACTACTAAAAAACCTTTGTATCAATTGGAACAAAACTACTTACATCTCTGTTATTCACTCAGCATTTATGATGAATACAGAATATTCAAAAGCAGATGATAAAGCTAAAAGCACCCAGCAAAATACTTTTAGCATTCACTAGGTTAAAAAGTAGATTAACTTCATTCTTAGTAGTAAAGTTAGAAGGCATATTTCCTGATTAAATTACAAGAATTTAAAGTCAGAAAACATTTTTCATATTTTGTATAAAACATTTAATTTTTACAAAAATACAGGGATTCAAATTTTATTTTAAAGTTCAGAAATAGTTGCAGCAATATATCAAATACAGTATGTTTAGCTTAGTAAGCATTAGTATATCGTTCTTCAAAGCATTTAGCACAGACGCATTTCGTGAATTGAAGCAGCCATAGGGCTTATAAATATGTAACGAAATGAATTTAAGAGTTTAATTATGATTCCATCACGCTCCGCCAAGTTAGCGGCCATGATAGAAAACTAATTTACAAAATGAAGGATACAAATTCGAATTGAAATCACGACACAAGAGGATTGCGTCAAAACTGAACTGAAAATACGACAAGAGAAATCCGATCTTGACCCAATCGGATTTGATTAATAAAACAAATGATTAAGTGAAATAAACGAAAACAATTTTGACACATTAGGCACAGGAATAGAAAGATTGGACTACATTTAATGACGGGTGGCAAAATTGTGTCATTTTTCGTAGCAGCAGTCGAATTGATGGTCTTGAATTGTTTTTCAAAAACTTTGTTTATTTACGAAATAAGTGTCGTGTCATGTAATAATTTAACTTTCAAGTTTCTACAGAACAAAATACAGTAGTTCTGTTCTTTCGTTTCGTTTACTTCCGTCCGGATCCGGAAGCGCATTCAGCAGTTAAAGATGTGGTCAGTTAAGTAAAATTTAGAGTAATGTAAATTAATTATTTTTAAAAATATAATTTGACAAAAAAAACAATACAAATTCCTAAAAAAATTGCAGAATACATTTATCAAATGTAAAACAATTGATCGAACAAAAATACACAGTATGGCTGTACAAAAATGGACTTGTCAGTAAATTAACTTCAACTGTACCATATCTTGTTTTGGTTTTCATTCGAACTTGACAATGTAAGAATAAATTAAGGGAACGAATTGTACATACATTTGCCAATTATAAAAGAACCTAGGATCAATGTTTTATTGGACCTCCTTTGGAACGAAATTCAGCAAAAATGCGAATAGGAATACATTGTACAAGGTCCTGAATTGTGACAAGTAGGCATTTTGTCGTTCGTGTCAACAAGACCCTCTCTACTACTTATGCCATACAGGCTTGGCACACCACAGGGTTCAATCTTAGGAGCCAAATTATTTAATCTGTATGTGAAAGACATTCCACGAAACCAGTCATCTATGCTTTGCATGTTTGTGGATGGTACAGCTGTGTTAGCCAGAAACTATGATCTTACAGATGTCATGACTACACTTACAAACTATCTACACACACTTGAAACCTGGCTTACTGCTTGGCGAATTAAAATTAATGTTGACGAATGCCAAGCCATACTTTTTACTAGAAAAAGAGTTTTTCCTGACCCCCCTGTCTTCTATGGAAATCCAATCCCTTGGTCCCCTAATTGCCAGTACCTTGGCGTCACATTTACCATAGAAAACCCACATCTCCTCCCTTAAAACTAAAGCTGCCGTCGCTAGAAGAATCCTTTACCCGGATGGTATGTAGTATCCGATACGTTACAACTTTCAAGCGATGTATTGCCAATTGTGGTAACCTTCCCGTTTTCGTTTTTTCTTAGTTTTAAGGCAACCCTAGATATTTTCTCCTGACGATAATAAACGGGTCTCATGATTGGTTAAGGAAGAAAATACGCTTTTCCACTTTTATTTTTAATGTAGAACGGAATTAAAATTTAGACAGTCTTTGAAATTGTTGGGTGCATATGAATTTTGCTCTTGATTTATAAAATCGACTTGTTTTATTAATTTTCAAAATTTTTAGGATAAGTTTGGAAAGCAGATTGTAAGTTACAATTTTTTAAATTTGTCACTTTATTTAAATTTCAATTAAAATTTCGAAAAAAAATTTGGATTAAATTTGATTTTTGAAATTGCAGATTGGAATTTAGAATTTTTTTCCTCTTTTGGTTGCTCATTTCCCCTTAGTTGATTTGATATAGCAGTGGATAGTGTTATTGAACGTTAGAAAATGTTTTTTTTTTTGCAAACATGTAGTAGCTTGATTGGGAAGAAGGTGAAATGTCTTTCATGTGAGAATGATATGATTTTAACATTGAGAATGGATGCTGGTGATAGGTAGGAGTGGAAATGTAGAAAGATAGGACAAAAATTTGGCAAAAGAAAGTATAACAGGAGTAAGAAATTGGAGGGTAAATGGGTGTTTGGAGGACTTGAACGAGGGACGGATAAATGTTTTATGGTTGAGGTGAAAAATAGGAACCAGAAAGTTTTGGCTGAGGTAATTCAGAGCTGAATTTTGCAAGGAACTACAAAAATTTCTGACTATTGGAAGTCATATGCTGGTATCAATACCCGAAGGACAAAGAGTTCAAGGGTTATCGATTCGAGCATATGACTGTTAACCATTGTCAGAATTTCAAGGACCCGGCTATGAGGGTAAGTTTGATTTTTGTTTAGCTTTTGGTTATATTACAAACACTGGACTATGCTTGGGTGGGCACCCAATACGGTGACTTATACGCATGGAAGCCAACGGTGAAAGGTTCTCGCCGGCCCCGGAGGGGCGGCGAGGTAGCCGGCAGGCGGGGATCGCGCGTTATACGCTGTGACTTATCTACAAACAAATTTCTCCCGGTATACTGGTTTAAACGCATTGAAACCTTAAGCGCAATACGCTTTGACTTCTCTAAAAAACAATTTCCTCTTGTAAAGTCGTTACAATAAAAATATTTGTCTTGCTTTTCCATATATGGCTCTATAACCTGGAATATCCCCATTGAGTTGCTCACATAATGCTTATTGCTAGAAAAATTGTGAAAAAATATTTTTTCACACTTATAGATAGCAGAAGAATTTTTAGATTTTTGGTTTCTCATCAAAAACCTTTGTGTGGATTATGATCACAGAAAAGAACTACCCTATTAAAAAAAGATTTCTTGTTTTGAATTTTCTATGCATTGCAAAGTTTCCAATTCAAAATTGATGAAAATCCGGACGTTTTAAAAAAATCACGTTTTTTTTTATTATTATTATTTTTTTTTTTTTTTTTTAACAATTATAATTTTTTTTTAAATTTATTTATTATATATATTTTTTTAAGTGACAAAACTAGGATGAAATTGACGCAAAATTGCGCACATGTTCGGAGAAAACCAGACTGAAATATTAGAAAATTTTCAAGTGAAATTTATATTGCTTTTTTCTTAATTTTTAAACAAATTATTATTATTTATGCACTGTATGCAAAGGTTCACGTTGTATATGGCGGCCATCTTGGAATTGCTTACATCGGCCGCCATCTTGATTTGGCGTAAACAATCGCTTTGGCGGCCTAACGTTGCGGATGCTACCACTCCACCCTTTACCCCTTAATTGGTCGTAATTCCATTCTTTCCATCGACAACAAGTTGCTCCTCTATAAAACCATGATTCGACCAAAAATCAGCTACGGCAGTCTTATCTGGTGATATGCAGCAAAAAGTCACCTCCTTAAACTAGAAACTTTTCAAAATTATACTCTCCGTATTAATTATCAGTGGTTTTACCCCTCTCTGGAATAACAGAAACAATAAAATACGCAAAGATCTTAAAATGACCAATCTCGAAGATTTTTTCAGTTAACTCACTATTAACTTTTATACCAAACTCAAAAGTATCGATAATCCAGCAAATCCCCAGATACGTCCCTTGCCAAACTGAATTCAGTAAAAGGCCTAGAGCCATTCTTAATCTGTAATTTTATCTGTATTTTTTAACTTAATTTGTTCTTTTAACTTTAATTCATGTCACTTAGCATTGACTGTTTGGTCGAAACTTTGAATCTCTGTGACCACTCCCACCTGACTCATCATGCACTCCCATTGGTCAATGAAATTACACATCACTATAGTATAAATTCCTTGTAAACTCAATTTTTCAATCAGTCTCAACTACATTCCTGAAGAAGGTAGAGGGCCATCGGCCCAAGACCTTCGGACCACCTCCTCCATTATTTGTCCAGAGAATACCATGTCTTGGAAACACAGAATGTTCAAGTATTTGTTTACCTTCCAAAAACGCCAGGGTACTACCAAACCAGCAGAACATGCTCCATACCATGATACTCCCACCAGACGTACTAGACAAGGTGGTATCATGGGGTTCTCACAAAATTATTTATTTCGTTGGTGCATAACAAGGTGTATCGTGATTTGTCTGACCACATTGCCTTTTTCCAATCCTCGAATATCCAGTTACAATTTTCTCAACATTGTTGTAAGCAAACTGACATTCCTTGCAGAAATTTGAGGTTTTCTCACTGGCATTAGTCACTATTGCCAAGACAGAATTCACTGGGTTCTCAAAAGCTGCAATTTTTAAAGGTGTTTAAAAGTTAGAAACCGCCTCTGCAGATTCTGTACAATTTTCTGAGTATTGTTTGTGTTGTGATTGGTTGGGATGAGCCTTTGTTTAAGATTTCTGTCACTTCTCACACGGTGAAGTCTGTTTTCTGACATGTAATCCATCTCAGACATCGCTGATCAGTCAATTAATTATTTAAACACAGTTATTTCTTTTGGGCAAGGACAGTGGATTCGGTTTCTAACTTTTAAACACCTTTAAAAATTGCAGCTTTTGAGAACCCAGTGAATTCTGTCTTGGCAATAGTGACTACTGCTAAATGATCTCCAACACTAAGTCCTTTTTTAAACAGTGTCTTTTTTTTTGTCTCACTTTTTCTATCTACAAATTTTAAAGAACAAAACGAACCTGGACCAAATGGATGATACAATGCAAAATAACAGACATGTTCACAGTAAATACCACACGGAAAATTTGTAAGTACTATTAAAATCTGTTTTTAAGTTTTGTTTTCCTTTTTTAAAATTGTTAATATTTTTTATCTGCTATTTTAGTATTGCAAACATGTTCCGGACATAAATAATGCGCAGACAAATTAATTTTTTGTTGTCAATACCCCGAAAATCTTTTTCTTTCTAAACTGCAACATTAATGATGAAAATAAATTGTGAGAAATAAAAGTATACTTTAACTCAATGGTTTTCAAACTTTTCAGTTCCTTGAAAATTTAACATTTTGTGGACCCTTTGAGAGATTATAAAATTAAAACGCACACATCTGATCTGCATAAGTTAATATTGATTCTAAGTTATCACCTTAGTATAGGGAGTAAAATATTTAGATCTACCATGTTAAATCGATTACAAAATGTAAAATTTTACCTTAAGAATTAGTGATGACACTTGAACATTCTGAGATCAAAAAAGTTCTGAATTAAAAGAAGCATTAAATATTTACAAATTAAAATTAAAAGGCCCCTTATGTGTAAAATGAAAAAAAAAAAAATAATTCATAGATTAGGATAATTTTAATATTTTAAAGTCATTCTCAACTTTGTCCTTCAAATCAATAAACTCTGGAATCTTGTATTAATTATTTTATAAAATTAAATTTAGATTTCAGACTGTAAAAGAATTAGAAAATGGAAGAATAAAGTTTATAAAAAAAATTTGATAATTTCTCCAAAATGTTTTTCATATTTCTAATGTTTAAATAAGTTGCAGATTTTTCTGGTGAAAATTTTAAAATTCAGCTCTAAGTTATCAACTTACAAAACATGGTAACTTCATTTTAATAGAAGGTATGTTGTGGTAATATGCATATAATCAGTTTATTTAAAGCATTTAAATGTTTTGTTGCTGAAAAAAATTTTAATATTGTACTTGTCAATATTTCTTCTAGGTGCAAGATTCTTACTTGTCACAAAATGAATCCATTGTATGCACTTGAATCTCCAGAATAAACTGTTAAAACTGTAATATCATCTGATGTCACTTATTTCATCCAATTGTGTTAAAATAATCTTACTGTTTCGTTTCACTTCCAAATCTAAATTACATTACTTGAAGGTAGATTTAATTGTTTCACTCAAAGTTTGAATACATTTTTACTTGATATGATTGACTTACAAGAGTGAAACACTTTAAACCAAAATGTTCAAATGTAAGTTTTTTTTTTACATAATGTGGTGATCTTTATACTGATGAAGTGTGTCCATTAAATCATTTTTTCTTCAGATTTGATTTGTTTTTTAAAAACACATAAACAAATTAATGGTTGGTTATTATTTCTTATACATTTATTGATAAGTTTCTGTAGCAGTATATTATAATAAAAGTACTGTGTCTATCTATCATGCTAACAACTCCAGACACAACATTTACCTTGTTGCATTGAAAATGGACTTCACATTTTTCATAGGGGATACTTGGAAAAAAATGAATTCAAATTTGTCACATTGATGCATTTAACGACAACATGGAAATGCGTCTGTTAATTTTTTTCTCAGGAAGATCAATACTAACAAGCTACCTCTTTCCACAACAAACATTTGTGAGAAACGAAATAAAATTACATCATCCCCGAGTCAACAATACTCAAAATGAATGAGCCCTGTTTCTATTGCGACTGCCATCATTCAGACTTGATGTTTGAGGCAGTTCTCATATTCTTTGAGTAATTGAAGTTTGAGAAGTACAAAGTATAATAAATAATAGATTCGGTAAATGTAGAAACTATATTTCTTAAATTTGACAAATGGGACCATGTTGTTTTCCCTGACCCAATTGTTAAAATGATAAAATTCCAAGTTTCGTATTGCATGAAATAGGAATCCCCTCTTTTCTCACAAATTTTTTATTAGTGTGTTTTACTTGCAAGTCTTATGTTCCCTTAAGCATTTCCTTGATATAATGACTGTATTCTAAGTCGTATATATTGTATATTAGCAGTATAATTTATCTAAAGTTCGCAATGGTGAATGAAACAAACATTTTATGTATTACAATTTCTATATGTATTCAATTTCTTTTCAATGTTTTGATTTTAGCGTCAGTTCATGATTTATTTAAAAATGTTATTTAATTACAGATCCCATCTTCAATGAAAATGTAAAGTTGAAGCTTTCAACAAGTGACATAAAGACTCTAAATAAAGTGTTTACTTGTCCTTATTGTAATGTTCTGTCAAAGTCACCTTCCCACTATCAGCGTCATCTTCGAGTACATACTGGTGAACGTCCATATGCATGTGACGTTTGTGGAAAACGATTCACTCAAAAATCTAGCATGTCACGTCATATGATTAGTCACTTCAATCAAGCAGCTAATTTCTAATAAATTACATTTAATAACATGTTTTAATTGATTTAATAAATTAAATATTTTTATTATAATACTTTGAAGTACTTCTTATGAATATTTTGAAATGATACGCTGTGTAGTGCGGCTGTGGCAAGAAGGCAGTCAACCTTGTGTCAGTTGATTTTTTAACAGTCGTTAAAGCTTTTTTGGGTAAGAGATTCCATTTTAAAAGCATGAATGACAATCATCATCATTTGTTTCCCAACTTATCATTACTTTTCCTTTTGGCAAGAAGTAATGAACTTAGAATCAGAATCCACATTAAAAACGCCAATTGTAGAAGCACATTCCAGCCTGTCATACCTAGCTTAAAAAATAAACTTGTTTAAATTCATGTGTTTCAACTGGGTTTTTGCTGAGAATCAGGACTATAATTCCTTGTAGTATTGAGTTTTAACTACTTGTATTTATGGTCAACTGTCAATAATATAAAATATTTATGGGAAAATGAATATATTTTTTATTTTAAATGTGTTTGTTATAATTGAAGTGATTTATAATTGTAAGAATAACTTATTTAATTGATTTATTGTTGTTATGTTTGGCTAAAATATTTTTTAAACCTCAGCAACTCAGAAAAAAAAAAAAAATTGCATCCTCCAAAACATTTCATGAAATAATTTTATTCTAATTTGTGTATTATGTATTATCTAGAAATTTATTCCATAAACGAGAATCTTGTATAGAATTGATTCTAAAACAAGTATGACCATAAATGTTAAAAAAGTTGTGGGCTTTGAGCAGGTAATCATTAGTTGACAAAATTCTTTTTACTGTTCTGCTGTTTAAAGTCTAAATATTAGTTTTTAGGTTAAAAAAACCCATTTGGATGTTGTATATCCTTGCTAACCAATTGGGTTGGTATGCAGGGTGCTGGCTTCTAGATTGATAGGTTCGTGTTTCGAATCTGGGGTAAGGAATGGATGTTTGTCTGTGGTGAATTGTATGGCCTTAATAAACAGGTTGTGCCTTGAATGGATGGTATGTATGCAAGATGCAATGCGAATCTAAGCCCCGTTGTTCATTTGATTAATGCCAAGTGGTTCTAAACTTCACCCTTCTAGTGCCATGATGTCTAAAAAACTTCTAACAAGTTCAAATGGGCCAGACTTTGATAAAATGTATATAATATACTGAAAAATGTCAGTTAATGAGTTTCTAATACTCTAAGCTGAGGAATAAGAAGTACTATAGTTTTGTATATTTCGATTTAAAAATAACTTCTATATAGTTTGTTTTTGTATTTTTCTCTATTCCCATCCCATTTTCTAATTTTAATGATATATTTTGAAGTGGTTATATTTTATTAAATGTATTTTCATTGTCTTTGAAATATTTATTTACTATTGTCAGACTAATAAAGAAACTCTAAAAAAGAAACATTTCTTCCATTAGGGTTCGTCATATTTTAATTTAGATTTCTAGAATATGTTACTTATATTTATCTGTAGATTTTTTTTACTGTGCATGTTTTGTAATGTAAATGCCTTGATATGCTATATTAGTTTATCAAACAGGTAATAAAATTTTTATTTCAAAATCAAGAGTTTATTTTTAGTACATTTTATTAGTGCAGTATTATGTGCATTGAGTAACTAAATTATTATGACACTTAAGGTAGTATATGTTTTGTGGGTTACTTTTCTTAAAGTTGCTTAAGTACATTTGACTTATTTGATTGTGATCACAGTAAATGTGCCTGTATTTTATAAATTCTATGTTTTAAATATTGCATTTTTTGGCATGTTATCAAAAGTGAAGGAAAATAAAAGAGAAATTCTCAGAATTTATTTCTGTTTTCTCGGTTTGAAAGTTGCATACTGGTATATATCCCTCTCCATCCAAACTACTGGAATTTTACGGGCCTTAGATATAGAGACATGTGCCAGTGGTAGTTTGAATGAGCACAATAAGGATATTGCTTAACATAAAATTGAATACTACCTGCGAGAAAGTGAATGATGTTGAGAGTAACTCTGTTTGAAGTAGTGACCAAAAGCTGGAATCATATAAACTATTTCAAGGAACATAACATTAGTACTAAATTTTTCCCAAGATTTAAAGTATCACATTCATTTTCTTCCTATCAAGCACTATAGCTCCTATTGAAAGGTTATTAGTGATGAACTATGTTTGTTCCAAAGAAATAATGTGTTGCTGTATCAAAATAAAAGATTTGATGCATTGGCAAATTTTCAGTTTAGCATCCAGTAGACATTGATGATAATATACTTTGTGGTCAGACTTGGTTTTTCTCTGGTTGTTCATTTTCTAAACAATTGTTTCCCAATGTTGACATTACCAGCCCTTTGGGCACTGAAGGAATCATGTGGGACAATGCTGGGTCTAGTAGAAATGGAGGAGCAAGAAGTGGTAAATTACATAAAAAACAGACACATTAGTGATGTGTTGCAAGAATTATGTTGTAAAATACAAGATACACGAGTATAAAAACAAGGTGACAGTTCATAGCAAGTAGTGTTGGCGTGTATGTATTTGCGTGCTTTTCCGACTTAAGTTTTTGATTGTTCTTCTGTTGTCCTGTTTAGTTGAACGTGGTTTTAGTACAGTAACAAATGGTTCAACTAAAAAGAGAAATTAACTGCAAATAATTGATTGGAGGTATAAGGATGCCGCTAATGAAAATATAGCCTAATAGTCAAATTGGTAGTCCAAAACCAAGAATCTTAGTAAATACCCTTATAATTTTAGTCCTGTGTTCATTTTTGAACCATCTGTGTAGAATTCTAAAACTTCACACAGCTTCATAAGTATTATAGTGAAATAAAAAAAGAGGAAGAGTGTGAATTGTCTTTGAAAAATTGGCATTGAAACATAAAAGTTTGGGGAATTGCACTCCAAACTTTTCAAAATGCTCTAATAATTCAAAAGTTTCACCCCATTTGGCTAATCTCTGCTTTGAGTATCCATAATCATTACATGCCAAAGTTCATCTGATCATGTTTAATCCACTATTGCTCTTCATTTATCTCTTAGCCACTGTTCCTTTTTTAATATTGATTCATCCATCTGGTATTTGCACTATCTGAGATAGCTATGTTCCATAAAATAGTCGTGTTCTCAATAATTTGGTTACTGAGTGTATGCTGCTTTTTAAAATTAGTGCATTTAATTTAATAAAGTATGTTGTAAGTATAATGTATAATTTATTAAATTTTTTTTTTAAATGTAAGTTAGTTATTAAAAATAAATAACTGTCAGACTGAGATGTATATCATATAATGTAATGATTTTTCTAATGTTTCATATAACATCAATAGAAAAAATAATATCTAATTTTTCCTGTTATTAAAATAAAAATTTCTGCTGTTCAAAAAATTTTGTTTGAGATACCTTCAGCATATTAATCATGAGATTCTTTTTGTTGCAGATTTAGATTATTCACCAGAATTCCTGAGCACCTCATCTTCAAGATCAAAATCTTCAAATCAAAGCGTCCAAATGTATGAATGCCGTTATTGCAATTACACATCAAGATTTCCCACTACATTAAAACGCCATATCCGTAGGCATACTGGTGAGAGACCCTACTCGTGTTCAGTTTGTGGGAAAAAATTTATTCAAAAAAGTGCTTGCTTACGACACTGTGTGCAAAAAAATTGCCATTCAACACCTAACAACTGCTATGCAATATCTATAGTTTCTACAGTTCCTAACAACCAACTACAAAACTAAAAGCAGTACCAAAACTAGGGACTGACAGTTTAGGTTTTGCCATAGCAAGTAATAATTGTTTAACCTGTGCAATGCCTTTCTTTCAATTCCAAGCTTTTTACTATCGTTATTATGAATTAATTTTGCTTGTTGTTGCATTTCTTTATGGATATTTTATTGTAATATTGTTGTCGTATTTTAATCAGGAGAAAGATGGTTTCGAATTTTGTTAACTAAAAATAGTTAACCAAAATGTAAAATTCTTAGCTTGAATAACTTTGCTATTAAATAAATTACCCCAGAGATATTTTACTGGTGAAAATTAGTCAATTGGTAATAAATGTTTTTTAGGAATGTAGGAAAAGGTTTTTAATGTAAGTATTGGGTTGTGCTGGTACATATGCATATACAGAATAATTTTGTGTGTAGGTTTAGTAAATCTATCTTGGCAAGTACCTACTATCTCATTAATTCATTTTTGTTGTAGTCTTATTCTTATTATTACTAAGGGCTATATTGTAATCTAAACAATATTTTTATAATATTTATACTAATAAAGAGAATAATCAAATCATTCGTAGAAAATTTTTAATCTGAATTTAAAAGTAAGCAAAGGAGTCTAATCATTTGGTTAACTAAAAGTTTAAACTTATGTCAAGTCCAGTTTTTGAATATCAATTTAGTAGTTCCTATAAAAGTCTTGAGTTTAACAAAAGAATCCTTGTACTGGAATTCAAATTGAGGAAACACAGTAGAATTAATGTACACATTTTTATGTGACTAATGGTTCGAAGCACTAAAATAAGAGGGTAAAAGATGTAATAGAACCCTATAATAAAATCTGCCTGTTTATAACCAAATTGAGGAATCATTGGATATTTAAGTCTTTTGTAAGATTGTTTTGAGAAATGCGAAATAATCTGAAATATTATTTATTTTTGGTCTGTTTAGTTAAATGAAATGTGTAAAGCCTCTATTCTGAAACTCTGAGCTTCTGTTTACGAGGACAAATGGTTAAGAATGTTTTTTATCATTTAATTTCAAACAATAGATTTGGGGTGTCTATTGTTGTGGCTGAGTACTTTGGAGTCAGTTGATCACTGAGCAATATTACCTGTTTTCACAACCCTACTAATGCTGTCACATTAATTACATTTCCTATTGAATCACTTAGTATCTAAGATATCTAGTCATTATATTCCACTGGTGCACTGCTTTCAATACATCCAATTAAGTTCCCTAAGATATGGATCAAGTCATACATGCATGCATCTTTTCTAAAAATAAAAATTTTATTTCTTTTTTAAATGCATATAGTATATATGTTTTATGTTATATATATCGATCGAGTCATCGATCTCTCTCTCTCTCTATATATATATATATATAAATTTACAAGGGGATTTTGATAAGATATCCGAATGGGCTGTAAAATGGGGTATGTCATTTAATGTAGGGAAATGTCAAGTTCTGCATATGGGTTACAGGAACAGTGGAGCCGAGTACTGTATGCAGGGAGTAAAGGTAAAGGAGGGAGAAACAGTCAAGGATCTTGGGGTGATAATTGACAGAGATTTTAAAACGGGTCACCAATGTTCAGCTGCGGGTAAGAAGGCTAATAGGTTATTGGGGTATATTAAAAAGACTGTAACTTCAAGGGATAAGAATATAATCTTGCCGTTATATAAGGGTTTAGTAAGACCACATCTAGAATATGCTGTACAATTCTGGGCTCCATATATGAGAAAGGACATAGAATCAATTGAAAGGGTTCAGCACAGAGCTACAAAAATAATAAAGGGGCTAGCAAATTTCGACTATAATGAACGTTTAAGTAAGCTAAACATGTATACACTGGAAAGAAGAAGAAGGAGGGGGGATTTGATTCAGCTTTTCAAGTTTGTAAAACAAGGGGACACAGAGGGCTTAAATTTCAATAGGGATAACAGAACAAGGGGCCATGGGTATAAATTGAATAAGACACATTTTAATCGGGATTTAAGGAAAAACTACTATTTTAATAGGGTAATAGACAGTTGGAACGCGTTGCCAGAAAATATAGTTAATTCAAAGGGAGTGAACGAATTTAAGATACAATTGGATAGTCAGTGGGAATTGGGGAATTCATAAACAAAGGACCAGCCTTGTTGGGCTCGAGCCTGTAGCTGGTCGTCAATATTTGTATATATATATATATATATATACACATACATTTAAAAAAGATATAAATTTAAATATTTTTAATTTTTAGAAAAGATGCTTGTATATGAATATTTTAATATGGGTTGATGTTGCCAAAATCTACTGAACTAACTATTTATCATCTCATTCTTATCATACTATGTTTTCTTGTTGCTGTGCTTTGTTTTTTGCAACAAGCAATTTAATAACTAATTACAGTTGAAAAATGTTTTGGACAAATTGGAGTTTGCATTTCAGAATACTTACATTTAAAACAAAATATGTGTATATAAAAGTAATTATTTATTTGTATCTATGACACATGGTTTTATAATGTACAAGAATGTTTTTACAGGAATTTTTGCAATTCAAAATTTATTTTTTAAGTTTCATTTGTTATAGAAAGTTTTAGAAGTCAGTTTAAAGGCAGAAGTTATAGTAAAAGCATCTATGTAAAGGTATTATGATATTAACTTTTTAATTAAACTTTTTGCTTATCAATTTGTTAGATCAGATGCTTCATTTTTTGTTTATCAGAAACTCAATTATTTATAAATGCATGCTACAAATCTAATTTTCAGCAAAGCATTTAGGAGACTTTTAACTGAATTCTTAACTATGCTCTTTTAAAATTAATAATCAAACATTTATTTGTACAATA
Source organism: Metellina segmentata (assembly GCA_947359465.1). Lineage (NCBI taxonomy): Eukaryota > Metazoa > Arthropoda > Arachnida > Araneae > Tetragnathidae > Metellina > Metellina segmentata. The sequence continues at coordinate 32,741,020 of OX375878.1, read as the reverse complement.
TTAAATGCATAGGAATGTACACGTTATTATATGGTTTATATTCCCTTTATGCAATGAAAACAGAAATTCACTTTATTTTCTGAGTAGAATGCATGTAATAAAGCAACATATTTGTTTTCTGTTGGCTCCTGTTTCCATAGGACATCACTGACTGTCCTTTGAATTCCAATCAATTGCATGTAAAAATGCCAGAATGGCATACATCCTTCTTCACTTGTATTTTTTACAAGAGGATTTCTGGATGATTGAACATTGGGTATTAAATCTGAAATAATTTTCATTTAACTAATTCTTACTTTTGGAGCTTTTTCTAACCCCAAAGATCCACAGAAGATATTCTTGGATTAGGTAATTTGATTAAATAGCTGTTCGACCCTTAGGAAACTCAACTGCTGCAATATTATGAACTGCTTAGAATTCTGTTGAACCTAAAGTAACCAACACTAAAATTATGCAATGATACACGGAATTAAAAATTTCCTTTTTTCCATCAATTCTGTAAAGCTACAAAACTTTCTATGAAGTCTTAAAAATTATCTTTACTTATAGTTTATGGATAATTTATTGCACAAATTGATCCACTTTATCTATCCATTTAAAGAGCTTGAAATTCGCTATACCTACATTGATATTGTACTATGAATGTTGAAATAAATAATTTATGATAAGTTGTGTATTGTTTTTTTCTAATTCATAATTATGACTTCATAAAAATTTAATGTTAGTGGTGTTAGAGTATCTTGAACTATTTTCCCTCTCATAAGTTTTACATTCTTTGTTCTTTCAAGGATTTAGAGATTTATTGGAATTTGTTAAAAATACAAATTTCAAATTAAGTTCAAGATAATTTCAATTGCATTCTTTAAGTTTGCATGCCTGCAAGTTTATTATAAGCATTGATTTTTTAAAGTATTTAATCTTAAACTATGTTAAAATTATTTTCTTTGATAAATGAGAGATGAAAACTAAATTTTGTTTTAAAAGTTGGATTTATTTTGTACCCGATGCAACATTGTGTCCTCAGTACATCTAATTTGAAAATTATATTCATCTGTGGAATCTCTATTAAAAAAGAATTGCTGATGCAGCATTGAAAGCTCTCTTTTTTTCGGTCGATTCTTAGACGATTTCCTGAGAAAGTACGGATCAGAAAATTACGAAATTAACATGGTTTGTTCAAAATTGTACAGGGAACAAAATGGAGAAATTTTTTTTCCGATGTGGCTATTAGTTTAGGGTTTATTAAGTCTCAAAGTCGGAAAAAGAGAAATTTGTTACGCGAGTGAGCAAAAGACATACAAATCTTTAGTCGTGAGGTTTTTTTTAGAGTACCTCTAAATGTAAATTTTTGCACCTCGTTGAGTTTTTTTAGAAATTTCAATTTGGTTCCTGATAATATTTTTTGAAAATTCAAGACATTTTTGTTGAAACTAATATCTATTCTTTTTACTATTAGTTTTTATCACAAAGCATGGAATGTACTCTTTCTTATGGTAGAATTTTTTGTAAAATTGGTTAATAAATAAATCCGATGTGATCAGAAGTTGGTCCTACAAATTTTGTATTTTTTAAATTGCGGCGCAAAAGCGTGCATGTTTCTTTATCGAAATGAAGGTTGCATTTCTTTCTAACGGTTTGCAAGAAATCAAATTTATCTTAGCAACAATTACTATATCAACAATTTTTTTATTTGGCCATTGAAACTACTTGTGAAACCAGCTGTGACGTCATGGAGCGCAGCAGAAAGCTCAACTCCTTTTTTTTAGTTCTATTCTCAGATGGTTTCCCAAGAAAGTACAGATCAGAAAATTACGAGATTAACATGGTTTATTCAAAATTGTACAGGGAACAAGATGAAGAAGGTTTTTTTGCTGATGTGACTATTACTTTTGTGTACATTAAGTGTTAATTAAAAAAAAAGAAGCGAAATCTCTTGCGAAGGGAGTGTTGGTTTTTGAAGCAAACCAAATGGGATTGCATAGCAATCACCAGGGGTTGGCGTCTATTATCGATCAAGAGGCGAAGCCCCTCCTGTGACATCATAAACCGGAAAGTCAAATCCGGATTATACAAATTATGAAGATAGTTTCGCCGTCACAGGAGATTAAATCTTCGAAAAAAGTGTTGGTTTGAGTAACTAACCAAATGGGATTTGCAAAATTAGTGTTGGTTTGCAAAGCAAACCAAATGGGATTGTGTATCAATCCCCTGGGGTTGGCGAGTATAAGCGAACAGGGGGCAAAACCCCCTAGTACTGAAAATAATGCTTCCCTTTGAATTGCATTCATTATAAAATATAGATTCTTATGCTGGTTTATAATATAAATAGTAACACTGATAAAAAACAACAACCTGGGGCTGAACTATTGAAAAAACTTTAATTTCAATCGTGCAATAAAAATCTTAATTTATTAAAAAGCACTCAACAAGTTATTTTACGTACTTAAACCTTTTGAATGGCATTGTGTTCTTTAAATTATACTTTGTTGAACTAGAAAACATGTGAATATTTATTCTATTTTTAATATTTTTTCCTCAACTGCTGAGAATTTCCTTTGAAATTTTCATAAAATGCTCACAAATAATTGATTGTCAATTTACACAAGTCCATGTAATTAATTAGAAATTAAAACAGTTCACCTTTTATTATCAGTACTAAAAATTGTAGTACAAAAGTCCTTAATAACAGATAGCATGTATCATATTAAGCAACATGATTAGCTTTAAGGTTAACAATCTTACACTCATACTGATGTGTACATCACATGTCTATTTACATATGTACAATACTTTTGAGCCATCCCCCATCCTCAGTAACACTTTCAGAGGACTCTGGGAAAATGCCACATTTTCTTATTGAAGAGAAACCATCCTTGTATCTCCTTGTTTTTCTTCAGAGATTGACTGAGAAATTGGCTATCTCCTAATGACACATGATGGATAATCATGCATGAAATTACATTTCATCACAATTTCAGGGTAGTTTAGTTTCTTAAGTGAAAACAGACAACAGACTTAAACATAAAAAGAATAAACCTATGCCAAGTAAAGCATACATAGAAAGGTTGGAACCATATTTAGCCTGCAAAACAAGAAAGATTAAGCTTATTAAAAACACTTTATATTATATTCTTTAAATTTTTTAATTCAATTTATTACAATAGTGAAAAAATAATTCTTGCATGACCTTTTAAATGTGCTGTATTTTTGAAATTATGCAAACTATTACATAATATGCAACAGCATCTGGGAAATGTAAACTTGTCATATATATATATAAGCAGTGACCAGGTTGATTGGTTCAGAATATCAAAATAGGGCATTTCAGTTTTTTAGGTTTTATGCTCTTGGGTGTTTTCACTATGGTAAGAAATGTGTAAGTTACACCAGAAAAATTTACAGTTTAGTTTGTTGCTACAGTCATTTTGGGCTACATCAGGCTCACAGATTAAAATTCCATTCAAGATATTTCTTAGAGTTGGGTTAATCCCTTGAATATCAACAATTTAAGAAATGGGAACCCATAGTACTGTACGTATGATTCACATTCAATGAAAGCTATGATCAAGAAAAAAATATCACACTACTATTATTGCATCATATTTTGAAGATAATTATAATTTCTCTTGGAAATTGGCATACCCATCTGTTGATTTGAAACTAACATAGAAAGTGATTAGTCATTAACTCATTTCAGTAATGCACCTCTAGTGGTTTTCCAAATAGTGACGTATACAATATTTTAATAAATATTTGACCGTTTCATGTCATTTAGTACCATAATACTATTCCGAAAGGCACTAATAATACGGATGGATGATACTAATAATACGTATGTTTAGCACTAATAATACGGTTGGATGATACTAATAATTACGGATGAATCGTATTGCTATTCAGAAACGAGAGAAGAGATAAATAATTCAAATGCGCTCCTCACAAATGTCTGACCACATAACCAGACAGAAGCATTTCTTACTTCATTTTAGAGTACCATTAAAAGAAACCATGAACAAAGCTCGGCCTTTAGCAAGTTTCTATTGCATTGTACATAAAAAAATTATAATTAAAACAGCATATATATTAACTAATTCTGTCTATACAAACTTCCTTACTAATGGAATATATAGGAAACCAAAACGAATGGGAGAATTGAAAATTTTTATGCTATAAAAGCATGCATACTACATATTTGTTTTATTTTCTTTTCGTTTTTAAAATAAATAATTTCTTTTCTCTTAAACTTTTAATGCCATTTGTGCTTTGCCGACCAACTAGTATAGTGGTTAAGGTGTTAGCCTCTAGATCGGAAGGTTCCTGGTGCACCTTAAATCTGTCGTTGCCGAAAGTCCTCATGTTGGGTTGGCGTGGAAGTTTGGAGAGTGGGGTGCCAGCTCAGGTGTTGCTTCGTCATCTGACCGTAGTTCAAAATTACGTGGTGTTGTCCTCCCATCTTTCCCTTAAGGAACTGATCCTGAACCCTCGTCAATAGCCTGTTGTGTTGCTCTAGTACGACGTTAACTAAAATTACCATTGCCATTTGTGCTTTAGTTTATAAAGTTTTCATTTAAAAAGCAAAGGTGGTTTTGGGGAATGATACATTTTTTTCAACCTAAAAGTTATTCAAGACAGTACAAAAATGGTCTACAAAAACTCAGCTGTCAAATCCTCGTATGCAAAACTGATAGACAACATTTTGGAAATTTCAATACTGTATATGTGTGTGTATATATATTGGGGTTTGGATGATGTGATGTGACTGCGACAAAAGTTATTGCTTCTTATAAGAATCGGTTCAAATCAAATCTATTAAATGATATCAATCTTTCTGAAATATAACTTGAAACTCAATCAAAATAGACAAGAACACAAAAATATAGCAAACTTACTTTTTTAATGTCGAATCGATATCCTATAATTCTTTCAAATTGCTCTGACATATTAATTAGTTGTCGTGCTGTTTGTTTAACTGCTCTGCAATTCATCTTTGTTCTATAATAAAATAAAATTGTATATTTAACAAAAAAGTACAATAGAAAAAATGTATAATAGTTATACATTTCATTGCTGAGACTTGTAATGTATTGCACATCATAATCTGAATACCTATGTTGTTTCCAAGATTTGCATTTTGTGAGTTATTCGTAGTGTAATAATTTGTAACATATTTTTTGAGTGTAGGTTCTCAATATTGCACATTTGTGTTAGAACTGAAACCACACTTTTTTTTGCCATTTAGAGAGAACTTTCAAAATTTTATGAAACATGGATTACACCTCTTTGAATTAAGCTTGATTTTGTAATTTTTTAAAATTTAAATTTAGTTTTTCTATTTTTTAGTGTTGCTTTGTTTGAATTATTTTAAAATCTTAAAAACTTGTCTTTGCTCCTGTAAAATTGTATTCCAATCCTGATATTCTTTAAAAATAGAAATTTTATTTTAGTATCAGTAATTTATCTTTTAAAATTTGATTTAAACATTTTAGGTTTACATTAGCAGTACAATTTTTACCCTGTTTTCTTAAACTGTAGTTGTAAAAATCTATATTAAATATTTCTCTTTCTAAAAATTTACATAAAAATATATTTTGAATTGTTTTGACTGAAAAAAAGTTTGGACCTTTTTTGTTTTTGAAACGGGATTGCTCCTCAACATTTTCTCTGTATATGTAAATAAAATGAAAACTTTTAAACTGTAATAGGTGTTTTTCTGGTAACCAGTTTAAGTTTGATTGCACATAAATAAAAAGAACACAGATTTAAGTTTCTTTTCCAGACCAAAAAATGTCGGTGTTTCTTTTAATTTGTATTAAGTTTGTTCTATGTTTTTGGTAATTAGTCTGAGTGATAAGGGAAAAAAAAATCAAACAATAAATTGAAGTGCCATTTTAAAATTGTGATGTTGGAATTTGTTTTTAAAAATGAGGCAGCTATTTTACTTTTGCATTCAGAAAGGAATCTGATAATTTTTCTTTTCCCTTGATTTTTCCACTGTATTACTTGATATACTTAGACAACATTTTACTTTACCTCTAAGTGGAGTGTCAGAACATTACTGAACCTAATATCTATTAACTTGTAAGATCACCAAATTAAATATTGCATGATTTTACGGTGTTTAAAATGTTAAAACAATCAAAAAAGTTTATGTACATGCATTTAATTAATTTGAAATATTATATGTACTGTAAAATAGGTACGGAAAAACATAATCAATGAATTTTCTTTCCATGTCTCAAAAAGTTTTCGTATTTTAAAATAATTATGTCCACTGGCATGTGCAAAATTTAAAGACCATTTCGTTTTTTCGCAGTACTTTTGCAATAAAGCAGCCTAAATAAAATTCATACCTAAGACATCAATGTGCACCATGTCGATGAATGAAATATGTACAACAATGAATCAGATTCAAATGGGGGTTTATTAAAAAAGGGCTGTAAAGCATACGTACCATTGCACAGTGGAATCTTTCTTAAAGATCAAATAAAGCAGAGGTGGGGAATATGTCCCTGCACAGGGACAGCCTCTAAACACGCTTAACATGAGTTAGTGTTTGAGCTCTTCAAGCAACATTGTCTACTCCTGTTAATGATACTTTCAATTGATGGATATTTTGCATTGGATGTGGGCATGATGTAAAATGTTCTATAGAATTCCAATCACAGGAATACGCTGGTCAATCCATACGAGTGATATCACTTTCCAACAGTTCATCCACATCACTAGTACGATGTGATCTGTCATGATCGTCCATAAAAATGAACTTGACCAATGGCAATTAGGAAAAGACGTGAATGGGAAGGATCACCTCATGGGGAAGGATCTTATTGTCTTTCTACCAATCAGCTTTTGTTATGCAAATCGTTGCAAGGTTTTGTGTTTCATATTCCGGGCTTAATCTCACGGAATACTGTCGTCAAGTTTTGTACGCCAGTGTGTATACAGATTGTGAAACATAAAAATTGTCAGGATTTTATCTAAAATTAGGAAAAGGGATTTGTATGTTTAGTGGTCACAAGAAATTCCAATTTAAAGCTTGAAATGCGAAAACATAACCAAAGAATTTTCTCTCTCTGTGTGTGTGTATATATATATATATATATATATATATATATATATATATATATATATATACACACACATATACATACACAGCATGTAAAATACATAAACAGTATCAAGTTTCGAGATAAAAATTAGGGGAAAATGCTTTGCATATTTATGTTGGCACAAGAAAAGTAATGCAAATAACAGAAATGTAATACAAAATAAAAACATACCTTGTAACTCTATAAAGAGAACCCAAAGTGAATCCTGAGCCGAATAATTAATTAACCCTGCTAAAAAAAAGGCAGTGCCCTTGTCATGAAAGACCGCTTGCACTTTCACATTTGCCTCCGCTCTAGCTGAATGGAAATGTTCGGGCAGCTGGAGGAGTATTTTGCAGACAAAAGGTATTTTGGCCTTGACCTACACCTTGACAGGCTGGTCACACACCTTAGAGGTTTCTTTCACCCTACATTTTTCAAGATTGAAGCTCCCTTCTAGCACTGATGTTTCCCGAGTTTCTTAGACTGTTTCGGGCAGTGAAATGGCCACAATTGATCCAAAATGCTGGCAAGTGTGAAGTTTCCAAAAATGCACACATTCGTATAAGTGGCACTAATAATACGGATGTATGGCTCTAATAATACAGATGTATGGCTCTAATAATACGGATAGACACTACATGCAGCGGCGACGAGATATTTCGTTCAAGATCTGACTATAATTGAAATGTTTCCAAGATATTGCAGCTTTTTTAATGATGACGAAGTATTTCGTCCTTCAAGGTCTGATTAGTTTTTCTAATGACGAGATACCTCGTCGAGACAGTCACCAATTGGGTTCAAACGTTTTTTTCTTAGAATAATACAGTTTTTGCTATGCATGTGAAAGGAATGTGCCTTCTTTCATGCACTGCATCTTTTGAATACAATACTTAAAGGCCAATTCTTTTCAAGTGCCTTCTGTAGTCGTATTGCTAGTCAGAAACGAGAGAAGATATAAATAATTCAAATGCGCTCCTCACAAATGTCTGACCACATAACCAGACAGGAACAATTCTTACTTCATTTTAGAGTACCATTAAAAGAAACCATGAACAAAGCTCGGCCTTTAGCAAGTTTCTATTGCATTGTACATAAAAAAATTATAATTAAAACAGCATAGATATTAACTAATTCGTCTCTGCAAGTGGTCAGCTAAACCTCAGGAATAACCATGGTTCTAGTTCATTGATAAGTATGTAACAAATTTTACTTCTTTATAATTACGGTACACAAAGTGCCAAATCCGGACGTCCAAAATTGTCCAAAATCCGGACGTTTTGCTAACCGATGTTTTTTGTTTTCACACTTTTTCCATCTTTCCGAAATTTTTTAAAGAATATGGAGTTAAACCTAGACCAAATTGATGAAAAACAACTCAAAATAATTAACATGTTCAGAGTAAATACCACACAGAAAAATTAGAATATTTGCTAGTAAAAATTTGTTGCATTGTATTAAAAAGGTTTTTTTCTTTAAAAAATAATTAATCCTGTTTATATACATGCTATTTTACTATTACAAACGCAAAATTCGCGAGGTGTGTGTGTGTGTTAGATTAAGGGTTATTTGACAAAAATGCAAATAATCCGAAATTTGGAATGGCGTAGGTCCGGAGAATTCCGGATTTCGGACATTGTACTGTATACAAAAAATTAAATTCAGTAATTGAAAATTTCTGTAAAATGAAGAACCCCAGACGAGCCCTATCAAAAAATTCAATAGATGAGTGAACTCATTCATCTGACCCTTAGTTGAGTCACGAGTAGTACTATCAGGGAGGCGCAAGAAATGTTCTCAAAAGTTACTTACAGTTTTAGCTCAACCTGGATCATGTTTCATCTCTCTATATTAAAAAAAGTTACCGCCGCCACCGAAGGATTGAAAACTGTGTTGTTTAGCTCGATTTCTCGATTTAGCTTTCCAATTTAAACAGTAATGCCTCAAGTACCTCATGAGGCATTACTGTTAAAATTGGAAAGGCTGGGGATTCAGGGAAAAACATTAATATGGATAAAGAATTGGTTATTGGGTAGAAAGCAGAGAGTGCAGGTAAAAGGAAATTATTCACAGTGGACAGAAGTTATAAGTGGGGTGCCTCAGGGATCAGTTTTGGGACCAATTTTATTTATAATTTTCATAGATGATATAGGTCAGGGGATCAAGAATAGAATCAGTATATTTGCAGATCACTTAAAAATATGGGGGACAGTGGATACCAAGTTACATATAGAGAATTTACAAGGGAATTTTGATAAGATATCCGAATGGGCTGTAAAATGGGGTATGTCATTTAAAATAGGAAAATATGAAGTTTTGCATATGGGTTAGAGGAACAGTGGAGCCGAGTACTGTCTGCAGGGAGTAAAGGTAAAGGAGGGAGAAACAGTCAAGGATCTTGGGGTGATAATTCACAGGGATTTTAAAACGGGTCACCAATGTTCAGCTGCGGGTAAAAAGGCTAATAGGTTATTGGGGTATATTAAAAAGACTGTAACTTCAAGGGATAAGAATATAATCTTGCCGTTATATAAGGGTTTAGTAAGACCACATCTAGAATATGCTGTACAATTCTGGGCTCCATATATGAGAAAGGACATAGAATCAATTGAAAGGGTTCAGCACAGAGCTACAAAAATAATAAAGGGGCTAGCAAATTTCGACTATAATGAACGTTTAAGTAAGCTAAACATGTATACACTGGAAAGAAGAAGAAGGAGGGGGGGGATTTGATTCAGCTTTTCAAGTTTGTAAAACAAGGGGACACAGAGGGCTTAAATTTCAATAGGGATAACAAAACAAGGGGCCATGGGTATAAATTGAATAAGACACATTTTAATCGGGATTTAAGGAAAAACTACTACTTTAATAGGGTAATAGACAGTTGGAACGCGTTGCCAGAAAATATAGTTAATTCAAAGGGAGTGTACGAATTTAAGATACGATTGGATAGTCAGTGGGAATTGGGGAATTCATAAACAAAGGACCAGCCTTGTTGGGATCGAGCCTGTAGATGGTCGTCAATATTTGTATTTGTATTTGTATTTGTTTAGCTCGATTCTTTGGCGGTTTTCCCGAGAAAGTACGGATCAGAAAATTACGAAATTAACATGGTTTGTTCATCGTGTTCCCTGGATGACTGTGAAGAATTTTTTCGATGCGGCTATTAGTTTAGGGTTTATTAAGTGTCAAAATAAAAAAAAGCGAAATTTCTAACACGAGTGAGCAAAATCACAAATTTCCAGTCTTCAGTCGTAATTTTTGAGAGTAGAGTTGGCAAGCGTAATCGAGCTGTGGGCGGAGCCCCCTAGTTAGAAACAAATTGGTTTCTTAAGAACTGCAATTTTTTCTTTCTTGGAAAAGAAAATATCGGTGATAGTCCAATCTGTTTTTTTCCTTTTCGTCAAACCAACCGATAAATGCCGATTAAGTATTGTTCAACACTATAATCTTCTTGGTGTGTAAAATCGAATGAGCGTTGCGTATAATGATTTTCCGATTGTTTCTAGACATTTTTTTAAACCAGTGATTAGCGAAATGTCGATTTACACTGAATAAATCACACTTATTAACAGCTTCATTCCCGGGGCATGAGCTCTGCTACCGGGCGCGTCGGCAGGTGGCGGATAGCCGAAAGTCCTGAGCCGAAACATACTCAGGATATCTCCGAATCTATATATATAAGAATGGAGTGTTTGTTTGTACATTCAATATTTTCGACCCATTTCAAGTTTTCTATCCGTTTTGGACCCTTCTGATGCCGAATCCGCCTTTTTTTCGTTTGGTGTCTGTCTGTCTGTCCGTCTGTCTGTCTGTCTGTCTGTCTGTATGTTGTGCCCTATACACGTCCACGCGGTTTAAGATATTTTCATGAAAATTTGCATACAGTGAGTACTTATCTTCATTTAGTGAGTGGTATTGGTTGCGAAAGTCTGTCTGTCCGTCTTTCTGTTCTATGCTCAATTTTGTGTTTGTGTGTTTGTGTAAACATCACATGAATTGTATTCCAGATATTTGATTGAATTGTATTTTATTTTATACATTATCTATTAGTTTAGTGAACGCAATATTAAACATTTCTTTATTGTTATATTTAGTTGAGTTTCATGCTAAAACACCTGAGTAAGTATACTTAAATCAACCATAATTTGGTAGTTTTGGAAAAATTGGAATGTCTATTGAATATTACGATTACTTCGATTGCTTTACCAGTACTGCTGAAAAAGTAATTATTCTTCAAAATTTTTTTTTTTTTTTTTTTTTATGGAATTTCATCTTTGATACTTCATTTATTTCGAGTCTTATTTTTATTCTTTGCGCAATGAAAACGATTTCCGAATATTTGGGACAGACGATATTTTTCAATGAAATGAGAATGAACAAGATCGCGCGAGCAGTGATATTTTTTCTGGTTCTTTCGCTCTGAATTAATTTCACATTTCTAAATTTTGTACACTTTTAGTTGTAAGTTGTGGCAACTGTGCGAGATCAAGAGATAAAATTGAATCACAAATTAATATCTTTAGAACAATTTTTTGCGACATCTTTTATTTTGTTTTACTTCGCTGTTTCCAGTTTTAAATATTTATTATTTTAATAAATGTGTTTTCCTTCTCATCACACGCAACAGCACCACAAAGTATTAGACTTAAGGTAAGTCAGTATAAATTTTCAGTAAATTTTAAGTGTAGTTATGCCATTATTGAAAGAATAATGCCGTTATTTAAAGAATAATGCCGTTATTGAAAGAATAATGCCGTTATTTAAAGAATAATGCCGTTATTTAAAGAATAATGCCGTTATTTAAAGAATAATGCCGTTATTTAAAGAATAATGCCGTTATTTTAAAGAATAATGCCGTTATTTAAAGAATAATGCCGTTATTGAAAGAATAATAATGTTTATTAATCCAAACTGGAACTTTTTCCAAAATTAAAAAATTTGTTGTAATAATGACATGAGAAGATTGCAAAATTTCACAATGTCGCATACCGGAGGCAAGAGTGCCACAAGTAAAAAAATATTGTTTTGTTGACTATGAGTGCGAGAGCACTCGCCGTAAATCGTAATTTTAATTAATTGAGTTGAACATGAAAAGAACTTAAGAAAGGGAATTCCAAATCTTCCTATAAATCGTCTTTTATAGTAGTAACCTTAGTATCACCTTTTGTCATTTTGTAGCTTTGTCATACAGCAATTGTAAGATGTATGTGAAATGTATTACATGAATGGATATGCATGTGTATGATTTTTGTCCAAAGTAAGTTGTAGAAAATATAAAGATGGCGAAAGATGTTAAAATAAATTTTTATTCTACAAAAAACGTAAGTCATTGTATAATTTGATTATCTCTTCAATCTAGAGTAAACCAATTCAAACCGAGTAAGGTCGGGTATTTTGCTAGTATTGAATAAGGGGGCGCGGACAAGCTTGCGTTAACCCAAAGTGTTATGCGACCCGTGCTGATGGGTGTATGGTACCGACGGTTAATTGGTGCCTTTTACGGAGCCTCCTAGAGTGCTTGGCGACCTCTAGGAGTAATTTGCCTTACCCTGGTATGCAGGCTCTTGCGGGGTGGACTGCATAATTCCTGCGGTATATACACCAATCTATGGAAAAAAATAATGAAAACAAAAACCAAACCACCGACTCCAAAGAGGAGGATAATCAGACCTTGATGGAGACCCAATCCTCAGGATCAGGCCCTGCAACCCCACAGACAGACCTTGAAGGAGATCGAGATCTCCAAAAGATAGTCTTGGGGCTTGACAGGATTGATATACAGAGGAAAAAAATCTCTGGGGCTGCCAAAAAAAGGCTGACCAAAGAAAGGAAGTTAGCTGAGAGTACATGGGTAGAGAACAGACCCAAACCAAAAGCCAAAACCACTCCAAAGGGAAAGGAGTTACAGACCCCGATCAGGCCCTCTACCAAGAGGCCAAGGTCGGATGGTAGTACTCCCCACTCTCAGGAGAAAATGTCAACAAAGAGGGCTAAACCCGGAAACGGGGCAGACCCTAGTTATAGTGACACCTTATCGGCTGTGAAGATGGCAGTTGTCGTGGAAGGATATCCAGACCAGAAACTGTCAGAAGAACAGCTGATGACCTTCCAACTAGACGCAATGTCTAAGATTGAGGGCGTTCCTACGGGAACAGGACCTCAATTCAAATATTGTCGTCTGGAAGGAGGAGCTATAATTATCCTCTGTGCCGACTCTAACAGCAGCCAATGGCTGACCAGAACTGTTAGAGAAATGTCACCATGGAACGGCTTGTCCCTCCTTGTTGACGAGGCACGCAAAATAGTTAAAACCAAAAAATTTATAGCCAAGATCCCAGCTATATACAACAAGTTCTCCGGTAAAGAGATTCTACAAAAAGTAGAAGCTCAGAACGAAGGACTAACTGCCACAGAATGGGGAATCCTCAACCAAAAATCTGGTAATGAGGGTAGAACCATTGTGGTAAGTATTCCAGAACAAGATGCCAAGACCTTGATGGGTAGAGAATGTAAATTCTACATAGGCTTTACCCAAGTGCAGGCTAGGGCTCTGGAAAAACCTGCTACAGCTTCCACTGACAATGTCAATGAAGCTCCTGCAGGCCAACCTGCAGCATAAACGACTTGCTGCAGCCAACCTCAGTAGGGTTTTCCGGACTGAGGGAATCCACATTGCCCTAATCCAAGAACCCTGGCTGTACAAAGAAGGCATCAGGGGATTAAAGGACAGTGGAGGTAAGTTAATTTATGATTTTGCAAGCTCCTCTCCAAGAGCTTGCTTACTTATTAACAACAACATCGATGCAATGCCGATCCATGAACTTTGTTCTAGGGATTTGGCAGTAGCAAAGATAACTCTTCAGAATGGCGGGAGAACCAGAGAAATCTTGATAGGCTCTGGGTACCTGCCATATGAGGAAAAAGATCCTGTGAGTGCAGAGCTGAAGAGATTGTTGACAGCGTGTGCAGAACAGCAATCGGGATTGATTCTCGGTTGTGATGTGAATGCACACCACACAATCTGGGGCAGCTCCAATATCAATGACTGAGGTGAAGCTCTTTTAGACTTTGTACTTGAAAATAACCTAGATATCTTAAATGTAGGAAACAAACCGACCTTTATAACCAGTGTAAGAAAGGAAGTACTTGATATAACCTTAGCCAGCCCTGAACTAAGTAGTTATATTCACAATTGGCATGTTGATGAGAAGCCTTCAATGGCAGACCATCAATTTATCCACTTCTCACTGAAATCTGAATATCACTGGGAGAAGACGTTCAGAGATCCCAAAAGGACGAACTGGACCTTTTTTTACAATGAACTCCAGAATTACCTGGAGGACTTCTCTCGGAAAATCTATGATACTTACGATCTAGAACTGTTCGCAGACGGCCTGCAGCAGGCAAACTATATTTCATATACAAATAACTGTCCCCTGCTTCTAAGGAAAGGCAAACAACCTAACTCATGGTGGAACCAAGACCTTATGAGGCAGAGGAAGACAGTAAGAAAACTTTTCAGGAAAGCAAAGAAATCTGGCAAGTGGGAAGAATACAAGTGCCTACTTTCAGAATACAACAAAGCTGTTCGAATGGCCAAAAGGAATTCATGGAGGAAGTTCTGTGATTCGGTTGAAAGTACCGCTGAGGGCGCTAGACTCCACAAAATTCTTAAAAGAGATACACCAATATTGGTGGGGACCCTTAAGAATAATTCCGGTGGCTATACCAAAACTGGCAGAGAAGTTATAGAGACTCTGGTTGAGACACATTTTCCAAACTCCAACTTGGTACCTAATGAGTTAAACCCTTCTCCCCTGGGATATCCAATAAGGGTAAGAAGGGAAAACTGGATAGTTGCCAAGAAAATTTTTACTGTTAAACAAGTACTATGGGCTATCAACTCATTTGAACCATATAAAACTCCAGGACCAGATAGGATAATACCGATTGTGCTTCAGAAATCGGCCGATCTCATCTCACGGGTCTTGTGTAAAATGTTCAGAGCTAGTCTAGCTCTTGAATATATCCCCAGACCATGGAGAAAGGCAAGGGTAGTCTTTCTGCCCAAACCTGGAAAAAGCCAATATGACCAGGCTAAGAACTTTCGTCCTATCAGTCTATCATCTTTCATACTTAAGTGTATGGAAAAAATAATTGATAGACACATTAGGGATGTAATGAGGAGTACCAGACCTCTTCACAAAAACCAATTTGCCTATCAACCCGGTAAATCTACAGAGGTGGCTTTGCAACACCTGGTTGTAAAGATTGAGAAGACCCTGGAGTGCAAGGAAATGGCTTTGGCAGCTTTTCTTGATATTGAGGGTGCTTTCGATAATACCTCTTTTAACTCAATCGCTGCTGCTGCTGCCAGCAGAGCTATTGAATCACAGGTCTGCAAATGGATAAACTCCTTGTTAGCAGACAGAATTATTACAACAGAGTTGTTTGGGGCAACACTTCAGGCTAGACCCACTAGAGGCTGCCCTCAGGGAGGAGTTCTCTCCCCTCTGTTGTGGAATCTGGTGGTTGATGACCTAATTGCAGACCTCAATCAAAGCGGCATTTATGCCCAGGGATATGCAGATGACATTGTCGTCTACATATCGGGCATGGATGAGAAAACGGTGATAAATATCATACAGGGGACCCTGAACAGAATCGCAAGATGGTGCTGTGAAAAGAATTTGAGAGTAAATCCTCAAAAGACTACTCTTGTCCCATTTACACGAAGAAGAACCTGCATTGACAAAAGTGATATACCTACCCTACTAGGGGAAAAAGTAAATATGCTGAGCGAGGTTAAATATCTGGGAGTTATACTGGACACTAAATTAACCTGGAATCAGCATTTGAAAAGTAAAATTAAACAAGCAAAAGTTGGACTTCTACGATGTAGAAGAGTTCTTGGTAAATCATGGGGTCTAAGGCCAAAGATGACCTATTGACTATACACTATGGCTATTAGACCCATTGTGACCTATGCGGCTGTGGTCTGGTGGAAAAAGACGGAACAATTGACTGTTAAGACCAAGCTAGACAGTCTTCAAAGAGCTGCCTGCCTGAGTATAACAGGTGCTATGTCCTCCACTCCCACCAGAGCCATGGAAATTATTCTATCTGTCGTCCCACTTGATATCTTTATTAGCGGTGCTGCCAGAAGAAGTTCCTACAGACTGGAAAACGCTGGACTGTGGATGGATTTTGCCAGCCAAAAGTCCCACACCAGTATTAACCAAAAATTCTTTGACCCTATACTTTTGATGCCCTCTGACATCATGGAGACAAGATTCCTCTTTCAAAGACCCTTTGAGGTACTTATTGACCTAAGAGAGGAATGGAAAGAGGAAAACTACAAGCTCACAAATGGAGACATTGTGTGGTACACAGATGGCTCCAGACAAAACGAAAAGGCAGGTGCTGGAATATGTGGGATCAGACCTAAGGCAAGGATTTCCCGAAAATTAGAAAAACATGCCACAGTATTTCAAGCGGAACTGCTTGCTATCATCTACTGTCTACAAGAATGTTCTAGAAGATCCTACTCAAATAGGAAAATCTACATATTCAGTGACAGTCAAGCAGCCTTAAAGGCAATAAACTCATTCCAAATAAGCTCCAAACTTGTTTGGGAATGTAGGAACCTTCTACATGACTTGGGGACCCATAATAGGATCTTTCTTACTTGGGTACCAGGGCATACTGGTGTAGAAGGAAACGAAAATGCAGATAAGTTAGCCAAACTGGGGACTGCAGACCTACCTTTAAGCCCTGAGCCTTTTTGCGGGATCTCTAAGACTACCGCAAAAAGGGTGATAGGAGAAAGAATGCTTAAAGAAACTACAAAAAAGTGGAAGCAAACCACCGATCAAAATAAATGATGAGTTAAAATTGTGTCACTATCAGTTATAATGTAGTCAGGCGATCAAGATTGATACGTGATAATGTAGTGGCTTTCGAAAGATCAGTACAAAGGCGTTGGATCAAATATTATACACATGCTAAATAATACAAACAACTACATTTATAATTTTGTTCGAAATCTTAAAAAGGGGTTTAATGGGATTCCTAGTTTTGCACAAGAATAATCACTTATTATGAGTAAAGTAAAGATTTGTGTTGAAAAAGACGCACGTGAAATCGCGTACACCGGTCAGATCCCCGTCACAATCTTTTTCTCCCCTGTTCTTAAGAGAACCCCCTGCATCCAGCTTCCTCACTCCTCTGGGTCTGTAGCTTCGCGGGAGAAAAGGGAAAACCCTCATTGGTGGAAAGGGTAACTGGATGTCATCCCATCGGCTTCAAATAGGATAGGGGGTCATCCCAAAAGTCAAAACTAGTGGAAGGCTTGCAGCAATGTGCTATATATAAAGTCTAATGGACAGGTAGTGAGGGTAGTTTCACAACATATCGTATGTTTCCATTAGCTTGACGTAGTTTGGCTCAACTTGGCCAAATCTGGCTTTGCGCTATAATATACACGGGTATAAAATCCAATCTTTTTTCGAAGGGGCTGAAGATGGTAATTTGGTAATTTTTGTTAACGTCGTACTAGAGCAACACAGCGGGCTATTGACGACGGTCCGGGATCAGTCCCTTAAGGGAAAGATCCGAGGACAACACCTCGTAATTTTGAACCACGGTCAGATGACGAAGCAACACCTGAGCTGGCACCCCACTCTCCAAACTTCCACACCAACCCAACGTGAGGACTTTCGGCCACGACAGATTTAAGCTGCACCAGCCGCCTCTACACCATACGCTTACAAACATCCATGCCCGGACCCGGATTCGAACCAGGAACCTTCCGATCTAGAGGCTAACACCTTAAACCACTATACCAGTTGGTTGGGCTGAAGATGATAGACAACATGACTGTGAAATTAGAGAATAAATTACTTGAACAATTTGCTTGTTGTGATTTGGTTGGTAATCCGTATAGGCAAATTTGTGTGTGTGTGTGTGTGTGTGGATACAGGAAAATGAACTATTTGTAAATAAATTAAGCATCAGCTAAAGACTGCATGAAAAGGACTTTTAAAGTTGGAAATTACGGGGGATTTTTAAAACTTTTTCTCTGGAGGGTTACTTCTTGCATCAATCTGAATTGCACCACAAAATCCGAATTAATTCCAATCTACATCCCTTACTTTTCGATAGTTTTAGAAGCCATACTTAAAAAAAAATTGATCACTAACTGTCCACCTCATTCCCACATTCTGGTATTAGTTACCGAAAAAAAGGTAGAATATTACTGCTCCAGAACCGCGGCAGGTTTTTCACACCCCATATAAGTGTTTCTTATTCCCCAAATCAAACATCTAGGTAAACCGAAAATAAACCTCTGGATTTAAACTAACTTAATGTGTTTCAAGTTACCTTTACACATCAGTGGCATAATGTTCATGCAAACTTAGTAGCCCGAAATACTTCGATTAAATTTTTTTTTTAATTCAGAAACTTTCTGTGTCAAAAACCTTTTTAAAACCTGAAACCAAATCAATTATATTTAAGTACTATAAATACGAGTTAGACGTCCATTTTTATTCTAACGTCCATGATTTTCACCGTAGGAACTAACCAGAAAATGAGGACACTAGGTCATTTGAGCTTCAAATGGTTTGGCATTACAGTAAAACCCCCGGTTAACCGAACTCGGGTTATCCGAAATGCCTCCGAAATATTCATTACAGGTTGCTGTAAAATATTCAGCAATTTATACTATGAAATCGATTAAAACGTTTTATCTGTAGGTGAGCCACTGAATTTAGGTAAAATGAAATTTACTTAAAAATGTATTTTTACATTAGGGTAGGTGATCCAAATATCGCCCTGCGACCAACCGGTATAGTATTAAGGTGTTAGCCTCTAGATCGGAAGGTTCCTGGTTCGAATCCGGGTCCGGCCATGGATGTTTATAAGCGTATGGTGTAGAGGCAGCTGGTGCACTTTAAATCTGTCGTGGCCGAAAGTCCTCACGTTGAGTTGGTGTGGAAGTTTGGAGAGTGGGGTACCAGCTCAGGTGTTGCTTCGTCATCTGACCGTGGTTCAAAATTACGAGGTGTTGTCCTCGGATCTTTCCCTTAAGGGACTGATCCCGGACCGTCGTCAATCGCCTGTTGTGTTGTTCTATTACGACGTTAACTAAAAATTACCATTACCATTACCAAATATCGCCCCTGTGCTTAATATCGCCTACTCGAGTTTCCAAGCTACTATGCGCGACATGTATTGGTTCGAATATTGTTGTTAAGTCAAAATATTGTCAATTTTTAACTTATGAATCCTACAAAAGCAAAAGTTACGAACTCATTGTTTCAGCTCAAAGTTTTACTTACGGCACACGCGTGCTGAGTAGTGAATGAAAGTAATCTTTTACCACCCGTACTGAATATATTCATACAAAAAATCGTCAATCTTACACAATTATAGTTTTACAAATATAAAAACTTCATATCAATTGCAGAAAAACTGAACAAGTGCTCTTAAAATGCAAGACACAGTAACAACGGTAAACATCCGAATAACAAAACAAGAGCAAACCGTCTCCCACTGCAACAGTGCCATAACACAAAAAAATGTCATTTTGAGTTTTTGAATGATTATGCATGCCGCGTGTCCAAACTGTGGCCTTGAAGATTTTTGTTACACAAGTAGTGAAAGTGTCAAATCTATGGCGACTAGCAATTTAGCGCCCAGTGTTTTCTATGGGTGCAAAACTTTAAATGCTCATCCAGGAAAAATGCGTTTTTTGAGTGGTGGAACTTGTGCTGCGAAATGATCCGAAAATTTCTAAGATGTTAAATTCGAGGAAAACATTAGATAAATACAAACAATCAGAACGAAATTTCACAGTGTTGTTTATATGCAGATGTAATGATTTGAATACCTCTATGACATGGTTTATAAGGTGTCACACAAATTTCAAAAATAACCTTATACAAAAGAAAACACGAGAAAACATGACAAAGTGAAAAGCAGTTAACTGTTACCTTCTGTTAATCCAGAGAATAGGGTTTTCAAATAGTTTTCAGAAATCTTACCGATAGAAAAATAATTATACTCGCACATGTGTCACACAATGCACAACTGAGGACGAGATAAAGGTAAACAATAAAATGTCTCAAGCTCATCGGATGAAGATCGATATGTTATCACACCTGTTTCAGTTCCCAATTGGTTCTAAATTCATCTGCGACTTGGTTAATGTGCCGATTGTTTTCTTGTCTGATGGAAGTCAGATGAGTCATTTACGTACAACAAAAAGAAATACTGTGGCAAGCGCACCAATGATTGGGTTTTAATGCGCACTTTACTGATTGGTTTAACCATAAGCGAAGCAATTTTAGACCTTATATATTACACTACTGGACGCCGGCGGATTTGCATAAAATCCGACTACTTGTTTTGGGGTGTTTTTCGTGGTATGGCCTGGGACTTTTGCATGTTGTTCCTGGTCAATTGAACGCCGAAACATGCATGAACATTTTGGGCTATCAGGTTCTTCCTACGCTCTGACAATTTTATGGAATGTAAATTCCAGGACGACAACGCCCCATGTCATGTTGCAGACTCTGTCAAGCAGTGGTCTCAAGATATGGATGTAAAACATCTTCCCTGACCTGCTCAGAGTCCCGACCTAAACCCCATAGAACATTTGTAGGACGAGTTAGAGCGACGCTTACGGACTAGGAAACTACGTCCGAAATCTACAGCTGAGCTGGCGACATTCTTGCAGCAGGAATGGACACAAATACCCATAGCTGTGTACAGGGCCCGATTTAGAAAATTTCGTATAGTAGGCACAACACGCCGGAAAGGGCCCCTCCCTCATATTATTTGTTCATCACAAAAACTAATTTTATAACAATAATTGGTACTTACGTATTTGACTGTTGACCGTTTCACAGATGTCACCAAAAAGTTTGAGAAAATCGTGACATTACTTATAACTTTTGGCAAAACAAAATAAAGCAGATGGAAATTAAAAACATAATAGTTAGATAATTAATGTAATTACAAGAATGTGATAGTGGGGGAAACGGTTGAAGTTCATTTACGTAAATACCCAATAATTTATGTAACTACTTAAAAACTTTTTATAATTTTTAGATA
The DNA here is from genome assembly GCA_947359465.1 of Metellina segmentata. NCBI lineage: Eukaryota > Metazoa > Arthropoda > Arachnida > Araneae > Tetragnathidae > Metellina > Metellina segmentata. Next base: position 32,719,811 of record OX375878.1, on the reverse strand, counting down.
CTTTTGACACTTAGGGGCCCTAGGCCCGTGCCTCACGGGCCTAATGGTAAATCAGGGCCTGGCTATGTATCAAAACCTTGTCGAAAGTATGCTCAGAACAGTTGCTAGTGTAATTGGAGCACGTGGGGGTCCATACTAGGGATGCGACATCGATAGCAAAATATCGATGTTGATAATACATCGCCCCCAAACCATCGATGTTTTTAAAATTCAGTGTATTTAAACTTTTTCTCCCATTTCTTAAAACTGGTTTAGCAACTTGTGATGCTACATCGACAGCAAAACATCGATGTTGATAATACATCGCCCCCAAACCATCGATGTTTTTAAAATTCAGTGTATTTAAACTTTTTCCCCCATTTCTTCAAACTGGTTTACCAACTATTGATGCGACATCGACAGCAAAACATCGATGTTCAAAATTAAAACCTCGATGTTGATAATACATCACCCCCAAACCATCGATGTTTTTAAAATTCAGTGTATTTAAACTTTTTCCCCCATTTCTTAAAACTGGTTTAGCAACTTGTGATGCTACATCGACAACAAAACCTCGATGTTGATAATACATCGCCCCCAAACCATCGATGTTTTTAAAATTCAGTGTACTTAAACTTGTTTTAACATTTCTTAAAACTGTTTTAGCAACTAGTGATGCGACATCGGCTCCAATACATTTGGACTTCAAATGAAAACTTTGAACAAATTTTGACTCGAAATGTGAGCGCTGCTTTGGAAATAGAATACCCAGCATGTTGTTCTTATATATATATATATATATATATATATATGTATATTATAAATAAATATATATTTTTTTCAATAAAATTTCATCCGATAACGCTATAAAATAAATTGAGGCGCGAGGCTTCGTGGTAAAGAAACAATCGTACAGTGTTGCCAGAACGCGGTAAAAAATAACGTCTTTTTTGCGTGTCACTTAAGAGAATTACCCAGTCCAGTCACATTAATGTGACCACCACCTACTTTCGACGTCAACGTGAAATAACCAATCACAAAAGGCAGGTGGCAACACATTGCAGTAGAGTGTATATAAAGGATGTCCTAGGGCATCGGAAAGCATTTCAATCGTTGGCGTAATGCAGAAACGTAGCGATTTATCCGACGTCCAAAAGGGCATGATTTTTGGCTTTCGGGCCAAGGGTGGAAACGTTTCGGAAACGGCTAATTTTGTGAACTGTTCGCGTGCCGCTGTGGTAGAAGTATACTGTGCATGGAAAAATGGCACTATCCAAAATCAGCGGCGTGGCACATGTGGTGCACCACGGGCTATAGATGACAGATGCGTACGAAGGCTACGGAGAAGCGTTCGGGCGAATAGACGTGCAACTGTTGAGCAACTGACCGCCCAGATGAACCAAGGGACTACCAAGAGTATATCCTCAACAACGGTTCAGCGAACGTTGCTGCGCATGGGCCTCCGCAGCAGACGCCTGGTTAATGCACCTATGCTGAATGCTGTTTATCGGCGACGAAGGCTGGAATTTGCACGCCAGTACCGCAACTGGACGTCCACAGAGTGGCGACAGGGGGCTTTTTACGATGAATCACGTTTTATGCTCTATCGGACAGATGGACGTTGGCGTATACGGCGTGAAACGTCTGAAAGCAAACACCTTTCAACAATTGCCGAAAGGATCCAGGCTGGAGGAGGGAGGATTATGGTTTGGTAAATGTTTTCCTGGCATTCACTGGGTGCACTCATCATTGCGGAAGGCACGATGGATCAGCACAAGAACGAATCTGTCCTTGCGGACCATGTCCACCCCTACAAGCGAATTATTTCCCCTCAGAATGATGGCATATACCAGCAGGACAATGCGAGGTATCATACAGCTCGCCGTGTATGTGCGTGGTTCGAAGAGCACCAGGATGAGTTTACCGTACTCCCCTGGCCAGCAAACTCACCGGATTTAAACCCAATCGAGAATCTGTGGGACCACCTCGATCGGGTTGTTCGCGCCATGGATCCACAACCGCGTAATCTAGCGCATCTGGCCACGGCACTGGAGTCGGAATGGCTCAACATCCCAGTGAACACCTTCAGAAACCTAATTGACTCTCTTCCTTTACGTCTCGCATCGGTCCGCTCTGCCAAAGGTGGTTATTCTGGCCTTTGACAGATGGTCACATTAATGTGACTGGACTGTGTATATATATAGATTATTAGCATAAATAGCCTATAATAGAACGGGTATATCAATTTATAATTTTTTTAAAATCTGATACGTGATCTCTGTTTCTCTCTCTCACTGGCTGTGTAAAAACCTTTTTTTCACCACTATCTGTCAATTTTTGTTGAACACTGGCTTTGTATAAACCTTTTCCCATCACTATCCGTCAACTTGTCTTGTTTTCACAGGGTGTTGTTTTTTGAGCAATACTGGTAAAACAATATTTTTGGCAAATTTAATTTTAGATCAACACTGGTAAAACATTGATTTACGTACGGAAATCGTTTTATACTCAAGGTTATTTCCATGGCGATTTCGAATATAATGATTTTTGGTTCTTCGTATCTCGTTTCGCTCGTGACATCACACAACCAATCAGAACACTTAGAGACACATCATACTCGTGACATCACACAACCATTTAAAACTTAAACAGTCACGGAATCACAGAATCTAGCATTTCATAAAATAAGATATACTATGTTTCTATATTTCTAGAGAGGCTATCAAATTTGCCCATCTAGGAATATGGGCCGCATTATCGCGACACTCCTTCTAATGGTGTAGCACCCGTGTACGCCCAGAAGCCTGACATCAAAAATTCAAATTCGGAAAAGATTCGATTGGTAAAAAAGCAAAAACAAGCTAAAGGAAATCACGAAGAAACGTAAACTGAGTGAAACATCAGTTTCTAACAATCCACAAACAGGCCACTAGGAAATGTAGATACCCGATTCTTTAAGCTTCAGATGGTTTCTTACCATGATAGTCTAGTGGTGCTTTGCATGCGCGATGGTTACCTTCAGTACAGTTTCAGATTGAGGGTAACAGACGAGGTAATATGCGCGGTTGGACTTTGCGCATGGTCTTTTATTCTTTTTTCAATTTCTCATCTTTGAAAAAAATGCCTCAAGTTCTAAGACAGCGTTTGAATCATCCATGCAGAGTTGCCACGACTGTGTCTTTTGGTATCTTTTTTAACTTAAGGCTAAAAATGATTTGCATAATACTAGCATAACCCGGCGTTGCTAGGGTTGAATTGGTTGGATGGATATTGAGACGATCATTTGAAAAAAATACAAGCATCATTTAAGTGAACATAAAATAAATGTGATAGCGCCATTTTAAATTTTTTAAAATGTTTTCCATAATTTACTTATCAAACTAAAAAAAAAAAAAAAAGAAACTTTGCTTTCAACAATTGTTTCACAAGTATATAAGTTATGAAGGAATGGCTTTAACTTGTAAAGTAAGCAACCTAGACCTTCTGTCACTTAAGACAAAAAACTTTATTTTTTTAAAAGTTCTAGTTCAAACATTTTCTAACCATGATATTATTTGCTAGGGTTCAATTGGTTTGATGGATATTGAGACGATCATTTGAAAAAAAATACAAGCATCATTTAAGTAAACATAAAATAAATGTTATCACGCCATTTTAAATTTTTTAAACGCTTTCCATATTTTACTTATCAAACTAATATTAAAAAAAAAGAGAAACTTTGCTTTCAGCAATTTTTTACATGTATACAAGTAATGAAGGAATGGCTTCAACTTACAAAGTAAGCAGCCTCGACCTTCTGTGCTTTAAGACAAAAATTTTTAATTTTTCAAAAGTTATAGTTCAAATATTTTCTAACCATGAAATTATTCCAATATCAGTTAAGTCTTATGTAAAATTCGCTATTCTCCAAGTGACATGCAGTTTTAAATTGAAACCTTATTCTGCAGCACTTTTTTCCAATTCAGTGATTCGATTCCCAAATGGAAACCATTTGCTATTTATATTTATATTACTATTTATATTTATATTATTTTCATTTTAGTACTAAGCACTGTATTACTACTTTTTCTATCAGTTCAAACATTTCTAATTGTTTTTAAAGTGTTTTTATAGTCCTTGTACTAAGTTTTTGACTTGTCAAATAGTCCTAAGTCAAGTCTTTAGGCCTAATTCACGTATGTCTCGTTAGGCCTAATTCACGTATGTCTCGTTAGGCCTAAATATTTTGTGTCTTGTTTGTTTTCATTCATTTCATTCAAGTGCAGTGCTTTTTCTGTGTATTTGACTTAGTGCTTTTTCTGTATGTTTGATTTTGTGTAGTGCTTTTTCTGTGCATTGAGTGTTACTTTGCATAAGCATGGGTATAGTTAGAATGTTCAAGGAGATGAGGACAGAGGGAGCCAGTGGGGAGTTCTATGTGGAATGTGACTTGTGTGGGAATATGGTTGAGGCAGGAAAGGGGTGTGTGAGCGGGGTTAAAATGTCAGAGAAGGTTGAATTTACATGCAAGAGTTGTTTAGAGGTGGGTGATTTGAGGAAGGAGCTGGAGGCTTTGAAGGTGAGGGCTGCAAAGGGAGTGGAAAAGGGTGTCCAATATGTAAACTTGGGGCATGTTGATCAGGGGGATAAGGTAACTAGAGGGGTAGTGGTTGGTGATTCAATGGTTAGGGTTTTGGGAGAAATGGTAGGGCGTAAAAAGCGCAATTTTGCAAAGTGTTGCTTGCCAGGTGCCAGGGTAAAACATGTAGTTGAGGCAGTTAAGGCAGGTGTGGTTAAAGGGGAGGAAAAGGCAGTAGTGTGGGTGGGAACAAATGACGTAGAGAGGACTACTAATGTTGAGTTTAAGAGGGAAGCAGAAACACTTTTAAGAGGCATTAAGTCTCATGGGGCAGAAGTAACAGTATTAGGATTACTACCTAGGTATGGGTTAGGCAATGGGTGGTTAAATCAAAGGGCCAATAAGATGAACGGGTTGTTAAGGGATTTGTGTGAGAGGGAGGAGGTTAGATTTTTAGATGTTTGGAAGGAGTGTAGGAGGGATTGGATAAGCAGGGACAATTTGCATTTAAGCTTGATAGATAATAGGGAGGTTGGCAAGCGGGTTTTGAATATTCTGGAGTCAAAAAACTAGTATACAAGCAGGGATGGGAAGGACATAGAGGGTTGACAGTACACAGTAATTGCTTAGGAAAACTAACAGGGTCTAAATTGCAGGAGACAAACAATACAAAGGGAAAGTGCAATGTAAGGGAGAAAAACAATACCAAGACAAATAATACAAGGGGAAAGTGCAATATAAGGGTGGAAAATAAGCTAAAAGTATTTTATTGTAATGCTCGCAGTGTGAGAAATAAAATGGATGAGCTCAAGGGAATTGCACAAGCAGAGGATATAGATATCATTGGGATTACTGAAAGTTGGGCAAGCAGTGAAGATGCACAAATTTTAGAATTAAGTGGATTCACAATGTTTAGGGAGGACAGAGAGAATAGGAAAGGGGGTGGGGTTTTGTTTTATGTGAGAGAATTCTTAAACTGTACGGAAATAAAGTTAAATAGTAAAACTGAGGGTATAGAATCAGTCTGGGTGAAACTGAATACAGATAAAGGCAAAGGACTAATTCTGGGTAATATATATAGACCTCCTGTTTGTAGTGAAGAGCAGGAAAAGGGCATGTGCAATCTGATAAAAGAAGCATGTCAAAAAGGAGAATTAATTTTAATGGGGGACTATAACTATCCAAATATTGACTGGACAAACAATCTAGCTACAAATGGGAAAGGGGCAGAATTTTTGGAAGTGATACAGGATTGTTTTTTGTACCAGATGGTGTATGAGGATATTGGATTTGCATATTGGCAATGTATGCAATATTGGATTTGATTTTTAGCAATGATGAGGATAGGGTGCAGGATTTGGTTATAGGTGAGCCACTGGGAGAAAGTGATCATAGAAGTATCAGATTAAGTATAAATTTTCAGTCATCATACACAATCAATAGTAGAATAATTCCAAATTTCAGAAAGGTAAATTTTCATAAGATAAGGGAAGAGTTAAAGGAAACATTCAAAGGGGGATTATTAGCACTGCATCATTCTGAACAATGGGAGAAATTCAAGAATAAGTTAGACAGGGTGTTAAAAAAACATGTAACGTTCAGGAAAAAAGGAAAATCTAGAAAATTGCTCCCTATGTGGTTTTCAGGAGAAACACACAAAGCTTTAAAATTAAAACAAAGAACATACAGGGTATATAAAAGCACTGGTCACGAAAGGGACAAGGAGGCATATCAGAAAGCTAGAAAGGAGTTTAAAACTATTAGTCGGAAGCAAAAGGTGTCCTTGGAGGAAAAATTAGCAAGGGAAATAAATATAAACCCAAAAGAATTTTTTGCATATGCAAGTGGTAAAAATAAATTTAGTACTACACTGGGCCCGTTAGAGGGGAAGGGAGGTGAATTAATTCAAGACGAGGTGGGAATGGCAAACGTGTTAAATGACTTTTTTTCTGGTTGTTTTCAATGGTAACTATAGTTTAAAAAAGGATCCCAAGGATGGAGCCTTTGCAGGGGGTATAATTAAAGAATGCAAATTCAACAGGGAAGAAATAGTACATCAGTTGAAAAGAATTAAGCCATCTAAAGCACCAGGGCCAGACGATATTTATCCGAGAGTACTAGTGGAATGCGCGGAAGAACTGGGGGAAGTAATTCACCCGATATTTAATTCAACATATAGCACAGGTTGGGTGCCAATGGATTGGAAGTTGGCCAACATAACTCCAATTTTCAAAAAGGGAATACAAAGTGATCCAGGCAACTATAGACCAGTAAGTCTAACATCAGTAAGTTGCAAAATTTTTGAATCTCTGTTAAAAAAGCATATAATGTTATACTTGGAGGAGAGGGGACTGTTATCAGAGAATCAGTATGGGTTTAGGAAGGGCAGATCCTGCTCTACAAACCTTTTGAAGTTCTACGAAAAAATTACTGAGGAGCTGGATAATAAGAGCAGTGTGGATATCATGTACATAGATTTTCAAAAGGCTTTTGATAAAGTACCTCATGAGGCATTACTGTTTAAATTGGAAAGGCTGGGGATTCAGGGAAAAACATTAATATGGATAAAGAATTGGTTATTGGGTAGAAAGCAGAGAGTGCAGGTAAAAGGAAATTATTCACAGTGGACAGAAGTTATAAGTGGGGTGCCTCAGGGATCAGTTTTGGGACCAATTTTATTTATAATTTTCATAGATGATATAGGTCAGGGGATCAAGAATAGAATCAGTATATTTGCAGATGACTTAAAAATATGGGGGACAGTGGATACCAAGTTACAGATAGAAATTTACAAGGAGATTTTGATAAGATATCCGAATGGGCTGTAAAATGGGGTATGTCATTTAATGTAGGGAAATGTCAAGTTCTGCATATGGGTTACAGGAGTGGAGCCGAGTACTACCTGCAGGGAGTAAAGGTAAAGGAGGGAGAAACAGTCAAGGATCTTGGGGTGATAATTCACAGGGATTTTAAAACAGGTCACCAATGTTCAGCTGCGGGTAAAAAGGCTAATAGGTTATTGGGGTATATTAAAAAGACTGTAACTTCAAGGGATAAGAATATAATCTTGCCATTATATAAGGGTTTAGTAAGACCACATCTAGAATATGCTGTACAATTCTGTGCTCCATATATGAGAAAGGACATAGAATCAATTGAAAGGGTTCAGCACAGAGCTACAAAAATAATAAAGGGGCTAGCAAATTTCGACTATAATGAACGTTTAAGTAAGCTAAACATGTATACACTGGAAAGAAGAAGAAGGAGGGGGGATTTGATTCAGATTTTCAAGTTTGTAAAACAAGGGGACACAGAGGGCTTAAATTTCAATAGGGATAACAGAACAAGGGGCCATGGGTATAAATTGAATAAGACACATTTTAATCGGGATTTAAGGAAAAACTACTACTTTAATAGGGTAATAGACAGTTGGAACGCGTTGCCAGAAAATATAGTTAATTCAAAGGGAGTGTACGAATTTAAGACACAATTGGATAGTCAGTGGGAATTGGAGAATTCATAAACAAAGGACCAGTCTTGTTGGGCTTGAGCCTATAGCTGGTCGTCAATATTTGTATTTGTATTTGTATTTGTATTTGTATAATGACAAATTTAGTTCCTTGCCTATTGAGTACAACTTTCAATAATACTCATGAAACATGAATGTAAATGTAAGTTAATAGATATTAATAATCTTGTAATGAAAATCTATGCCAAAATTTTGAAAAATCTTTGAATTACAACGCTACTGATAACGTTACCTGTCTTGTTTAATTTTTTTTACGTTATCAGTCATTTTAGAAAATTAGAAACTACGTAACTTATTTAAAACAATTGTATATTTTATTTTTATGAAACGGAATTCTACAAAGCATTGTGATTTAATTAAAGGCTTTTATAGAAAGTTGGTAAAAATATATGAACACTGCCAAGAGACGAACCTATATCTTTTGAGATAGTTTGTTGAAAATAAATAAATGATTAAATATCTTTCCAAAATTTTTTGTCATGCAAAAAACATGCAAAAAAATACAGATATCTAAAAAAAAAAAAAAAAAAAAAAAAAAAAAACGAAATATGAGTAAGCGTGTCAAATTTCTGCTTCCTGAATTTTTTCAGGAATAAGAAATTCGGAAAGACTTAAACAATAGTGACAGAAAAAATACCGATTTATTTAAAAAGAAATGCATTTATAATACTTAGAAATGCTTCAATATGTCCGCGACATTTTTCTGGATTAACTCAGGATCCCTAAAAGCAGAATTCTAAACAAAACTTATAAAACAAAAGATCAATTCTAGCCCTGCTAGATATCAAGTTACAAATAACTCTTTTATGAACAATGGGTTTTTAGCTTACGCTTTTGTTTCATTACAAGTTGTGTAAAATTTAGTATTTTATTTAATATTTTATATCATAAAAATCAAATATTCATACATTATTTACATTTTGGAAGGAAAAACCATTCATAAGTCAAATATAAAGTGTAAACATTTAGATTCTTTAAAAATAATTTTTTTGGATAAAATTACTTTTCCAACAATATTTGTAAATCAATTTGAGTTAAAACAGCAATCGTAATTATCCTCAATGTTATTTCTATAGGGTTTTCAATTTGTTTTTAGTTCTCTATGCACAACCAAGAATAATCGAACGGTGGTCAATATGTATCCTATGCACACGCAGGGTTCTGTAAAAGTGTACCAATTTAAATTTGGATTGGTTGAACGATGTAAATTTGAAAAGAAAACTGATAGACAGATGCCAACTTTGCATTATGTATACAGATGTGGTATTGAGGGAGAAGAAATAGAAGGTTCTATATAGTCAAGTTGTTTTTGACCGAATTTAGGCAACCCTAATTACCAGTGTTACTCTACGACATATTCCCATGAACGTCTTGAAGTAATAAGACGCAATCAAGTCAAACGTAACAAAGAAAAGGGTAAAAGAAACCAGACTGTTCTTTCACCTACAATTTTTTTCTTGTTCATGTATTTCTGATAAGCTGATCACACGACCATTGGTTATCAGTGAGTGTTTCTAAAGAAGTCAATCATGAAACCTTTTATGGAAATTTTGTCTGTATGAATTTTTGTTTTCATAAAAAATATTTTGCGAGAGAGTATCTGAATTATCCCATACAAATGATAATAATAGATTGTCAACCCATCTGTACATAAAGAAGTGATAAACATTATTTACTTTCTCTCAGTCTTATCAATATCAGAGTTCGCGAGTTTAACATCTAATACTATGTCACAAAATTACCTTCTCACACGAATTGTGTATTACGATATGAATCCGTTTCAGAACTGTCCAAAATGTTTACGAAAAATTCTGTAAACATAAATATGCTCGGTAAAGACGCAAAAAAAAAATAAAATAAAAAAATAAATAAATAAAAAATAATAAATAAAGATTAAAAACTTGAGAAAAATCTTCAATGGCCATTTCGGGGTGAAACAATGTGTCCACCATCATCAAAGCAAAAGTACTAATCGCTACAGGAAAAAGCGAGTTTAAGTAAACTATTCTGCAATAGTGTTACCACAATTCACACACTTTTTTCAATTAAGCCTTGACGATTTATGATTTTTATGTGTCATTATTTTGAAGTTTTCATTTTTTATTACTATTTGACAAGGTTTTCATCTAAGTTTATCTAAACATATCACCCCGTCTTCTACTGACACTAGATATTTACCTGAAAACTAATTTCACGCATGCTGATATTATTCCTTTCGTTCTCAGAGATTCAAACCTTTAGTTCAGCCTTTATAGATATAAGTATGCATAAGGCTGCATGGGGGGTTATGCCTCCCCCTTTTTCAAGGTTTTGTGAGAGAAAATACATATTGTCACAGAATTATTACCCAACTATGTTTTAAATTGGCATGTTTGAAAAAGATTTTTGCTGATTGTATAATGTTGGATATTGTGAAGCTAAAAGTTTTCATTATCCATAAATGTTTTCTAAATTTTCTCTATAAAAATGTCTCAAACAGCATACTTTGGAAATAAAATTGCCGTTTTTATCTTTTTCCCCGTGTATTCTTATAACCAGCTCTTAAATAAACCAATAGTAATTCATTCACTCTGTACGCAAGAAAATAAAATTTTTTTATTTTGGACTAAAATAAATATAATTTGAATACACACAACTATAAGTGAAATAAAACATTAATATGTACATTGACAGCATTTTGTTGCTAAGTATAGCAACATGTCCTCAGTGTAGGCTTATTTAAAGTTCCAGCATGTTCTACACTGACGTGAATAGATGGATACACCGGATAAAGTTAAACCGTCCTTTTGTCGAGATGAGTTGAATATTTTCTTCACTTGAAAATGAAATCGTTCTTGAAGATCCGAAGATATATTTTCATCTGTATGAAGTAGTTGCAAGTAGTGAAAATACTCAGGTACACTTCCATTTCGGGGAGATTAGTGAATCTTCAGATTATACTTCGAGTACATTAAACAAAACATACCCGCAATTATTATTGCCGGTAAAACTATAAAATTTGAATTTTTTGTAACCTGTAGCAAGAGAAAAGATAAACTATTTTATTGAAAGTATAACGGTTATGAAACCATACTTTAAACCTTAACATTTAAAATTGTAGACAACAGTAATCGAAATACATATGTAGGCCACTTAAAAATCGTAGCACTGAAAAGTTTTATACTTGAACAAGTTTGTAATCTTGCTGAAATGTTTATAAGTGTAAATGGTTATAGTGTTACTTTCTTCATGAAATTGTTAACATTCTTGCACAATTTCTTTTGATTTAATGCATTGAATTTTTATTCTGATTTAAATTTCAAAAAAGTTTGCCATAATTGACTGTCGAAAATAATTTCTTTCATCCATCCATCTTAGTTGAAATTGAATTCGTAAATATAGTCCTTTACCTGCCTCCTGCCAGGTATATAATTACAGGATTTTAGCAACTTTTGAGCATTTAACGAATAAATAGTTCCTATCTATTATTTTTCAATTTGAGTAATCTTTTATTAAATCATAAACTGAATGAATTTTCAGTTGGTTAAAACTGCCCTCATTTGGTTCTCTAAATGTCTGATCAATCTTTAGGCTTTGGTCTTTAAATAATCTAAGCCAGATTCGTCTATCAGAAGTCCTTGAACCAAAATATATCCTGGTTAAATGTGACTTCATTTGGTTTAGCACCAAATTCTAGCATTGGGTAATCAATAATTTTTATTTTGAAAAGATAATGTGGTAAATTATTGGCATTTTATGTTTTTTAGTTAATTTTTTAAATTCATCTACAAATATGAACCTCTTTTAACTTAGAATTTTAAATTCTAGTATTTTACAAAAATATAATTAAATTTATTTAAAAAAGATGACATCGTAAAGAGTAAAACTAGGCAGAAGTTCTATTTTCAATCCAAAGAGAGTAATGTCCCCAAATATTCTTATTCAGTTCTTTTGAAAACTGGTATAGTTATAAATAGTAGTATAGGGTAACATTAGAATGCCAAGATTGGGTCAAAAGAAAAACAACTTCATGTTCGGTTTTAGACAACCTTATAATTCGATTAGATTCGTCATAGGTTTCATCATTCCCTCAAACATTCTAATGCAAATAGTTTTTTGTCGTTTAAAAGGATCCCAAAAGGTGACCAATCCGGGAAATTATGTGCGAACGATTCAAGCACTGTCTTAGAGCTTCAGATTGTCTTTTTTATGAAGGTAAAAAATGAGAGCTCTGAGAGTATTATCTGAACTAGATGTTAGCCTTAGTAGGAAGCATTAGGTAAGTGAGAAGTGTTTGTGTTGAAGGTACCAATTACACTTGACAAATACCATTAACCCATCATAGTAAGAAACCATTTGAGGCTGGAAAGATGAGGCATCAGAAGTCCTTCGTTGTCTTTTTGAGGTGAAAATAAGGGTCTTTAAAATAGAAACTTGATGTCTCAGATTTACGTTAGATAATAATAATTTTTTGCTTCAGGTTATATCGATTTTTTTTGCCTCCGAATTTTAATTTGTTTATTCGAGGATACCATATATGCTACATCAATGATTATAATTTATTAAAATATAAGGCATGCGGGAATTTAGAAAAAAATTTATTAATGTTTTTTTTTAGTTACGTAAGCATTTTTCGCGAAAAGTATGCAAAAAAATATATTGTTTGTTATATGACCATGTGATTTAAAACATAAGCCCACTTTTGGTATCAAGATAGTACTTGAATTGATATTACAAAAATATATCAGGGGATGAATTCTTCAATGCAACGTTTTCGTGATACTTAAATAAAAAGTGTTTAAGTTGTATATTGAAGTTCATGTTCATAAATTTTTAAGGCATACGCAGTTTGATTTAAAAATCATCCAATTAGTTGTAAGTTTGAAAAAAAAATTGAAAATTGTGTCGCATGGGGAACTTTTAAAAGTTAAGAATTATACAATGGTACCTTGTTATTAGGCGGTCGTGGGAATGGAAATTTAAATTTATCTTCGTTGTAATCAAGTTTTGAATTGCCTTAGAGCTTTTTTTTATTGGTTCTAGAGAAGCATCGTTTCTTTGTATTAAGTCTGCCGATTATGTAAGCAAATATGTTTCCAAATTTTTGTCATTGTTGGAGCAAAAACGCGCCAACCTTGGAGCAGTGTAGCAGCTATGTAATTATTTGTATTTTGTTCTCTTTAAAAAAAATATGTTTCTCAAGGGTGAAGGTGGTCTGGCCAATCTCTCTCCTTATACGAGGGGGTTGTGTGTCTTGAGCCCATACATTCATAGTTGATGGTATTGTCCATCTCTTGTCATCAGAGCTATGGTGCTTGAAAATATGTATATATCAATTAATCAAACTAAATAAAAACTACAGTCAACTTTTATCGAACTATTCCATGTCTTTGAATCGCAAAGACAGTCATCTTTTGCATGTGCTATAGTGTGATACTAAAAATAAACTTTTTACTGTATAAAAATAATGTTAAAAAACAAACTTACTTTTCTAACTCTCGCTCTTTCGAATTCATCAGACAATATTCTAATTTTCCGCCCAATTCTTCTGTAACTTTCAGTATTCATCTTTTCCTAGAAAAAAAATACCTTTATCAAAATTATGAATTTTTTTAAAGCAAAAAGCATTTTTTCAATTGTTTTTTTCAATTGCTACAAATAAACATCTATGCATATGTATATCATAGTTACCACTTCACATTTTAACGACATCACGGAGATTTTTTCCAACAATTGTTTTTTGTGAATCTTTGGTAATTTTAAAATTCCAATGTGAAAATTCGGGTAACATAACCTTCAAAGCAGAAACTAAATGTTTTTTTTATTGTTATCTTTGGGGGGGGGAGGCAGGCGATTTTCGTGTTAATTCCAAAGCTATATTTCTTTTTGTATTGCAAAAGTATGGTCTGTATACCTTTCAACTTTATGATCGGTATTTTAGAAAAAGTCGGGTAAGTATCTTATAAAGTTTGATATATTTACCGACATGAGAGGGGCATTAGTTCAAAATGCCATCTTTAAAATGATTTCCTTTGTGCATACGATCTAACCTTTGCAAAATGCAAGAAAAAAAAAGTTGATATTTTATTACATGGTTATTAACAATCAATTGAGACATTTTCTATTTTTATTTATGGCATATGTTATTTATTGTTGTTATTTATGGCATATAAAATACAATGATCGGCCTTCAGTGGCGTTCAAACCTTTGAACATCAAAATTCCATACATCTCGGTAAATTGCCCAATTTTTTCCCCAAAGTTTCTTTATTTTATATACTATTGGTTGAGCGACACACAGGTTTCGCAAGGTTCAAATAAAAGAATTTATTGACATTAAAACAGTATATTAAAAATTAACTGGATACCACAAAATATGAGCATCAAATTCCATTGCCCAACATACTGCATATTGCTCTCATTAAAGTTCTAAGTGATTACACAAGAGAAGGCAATCGCCCGGGAGAGGGAATTGTTTACTTATTTTTCTTCTCTTCAAACGACATTCAACAAGTACTAATTCTTACTTGCACCAATGTCGAGGCTGAAAGACGAAGTGGAAGTTGTGGCGGTATCCGCCCTGCACTTGTTGATTAGCGCGCTCGTTGCGAACTGAACAGGGACTGTAGTTGTAGATTGTAAGCGCCTGGTTGTTCCAATGAGTGGCACCTATCACCTCTGCAGTCTCTGTTCAGTTCTCATCGAGCCGACGAGGCGCCACTGAGTGGCATCTCTACAGTCTCTGTTCAGTTCGTAGCGAGCCGATTGGCGCCTCTACAGTGTTTAGTTCGCAACGAGCCGACGCCTACGGGACGCGTAGAAGCCTTTGACTCGTCCCCAAAAAACCGCAACGAGCCACGAGGCGATAAACGAGGCGAACGATGAGTGAACCAACAACTCCTATAGAACACACCTTCTATAGAAGGTGTTGAGTAAACCGACTTCACATTCCCCCCCCCCCCCACTTGCCCTTCTCGCTACTGTGTAGATGAGATATTAGAAAATAAAAACCTGCTCAACAATTTTTGTTTACATGCATGCGTAAAAAAACGTTATTTCCCATGCCTTTTCTTCTAAATTTTGGAAATTAAAACAATAATGCTCACACCTAAATAGGGAATACATATAATTCAAATAGAAACATAAACACAATTTTTTTCTTATTTCCAACTGCCAGAAAGTTATTTGATTTAGTTACACGCGTGTGCATCAAAACAATCACGTACATAATATTCAAAGAAATTTTCTGAAAGTACCATGAGGTTTCAAGGTTAGATAAAATTGGAACTGAGCAGACATTTTATAAACACAAAAAAGTAATTTGTATGCAAACCGTAAAACATATCCTGATTAAAAAATTCTCAAATTTTTTTCAAAAACAAATTTAAAACACTTCACACATCAACCTCGAACAAATCAGGACTGTCAAATGGAAGTTCAAAATCAAAAAATAAAAACGAGAAGCACTCGAGAATGTAAAATCAAAAACCCAACACGAAACAAGACGAACCATAAAATTCTTTCAAAATGTCTATAGACGATTCGAAAATTATGCGGTTCAACGATTAATTTTCCACTATGCGCGCTTGAACGATTAACCCTGATAAAACGGTAACTTCACACAACAAGGTGACCACTTCCGTCTCCTTCGGTAGTTCCCTACTTACTAGTGATGGGAGTATTCGAATACAAAAGTACTCATGTATTCGATACTTAAAAGTAACCGCTGTACTCGATACTTTTATGTGAGTACCGGAAGTATTCATATGAGTACCGGAAGTACTCAAGTAGTTGTTGTTGTATTCATCCAAAGTATCGGTTACAAAAGTACTCATATGAGTACAGGAAGTATTCATGAATACAGGAAGTACTAAAGTAGTTGTATTCATCCTAGGAGTATCGGTTACAAAAGTATTCATTTGAGTACCGGAAGTACTCTAGTAGTAGTTCCTGTACTCATACAAAGTAGTAAGTACTCATCAAAGGTATTCGCATACAAGAGTACTCATGCTGGCTGTTCAAATACCAAAAGTATGTCGCTGCGTATTCGAACACCTGAGAATTCATCGTATTCTTAAGTAGCAGAAGTGTCATATTGTAAAAGTATGGATATCTATGGTTCTCGTTAGTTTTATTTTTCTTGTCTCGATTTTGCTTTTCCCAATTTTATAAATCTTGAAAATGCACGTGATGAATGAAGCGTCGAAAAATTCCATCGATTGAGAGATTGGATTTCTTTGCAAAAGACATTGAGTTTGCCTTTTATTGTTGAAAATTGTATTTAAATTTGTCAATTTTTTTTTAATTTTAATTTTCAGGCATTATTTCTGGTATTAAAATTATCTATACAAATAAGATACTTTTATGCTCAAAATGTTTTTCTGTTTCTTCAAGTAAAATAACGTTATTATTTCATTCTTGAGATGGCTGTTACTTTCTTCAAAGTACCTGACCAGAGTAAATGGCTACAAATTCCCAATTTTTACATGCTATCTTGAAAAAATATGTGCTGCATGAAATGCTGAAAAGTTCCATCGATTAAGAAATTGGATTTAAAATTTTCTGGAAGCAATTTCCCGAATAGACAGGCTGGATTATCAGTGAAGTACACATGCTATGCCCTTTATTTTCTACAAGAACAATTTGCTGTCGGTTAGGAAAATCACTTAAGTATTATCAGTTCTATTACGTTTCTTTAATTTCTAGATTAATTCTTTTAAGTGATAGTATTAGTCTTAACAAAGTTACTTGGGGTCATTATTAAGTTTAAATGTTTCTTTCATTTCTTGTTTACTTTTTCATAAAGGTTAAAAATTATTGTTTAAAAAGTTAATTAGTTCTAAAATCTAGAATATTCTGTAAAACTTTTAAATTAGTTACAAGTGCTTTATCTTTTGTATGTTGGGTTCTTTCTTGCATTTGAGTAAATGTTGTGTTGCTTTCAGTTCTTATTTGTTTTCATTTATGTTTTAAATTAATGTTTCTAAAATTTAATTGATTCTAATATCTAGTATAATCCAGTAAAACTCTTGAATTAGTTTCAACTGCTTTATCATTTGTATATTGTTTTCGATTTGTTTCCCTGTTTTGCATGTCATCGTGTGTATGAATCTTAAATATCTCAAGATACATTTGAGCCGATCAACCGGTATAGTGGTTAAGGTGTTAGCCTCTAGATCGGAACGTTTCTTGTTCAAATCCGGGTCTTGGCATGGATGTTTGTAAGCGTATGGTGTAGAGGCGGCTGGTGCACCTTAAATCTGTCGTGGCCCAAAGTCTTCACATTGGGTTGGTGTAGAAGTTTGGAGAGTGGGGTGCCAGCTCAGGTGTTGTTTCGTCATCTAACCGTGGTTCAAAATCTTGAAGTGTTGTCTATGGATCTTTCCCTTAAGGGACTGATCCCGGACGGTCGTCAATAGCCCATTGTGTTGCTTTAATACGACGTTAACTAAAATTCCCATTACCAAGATATATTTGAAACTGAGTCATCCAGATCAGGTTTAAAAGAATAAAAACGTAAGTGTTCATATTATGACAAAGATTTCTATATGAGACAAGATAAGCATGATGTACATTAGATCGCTGAAGCAAGAAGTGATATTCAGCGCCTAAAGTGCTCATATTTATGCAGTAACGAGTGAAAGGCAATGCTCAAAGAGTGCGACACAAAGGCCTAAGGGAATCTTGGCAAAAATATGCTTTTAGCATAACATCTGCTGCTCCTACACAGTTATGGGACAGATTTCGGAAGGCAATGAGATTATATTCGATCTCCTTCGTTGAAGCAAATGGGCAACATATCTCAGAGCCTGTCGATAGTAAATGCCATTTCACATGCTTTTTCTGCAGCTCCCTGTTTTAACACCTATCCAGAGACATTTCAGCGCACAAAACATGCATAATCCCATTGCATTAATTTCCATTCTTGATCTGAACTCTCGTATAACTCAATTCAGAGAAAAAGGATTGATGTGATGCTTTAAAAAGGACCAGAAAAACTGCCTGTCCTGATGGCATTGTATATCTAATGATACATCTTTCCTCTGTCACTCACTTTATAACATATTACATCTGTATCATCACATATTGGAGGAACATGTCTTCCCTTTGGCTTGGATACACTCCTTTTTTATACCTTTTCAAAAACCTGTAAAGATCCAACAAATGCATATAACAATAAGCCAATCACACTCACCAGCTGCATGTGCTAACTTTTTGAAAAGATGGTTAATTCTCGTCTCACTTGAATCTTAGACACAACTTAGGCTCTTAAATTAGAAGCGAGATTAGATGTGTCCACCATCGAGGCCAAGAAGATACATGGTTTCATTTACGTCCTGACAATCAGTCATTAAATTGCTTGAAGATTGCCGATAGTGAACTGTTCTTAAACATTATATGTTTAGCAGCGTGTATCTACCAAAAGTATTAAAAGTAAAGAAGAGTTACACTGCTAGTTATATATACTAGTAAACTTAAGTTAATTTTTGTAGTGGTGGCTAAGTTTGGCACACATGTTTTTATGTTTGCTTTCTCTTTTCTTTTAGGCATTTGGAATCTGAAGAAGAGCAGTGGTTTTCCTCTCTAGCTTGATCTTTCTTGTGTTTTCCCTCCTTAAAGTTTGTGAAGTAATTTAAATGTTTGCAGTTTTCCTAATTTTAAATTTAGTTTTTCATACATTCTATATCTAGGGTTCCTACAGGAAAAATCAGTTTACATCGTAAACTGGTTATTAAATTTAGAGGTGAGAACCTCTGCTAAAGAGGATTAGAGCTCTTGGCGATACCTCTATAAAAAAAGTGCATCATGATTCCTACCCCATGGGTGATGTGGAAATGGAATCGTTCATTTTAGGACATGTTTTAAGTTACAGAATATAATTGTTATAGCTTTTAAAACATCAAATTGGTGTATTCAGTCTGAAATATACTTATTATAAATGTAGATGGCGTTGCCTATAAACGGTGCCCTGTTATGTAACATTAGTGAGTATCGTTAGTAGCAGAAAAATTCTCGAACAAGACAATTGTGTCCAAAGTGCCTTCCTTGGAAGAGAGAGAAATTAGACACCAGAAGAAACAGCCCCTGAACAATACTTGTTCCATTCTCGGCATTTACATTAATTAGTTGGTTATTGTACTGACACTCAGTCGTGGATGACATGTTCTTAAGATCTGTGGGTTTAACAAAAAATTACTAATTTATGGTTCTTTACACTTAAGCAAATCCAATTAAAATATATAGATTTTACAAGCTTGGGTGTTTTTATTCAATTGATTGGAATAAAAATATTTACTCAAAATTTAACACCAAATGGTATTTTAAAAATTTGAAATTAATTTAGTTAAGAAACATTAAGTTCACAATAATAAGCTTTAAAGTTTCTAAAAATTTCAAATTTAATAAGAATTCAGTTTAACCACCCTAGTGGTTGCAACGAAAAACATCAAGTACAAAAAATATCTGATTACAAGATGAAGATTGGGTCAGTTTTCCTCTAGTTATGAGATATATCGTGCATCAAGATACGGTCAGTTTTGCTAATGAAACAAATCTCATCGAACATGACCACCCTGACGTTTAATGCGAACACAGCACTTGGGAGTATTACTGTGACTGATTTGAAATAATATTCAAAGAAAGCACGGAATAAAAATAAAGCCATTATGAGAACTTGTAGACGAGGACTAGAAATAAAGTACTATTTTAATTGAATTTTCAACGTCTCACCGAACAGGTTTCTGAACTATGAAATAAGTTATGAAACGATGATAAATGCCCTCCTATTTTGTCATTGTAAGAGCCCTATATTGCTCAGTATGTGAAGCAAAAATCCTGACATGATAAAAATTTAATATGTATATCGTTATTAATATTACTACCTAAATATTGTAATTACAAATTTTTACTAGTTCAGTGCAAGTGTAATATGTATTAATTTAATTGTCTGAACTTCAACAAGCAGATTTTAATCTTATTAAATGTGAATATACCATATTGAAAAAAAAATTAAGAATCGAAATAAGGGCTAAGTTTACAGAAATATTTTTAAAGTTTCAGATCCTGGTATTAAAAATAACACTCTTACATCTTTTAAAATATTTTTAGAGTTTTGTAGAAAAAGAATTTTTGTTCTTATATTTGGGGTTCCCTTCAAAATAAAAGTTTGTCTTGTTTCCTGTTGAGTGATTATTTCCTCAAATTATAGTAGAAAACCAAATCCATAAAATGCAAAAACTTAAATGTTCAAACATTTAATTTAGAAAACATTCAGAGTTTTGTGAGAAAAAAACCCAATCCTTTTACAAAGCAAAAAAAATCAAACTAATTTGATTATTATTATTTTTTGTTTAAGGAAGCACAGTCCTAGATCTGGATTCGAACCGCGTTCCATGTTACTCCAAATCCGTGCTTCTAACCACTATACCAAGTAACACGTGACATATTAAGTTTTTTTACAAATAAAAGCCATATATCGTAATTCTCAGATTCTTATATCGATTAATCGTTTTTTTCGTATATTCGAATAGTACTCGATACTTGAAAGTACTCGATTACTAAGTACTCGATACTCAAAAGTACTCGATTCTGCCCATCACTACTACTTACTGAAGAAAGTGACTTTCGTCGGCGATAAAAATTTGTTGCCGATCGGCTATGACCTTGGCCTACTTGGACTTGGGTCATCTACCCCAGTTCTCTGTTTCCGCACATTTGTATCACGCCATCTTCCCTTCTTGTTCAGACTTGTCCGTTGCGGAAGTTCAGTAAGATTTAATCGAAGTGCTCCAGGATTTTTTTAATGTCAACTCAGCGGGCGAAAAGAGAAACAAATCAAAAGTTTCCACAGATAAGAACAAGAAAGAATTAAAATAAGTAAGTTACAGCATATAAAATACAAAAAGCTACGAAAGCAGCCGGGTAGTCAAAAGGTCCCTTACCTGTCCGTAACGTTTAATGAAAGTTGTTTCGATCAGAGCTGAAGAGGTTAGTGTACTGCATCCATTAATGTACCATCTGAACAAAGGACTGTCGGACTAGCGAATTATAACAGACCAAACCCATCTCTATGAAATGCTTCGTTTACTGCTTCGAACAAAATATTTTTAAATACGTACTCCCAATAAATTGACTTTTTTGGTCTCTCGTAATATTAACTCTCTCTCTCTCTCTCTCTCTCTCTCTCTCTCTCTCTCTCTCTATATATATATATATATATATATATATATATATATATATATATATATATATATATATATATATATATATATATATATATACAGGGTTTGTGTATGAGTTCACAGGGAAATTTCACGGTCATAATATGGGTGTTAATACTAGTGGTGGAATAGGATTATGGATGTTATCCAATAGGCTACAAATTCTCATTTGGTTTACTTCGCAAATCAATAACCCCGCAAAAGCAACTGGCACGGGTAAACCCGGGCGAGTCAAAAAGTGGCTATTAAACAATAAAATTTGGTATTCGTGTAACGTTTATGATAGATTTTGGCTTGAGGATTTGAAGCAGTCACGGAACACTGAAGCATTACTCAATAGCGCGTTTTCTCAGTCGAATGCGAAAGATTTCATGTTGTGTAGAGATTGTAGACCAAATATACGAAGGAAAAAAATACAATCATGTTAAAATCTAATGGCTTTCAATATCCACCGAAACCAGACTTCCCACTTCTCGATGTAATTACAGTGCTTATATCATCTCGACTATTCGATATGAAGACACACATGAATCAGTCTGGTTGCGTTAAATGCAATTCACCCAACAAGACTGGTGTTAAGAGATATAGACGATCAGGTGTTGTTGCGATCTATAGAAATGTTAAATCTCAAATCGAATGCGAACCTGTAGTGATAGACTGATCAGATTATTAGATATTGATTGACACTAGTATCGGTGACATTTGTATGGTTAAAGTTTTGTACTATAATGGTGTGAAAATTATACAAGGCAGTGTTTATATTCATCCTAATGTGTCGACATCTGATAGGGAAATTTTGTTCTGTGCGATGAGCAAATATTCACCAACTAGGCTGATCAGTGAGAACATGGAGGTGGATACCGATATGCCGATTATAATAGTTGGTGACTTTATTGTCGACGCTAGATTAAATTTACCAGCTCATAGCGTTATGAGCACTTCAATTTAGATTATATGCCCACACAATCACCTATTACCTTGGTTGCCTATAGATTTGACGTTTCCACGAATTAATAAATCTGGTCTCTTGCCATTTTTGTATCATACTTTTCCAATCATAGACCAGTGGTTTATACGTTGAGAATGCTTTGTAATCAATTCATCTAAGGTTTTGAAAAATAACAATGAGTACATACATTGTCATTCGATTTGTAAATGATGTAAATTTGTTCAAAATGCTGGAATAGTAGAAAATTAAAAGCACATTTTAAGATTTTTTTTCTAAATTCTATTTTTTTTTAAAATTTATGGTTTAATAGTATCATTTCTATGCTACACAAACTAATAAAAAAAAGGCACTGGGAAGTTTCAATGTGAACTGATGTTGTTGACAGCCTCTTTCAGAGAATTATATAATGACCTAACCAAAACACGAACACAACGATTAATAACTGAATTAACTCGTAAAACTGGCGAAACATCAGCACCAGGGGAGACTCGTGTTGATATAATGTCTTCTTTTACACATATTCTTCAGGAACGTATATATCAACTAAAAACAGAATTAAGCGTATACTTATTCATATCTTGGAGAAGAGGTGCATGACGTAATTAGCGTTTAATATATTCACACATTTTTTTGATAAAATACATGTTAAAAACAAGTTTGGGAAATTAAAATTTTTTTTAGAGTCTACTTCATCGGATATGATATTCCACGCACTTTCTAACAGATCTGCACATAGAATTAGGGTTTCGATCCCATTGTCACATGAAATTTCATCGCCAGAATATTCCTCGTTATGGTATTCAAAGTAACAAAGCATTATATATATATATATATATATATATATATATATATATATATATATATATATATTATTTCCGAAACCAAACGTGTTTGTTCGTGTGTGGGTGGGGTGGTTACCATAACTGGTTTACGCTAAATTTATCGTGACCTCTTACGTTTTTATATGGCGGGATATGTAAGCTTGTAGACATGAGTGACCTGACCGTAGTTCAAAATTACAGGTGTTGAATTCAGATCTTTCGCTTCCTGATTGATCTAGGAGCGTCCCGGATAGAACAATGTGTTGATCCAGTGGGATGTAAATTCAATTACCTAACACTAAATTTAATTAGTAAAACAGATTAAGAGGTTACATTTTTAGATGTTACATTTAAGAGAATATTAAATAAGAAGCAAGAAGCACCTAAATACAGACTAGAACTGTCTGTACTTCGAAAGTTTGAAATGAAATCCTCATTTCTGGATACATTTATTTCCACGTTTGAAGTGTAGTTGTAACCACGGCCATATTAGACGGCTGATAAAAATTGTCACTCATGAAAAGTTTCGGAACACATAACTTTCTAGTGGATGGTATTCTGTACACCAATTAGTCTTGGATAAAAGTTGATTACAACATGCACAAAATCTGATCAAAAATCACTCCAATGAAGGCTTAGAAGTGTAAAATTAAAGTTTTAAACTTTATAATCCTCGCAGTTGAAATTAATCGTCAGTGCAATTTACGTTACAATACGATGCTTGGCTATTGAAATTGAAAGTGGAGATGTTATGAATTTGAACAATCTGTTCATACAGATTAAAAAAAAAGTTGAAATCGTTCTTTAAAGAGGAAGACATATCTGAGTAATCAAGAAAGCATATCACAGTGCTATTACCAAACGAAATTAATTTATCCTTCTGTAGCACTGTCCGATGCCCCATGATATAACGACGAAATGACTTTAATTTATCATGCCATCCGGCATATTTGAAACTGTTCTCGAATTTGTATATAATTATTTATGTATTTGTAATCTTTATCCCTTATCTTCACGACGACCGGACACCATACCATAAAATAATTATGACCCAAGTGGGTTTGCCGGACACGATGCCTCTTGTGTCCGCGTTGTTCAAACAATTTATTTGGTTATTTATTGATATTATTTGGACATTAGTGGACCGTCTGCTTACGGTGAAGATTGAATTTATCATGGCCTCAGGTTGGCATGGTGTGGAAATTTGGAGTGGGGTGCCAGATCATATGTTTACCTCGTCATCTGACCACGGTTCAAAATTATGAGGTTTTGTCCTTGGTCTTTCCCTTTGGGATCGATCCCGGACAGTCGGTAATAGCCCATTGTGTTGCTGTAGTGCGATATAAATTAAAATACCTCTAACTACCTTTCCCCCAATTTTTTAATGTAAGAAGCTATAAAATTATTCTAGGGCAAGGGGTTCAGGTCTCTAGGACTAGGCATCCCTTCTTAATGAATACATGACCAAAATATATTTTTTCAGTCATACACTATTTATCGAATGCCATCAAAGGACATAAACAATTTAAAATCGACTGTTACGGGATTCATTTTCATCGATTAGTTTAAATATGTTTTATTTGATCTATTGCTGTTTAATGGTGAGTGAGAGAGAGAGTGAGTGAGAGAGAGCGAGAGAGAGAGAGCAGCAGGGAAAAGGTCTCGCCGCTATGAAGAAATTCTTCAGTCTGATTACGGAAATCAATGAGGAATCTGGAAGACAAAACAACACTGAAAAGCAAAGATCAAAAATAGATATCTGCGTCAAAAATGTCGAATTGCCATTGCAAAAGCAGACATTCAAAGTATAATTTTATGGTAACACGACTGAAGTGCGCTTTTGCCATACATTTTATTGGAAGTAAGAATTGACACCAGTTAAAGAAAAGGAAATGCTGATATAAAATTTTTTCTTTTAGAGGTATGCAATTCATTTATATAAATATGGATGCTTATTCATTATCAATGAATTGAAATAAGATATGAAAAGTGAGAAACGCCTATTTGTCATCAATAGACAAGAACAATTAAATAATTTTACTATTGAGGCTATGTGCTGTTCTGCTAGTTACTGTTTATTTTTTAAATTTTACACTCAACTCTAGAACAATTGTCTTTTACACGCTTTGATAACTCCCCTCCTCATACGGTTATTTATCGAATTCTATTCTTCAGTTAGACAATCTTGTCTGTATACCTGTTTGTAATCTATCCTGTTTTATGTTATCAACGTTCGGGCTGATGCACTTCTATTTTCTGATTACATTTCATTCACAAAATACTCACAGAAAACAAAAACAATCAATTCATATCACACATTAAATAAAAGTCATTATACTCTTAGAAAAAGAAAACAACCTTTTTTATTTCAAGTACATACACTCATTAAATAAAACAGTCATACAAATAATTTAAGGTACACAGACTTATTATTTACTGCAATTTATTGTTAATGACACAAAGGTGCTGTGAAACTATATAAAAGAAATGATTAGTCATCGAAACAACACATTGTAAAACAAAAATAAACATTGACTTGCTTTCGCAAAAACCTTAAAATATCTTCTTACCAACAAGTAAGATCGAAACAGTGAAAAAACTGTAATTGCAACAAATATAAACAAAATATTTAACTGCAACAAAGAACAAAATATACATCACAATAGGGAACTAGAATAGAGTGTATCACAGATTTATTTTAAGAAAATCATTTTTTGAGGAATTTATCATATATGTCAAAAAATAATTTGAGAGTATAGTAGAAAAAAAAATGGAAATTAATTCATAGTTAATAAAATAACCGTGGATAATAGTATATGCAATAATAACCATGCATAATCTAAAGATGTCAAGTGCACAGTAACTCAACTGGTGTGAATGAACTCACTGAATAAATTAAACATAATTAAAATTTGAATAAAAAAGGAACTTGACATATGACTTTTTCACGGAAATTCGAGCAAAAAACTTCAAATATAAAGCAAAAAGTTTTATCGAACAAAAACTGCAATAACAAAATTTTATTTTCCAACCAAAATATAAATTACTCAACTTGCCCATTACCCAAGTCCTGCACCATAAATCCTAAAATACAATCCAATTCAAAATAAAGGTTACAATATTTCACTTCATACATTAAAAGTTTTATTTATTGTGGTGGAGTTTTGATAGGGATTGGCTAAAATTGAGCATAATTCACAAAAGTTTTAAGTACACTTCTTTTCCCTTCAATTTTTAAGTATTAGAAAAATAAGGAGTATAAATCAAACATAGTGCTTCGAATAATGGATAACATATTTAACATAGAAAGATACAATAATAGTGATAAAATATATATATAAAACACACATTTAGTAATTAAACTAATCTATAACAATTTTATATTAAGTAGGTAGAAGGATAAGTAACATATTAAGTAACTAGGAGTAATGTATAACATGGTGAGTAACTAGAATCCCATTTGTATAACGTATTCAGAGCAACTAGAATCGTATATGAGACATATAATTGAGCAAAAAACACATTAGTCAAGTCGCTACTTCTAATCAGAATACATAATGGGCAGTATGTAAAAAAATTGACGTTTCTCCGAAATTTTTTTTCATGAATTGATTAATTCATTCCAAGGTAAATCGATAAGCTTCTTTATTGGACGGACTTGGAAGACATAGTCTCTTTCGAAGTTGGTAAAATGGCGTACTGCACGCTTGGGTTTCGGAATTGGTTCTTGGTGTATCATGTAAAGAAACATATTTAGCACTTAGTATTGATTCTTTTTACTGGAAGACATCAGAAAATATTCATTGACATCAAGAAGCTCCTTTTGAAGGTGGTAAAACCAACTCGCACGTTTACTAAAACTGCTCATCGTGTATCACATACCATGAAAGCATAGCTATTGTGCGCAGGTCTGACATATCTGACTGAAAATGACGTGAAATCGTGATGGTAAGATCTAATGTAAATAATTTTCGTTCTTCAGATGTCTTGGTGGGAATGCCTGGCCAAAGTATTATTCACACAAGCACGAAAAGAAGTTTCCATCGTTTCTTACGGCGTTTCATCCCGAAAGCGCCGACGGCAAACTTCAATCGTTGTATTCAGAAAAACTTTCCATCCCAGACGGCTTGAATTACTTCATTTTATCTCAGATAAAAAGTGTTAACTGTCTAAGGGTCCTGATAGTAAACTGGAAAAACTAAATCTAGAAATATCGTAACCAAAGTAGGCCAGAAGAGAAATTCGGAACAGTCTTTAACCTGCAAATGAAGATGTTTTACAAATTATGAAACTATAAACAATATTTGAATGAACAGTGATTTTAATTTAGAAATATCTATTAGCCTGCAATAACAAAGGAAAAACCGGTTGTGTAGTGTAACAGTAATAACTGGATATATATACAGAGATAAAAAAAAAAAAGATAAATCTCCCTATGCTTACTTAGTTTTGGACAATCATTACAGAAACTAAGTTCGTTGTTGTTTCTTTCCCGCAAAAACAATGCCAATCAAATAATTTGATTCCTTAAGTTTTTAACTTAAGGCTTTAGATTATTTGTGTAGCATTGTCTTTGACAGGAATCCAAAAGACCGATTACGTCCAATCTTGGCAACTCATATACACTACTCTGCAATAATGGACAGGACGCCAGCGGATTTGTATAAAATCCGACTACTTGTTTGAGGTTGTTTTTCGTGGTATGGCCTGGGACCTTTGCCTGTTGTTCCTGGTAAATTGTACGCCGACGCCTACATGAACATTTTGGACAATCAGGTTCTTCCTACTCTCTGGTAATTTTATGGAATGGACGAATTTTACTTCCAGGACGACAGCGCTCTATGTCATGTTGCAGCGTCTGTCAAGCAGTGGTCTCAAGATATGGATGTAAAACATCTTCCCTGGCCTGCTCAGAGTCCCGACCTAAGCCCCATAGAACATTTGTCGGACGAGTTAGAGCGACGTTTACGGACCAGGGAACCACGTCCGAATCTACAGCTGAGCTGGCGACATTCTTGCACACAGGAACGGACACAAATACCCATAGCTGTATACCAAAACCTTCTTCCAGGATTGCTAATGTAGTTGCAGTACGTGGGGGACCACCCCCTATAAAAGTATGTACTATTTCTCCCATACCATCACATCTTGCTCTCCGGTCCATTATTGTAGGGTATTGTAATTGTATGGATGCTCCAAACGCTGTCAGAGCTTGAACCAATCTGATACAAAAGAGCTGATGATCGATTGATAACTTTCAAGGACTACATCACTGGATGTTAACATCCATCTGAGGCATGGGGAAGAGAGGAAGGGTCTATATTAACCTTCAAATGGTTTCGACGGGACACCTCGTCCATCGAGATATGACCAATTTTGCAAATAACGAACTACATCTCTCTTAAGATACTGCGGATTCTTTTTATGATGACAAGATCAAGATCTGGTCAGTTTTTATTTCGAAGAAACACCTTTTCGAAACACCAACCTGGAGGATTAAAGGTACTCCTTCAGCATCACAAATATCACTAACCAATCATAGTAAAAAAAGTTTGAAAGCTGAAATGATCGGATGTCTATTTTGATGTCGGCTTCTTGTGGTGAAATTCAAGGACTTTATGTTAGTAAAACTGATGGGTCATACACATATATTTTTGAAACATTGTCTTGTTTTAGTCTTAACGTAATTTTATTTTATCAAAGGATACCTGACACCTGGGCTTAAATGGTTGCTACGCCATTGATAATTTTTTTTTGTCAGACAGAATTGAATAAGGTGGAATTGAAACTTAAAACTTTCAGTTTTCGAATTGCTGCACACACCAAGTTAGAAGTACAAGAAGATAAGTACAATAAAACTTTTAGTCAGCAAATATTTTGAATAAACTGTGTATTAATTTCTCCGACTTCTTGGTTTTCCATATCATAGAATTCTATTTTAAGTAAACTTTCTCTAACAAAAGAACAAAGAAAACATACTTACTTCCAGTCTTTCTAAGCGTCGTTTTAAATTCTCTTCAAACACATCAGTCATGAGTTTCAGCAGTCGTCCTGCTCTCTTCAGCTTTTCGTCATTCATCTTTCGTCTAAAAAGCAAGCAGTGCTCATGAAACAAGTTTTAAATCCGTAAACGTAAACAGTTTATAAATTGGCAAAATATAATCATACAGGAATTTATGAGTTCCCGTTTATTAAAGAGTTTTGATAGCAAAAGAATTACCCTTTGTTATCACAAAACACACTGCAAATAAATTATGTAACAATAGTATTATTTTTAATTGATCGTGAATTCATCTTCCTATGACCAAAGTTCTTTAATTGATGGATAATTTAGGCACACTATCATAAAACAAGCATTCTTATATGTGAATTGAAAAATATCTTAAAAGATGAACGAGAGAGTTTAGTAAATTAGTGTAAAGGTATAAGCTTTTGAAAAAAAAAAAACTTCCATTTTCTAAAGCTTATTAATTTATTTTGCAAAAAACTCTTTAAAACACTATAATTATTTATTCAATACATCTTATGTAAATGAAGCTTTATTAATTAATTGAGGTAGTTTTACTGAAGTAATATACGATGATTAGTTCTGTGCTCAGATGGCAAAATGTTATAAGTAACTTTTTCTAATTTTTCGTGACAGCAATATTAAGATTCAACACGTAGTTCTGTGTTTTTTTTTTCAATTTTCCCACCTTTGTTTTCTTATAAACTGAAAGAAAAACACTTACGACATTTCCCCACCTTCTAAACATTAACAAAAGAGACTCCAGGATGGGACTTAGTCAGTTTTTTTGGAAAAAGTGACATAACATTTTGTTATCTGAGCACAGTTATTTAGAATAATTATAGATTAGGTATTTGTTTAAATTTTTTTGATAGGAAACATGTAATGGAAAAACAAGAATAAGGAAATTGGGTGTGCAGTTTTAATATCCAAGAATGTAATACGAAAGTTAAGCTTCTAGCTAATACTGAGCACAAGAGCGCAATGGGGGTGAAGTTTTTCTTTTTTGTTTCTTTCTACCAACGGGATTTCAACTAAGGGTTAATGGGACTAAGGCCAAGGCTCCTCCAGTCCGCGAAGATCCCTGAGTCAACTGTGTTCACTAGCCCCCCCCCCCCCAACGAGGGTCTTTTTTAATGCTGTAAAACAAGAGTGCTTGCACTCCTCACTTATCCGTGGGCGACCTTATCAACCTTCAATCTGACTTATGTCGGGAGGTAAGAGGGTCACCTGCGGTGACAAAATGACAAAAAAAAAAAAAGCTCTTGAATTATTCTCAACATTTACCATTCTTTTATAAGAAACTTTCAAAGATTTCTCTTCATAAATTTAACTAATGCAATTTAATACATTACAATACATTAAAACAAAGTAAGCTGCATCATAAAAACTCAATCTCACCACAATCAAACAAAGTGAAGAATTCAATCGAATTGGTAACATCATAACAACAAACCTCGTAACCCTCAGATCACCGCTAGACGAGAATGAGATGCAACTGCATTCATCAATGCATCATACCGGTTAGAGAAGGGCAGTGAGCAACAGGAACACACTTTCTATTTCCGTGTCCGGCCTGCTTGGCAGCTTTAATCCAAATGGTTGTGAAAGTGTGACGTGTTCGAGGGACGAAAGTATGTCGATTACAGTCGTCGCTCGCGGTCATGAACTTGACCGTGTGAGCAAGAACGGCAATGTCGCCTCTTTCGCGCATGAGTGCTTCACCTGCTTATACTTCTGCAACAAAATGGGGACGGTTTTGGACACGTTTTACCAGAAAGGTCACGGAGGGGACTTGCAACGCCTTTATAACAAACGTGGAAGCAAAATGACTTCATTGAAATTTGGAAGCTTGTAATTTTCTCGAAATTATTAGCTTATTCCAAATAATGTTACCAGTAGCGTAGCCGTAACATTGATAACTGGGGATGTGGAGATTTGATCCAATGCAAAATATATAAATATATCGATGCTCAGCTAGACAACTAGATTTGTCGTTTTTTTTTCCCATGATGACTTTTTAACAAATCGTTTTCACCTTAAGTGGAAAAGGAGCCATGAAGGCTCAATTACAGGGAAATCTGTGGATTATCCCTTACCTGCTTGTCTTGAGAGTTTGGGGTTGCGTCTGATAAAGGCGGAAAACGAGAGAGGACAGGGAAGAATACGGACACATGAACCCACTGCGCATATTATCTGGACTGCATGCCGGTTCTCAGCATGCCGTCATTAACCAATCATAGTAAAAAATAATTTGAGTCTGAAACTATTTAGTGGTAACAGCCTGTAGTTGATTTCTAGCGGTGAAAGTTATGGACGCTAAAAATAGAAACTGACTTCCATGGACACTAAGCAAAGAAAGGCTACCTCAGTGGAGTTGAAATGGTTCCATATTGAAATAACCTATATGATTTTATAAATCCCATTTGATGTTTATTTGAGAATTTCGTGGTATTCAGAATTCAATTAATTCTAAAAAGATAAATTAAAATTGGAAAATATGCTAGCTCAGGCCATTAATTAAAATTTTGCTGCATTAGACTAGTAAATCATCCACATTTTAAACATATATGACATTTCAAAAGGAAATGAAAAGAAAAAGTGAAAAAAATATAGTTTGATGAAGTAGGATTGTTTTTCAGTTGTTGGCATGAAACCTATAGGCTCATTCAAAAGCAACACGAATTTTAACAACGAATGGCTCAAATATAAACAGGAATTTGGTTTTAATGCCTTTCCCGCTTTCTGCTCAAGTGTCAGTTTGATGGCACAAAGAAGATTCCACTAAGCTAAGGATTGAATAAAATAAAAGCCTCCACAACAAAAAAATAACACCGTAAAACGACAAATCCAATCCAAACTCCTGTCCAGTTTTGATACTCTATAGATTTGGAACATGTAAGCGCATCAAATTATAATTTTACTACTCCAGATTAAAACTACTTTATTTATATATAGGATGAAGTTCTCATACACTAAATACAGAAAAAAAATGGCAAAGTTAAATTTCTATTTAAAACATTAAAGTTCTACAATTTTCCAAGCTTACGTGTACAGTGGACATTAGTAAGATTCGACAAATTCCAAGCTTCTCATTAAATTTCTGTTTTGAAAGTCACATCATACTAATATTAATCTTCAAGGATATGGACAAAAACTATCTATTCTCTTAACGGTACAACGCTTGGATAACAGGAAAAAAACAATCAAACACAGTAAAAAGTTAAAATTACGTTTAGTTTCTTGTAAATATTTCATTTATACATACTCTATTATTGCTTTCCTCAAAAATTAGTGTTCGGTTATACAAATTCAATGTGACGAAATTGTAATGTAAACAGAATCTTATAATACTTTTTAAATTATAATATTATATTTTAATAACTGCTAATATGTAGATCTAGAAAACAATTTTATATCTCTATCTTCGCAGAAAAAGGTTTTTGTCTAATTCTAAAGTTTCCGTGGCATGGAGAGGATTTCATAATTTTTATTTCTTTAATTGTAATGCAGCGTACAAAAAGTATTTACAATGTTTTGATACTTTTATATTGTAGGATAGGAGATAACTCAAAATCAACGAATTTTGGACATTGCCACCTTTTCTAAAAAGGTGTACATAAAAAAAAACATTGAAAAATGAAATGACTTTTTATTGATTAATTAACTTAAGTTGTATAAATCGTCAACGTAGTATTTTACCTTTAACTTTTCATCCAAAGCGACTTCAAAAACGCTCAATGTGGGGAAGAGATTTTATACAAGCGATTTAATAACACTTTATAGCTCTCTTTCTTATGTTGTTACTGCAATAACATATTTTTATAAAAGTAATGTAACATACCTTTGAAACATGTATAGTAGCCATTGTGATTACTATCCCAAATGATATAATGAAATGAATGATTATAAACTTTCTTTTTTCCAATAACCCAGCTTAAGCATAATAAGTTTTTAATGCCAGCAGACAGGCAAATAAAGTATACGATAATTTACGATAAAGTTGTATTATTGCTTTAGATAACACTGAACAAATGTTGGAAGAGTTATCAGAGATGAAGAAGATACTAAGCATAAATAGTTGGCTTCTATTGCACGAGGCATTTATTCATATTTTAAACTTAGGAACATTTGGTTGTCCAGAATACACTTTTATTAACCTTTTAAACACTTGCAATTTCCGCAATTTAATTTGAACGCAACAAGCCCCTACATCTGGTACACTCCAGGTCCTAGTGCCATTGTGCAGTCGCCTTAACTATTTTCCACATTTTGCTAAGGGCCGTGCTTGCACATCTTTAAGAGTATGCGTTGACAACGGGAGGGTTGCGAATTAGAAATTCTATACAACCACAGACCGTCGTGTACGTGGGGGCTGTTACTTGTTAAATCTGTTGTGGCCTCAGGTGCCGTAGGTTCGAGAGTGGTGTACTCGATCAGGTGTTGACCTCAACATCTGACCGTGGTTAAAAATTCCCCCGTTCACACAAAATAAAGACTACCGATAAAAATATTCAGTTTTTCACTACTTTAATGAAATTAATGTTTTTGAATGTCAAAGGCACGACATGAAATGCGCAGTAATTTTTCAATTCAGATTAAAAACAAACGTTTAAACAAGTATAAGATGATTTTATAGTGCACAAATAAACGAATTACCTAACACTATTTTCGATAAAGAACTAATTTGATTTATCGCCAGTTTGACGCTAATTTTTAATTATAGTGACATGCATAATTGCATTCGAGTAACAAGCCAATTTACACCACAAGTTAAGAGAGTGGGGGGGGGGGGGGTCATCAGAACACTAGTACTTTCTGTATTAAACTCCTGCATTATAATCCCCTGAGATATGATAAATGGTAAAAACTATGCTGTCAGGGTTAGCAATAAGGAGCAGAAAGTTAAAGAGTTAATTGACCTAAACATTTCCCATCAATTCCTAAAATACTCTATTTGAGAATAAATTAAAAATATGGTTTGATTACATGGACGTGTGTAAACAGTTAGTATAATTGATGTCTAATCCCTGGACATACATGACTATTTACATTTGAAGTCTTTTATTCTCTATATGAATTTTAGTTTAAAGTCACACCGGTTTACAGAAACAGAACAATTGATTTTGTAGATAGTTTAGAGTAGGTTATTACAAGGAAGAATAAATAATCAGAAAACAGACTTTGAAAATGACGACTGGGGCATTAAAACAAAATTTAAAAAGGCAAAATACCGTTTAACGATTGAATTTCAAACCCTGTATACAGAAATTTAATTGGTTGATTATTAAAATACAAATGCTGGGAAATTTTTAAAATTGATTATGCATTTTATAATTAGCTTGAAATCAAAGACCTTTTAATGCGCATGAGCTACAACCAGAATGAATATTATTATTTTACCACATAGCAAAACTCTTTGAACTCTGTGAATCGCTAGTTCTGTGTACACACTGTTTATAGTTGTTGCTGGTGGTTTTACAGAAGCTAATTTTGTTTTTATCTTCTTTTCTTCTGCATTATATTGTGGACATCGGTATTTCTGAAGATGCATCGAAAGTTGTTTTGAGACTACCACAGGCATTAAAAAAGAGTGAGAAGGAAATCAGTTAACAGAAAATTTTGCTTAGTTACAAATTATGCGATTCTGTGAGATGTATACATGAAGCACATGTAGTGATCCCGCATTTTTAGGTTATTATAATCTTAGATTAGTTTTTGTTTTAAGTTTTTAAATTTACCATTTTAGGTTTTTATAGATTATAATAACCTAAACTATAATTCCAAACGAAAAATTATCACTTTAGATAGTAATATCGCAAGATTAATGCACTTTTTTCATTGATATAACATTTTTTAAAACACGCACTCTGTTATTTTACAAATAACATTAAAAATTTTCAATTTGTTACAAGGTAGGCACAAAGGGTTTCCTTTGTTCTAACAAATCTATCGCTTCTGTCAAAAGCAATGATGCTACCTCCAGTCTGGTAATGTTAAAATTTGAATTAGTGGAGTGTGATTTTATGAGTTAGAACATAAATAGTGAAAGGGACATATAAAGCCTCCTTTGCTGTAGTAGTGGCGACTGCATCCTGTTCTGAAAGTGAATTCAGTAACCTTTCAATATCCACATAAACATCAGCATAATACATGCTGCAGAATATCACGTTCCCCATCTAGTATTAATAGGTTCTAACGGAAGAGAGCCATCGGGAAACACCTACCGGAAAATAACCACACGATTTGACGCTTAAAAAATACCTTATTTACTAGACATGAAAACAATTTCCGTTGAATGTTGGAGCCGTTTCTCCTCAGGAAGGTGGTGGAGATAATCAGTTATGCAAGTGACTTTTCGGATGAAATGACTTTTGGTATTCTCCAGATTTTGGTATATGGGTTGCACTATCGGCTATAAGCAACCTAAATATATGTCCCTTATCGCCGGAGAAAGTTACGAAAGATCAAAACACATGAATATCATTGGATCCATTTTGCACAGTTGCAGTATTTCAACTTTTATAAACGTTTGTATGAATGTTTTTAATAAATGGCGTCATTTGTTTTATTAACGGCGATTTGACAATTATATTACACTGATTTGAATCGTTCATAGAAATTTCATCATATTAACTGGAACCGGAAGGCGTACAGGAAAACACAGAGACACACAACCACTTCAACTCCTAGTTCAACACATTAGATTGTAATGATTCTGCTTAGGGTTTAGCTTAAGAGGAGAAACCCATACAGGTAACGTATCAAATAAAAAATGAACGGCACTTCCAAAAGTAGAATAACTGGAATAGTCTGTAATTGGTCATTTTAAGGGGGAATTGCATAATCAAGGTTGAATTTCGTTGTACGACTAAGTATTCTCTTGGATTTTTTGTAATGCTGGATGAAAGAAAAAATTATAACGACTGATGTTGGCGTTCTCAGTAAGTTTGTTTCTATGTTATAACTGAATGGTTTTCACTTTTTATCTGCAAATCGTCAAATTGTGCATCTTGTTTCATTACTCATTCACGTACTTTGAATTTATGATTAAATTATTTAAGTATTGGTACAGTATGCATTAGAACTGTTTAGCCCCTCTCTACACTCAGAGTAGATTATTTCAATCATCGTAATTATAACCTTACATCTTTATTACTGCCATAATCAAAAGGGTGTGTTGATTTAACTTTTTAGTTCCGGAAGATCATTCATTTTATCCAAATATTTTAGAATTCCATATTGGTTTTGTCAAATTTTGCATCTTGTTTCATTATTTGTCGATGCAGGTTAAAGTTACGAGTAAATCATTTGAATATTGACCAGTATGTACCAGAACTCATCTTTAACCCCTTTTACACTCATAATGTATTGTTTTAATTATTGTCATTATTACTTGAAACTTTTATTTCTGTAATAATCAAATTGATGCGGTGAATTAATTTATTAGTATTGGAAGAGCCTTTATTCTATCCTAGCAATTTTTACAATTCTATGATTAGAACTTTATACTTGAATGAGTTAAATAAAAATAGTATCATGACTTCTTTCGACTTTGCTTTATTTATTGAATAAATTATAGATTTTCATTTATGATAAAAAAAAAAGAGCCGAGTCTCAAATTTGAAGAAAAAATGATTTTATATTTTCAATAGCATGAAAATTCAACTTACTATTCAAGATGATTATAAACGGGATTATAATAGACATTTGTTTCATGTAAAGAACATAGGTGCCAGTAATAGTTCTGAGGTATATATAAATGATCTTCGCTACAACATACATCAGCTTTCACATATAGGGTAAGTGCGCATAAGATGATAAACACAAAATCTTTGCTAACTATCAAAATTTATTGGAATTTGTGTTATATGCTTCTGTATAAAACATCACCCCATATCCTGTTTTCAGAAGTAGTGACTGTTTTTAAATAGAGGAATTTTTTAATTTCGGGGTGTTGAGAGCATTTTTGAATCTTCTTTCCTATAGAGGAAAAAAATTCTCAAATATTTTTATATAGCTGATTTATCACAAAACATGTTCTTTAATGCTCAATGATAGCTATCTAAATCCCCCCCCCTCTCTTTCAACAAGGGTAACATTTCTGTCGAAGCATACGGAAATGAAATATGAAACCATTCGACTAAATGCAACATTGAATGTTTCAAATAAAAGGTTAAATGTTTTTATAATAAGGAACAGGATTCACTATGCAATACAAAACTCATGTTCAGTATTGCATATAGTAGAGGCATATTTCATATATAGAACATGTTTCATATTTGCCTACATTTGAATTGATAGTTCCGTGTATATGAAACAATATTTTAAAAGTAATAACATTTTTGTTATATTCAACATACGAATTGCCTGAAAATAGATTCAATTCACATGCATAGCACTGGAAAACAGTTCTATCAATTGTGCGAAAAGTTATATATATATTAAAAAAATTTATTTGTCAAAAATAGAGCGGATTTCAATAAATATGGAATGTTGTCCCTTTAGACCACCTTTTAGTTATCCCACTGTAGGGAACTCTTCTAAAAAAAGCCCGTATTTGTCAAAACTTTTGAATTAAAAGATATTTAATACTAAGAAATTGTAAAAAATAGTTGATAAAACAAAAATATTTAACCTCAAACAGACGTATACAAACTTTATACTATGTATATATTATGCAGTTGACGAGAGAGAATTTAAATGAAATTAATTATAGATCGCTAACGGTACCCTCTAGTGTATTTAAGTTTATAAGGTACTGGGTTAGTGTACGTTTTGTAATTTACCACCTTCAGACCAAAAAGTACTGCTTTGATACAAAAGTGAACAGTTTAGATAATTGCAATATGAAATGATGCATGTTAAAACATCTTGATCTCTTCAAATTGTGACTTTACAGTCGATTAAAAATAAATCAACTTTTCTCTAATGTGCTTTCCTTTACTGTATCTATCCTTTTGTTAAATAGCGAGTGCACTATGTATTAGTTTTTACTGTTAAGCCAAATAGCACATTCTGTTCTGTAAGAGGAAACTTTTCAATGACGCTTTTAGTGGGAAAAAAAAAATCAAATATTCACATATGGTTAAAACTTAGCCTTTAAATAAAGAAATCTTGAACAAGTAACTACGAATGACGTATGCAAAATATCTCCCAGAACAGATGAACATATCACAGCAAACAGAAGCAAAGCAATAATTTAAAAGTTATAAAAAAGGAAAATGAAGACTTACCTTATTTTTTCAACAAAGGAATACATTCTATCATTAATCCAACAGAAATAAAGCAGAGACATTTCTGTCTGTGAGGCACGAGTGATGTAACACTGCTTTCAGAAGAGGCACATGCGAGTGAAATGGTAAGCCGGTGGTCTACTCACAGACTCCACCGGTTGGAAAATGTCCTTGGGCTATTACGTCGATGTGACGCACTTTTGAAGGACAACAGGTTTTCCAAGAGATCGGTCAACGACCTGACTGGGTTATAACGAATCAAGACAATACTGTTTGGGTATGACTGGCTATTTCGCAATTTTATTGAAATTTGTAATTTGCGGTTCGGTGCGAGTTCTCTGTCTTCTTTGGAATGTAGATAGGTGTTCGATTTCTCTTCGACGAACGTTATTTCCCGTTTGGGTTATATAGTTCCGTTTCATCAGAGTGAACTTCGTTTTGGAGTGAAGTTGTTTTGACAAAGTTGCTAACAGTGGTGGGATTAAAAATTTTCTAGGTCATGTGAAAATTTATTGAAAAAGATCAGGCCTCGAAATAGATTTTTTAATACAGGTGCACAAGGTGCACCTAAGTTTTTAAATTAGGTGCACAGATTATATTTTAGCTGCAGAGTTAAAAAAACGTAATACAAGAGTATTGATGTAATGTAAACTACTTTATTAGTTATGTATGTTTAGATTTGTTATTAGTAGGTAGTAAATAAAAATATTTAAACAATTTTTTTACCTACGAAATTATTACTTACCAATATTCAGTCATCATCAGACATTGGTGGGCAATCAGAAATGTCTACGTTTTAGGCAGATCTTTTTCTATAAGGTTTAGTGTCCGTCCTTCTTTTTGTATTTTTCCTACATTGCAAAACAGCATTTTTTGGATAAAAGTTTTCGCATTGTGTGTATTTAGGAATTTTAATTACGTTCCTTTAGAGCGAGGGAATTCGATTCTGATATTTTGTTCAGACATCAAAATAACATAAAATACGTTTCATCTCGTTTCTTCTATACGATATTTGCTATACGATATTGCGTGCACCTAGAGAGAAAATATTAGGTGCACAATTTTAATTTCATGTGCACAATGCACTTGTGCACCCGGGTATTTCGAGCCCTGATATAGATAATACTTTCTGAGCACTCTTGCAGGAAAATTATATGAATGAATCTTGATTTCAATAGCAATAATATGATCTTGATATAAATATTAATAACTTGATATAAATAGTAATAACTTGATATAAATAGTAATAACTTGATATAAATAGTAATTACATAGTAGGGTAATATAGGGGGTTGCATAGTAGGGTAATATAGCTGGGGTAGCATAGTAGGATAATATAGTGGGGGTAACATAATAGGGTAATATAGGGGTAATATTGAGGGTAGTAAACAGATGATAAACAGGGTAGTAACCAAGATAGGTAAATTCAAGAGCGGCAAAATTTGGTATTTTTTGCTGTGAAAAATAAGTGTTTTTAAAAATCAATTAAAAATTCAATGACAAAAGTGATGCCGCAAGCGGATTTGAACATATCCCAGAGTGGACAAAACTAAGCAAACGCCCGTCTGTGGTTTTCCATCTCCGAAATGAACCTTTGGGCTATGCCGTGCTCTGTTGACTACTCTTACTTACTTTGAAAGAAAAATTATTTTTTAAATAATATATTGAATGAGGTATTTAAAATTATGTCCAATTTTAGAGTAGTTGAAGGTAGTTGTTTGAGGTGTACCTGAATTTCGGGTGTGGACAGTGAAGGTTTAAGAATAACATGCAAATATGCTTAGGTGCGTTCCGAAAAAAATAGGTTTCACAGGGGTTCACAGATTATCATCTGTTTTATGGGGAAGATAATTTAATGTTTCTATTATTTGGCTATGCGCTTTCTCGATTTTTGTAATGTTTGCTCACTAAGCGTTGAATTTAGCATCACTTGGTGTTTTAAATACCATTCAGAAGTTAAAAATTTTTTCAAATGCGCTTACTACGATCATATCTAAAAAATGTTGATGACCAAACACAATAAGTAGTACCGCATAGAGTTCCATAGGCTTTAGGTTTGTCTGTAGGTGACGAAAGAGAAAAAAGGATATCTCTACTTTTATAAAAGGAAGTGTTTGTCTGTGTGTTTGTATACTGTCATAACGAATCTTTGGCCCTTACAATAATGAAATTTGGTACACAGGTAGTACGAATTTTTTGCAATATTTGTGTCGCGTCCGAATTTTAAAATTTTATCTAGAACATTTTAAAATTAATTTATTAGTTTTTCACTTTTCTTTCTTTTTTCCGGAATGTTAAGTCGAAGAAGGCCAAGATTTTGCGATTTTCGACCGCTGACGCCACAAGCGTTTTTCGTCTTAATGCCTTTGGAACCATGTTAATTTTTCCGATTCTAGCGTGTTTTGATTTAAGTAGTTGATAATAACCACTTCGAAGCCATCACGGCGTTGCCTGTAGAGTTCGTTTGCGAAGCAAACCAAATGGAAATACGTAACAATTCTCCGAGGGTTCATTCGAAGGTTTGCAAGCGTCAGCGAGCAGTGATCACACCTGTCCCCACGAAGAGAACTGTCACGGGAAACGCCGTACTGGACACGCAGTGACTAGACTATCTGTATAAAGCAGCGTTGACATGTTCTCTTTATAAATACACACCGTTAGACAAATACACACCAAATTTCGCACATTTATTCATTAGAACACTGCGGGAAATGTAGGTTACATATTAACTACGTCAAATTTGAAGAGGGAACTAAAAATAATTTGAAATCCCATATTAATAACACTGAAAATGAAATGACTACGGAACGGAACTCCTTGTTGGTATGGGGATAGCCAGGGAGGACCCTCATTTTAATTTCATGGTAAGCAACAGCAATAACAATAAAAATTATTCCGAGACTTTCGACGATATTAATTGCAAATTGAGAACATTTTGTAAAGAATTTTTGTGCCATTGAATGAACCAGCAATGTGACAAAAGCACAACAATTTTTATTTCCAGAATTTTGCTTGAAAGATGACAAAATAGCTTCACAGGACTATTTTGCTCTTTAAGTTGAATGTTAGGTCTGTTAGTTTCGAATGACGCAAGATACATATATGAACAAGCAATGTTTTCCCCGTCAAGCAGATGTACTTACACACAAAAAAAGTTGTACTTAGACAGAAAATACACTTCACCGAATTGGTCATTGATGATCTATCATAAGTTTGCTGTTGAGCAACAAACCAAATCTTCCATTAACACCTTAATTAGTGGTTGTTTTGAAGGCTTTTCATTTTACACCCAGAGTAGTCTGCGGAAAATTCATAAGTAGCTCGGCCAATTAGAGCCGAGTTGGTGGCGCTGCCACTATACGACGCTCTCCTGGACTGGCGGAAATGCCAATTGTAGATTTTTCCGTACAGCAACACATCAAATATTCCATTAACACCTTAACTAGAGGTTGTTTTGAAGGCTTTTCATTTTACACCCAGGAGAAGTCTGTGGAAAATTCATAAATAGCTCGGCCAATTAGAACCGAGCTAGGTGGCGCTGCCACTATACGACGGTCTCCTGGACTGGCGGAAGTGCCAATTGTAGATTCTTCCGTACAGCAACACATCAAATATTCCATTAACACCTTAACTAGAGGTTGTTTTGAAGGCTTTTCATTTTACAACCAGAGAAGTCTGTGGAAAATTCAAAAGTAGCTCGGCCAATTAGAACCGAGCTAGGTGGCGCTGCCACTATACGACGCTCTCCTGGACTGGTGGAAGTGCCAATTGCAGATTCTTCCGTACAGCAACACATCAAATATTCCATTAACACCTTAACTAGAGGTTGTTTTGAAGGCTTTTCATTTTACAACCAGAGAAGTCTGTGGAATATTCATAAGTAGCTCGGCCAATTAGAACCGAGCTAGGTGGCGCTGCCACTATACGACGCTCTCCTGGACTGGCGGAAGTGCCAATTGTAGATTCTTCCGTACAGCAACACATCAAATATTCCATTAACACCTTAACTAGAGGTTGTTTTGAAGGCTTTTCATTTTACAACCAGAGAAGTCTGTCGAAAATTCATAAGTAGCCCGGACAATTAGAACCGAGCTAGGTGGCGCTGCCACTATACGACGCTCTCCTGGACTGGTGGAAGTGCCAATTGCAGATTCTTCCGTACAGCAACACATCAAATATTCCATTAACACCTTTACTAGAGGTTGTTTTGAAGGCTTTTCATTTCACACCCAGAGTAGTCTGTGGAAAATTCATAAGTAGCTCGGCCACTTAGAGCCGAGCTAGGTGGCGCTGCCACTATACGACGCTCTCCTGGACTGGCGGAAATGCCAATTGCAGATTCTTCCGTACAGCAACACATCAAATATTCCATTAACACCTTAACTAGAGGTTGTTTTGAAGGCTTTTCATTTTACACCCAGAGTAGTCTGTGGAAAATTCATAAGTAGCTCGGCCAATTAGAGCCGAGCTAGGTGGCGCTGCCACTATACGACGATCTCCTGGACTGGCGGAAGTGCCAATTGTAGATTCTTCCGTACAGCAACACATCAAATATTCCATTAAAACCTTAATTAGAGGTTGTTTTGAAGGCTTTTCATTTTACACCCAGAGTAGTCTGTGGAAAATTCATAAATAGCTCGGCCAATTAGAGCCGAGCTAGGTGGCGCTGCCACTATACGACGCTCTCCTGAACTGGCGGAAATGCCAATTGTAGATTCTTCCGTACAGCAACACATCAAATATTGCATTAAAACCTTAATTAGAGGTTGTTTTGAAGGCTTTTCATTTTACACCCAGAGTAGTCTGTGGAAAATTCATAAGTAGCTCGGCCAATTAGAGCCGAGCTAGGTGGCGCTTGCACTATACAACGCTCTCCTGGACTGGCGGAAATGCCCATTGTAGATTCTTCCGTACAGCAACACATCAAATATTCCATTAACACCTTAACTAGAGGTTGTTTTGAAGGCTTTTCATTTTACACCCAGAGTAGTCTGTGGAAAATTCATAAGTAGCTCGGCCAATTAGAGCCGAGCTAGGTGGCGCTGCCACTATACAACGCTCTCCTGGACTGGCGGAAATGCCAATTGTAGATTCTTCCGTACAGCAACACATCAAATATTCCATTAAAACCTTAATTAGAGGTTGTTTTGAAGGCTTTTCATTTTACACCCAGAGTAGTCTGTGGAAAATTCATAAGTAGCTCGGCCAATTAGAGCCGAGCTAGGTGGCGCTGCCACTATACAACGCTCTCCTGAACTGGTGGAAATGCCAATTGTAGATTCTTCCGTACAGCAACACATCAAATATTCCATTAAAACCTTAATTAGAGGTTGTTTTGAAGGCTTTTCATTTTACACCCAGAGTAGTCTGTGGAAAATTCATAAGTAGCTCGGCCAATTAGAGCCGAGAGCTAGGTGGCGCTGCCACTATACAACGCTCTCCTGGACTGGCGGAAATGCCCATTTTAGATTCTTCCGTACAGCAACACATCAAATATTCCATTAAAACCTTAATTAGAGGTTGTTTTGAAGGCTTTTCATTTGACACCCAGAGTAGTCTGTGGCAAATTCATAAGTAGCTCGGCCAATTAGAGCCGAGCTAGGTGGCGCTGCCACTATACGACGCTCTCCTGGACTGGCGGAATTGCCAATTGTAGATTCTTCCGTACAGCAACACATCAAATATTCCATTAACCCCTTAACTAGAGGTTGTTTTGAAGGCTTTTCATTTTATTCCCAGAGTAGTCTGTGGAAAATTCATAAGTAGCTCGGCCAATTAGAGCCGAGCTAGGTGGCGCTGCCACTATACGACGCTCTCCTGGACTGGCGGAAATGCCCATTGTAGATTCTTCCGTACAGCAACACATCAAATATTCCATTAACACCTTAATTAGAGGTTGTTTTGAAGGCTTTTCATTTTACACCCAGAGTAGTCTGTGGAAAATTCATAAGTAGCTCGGCCAATTAGAACCGAGCTAGGTGGCGCTGCCACTATAC
Source organism: Metellina segmentata (assembly GCA_947359465.1). Classification (NCBI taxonomy): domain Eukaryota; kingdom Metazoa; phylum Arthropoda; class Arachnida; order Araneae; family Tetragnathidae; genus Metellina; species Metellina segmentata. The sequence continues at coordinate 32,675,537 of OX375878.1, read as the reverse complement.
AACGCTCTCCTGGACTGGCGGAAATGCCAATTGTAGATTCTTCCGTACAGCAACACATCAAATATTCCATTAACACCTTAACTAGAGGTTGTTTTGAAGGCTTTTCATTGTACACCCAGAGTAGTCTGTGGAAAATTCATAAGTAGCTTTGCCAATTAGAGCCGAGCTAGGTGGCGCTGCCACTATACGACGCTCTCCTGGACTGGCGGAATTGCCAATTGTAGATTCTTCCGTACAGCAACACATCAAATATTCCATTAACACCTTAACTAGAGGTTGTTTTGAAGGCTTTTCATTTTATACCCAGAGTAGTCTGTGGAAAATTCATAAGTAGCTCGGCCAATTAGAGCCGAGCTAGGTGGCGCTGCCACTATACGACGCTCTCCTGGACTGGCGGAATTGCCAATTGAAGATGTAGATGTTTTTAAATAAGATCTTTGTGTCGTTGTTAAACCTCACATCTCTGTACATTTGTATATAATATGCCTAATCATCAATAGTGAGTGGAATAATTATCATTTGACGTGTAAATTGATACAAAGAAGGATATTGAATGGAAATAGGCTACATAGTGATGACATCGTAAGAATCACCGAAGACAAAACGAAACGGTGTGGTTAAAATAGTCAATGGAATCGAACCTATGACACTACATCTTTAAAAATTGGGAAAATTTCTCTGCAATTTCCTCCGATAACCACTATTTTATAGCAATCTGATGACAAATATTTTGAAACTTTCAATGTTAAAATCAGTGAATGCTTATTGCCATTTTAATAAAACATTTTTGAAAACAAAATAGTTCCTACTTAACCCTTGGAACGTCAAAACTGTTTTTAGCTTCAAATAAAATCACGTTCTATAAATAAAACCCGTTCTCGCTCTTATGTTATCCTTTTAAATTTTTGCTCTGTTCGATTTAAGAATTCTCGTGTCTCCTTCTTTGGTTCAGAACATCTCAAATCAGTTGGATTGATTGTATACTGTCTTCCGATTAACAATGCAATTGGGAAATTAAATTGAAACAACGCAGCTCAGTAAAAAACCACATATTTTATTAAACAAATACATTTATTCGGAAACAGAAACTTCGCTAGGAGAGGATAAACAAATAAGCTTTTTTCTCTTTAAAACATCTCCTCCTTCAATATATATACTCTTCAGTCAGGTTGGAAAAAAAATTCACAAAAGCGTTCTTTGGATTTTCATGCATATTTTAGCTTCGGGATCACAGCCAAAATGTATATATAGTTAGTGTTGCACTCGCTTATATTTCGCCAGTGTTTTCCAAAGTTCTTTTCTCTATGAGGTGTCTGTGTTTAAAATAATTTAAATATTCCACCCTCGCATTTTTTTGGGAATGCATTCCAAAAGACAGAAGTCAATAATTCCAATAAAAATAGCTGACCCTGCCAAATAAGTTTCGTGTTGCAAAAACTGACCGCAGTGACAAACCAAAACTTCCATCAAAATAATTTTTATATACATTGAATAAATTTATTCTTAGAAAAAAAACGATCTCTGAGAAGAAATACAGGAGAACACGGTTTGATTTTTATAGGATTGATAGACCACACATATCTCACCCCGGCAAAGAAAGTGACAGAAGTCAAAAAATAAAAATTTTGAGGCTATGTCATTGAAAAATATGTATGAGGTGCCCCAGCGGTGTTATATTACTATTCTATATAATATAATATAATATAATATAATTTAAAGACATAAATACTTACCTCAAAATTAAAACTAGCTTTTACTATTTGAATATAAGTTTTATAGTATCCTTTAAGTTGATTTATATCTCAAATGCTGCAATTTTGAGTTGTGTCACTTTTCTTACCGGGGTGCGATATGTCTTGGAACCAGGGTTTGATATCAAGAATCCCCTTAAGGAATCCCAAAGTAATTGTCATGCACTGAAGGAAAGTTTTACTGTAACAAAAGTCTCGGGTAACGGAATCGAATCTATTTCCCAGGCCACGTTGGCTGCTTGTGTAGGTAGTGAGCAAACACGCTTTTCTATCGAAGGATCAATTGCTTTTTGAAAACATTCAACTAGCAGTGCCACGAGCTGTTGGTAGATTCATGGAATTAGGGAGTGGTAGAAACTATTTTTACAACGCAATCCTTAAAAGTTCATGTTGCTTATTGTTCAGAGCAAAATACTTTATTGACAATTACAAAGAAAGTTTTATTTGTGTTCACACCGATGCAGCTAAATTTTTACTATTGCAGAACTCTCATAATAATTTTGCATTCTATGGAATTGTTAGTCTTTATGATCACTTTATATTACAGCACACTACCGCGTAACACCGATTTTCTGAAGTGATTAAAATCTTTTGTGTTTGAAGATCTTTAAATTTAGCTATTTGCTCAAAATCCGAGTATTCAGGTATAGAGGTGGTACTACTCGTTTGTGGTTGAATCCCACCCCTATGTCTTTCAAATAATGCAGTGCAAATATTAAAGCGTATCAATTTAAAGTTGGTAAGTTACTTCCTGTTTATCATAGAGATCAGCTTCTTAAACATTGACTGGGTATTAATTCAATATCCAGTCTTAACTTATTATTAAATCAGTAAGTGAACAAATTAAAAGCAAAAGCGTACCATGATAGATCCTTTAGAGATTCTGAAGATTTCGGGGTATAAATCCATAGCATGTATGGCAATTATTTTTCTCCAAAAACCTTGAATTCAATTGCTTTGCCAAGAAATAGTTAAACATATTAACTAAATATTTCTTCTCCAATTATATTTTGTTACATGTTTAAGCCAGTAAATTTATTTAAAATTAAAATATAGAGATGGGAAAGATTATTATTTCATTATAACAATATTAACTGTTATTAATAATTTGCGATACCAGTAATTTTTAACTATTTCGTTATTAGTTAGAAGATAATAATAATAGGTAGTAACTGTATTAAACGGTTAACAGTCAGCAATTAAATTAAGCTGCTAGGAAATGACATCAACGGTTATTTTATTAGTTACTAACTCTTTTGATTAAAAATTGAATGATTCAAAAATGAAATATATTTTCTATTTAACCTAATATTTTTATAAGTCTCCATTTTTTAATTCGATTCTTTTCGATTTTTACTTCACTTGCTTTGCCAATAGCACTTTCGGAAACATTAATATTTTCAATAACAGTTGCTATCTATTATTTTGAAATAACACCCATAATAATAATTTAACTGCTATCAGAATAACAGCCCATCTCTAATAAAATGTAATAAATAATTTGGCACATTACACAATATTTGGATTGCGTCCAGCATTCAATAATTTCCATAATAACTATTTCATTGGATTTCAAACGTTTGAAATAGGAATGATAAAAGCTAAAATCAATACAGGTTTGATTCCTTCTAAGAGAATTATGATGTGAACTTTGAAAAACACTGCTTTTGAGTAATGAAGGTTTGCATGAATCAAAGCACACAAACGTAAGGTAGAAGCATTTGCTTCTAATGGTAAATATGATCCATGCACATAGTTCAGTATGACCTTTAACGTACGTAGAACTCACGAAAATCTGAAATAATACCAGATAAAAAAATATTCCCGAAACACAGTTGGGCTTTGTTTGCCACAGACAGATGATGAGCGATTTCTCGAGGATTATAATTCTATAATAGAACACATATTTTTAAAAACAAAATCTCAAACTGTGGTGAGAAAGAAAATGGTAATGCATAGCATGACATTAACAAACATGCCTTTTTGTAAACAATAAGGTAACATTGCCAATTGATAGTAGAAATGTAAAACTTCGATAAAAACTCCACGACTAATAAAGATTAAAACCTCATGAAAAAAATTGTCAATGGCCATTTCTGGGAAGCAAGACGTCCACCATCATCTAGACTCCACAGCTTAAATGTCCATTGATGATTTTTTATAAGTTCTTAATCCACATTAATCATTCTTCGAAGTTTTACACTTTAACAACAAAATACCGTGTTTTGTAACAAGTAAGATATGGAAGTTCGGTTCCAGTGAGTTAACATTTGAGTCATGTGGTTTCGAAAGAGTATACGAGTATTCATCAAATTACGGAGCATGTTAAACGTAAGGAATTGTTGTTTCTCATGTCAGATGTTCTATCCCTCACGTGGTGTCGAATCATGTCTCACCATGAATATTAAAGCAAACGATATTTGAGCCGTTATTTTTGAAAGTGGTATAGGTCTACTTAGAAAAAAAAATGAGTTTACTTTCTTTAAAAATTTCAATAATTATTATTGCATAGTAAAATTTAACAGGCTTATGGTGTTAAAAACATCACCCGAATTAAGTAACGTTTGATAATATTTTAAAATTAATTTAAACGGAAACCTTTAAAAAACTCGATGTAGAAGAAATGGACTTATACCACTTTAAAAATTAACGGCTCATTTCTTAATTCTTAGGAATTCAATGGATGGGCCTTGAAAACAGTGACGAGTCGTTCAAAATCTTCAGGATAGCAATTTCGAAGTTCATAAATTCAATAAACATTGTGGTTTATCCATTATTTAAGAGATTAAGTAGTTAAACTTAAGCTCCTAAGCACTCATTCAAGTAATAAGAAATTCTTTTTATCCTCTTGAGTATTTTGTTTTGATTTTTTATTACGGAATTTCCATGCTGACTTATCACTGGTGCCATTAACCCAGTTCAGTTCACAATTTAACTGAAAGCACAATTTCGGTGGGTAACTTTTTTAATTAACGTCGTACTAGAGCAACGCAACGGGCTTTTGACGACGGTTAAGGATCAATCCCTTAAGGAAAGGATCCCAGGACAACACCACGTAATTTTGAAACACGGTCAAATGACGATAATTTTGGTGGGGGGAAAATGCCCTTTTGGGACTGTAATATTTTATATCTGTTTCAAATTACTGATTCATAGCACCTTAAATTAAAAAAAAGTTCGATGCAAACTTTATTTTGAGATGTAGATATGCTGATGCGCTATCTGCTTTCCGCTAAGCGATGGCGCTTCGTTGGTCGCTGTGATCTGATATCGAATCTAGGTCCACTCAAAAAGCTTTTACTTTTTCATTCACGAACTGATAAATGCGTGAATCACTTGATTTCCCCCACGTGCTGAATGGGAGATAGTACGTAGTAAAATCGACAGCGGACTTCGTTCACCCTGGGTACAGTGTCGCTTCCATTCATCGACAGTGGAAATATTTAAGGAAATGAAAGTAAAACTAAACGTGGAAGGTGATTACGTACTGCATCAGAATCAGATACGGTGAATAGAGATCATGCTTAAAGTTGGTGTAGTGTGATATTCTTTTGGATTGGTAATCGCAGCAAGCCCTTGATATAGCTATACTACAGGGAAAGGTTTTCTATCCGAAATTCGTTGTCGAAATGTTTTTGTTTCTGACCTTCAAAAAGTCACTCTCCTTCTCTACTTATCTCACTTGACAGATGTAAGTTGCCCGTGTAAGTAAATTGCACTGTATATCAGCCCTTTGGGATTTGAGGCCCCTCAATGACCAGCTCAGAATGTTTCATATGCTAGTCTGAGGAATAACCCAGACAGTATATGAAGCGTGTCACCGCAAAAGGGCTTATATCCACTTCCAGTAATTTTGCAGAATTTGTGGAAAAACTGCTACGAATAAATTATACGAATATGTGGTAATAGCTATAAAACTCTCTTGAATTATTCTTTCTAACTCATAATATAACAGTCTTTGGCACATCAACAATTTACCTGTACATGTGTCCAGCTTCACAGCTGTTAAAACACCGATCAACCCATTTCTAACCAAAACTGGGTACATGCCCTTTGAGACATGGGGTCCGTTCCCGTCCGATCTACACAGATTCTGCCACATCATCAACGATAACTGCATTTGCGGGGAGCCGGGAACTCCGGAACACTACGTGTTCAACTGCCCTCTAACGACAGTCAACCATTTAAAAGAACCAAACTTTAACTTAAGCATAGCGTGGGAGCAAAATACTGCCATCTACAACCAAGCCCAAGTGAAAATAATGCACTTCCTTTTCAACAATGTAGACACCATAACGGGACCAAACTCCCAACTTAACACCACCACTTAACAACGGCACTCATTAACAGTACTCTCAAGAAAAGACAACTTAATTAACTCTACCATATGCCATAGACTCTCCAAAGTCAACATTAAAGTTCCACAATGCATCGCATCAATTTTGAATTCGGTGAAAACTCCAATGCCAAGCTGAGAAAACTCCAATGCCAAGCTGAAAAAGCTCCAATGCCAAGCTATGAAAATACCAATGCAAACAGCACCTCAATGGCCTGCCCAGTCACCGCACCACTTCTGGAGGTTTAATACTCTTCTTCCGTGGGTGGCCACAAAAATCCGGTCTTAACCTGCTATCACAGCGGAGACTAGGTGGTCACCTACGGTGCCCAAACCTAAGGTATAACCTGAGCATGTTTCCAGTAAATTTGCATTATTTTGTTACAAAGAAATTTATATCAACAAAGTATTGAAAAAAATTTAGAATAAGCGAGATATTTGGTTATATTTAAAATCTGGTATTATTAGCTTTAACAATATATCGCACTGCAGTTTAGTGCTCTCTCAAAGTCCTATCCTATGGTCTCATCGTGGCGAGCAGAAGAAACGGGTTGCACAGGCGAAGTACGTCGGGAATATATACTCTTGTAGAGCCAAACAAGGCGAGAAGGCTGCGCTGTTTTACCACTGCCTCCTAGTAGAGTGACAGTGGTAAAGCAGCTCTAAGTAATCTTCTCTAGGTGGCAGTGACTTTGACCGGCTAACATAGGAAGATGAATGGGTTGTTAAGTCGAACTGCTAGAGATGGCTTCCAGATTTATGATCAATAACAGACATGTTTTACTCGTGTCATGGATTGCGCAAAAATGCATTTTTAAGGACCTATCTACTATTGCCCCAAAACGTTTTAGGACCCATCTACTATTGCCCCAATACTTTTTTTTACACAGACTCATTGGCTTAGAGTAATTTTTTTTTTACTCTGGGATGAGAAGAAAGAAGTAATATCGCTCTCATGAAGTAGTTTGTGTTTTATTGCATTTGGAGTGCAGAGGGATACGCGTGCAACCAATTCGATCTTCATTGACCTCACCGCCTAGAGAATGTTTCACTGTACCCACTGTGAAGCCTAGAGAGAGAGAGAGAGAGCAGTGTGGTCTCCTCTGCTGTCCATTTTACGCAGGGTAGCACTGGACTAAATGCAGTACCTGTCGAGTCATGGGAGCCCTCCAAAATAGTTAGTGCAATTAGCCTTAATACGATGGAATCAAAAGTTTTAATCATTACTATTATTTTTCTAATTTTCTCAATTTATTTGAATTTAATAACGAAAATGTCCAATAAGTGCATTTGTGCAAGCAACATAAAAGGCACATGAAGAAAAAGGTAGTTTGAACGCAGTTATACCTTAAATTGTAAGGTATAGAAGATTTAGTTTCAATAAATAATTATATGGAATCATTTAGCTTTTTAAAAGTAATGAATTTGAATTTTGTGGCTCTATTATCTCACAGCTGTTTTAATAAAATAGAGAAAAAGTTTATATACTCGTAGCATGTTTCCTATCTTTTAAAATAAAAATGATAGAATGAAATTATGAAAAAATTGAAGCTAGCACAAAGACGGATAATTAATTAAATTTGTGCTGAAAATATTTTGAATGCTTTGGCAACTATGTCTCTTTATTTTTTTATACCTCAAACACACAGCATTTGCTAGGTTATGAAATAAAACATCAGTTACAACACTTAATTTCGTTTAGAGTATGGCAATTAGAAGTAAAAAAGATTGAACTTTTGTGCCATCTTCAATCAAAACAGTAAAAATCAAAATTTTAATAGTAGCATTGAATTATCACATAAACTAAAATGAAACATCATGCCTCATTAATTTAAATTTCCTTCTATGAAAATCGCACGTTGAATAGCAAATATTTTTAAAGACTACTAAGCAACAAGTAGGTCTTTAACAGGTTTAAAGGCGGGTTTATCAGGTACTCTGAAGAAATCTTTAAAAAATCATATAGTTTTAACTGTATTTAAAGTTTTGAGGTTTTTAGTCAATTTGAATTGATTTGCTACAAAACAATATTGCTACTAACAAATTATTTTTCTAAATCTAGAGCAGTCGATATGGTGATTACATTTAAAATCAAGAGTCCTGAAATTTAGCACAATGGCTGGTCATGAAACAGTTTAGGCTTTGTGACCCCTGAAGTTAATTTTCTCGTGAATTATTTTTTTGCTTAAATGCTGCAATGTGATTCCAAGTTCGCTATGATTTTAAATACTGAACTTTGCTAACTGAGAACAAGGGAAGATTTCCACACATAAAAGTAAGACAAAAATCAACTTATAAATCTTGACAAATGAAGTAGATTGCGAAGAACAACATAATAAGCCACTTACTACCACAAGGACTCCAAGTCCTATGGGGTCGATTGATATTTTTATGGTTAGGGACCAATCCTCATGCATAAGGGTAAATATAACAAGCATACCGATACTGCAATGTGAAATTCATCGATATTATATACGTGTGTATGAAATCCATAAACACTTTTATCTGATCCCGATTTATACTAACCATTCATTCCGCGATCGAGTTTTCACGCGATTCATAAACTCCTCGCCATTGTATTCTATCATTGCATTCTCTATATCTAACCAAAACTCTAAATTAGCTATTTATGCTCTGTCTCTTCTAAGCTCTTTGCCGTTCGTTTTGTACGTTTTCCCCTCTTTTCTGATTATAAACTCCATGGAACTTGATCCTCTCACCTCTAGGTTTGCTAACCACTCTCCATATTCAAAGTGTCGGAACATGTGTATTAATGCATATGCCATCGCTTATAATACATTTAATATCGCGTAGTTATTTTTCTCGTAATGACAATTCAATTCGACAAATATGTTTGTTATCAAAGTAGGTGCTCGTCGAATAATTCTTATAAAGGGGCACCACTATGCCACCTAATTGTCAATTAATGCTGGTAAAAAATTAATTATGTCATACATAAAATATACAAGACCATTTCGATGCTGAAATTTTAATTATAGAGTGACTGATAAAAAATTAACTCTCCCTATTTAATTCGTATTTGGTGTTTATCAATACTTTTGAAAGTTAAATTTTAATTTAATGGTAACTGGAAATTTTATTTCTATCCCAACTTTCTTTTGATTAAAATACTAGATACAGGTCGATGATTCATAGAGCGGTTTTCCAAGACCTAGTTCTAGGTCTCGAGTTGTTAGGACCTATTCACTATTTTTTTTAGTTTGGATTTTTCATCTTGTCTCCAGTAAACGCAGCAAAATTGAAAATCCAGCTGTAACTCCGAATCACAACGACTTTTAATCTTTAAAAAAACACAGTGAAATCACCTGAACAGTTTGAGATCTCGTGTTTTAAAAGCATAGAAAACGAAATGAAAGATAAAGACATTGAGCTCGCTTGTTGTTTAAAAACCGCAGGTTCGCGTACACATCTTGCACATATAATTTTCAGGGAAAAATAGATATATTTATAAATTGTTCATCACATCTGCATGTTTCGCAGGCTTCTCTGTCCCACAATCACTTTGAACAGTTTTAGGTTCAAGACGTTCATTCAGCAGATTCCTTAATTTGGCACATATAAAAGAGACCCGCCGCATCCGAATCTCTTGCTCACATTTGTTTGCGCACACCAAGATAACATCATTCATCGTCACCCGAGCGTCTTTTCAATGTTCCTCACGTCCCATCGTACTCGTCTTTCTGATTCGTAAAACATTTGTTCAAGAAATCTTCCATTGTCCGATACATGTGCCGGTTTACGTTCTTCAAGAAGTGATTTTCATCGGTGTAGATCTGGGAAAGGAAAACAGACCATTATTTATTTATTTACAAATACTTTCAAACAGACTATTTCAATTACCCGACAGCGAAATTACACAAAAATGCGGAATTTCTGTGCTCGGATGGCAAAATGTTATGTCACTTTTCCCAAAAATTGAGTAAGTCCCATCTTGGAGTCTGGTTTGTTAATGTTTAGAAGGTGGCAAAATGTCGTAAGTATTTCTCTTTCAGTTTACGAGAAAACAAAGGTGGAAAATTTTAATAAGTTAAAAATCTCCGAATCACATGTTGAATCTTGAATCTTAAAACTGCTGTCACGAAAAATTAAAAAAAGTGACCTATAATATTTTGCCATCTGAGCACAAATTTGAAGCATAATAAAATAAAATTAATAAACCAGTATAGTTATACATAAAATACAAATTTCACTCTATTAACACTAAAGTGTAACTTATACGGTACGAAGATGGAGGATGGAAGAAAAAACCCCGATCGTAACAATCAGATAAACCAGTGAAAAGCTCAATCCTCAATGGCTGAAGGTATAAAGCCACTACGGAGTTAGTAACTTTAGAGATTACTAAAGGGAAACAGACCATTATTTATTTATTTACATATACTTTCAGACTACTCCAATTACCCGACAGCGAAATTACACAAAAATGCAGAATTTGAAAGCCAGTATAATTATACATAAAATATAAATTTCACTATATTCACACAAAAGTTTAAATTATTCAGCACGAAAATGGAGGATGGAAGAAAAAACCACGATCGTAACAATCAAAGAAACCAGTGAAAAGCTCAATCCTCAATTGCTGAAGGTATACTAAGGAGTTAGTAACTTTAGAGATTACTGAAGGGAAACAGACCATTATTTATATATTTACATATGCATTAAAACAGACTACTCCAATTACTCGACGGCGAAATGACACAAAAATGCAGAACGTGAAACAGAATAAAATAAAAATAATACGCTGTATAATTATGAAATATAAACTACACTATAGTAACAAAAGTGTATAAGTTATACTGCACGAAAATGGAGGATGAATGAAAAACCACAATCGTAACAACCAGAGAAACCTGTGAAAATCTTAATTCTCAATCACTAAAGGTACAAAGTTACTAAAAAGTTTAAGAAATTTTTAACGAAAGCATGAAAGATTGGAGTTAAACTATTGGTCGTTTTGACAAACTGGATAAATGAGTCGATGCTTCAAATAATTTTTGCTGAAACGAAAAATAATTTTATTAAGAATGTCATAAATGAGTATAGGAATATTTATTTCATTGAGTAAATTATATCAGCCTACCTACTTATGTTGTTTTATAGCAAAATTCAATATAAAAAAGTTAAACGCTTAAACACACAGTCCTGCATTCTAGATATAATTCATATTGCATTCGGATCGCAAAAAAGAACGAAACACTGTTAATCACCATAAAAACCCAGATTTCCAAAAGAAAAATCTGTCCAAGAAATTTATTTTGAATTTTTTCAATATTATAACTGAGGTTTTAGATGAATCCTCCAGATTACGGTCCCTTTTAGGAGATTTACTTTTTTTTAAGTAAACATGGACATCACAATCTCGTGGTACTCTAAGGATCTGTATTACTTCCAGTCGAAATATCACATTTTTATATTTCATGGGTAATTTTTTTACTTGAATTTATACTATCGATTCACTTTATGTTATTCTAAACAGCGTTTTTCAGCATTTTAACACCCGCGGTCCGGCGAAAATAGGATAAATATTTCGCTGACCGGCGTCAGTCAGAAATTAAAACCAATATAGGATTTTTTTTATTAAATCTATTATTATAAAATAACAATTTTTGGTGATTGAGACGTCTGTGTTGCTGCTTATTTGTAAGCAAATTTGATTGCAGCACTGTTTATGAGAGACGAAGCGCTGCGTTAAGATCCATTCGATTTCTCGCTTTCCTTTTAAACTACTGACATAGCTGAAAAAGTCTTTGTACACCAATTCCAAGTCGAAAAAATGACCAACAAATTTATAGCTTTGTGACTCATTATTGAAATTCTTCATTGAGGGATATCCAAAATTGATACAATGATTGCATTTTATGTCTGAACACAAGAGTGACAACAGAAGACAACTGCATCAGCTTTTCTTTCTCACGAGGATCAAGTGATCATAACTTTATATCTTCCAGAGATTATAAATACAGAGGTTACCTTTACCTAGACCTACATTTTCAGGAAAACAATTATTAAAATTTTCAGTTAACGCTCTTAAATGTTAAATTATTATGTTAAATATGGCTTTCTGGTTAATACCATCATCATTCAAAAATTCTACTAAAAGTGAAAGAGTTTCTATATTTTCCTCTGTATGTGATTATTCAAAAGCATCTATTTATTTCTTATTGTTAAAATATTTTTACAAAACAAATGAAGAGAAACATTAAGTTCGTTCAGAAGGGTCCGCCATATAACCAAACTTAGCCAAAGGCTCTACCAGGTCAGATTTTCGCTCTAGCAAACTGCTTTACTTCTTCCCACAGTTCTAACAAGCGTGCCAAGAACTATATCTCTCGATAACTATCTCATTTCTGCACGGAGTATATGTTGGTGATATGAATCCATACTCTTACACAGTGTCGTGAACAGCCTCGAGTTCGTAACTTGGTTACGAATTTTGTAAAGGATCTTCACCGCGTCATTCATCACGGTGTTTGGTTCAGTATAAAGCATCTTTGCAGCTAGATACTCACGGTGGATCATACAGTGAGTGAACAAAACTTCTGAGTGCGCGACTTCCTTTATTTTCGAAGCTACTGAGCGTTATGCTCGCAGGACCGTCCGCACACACACCAACGCATTTGCTGCAGTCTAAGCCCTGTGCTTGAAAATACTCATCAAGAGTATTAAATATCTATGAACTAGTCGTCCGTCTAGGTAAATCAAGGCAACAAAGAATTTCTTCCCTTAACACTTCATCGTCACTATACGCATGTCAGTTGATTCATCAAGTTGAATCGCGAACCATCTCGATATTTTTATCCCCTTTACAACTTGCTTTTTAATATCGATGGCCATGTCATATATTCTCTTATGAATAATGGTGGCCCAAAGCAGTATAGCCTCTAGTTTTTTAAGTGGCTCGAGGACCAAGAATTTGGTACAGCTACACTACACCCGCTACGTTTATGAGCGGTAGCAACGGCATTGGCGATTTTTTTTTGGCCATGTCATATATTCTCTTCTGAATAATGGTGGCCCAAAGCAGTATAGCCTCTAGTTTTTTAAGTGGCTCGAGGACCAAGAATTTGGTACAGCTACACTCTACGTTTGTGAGCGGTAGCAACGGCATTGGCGATTTTTTTTTGGAAATGTCATATATTCTCTTCTGAATAATGGTGGCCCAAAGCAGTATAGCCTCTAGTTTTTTAAGTGGCTCGAGGACCAAGAATTTGGTACAGCTACACTCTACGTTTATGAGCGGTAGCAACGGCATTGGCGATTTTTTTTTTTGGCCATGTCATATATTCTCTTCTGAATAATGGTGGCCCAAAGTAGTATAGCCTCTAGTTTTTTAAGTGGCTCGAGGACCAAGAATTTGGTACAGCTACACTCTACGTTTGTGAGCGGTAGTAACGGCATTGGCGATTTTTTTTGAAAATGTCATATATTCTCTTCTGAATAATGGTGGCCCAAAGCAGTATAGCCTCTAGTTTTTTAAGTGGCTCGAGGACCAAGAATTTGGTACAGCTACACTCTACGTTTATGAGCGGTAGCAACGGCATTGGCGATTATTTTTTTGGCCGCGTCATATATTCTCTTCTGAATAATGGTGGCCCAAAGCAGTATAGCCTCTAGTTTTTTAAGTGGCTCGAGGACCAAGAATTTGGTACAGCTACACTCTACGTTTGTGAGCGGCAGCAACGGCATTGGCGATTTTTTTTTGGAAATGTCATGTATTCTCTTCTGAATAATGGTGGCCCAAAGCAGTATAGCCTCTAGTTTTTTAAGTGGCTCGAGGACCAAGAATTTGGTACAGCTACACTCTACGTTTGTGAGCGGTAGCAACGGCATTGGCGATTTTTTTTTGGAAATGTCATGTATTCTCTTCTGAATAATGGTGGCCCAAAGCAGTATAGCCTCTAGTTTTTTAAGTGGCTCGAGGACCAAGAATTTGGTACAGCTACACTCTACGTTTATGAGCGGTAGCAACGGCATTGGCGATTTTTTTTTGGCCATGTCATATATTCTCTTCTGAATAATGGTGGCCCAAAGCAGTATAGCCTCTAGTTTTTTAAGTGACTCGAGGACCAAGAATTTGGTACAGCTACACTCTACGTTTGTGAGCGGTAGCAACGGCATTGGCGATTTTTTTTTTTGGAAATGTCATGTATTCTCTTCTGAATAATGGTGGCCCAAAGCAGTATAGCCTCTAGTTTTTTAAGTGGCTCGAGGACCAAGAATTTGGTACAGCTACACTCTACGTTTATGAGCGGTAGCAACGGCATTGGCGATTTTTTTTGGCCTTGTCTTATATTCTCTTCTGAATAATGGTGGCCCAAAGCAGTATAGCATCTAGTTTTTTAAGTGACTCGAGGACCAAGAATTTGGTACAGCTACACTCTACGTTTATGAGCGGTAGCAACGGCATTGGCGATTATTTTTTTGGCCGCGTCATATATTCTCTTCTGAATAATGGTGGCCCAAAGCAGTATAGCCTCTAGTTTTTTAAGTGGCTCGAGGACCAAGAATTTGGTACAGCTACACTCTACGTTTGTGAGCGGCAGCAACGGCATTGGCGATTTTTTTTTGGAAATGTCATGTATTCTCTTCTGAATAATGGTGGCCCAAAGCAGTATAGCCTCTAGTTTTTTAAGTGGCTCGAGGACCAAGAATTTGGTACAGCTACACTCTACGTTTGTGAGCGGTAGCAACGGCATTGGCGATTTTTTTTTGGAAATGTCATGTATTCTCTTCTGAATAATGGTGGCCCAAAGCAGTATAGCCTCTAGTTTTTTAAGTGGCTCGAGGACCAAGAATTTGGTACAGCTACACTCTACGTTTGTGAGCGGTAGCAACGGCATTGGCGATTTTTTTTTGGAAATGTCATGTATTCTCTTCTGAATAATGGTGGCCCAAAGCAGTATAGCCTCTAGTTTTTTAAGTGGCTCGAGGACCAAGAATTTGGTACAGCTACACTCTACGTTTATGAGCGGTAGCAACGGCATTGGCGATTTTTTTTTTGGCCATGTCATATATTCTCTTCTGAATAATGGTGGCCCAAAGCAGTATAGCCTCTAGTTTTTTAAGTGACTCGAGGACCAAGAATTTGGTACAGCTACACTCTACGTTTGTGAGCGGTAGCAACGGCATTGGCGATTTTTTTTTTTGGAAATGTCATGTATTCTCTTCTGAATAATGGTGGCCCAAAGCAGTATAGCCTCTAGTTTTTTAAGTGGCTCGAGGACCAAGAATTTGGTACAGCTACACTCTACGTTTATGAGCGGTAGCAACGGCATTGGCGATTTTTTTTGGCCTTGTCTTATATTCTCTTCTGAATAATGGTGGCCCAAAGCAGTATAGCATCTAGTTTTTTAAGTGACTCGAGGACCAAGAATTTGGTACAGCTACACTCTACGTTTATGAGCGGTAGCAACGGCATTGGCGATTATTTTTTTGGCCGCGTCATATATTCTCTTCTGAATAATGGTGGCCCAAAGCAGTATAGCCTCTAGTTTTTTAAGTGGCTCGAGGACCAAGAATTTGGTACAGCTACACTCTACGTTTGTGAGCGGCAGCAACGGCATTGGCGATTTTTTTTTGGAAATGTCATGTATTCTCTTCTGAATAATGGTGGCCCAAAGCAGTATAGCCTCTAGTTTTTTAAGTGGCTCGAGGACCAAGAATTTGGTACAGCTACACTCTACGTTTGTGAGCGGTAGCAACGGCATTGGCGATTTTTTTTTGGAAATGTCATGTATTCTCTTCTGAATAATGGTGGCCCAAAGCAGTATAGCCTCTAGTTTTTTAAGTGGCTCGAGGACCAAGAATTTGGTACAGCTACACTCTACGTTTATGAGCGGTAGCAACGGCATTGGCGATTTTTTTTTTGGCCATGTCATATATTCTCTTCTGAATAATGGTGGCCCAAAGCAGTATAGCCTCTAGTTTTTTAAGTGACTCGAGGACCAAGAATTTGGTACAGCTACACTCTACGTTTGTGAGCGGTAGCAACGGCATTGGCGATTTTTTTTTGGAAATGTCATGTATTCTCTTCTGAATAATGGTGGCCCAAAGCAGTATAGCCTCTAGTTTTTTAAGTGGCTCGAGGACCAAGAATTTGGTACAGCTACACTCTACGTTTATGAGCGGTAGCAACGGCATTGGCGATTTTTTTTGGCCTTGTCTTATATTCTCTTCTGAATAATGGTGGCCCAAAGCAGTATAGCATCTAGTTTTTTAAGTGACTCGAGGACCAAGAATTTGGTACTGCTACACTTTACGTTTATGAGCGGTAGCAACGTCATTGGCGATTTTTTTGGTGCAATTTTAGTAGCGAGTTACGTTTGATTAAGGCAAC
Source organism: Metellina segmentata (assembly GCA_947359465.1). Classification (NCBI taxonomy): domain Eukaryota; kingdom Metazoa; phylum Arthropoda; class Arachnida; order Araneae; family Tetragnathidae; genus Metellina; species Metellina segmentata. The sequence continues at coordinate 32,659,093 of OX375878.1, read as the reverse complement.
CCATCTATCTTTACAGTTATTGTGGTTTTCATGGCAACCTCGGCAAACGGTAACTATCAATTTTCATTTTGAATGTTCTAGAAAGTTCTCCCGAAATCCGTTAAAGTCGTTTGATTTCATTGGTTCGTTAGAAATATTTTCCTTCCTTCCATTGGTTATTTTGATTTTAAAATATCCTTTGATTGTATTGGTCTATTGAAATTTTTCTTCTGTGATACCATTGGTTTATTTATTTGTATTTCTACAGCTGTGGAATTTGTATTTTTTGTAATGTTTTTACGAAACGTTTACAAATTTTTTTTTTTGCCATTTGTGGAATTTTCAATTTTTATTATTTTTTCCCAGAACAGTTCTGATGTATCAAGTTGTATTATTTCATGCTTTTTTTCTTTTAAAAATATTTTTCTTTTCAAACAGCCTACTGCATTTAGTGTAATTGATACATTTCAGGGTATTCTTACCCAACATTCGCAGCTTAGTTTTTCTGCTGGTTCACAAATGTGTTTAATCTTATTACTTTTTGCGAAATTTTTATAAAATATACTTTTCCAAACGTTCTCAAATGTGTTATCAAGATTTCATTTTCCGTTGTAAAAAGAAAAAGATTTTTGAAAGAAAAAAGAGTTTTGAAATAGATCTTTCCTTGGCGACTTTAGAAGTTCGACAAAAAAAAGAACCGCCAAGGCTGTTGCTACCGCTTATAAACGTAGACTGTAGCTGTTCGAAGAATTTTTTGTGCATTCTAAGATACAAGGTTTTATTAACTTCACAACAGTAGTAAACGTTTTTTTTTGTTTTATTGTGCTATTTGAAGAGCACCTAAATACAACGCTTGAAGCAGCGACTTGTCACTTGTCATCGTTTTTATTTGATGTTTCTGAAGTTTCATCTTGTCACGTATTTGAAAGAAATTCGTAGAATGTTACACACAAAGGTGGTGGCGACAGTTCACTGACAGGGGCTGCAATAAAACCAAGCTTTAAATATTCTTTATCGTAATGACAATCAGTTTACTTTTTGGTTTGTATTGCATATTCGGAAGTATCAGGATATTTGTTTTTCTTTGTTTCTTCTAAATTTGAAGCACTAGTACTTGGCATACTTTCGGCACCATCACTAATTTTCTTCTGAATATTGTCTCTGCTAAAGATTAAGAGATGTTGCTTAAATTTTTTTAAATCCATCTTGTTAGGCCTTCAAATTTTATGAAAGAATTAATTTGTTTTCCGAAATTTCACAGCACAAGATTTAAGGTATTTGATTACGTTCGGAGTACTTTTTTTTTCTCAAATGTTTGAATAACACTTTTTTTTCTTTTAAAAGTTGAATGAAAAAAAACACCTCATTTTAACCAACAAAACTCTGAAATTAAAAAAATAATAATAATAAATGCCAAAAACTGTCTTGTTTTGGTCAAACAATGATGTTTACGAAAAACACTCCGATTTTCTCACTCATCAAAATATTAATATAAAACTTAAAACTAAGACTCTTAAATATATAAACTAGTGGCTGAAGTTGTACATAAGCTAAATTTTATTATAATCTGGAGATATAAAGGATGACATAAGATTTATAAGAATTTCGGAATTTTTTCTCTACAACATAACAACGAAGTGACTGAAAATGTTTTTCTATTAAAGGTACACATAAAATCCAGCTTCAGGAACTAAAATATTCATATGAGAACATAATACCAAATAAAAAAAAAATTAGTTAATTACGTTTGAAGTTATCATTGTTACCGTGCAATGGTTGAAAACAGCATTCATAGAAAAAAAAGCAAAGATTGAAAAGCAATTTTTTGAATACTAATCTTAATCTAATTTCTCTATAAATAAATGCTGGCTAGAATCATAGCACACCTAAAAATCATTAACTACAATTAAAATTTTTTAAATCTTGCGGGAAACCGAAACTTGAACCAACTTTCGGCGCTCAAACACCACTTCCGGTTAGAAAAGTTTGCATCAGGGTTTTTCAAATTGAAATATCTCAACTTCTGTTTACGTTAGAGACAAAACACAAACAGTTTTGCAAAGAGAAGAGTTCATATTTTAAGAATATTTAAATTATAAAAATTCGAAATTTAGGACAAAAATTGAATTTTTGCAAGGTGTCGACAGAGATGCTATACTGGCATTTGGCGGCTGCGCACTACGTTTATACACATCGCGTGTATAAACGTAGTGTGTACATTGGGAATTCCCCGAATCGTATAACGGTATAATCCGGTGAAAGAAAGTGCAGACCGAAAATAAATTCTTGTCGACTTACCACCGATTGAAAACAACCGATTTAAACCACATCATTTAACTTATTCAAAATCAACATTCACATTAATACACTTTAAAGTTCTGCATGTTACCCTTTTATGTTAATGAGACATTTTTAATACACACTTGCGGGCAAAACTTAAGGAACAATAAGGTATCTAGCTGCTATTTTCCAGTACAGTGACATGAACATGGGAAAAAATACAAGAAACCAGTCCAGAGTTATCGAACCGTGAGTACAAACAAAACGGGAACAAAAACAACAACGAACACTAAGAATATATTTGAACTGAAGTGGTGAAACTGCACTGGATGTCTTGAGAAAGTAGGATAAGTACGAAAACAGAAAAAAAGAGAGGAATGGTAGTAGTAGTGATGAAAACATTTAATGTTGAATAAGTTACATTTTGGAAAGAAACGATTCTATTTAATGAGGACCGGGCGCTATTTGCTCATTCAGGGAAAAGTTGCTCATTCAAAGGAAAATTAAAAGCCAATATATTTTTTCATTATAATAATTTTGTATTGACAGAGGAAAAAACATTCCTACGATAATCATGTTTATGGAAAGAAAATTTTTTATAATTCGTTATTTAAAGGCATTATTAAGTACATCCAAAGAAAACTCACCATGATTACAAACTTACTTGTGTTTGGAACAATACACCTTCTTCGGTTAAGGCTTTTATAAACATAGTAGAGTGTTGAATATGAACTGAAGCTGGAAAATAAAAATAAAAATATCATTAAGCCTAATTGTATCTATAAAGGGAACCCATGTAATAAAACTAGTGATAATCAGTGAATGAGGATTTATGTTTGAATTTCTTAGGACTTTTCTCAAGAAAACGAGTATGTTTAATCTCAGTGAGTAGATTGAATTAATTTATTTCTACTATTACTATAAAATTTAAGTGTTGTATCAGTTTTATCGTCGTGTTAAAAATAACAACATTGCTGAAATTGCGATACCATGTTAAGATATCCATGGTAGGTAAGTTTTTAATTGATGTCGCACTGGATTAACACAATGGGCTATTGGCGACGGTCCGTACAGTTCCCAAGTCAAAGGATTGAAAGACAACACCACATAATTTTAAACCATACACAATAACGGTCAATAGGTCGTTAAACCATAACGGTCAAAGACGAGGTAACACCTGATTTGGTACACGCCAAAGTGAGGACATTTTAGGCCACGACAGATTCAACGTGCTCCAGTCTCCACCTATACTACGATGTTTAGTTGGATCGAATTTCACACCCGTAAACCACCGTTTGCTAATCCAGCTGCTCTTCTAACAAAGCTACCAGATCCCTCTTCGATAGGTATTACTTACAAATTCGAACTAAGTTCCTAAATTTCAATTTTATATTGAGCAGAAAAAAGCATCTTATCCGTTCTCGCACACACTATGTAAAGAATATTTTTAGTTTACGAATTCAAGTAACTAATTTGAAATGGGAGAGTATTAAGTGTGCATAATGAATACCAAGATGTATACTTTTCTTGAGTTTTGTTTTGCTCTGGTGATAGATTTTAAAGCAGTAGTGTCTGATAAACTTCGCATTTTAACGCATTTCATTTTAAGCAAGACAATATGACTGAAAAAATTGTTTATGAATAAAAAAGGAAAAACATTTTTTAATTCCACGCAAGAGGATCTTAAAAAACCCATTTACCTCACGTGATAGGATGACTAGGTAAAGCTGCGAGGTTACATGTGATGAATACGTAGAAATTGTATGAACTGGAACATGATTATGAAGTATTCAAATTTAAATTTTGAAAATAGGGAAAAATCTAAGTAAAGTGTTAAAAGTTTTGTTAATTCTTTATTTTTTGGAGCATCTGTTTTTGGTCTCGTGTACTTTTTGTTACTTGTAGCATGCTCAACAGTTATTTCATCAAGACTTCGTTTGCCTGATTGCTAGCGAATTCTAGAGTACTGAATTGTAACTGACATTCCTGATAAATTAAATTTAATCAAACTAGCAATCGAAATTTATCATGAGGTGATAAAAGCCAAGTGCTACTAATTTGAGTGATCCGAGCGATTTTCAGCTAACAAATGTTAAGGGTCAAGGAAAAGAGTTGCTTAGAAAGATCGAATTTTATGAGAGAGCTTATGTTTCATATTAATATAAAAGATTAAAAACTTGGGCCAAACTGGTCGCGTCAAGCTTTAAGAACTCACTCATGAGAGTGCTTATGTTTCGTATTAATACAAAAGATTAAAAACTTGGGCCCAACTGGTAGCGTCAAACATTAAGAAGTCAAAAAAAGGACAAAAACAATTGCTTAGCAAGGTCTAGTTTCATGAAAAAATAGTTCTGTTTCGTATTAATATAAAATATAAAAAAATTTGGCCAAACTGGTCGTCAAACAATAAAAGCTAAAAAAAAAAAAAAAGAAGAAGAACAAAAAGAAAGTTGCTTTGCAAGGTCGAATTTCATGTGAATAGTTATGTTTCGAATTAATATAAAATATTAAAAAATTTGGCCGAACTAGTCGTCAAACATTAAAAGCATTCGTAAAACACTGAAAAGAGCAAATGAAGATTAAAAAAAAAAACGCGAGAAGCTACAGTGTTCAGGCTTACTAGCTATTTCTAATGATTTTTTTGGAAGAAAACATAGGAGGGGGATTGAGTTTATAAAGTCACACTGAAGCAACACAACGGCTATTGGCTTCAGTCCGGGATTATTCCATAAGGGAAAGATCTTCGGACTACCCGTCGTAAATTTGAACCACGGTCAGATGATCAGGTTAACACCTGAGCTGACACCCCATCCTCCAAACTCCCACACCACGCCAATGTGAGGACACTTCAAAACGAAACAGATTTAACATCCACCAGCTCCAACACACACGACGGTCTTTGGTTGGATCGAGTTTCGAATTCGAACTTCCCCGTATGCCAATTAACGACTCTTTCGACAGGGCTACCGTGGTTCTTGAAGTTGCTGACACTAACCTAAAGAATCCCACGTAATCACTAGCCAACTGTAACACGCAGTGAAACGGCTTTTCTACCCTCCTATAACCAGTTCCAGATGTGGGTCATTGGAGTTGCGAGAATTTTCTTTTGTGCTTTAATGTAATTCATCTCGGTTATATCCAGAGCACATCATCCATCTCCTGTCTTGCTGTCCCCCAAGCCAACTTATTCACCATCCTGAAATGACACGTGACGGTCTTAAGTCTGACGGGTTTATAGTAGACAGCGTAGTCTTTTTTTTAAATGTGAAATGAGATAAGTATCTGGGAAAAACAACAGGTGTTGGCAATAAAAATACAAGTGAGTCCAGTAATTGTTTTCAAACTGGTCTCACTGTGTCTACTAGAAAATTGGAGGTGACATAAAACCAATATAATTGACTACGGGGTGAATGAACTTGTTGGATGTGGTTAATTCATTATGAATTACAGCAAAACTCCGGTTAACTGAACTTGGGATAACCGAAATCAACAAGAATTAAAAAACACACATACTGTACTGCACGTGAATAATCGCGAGGGCTAAAATTGTAATTTTAACTTTAATAAAGAACATAAGTGTAGCCTACAAAGAGAGTATTGAATTCGTTTGACCTCCAAAACATATCAGAATTACCAGTCATACTGTAATAAGATTCAAAATACATAGTAATTGATGTTCATGGCTTAACCGAAAAAATCGTTATCCCAAATGGCTCCCCCCCCCGTTCGGTTAACCGGGGTTATACTGTATTGTAGCTTTGCGTGTTAACTTTTAGACTGCGGCTGGAACAGCAGTTGTACCATGATCGTAGCAAAAAAATAATTTAGACATCGGCCAGTAGTTCTGTGCTTAGATGGCAAAATGTTACAAGTCGCATTTTAAAAAATTTTTCGTGATGGCAATTTTAATATTTAAGATGGTGGTTCAACATGTGGTTTTGTGGTTTTTGACTTATTACAATTTTCCACCTTTGTTTTTTCATAAACTGAAAGAGAAAGACTTACGACATTTTACCACCTTCTAAACATTAATAAACCAGACTCCAGGTTGGGACTTATTCAAATTTTTTGGCAAAAGTGACTTATAACATTTTGTCATCTGAGCACAGAGTTGTACCTTGAAAGTTATAAGAAATGCTCCAAAAAAATTTAGACTACTGCCGTTACAGCAATTGTACTTTGAAAATTATAAGAATAGCGTTTGTTATATCTATAGCCGTAGTCAAAAGGTTTAAGGGAGAAACCTTTTTACGGCTGGAGAGTACGGACTTGTGATGAACGTCGAAAGTAGTCGATACGAGACGATACCAATGGAACAACTGCAAAAGTGGGAAGCAACTACCTGCTGAGATCCATCAGCACCGTCCCTGGCACATCGCTGTAATAACCATAGACACCCCAGTCTAAGAGTCAGATAAGTCGTCGAGTTTTACTTTGCTATAAACAGCCATGAAATTACTTATGAACCCTAATAACAATTTGAACCTCCTGGTTGTTATAACGACAAGGTATCTCGTCATTAAAAAAATTGCCCAGGTCTTGATAGACGAGATAACTCACCATTATATGCAACTGACCGGACTTTGATCTCGTCATCACGACGAAAAAATAAGCAATGTCTCAAAGACATCACGTCATTATCAAAATTAGTCAATCTTGTTGGATCTTGTCGAAATAACTTTGAGAATTAACGATGTAAAATACTAAAAATTATTTCTGTGTGGCAGCTGAACTACTCCAAAAAAGTAAATGAAATGTATCGCTCTGAATTGTAAATATGGAAATGGTGTAATGCAGGGCTCGAAATACCCGGGTGCACAGGTGCACTATGCACATGAAAATAAAATTGTGCACCTAATTTTTCCCCGCTAGGCGCACCTGTGCACCTATTTTAAAAACTTAGGTGCACAAGGTGGACCTGTATTAAAAAATATATTTCGAGGCCTGGTGTAATGAATTATCTATGCTACTATGCACCAGAATTGTAGTAACACTACAATCTGAATCTTAAATTAAGGTAGTGTAGTCTAACATGACTCACAAGTAACTAATCATCGGGGTGATTTTGATATTTAATGAGACAAAATATTACATACAAGTCACGAAACACCACAAAAGAAACAATTACAAGGTAAACATATTAATCTCTATGGGGTTAACGTAGCTAGACGTGTTCAGTGTTAGAGTGCAAGGTTTAAAAAAAAACCGATGTATTTCTAATGCTAATGAATCTCCATAACTCCGATAGCTAGCGTTAGGAGTGATATAAAGTTAGAAGAGTGTTACAATAGTAATTATTATACATCGCGCAATGCATAAACTATATGTGGCTGCTGCAAAAACTGACAAGATAGTGGAATTGCTTCCGAGTGGTTCGAGGCTGTTCACCGAGTGCTCGTTAGCTTAGTTAGCAATGGGTACACCCCAGAAAATTTCGTTACAGCAACGTCACATGTTCAATTTGTTAGGTAATTTGGTAATTTTTAATTAACGTCGTACTAGAGCAACACAATGGGCTATTGACGACGGTCCGGGATCAATCCCTAAAGGAAATATCCGAGGACAACATCACGTAATTTTGAACCACTGTCAAATGACGAGGCCACACCTAAACTGGCACCCCACTCACCAAACTTTCACACCAACCCAACGTGAGGACTTTCGGCCTCGACAGATTAAAGGTGCACCAGCAGGACTCAACACCATACGCTTACAAACTTCCATGCACCCGGATTCGAACCAGGAATCAGTTTGTTAGGAATACGGGGATTGAGGTGATACACTTACCATCAGCTGTGCCATGAATGAGCATAATTTTTTTGCCTTTGAACTTGTGAGCTTTGCTGATGAGGCTAGCTCTTTCATATCCTTTTAGGTTGTCCTGAGGAAGAGGGGTTCCCATGTACCTTTCAGTGTAAGCAGAGTCTGGAAAGATGTTACGACTACATTAATAAAACCTGTAACTAAATTTGAATCGAATAATACAATAACGCTCACAATCACTCATAAATCATCAATATCGCGAGATTTGTTTCTGAAACTAATTAACTTTCTCTATAAAAATTCATTACCTGCAAGTCTAACTTCAATATATTGATATTACGAGATGTGCTTCTGAAAATAATTAACTTCCTCTATAAAAATTCATTTCTCAAGTCTTTAAGCTTTAGACTATAGCTGGATACAGCAGTTACACCATAATCGCGCCCCCCAAAAAATTCAGAGAACGGCCAGTACATCAATTGTATCTTAAGAGGGTCCAAGACACAAAACTCGTCAAATTTTCGAATTTCTTTTTATTATTTTAAGAAATTATCTGTGTTTTTCTGCTTAAAATTACGTCTAAATCATGTTTCTATCTTAATTAGTACTAGAGATATAATAATTTTTGTGGTGCGTTGTTTTGACAATCTAACACTCTTGACAGTTGTTGTCATGGCAACAACATCTGTCCTTAAAACTTTAAATACGTTATTCTCCATGATACATTTTTTCAAGATTTCCTGTATTCAAATTGCTATAAGTCGAAAACCGATAAAGTTTAAGGGTTGAAATTTGGAATATATCTTTTTAAAACATTATACTTTAATTTTGATTCAGCAAATTTGAAACAAATATTTACTTTAAAAATATAACTTAAAAAAAAAGTACCTAAAAATTTTCTAAAATTTTCATTCAAATATTCTTTATTTTTTATTAAATTAATATTTTTTTAAATTGCTGAATTAAAATTAAAGTTAATAAATTTGTGAGTAATTTACTGCGAGAATTTTGAAAGTTGATCAAGAATATTTTGAGCCTTATCAATTTAAAATGACCTCTCTTTTATTCAAAAAATTTTAATTAAAAAATTTTAAAGAACTTTTGGAAAAATTTTGTTTTGTTATTTCGCTTATTAGTTAAATGGGTAATCAGTACAAAAAAATTCAAAATTGAAAATTAATTAATAAAATTTTTTTTTCAATGTGTCCCGGACCCTCTTAAAAGTTATAAGAATCGCGCCAAGAAAGAATCGGGCTTGTTATATCTATAGCCGTAGTCAAAAGGTTAACTTCAATATATCAATATTATGAGACATATTTTTGAAACTAATTAACTTCCTGTATAAAAGTTCATTACTCTAAGTTTTTAAATGATTCAAATTACGGACTTTAAATTATGAATTGAAGCTAGAGTGTGGTTTAAATGTTCTTGAGATCCTATATTCATTACTATAGATAACACGCCGAAATTGAATTATTATAGCTAGTTGTAAGGTCTAAGAGAAGATAAACTAAAAATCATCCATACTACTTGGAATATAACAATAAATAAGTTATACTTTTATTATTATGTACTATTTTTAGTGACATTTCCCCCATTTTAATGACACTTCGTATACTTAAGAAATCCTGCATAGATTATGCCAAGTCTGGAAATAATACAACTGAAGATAAAAAAGGCATAATTTGTCCTAAACAAATACCTTTTATAGTTCTTTCCTGAATTGAAATTGAACTTTATTTAAAAAGAGTACTAAAAATGGAACTAGTTAATAAAAATGAACTCACTGTAATAAATCCAATTGGTGATCGGAGCTATTGATACCGCGCATTTGAAAACCGTGTTGTCTGCTGCAAGGGAAGAGGCAGCAACAAAACCACCGTAAGATCTACCCCATATTGCTATGTGAGTGGGATGAATGAAGGGTAAATTGTCTCGCAAGTACCTTGAAACAGGAAATTCAGTCAAGTTAGATTGAAAATAAGCATGAGTATAATTTTTGCAATAAATATCCAATACCACGCACTATTTTAAAATACATTTTTAACTGAAAATTTTACTGTTCTTTCAATAGATTACTTACGATACAACTTACATGATACACTTAACACTCATTGAACCACGAATCACAAAAACTACCATAATTACTCTCTGATCTGATATAGTGATACCTACCATGATGAAAAGGTCAAAATCGTAATTTACCAAAATGTCATGCACTACAATTTTCATGTAGGAGTCTCCTAACTGATTTTTTTTTTGATAGGTATATCCACCCAACAGATTAAATCAAAAAATTTTCAGGAGAGTGAATTTTAAAGTTTAAAAGTAGAATCAAATGTATTAGAAATAAATATTACTTCTGCTTTCTAACGGTTGAGCGGTGAGATACGACGATATTGCAGGGATATACTACTCTTTCAGGGCATTCTGAAAACCGGCATAAATAAAAAATATCGCTGATTTTTGAGATATGACGTTGTTGAAAGGAGTGAGCGATACAGTCCTCTCAGTATCCCAATGTGGTCTCCATTTAACAAGTTTAAGGATCTTTGTTTTATACAGTAAAAAAAATATATTAATTATTGTATAGAGCAAAAGTTAAATGTCTACTGGAAGTGGAAATTGAGCACATGACGGACTGTTCCTGATGAAAAATTGATGATGATTTTTGTAGGTACCTGAGAGAAAAGTATTTTACTGTACATAATTTGTGAGGACGCCCTAAAAATACGTGGTGAAAAATGACAGGAAGTAAGGAAAAGCTCTGGACGGGTGACGTTGTCATAAGCAAATGAATCTATATTCGACCACAACGGCTGGAGAACTGGGTTGACAGGCCATATGTGTCATTGGATACAAAGATTTGTTGGTTAAACTTTCCCATTCAAGAAGTTTTTCTACTCTCCATCTATCATAAAACCTTGGATCGAAGTGTAGAAATGTCTTATTATCACCTATGCGTAATAATTTATACAAATAATGACACTTTTTAGAATTTTTGTTTGTAAAGGTACAGTAAATGAATTGCAGATTTGATTTGTCAAGACATTACTTCAATAACAACTCGTCATTGGTAAAGAAAATCCTGATTAAAGGGATTTTGGGATTTAAGGAAAAACTACTACTTTAATAGGGTAATAGCCAAATGGAACGCGTTGCCAGAAAATATAGTTAATTCAAAGGGAGTGTACGAATTTAAGATACAATTGGATAGTCAGTGGGAATTGGGGAATTCATAAACAAAGGACCAGCCTTGTTGGGCTTGAGCTTGTAGCTGGTCGTCAATATTTGTATTTATAAAATCTAAGAAATACTTCCTACCACGCGAATTAAAATTCGATGCTTTTACCTTAAAAATCAGAATATCGTTTCAAATATAATAGACCTCTGTTCTATTGTATGTCGAAATATTTTTGTTTATTTCTTTTGTTCCATCAGTGAAAGGTATTTGTTTTGCCATTCATGAGTACATTTATTAAAAGCTTTAAATTTTATCCGTTTTGAGGTTTGCATGGATGTCAGAACCTTTTTAGTTTACTGGTATAATACACATATTTCCCTATTTGTCGAGTTTATAAATAGTTTACCACCAAAATGTAGATTTTTGAGTCCCGAGTTTACATAAATGTATGTTATTCGCTGATTTTTGAAAATTGAATTTCGTTTTGAAGTTGTTTATTAATTGTTTAATTTGTTTTTTGATAGATTTCCCCAATGTATTGTAATGTATCCATATTGTAATGTCTTAAATCTTTATGTTGTGTCTTTTTACTGTCATGTGGATACATTATAGGTATGATGAATAAACCTGAAATAATAACAGGCTTAGAGCAAAACTCATTAACTATCTCTCTCTGTTAGATTTTATGTCAAAAAGTAAAAATTATAAGAGCATTTTGATAGTGCACATATTTTAAACATATTACAACATGATTTTGTGTTTTGCACCATCCTGAAAATAAGTATTTAGTCTACCTGAAAAAATGTCAGATAATAAGAGTCTATTCTAGCAAGACAATAAAATTTCAGTATTAAGTTTAATTTACTATTGTCTCTTTGGACTACTGTTCATTTACTATTGTCATTGAACTACTGTTAATTTTTACTGTTGTAATTAAACTATCGTTAATTTACTATTGTCCTTGTACTCGGAGCTATTTGCGACAAGTTCACTGAAAGGTACTCTCAGCAAGAAATAAAGATTTACGCCACAAAATACATAAGATATTACGACATGATTTCGTATTTTTGATCATCATGAAAATAAGTATTTAATCTACCTGAAAAAATGTTAGATAATTAGAGTCTGTTCTAACTAGATAATACAGGATGATTCGTAAGTAAGTATACAGCTTCCAGATGTTGTAAAACAGGAATAGTTTAAGACGCAGTCCCCAAATGCGAAATGTTAGCTAGGTGTACTCATGAAGTTAGTGTCCCCCACCAGAGCGAAGTGACGTAGGCAATAGTGAGAGGACCACGTGACCAGCCAGTGAAAATGACTGTTTCTGCAGTGGAGAAGGCTTTTTGTGTTCTTGAATTGAGCAAAACGGAATCTGTCACTGTTGGGCAACAGCATTTTCGATCACAAATTAGGAAAGAATCTAGAAACCAGAAAATTAATTTACGATTGTTTTAAAAATTTAAAAGTACCAGCTGTTTGTGCAAAGTTTAAAAGCCAGGACGACCGAGTGTGTGTGTGTATCGGCAGATGTCGTCAAAAACTACTTTATTTTCTACTTTATTCATACAATTGGATATTAAAGTCGAAAAACTTTACTTTCCAATTGGAAGGTACACCACCCCACTGGTCAGGTGACATGTGAAATTACCTCTATTAACAACTTCTTCACCGATAGATTGGACAAAGCGGTGACTACAGCATACCACTAACCCAATGGCCAACCAGATGCCCTGATTTAATACCATGTGACATTTTTCTTTGGGGCTACATAAAGGATAACGTATTTAACCCTACTCTTCCTGTTGATCAAGCGCAGTTGAAACAGCGTATCGCAACCACTATCACTGCACTTGCTTCAGATACCCTAATACGCATCTGGGTAGAAATGGGTTACCGGTTTGAAGTGTGTAGTGTGACTTGCACGCATAGAAAATCCGTGACTGTCTCTAAAAAAAAACTTTAAACATTCACCTACACTTTTGTTATGTAACATAACCTATCTTACATTGTCACTGTTATATAGTATGTTGAAAGTGTATACTTACTCATGAATCACCTTGTATAATTTCATCATTAAGTTTAATTTACTATTGTAATTGGACTGTTGTAAATTTACTATTGTGATTGAACTATCGTTAATTTACCGTTGCAATTGAACTATCGTTAATTTATTATTATCATCGTACTCGGAGCTATTTGCGGCAAATTCACTGTAAGGTACTCTGAGCAAGAATTAAAGCTTAACGTCACATAATACATAACACTTTTCAACAAGATTTTGTATTTTTTATCATCATGAAAATAAGTATTTATTCTACCTGAAAAAAAAAGGTCAAATAATTAGAGTCTGTTATAACTAGATAATACAATTTAAGCATTTTAAGTTTAACATACTGCGTTGCCTCTGTTTCTCATTGAAATATTATTAATTTATTATTTTCATTGAACTACTGTTAATTTACTATTATCATCTTGGAGCTATTTGCGACCAATTCATTGTAAGGTACTCTGATCAAGAATTAAAGCTCTACGCCACATATAATCCGAGCACAGGAAAAATGTGTCACCTGATGACGTCAATTTGATCCTCGACTTCAACCGTGCCTAAATGATAGTATATTTCGTGCAGCATCTTGTCACCTTGGCTACCGCTGCCTCTTCCGTCGATCCACGCATAGATGTGATTCCGTCTACCTGACATGTAGGTACCCCAGTGGATGCTGAACTCGTCTGTCACCAGGTGGGAACCAGGAGAACCATCTCTGAAAAGAAGCAAAGCAATGCTGTCACAGTTTGAATTATTCATTTCACAATCTGTGGATCGGTGTTCCCCAAATTACAATACAGATCCAGCTATTGGAAAAGGTTTCTCCGGTCCACGGACACATCAACAAAAAATATAATAAAAAACAAATTTTGAAGTTGAAATTAAAATAATTAAATTGGGGGTTTAGTTACAAGCTTAGGACTGGTGCACACTAGTGATGCTTCATCGATAGCAAAACATCCATGTTTTGAAACATCGATGTTCAAAATTAAAACATCGATGTTGGTAATACATCGCCCCAAAAACATCGATGTTTTTGAACAACGATGTTTTTAAAATTCAGTGTATTTAAACTTTCCACCCCCATTTCTTAAAACTGGTTTAGCAACTAGTGATAATTCATCGACAGCAAAACATCGATGTTTTGAAACTTCGATGTTCAAAATTAATACATCGATGTTGATAATACATCGCCTCAAAACCATCGATGTTTTTAAAATTCAGTGCATTTAAACTTTTTTCCCATTTCTTAAAACTGGTTTAGTAACTGGTGATGCGACATCGGCTCCAATACATCGATGTTTTTTATAAAACATCAATGTTTTGAAAACATCGACGTCGCATCCCTACTTTTCAGACCCTTCACCCTTGGTCACTTTGGTCTAAAAGTATGTTCAATTTGCTAATTATGAAAACTATGCTACTTGGCTATTTAAAAATTTTTTAAAACGGTACTTTTTTTAATTTAAAAATAAAACATCGATAACGTAAAAACATCGACCAGTATAAACATCGATGTTACAAAAACATCGACTCCAATAAATCGATGTCAAAAACATCGATGTTACAAAAACATCGACTCCAATACATCGATGTCAAAAACATCGATGTTTTATAAGAAACATCGATGTTTCGAAAACATCGACATCGATGTCGCATCCCTAGTGCATACAACCGGTTTTTCAATGTGCGGCGCCGTTCGGCAACGCATGTGCGGTCTGAGATACATTAGATCCAATAGAGTAATGCACACATCTTCCGGCGCCGCTATTTAATTTCAAATGAATTAAAATAAAATTTTCTTTCATGACGACAGCGCTAAAGGGCATCGAACATTTGATTGTCTTAGTTATTTGGATCTTCTCTGTGTAAAAGTTTTTATGCTTTATAGATGTTTTATACATGTTTTTTTTTTCGTTTTAAGGATATTGGTTTCCCAATAAACTGAAGAAACATATTTTGCGAATTCATAGCATTAGGCACGTTGCCCACATCCTATTTTTGAATGTGCTCCGCCGAATCCCAACTATGCCCACAGAAGCGTGAAATGGCGCAAGTACTCATCTCGCGCCATTTGCGATGGATATCTATCGAAGGAAACATGTTTATTTCGCTTACTTGGTGTATAAAAAAATATTTTTTGAAACAAAAATAGACGTTACTGGATACATAAATTTATTAATAATTATTTATATTCCATTTATTTAAGAAAACGAGGTACGGCGACCTTGCGGCGAGCTGCGGCACAAATTTCACGCGAGTTGAACGTGCGTCGCTGCAGCGGCGTCGAAGGTATGTGTGGATCTAAGGTCCGATGCACACATCCGGTTTTTGAACGTGCTGCGCCGCTGCGGCAACGCAAGTGCGGTCTGAGATACATTAGATCGAATAGAGTAATGCACACATCTTCAGGCGCCGCTGAGGCGACGCACGTCTAACTTGCGTGCAATTTGTATCGTAGTTCCCCACGACGCCGCAGCTCACCGCACATGCTTCTCAGGTCTCAAGTACCTTATTTTCATAAATAAATGGAATATAAATAATAATTAATAAATGGTTGCATCCAGTAACGTCTATTTTGTTTCAAAATTTACTTTTTTTACACCAAGTAAGCGAAATAAACACGTTTTCTTCGATAGAAAATCCATAGCAAATGGCGCGAAATGAATACTCGCGTCATTTCACTGTTATGTGTGCATAGTTGGGCTTCGGTCTCGAAGCGTTGAAAAATCGGATGTGTGCACCGGGCCTTTATGCTCACTAAGGCAGGAAACTTATAATTTGCTTCTGTTTTTATATAGGAGCTGTATCATTTTCACAATGTTCGATGACCTCGTCGTTAATAAAAGCATCGGCCTTTTAATAAAACAGCATATACGTCTAGTTTAATGTTATTTATTCCAGTCTCTCGGTTTGAGGATCTCGGATCAAGCGGAATCAGAAGGAAACCGAGTTTTAACGTAGGACTGGCTGACTAACACAGGCTTGCGTTTTGATGGTCAATCGGCACTAGTCGATTCTGAAGTCCACGAGACCATTTTGGAGATTTTTTTCCCGACGATCCCGTCCACTTGCTTCGATTATTTCATTAGAAGGCCGATATTGAAAGAAAGACTTACCACAACCCTATTGGATTCTGTTTTCAGTTTGTAAAACTATTTCAACAATAAGAAAATTTTCATCACTGCATTTTGCATTAGCGTGATGTGAAATTTTCCATGTAAGCACTCTGTCCGTCGCATGTCTGTTCAACAGGTCTTGGGTTCGACTCCTATTCTATATATGAATGTTTGTAGTGGTTTGGAATCCCCTTAAAGTCAAAAGTTCTGCCATGATATTTACAAATTTTTCTGGATAATATCAAGGTCGCGCATAAATGCGCGTGCATTTTTATTCGAAATTTCCTTCGGATTCGTGCACGGAACTGATAAAAATGGTCAATGCAATTTTTTATTAATGAATGCTCGAAAATTTATCTGATAATATTTGTTTTGTACCGATAAGAACATCGAGAACTAGCTTGCGTATATTTATTTGAGATTATTTCTATGAGTGGGTAAGTAAAACAGATAAAACAAAGATCTTATACAAACAGAGAAAGCTGTTATTTATAGTTTTCACGCAGTTAAGATAACCAATCAAGTAATTCAGTTTTTTTTCTTTGTGTTATCGCACTTTTGTGTGGCTTCCAGGTACAGTTTCAATGTCATGAATACTCACATTTTAAAAGTGTGGTAGATAGTTAAATTTACGTCGCACTAGAAAAGCACAAGTTTATTGGTGGCGACCTGGGATCAATCCCGAAGGGAAAGATCCGAGGACAGCACCTCTTAATTTTGAACCAAAGATGGTCATTAAAAATTTTGATTTGATAGTTATTTCCAGTTACTTTGAAATTTGCAGATCCACGTTTAGAATCTAAGTCAAAGCTTCTTGATCACATATCTATTGATGGCAGTGCTATTACTCTCTTTACACTTAATTAAATCCATTTATAGTAAGCATCGATAAACATATTACCTCCAAATAGAATAAAGTAAAAAAATAGGAACCTTAATTTCATATTCATCTTACTAGTGGTATTCTTTTTCCCAGTGGAATGTAGGGCAAAAGTGCACACTGTCCTGTGGCCACCATCATCATCTGAATGTCTGGCTTCGAACTGAATATTTTCCCAATTTACACACCACAGCATTGTGGATTTGTCATCTGTTCGTGAGCTTGCTCCGAACACTAGATTGTTGTACTAGTAATTGAAGATTTCACAGATTGCCCGGTCCATCAACTAATTCAGCCGGAGTTAAACTCGACAAATAGGATGCTGAAATGTTTTTATTGTATGTTCCATATTGGTAATATCTGTCTTGCATACTCTACACCTGTCACTTCCTGTAATGATAACTCAACGGCACCGGTGCCAAAGTTCCTAATTGTCCCCTTAAACAAAGTTATCAAGATGGAGTTGCCTTCAGACCTTTTCTTTATTCATAATAAATAAAAGCAATCAAACTCCTCACTTATTGACCAATTTCCTTAACGACCTAATCAAACTTGGAACTCAGCATTTAAGGGAGATGTGACTAAAGTATGATAATGAGTACTCTGGGCTGTTATCCAGTAGTTTGAACTCTGATCCTCGATTAAATACACTTTTGGTCAGAATCCGGGTCCTGTATATGTTAGAAATGCACTTTAAGTCGGTGTAGCTAGCTCTCATTGTAAAAAAAAAAACCGACGTACGATACCCTTGCAAGTATGCTGCTTTATATTGCACACACAAATACTGATTCATAAATTTGATTGCTAGTTTCACTAAATAAAGTGAACGGAAATAGAGTTGTAAAAATAATACTTACACATATACTACAAGAGGATAAAGAGATGCTTCATTATCAGCTAGATCTGGTGGGAGAAGTAAACGTACTTGTGCCTCTGCAAAATAAATAAAAATCGCTTTACAAAGATGACAAGCAAATAAGTTTTCCGGAAATCTTTCGAAGTGAATTTCAAAGTAAGATCTCGCAACAAGCCCTCTAGAATTTACCCCCAAGTTATTAATTTAAAGTATAGATGGGTGTGAGGAGTTAAGAAATCAGTAAAATTTCCCCATTCAAAACAAGAGGTGTAACACATATTAATTAAAAAAATAATATTGTTAAAAATTAAAAATCCATATTGAAATAAATACACATTTTAGATAACAGTTATAGCTATAAAGTGATCCAAATTTTAGGTTGATTACTTATTCACCTCGTTTTTAGATTTTAAGTCGTAGATCTAATTAGTATTAGCCCTAGTTGAGAAAGATTGACTATACCGTAACATATGAACCCATTTCTATGATAATACGTTCTACCATCCCAAATGCTGAGCTCATTTTCCCCACTTGATTTCCGTTTAGAGTTTGGAATCCACTATATTCTCAACAAATGAATTCAATCCTTAACTATAAGTCGGGGAATAAATTTCGGTCGTTGATAACGGCATATGCTACTGTCCTTATATGAGAAAAGCAGATTAGATTGAGGAAGAAAGTGATTTGTGCACGTCTGTTTTAAGGTATAAATGCCAATGTCTTGGGAACCATTAGTTCAAATGAGATGAATAACATAAAGTTTAAAAAGAATTGATGATAGGGGATCCACGTAATTCAATTAAATCTTAATGATTAGTATAGGCATTGTAACAGAGAAAATTTTCCGTAATAAAAATGGCTTTTCTTAAGCAGTTCACAGTTGCAGATATTTTATTTATGTCCGCTTCGAGCTCCAACAAGAATTCCACAAAATCTGTCAGATCAGAATTTATTCATTATTACGAGCCATTTCATTAGTCTTCCCTATTTATCGTCGGCAATATCTGTCAAATAGATAATTTTATAAAATAATATCGAGGTCATCATAATTTGCAAATAGAGAATGTTACACATCAATATGAGTAGTGGATATTCAGTGATTATCAGTACTATATAAAAGCTAGCAGAGTTTCTGTTTAGATAAAATGTTACGGTAGCATGTTTGTAATTATGTATGTGTTAATACAAATACAAATACAAATATTGACGACCAGCTACAGGCTCAAGCCCAACAAGGCTGGTCCTTTGTTTATGAATTCTCCAATTCCCACTGACTATTCAATTGTGTCTTAAATTCGTACACTCCCTTTGAATTAACTATATTTTCTGGCAACGCGTTCCAACTGTCTATTACCCTATTAAAGTAGTAGTTTTTCCTTAAATCCCGATTAAAATGTGTCTTATTCAATTTATACCCATGGCCCCTTGTTCTGTTATCCCTATTGAAATTTAAGCCCTCTGTGTCCCCTTGTTTTACAAACTTGAAAAGCTGAATCAAATCCCCCCTCCTTCTTCTTCTTTCCAGTGATTCTTAATATTATACCTTCCGTGATAAGAAGTTGTCAAAATATGGCTACTTCTGAGAATCTTAAGTTGAATATTCTCTTTCTTACAAATATTCAGGAAGGAAAAGAAGCATGCTATGATGCAAACAATTGTAATTTAGATACGAAGATTAATTTAGTTTTGATTTTAAGCATATTGTATTATTTTAAAATTATAATAATGAACTTGACTCCTATAGAACTATCAAATGTCAGACTTAACCCCATTTGACTTGACACGGAAGATATGCTTATTACAAAAAAACGTTTTAATTAATCAATAGAAAATATTGTATTGTTTTCTTCACCTTTCACAGCACAGATGTATACTGTTATCTATTACTTTTAACTGGATGATGAATTAAAAATCTGTGATGGATAAACTATTATATTTCATCCATACCAGGGGTTCCAAAACTTATCCAAGTCATGGCACCCTTAAGATAGTTAGAATTTTCTCATGGCACCTTCGTCATGTAATATATATGTATTTAATATTTATACAACTTTGAAGAAGGAATTAGAGAAGTAAGTGGTAAGAGCATAAACAAATTAATACAACTCGTATTTAAACTTCACACAAATACTTTAATTGTAGGTACTTAATAGGAAACATAGGGAAAATATAAATAAAACAAATCCAATTACCTTCAACATTATCTTGGAGGTTTATGTGTGTGTTTAGTGCGACGGTGAGCCTGCTGCTCACTGCACAATTGTTCGAATCGTGGAATTATGCTTGAAACAGCTACTCGCATTTCTTTTACATTAATTTTTGAACGATATTTGCTCCTTACAACAGCAACTGCTTAAAATCCAGCTTCGCACAGATATGAAGTTGTGAAGGGAATAAGAACCCTTATAACTTTTGCGCTCAGTATGGGATACTCATTTTTTACGTATCCAAAACTTCGTCAAATTCGAACAAGCGAATTTTGCTTTCAGGCTGTTTTCGCTCGATAGCTCAATTAGCTTTTCTGCTTGTGAAGTGAATTCTTGTAGAGCTTCAGCACAGAATAGATTTTAGATACAGGCAAACATCTAGGTTAGGTCTTTTGCGAAGAACTTTGCGAACCAGTCAGTTAGTTATGATTGGATCTGTTGCGAAACCATGGAAAACTACGGACCATGTACTGCTGCATTACAAGAAACAATATTTGCCTCCATCATCAATGATTTTTCTTTTCCATATCTGTAGTGTTGTCCTGATAGCTGAAATCGTCTCTATTAGCTTCAATATATGCATGTTACGGCCCTGTAGAGAAACGTTCAATGCATTTCATTTTTCAAATATGTCGCACAAGTATGCCAGTTTCAGTAGATGGTCTGAATCTGCGAAATTGTCGGTTTTTTCATGATAATTTTCTTTAACGAAATCATAAATTTCTTCTCGTAGTTCAAACGTTTGAGGTAGTACATTGCCAAGTGAGAACCAATGGGCGGGAGAACCACGCGAGGTGTACTAGTATATAAAGGACTTGTGTTCGCTACTCGCCCACCAAATCTTCGCATAGTTTTTGAAAAATCTGGCTGTAACCTCTTTACAGTTTCATTTTCCCCCGAATTCGATAAAAAAATGTCACATTTTTTCATTGCATTTTTTATTTATTTTACATTTGTAAGTAGGAAACTATTATAAAAATTAATGTTTCCCTGGAAGTTGTCTTTTTTTTCCTACATAAGCGCTTTGCAGGGCAGTAACATTTACCGTTGTGTGTATTAAAAATACAACTACTTTACAGTTATTTTTCGATTTTACCTTTACATTTACTTTCCCTAATTCACTTTAAAAAATTGTTTGACTTAATCCATCAGTACAACTATCAGAGTCACTAGTATCGAAGTCATCTAGAATGTTTTCACTACTCCCAGACTCATTTACAGATACATCAGATTCTGATTCCGAAACCCAGTCCGAAGAAATTAGCTGCATACATTCTGATTCAGCCATTATTTTATGGTTAAAGTAGTTTTCACTACTTGTACATCAATAAAGCTGTCAAAGGGTCAGTAAAAGTAAAATACATGCAAAAAAGCTAAACAATGAATGATAAAAACTCGCCAAGAATGCAAAAGCGGGGCGCTTTGTCACATGTTCTTATTATACCATTCAGAATAGAACAAAATAGACTTTGAAAACTACCATTTAGTTGAAAACTATCGTCATCTATACGATTAATTTGATATTAAAAATAGAAAAAATACGGGCAAAACAGTAAAAGTGACTGAGAATTGAGATTGTCTGTTCGCCGTATGGGCAAATCAATAAAGGCGCGAAAACAGCTCCGTACGGCGCCCGGGCAAAACTGGAAAAGTGGTTAAATGGCCTAGTTCTTAAGTAATTTACCACCTTTATTACACATTCTAGGACGAGATTCAATGGATAATTCAACGATTTCGATGCAAATGCTTCTCTGTGAATTATACAGTGGGTCCATTGGCAATCCGGGGATTTGCGACGAATGATCGCCTATAGGACCTCCGTAATGACCAGACATTGATCGAGCACCATCAGTGCACACACCGATGCACTTTGTCCAGTCCAAATTATTTTCCGTCATAAAGGTGTCAAGGATATCGAACATATCTTCAGCCCGGTGCTTTTCCTTAATGCTTTTACAAAACAGGTCTTCAAACATACATAGCTGATGAGATGTGCATCCTTGTTGCAGTTTGTGACCTTATCTAGTTGCTGTCAAATTAATTTCCTTTCATTTTTCTATCAATTAATCGTTAATATCTTGAGCCATGTGCTGGATTCTTCGATTAATGGTGTTATGAGACAAAGGCATCTTCCTCGCATTTTCTCTCATCTCATGTCCACAGCGGCCGGAAGAATTAGTTCCTCAGCAATAGTATGGGCCTTTTTGCACTTCGCTACTCTATATGGCACCTTGAATGACGCCAGCCATTGTTTGGCACTGACGTTTGCTTAGTGAAAACACTTTTTGTTGGCACAAATCTTTCATTTTTCTGCTAAAATATTCACGTGGTTTGTCAACCATGCGTTTTATCAAGGTGCAGCCTCGACGTACTTGGGTTCATGCTCTCGGATGACATAACTTTAGAACAGATCACTACTGCGCTCTTTCTTCCTCATTGACTTCTATTGAAGTGAATCCAAAATCCAAGTAGCTGTCCGTACTTGCGCTTCTCTCCACGCGCGTCACTTGTTGATGCATGATCATTAGTACATGCACTATCGTTTATTTTCATTAAAAATCTATCCATTTTTACTAAAAATGAGTAGAAACAGCTTTCTTAGAACACTTTCTTAGAACACTATACAGCAACCAATAGCGATATAACTCTGACGACGCGACTATCTGCACGAATAATCAGATGTTCTGAGTAGTCGGGGGTGGGAGAGAAGGAACGGCCCCAATCCCATTCGTTATTGGTTATTTTATTATTGAAATGAAGCATCTGTAGACGGAAGGGCGGGCCCTTCCCACAGTTGGGATGTGAACTGATTTTTGAGGAGTGCTCGTAGCAATTTTTCTTTTGCTTAGCAATATATTAGATTAGAGATCATGGGCGCTTCGCGGCACTCCTCATCTCTCTACATGGAACTCCAGGGTGCCGCGGCACACACTTTGGGAACCCCTGATCTATACACAGTAATTTCAATATGCGTGAAATATAGTAGTTTAATTTAACTATTGTTACGTAAATTCTAATTAGTAGGCCTCTCTTGAGTTTGTTTTACCTGTTCAACACTTTAAAGAGTTGAGCTTATTGACTAAATGCTAATGCATAGCATTTGTAAATTTCAATTAAAGTGATATATAACAGAGAACATGAAGATTATTTTGATACTTACTATAACCTCCCTTTACCGGTACATGGAAAGTTCGAATTTGGGGCATCGTTCGTTGTTCTACTCGCCTTTTTAAATCACTGTTGGTGTCCAAGATACCTATAACGAAATCGAATGTTTCTTTCAAAATATCACAAAGCAGTAAATAAGAATTAAAAGAAGCACTTAAGAGTGTCTGCAGTTCTCAACTGCAGTAATTACAGAATATGTGGTAGCTTCCTAATTTCATTTACTGTTATAATATTCATAATTTCACCTACTAGTGGCTACTAATAAAAATAAACGAAATAGAAATGGTGCAAACATGTAAGCTGAAGTCAGAAAAATAATTCTACAGGGAAAATTACATTCATGACCTTGTTTGTAATATGAATTATATATTTTATCAATACTATATTTATAAATTCAAAAAGTTTCAAAAAGTTGGTTGCTTACAAGAAATTAGTTGTCAACTTCTCTCAATTGCAATTAAGAAAGCACAGCTTTTAGAACCACGTAAATAATAATTCGTCCAGATTTTACTTAGGCATGAACAGACGACAAAGTCGTGTTAATGCACTCAATTTATTAAAGTTAAATATGAAATGGATATTTATAAAATTTTAAAAGATTTTGTTTTATGCATACACACTAAGGAGACTAGCTTTCTCAAATTCTTTATTACCTTAACAACAGAGTTTTCAACGTTATTGGTATTGCTCTTGTGGAAATCTAAGCAAAATAATACTATTTACGAGCACAGAATTAAGTTTAATCTAAATATATAAATATAAATATCAGGGCACAAACGAGGAAAGCTTATTTAACAGTACATTTACCGACCTTTTTTAAATCGCTACTTTTAACAAACCGAATTAAATAACCCATTTTCCATTTGGATGCTGATAATAGTAGACCTAAGGCTTGAAATAATAAATAAAGTGGTCTTTAAATAATAATTTAATAATTATAAGAAAAATAACAAATCTTACAATATCATAAGCAAGATATTATTTTGAGTTTTTATTCAGTAGTTTCATTTTTGAATATTCGATAATAAAATCTTACGAATTCGAAGTCGATGTGTTCTGTTATCGTTAGGATGCAATGCAGCATCGAACTCTTTCCAGTGGTGTGTGCTTATCAGTTTACAAAGCAGTTTGAATGGCTTTAGAGATGACGATGTTGTAAAAACGCATAAAGAATCAAACTAGTTAAATGACTCGTCATGATAAAAATAGATAGGCTCTGTACATATGTTGGATGCAGGGAGAGGTTAAGAAATATATTCCTAAAATAGTTTTATAAACATTTAAGATAAAATCGTAAGTTAACTAAGGATAAATGGCAAAACTTAAAAACTAATTTTAGGTCAAGATTTTAAAACGAGTCATCTGAATTGCTTTGTAAATTTAGTGCATTTTATATCTATTGAAAATTATTACAGAAAATATAAATTATTATAGAAAAATAATATAAATTTCTTGCTCAAACACTTATTCATTCATCATATAAGAGTTCATGTTTTTTAACAAATGTAGTTTATTCTCTCTACTTACCTTAAATACATGCCTAAATGAATCAAATGAGTATAAAAAATCTTAAATATTCAATATAACTTTGGAGATCCAAACATATGCAGTTTCATTTCTAATTTCATTAGGGATTCATTCATATGAAATTTTACTTAAATGATAAAAATAGCTTTATTTCATACACAAAAAGAATTCAATAATATTGATATCGTATTCTACAAGCTCAGAATAATTTAAATTAGAGCTCTAACCTCTTATGTTTTCTATTGTCACAGCTTTCAAATAAATATTCTTTTAATACGTGTTTAAAGTCACGTATTTCAATTGATTGAAGACCTTATTTTAAACACATGATTTAATTTAACTCGTCACAGTAATCGATTCTTCTTCGTTATAGTACAATGTACAGCTAGCGAAATTTATTTAGATTTCTTTTTATTTGTGCATTATTCATGGAGCTAAGACGAATTTACCATTCAAACTGGGATAATGACTTAAACATTTATATATAAATTTTGCATGAGAGCCTACATTCAGTGTTAAACAACTAGAAAATTCACAATTATCTACAGAAATATATAATTTTGAGGATTATTTCGTATCTGTATCAAAATTTACTTCGAAAACCAAATTTTAAGTAATTTTGTTCAGCCGCTTCAGAATTACGAGAAAAATAAAATTTGCCAATGATAAATATTAAACTTTTATTAATATCTCAAAATAACCTTTATATCTTAATGAAATTTCTATTTTACGACAAAGGAAACCAAACAAAATCCAAATAATGTTTTTTGTTTAATATTAATTAATATTCGAAATACAATACTAATTAATATTCGAAAAAATTATGAGCGAATCTTACTTTGAAAGAAATATCTGAATACATATTCTACAAATATTTATTTCATTAATTCCCGAGCTCTTTCCTGGTGATAAATTTTTTACTTTTATAAATTTAATATGCTTAGTCCTTTTAAAAGAAATGACTAACATCTAAGAAAAATTTGAAATTTTACATGGCTTGAAAAAGTAATTTTGAATCGATGTTAATTAAAATATATGAATATTGGTGTTCATAATTTCTTCAACTACTATTATCATAATTATTATTTGCAAATTAAAAATTAATTTCTGAGTTTTGATTCATATTCGAAATTTGGCATCAAAATTGGAAGTTGTCATTGAAAAATTAATAACTCTGTACAAAATTTAATATGAAGACGATCCCTCAAAAAGATTTGTATGTATACATTTATCGACGTCATTTTTTTAGGTAATGGTACTTTCAGAATTCGCTCCTCTATGAATGACCTGCGAATATATTATTTGCTCGATTTTTTCCAGATGAACATTGGATTAAATAGCTGTTTTGTCTGTTGCAGTTTTAAAAAAGACAAACTAAGAAAGAAGGCATTTTTTCTCGGTAAATATAAATGTCGTTAAAGATACCCAATTGATTATAGATTTTAAGACTAAAATCAGAGAAAGTAAGAAATATTCGTACTAATAGTCTGATTGTAAATGGATCGAATCTCTATTTTCGGAACACCTGGACCAAGGCATTCCAGTATATAGTACTCGACGTTGGGACTGAAGATAGCGTTGCTGAAGAGACATAAGTATCCTTCTTGGCATGTCAAGCATTTGATGACTGGGGAGTATTTGCTTTTCTTTGCGGAAATGGAATACAGATGGCGCTCGCTGGTTCTGTTTCGTGTTGTTGCCAGAAAGTAACTGAAACGGGAGACAATGTTATTTCTTCAGCGAATAATGATAAGAGAAACGTAATGGTTTTACTGTGTCTTTAATGTTTTTAATGCTTTATTCTCGCCAGGGTTTTACAGGTTCAAAAATACGTCAGAGATAAGTAAGGGGGCAATTTGTATCAAACAAAAATTGTGTACCTTGTAAACACTGAACATGGTAAATTTGTGTAACATATAAATAACTTATTACATTATGTATAGAAAGCATTTTCAAATTCACTTTGAGTTATGAAAATACATTATTTTAAAACAATACAATATCACCATAGGTTTCACCATCTTTGTATAAGCTGAACAAATTATGAAATAAATGTATTCACTCTAGGAAACCCGCTCATAGTATCTGCATTTAACTCTTTGAATTGCTCGTATCTACTGGTGGCAAAGTGTATAGTTATTCATATTTTATCTTATTTGAATACCGTAAGGGTTTTGCATCCTCATTTTCATAAATGAATTTCACTCTTTTAAGTGAAATGAAATTACCACAAAATGCATAACAGCGTTTCGATAACATTTATTTGTGTTGTTCACAATAAAATGCACGGAAAAAAATACTTCAGTCATGCTATCACAATTAAAAGCCACATCTGCTTTAGCTTCATTTCAATTCCGTTGCTCAAAGACGATTCGGCATATTTTGGCGCTAAACTTATTCATTCAAATATTCTTCTTTACTCTTCCAAATTTCTCATTGCTTTCTATAAACAGACTGCTGAAAAGTTTTATAAGAGTGTCATGTTTTTCCGTGTAGTTTTAGCAATATTATGTGACTCTATATCTCAAATCAAGCATATTTAAACTAAGGGGCAAAACTGGAGAATGAATGATGTAACTATGAGTTCCACGTTGCTTATATCCGGTGCTACCACTCACTCGACACTAAACAAATAGCGTCGATGTACCTTAATGAAATTTATACACAGACAAGCGGTTTAATGTTTTGAATTGCATATCAAGCATCAAATAATTGAGTAGTAGGCTTGTGCAGATTCCTATCGTGTTGTGCTAAGACTTCATTTGCGAGAGGATCCTTAAATTAATTGTGCGCAAATCGAAAGTATTCTGAATTTTGATTTGTCTAGACTATTTCAATTAAACGAAGGTACGCGTTCTCTAATATAATTCTAATTTTTTTTGGTTTTAGTCCTGGTTCATGAGATTTAATACAAACATTCACATGGTAATTGAAATACTCAAAGAAATCATTGTTATAGAAAGATGATGCGAACAATTGTTTTAGACTATAAATGCAATAAAGTTAGCATGAAAAAATAACAACTACAATGAATTCAATTCCTTTTTAACGTCAAGCATTAAATTTTTAAAGTATATATAAATAACTCCTTTTAGTTATACAAGATGCGGCAAAGGAGTTGGACGGTTTTAAAAGGGGAATAACACAGGGTTATGTATATCACAACGGATTTATAATAGCCGAAAAATCTGGCTATGTGTACTATTTGGATATTTGTACATACATATAGCTGTCTTGAAAATTACATCCCTCAAATGCTATCCGCCCCTCTCCATGCACTCTTCAAGTCTTTCCTTGAAGTTACATGTCATTACTTCCAACATTTCGCCACCAATGTTGGTGATTTCATGGGCATTGACAATCTTTAGGTCATCGATTGTTCGAGCCTGTTTACGTACGCGTTTGACTTTAGGTAACCTCCACAATAAATAGTCGCAGATGGTAAGGTCAGGCGAACAGGGAGGCCAGGAAATGTCGTTCCGCCGAGAAATTATGTGCTTTGGATCAGAACAATCACGAAATTTTCTACCGTATGAGCCGTGGCATCATCGTGCTGAAACCATGCCATACGCCTATTGTTTACACGAGCGGCCTCTTCATAGTGATGAGGTTACAGTTTGGTGTACAGTGTCTGCATCTGTATGATAGGCCTTTATCTTTTTAGAACGGAAACGCTTGTGACAGTGAATAGTGAACTCTACATCGAAATGTTGACAAGATTTCAACCACAGTTGCGGAGGCGTCTTCGTCAGATACCGACCGTGCCCTATTACCCAGGTACTGAAGGGCCCTATTGCATGTAGAATAAAGCAACTCGATAAGAAACGCCTGAGTTACTGGAAAAGCTCTTGGGAACAACTAAAAACCGACTTGTTTTCCTGTTATGAAATCACACCAATTATGAAATCGCCATGTCACGGGAAACGTCATGTCATGGAAAATCCGGAATAAGGTTCGAATATCTCTTCTCGTGCAGCAAGAGAAAAGCTGTTTCCTTCTTTCAGAAAAAGAGTTCTTCATGGGTAGATGGCATCTATTCACTCAGGATACACTAAAGATGTTTTGAATTAGCGTGGATGAATGACAGGATCAGTGCATCGAACAATCTCTCAGATGAGAAACATATTCTTTAAAGTCCACATGAAGGAATATCTTGAATTGCTCGTTTCAAGAAAGTAACTTATGCTTCAATTGATTGCTGATTCAATTCCAATGATATATTTATTTCACTTGCAATATAAATGAAAATAATAAGATTTACATTTTGTCTAGATGCACCTTTAAGAGAAGATTAATAACATCTCAGCCCCATAACTGCATTAAACAATGAGTCACACATTAAATGATAAAAATAATTAATTAGGTTTCATCCTCATTTTGCATTTGAAAATGATTTCAAGACAAATTTAGAAAGGTTTATGCAGGAACCGTTTCTTGAATATCGAATACCACCACTCTTGTATTACATTTCCTTCTTTTTGTTTAGTTAAAGTTAGAAACATTATATCATAATACCTAAAAATTATACTGGTGGTAATAGTTTGCAGAAGAATTCAACACTTTTCATAAGAAGAATCATAAGCCATTATTGAACGGGTTTATCAGACATTTGTTTTAATTTATAGTATTGTGCTTTAAGTATTGTCAATCAAAACAATATTTAAGTGCTGTAAAAAAATTTGGAAGGTTCTCAGCACTCTTGTGCGTCTTTTACAGAGTAATAAGAACGAGTTGCAGAAGTTTTTTTAGAGAAGAGAAGAGAGAGAGAGAGACTTCATAGATGCATATATTAATTTATTTTGTCTCATTACGGTCATTTTTGTGCTATACGAGTGATAACTAGACTAGGACATATGGTTTAAAGTAATTTCCGAACCACTATAAAAATCTTCGTCATGACGGGAATTCTAAATCATAGCCATTGATCCATGGGTCAGAATACTAACCATTTGGTAACGAAAACGGCATTCAAAAATCTGGAAGAAATTCATAACTAAAATACTTCTTAAATCGGTATTATATCATCAGTGATATGTATTCTATGCCAGGGCAAAAGGAGCTAAATCTGATTTTTGAGAATCTACAGGTCTCATATGTATCATTCATTTAAAGAATAATAACATGTGCTTAAAATCGAAACTAAATTGATCTGCGAATCTAAATTACAATTATTTGTTCCATGGCATCTGTATTTTTCTTCCAGAATATTTGTGACAAAGAAAAACATTAAACTTAAGATTCCGATTAGTACTATTTTGATTTAACCCCTTTTCCCTGACTCAGAAAATCTATCTTATTAGTAGATTTGTACGAAAAATTAAGAATTTCATAGTGTCATGAAATCAGGCTCCGCATTCAGTACTGACGATTCGACACACTGACACAATATAACTTCTGCTTTTGTGGAAGTCTTGAAATAGGAATTGTATCCTTACTTCTAACATCTTTGTTAACGTCTGTTGATAAATATGTAAGCTATTAATGTTAAACTCTTTGTAAACTTATTCCAAAATGCAACTTTTTAGAATTGTAACAGGGTGGTCAGTTGTTCAATTGACTGATAGTTGAATTTACGTCGCACGAGAGCAAAACAATGGACTATTGGGGACAGTTCGGGATCAATTCTGATGGAAAATATCCGAGGAAATCTCGTAAATGTGAAACACTAGCAAATAATGACGTCAACACCTAAGCGGACACTCCAAACTTCTCCATTCTCCAAACTTCCATACCACACCAACGAGAGGCCATTTAAGGCCATTACAGATTTGACGTGCATCAGTCTTCACGTATGCGATGATCTTTGGTTAGATTGAGTTTCCAACTACGGTCGCTAATCTATGACTCTACTAACTGGGCTCTTGATGAGTCTACCACGCACACAATAATCACACCACGGTATTTCCTGTCGAAAAATCAACCCAAAAAAGTTTATTTTTTTGGATTGGACATCGCATTTCTCTCTAATATTCGTATATAAAGTCTTATGAAGTCACTTCTGGTCATTCGAAATTTCAGCCAAAAAGCATCAACCAAACTATCATTTGGGCGTCCCTCAGGCTGTAAGAAATCGAGATATACGTACAGAAATAAACCACCTAATGAATATGTAAATCCGAATGTGACCGTTAAACTATCAGCTGTAGGTACGTATGGGCCCATATCTGGAATGACACGTCCTATCGAAAAACGAACAAAACCTTTTCGGATTGGTTTTGGACAGGATAAGCGTGGTATGATTACTACGCGGTCGATTCTGGCTACCATGTAAGATATATTTTGTTCTTTGTTTTTATGCAACTAACTAAGACACAGGAAATAAAGTAATAAGTTTAAAATGAGAAAACTAGACGTACACTGTATTTGAGCCTTCGTGATATGCTGCTATCTTCGTCACGTCAAATTTTCCTTCGGTGAGAAATTCCATTAATCGTGTCTGAAATAAAATAAATTACGAATAATATATTATTGGTTCAAAGATTGTTAAAATAAAGAATAAATTTAATCAATAATATTATCTTTGAAGATACGTATTCTTATCCAGAATATATATGTGATAAAATTTTTCGAGAAAGTTTGGTGAAGCAAACATAGAAAATCCTGAAAACGATAACAGAAGTTCTAATTTTTCTTATTTCAGAATGTGAAATTTATAACCATTTATTCTTTTCTTCTCGCAGTTTACACTAAGGAACTTCTCATGTTGTTTGTTGCTGTTGTATATTTAAGTATTAACGTTTTACTTCTTAAGCGTTAATTTGCATAGTAATTTTATTGAATTTAGGATTAAAGAACAATGACTATTTAAAAATTTAAGTAACTTTACGGATGAAAAATTATGTCAAGGCATTCATAGTTTTGAAATCATACGTAGAAACTTATTATTGTTCTTGATCATGTAAAAAAATAAATTTTCTTTTAACAAATGTCATATCGGATTATCCTACATAGAGTAGCGTAGTAGGATTACATTAGCTTCCCAATATTATCCTAAAACTCTATAAAATTTTCTGATCTAAATGACAGATAACTGTTTACTGAGCATCAGCAAGTGTAATAACTATGAATGATGCAACAAGATTAACGTGATCCATATTTAAAAGGGTTGTTTTTCAAACACTTCCAGAAGTTTTATTCACACTGTTTTTGCTTCAGACCAATTTATGGAATAAATCACGTTTAGTTTCACTTATGGAACACGTAAGTGAAATGCACATAAACTACACTACTACACGAAGTGAATTGAAGTGAAATAAAAAAGAAGTATCGTGCAATTTGTTTTAAAAACGTGACCATAACGTCATTTTACTTAAATACTTACCAGTCTTCTCTTTACATAATCAATATTTGGGTCACACCAAAATGTCTATTATATGTGTGTGTGTATATAGAGAAGAATTATTATTATTCTCTATAAACATAATAAATATCTGTGCCTCACATTTCATTGGGTAGTAATAAATGATCAATTCATTGAGTGGAAACACACAAAAGCACTATGATTCAACTTCTTTCAACAGTTGCAACAAATAAGTTCTAAGCCTCAGAAAGAATTATATTTAATGCAATTAATAAATCATAGCTTTTAAATAAAAAATAGCTTTTAATAAACCAGAGTATTTTTCAGTTATAAGAGTAAGTAGGCATGGATATATAATGCAATTAATGAATAAATTAGGCTAAGATGGAATTCAAATAAACTTTTTGTGTACTGTTAGAGCATATTGTTTTTTTAAACACAAGACTGATAACACAAAAATAAATAACACCCAAGCTAGGAAGAAGTATTTAAAATAGCTGTAAGCCTTTACTTTCAGAACCGATTTCTATTCATGGGAATCATAAAAGCTGTTTGTATTTGATGGAAAGTACTAGGTAAAGATTTATCTAACCTTGAAGCAAAAGCTACAGGATGTATTTGAATACAAAGAGAATTTTTTCTAGCCTTAAGAATGAGTTATAAGACACACATATCTCTCCCCCCCAAAAAAAAATATTTAATGGATTCTTCAAACGTTATTTTTATTATTAATAGAAATTTCTCAATCCGTTTTAGTTTTCATCTGGGAATTTAGAATACCAAGATTTGGAATGCATTGTTAAACTCATTCAACAAATGAAATAATATATATTTTTACTTCAAAGTATTGAAAAATAAATAATAAATGACTTTGCCTTTCCAACCCAGACTAAGGTATTAAATAAGAAAATTATGTCAAATAGGCTGAAGAGAAAAAACACCAGCAATCTTATAAGGGTTCAATAAAGTTATATTAAAGCTAGCAGGAAGGTTGTTTCCCTTTTTTTGCCATTAATTTATTTCAGACATTACTGACATTTTTTGGAAGTGCGATTTTTGACTCTAAATGCGTGTTTTCATGATGATGAGGATCACATTGTAATTTTGAAATGCGTGTTTTGTAATATAACTATCAAATATATATGATTTTTGTTTTTAACCAAAGCACTTAGATTAAGTCTTTAACAGGTGTACTAAATTCATTATATACACTACAAAATGTCAATTAATCAGCACTAAGTTCGAGCACTAAGCAGACGATATCACTTTGGAATTCATTCTTGGGAATTTTTATTGGCGATATGCTTTAACCGTTTATTTCCTCAAAAAAAGACAAGCGACATTGCGTTCGAATACCTTTCGCCGCAGAAACTCATTCACAGCAGGAAAAGCCCCTCAAAGATATTCCCATGTATAGTGGGAACAAAGCATAACACATTCGTTGCAATGACAATTAATGATATATTTTAGACAAAGTATTTGATCAAGTTAATGTATTTGCTTCTTGTTCTTTTGAAAGTTACAAGGATAAAAATGAGTATTTTACTTCATTATGAACTACTGCAAGATGCTTATAATGTCCACTGCTTCCTTCTGAAAGTGGCAGTTTCATGAACCAACTCTTCCCGTTATGTCCAAATACCAACGGATCGTACAAATCAACCCAACCTTTTCGACTTGGTGGTCTTTGGTCATAAATCTGAAATAGAAAAGGATTTCGAGATAAACATTTATTTTACGTACCATTTACTCAACATTTGCTTCGATCTCTATCGTAAAAGAACTCTGGTTAAAAGCAGAACTTCTAGTATAGATTTATTTTACAGAGTAAAATAGAGATATATATCTACTATGAAATAAAAACATCTTAAGACAGCTAAAGGTATTCTGTCACAAAGCTTAACTGTAAGAGCACACAAGAAAAAAAATCATGAAAATTTCAGAACATAAGCTATTTCTTTCAAAAAAGAGTTTTCATAAAATGCTAGTTAAAATTTTTTTAGTTTATTTTAGAGAATGCTACACCTCCAAGAACATAATTAAAAAAATTCGGACGCACGAAGAAATCGATTTTTACGAATATTTTTTTTTCAAGAAGTATACTCTTCCTTTCTTTGCGTAACGACGACTTATATTTTGCAAGTTTCTTTTCTTGTTCTTCTCGAGTTTGTAAACACTAGAAAAAACCCATCCTCTATATTACTCTCCACAGCAAGTAACGGAATATTAAACGAGACTGAGATGGTGTAGATATAAGAAAACTTTGAAGTTTTCATTTGCGACAGAATGCTGTTGTGGAGATTCACATTTTTGCATATCTTCTTTTTCAAGTACTGGACTTGTCTTGCAAAACAATTTTATTTCATGTTTTGATATTCTTATACTTAAATCTATGTCCATATTTTGGGAGGAAAAATTTTACAATGAAAATGTCATGCATTTATGATGCTACATTTTGATATTTAAATTGAAATTCATGGTTTTTATAAAAAATCGTATTTTATTAGTATAGCTGAATAATAAGTATTTCTAAAGAAATTATACACATAAAAGTTACATAAAGTTATTGTAAAAACTTATATGAATTAATTCCTTCTGAAGAAATTTGATAACTCTAACTATTTCACATTTTCCTTACTGTAGTAGAATTATTTTGGGTTAAAATCCGACTGAAACCAATAAATCGTTCATTACTAAAGCACCAAAGAGCATAGTTTCTGAAATAATTAGTGTTGCTGGTTACTGCGTAATCTATAGTCGATAACAAAAGTATCCGATCTCTTGTTATTCCCATCTTTGAAACAAAAAGGCAAACGAAAAAAGGCCATTAAACCTGGAATATAGTCTTCTATAAATACATGTGTATTTTTATTTTCTTGAGTCTATAGTTACATTTATTTTGATATTATTTACAAAATTTTAAAGGAGAAAAACCCTTTAAAATATGAACCCTTATCAAAATTACGCTAATTGCAAATTCTTGTGCAAATTTGATAATTTTCGGAGGTGTAAGTAAAACACTATTCGAGGTCAATCTTAATATGTAGAAATGGAATATAAGGGTCACCTTCGTCGGCAAAAGTGTGAAACCACGTAAATCCAAAAAAT
Organism: Metellina segmentata; assembly: GCA_947359465.1. Lineage (NCBI taxonomy): Eukaryota > Metazoa > Arthropoda > Arachnida > Araneae > Tetragnathidae > Metellina > Metellina segmentata. Next base: position 32,623,672 of record OX375878.1, on the reverse strand, counting down.
TGATTTCTTGTTATTCTGTCAACATGACCAAGAAGATTAAAACTGGTTATATGCTATATGGACAAAATTATTTGGACACTGCAGAAATTCGGAGAAGGATCCATTCTAGGGTGGAGGTTGGTTCTTCCTCGTTAGGACTTGACCCATTGCTTTATGTACCTGGTACATGAACGCTGACGTGTAGCTCGACCTTCTGGTTAATTCGGCCTTGTCGTCACTATGGCAATACCATGGCGATGATGGTTGCTGCTTTCAACAGGATAGAGCTCCATGTCATGCAACAAAACGTGTGTTGGACTGGTTTCCTGAAAAAGAGGCGAATTTGCTTGACTGGCTTGTTCAGAGCCCCGATCTCAATCCAATCGAGCCCATGTAGGACAAACTGGAGCGGCAAGTATGACACCGCCAAGCTCACCCATTTCCACAGCAATCTCTCAGCCTTGCAAAAGGCATGGCGAGCTATTCTTGCCCAGACTTACAGAGAACTTGTGGAAAGTATACTTCGACGTATTGCAGCAGCAATAGAATCAAAAGCAGAGCCTACACGTTACCATGTAGTGTCCAAATACTTTTGTCTAAATAGTGTATGTCATGCAACGAAGACTTCAGGCTGCAGAACGGACAGATATATGCGTGTTTAATGGAGTTATTTTATGTCGGTGGCCTTTTCTAATGTACATGCATACCATCAACAATGTTGAGGTAGACAATGTGAAACATAAAGCCTTACACAAGCAACGTGATGTGAATTGTTACAGGAGATTTTGTGATCGGAATTTTTCTTCGTAGAAATGGAGTTCAAAAACTTCTACTTTAAAATATAATAAAAGAGTTTCCATTTACAAAGAGGGCAGCGCAGATCCATATTTCAGCCAGCAGTATTAAAGTCCGAACAGATGACGACAAACTACCATCATTTCTTCTCGTTGTTCGGAAACTTATTTTTCACAAAAGAATTGCGTGCAGAAAAAAGGGATTTTATTCTTAACGTATGCATCGTTTTTGAGATGTATGATGAGATGCGTAAACGGATGAGAAGACGTCTCATTGAGTTCCACTTGAACTTTAATGATACCATTTTGGCAACAGACGGGGTTTTTCAGAAGTATTTCTGTCCCATGCCACTGGTTATTAGATAACGTTGTCACGATGTATTTTTTTATTATTTAAACTATTTGAGTATTCAAAGCGGATGTGTGTGAACTTCAACATTTGGCTTGAACGGTGCCATCTAATAGAGAACATACGATATGCGACGTAGTTACGAAATGAAGCTTTACTTTTCTGTATACGCTTCTTTATTACTTGCTATAACTTAAATGATGCTCGCTATTATGATTTCTATTTACGAAGACAATGAAGCATCTTTGCAAGTATGCTCTTAAGATATTCATTGTAGAGGAATGTTAAATCAATGTGTAACACAGTCATTTAAAATTACATTACCTTTCATCAAACATCAATAGCGAAAATAATTTCTAAAAATGTTCGTCAAGAATGTTATTACGATTGTTTTTCATAGCTATTGTTTAGTGTCCATCCATCTTTTATAGCAACATTTTAATTGAAATTAAGGACTTTTGACTGAAAGGATTGGAACATATATGCAGTGTTATAAAATTGTGTCAAACAGCACAGCTAATGAAAAGACATTTATTACACAGACAAATTTTATGGGTTCCCCTTTTCTCCCATCTATACACACACTCTGATTATACTGGATATGTTATACTCACGCCGTACTATGTTTTAGGTATTATTACGATTGTTTTTCATAGCTATTGTTTAGTGTCCATCCATCTTTTATAGCAACATTTTAATTGAAATTAAGGACTTTTGACTGAAAGGATTGGAACATATATGCAGTGTTATAAAATTGTGTCAAACAGCACAGCTAATGAAAAGACATTTATTACACAGCCAAATTTTATGGGTTCCCCTTTTCTCCCATCTATACACACACTCTGATTATACTGGATATGTTATACTCACGCCGTACTATGTTTTAGGTATTATTACGATTGTTTTTCATAGCTATTGTTTAGTGTCCATCCATCTTTTATAGCAACATTTTAATTGAAATTAAGGACTTTTGACTGAAAGGATTGGAACATATATGCAGTAATATAAAAATTATGTCAAACAGCACAGCTAATGAAAAGACATTTATTACACAGACAAATTTTATGGGTTCCCCTTTTCTCCCATCTATACACACACTCTGATTATACTGGATATGTTATACTCACGCCGTACTATGTTTTAGGTATTATTACGATTGTTTTTCATAGCTATTGTTTAGTGTCCATCCATCTTTTATAGCAACATTTTAATTGAAATTAAGGACTTTTGACTGAAAGGATTGGAACATATATGCAGTAATATAAAAATTATGTCAAACAGCACAGCTAATGAAAAGACATTTATTACACAGACAAATTTTATGGGTTCCCCTTTTCTCCCATCTATACACACACTCTGATTATACTGGATATGTTATACTCACGCCGTACTATGTTTTAGGTATTATTACGATTGTTTTTCATAGCTATTGTTTAGTGTCCATCCATCTTTTATAGCAACATTTTAATTGAAATTAAGGACTTTTGACTGAAAGGATTGGAACATATATGCAGTAATATAAAAATTATGTCAAACAGCACAGCTAATGAAAAGACATTTATTACACAGACAAATTTTATGGGTTCCCCTTTTCTCCCATCTATACACACACTCTGATTATACTGGATATGTTATACTCACGCCGTACTATGTTTTAGGTATTATTACGATTGTTTTTCATAGCTATTGTTTAGTGTCCATCCATCTTTTATAGCAACATTTTAATTGAAATTAAGGACTTTTGACTGAAAGGATTGGAACATATATGCAGTAATATAAAAATTATGTCAAACAGCACAGCTAATGAAAAGACATTTATTACACAGACAAATTTTATGGGTTCCCCTTTTCTCCCATCTATACACACACTCTGATTATACTGGATATGTTATACTCACGCCGTACTATGTTTTAGGTATTATTACGATTGTTTTTCATAGCTATTGTTTAGTGTCCATCCATCTTTTATAGCAACATTTTAATTGAAATTAAGGACTTTTGACTGAAAGGATTGGAACATATATGCAGTAATATAAAAATTATGTCAAACAGCACAGCTAATGAAAAGACATTTATTACACAGACAAATTTTATGGGTTCCCCTTTTCTCCCATCTATACACACACTCTGATTATACTGGATATGTTATACTCACGCCGTACTATGTTTTAGGTATTATTACGATTGTTTTTCATAGCTATTGTTTAGTGTCCATCCATCTTTTATAGCAACATTTTAATTGAAATTAAGGACTTTTGACTGAAAGGATTGGAACATATATGCAGTAATATAAAAATTATGTCAAACAGCACAGCTAATGAAAAGACATTTATTACACAGACAAATTTTATGGGTTCCCCTTTTCTCCCATCTATACACACACTCTGATTATACTGGATATGTTATACTCACGCCGTACTATGTTTTAGGTATTATTACGATTGTTTTTCATAGCTATTGTTTAGTGTCCATCCATCTTTTATAGCAACATTTTAATTGAAATTAAGGACTTTTGACTGAAAGGATTGGAACATATATGCAGTGTTATAAAATTGTGTCAAACAGCACAGCTAATGAAAAGACATTTATTACACAGACAAATTTTATGGGTTCCCCTTTTCTCCCATCTATACACACACTCTGATTATACTGGATATGTTATACTCACGCCGTACTACGTTTTAGGTATTATTACGATTGTTTTTCATAGCTATTGTTTAGTGTCCATCCATCTTTTATAGCAACATTTTAATTGAAATTAAGAACTTTTGACTGTAAGAACTTTTGCACGTATGTAACAACATCAAAATTGTGTCAAAGAGCACACCTAATAAAAAGACATTTATTACACAGACAAATTTCATGGGTTCACCTTTTCTCCTATCTATTCACACACTCTGATTATACTGGATATGTTATACTCACGCCGTACTATGTTTTAGGTATTATTACGATTGTTTTTCATAGCTATTGTTTAGTGTCCATCCATCTTTTATAGCAACATTTTAATTGAAATTAAGGACTTTTGACTGAAAGGATTGGAACATATATGCAGTGTTATAAAATTGTGTCAAACAGCACAGCTAATGAAAAGACATTTATTACACAGACAAATTTTATGGGTTCCCCTTTTCTCCCATCTATACACACACTCTGATTATACTGGATATGTTATACTCACGCCGTACTATGTTTTAGGTATTATTACGATTGTTTTTCATAGCTATTGTTTAGTGTCCATCCATCTTTTATAGCAACATTTTAATTGAAATTAAGGACTTTTGACTGAAAGGATTGGAACATATATGCAGTAATATAAAAATTATGTCAAACAGCACAGCTAATGAAAAGACATTTATTACACAGACAAATTTTATGGGTTCCCCTTTTCTCCCATCTATACACACACTCTGATTATACTGGATATGTTATACTCACGCCGTACTATGTTTTAGGTATTATTACGATTGTTTTTCATAGCTATTGTTTAGTGTCCATCCGTCTTTTATAGCAACATTTTAATTGAAATTAAGGACTTTTGACTGAAAGGATTGGAACATATATGCAGTAATATAAAAATTATGTCAAACAGCACAGCTAATGAAAAGACATTTATTACACAGACAAATTTTATGGGTTCCCCTTTTCTCCCATCTATACACACACTCTGATTATACTGGATATGTTATACTCACGCCGTACTATGTTTTAGGTATTATTACGATTGTTTTTCATAGCTATTGTTTAGTGTCCATCCATCTTTTATAGCAACATTTTAATTGAAATTAAGGACTTTTGACTGAAAGGATTGGAACATATATGCAGTGTTATAAAATTGTGTCAAACAGCACAGCTAATGAAAAGACATTTATTACACAGACAAATTTTATGGGTTCCCCTTTTCTCCCATCTATACACACACTCTGATTATACTGGATATGTTATACTCACGCCGTACTATGTTTTAGGTATTATTACGATTGTTTTTCATAGCTATTGTTTAGTGTCCATCCATCTTTTATAGCAACATTTTAATTGAAATTAAGGACTTTTGACTGAAAGGATTGGAACATATATGCAGTAATATAAAAATTATGTCAAACAGCACAGCTAATGAAAAGACATTTATTACACAGACAAATTTTATGGGTTCCCCTTTTCTCCCATCTATACACACACTCTGATTATACTGGATATGTTATACTCACGCCGTACTATGTTTTAGGTATTATTACGATTGTTTTTCATAGCTATTGTTTAGTGTCCATCCATCTTTTATAGCAACATTTTAATTGAAATTAAGGACTTTTGACTGAAAGGATTGGAACATATATGCAGTAATATAAAAATTATGTCAAACAGCACAGCTAATGAAAAGACATTTATTACACAGACAAATTTTATGGGTTCCCCTTTTCTCCCATCTATACACACACTCTGATTATACTGGATATGTTATACTCACGCCGTACTATGTTTTAGGTATTATTACGATTGTTTTTCATAGCTATTGTTTAGTGTCCATCCATCTTTTATAGCAACATTTTAATTGAAATTAAGGACTTTTGACTGAAAGGATTGGAACATATATGCAGTGTTATAAAATTGTGTCAAACAGCACAGCTAATGAAAAGACATTTATTACACAGACAAATTTTATGGGTTCCCCTTTTCTCCCATCTATACACACACTCTGATTATACTGGATATGTTATACTCACGCCGTACTATGTTTTAGGTATTATTACGATTGTTTTTCATAGCTATTGTTTAGTGTCCATCCATCTTTTATAGCAACATTTTAATTGAAATTAAGGACTTTTGACTGAAAGGATTGGAACATATATGCAGTAATATAAAAATTATGTCAAACAGCACAGCTAATGAAAAGACATTTATTACACAGACAAATTTTATGGGTTCCCCTTTTCTCCCATCTATACACACACTCTGATTATACTGGATATGTTATACTCACGCCGTACTATGTTTTAGGTATTATTACGATTGTTTTTCATAGCTATTGTTTAGTGTCCATCCATCTTTTATAGCAACATTTTAATTGAAATTAAGGACTTTTGACTGAAAGGATTGGAACATATATGCAGTGTTATAAAATTGTGTCAAACAGCACAGCTAATGAAAAGACATTTATTACACAGACAAATTTTATGGGTTCCCCTTTTCTCCCATCTATACACACACTCTGATTATACTGGATATGTTATACTCACGCCGTACTATGTTTTAGGTATTATTACGATTGTTTTTCATAGCTATTGTTTAGTGTCCATCCATCTTTTATAGCAACATTTTAATTGAAATTAAGGACTTTTGACTGAAAGGATTGGAACATATATGCAGTAATATAAAAATTATGTCAAACAGCACAGCTAATGAAAAGACATTTATTACACAGACAAATTTTATGGGTTCCCCTTTTCTCCCATCTATACACACACTCTGATTATACTGGATATGTTATACTCACGCCGTACTATGTTTTAGGTATTATTACGATTGTTTTTCATAGCTATTGTTTAGTGTCCATCCATCTTTTATAGCAACATTTTAATTGAAATTAAGGACTTTTGACTGAAAGGATTGGAACATATATGCAGTAATATAAAAATTATGTCAAACAGCACAGCTAATGAAAAGACATTTATTACACAGACAAATTTTATGGGTTCCCCTTTTCTCCGATCTATACACACACTCTGATTATACTGGATATGTTATACTCACGCCGTACTATGTTTTAGGTATTATTACGATTGTTTTTCATAGCTATTGTTTAGTGTCCATCCATCTTTTATAGCAACATTTTAATTGAAATTAAGGACTTTTGACTGAAAGGATTGGAACATATATGCAGTAATATAAAAATTATGTCAAACAGCACAGCTAATGAAAAGACATTTATTACACAGACAAATTTTATGGGTTCCCCTTTTCTCCCATCTATACACACACTCTGATTATACTGGATATGTTATACTCACGCCGTACTATGTTTTAGGTATTATTACGATTGTTTTTCATAGCTATTGTTTAGTGTCCATCCATCTTTTATAGCAACATTTTAATTGAAATTAAGGACTTTTGACTGAAAGGATTGGAACATATATGCAGTAATATAAAAATTATGTCAAACAGCACAGCTAATGAAAAGACATTTATTACACAGACAAATTTTATGGGTTCCCCTTTTCTCCCATCTATACACACACTCTGATTATACTGGATATGTTATACTCACGCCGTACTATGTTTTAGGTATTATTACGATTGTTTTTCATAGCTATTGTTTAGTGTCCATCCATCTTTTATAGCAACATTTTAATTGAAATTAAGGACTTTTGACTGAAAGGATTGGAACATATATGCAGTGTTATAAAATTGTGTCAAACAGCACAGCTAATGAAAAGACATTTATTACACAGACAAATTTTATGGGTTCCCCTTTTCTCCCATCTATACACACACTCTGATTATACTGGATATGTTATACTCACGCCGTACTATGTTTTAGGTATTATTACGATTGTTTTTCATAGCTATTGTTTAGTGTCCATCCATCTTTTATAGCAACATTTTAATTGAAATTAAGGACTTTTGACTGAAAGGATTGGAACATATATGCAGTAATATAAAAATTATGTCAAACAGCACAGCTAATGAAAAGACATTTATTACACAGACAAATTTTATGGGTTCCCCTTTTCTCCCATCTATACACACACTCTGATTATACTGGATATGTTATACTCACGCCGTACTACGTTTTAGGTATTATTACGATTGTTTTTCATAGCTATTGTTTAGTGTCCATCCATCTTTTATAGCAACATTTTAATTGAAATTAAGAACTTTTGACTGTAAGAACTTTTGCACGTATGTAACAACATCAAAATTGTGTCAAAGAGCACACCTAATAAAAAGACATTTATTACACAGACAAATTTCATGGGTTCACCTTTTCTCCTATCTATTCACACACTCTGATTATCCTTGATATTTTTAACTCACGACGTACTGTTTCGTAGGGATTATTACGATTGTTTTTCGTCGTTAGTTTTTAGTGTACATCCATCTTTTATAGCAACATTTTAATTGAAATTAAGAACTTTTGACTGAAAGGACTGGAACATATATGTATTAACATAAAAATTGCGTCAAATAGCACAGCTAGTGAAACGACACATTCATTACACAAACAGAATTTCTAGGTTCACCTTTTTTCTTATCCGTACTATGCTTCCTGGCAGTAGCACTAGCGTATAGTTAAAGAATGTATGCTTATTTTAGAAAGACGTATTTAGTTCCACTACTCGGTGTCCATGGAGGATGAATAGCCTTAACGCTGATTGATGCCGCATCTATTTATAAAGTCATTTCAGGCCATACTTCTCTGTAAATTCTGATGACGTTGTCCCGTTGAATTTAAAAGAAAACCTTCTCGATACTTTATCTCCAGCATTTTGAAATCATAAATCAAACTTTTGAGATATATCAAAGTCACACTTGGAAGGCGGAGACGTTCAGAAAAAGTTTTTCTTATACACATTTTGTTCACAAATGATGTGCCTTTTCAAAGGAGACGAATAAGTGAAATGATACATTATTTGCCTACGATCATGCATATTTTGGAAGCTATGAATGCGTTTGAAAATTTAAATATTGGAAAATACATGGATGTTCTGGTTTTCATAGCCCTAAAGCTTTTTTAACTCTCTTTCCTGCCATTTCCTGTGATATGAAGTGAAAAACGAAGTAAGCAAATGTAAAAGCATTTCACAAAGATGAATTCGAAAGCATGGGAATATCATAAAGTTTAAAAACTAAACGCAAATAGACTGCCATATTTTTATTGATGTATGCAATATACGTTGAAAATATCATATTTCATTGCATGGTACCAGGGGTTCACTTTTCCTGAAATTATTTTAAAAGCTGAGTTATAGTATCAACTTATACATAGTAAGACTATCCACAGAAAGCTAGACTTAATAATGCGAGAAAAGTAGGTTATCTCCGACTTAAACAAATAGGTTAGGTCCTCCAGAGATTAAAAAACTGTATATCATGTTTTTTTTAACATTTATTTGAAACTCAGTAGCGTTTTTCAGGTGTGTGACTTTTAATTTATTTCCCATATTATTACTTCTACCCTAACTAGAAAACAAGACGCTTGTATTTAAATGTGGAGAAATACACTACTGAGCAATGAGTTAAGATAATTTTATCTTTGAAAACCAACGTTCTATTGTGTTAACCGAGAGAGCACAGTCGCAATTATGGACTCAGAAATTCACCATCGAAACCAACTATACTCAAGTTGTACCGACATTTTCAACAACAGGAAGATGTGATTAACCTTCAACGAGGAGGAAAAGATTACAGGACTGTTTGCTTAGAGATGTTAATGGGAATTAAGTTATGGTTACTGGTGAGGTATAAAGACCATTTCATTCTTTAGAAAACATTTCCTCCCTCCTGCTGACGAATTCTGGGCAATGGTGACAGCAAGATAAACTCACTGCCTACATAACGCAAGTAACATTCCAGGTGTTGGAAAAGATTTTAGGGGAACGAATCATCTTCTACAACACCAAATTCAACTGGACCACGCTTATATCTGGCCCTTGGTTGAAACAGGAAGGACCAGTCCACTCTCACTTCCTTCCTCAGTGGGCATCTTAGATCTCTGAAATATACTGAGGGTTGTAGATGTTTTGAAGTCTGCACCAAGTGTTCTACTGAGCAGGCTTCACCTGAACATATTCTTGCGTGCCTGGGGCTCTCCAGACGGGATCTTGATGCCGATCCTTTGTTGGTATTGGATTTATTTAGGGTGTATAATGTCATGGATCTAGTCTAGCTCTGCTAGCCTAAGGAGATGTGTAACAACACTGCAATCTTTTTCATGAGGTTACCTTAAAGATAGGATATACTCGTCAACAAACCCTAGATCATGCAGCAGCTAAAGGATACTATTTGGAAAGTTGAAATCCTAGGCCCAGAAATGTTTGTTGGTAGTAATAAAAAATGTCCAGGCAAAATTCCGTCAACGTGAAGAGGAAATAGCCAATTAAGAGATTTAAGTTTTAAAACTCGATAGAAGATTATTTCAACTATCGTAATTAAGCTGTGTAGATACTAAAAAGTTTCTTTTGAAAAAAACAAAAAAAAAACAAATATTTCATTTTCAAATGGCAACGGGACTTATAAAACACCCCCTGTTAAACTAGTCAGTTAAATAAATCATCGTGGCACGCTAATGATCAGTATAAAAAGGATACACGGTATTATATACTTAGTATTCTATTAAATAAGATAAGATTATTTCCTGATCGTATTAGTGTTAATTTACTGTTTTGTAAATATTTTCAGGGTAGAAGTAAGCCGGTTTCTTGGACGCTTCAAAAAAGTCATCAGCTACCATGCCTTTTGATGGTGAGTGGAACAAACCTTTGAATATATTGATATGGGTATAAACTCATAAAAACTGTTTTAAATCTACGAACAGGGGGTATAGTTAACAAGAATTCATCAAAAAGGAATGTTTAAGAATCAGTTTTGTGACACATGTCTGGAAACGTTATTGATACTGAAATCACAAAATCAACGGTTCCGGATATAATGCTAAAACAGTTTTATAAGAATAGGCTACTTTGCTTCTGGGGCAATAGTTTAGCTGTCAGAGTTAGACTATATACCTGTCTGTTTGACTTCCTGTTATAGAATTTCTTTTATAGAATTTCTTTTATAGAATTTTTTTTATAGATTTTTTTATAGAGTTTTTTTTATAGAACTAGAGGGGGCTCCGCCCCCTGCTCGCTTACGCTCGCCAACCCCTGGGGATAGCTACGCAATCCCATATGGTTTACTTCGCAAACCAACACTCCTTTTAGGTATGGCATTTGGTTTGCTTCGCAAACCAACATTCCTTTCGCAGAGTGAAACTATCTGAATAATTTGTATTATCCTGATTTCACTTTACGATCCATGACGTCACAGCGAGGGCTTCGCTCCTGGCTCGCTTACGCTCGCCGACCCCCGGGGATTGCTACGCAATCCCGTTTGGTTTGCTTCCCAAACCAATATCTCTTACACAAGTGATTTCACTCTTTTTTATTTTAACACTTAATGCACCCTAAACTAATAGCCGCACGAGTAAAAAATCTTCTGCATCTTGTTTCCTGTACAATTTTAAGTAAACCCTGTTCATCTCCAAACTTTACGATGTGTACTTTGTACTTTATCGGTAAACCGTCTGAGAACAGAGGGAAAAAAGTGAGCCTTTTTCCTCGCCAAATAAAAAGAAATAGTTTTTATGGCAATTGTTGCTACGATAAATTTGATATCTGGCAAACCCTATAGTCAAAAATACAACCCTCCGCGAATACAATGCTCCGCAAATTTGCTCCGCGAAATAAAAAATACGAAATTTGTGTCACCAACTTTTGATTGCATCGAGTTTATTTATGAACCAATTTTAAAAGTAATGGTACCGTAAGAAAGAGTACAGTCTGAGGTATACTGCGCTATTTTCAAAATAAAAAACTAATAGTAATACGATATAGATATGACAGTTTTAGTTAACGGTTGTAACTAAAAGTAGCGAAAATATCCACAGATTCCGAATTTTGTATGACCAACTTTTGATCGCATCCAATTTAATTATTATCCGATTTCAAAAATAATAGTACCGTAAGAAAGAGTACATTCTGAGGTATACTACGATATTTAAAAAATAAAAAAATAATAGTATTAAAATATAGATATAGATACGGCAGTTTTAAAAAAAAGTAACAAAAATTTCCTGATTTTTCCCGAATTTCAAAAAAATATTATCAAGAACCAAATTGAAATTTAAAAAAAAAATAAAAAAAAAAAAAAAAAAAAAAATTAGACGAGCTGCAAAAATTTACATTGAGAGGTACTCTTTAAAAAAAACCACACGGCTGAAGACTGAAAATTTGTATGTGTTTTGCTCACTCGCGGAAGAAATTTCGCTTCTTCAATTTTGACACTTAATAAACCCTAAACTAATAGCCGCATCGGAAAAAAAAAATCATAATAATTGTCCAGGGAATACGATGAAGAACAAATCATGTTAATTTCGTTTTTTTTCCGATCAGTACTTTCTCGGGAAATCATTTAAGAATCTAGCTAAACAACACATTTTTCAATCCTGCGGCGGCGGCGGTAACTTTTTTTAATATAGAGAGATTTATTTTATAGAATTTCTTTTACAGAATTTCTTTTATAGAATTTCTTTTATCAAAATTCTTTAATAAAATTTTTTTTATTGAATTTGTTTTACTGAATTTTTTTTATAGATTTTATTTTACAGAATTTTTTCAAAAGAATTTTTCTTTTATAAAATTTCTTTTATAGAATTTCTTTTGTAAAATTTCTTTTATAAATTTTTTTTATAAATTTTTTTTAATAAAATTTCTTTTATAAAATTTCTTTTACAAAATTTCTTTTATAAAATTTTTTTTATAAAATTTCTTTTATAGAATTTCTTCTATAGAATTTCTTTTGAGCCCAGCATAAACTATATTATTTTCAGTTATTCAGAAAAATTCCTCATCCTTGTTGATAGCTCTGAGCACTGACGTTACATCGTAATTGATAAAATTTTTACTTAGAAACCCGATGTTTACTCCCACGTGTGGATCTATTATAATCCATCTTCACCTCATGTTACACACCGCCAAAGTTTTAAGCAACATAGGCATATGTTTTGATTATAGTGGGAGGACTTAGTGAACTAATGGTTCATCTATCTTGATTAGAAATGCTTTCTGCTTCCAAGAATCTACAACTGTACGGAAGCATCCCGAAATAGTCATGAAAGGGAGTACAAAGGAAGCTATTGTCTTGGAAGATTATATGTACTTTTAAGTAATGCTGCATAATAGCTAAACGGAGGAAAGCCGTACCATAGCTTTTGTGATTAGAACATCAGGCGACTGCATGAGGCTGTTGGTTATGGTAGCGGGTTTATTTACCGTAGGTATCCGAGACCGAATAATGTATCTTCATAGATTTAAATGATTTCTTACAAGATAGTTTAAATACACAAGATAGGTGTAACCATAAAGTTTCTAACATTAATAAAATACACAAGTACACATAAGACGCAGACATGCTTTGTCAGATGCAGACATACTTTTTTATACCCTCGATCTTCTGAAATAACGGTAGATCTAAGACCTTATTTTAACATTGTTGATAAAAATACAATACAGTAATAGTCTGAAATGAAATCATACTATGCGGTTCAATCAGTTATCATGCTTTATATCACGACCATCTAGAGCAGGGATGGCCATCCCGCGGCATGCGTGCCACAGTGTGGCACGGCGGAGTTTTAACAGTGGCACGGCGGAGTTTTAACAGTAGCACGCGAAGACTTATTAAAATATTAATAATTATTTAGAATTAAATGTTTCAAGTTGTATTCAATTTCATTTTATGCAGAACCTGAATGAACCTTTAAAAATGTTTATTAATAACAAAATCTAAGTTTGTACTTGTGTTTTATTTATTATATTATTTTTTAAATCTACACTACTCAGACTTACATGAAAAAAATGTGCTATTTGCATAAAAATCCCATAATCAGCATATAAATAAAATGTTTTAATCTTTTTATATTTTTTAGTATGTTGGAAAAGTCGGAAGTGGCACGCATAACTTTTTTCTCCAGATTGTGGCACTCTAACCAAAAAGGTTGGCCACCCATGATCTAGAGTGTTGGCATCTCTAATTGACCTTCATTCTATACAAACGCTTCATCACATAGCGAGAGTTTATTCTGGTATGTTAAGTTGATTGTTGCTCATTGTTAACGAATTGTAATTTTTCACGACTTGGTAGCTAATTAATTAGTGTTCCAATTCTCAGTTTAACCTTATCGGTTCGACTTCTGGGCTCAATCTTGTCTGGTATGGATGTTTGAAATCCGAAATCAACTTTAAGCTGCAGGCCTCAGTCTCGTCAGTCATCGCGTAGGAAGAAATAATCATACAATCGGGAAACAAACCTGCTATTCTACTATCATGTTTCACAGAAAAGAACTAGATATTTTCGAAAATTTCCGATTAATAGGCAGCATCAGTATAGGGTTACATTGATATGGTTGAGTTCCATGCTTCAAAGGCCATATTTGGCAAATCTACACCAAAAACCCTCAGGAAAAAGGACTAAACTCACTTGAAAACCTTTAGAGAAATAGAAGAATCGGAGAGAAATTGAACTTGGCAGTAATCAAACATGCGCTGCTTACAAGAAGGCGGTTTGGGTTAGATTTTAAGTAAATTTTATATAGGATAGTCAGAAATAAACATTTAACTGTTACAAACAGAAGTTGAGAAAGTCCTTTACACTTATAACTAGCTTTCATACTTTCTTGTATTGGCTTTGTGTTTATCAAATAGTTTATTAGACAGAAAAATCTGTGAATTAACGAGTGTAGCATTGAAATATTAAAGAGATGGTTCCAAATTATCGCGGAGCTGAGATTTCAGCAGAAATTATGACATAACTGAGCTGGAAAATGTAAAAAACAAAAATGTCATGTTGCCACCTTATAGAGAATCGTTCGATCGACCCCTTTTCAAAATAATCAGAGTTTCTAAACCACATATTCATCCTTCCGAACAACATTTCCTTTGTATGTATTTCCTTTTACTGTAATTTTATTGTAATGACATGTATTTCCTTTGTGTTTATCAAAGAGTCTATTGGACAGAGGACAGAAAAATCATTGAATTCACAAGCGTAGCATTGAAATATTGAAGAGATGGTTCCAAATTATCGCGAAGCTGAGATTTCAGCAGAACTTGTGACCTATCTGAGCTGGAAAATGTGAAAAGAACTGTCATCTTGCCACCTTATAAATAAACGTTCGATCGACCCCTTTTCAAAATAATCAGATTTTCTAAACCATATATTCGTCCCTTCCAAACAACAATAACACTCCCCACTCACCGTGGAGACAGATTGACACTACAAGCCCCTCCATAAACTTTTGGCAAACTTTATGGCGATAATCTGAGAACATGATTGGTTTATATAACACCATAAATAACCCCAGACTGGCGGTTTTCCTTTCGCAAATTATATCTTTAAGGTAGCCGAAGGGTTTGTACCGCAGTGTATAACCTCTTTATCGCTTACAGGAGACGAGTGTCTCACTTTTCAATGTCTTTCGCCTTTACTCCGTCGTCACTCGATAAAAAGCACCACTCGCCCCATTATCACACACTCCAACGGCGCCCAAGGTAGACCCACGAGGATTGTAGACCTCCACTGAATGCCGAGGTGATATTTTACTCCAAGACATCGTACGCGATCGTATCTAAAATGAGATCGGGCCGCGGCCTAAGTAGGCAATTCAACAGCAAAATATTTCGCCAGTGATAAAGAGGAGGCGCAATTACGTATTCGATTCCCGCTCTACCCGGGGATAGTTTTCGCGGGGTGCTTTAATTGAACACTTATTCAATTAATAACTCCACAAGGAGCATGCTATCTTTTCGCTTTCGTTGAATGTGGCGTTGATTTGATTCGAAAAATATCGCTTTCGTTCGAGGTAATCCAATGAAGGAAGTTTTCCTAATTTAAGCTGATCATCCATTAGGTTCGACGAGTCTAGTTTTCTTTTTTATTGGATTGCAGTTGTATGAAACTCGAGAGGTTTATCATTTTCGAGCTAATTTATATGGTTGGTTGTGGGACTTGTAAATAAACTACTCCTTCATTCAAGTGACGTACTAGAAGATGGTAATTAACAGCTCTTGTGACTGAGGCATCATGGAAGAACTGGCACGCATAGTTCGATTCGTCGAAAGGATTATATTTTAGCTTTTAGAGGAACTGACGCTATTTATATCAATTCTTCAACTGAATACTATGCATGGATCCACTTCACTATATCATTTTTTGTGTCAATGTTTATTTCTGAAGCAAACATTTCTCTTTTCAGTTATATTTTATCTAAAGCATTATTAAATTTTAAATGTTTCTTTTCTAGCCAGTATGATTTATATGCACTAAACCTTAAATGCACTGATTTTATGAAAAAAAATATTTTGTTTTGAATTTTAAATAGTCCGATAACGGCGATAACGCAGAAAGATGACGCATAGGACATGTAAAACATTGTAGGTACAAAAACACTTTACTACAGTTATACGATTCCAATGTTAGTCTACAAAAAGAGGATTTATTTTGTTGTGAGCCACTTACTGTTAAAAAGCAACATTGCCGTAGCATATTGCAGAAAGTCGAACTTAAAGCTTTTTATTAGGAGGAATAGGTATTTTGAAATTT
This sequence comes from Metellina segmentata, assembly GCA_947359465.1. NCBI lineage: Eukaryota > Metazoa > Arthropoda > Arachnida > Araneae > Tetragnathidae > Metellina > Metellina segmentata. The sequence goes on along the minus strand of OX375878.1, from coordinate 32,607,196 downwards.
TATGTAGAGGAACATTGTTTGTGTTTACGCGTCTTTTCCACAACAAGTTTTGAGTCTTATGGGAACACTGTATTCTGGATCAAAAACTTCAGAAATTTCAATTTTATTCTGTTAAATAATTGTAATATTTATCCCATAATTTTGAACATTTAATAACTTATGTGCTGCCATCTATAATCTTTTAAGATAACTAATTATTTTTAAGACATAAAAAGTTTTAATAATTCGAGTCATGCATGATGTGTGTGTAAAGAATGAGATGGATGATGCACACATTATCAATAATCAATGACACCATGAAAAAGTTTCTTAATGTGCGTATAAAGAATATTTTGCCTTCAAATCATTTTTTAAATGTGAAACAAGACCAAAACTGGAATTCAAACATAAAAATATTATTTCAATAGAGGATCTGAACCCCTTACAAAATCAGTTTTTCTGCAAAATGCTGAGGTATTACGTGATATGACTGTGATTCTGACTCCAGATATTACTAGAAAGAGCAATATGTCAAGTTTGACAGTCATTGTTAGGAATGTTAAGATGAAAAGTAATATGTATGGAAATTCGTATTTATTTTTTTATGTAGTTTGTCAGCAGACGACAATCTGTCTAACATCAGGGACATAAAATTTGAAAATGTGTTTTATTTTTGTTCTCACTGATCAAAATCACTTTGTATTGTCTAATTCCAATACTAAGTCATTATGTTTATTTTTTAAATCACAATGCAAGCAAAGTAACATTTACAATGTAGAAAACTTGAACCCCGTATGTTTTGTGAATCTTATTTTCTCTTGATAAAAATAGTGAAACGTTCAGTCGGTCAGATATAGAGATATATTAACTACATATTGGCAAGCAACCAATATGTTCCTTTTGCCATTTTCTGAAATAACTAGTTACACATTCGGAAGTTCTTAATAATGTATTCTTTTTATATATTAGCTTTTTTTCTTTCTTTCCTAATTGGAGGAGCATATCTGATGATTGGAGGATAATCTGATATACCCCTGAACTGGTACATCAGATTGCACAATTTTCCTTAGGGAGGTCCTCGAGTGGCACAAAAGAGAGGAACAGGTTCCTGACGCTCCGCTCGAAAAATCCTCTAACCGCCTTGTTAGGCTAAGCTGGGACGTGAACGTGGTTGCCCCAGCGAGATCGGTGGACCTTGGAAGGTTGATTTGTTCCTCAGGAAACCTTTGGAACAGTTAATGTTTGCTCCACCCGAGGGTGAATTTGACACTAACCCGCATCTGCCCCCACAAACGAGCTGCATTGCGAACATCTTTTAGAAGATGCTTGCCTGTTTCGGCGGTGGACCTTGGGAGCCAAGGTAAATTTTGTCCTTCAGGAAACCTTTGTGGCAGTTAATGCTTGCTTCACTTGAGGGTGAATTGGACACTAACCCGCAGCTGCCCCCACAAACGAGCTGCAGTGCGAACATCTTTTACAAGATGCTTTGCCTGTTTCGGCGGTGGACCTTGGAAGCCAATGTAATTTTGTTCTTCAGGAAACCTTTGGGACAGTTGATGTTTGCTCCACCCAAAGGTGAATTGGACACAAGCCCACATCTGCCCCCACAAACGAGCTGCAGTGCGAACATCTTTGACAAGATGCTTTGCCTGTTTCGGCGGTGGACCTTGGAAGCCAATGCAATTTTGTTCTTCAGGAAACCTTTGGGACAGTTGATGTTTGCTCCACCCGAAGGTGAATTGGACACAAGCCCACATCTGACCCCACAAATGAGCTGCAGTGCGAACATCTTTTACAAGATGCTTTGCCTGTTTCGGCGGTGGACCTTGGAAGCCAATGTAATTTTGTTCTTCAGGAAACCTTTGAGACAGTTGATGTTTGCTCCACCCGAAGGTGAATTGGACACAAGCCCACATCTGACCCCACAAATGAGCTGCAGTGCGAACATCTTTTACAAGATGCTTTGCCTGTTTCGGCGGTGGACCTTGGAAGCCAATGTAATTTTGTTCTTCAGGAAACCTTTGGGACAGTTGATGTTTGCTCCACCCGAAGGTGAATTGGACACAAGCCCACATCTGACCCCACAAATGAGCTGCAGTGCGAACATCTTTGACAAGATGGTTTGCTTAATTCGACGGTGGTTCTTGGGGGCCAAGGTTGATTTGTACAGCGGGAAACCCTTAAGATAGTTAATATTTCCTTCATCCTGGTGTGCATTCGACCATAACCCGCATATGCCCCAAGGATGAGCTGTGAGAACATCTTTGGTTAGATGTTTTGCCTAATGCGGCCATTTTAGTACCGGAGTACTAATTAAGGATGGTCCAGTTCAGACGGTCAATATTCGTCTATTACGTCTAATCATTTTTGTCAGAGTCATTGACCTGCAACTGCAACGCAGTTGCATCCATCTTAGAGCCAAGATGGTTTTGCCTAGTCGGCAGTCACTTAAAACACATTTTAGAGCGTTTCTTCTACGGGCCTCCAGCGAGCGCCTTCTCAAACCAATAGTCAACGTTCCTTTCCCTGCTAACAGCAAAAAATACTCACCAACTTACCGTTGCATCGAGGGAGCACTTATGGGAAGTCTGGAGAGTTAGGGTAAGCGAGGAGTGCGCTTCTCAGTCACAAAGCTGCCCAAGGCTAAGAAGGCCTTGTAAATCTCAGGATGTTGTGAGTAGGTCTCAGAAGCTCTTTTTAGGAAGAGGAATTCTCCTCTCAGTTCTTTTAACTTACAGTTGAAGATGTAGTGATGTAAATCACCCACCTCTCCGCACTGACAGTTACCAGAAACTTGCTTTCCGAAACGATTAAATATTCCGGAAAGCGACTTAGTCCAGTGAGTAACTGGGTGGTGGAGGGGTGGTGCACGTGCCTCCCAAGATGTGAGGTGAGGAAGAAGGTGTGCGTTCTTATGCCTGCTTTATCTCCGTTCCAGTGTAGCTCCAGGGATTCCATGAGGATCCGGAGGATACGACTGCGAACTGTGGAGTTAGAGGAACCCACTCCAATATGTACCACCTCACTGTTGGTGACCTCTTTAGTCGTGGTATCAGCCGCTTCATTTTCCATGAAACCAATTTGCGCCTTATTCCAGAGTATTTGCACTCCCTGGTATTTGGTCACCGTTTAGTACAGAGACTTGATTCTTTGTACCACCCTAATAGGGCTGGTTGGATCGTTCAGTTCCATAAGTGCTGACAGGCTGTCAGAGTAGATGTGGTTTATCTTGTTAGCATTGTAGAGTGGCCGTTCTCGGTTCCCCTCGAATGTTTTTTCGATTGCCGCAAGTTCCGCTAGATACACCGCAGCGTTATCCATGAGACGGTACTTGTATTCTTCGACGATGCGTCCAAAATACGCAACGACGAAGGCGGCGCCATATCTTTCTTCCATGCCTGAGCCGTCGGTAAAGATCTCGATCTCTGCATTTTCAGGTAGCCTCCTGTCATAGGGAATGTCAAAGTGTTCAGCTGGGTGGTCAGTGGAGCTCAGATGTTTTGTTTCCATAGGTCTGGATTGAAACTATCAACGTTCAAAGTCACCTTGTTGTAGGTATTTTTAAGGAGGAATTGAGTGTAACGCAAACTCGCCTTCAAGTCGAGGGGCAGCGTGCCGGCTAGTGTTTGCATAGCCCTTGTGGATGCCGTACGAAAGAACCTGGTCATTGGGGGTAGAGCTACAAGTTGAATGCGATCGAGTTGGCCTCGACACATTTTTGTGTCGAGACATTTGCCCCAAGCTCCAATACCAAAGAGAGAAATTGAAGGTTCAATAGCTCCGAGGTTCAATAGCTAGTAACCTAGGTTGACTAGCGTACTGTATATATTCGCTACACATGCTAAGTAAACCACGGAGAGATTACATTTATTTTTAGCATACATTGAAGAAAAGGATAACTTGTGCTATTCAGTATGGACCTATCCGTAATACATTTTCCATTTCAAGATACGTGATCAGTCAACAATACCTTCCGATATGATGCGTTTCTGCGTTCAATGTGCAACTTGTCATTTTAGAAAAAGTGCACTTTCTTAATTACCAAAAACAATCAAATCAAATCATGAAATCAAAAAATCGATTTTTAATTTAAGCGTAGAAAATTGATTCATCTCAAATTCTGTGAATAGCAAAATTATTTTTTAATTCCAAAACTTTCTCCCCCCCCTGACAGAGTTGTATATACATCAAATAGTTAGATAAGTATAAATCGACTGTATACAAAAAGTATTTTCCTTCGACTGAGGTATTTTAATATTCTTTTGATTTCGAACTGTTTCCTTCCCATTTGGATGAATATAATATCTGTAGTATATATATCAAATACCAAAGTGGAAATGAAAAAATAATCCTGTTTTCAAATTTTGAAAGTTTGGTTTAAAATGGTTTAATTTACACTTTGTTTTGCTTGAGGCGTTTCAGCACAAAATATTTTTGCATTATAATTGAGTGATACACTCACTAAATGGAGCTAATTTGATTTTTATATATACAAACTAAAATTTTAACAATAGAGTGAAAATTATAGCGCGTGGAAACTGTCCATTTTTGCCAAATTTTGATCACCTTTTATGTAGTAACTTCCTCATAATTTAGTGTTTTGAACCACATTTTATGTGTAACAATTTTACTAAAAGCAAACAATCAGTGAAAATTTCACAACAATTGGAAGACTAAAACTTTGTTTTGTAAGTTCACTGCCTCCTTAAAGAAATATAATTTATCTTCCCTTACGATACGTTCTCGTATGTTACGATACGTACGTTTACATTCTCTTAGATGTCCGTGTAAATATATAGGTATAAGAAGCAACTTCCATTTGATTTGTAAGTATGCCGCTGAGTTTACATGTAGTAATGTCATTTAAATATTCTAAACCATAAGACTAGGGAGTGGTCAAGAAATTGTAAACAATTGACTAACGTTTGAGTAATCTCACTAGTATTGGAAAAAAACAATAAAAATTTGCACGGGGAGATCAGTCAATGAGTCTTGGCAAAGAAGGAGAATGAGAATTTCTTTTTCTTGGTGGCGAGAGAAAATATTCTGGATTTTGGAGGTTTTTGAAGAGAGCGTGTTATTCTGGTCTTTTGACGTTGAATACACCTATGTTTTCATTGAAATATTGGGTCCCTTGGTAAAAGTACTGGGCCCCGTTTTGTGTTGAAGTTCCAATGACGCAATTGTGAGTGTCGCGCGCGTCAGCAATTTTGTGGTGAAATCAGCCTTTGGTGCGAGCGGTGAAGTTATGAGGGTTACCCAAATGAAAAGTGGACAGGTTTAATAAAAATAATACCTTTATTGGAAATCAAAAGAAATCGCCATGGGCATTGTGACACAGGTCCCATCGTTTCGGCAGCAGGTTTATGCCTTTGCTGTAGAAAGATCGTGGTTGATTCTTGCTGAAATCCTGCACAGCTTCCTTCACTTCGTCGTCCGAATTGAAGCGTGTCCCCTGTAATGCTCTCTTAAGTGGCTCAAAGATGTGGAAGTCACAGGGTGACAAATCGGGAGTGTACGCCTGGTGTTCCAACACTTCCCAACGGAATTCGTTAAAGGTCTTCTGGGTTTCACGGGAGACGTGTAGGCGGGCATTGTCATGGAGAAGGATAGCTTGTTGAGTGAGAATGCCTGGCCGTTTGCTTTTGATTGCTTTCCGTAGTTTCGTCAGAGTACTGCACTATTGTGTTGAATTGATTGTGCTACCTTGGGGCAGGAAATCAATCAAGAGTGGTCCACGGCATCAGAAACCGCACTACCACGCGTTGTTCCGATCTGGACGCATTTATGTATAGCACGACTTTACTTTCGGACAATTTTCTCTACTACGAACACTTTTAAATACTGAACGCCGTATGCGGTGCACACCTCCAACCGCCCTTAACATCCCTGTTCGGTGGCGCTGCTATAGCTGCAGTTATTCTGACGCAATTGCACGTGTCCACTTTTCATTTAGGCAACCCTTAGAGTATAAATCGGGTCTGCGACGTGATAACACATACCGCAAGGTGTCTTACGTTTCATCTACCTGAAATTTATCGGTATTTGTGAGAAATTATTTGCTATGCGAAAAATTCTGAAATACTTGAGAACTTAGTGAGTTTTTTTCCGTTTGCAAAAAAGGTTTCCGAAATGCCCAAAATATCTTAACCTGTAGAAGATTTGAGCCTACGCAAGTTGAAACCAGAGAAGACAATGAGTGAGAAGGAATCGATCCACTACACTGGGAAAGACGTACATCGACTTGACTTCCATGAGAAACATCAGTGTCGATCTGATTTCATACATGCTCATACATACTTCCCGTGTACTATCAGCCCTTTAGCAACAAGACCATTTTCAGACTAGAATAACTAAGTCATTCACTTGGCACACATAGCACACTGCAGAAAATTGCTGTAAACATAAAAAAAAATATTAAAAACATCTTTCTAAACCTAAAAACTCCGATAATTCACTAATTTCTAATACTCAACCAACAGCCAGATGACATATTCTAAGCCCAAAAGACCAGCGACCATGATTCCAACACAGACCCTGCCGTCTTCTTAAAACAAAGACCACCAAAACCTGGATTCATGGCAAAATATCATGCAAACCTGCACAAAGGCAGAAGCATAGCCTGACCATGCCGGTGAGCACAATTCTCGTTCTAATTCGAATGACGTGAAATTTCGTCCATCCTGTTAATTTTGTGCATTGCGAGATAATTTTGTGCATTGCGAGATTAATAGGTGTGAAAGGTTGTTTCATACTTACTAGATAAGGACTGGTATGCATAGAACCCAAAGAAACGTGTGCTGCGAACGCCATAGATGTCTTATCCCTCTCCAACTTTGGAATCGAACGATAAATTTAATGCCAGAATCAGTCTGAAGACACCGAAGGAGGAAATAATTTGCTTACGTTTCCACCTGTTCCCCTTAATTCAATTAATAGACTCATTCAAAACCACGTGACCCGATTGCCTTCTCGTAGGAGTAGGTTTACATACACGTAATCCAAATGGTAAGTCACAGTTGCTATGCTCACATATATAAAAGTAGTTGACCAAGGAATCGATCAATATTTATAAAGGGCAAATCAATATTTTAAAATAAAATTGTGATATTTCTCATTGGGTTGTTTGTTTACCCCATCAAAAAAACTAGAAACACAACGCAATTTATTGTTACAACATGACTTATTTATTCGAACGAGGCTACGAAAGATTTTCAATTTTAATATAGCTTTTTCACCACACAAAATTGATAATTATACAAGTCTCGTAGAAATTGTTAATAATTAGGGCATGCGCCAAATGTCCTGCTTTGGCAAGTAGACCTACTTTAAAATTCTAGTTGCAAGAGAATAAACTATTCATCTCAATTGCATATGTAACTAAATCCGCTTATGTATGAAGATTATTCGAGGCACTCACATCGTGCTAATTTTAAAAGAGGAACCAAAATACGAAGTCTGAAATCTACACATGAATTAAATATCAGGAAGGACGGACATTTCTGTTTGCCTTTACCATCACCTTTACTCGCTATTTGGAAAAGCACAGGAAGGGTTTGGAGGGTTTACTTTTCCAGTACAGCAATGCGAGATACATTGTTCATGTTATTAACAAAGTGAAGTATACATTAACTATTTACAATACATCGCAGATTGCAACTAATTTTATTGGCGTGTTATGTTTGGGGTAATTGTTGACGAATATATTTTTAGTTTACATCCTTTCTACTTTCAACCATAGATCCAACGTTTTACACCACAGCACTATTGTAAATTTGAACTTGTTTTTTGTAAGTATTTTTTTGCAGTCCCTTTGAGATCAAAGCTTATTTATTATATCAGGCACTCTCTCTCCAGACTAAATAAATATTATAATACACTTTTGTTGTAGGTGTCACAATGCCGTGTCAGCCAATTTGTAAAAGAGTAGAAGTTATTTAAAACTAAAAGTAATTCAGTGCACAGAAATATAAAAATGTTAGTAAACAATTAGTTGTATAAACAAAGTACCAAGATGTTAACGAGCATTAAAAAATTACAATAAATTTGTCGCATGTGCCGGTATTTGCTGACTTGTATCAAGTGCTGCCAATTTCAAATTTAAACATCAAGCTAAAATTACCATTACCATTACTTTATTCGGTGTTTTTCCAGCTGGTTAAAAAAATTTAAATAAATGTTTTATTTTCTATGTACGCCCGAAACTGTTTGTTTGAATGTTTTGATGTATATAGTTCATGACCACTTACTTAAAGCACTTAAATGCTCAAGACTGATTCTAAAAACCCTCATTTCACTTTCTTAGAAGTTTCTTGTTTAGCTTTATACAAGTTATTAAATTGCGTCCCCTGACGTATGTTTTATAACTTAACGAAATTTGGAACTCATATCAAACATAATTTATGTATTTAATGTTGTATGCGGAATAATAACTTGTCATTCAGAGATCATTTTTGCTACTCAAAGGCTAATTAAACCTGGCTTAAAATGATTTCCGAACCATGCCAGGGATTTGAACTCAGAGTCTGTTGAATCAAGGTCTAGGATGTTAACCACTCGTTTATCAGACCGCAGAACAATGGAAGTTGGGGTTTGAAAGCAATGAGGGATTTGTAATGCCAACAAGCAAACCAAACGTAAAGCTAAAATTTTACTCCCGTTGCCCAAATGCCTTCGATTAATACATTATGCGGTTATCTTAAACACAGTTTATCCCTGTTTTATAGACCTTTGGTGTTTAATCTAAATAGCATTCACCAAACAATTAATTATCACACATAACTTCGGAATTCATACTTTGAAATTTTTATTGACGACGTACTGAAAATCGAATTCAAAAAACAAACCAAGTAATGCTGAGTTTGTAATGCTTACAGGAAGCACGTTGGCCACGAACACAACACTCACCAACATTTAGTTCGAGAGAAAAAAGCTCCTCATACAAAAAAAATGTCTACCCTGAAGCACAAAAATGCTTACACGATTATATTTGTTGGGGAGTGCTCGATCCTTGACGTAGTTTTATTTGAATAGAACTGCATATTTCATTTTCCACGCTACTGAAAAACTGACAATATATGGGCCCAGCAGAATATATGTGGATTATATAAGTCCTGTATAGATAATATTGTAGGCCTATAGAATACAACCCGATAAATATCCACGCAAATAATTGCTCTGTTTCTTGCATTACTTAGAATTATGTTAGTTTAAAACAGTGATTCTCTCTCTCTTGTTCTTTGAGATCGGGTCCCCCCCTTTTTTTATAAGGGTTCGATTCCAATAAATTTACTTGTAATCCCTTTCCATTTTTTTTTTCAAGTTCAAACATTAAACTAAGGTTTGTATGAATTATGGCATAACCACACACACAGTATTACCTCGTTTATGTATACGTTAAAGCCATGTTGACAAGTATAAAATTACACTTTAATTAGCTATCAATCAGTGTGCTATTGAAATCTTGAAGCTTTTTTTCATTGTTGTTTCCTCAAACTAACTCCCTTAAATGAATTTGTGCTGGTGTTTTCTGACATTCCTCATCCTGCTCACCAAAAAAGTAATATTTGTTGTGTCGGTAACACCTTCAATACGAGATTGATAACAAAATTAAACACTCTCGTGTATCTTTACATACAAAAATTTATGTTTGCAAGCCAGTACTACTCAAAAAAATCTCGGCACTCGTATTTAGAAATGAGAACTTGCACACAGTAATGCAAACATGCAAAGCAAGGGCATTCCGAAAAAAATATTTGAGAAGCGGATACATTTAATGGAGGCGTGATCTTCATTTTCAGTGGAAATTCTTCATCATACTTCCTGGTTAATTAGTCACTGACATTTGTTCCACCGATGTTAATCCATTCGATTTTTTCCACCGTTCTGAATCTAAGCTTTCTGGCATTCTGCTATTATTCTGAAACTAGTGAAACTAAAAATATTTATTCATAATAAAAAAACTTTAAAAATAAAAACGAAACATTGGAGAAGATCCTCACGGCTCGATGTAGCTTATGCCAAGGCCCGTTGTCATGGCCTCGCGATAAAGAAACACTGGTTTAAGACGTTTTAACTAAAACTTAAGCATGCGACAGACGGAGATTCTTAATTAGTTAAATCCAAACCCCCAAATGCTCAGTAACTCTCTCGTAGACGATACGCATTCCCAAGTTACCGAAATTTCGAATTGAATGAAACGAGAAAATTATATTAAAAGACACTCCAAATGAGTTTAGTCTACAAATCAGAACCATTTGGAAAATTCATTTTACTTCATCGCCTCCAGGGAGTAAAACACGGAAACATGGACTGAGATTGAAAGAGAGAAGTTTTGAAAAGCTAATTCTATAACCGATAGTAGTAATTATTCGATTACTTAGATTATAGGGTGAAATGGAAATAAGGAGTTCTTATGTGGAACAATTTCAAATCGTAATTACAACTACATCCTTATAAAATTCAAGGAAATAGTAAGAACAATTAGTTGGATGTGAATGCTTCACTCACTGTCACGTATAGAAATTACACAGACTGTATAAGTTCTGTAGATATTAGTTAAAGACCTGCAGAATAGATAACATCTACGCCTATATTAGACAATATTTTACATTATGTTAAGCTATATTAGTGTAAAACGTTTTAAATGCCTTAAGCTTACAACAGACGGAAATTTTGAATTGTTTAATTCCAAAACTATTTTGACACTCTCTTGGAACCGATATGGGTTACCAGGTACCGAAGTTGTGGTATCTCTCTGAACTGAATAAAACGAGGAAACCACGTTAAAAGACACTACAAACGAGTTTAATTCTGCAATTAAAGTCCATTTGGAAAATTCGTTTTACTTCAACGCCTCTTGGGAGTAGAACACCGTAACAGAGATTGGATTCTGAGGTGATCGTACGAAATGAGAGAAGTTTTGACAAGTCAATTCAATAACGGATTGCCAGCACGCCATGAGAATTGCTTTCGGCTTCAACACCGTACAAGCTGCGGGCGTTCAACAATTCACTTTTCAATGCAGTGGAGGGAAAGGGAAAAGTTAATTTTAAAACGGCAATCGGTAAAGTTCGGTGTCTCCTAGTTTTAAAATTAGTTCGTCAAAATTGCACTTTTGAAGTATAGAGATTCCAGAGATCTCAAAACTGGTGGTCCATTGACTTTCTTCCGAGTAAATTAAATTTTTGAGTTCAGGTTTCCGGAGTCGTTGGTGGCATATAAGCTTCCAATGTCTTCCGGCGTGAGCAGTGTTTGCCTTGCAGAAGATGGAAGACCCATCGGTTTTGTGGGGATTCAGAGGAAATTTGACAGCTACGGTGATGTTATCCTTCATTTTGTTTGGACAGGAGATATTTCATATGTGTTGGTATCTGGTTTCGTATTTACAAATAGTGTCCTTCAAGGAGCATACCAACATTTCGCCGATGATGTCCTCGATAGGAATTGCGTGGAGGGTATCCCGTTCTTCATCGTTATATAATAAACTTGTCAAATGTCATGTGAAAGAATTCAAGCTTTCTATTTGTCGCCGCATCGTGACAGCTAAAAACAGATTGTGCGTGAGAAGTGTGATGTGATTTGTATCTATATAAGCTAATATTTTTGCGAAGTAATCAATCTATAATAGATTCTAACTACTTATTCTGTAGTTTTATCTTAACCATTACCGTTATTAAGAAAGTATTAAAACTCTTCCATAAACCTCAATCTGCTCATTGTGTTATTTGACTATTTTACTTAGTTGAGCAAATCAGTATGAATCCATTTGTTGATAAGGTAAAATTCATTCTGCGTTGCAGTGATCCCACTCATTTAGCAAAATAGACAGTTTAAAGACCTTTTAATAGCTATTTTACGTATGTTAAGGCTACATTTAACATAGATCGCAGTAGATTAATCCGTGAATGCACAGGTGATGTTTGTGTTTTATGGTGCGAGGACATATTTGGCTAAACTGTGCCAAACAACGTCAAGTAAATGGACTCAGGAAAGTTTTACTCACAAAGTAGAACGAAATGCACCTATAGAGGAATGGAACATAGACCACCTGCAACTTCCAGTTGTACTGAGCAAAGGCACAGATAAAGAGACGATAACGGTACGATTTCACAGACCCATTGCTGATACCTGTCCAATGTCAAGTGTCATTGATATTGCCTTTTGCGGTGTAGGATTGGTTAGACTTTGATTTTTTTTTTCAGGCGCAATGGCCATATTTGTTCATGCTGCACCAAACACAAGACATGCAACATTAAGTTATTGACATACGCACAAAGAAAGTGTTACTGACACTTAAGAGAGTGATCCATTTGCAGAAAGATTAAATCTGCACCACCTAAAACTCGCAGGTTGCTAGCTCAGTGGGCATATCACTGAGTCACTATGGCAAAAAGGAAAGATCAGTATTCGATGAACTTCTTAAAATTGCCCACTTACTAGTCTACAGTAGGGATGCGACATCGATTGCAAAACATCGATGTTCAAAATTAAAACATTGATGTTCATAACACATCGACCCCAAACCATCGATTTTTTTAAAAATTCAGTGTATTTAAACTTTTTTCCCCATTTCTTAAAACTGGTTTAACACCTAGTGATGCGACATCGATAGCTAAACATCGATGTTTTGAAACATATATGTTCAAAATTAAAACATCGATGTTGATAATGCATTGCCCCCAAACCATCGATTTTTTTTAAAAATTCAGTGTATTTAAACTTTTTTTCCCCATTTCTTAAAACTGGTTTAGCAACTAAAGATGCGACATCGGCTCCAATGCATTGATATTTTTATAAAACATCAATGTTTTGAATACATCTACATCGATGTCGCTTCCCTACTTTTCAGGCCCTTCACTCTTGGTCATTTTGGTCTATAAGTATGTTCAATTTGCTGATTATGAAAAGTATGCTACTTTGTTTATTTTCAAATTTTCATAACGATACTTTTTTCATTTAAGAATAAAACATCGACAACGTAAAAACATCGACAAGTACAAACATCGATGTTACAAAAACATTGACTCCAATACATCGATGTTAAAAACATCGACATCGATGTCGCATCCCTAGTGTACAGCCACGTATCATCTATCATTGCTCTCAAATGCAGCAAAATGTTAGAAATAGGGCATTAAAAAAGACTTTAAAGAACTTCAAGCACATATTAAGGTTTTAAAGAGCCATTAAAAGTTAAAATGGAAAATCAGGCCATTTTATCATTTTAAGTCACATGGGAATCCTGCATTGGAAATGTCGTTAAAGGACTCTACCTTACTGGATAGATCTACGTAAGCGATTTACATAATGAAGTGACTTGACGGGCAACAGTAGTGTGCCTCTGAATGTATAAAAGTCCAATTTGCTCAGACATCTAGGATATTGGAACAGACAACTATCACCTGTGCTTTCCCTGATACCTGAATCGAATTACGATTCACCTGTTCATGCAGACCTGGCTGGAAAATTGCAGGATTCCTATCTCTATTATAATAAAAGGAAATGTTTGTAAGACGATCTGTACCACTTACAGTCCTGAAATTTCTTACATAGGTAGTCCAAATATTCTGCGAATGTTGTGCGCAGCCCGAATTTTAAAATTTAATCTAGAACATTTTTTAATTAATTTATTGGCATTTATTTATTATTTGTTTTCCTTAGAATGGCAACACTGTGAAGAGATAAGAGATTCTAAATTTACTTTTCTTTTATATATAGTTTCCTAAGCACAAACAATTCCAGCGGATGGAAACAAAACAAATAAAAAATTTTGACTGGCGTTAGTTTCTTTTTTATTATTTAATCCAAGTTTCTATCATTGCGATAGTTAAAAATAGAGTAAAAACTAGTGATGATTTGAAATCTGAGGAAAATTGTACACAAAATTGATACCTTAAATGTGATTTTCATTATATAAATAATTTTTCAACTGTAACTTTTATATTTTAACTATACAAATTGGGTTGCATTTGACGAAGATATTCATTACGGATACAAAAAGGACTATTCGAGGTTTTATATCTTTGCGATCGTTAAGGATAGAGTAAAAATTTCAACGGATTTGAAATCTGCGGAAAATTTTACTTCAGATTGATACCTCAGGTGACATGCCCGTGTCATGTCGGTAAGGTGGGACGCATTCTTAAAATTATTATTTTTCTTTTTAATGTTTTTAGTATGAGTAAAGGCACGAAAAGAACTGTTACGGGCAACGCCGTGCTTACCTGCTAGTAGTTACTAAATTAAAATGCTGCGTATTTAATTTTTGTATCTGGCCCTTAAATTTGAACAAAAAATATGATAAAAATTTACAGTACAGTAAATCATAAAAACCATGATTCTCTTTCGTTATTGTTGAAATACACACACTTCAAATTTTATGAAAAATACTTTTCGTAAATTGAAATTGCAACGCGTAGATCCGTTTGTTTGTCTGAAAATGTGCATACAAGAACGTCAAGGTTTCAAGAAAATAACGCGAAATACCTCGACAAGACAATAACTAGGAGGGTTAAAAAAAGCACTTACATTCGTACTGTTAGAACTAGACAACGTACGGTGGCTTGTCTGCAAAGTGATAATTGCATCACTCGTTTTCAAGTCATGCTTAATTTTACAGAAATTTTGCCACCTACCGAAGAGTCACACATGCACATTGTCTACCAATCAACCATTTTCTATTGCATTGGGGAGGTGGGCTTGTATTCGCATCGATCTTTTCATTGCTTACTATTGACTTCAATGCATTGGCGTCCTTGCTTGCATGATAGAATGACTTGAGAGTCCATACTCGTACCAAGTCATTTTAACTGACAAAAGCCATTTGGGCTTGGGTTCCTATTATGCCGGATACTCTATGGATGGGACGTGGTAAGAGGAGACGATTAAACCAACTGTTTGGAATGGCATAGAATCAGAATTAGGAGCGCTGTTGTATTTGTAGTTATCATCTACTAGCCACTGCGTGGCTAGCCCGGCGTTGCCCGTCCCCGTGATGTAAAGTATTAATCTGGTGTAAAATTTTCCGCAGATTTCAAATCCGTTGAAATTATCAATCTATCTTTAACGATTCCGATTTTACGAAAAAGAACTTAACAATCCCAGTCAAAAGGTTTTTTATTTCTTTGCTCTACTTTGCTGAAATGGAATAGGGTAGGAAATGTAATCTGTTTTTATTTTTATTTTAACGCGAAGGGCAGAAAATACAATCTGTTTATTTTTGGAAAGCAAAAGTTCACGTAACGTCACAATCTCTTGCGAAAATATAAAAGATTAAAAGGAAATCTGGTGTAAAATTCTCCGCAAATTTCAAATCCGTTAAAATTTTTATTCTATCTTTAACGATCGCTGAGATAGAAAAAAGCAATGAAGAACGATAGTCATAACTTTAGTAATAGCTTTTTCTTCACTGGAATCCGTTTCATCGGAAATCAAAATGAATGAATCTCGAAACAAACGAAGGTCATTAGAAGATTCGAATGTGTTCTCTCCCATTCTAGAAGGGAGATGAAAAAAAATTGGCATGGTTCCAAAAGCTGACGTCAAGGTAACGCGAGGGCAAAATTTTTTTCTTAAGGGTCTAAATTTTGATGTTTTTTTATTCCGCGGATGAAGGAAGAACAGTACAAAAAATATTAAATGATCATAGATAGTGGTGGATCACAAATTCATTTAAAAATGTTCTAGATTAATTTTTAAAATTCGCCACGACCCTAAAATTGCAAAAATATTGTACTACCTGTGTGCCAAATCTCATTACTGTAAGTACCATAGATTCGTCAGAACTTTGAGTGCAAGAAAACAAACAGACAAACATTTCCTTTTATAACATTAGAGATGATAACTTGTCCAGTCTAATTTGCATTATTGGGTATTCGGCACTTCTTGAATAAGTTGATTACATCTTGGAAACTATAGTACTTCCCACTATAACTGATGCGAGCAGCGCCTTATTTAAAGCATCACAATAAAACCCATTGAAATACGGTTATTGTATTGAAATCTTTACGAGGTATCAACTAGCATGTCGTGTTCATGTCGATTCCCAGGATTTTCCCCAATTCAAAATGTCCGAGCAATAATGAGACTACCTCTATAATATTAAACACAACTGCCTCAGACAGCACAAGATCTTTAACATGTGAGCAAGATCTTTAACATGTGAGCAAGATCTTTAACATGTGAGCAAGATCTTTAACATGTGAGCAAGATCTTTAACATGTGAGCAAGATCTTTAACATGTCACTCTACAATGCGAGCTTTGTATATTTGACGACACTTTCTTTTGTACGAGGACCCTATAAGTAGTGAAACCTATTGCCCAGTGAGGAGAAAACACACCATACTTCTAAGGTCATTTAAGCAATAATGTGCAACATACCTCATTTCCAAAAATATCATATTTTATTTTCTATCTAACACTTACATATTTTAGTTCACGAATTTCACAAGAATAGCTCTTATCTTCGTGGTGATGTGATTTATATTTGACTGAGTATATATGTATCCGTCAGAATTTGTGATACGTAAATAAGATAGTTGTCCAAGTTTTATCGATGTATAACATGAGAAACATGAACAAGTTGTTCTACCTTTCGCAACCTAGAATCATAAGATTACTTCAGACTAAATGTCAGTTAAAACCCTTTATAATTTGATATAAGCTAAAACATATGCACTTTTATGAATCCCATCTTTGTTCATCGTAAGCTGGAATCATTCACATGAAACTATTTTTATAAAATTAAGAAATTAAGCAACTTTTATTTCTTAACTACAAATTTTATATTTTCCTTCATCAACAGATCATTCGAAATTATCTTGTTAGTAATTTAATAAACAAAGCAAGATCTCTTTAATATATAGGGTTATTAAAAATCAAAAAATTGTAGTGTTAAAACAAAAACTCGGCGAATTTCCAGTTCTTTTCATGCAGCAGAAATGTTTTGAATGTAATATGTAGCAAAATAATGTGCTTTGAAACCCATTGAATATCATTTGTAGTGGTTCTGGCATGCTGTCTGTATATTAGGACACACATGCCAAATACCACTATTTATGATTCTTTTCAATTGCGAATCCATGTGGTGGATTAAGCACTTCATATTAAAAGAATGACATGTCTGTTGATCTTTAGACACAGGAAACGCAGAACACAATTCACGAAAATGGCCACGCCTCTAAGTTCAGAAATAAACTATTCTAATCGACCGCCCAATCACGCAATAACGTTCTACACCAAAGGATTAATCTGCGAAATAAATTCCCCCAGATTCTGTCTCAATTCGAAATCCTATTCTACCACGGTAATAACACGGATTAGGGAATATAAATTAATACCAATCAGACGGAAACTCGACTCGAACAGACGCTGGATCGTTGGCCGGACCATAACTCCTATCATCTTGCTGTTGACTGGCTTATCCGTCCCCCACCACAACCGAGTGATTTCGATATCCTTTTCTCGGTGTCTGCTCATTTCTGAAAACAAGTTATTAACAGCCCTAACGCGACGTTTACCAACCTTCTGGTGAGATCGAAAGTGAGAGTGTCGGGGGAGAATGAGTTCATGCTCAGCGAGGCACGAGAAAGTAACATTATACAGGGGACTATCCATCAAGATTTAGCGCGGTCAATGCTCCAGCCGGGAACGAAGACGATCTACAGTCAAGAAAGAAATGGCGTACGACCACAAAACCGAATTCCGTACTACCAGCTTATTGGTTGCAACTTTCGGAGGAATGATTTTTTTATTTAGTTTCCATTTATTTCATCGTGCATCGCGATCAAATTTCTTTCCAATAATTAGCTCGTTTAGAGGTGGATTTTGCAATGCGGTGATTTTTGACTTTTAAAAGATGGCTTTTGATACGGTTCTTGGTTGTCTCGGTTTGAAGTTTCAATTTGGAGTTCGAAGCATAGTATGGTGGGATAAAAAAAAATCATTATAAGGGAAATTGAAAAAGAGGAGTATTCAGGTTGTGCATTAATGGCTCCATGAGTGCATGTTACGCATGAAGCTGTGATAAATACTTCTAATTTATTTGCTTTTCTCGAGACCAATGAAAGATCGGCAAGAAAAACATCTTATTTATTGCGACAAATACGAAAGCGGGTATTTCATTCCTAAATGAGTTTAAATCTTTTTCAGCAGTTTCATCTGACGTTATCAGTTCAGATAACGTGTCTCGAGGAACTAAATTGGAAGTAATCATCAGGATTTTGGTCAGAAGGGATTTTAGTTGCAGTTTAAAATATACTTACTATCTTTTGAACATTTCTAAATTAACCTGTTTTATTATTTTATGGTGTAAGGGTCATATCTGACCAAGCTGTGTAAACACTGTGAAATAATTGGACGTAGGACACACACAATGACGGCTTTACCGCCACAAGGAGAAATACACGCTGTGAGGAATGTAATAATTTTAAATTGAATTAATTATTCAATGTTGATCAATTTATATTTAGAATTAGTGATGTAGTTAACAAAGCTTATTCGCACCGACGTTATTTTTAAGCTTGTTTTATGCTCGGACAAATGCCTTGGTTTATCAATGGAAATGGAGATAGTGGATCATATTTTATTTTCGTGTACCGGAGAAGAATTCAATCTATTGTTCCATTTTATCCAATTCTTTTACGACCAATGCATTTCATGAACTTATAAGACACCAAGAGCTCGTAGCTCTGGAATCACGCAATAAAGTTGTATTGTTGTTGTAGTATTTTCAACAATTTGCGAATTGTTTTGGAAATTTGTCTGGATAAAAAGCTCTATTGTAAACAATTTCAATATCAAGAATGACAGTGAGCATTCGCGGATGAAACGTGAGGATTGTTATATTTATAATATGTTCATTACAGCTACACTCTACGTTTATGAGTGGTGGCAACAGCCTTGGCGATTTTTTTGGCGCACTTTTAAAGTTGCCAAGGAAATAATTTTTTAAAAAATATTTTTATTTCAAAAACATTTTTCTTTTCACAACGGAAAATGAAAGCTTGAAAACACATTTGAAAACGTTTTGAAAAGTATATAGTTTTTAAATTTCACAAAAAGGAATAAGTTTAAACACATTTCAAAACGCAATTGTGTTCCAGCAGAACTAAACTTCGAATGCTTGGTAAGAATATATATATATATAACCTGAAACATCAATTACACTAAATACAGTAGGCATGTTGAAAAGAAAAATATTTACAAAAGAAAAAAAAGCAAGAAATAATACAACCTGATAACGTCAGAACTCTTACGGAAAAAAATAATCAAGACGAATATGGCAAAAAAACAAAACTCTTAATCGTTTCGTGAAAAATATTATAAAATAAAAAGATCCTCAACTGTAGAAATACAAATAAATGAACCAATGATATCACAGAAAAAAAATATAAAAGGACCAATGCAATCAAAGGATATTTTAAATCAAAATAACCAATGGGAGCAAAGAAAAAAATTTCAAACGAACCAATGAAATCAAACGATTTTAACGGATTTTGAAAGAACTTTCTAGAATATTTAAAATGAAAATTGAAAGTTACCGTTTGCCGAGGTTGCCATGAAACCACAATAACTGGAAAGACAGATAGGTTTCTTTAATCTACAATAACTCGCTACTAGAAGTGCGCCAAAAAAAAAATCGCTACTAGAAGTGCGCCAAAAAAAAATCGCTACTAGAAGTGCGCCAAAAAAAATCGCTTCTAGAAGTGCGCCAAAAAAAAATCCGCCAAGTCCGTTGCCTCCGCTCATAAACGCAGAGTGTAGCTGTACAATATGTTCACCAATATAGGATATAGTGTTAAAATTTATATTTTAAACGCTTCAAAGCAAAACAAAAAAACAAATGAGTAAAACAAAATGATATTTAATAATGTCTATGGGCTTAAGCAAGTGAATAAACTAAACCTGAACTACATTTTCAGAAAATCCCGGTTTTCATTTAGGTAATTGGTAATTTTTAATTAACGTCGTACTAGAGCAACACAATGGGCTATTGACGACGGTCCGGGATCAATCCCTTAAGGAAAAGATCCGAGATTTTTGAACCACGGTCAGATGACGAAGGTTTTCATTTAGGAAAAATTGAAAAAAGGTGTTTCAATATTTTGCCGTTGAAAAGAAAATGAGTTCTTGGATATGTTTTTCTTATTCGAAATCGAAATATTTCAAATTTCAAAAAGGGTTTAGAAATACGCACTGCTGAAAGTAATGTGCATACAAAATATTTACTTAACTGAGAATAATAATCTTCACTTGAATTTAAAATTGACCCTCTCTATTTAAAAGCTATATTTCTTCAAAGTAATAAATCTTGCATCACTAAATATATAATTGAGATAAATGGTATGAATTAAATATAACACACAATACACCTTTTTTGCTAGATTTCGGACTGTAGTTCAGGATTTGGAACTCTTGCAACCTAAACATAGACTTTAGTCAATTACATAATTTCATCGAATACGCCTTTTGCATCAAAAATATTTAGAATTCAATTTGAGTTAGATAAACACAAAAAATCGTATAGAAATAGGTATACAATTTAAAGACATTCGAGAGGTGCGGCAAAGGAGTTGGGATGTTTTTTAAATGGAAATAACATAGTGATCTTGGATATCACAAATAATTTATCAATGCCCAAAAAATCTGTCTATGAATGCCATTTGGATATTTGTTCATACATTTAGGATGTCTTAAAAATAACGTCCCTCAAATGTTGTTCGTCCTTTTCCATACACTCTTCAAGTCTAAACCTGAAGTTACGTGTCATTTTTACCAACATTTCGTTACCAATGTTGGCGATTACATGGGCAATGGCAATATTCAGGACATCAATTGTTCGGAGCCTGTTTACGTACACGTTTGACTTCAGGTAACCTCCACAGAAAATAGTCGTAGATGGTAAGGTCAGGCGAACAGGGAGGCCAGGAAATGTCGTTCCGCAGAGAAATCATGTGCCCTGGAAACATGCGGCGCAGAACTGTCATGAAAGTTTCTGTCGTATTACCTAGGCATCATCGTGCTGAAACCATACCATACGTCTATTAATCCCACTAGCGGCCTATTCACAATGCAGAGGTTACAGTTTGGTGTGCAGAGTCTAGATTCTGTATCATAGGCCCTTATTTTTTAAAGGAGAACGGGAACACTGTGACAGTGAATAGTGAACGCAACATCAAAATGCTGACGAGAGTTCTTCAACCACATCTGCTTAGGCGTCTTCATGGGGTTAATAGACGTATGTTAGAGTTTCATCAAGATGGTGCCACAACATTTCATGACAGTTCTGCGCTGCATGTTTACAGGGCACATAATTTCTCTGTGAAACGACATTTCCTGGCCTCCATGTTCGCCTGATCTTACCATCTGCGACTATTTTCTGACAGCTTTTCGACATTTCTTGAAAACTTTTGAGGGACGTATTTTCAAGACAGCGTAAATGTATGTACAAGTATCCAAATGGCACACACAACCAGATTTTGCAGCATTAATAATTCGTTGTGATATACAGAACCACTGTGTTATTTCCATTTTAAAACCGTCTAACTCCTTTACCGCACCTTGTTTATATCAAAGTAAATCTAAATAACGAAGACAATTTACCTTAAATCATCATCATTTGTATGTGTATAGCTTGAGTTCGGTGATAAATTTTTTTGTCTCATATTTTGATCTAAAATTTATATATTTTTTGTAGCCTAAGGTAAAAGATATTATATAGGTCTTATTGAAGGTGCATTGATTTTGTATTGGCAGTCGGCACCTAAACAAATTATTTCCACACACAAGGCTTTCATTTAGCGCTCACTTGCATTATGAGAAACCACTCAAAGACAATGTTTCAAAATTATTCATTTTTGAAGAAACTGATTGGAATTGATTAAAGAAAATTATAAGCAAATGCAAATGATTAAAGAAATTCCTGAAATCTCATAAAATTCGAACTTACCAAATACTAAAAAAACCTCTTATGACTACGAAAAACATTATTAATTATAATGTAGTTAACGTTTAACACAGTATGTGTAATTTTCAAATATAATACTCTTTAACTATTGCATTTATCAATATCAAAATCACATAATCTGCATAAAACTAAATTTAAAATAAAAAGTGTTTTAAGAAAAGAACTAGCTTCTAAAATAATATTCGCTACCATTAATCTTACAAGACCATAAACAGGTTTATTTTACGTGCTTTGTATAAAGAAAGAATATTAAGTATGCATAGCACTAAATCGTATAATTTCTGGTTAAGATAGGAAAATTTATGTAACATTTATTGAGATTTTTAAATAAAAGAAAGGAATGTTTAATTTGGAATTAGAGCGTAACCAAATTTTTCGGCCGTACTAAGAGTTTTCTTCTGCTTTAACTGAGTTTCAAGGCTGTTTAAAGACATCAAAACAGGGGAAGCCTGTTAAACACCTTTTTAGTTGGTATCGGATAATTCGACTTCATATACTTGGGCCGATTTCATTCATACCTATGCATGATTATAAATCTGAGACATCTTGGAGATGGACCTCAGAATCCATTACTATGAATGATTTTATAAGTTAGCATGAACCTTTATTGGAATGTTTCATGTAATAGATTGGAATAACCATATCGGAATAAAAAGGCTATTTGACGACTAAAAGTTGATATCTGTAATACCAGACTTAGGTTACTACACACACACACCGCTTAAAAGTAAACATGCGAATGAGATTTCTTACCATAGCACAATACCAAAGGGCTCCAGTGCACTGAGTGACCACGGAGTAGTTCTGAGAGCGTGCCATCCATATCACTGCTATGCTTCGAGTATTGATCCATTGCACTGAAGTGAAGTAATAATCCCTGTAGAGCATAAAAGTTTCGTCAAGAGTGCTTTTACATAATCAAATATACTATTTAAACAAACATATATAGAAAAATATGATTATGTCCTAAAAAATATAAAATATTTCTAAATGTGAAACCCAGATTTAAGATTCATTATAGAATGAATTGATATAGTTATTGCTATGTAGTGAACTAGCAGAGTATTACTCGAAGTATGTAAGTTTCTCATTCATATCTTACATAGTAAATTAATTTACAATGAATATAAGCATCTATGTACACATTTCAGAAATTCAAATGGAATAATACGTGGGCTAGTGCACGTTAAGTTTGTCGTGGGGCAAATATCACGTTGGCGTGTTATGAAAGTTTGGTTACCCCGTCATCTGACTGTGGTTAAAATTTACGCGGTGTTGTCCTTTCCCTTGGGATTGAACTCGGACCTTTACCAATAGACCGTTGTGTTTCTTCAGTGCGACGTTAATTAACTAATCGACCTACCAAATTAAATTAAAGAGTTTGTATAGAAATCACGAAAATTGACTAGAATATCAATATTTTTTTGTTGATTCAAAATATTTTCCTACAACTTAGCTTTCACACGATGCTAAGATCTTGCAAATATTCGAAATAGTTTTTTAGTTTTACAAGAGTTTTCGTTACCATGAACAGACATGTCTCCTAAACTTTAAAATCGATTTATGAAGAATTGCGCTTTTGCAATAGATACTTTGTTCAAAACGCAATTTCTACAGAATGATTTCATCCATTAGAATTATTTTTGCATCATAATGATCTATGAACTTCAGCGTATTTAGACAACAAATGGATTATTAATTGATTTTTAAATTTTGAAATTCCTGAAAAATGTTGATTTTTTAAGCTTTTTTGATTAAAGTAAACTATTTCTTCTAGCAACTTGATGGAGGTTCAAAGCGTGTGTGACGAATAACACAAGAAATAATTTCAAACAGAAATCGTCTTTCTTAACAAATTAGAATCAAGTTTCAACTATCAGGTTTCCAAAAACTTTCTAATTTGCTTATTATGTTTTGATTAGATAGTTCATTATTTGCAAAATCTGATTTTTCTCCTTGAAATGATTTAAAGAGTACACCAAATACACGTGGTAAAAAAAAATGGATTTTTAAAGTCAAAATTAAAAAAAAAAAATATTTTAGTGTGTACTTTTAAATCGGTCAAAAATATGAAAAGGGACTGTTTATATATTTAAAATGTACTCATACTTGTGTTAATTATTATGTCCAATGAAGTACATGGAGGTAAAAGTTCACACTTCAAATATAATGACACAATTGGCTCCTGGATGTTAGCTAAACATATTTGATGGTGTTACCTCAGATTTTTTCTGTGGTGTGGTGTGTAATATATATACCAGATTTCTCATTGTTTTCTGTTATAAAGATCACTGATGAATTTCATTAAAGCGGCTCGTTCGTGCAGTTCTAGAATTATTTTGCAGCTACTATCTCTTATTGAGTATAATTAAATTCGGGAAAAAATAGTAAATTAATTTCGTTGAATCTAATAAATTGAATTTATATTGTTTATATCTGTTTGTTACCATCCGCCAATATGTTAATAACGCCGTTTTATGTGCAACTTCGTTTGTGAATTATATGTATTGTTAGACCAGGGTCGATAATTTTTAAAATGGTAAAAAGTGAAAAAAAATTATAGTTGGATGAAACCCGTTAAAAAAGGACGAGAATATAACAAAAATGAAAGGAAAAATAATTTACGGGCGATCTGAGGTCGGGAAGTGGAAGGGGGTGAGTTTTTAAGGGTAAAAAACGGTGTATCTCAATTTCCGGCAAAACTACAAGTCCTATGGAAAAAAATTAAATGACAAAGTTGTAGGTAATAAAGAGACCTACAACTTTTGTAATTACACTTTTTTTACATAACCTCAAAATTTATGTGAAAAATTCAAATAATCAAATTTTTGGTTTTTTATTTTTATCTTATGCAAAAAAAATTTTTTTTTCACGAAATTTTGTGAAAACTTACCTTTTTATGTCCTAAAGACACTAATTTTTTTGATTTGAAATATTAATTTTTTCACCTTATTTTGACTAAAATATCAGCTTTTTAAAAAAAGCTGGGGAGATTTTTGTTTGTTGAAATCTCTTTTTTCTGATAATGTAAAAAAATATATACATTACTATGGTAAATGTTCTCAAAAAATGCAAAGAAAAGAAAAAAACTCGAATCCGAAATTTTTTTTTTAATCACTATATACAATTTTGAGCTATTTAGTAAAATTTACACTTTAATTACTTGAAAAACGTAAGATTCTATGTTACATTGATAAACAAAAAATACAAATCGAAATATACTACTATAATTAACAACCAAATAAGTTAATATTTAATAAGACATCTACAATATTTTGAGAAAGTTGTGGAATATTCTTTAAATTATGTGCATAGATGCTTATTTATTGCTATTTTAAGATAACTTATATACCTGAGTTACCTAGTGATAATTTTAGCCCATCAAAAGGTATTTCATAGAGAAGTGGGGAAGGGGCTAGGCGGGTCTAGGTCTTTCTACCTGTTATTTCGTAGCAGCTGTAAAAACCGTTAGCCAGTATTCGAGATACAGAGCAGTAAACAACATCGTTCATAAAAATACACGTGCAGGCTAAGTTACTTCAAGAAAACTGTGACAAATTTACTTTAAAGCACACTTTTGGAATCTACATAGCAAGGTAAATACTAACTATATTTTAATCTGTATCAATCAACTCTAAAATAAAAATAATAATATTTTCCGTCATAAATAGTATGCTTAATGTAACATAACCTAAAAAATTAAAGTCGAATGATCAAGTCTTTTGAATCAAGTTAACTTTTTTATCAGTGTAAGTACTCATGATAAAACTGTAAAGGCATTATTAATTTGATTTTGTCTTTTCAGATAATCAATATGGATAAATCTGTTTGTATAATCTGCAATAAAGCAGATGATAAGCAAGTGTATGGAATAAAAAAAGCAGCTTTGAATCGTTTAGTGGGGTCTAGCAAGAAAATAATCGACAATAAATACAAAAAAATTCCGGATTCGAGTTTTTTTTCTTTTTTTTTTACATTATCAGAAAGAAGAGATTTCAACGAACAAAAAACTCCCCAACTTTTTTTAAAAAGCTGATATTTTGACGCGAGAATTTTCGATTGAAAATTAGGGTGTTTTTTCGATATTAAGTCAAAATAAGGTGAAAAAATAAATATTTCAAATAAAAAAAAATACAGTGTCTTTAGGACATAAAAAGGTAAGTTTTCACAAAATTTCGTGACATTTTTTTTTTTTTGCATAAGATAAAAATAAAAAACCAAAAACTTGATTATTTGAATTTTTCACATAAATTTTGAGGTTATGTGAAAAAAGTGTAATTACAAAAGTTGTAGGTCTCTTTATTACCTACAACTTTGTCATTTAATTTTTTTCCATAGCACTTGTAGTTTTGCCGGAAATTGAGATACACCGTTTTTCACTCTTAAAAACTCACCCCCTTCCACTTCCCGACCTCAGATCGCCCGTAAATTATTTTTCCTTTAATTTTTGTTATATTCTCGTCTTTTTTT
The DNA here is from genome assembly GCA_947359465.1 of Metellina segmentata. NCBI lineage: Eukaryota > Metazoa > Arthropoda > Arachnida > Araneae > Tetragnathidae > Metellina > Metellina segmentata. Next base: position 32,580,779 of record OX375878.1, on the reverse strand, counting down.
AACGGGTTTTATCCTACTATTATTTTTTTTGGTTTCAAAAATTATCGACCCTGGTCTATGTAGATAATGTTATCGGACAACATTCAAGGCATTTATTCTTAGATGTTGTCTAAAAGACTGGATTTGTTAGAAATTTCTGTCGTAGATATTAAAATATCATAGTTGTAGAAAAATGTATTATTTATAAAACCCTATAGTTATCAGACACTATGTGTGTGTAACACAATTTTATATACAGCTCCATTATCATTGAAAACAGAAGAAAAATATCGTTTCAGTGAAAAAGATATACGGAGATGAGTAACGTACTAGACAAAGAATTTTAAAACCATAAAGATCAATATTTAGTATGAGCTATGTCTACAATGAAAAAGTTCTCTCAAACCGTTTGAATAGATGGCAGAACACTGAAATATAACAGGTTTTATAAATTAGACATTTGAACTTTATGAGAAAACTTGGATTTAATAATCTACACTCACTGGCAAAAGTTAAGCACGGAGAGGAAAATGTTAATTTACGGAAACCAATCTGAATTTGAGATGCTGCAGAAGTAGATGGAAGTATGCAAATTTGTTATGTAACAACCAATCATGGTTTCACGTCGAGAAATATGCAAAAAAGGCAGTTCTATAAGAAGCCAGCACTGTGAAGGGATAGAGGAGTTGCATGTAAGTGCTGATAAAAAGTGTTTAGAACTTTCGTACGATTAGTTTTCAAGACAGACGTGTTTCTATGGCTTCCAGAAGACGAATGACAGATTAATAACTTTGGATGCCTACATTTCAATACATACAGACAGCAAACCGTAAATGTAATTCATAAATAGTTATTGAATTGGAAAATATGAAAATTCTGCATCAGATATATGTAAGGCATATTTGGATTACTGAAGTATTTACCCGGTGCAATAAAAGTTGAAACACTCGAAGATCAGAATTCAATCGGTATGAAAGTTAGTTTACGTGATATACACGAGGGACAAAGAATTGATCATACTATAAGATCTAGAAGACTTTAATTATTGTAGAATTATAACAGAAAGGTTATAAATTAGCAAGCTGTAACGATCCCTCTGGAGGCGAAAATCCCAATTTACGGAGTGGCAAGGAATCAGACAAATTCTTTATGCTATCCTGATGTAAATTGGGGCTGTCATGGCTCAATGGGAATGGTCACTGAGCTAGCAACCTTCGAATTGTAAGTGGTATAGGTTTGATTCCTGTCAGGTGCAATTCCTCCTTCGTTGTATTTATCTCTTCAGTTCAGTAAAACTTTCATTGTGTGTCTATTCCTTGATGTTGTGTATGACGCAGCTTAACCAAATATGGATCTTGCGTCATGACACCCAAAAACCAACCTGTGGTAAATTATAATAATCATTCTGCAACTTCTCTAGATCCATTATATTCTGGTTGTGATACAGTAGACGGATTGGCATGCCTCAACGGTAGTTGGATTGAGGAATTCCCAGGTCAAGGAAGAGTTCATCAACATTGAGGTACTCCTGATGGAGGCTTTTACTACGGCTTCATTCTTAGTTATCGCTCAACCACATTGCAAAAATGCATGTCTGTACTCACTTGGTTGCCAAAATCAACTACAAATTAGTTAAGTGATCATTACGATCCATTCCACGACCACGTAAACGGAAATACACCCGTGATCTTGATAGATATTGCAATCTGGTGTCACGCAATCTGAAGTCAACCATTGACAATCGAAACAGGTTTCAAATTCAACAATCGATAAAATCTGGAGGGAAAATATTGCTGAAAACGTATACACCACTGCAGTAACTAACGTACCATAACGTAGCTTATTTAACATTGCAAAATAACCTCAATCATGGAGTACTTTCTGGTAGACTGAAGTTGTACTGATCTGCGTTCTAATAGGTAGGAATATTGTTTATTGACATCACACTTCTGCAACACGGGCTATTGGCGACGGTTCGGTATCAATCCCGAAAGAAAAGTTCCAAGGATAACGTCTCGTAATTTTGAACCACAGTCAGATGACGAGTTGAATAAATGAGCTGCACCCCATTTTACAAGCTTCCACACCACGCCTATGAAAGTACATTTGAGGTGACGATAGCTTTAACGTGCTCCAGCCCCCGTGTTCACGATGGTTTCGGCTGGATCATGTTCGGGTGACTCATCTGTTGCCCTTCCCACTGGGAAACTGCGGCCTCTATGATCTAATACACCATAGTTTAAAAACACAACGAAGTTACGATAACACGTTGAATTTGCAAATAGTAACTCTATTCCAAATCTGAAAAAAGAACCATCATCCTGAAAAACCCGAAACGAAAAAATGAATTCGAATGTAGTGAAAGAAAGGAGATTTTCGGGAAATTTTGTTACAGACATTTGAGTGAGAGAGAGAGAGAGATTCAAAAATGTGTTCTTTGAACGTCTGATTCGAAATAAATTTGGAACATTCACTTGAAGATTCAAGACCCACCTTTCATGATCGTGAAAAAGCTAGTACCGACATTCGATTTTAGAAACATTTTAGTGGTGTTGAATTTTTATTCCCCTACAAAAGACGTAAAGAAACTCCAATAGCTTTCTGAATCAGGAAATGCAATTTTAGATTCTTTCAAACGAGATTTGGAATATTTCAATTTATGAAAACAGGTATGAAAACTCACTGCGATGCATATGGTAACAACGTTTCACCATTTAGCACGTTGGAAATAAATAAATCGGTAAAGTTACGCTTGCTTCGCAAAACCCGACTCTTCCCCTTGATTCAAATTTTCTATGTCTCCGACAAGTAATGAGCTTCGATCGCTTCTGGATGGTCTTATAGTTGGGTTAGCTTTTGTGATTTCGATTCATGGTAAATAGGGTTAGAGATTTGGATCCCGATACATGGTAAATAGGGTTAGAGATTTGGAACCCGATTCCCGACAGGTAAAGGCTCCGGATCACAATCACGCACAAGTAGGGTTATCTCTCTGGATCCCAATTTTGAACAATCCGGGTTTAGGTTATGATATTGGCACAGATGTTTGAAATGGTTTGGTATTCCTTTCATGTCGCAAGACAAGTTTCATCGTAAGGACAACTTAGTATCATTGAAAGCTGCACTCAATAAGAAAAAACCACAATCGTTCTCACTCTAAACAGGAATGTGGTTTCCAGTCAAAACTAAATAGCTCACCAACCGGTATAGTGGTTAAGGTGTTAGCCTCTAGACCGGAAGGTTCCTGTATCGAATCCGGGTACGGACATGGATGTTTGTAAAAGTATGGTGCAGAGTCGGCTGGTACACCTTAAATCTGTCGTGGCCGAAAGTCCTCACGTTGTGTTGGAGTGGAAGTTTGGAGAGTGGGGTGCCAGCTCAGGTGTTGCTTCGTCATCTGACCGTGGTTCAAAATTACGAGGTGTTGTCCTCGGATCTTTCCCTCAAGGGACTGATCCCGGATAGTCGTCAATAGCCCGTTGTGTTGCTCTAGCACGACTTTAAGTAAAATTACCATTACCATCGAAACTAAATCTTTACATTGATGGTAATTTTAAATGGTAATTTTTAATTTATCTCGTACTTGAGCAACACAACGGGGTATTGACGACGCACTGGAATCAATCCTATAAGGGAAAGATCCGAGGACACCACCACTTAATTTTGAGCCACAGCCAAATGAAGAGGCAACACCTGAGCTGGCACTCCGCTCTTCAAACTTCCAGACCAACCCAACGTGAGGGCTTTCGGCCACGACAGATTTAAGGTGCATCAGCTGCCTCTACACTATACGCTTATAAATACCCCTGCTTTGACCAGATTTGAACCAGAAACATTCGGATCTAGATGCAAACACCTTAACCACCAGACTCAGTTGGTAGGGTCATCTCTATATTGAATATCGTCATCTTGACCATGGATCAAAATTACATGGTGTTGACCTCGGATATTTCGCTCAGGGGATTGATCCCGGTCCGTCGTCAATAGCCCGTTGTGTTGCTCTAGTACGAAGTTAACTAATAAGTACCAATTACGAATTACCTTATCTATACTAAAAAATATGCTTTGAATAATGTAGCACGTGTTCAAAGGAAAGGAAACCCGTGTTCGTTGGCCACGTTCAGTTATACTTTTTTGCTGGCGTTTAATTTTGTATTTTTACATTTTGTTTTATTTTTAGTTGTAATAACAACGCAAAATTACTAGATAGAAGATAAGTTAAGCATTTATTGAAAGTCGAGCTGGAACAACACAACAGACTATTGGCGACGGTCCAGGATCAATTCCGAAGTGAAAAATCAGAGGAAACCACCACCTAATTTTGAACCACGGTCAGATGACGAGGGCAAACCTGAGCAAACTTCTGACTCGCCAAATTTCACACCACGCCAATGTGAGGACATTTGAAAACGCAACAGATTTAACGTGAACCATCCATTTATACACGATGGTCATTGACTAGATTTGAATTCGCAACCCTCCAGTTGCGAATTCGTTACACTTACAACTGGGCTTCCGCAGCCCTCACGATAAGGTAAAGTAATTTCAATTAACTTCGTAATGGTAAATGGTAATGGTAATTTTAGTTAACGTCGTACTAGAGCAACACAACGGGCTATTGACGACGGTCCGGGATCAGTCCCTTGAGGGAAAGATCCGAGGACAACACCTCGTAATTTTGAACCACGGTCAGATGACGAAGCAACACCTGAGCTGGCACCCCACTCTCCAAACTTCCACGCCAACCCAACGTGATCAATTAACTTCGTACTAGAGGAACACAACGAGCTATTGACGACGGTCCGGGATCAATTCCCAAGGGAAGGATTCGAGAATACCACTGTGTAATTTGGAACCACGGGCAGATGACGAGGCAACACTTGAGCTGGTACCCCACTCTCCAAATTTCCACCCCACCCCAACGTGAGGACTTTCGGCTACGACAGATTTAAGGTGCACCAGTCGACTCTACACCATACGCTTACAAACATCCATGCACTGACTCATATTCGTACCAGAAACCTTTCGACCTGGAGGCTAACACCTTAACCACCAGACCGGTTGGTCGGACAGCCTCACGAGATTAGAGACAATCATGACTGATTTTTAGAACAACTTTGTTTTCCACTGACTTTACTTTAGTTTCATTTTTTTTTCTGATTTCTGTCGTAAATATACTAAATATTTATCTTTTAATAAATTATAATTTGTATTCATCACACGTAACAACAAACTTTTGGTAAACAGGTACTTGGTTTCATTTTTTTATATAAATTATAAAAACATCGTAAGGCGTGTGACGTATTAACTATTACATCGAGTCCATTTCTATTTTGAACATTTATTTATTTACAAGACAGAACACTGACACAAAGACGATGAAACACAAAGAGAATGGAATAGGTTCATTCCATCGTGGTCTTTCTGCGATCGCCGACGAACCGGTATAGTGGTTAAGGTGTTAGCCTCTAGATCGGAAGGTTCCTGGTTCGAATCCGGGTTCGGGCATGGATGTTTGTAAACGTATGGTGTAGAGGCGGCTGGTGCACCTTAAATCTGTCGTGGCCGAAAGTCCTCACGTTGGGATGGCGTGGAAGTTTGGAGAGTGGGGTGCCAGCTCAGGTGTTGTTTCGTCATCTGACCGTGGTTCAAAATTACGAGGTGTTGTCCTCGGATCTTTCCCTTAAGGGACTGATCCCGGACCGTCGTCAATAGCCCGTTGTGTTGCTCTAGTACGACGTTAACAAAAATTACCATTACCATTACCAAGCCAATCTGACGAATTCCCCATCGGTAGGGAAGACGCGCGTTACAAATTCCCTTTCATAGGGATTACCTGGTTATCTGTGGCTAAGTTGCCACAAGACGTTGACGAATTATTTTCCTGGCACTTTAATGATGGTGGTATTTTTCTATGAAAGAGAAAATTAATTCTTCTGGACGCTTTCAAACTACAGTAAACCAATTAAACTCAAATTAGGTCGGGAATTCTGTCAGTTCTCAATAAATCCTTTTTAACTGACGAGTACTTAAAATATAACATTATGATTGACTTTACTAAAATTATAGCTTATTGGACACTATATGCTGCTATTTTCTAGTGTATATCGTTACTGACATATATAACATATTCAGAACATATTTTTAACGTCTGAGATTTTGTAATACTACTGATATTGAAACACGGTGTTATTTCAAGAAACCCATTTAAAAATAGAGTCGAGTTTCACGTTTTCATTACTTGTGCACAGCATTGCTCAGCCATTCTGACTGCAAACTTCGAATTTTGAATCGAAGATCCATATTCATTGCATGAATTCCTCATTCTTAAAATCAACAAGAATATCCAAAATGAATAAAACTAGATACATAAGTTTTACGAATACTTTAGTGCTACACGAAGTTCGACAGTGATTTTAAAGCGTGGAATTAAGTGCAGCGCATTCCAATGTGAAGTTTTTTGAGAAAAAACATCCTCCAGGAATTCGTTTGTGGTTTATTTTCCACAGCTAAAAGCCGAACTTTATTGTCGCAGAAAACAATAATTTCTCTTTAATTGGGAAGCGCACGCACACAAAAACATGGAAATATGAGAGAAAAAAGCCACCAACATCTGGAATCATTTCCATGCCTCTTTTCGTACCTAAAACGAACAATATTTCCTTAGGTATCATCTCCCTTTTATTCGTCTGCTCTCCAGAGGTTTGACAGTATATGAATGATTTCCATAATCCACATTTTTCTCTCGTACAATGAATTGCATATTTATAGGTTCCAGGGCTTCTGCAAGTTAATCCAGTGAACAAGCTGTTGCTGCTGTGACGGGAATGGAGGTTTTTGATTTCTTTCCCTCTGACTTGGCCGCTCTCCAAATTCCCAGCAATATGAGGAAGTATCCTTATTTGCAAATGTTCCAAAAACTATTTTAAGCAATCGAGGTGGTTTTTTTGTGATGCAGTTTTTGCTTTACTTTTATCTTATTTTTAAGAGTTTTTTTGACACTACGGACTGAAGATCATTAGTGACGATGTTGGAGGAATGAGAGTATGAAGACATAAATTTTAAAAGACATTTGATATCAGTACAAGAAAACGGGATGTTTTAACGGGCAATTAGTTTTCTATTTTCTGCATTTTATACGATCCTAATTTGCATAAGAACATTTTATGTTTTCAGCTGTTTTAAAGTAGATATGCACTAGAAATGCATTTTAGGTACACTGGTCGTTTAAGCTATGGTAGATTCCATGTCTTACGGGTTCACACTAAGGCTCTTGGTAATAATTTTTTGAGATAACTATAGATTTTTTACTTCTTAGCATTTTCTAGAGAACGAAATGCTTACATGCATAAAATTCAAGTGATACAAACTTTAAAATTTGGAAGTTATCTATTTCCGATACAAATGCGCTTTCTTCAAGGTTTTCAGAGGATTACAATGCCCATAGTTTTCAATTGAAGGTAGGACTCCGGGCAACATAGTGGTATAGTAGTTTCACTATGGAGCCTGCAATTCTGATGATTGCGAGATCGGCGCTTGGACCTGGCTAAAGACCGTCGTGTTCACTAATGGTGAATGGGGCACGTTAAATAGGTCGTGGCCACAAAGTCCCCCATGTTCCCATACCATATCAATACCTCTGGGGGTACCTGATCAGGGGGTTATCGGCCTCTGATTGGGATCTAAATTACGATATGTGTGAGCGAAGGGATGTGTGACAGGGACCTTTCTGTAAAACAGATGTGTCATGTATGTCGAGCAAAGTCGGACTTCCTCCCAATGGGGCTCAATAACATGAAAGGAGCACCCCCCTCTCCTCTTGCCGTCTTTGACGGGCCTGGCACTCCACTGGTCTGTCTGTGTAGGCATGAGAAACAACAGCAACTATGGAAATGCATTTCCGTAAGGAAAAATAAAACCATTCAGATGATCAAAAGACTTTCTGATTGCTTGAATAAGTGCGTAATACTTGAACGTTTAAGATAACAGGATTTCTTGAAGAGCGGATAAATAATTATATTTATACTCTTTCAAAGATTTAAAATTACTGCTCTGAAAAATTTAAAAATTAGCCTTCAATTAGTTCCTTTTTTATCTATCATTCATGTGGATATGTATAGTGCACATTTCGTATTTAAAGAAGTATCCACAAATACTATTACATTGCATTGTAAAAAATAACATTTTCTGTTGACATAATTTTATATCAGACGAAATAGACGGAACTCATAGCAAACTGGTAATCTAAAGTACAGTTGCGTAAAAGAAGAAACACCCTCTTTATTTCAAACATTATTCATGGTAGAGGAAATTCAAAGATATCATTCAATAGAGACCATCCTCTACAAATTAAAAAAAAACATTGTATAAAGGGTCTTCATATCAAATTTTGCACAACCAGCAAAATTTCCAATGTTTCTATCCCTTTAACAGATCGTCAAATTCGTTTAAATATGAAGTTTCATGAATTCGCTATCGTTATATCCAGAGATATTAAATACCAAACCTGTCATCCATTTCAGCTATAGCCACCACATTGAAAATTGCTATCCGTAGATCGATATTATTTGTAGTAAATAAATAACTCCTTTTTTATTGCCTGAATAAAATATGATTACTAAGAAGCTTAACCCTATTCCTGGTATTTGTCTTGACAAGGTATCTTGTCCTTGACAAAATTGACCAGATCTTGACGGACGGGAAATTTGGAAAGAATGATAATCAATAAAAAATGTTTAATTGTACCTTCAATTTTTATCCGTTAGTGATAACTGTTGAACCTATTCACTAGCTATTATTTTTTAGTACCTATTAAATAAGCTTTTCATTAATAGCATTCAATAATAACTGTTACCACAAGTTAGCTATTGCCATTACGACATTAAAAACAGTTTTTCCCATTTTCAATTAGAACAGTGTTAAGTTGTAGCACACATAAAAGGTAAAATGCAATATACGTTAGATTACAAACCGATATTCTAAACCTTTTTCATACGCTTACTTTTCAGTGTAGCACAAAAACTATCTGTAGGAAAGAGGTCAAATTTTATATAGTAGTAATAAAAGTCCTTCTAAATCGATTTCTGTCAAAATATAGCAAAGGTTTCATCTCATAATTTTTTCGACTTTTAATTTAATAATTAATATTGAAAACTAAAAACATTTGAAATATAAAATATGATGTATATTTTTCTTGGGTACCTTAATAGCAACATGTGATAAAATATCAGCGCTATAGGAATATTATTTAGGAAGATATACATAACATTCTGAGAAGCTGATTTAACATTAGGAGCTCCAAAATTTTCTGTATTAATGAATGACATGGAACTTAGTAACTGAAGTTAAATGATGATATTGATTTGAAATTTTGGGTCGAAATAGGGGGTTTGCTATTTTGAATTATGAAGTTGGTGCTCAATTTAATATGAAGACGACCCCTTTAACACATTTAATGCCCATGAATTTATAAAAGACTATTCCCTGTCGAATGCCATCGTTGAATTTGATCTACTGTAAAAATTGTTTGCATGAAGAGGTGTGTTTTTTTCCAGTGACTGTACATAAGAAATGCAAATGCATTTATTACCGGTAGTTTCTGTGAATATCTGAAGAAATTTTTTTTTGTGTTCGAATAAATCAGAATAATTGAATTAGTTTTTTCGATGATTTTGATCAGCAAATTTATGCACACTTAGAACAAAAGTAACTTTTTGTGTGATGCTATAAATAAACATGGATATACAGGTTGGATCCAAATTCCTTGGCCAAACTTTAGTAATGTGCACCTTAATAAGCAGTTTTTTGTTGAGGATATATGTCCACAATTGTTGCGTGCGATTGCAAACACTGCCCAAATATTGTGAGAGAATTGTTGATGACAAACATTTTGCCACCGGAGCTGGTACCCCATTCTCCAAACTTCCACACCCCGCCAAAGTGAGGACATTTGAAGCCATGGCGGATTTAACGTGTACCAGTCTCTTTGTACACGACGGTTTTTGATTGGATTCGAACACGCTACTCCTAAGAATAAATGAAAAACTTTATTACAATTTATGTTTTTTCTTAAAAGATAGAGCACATTTAATTTTGTAACGTAAATCAAACATAACCTGCCGTTACATTAAATATTATTGGGTCCCTAGACGATCAATATTATTGTCAATGAGGTTCATTGAAGTAACCAATTGATCATGTAAGAGGCGATTGACGCGATTGTCAATTGATTGACGCACATTGATAGAAATTTTAACTGATGGACATTGACGGCGCCGAATGATCATTTAAAATACGCGATTGTCAATCGTTCGGGCACTAGGGCTTTTTTTATTCGCTAATCCACAAGTCTTTATTTTCGTGATCGTTAAAGATAGAGTAAAAATTTCAACGGATTTGAAATCTGCGGAAAATTTTACACTATATAGATACCTTAAATGTAAATTTCTGTTAGTAAAAAAGCTTTCAATTGAAACTTTTATATTTTCGCAATACGAATTTAAGAAATACGAATATGTCGAAATACAACTTTGTGTGTGTGTGTGTGCATAAAATTTGTATAAATTTTATTGAATTAGGACCAATGACTAACAAAAATACTAATTTAGAAGGAAAATACTTTATAATTGCAAGATAAAATTAACTATACACATTAAAACAAAATATTAAAAAAATTAATGAATTACTAAAAATACTATTTCGATGTCGAGGGCTTTATAAAATCTAACAAATTCGTCTGACGACAGACACAATGCCTTCTTTATTTAAATCAGAAATTATTCCTACCAAGCTAATACTTTTTTAACCTTGCTTTGTATCTATAACGCGTTCTTCGTAGGATTTTATGTTTTCTATTTTTTTAAACCACATTCAATTAGTTGAAACTAAGGATGCGACATCGACAACAAAACATCGATGTTGTTAATACATCGCCCAAAAACCATCAATGTTTTAAACTCTCAGTAAACTTTAAAACAGATCAGTGTATTTAAACTTATCGTGACTACATATTAATTTAAGTTTTTCATAGATATAAACAGTTTTTTATTTAAAGTTAAAACCTTTTTGAATCAAAATAAATTAATTCACATTTATAATGCACATAAATATGTTTATAGGGAATTATTCTTATTACAATTTCTTTCATTAATAAGCAATTATTCTCATATATATATATATATATCTAATATATAAAATTTCCATGTCACAATGTTAGTTACCGTACTCCTCCGAAACGGCTTTACCGATTTTTACCAAATTTTATATGCGTATTCAGTAGGTCTGAGAATCGGCTACTATCTATTTTCCATACCCCTAAGTGATAAATTTTTTTTAAGAAAATAAACATTTATTTTTATTATTAAAGTTTAATCCTGATATATGCTTAGTGTTACCAATCTTAGATTCTTAAAATTTGCCGCGCGTGTCTTTGGCACGATTAGTTCAGTTAAAACAAGTTTTAGTTAAACAAGTGATTTACATAACCTTAAAAGTACTCAACACGTGTCACGAGCTCCAACCAACAACGGCTTTTGTGTTGTAAGTATACTTTTTTTATATAATTATTTGAATTTTTTACAACTATTGTTTCAAATTTTTTTTCACAAAACTAATATTTTCGCTATAATCCTGGCCGATGCTGATGCACGCGTGAGCATGCAGCAATTGCGTCAAGAACAATCAGAAGATACACGAGCTGAGCGCAATGAAGTTATTTCATTAATTCTATTTATATGTGTTTTGTACAGTGAGCAATGCCAAGAAAACGCAAAGGGGCTGATTTGAGCCGTAATACAAGTAGGTCCAGAAGTATGAGAGATAAAAGATCCCGAAGAACAAGTCCAGCAACAAAATGCTGATGCACGTGTGAGCATGCAGCAATTGCGTCAAGAACAATCAGAAGATACACGAGCTGAGCGCAATGAAGTTATACGTTTAGAACAACTACAATCACGCCGTTTTACGGTTAATAGACGCAGAACAAATGACCAACAACGCCAACAGGTACATCGTGCATTTACATCTGATTCATTTTTGCGTCTAGCATTCCAGTATGAGCCCGATATTGAATATTATGCTCATTCAAAAGTGGTAATTGGTGCTATGGATAAGGAATGTCCGCATTGTCATGCTCTCAAATTCAAAAATGAGCCACCTGGGATGTGTTGCGCGTCAGGAAAAGTGCAACTACCTGAAATTGAAACACCACCTGAACCATTGAACGGTTTACTTATCGGTACGGATCCAGATTCTAACGTATTCCTGAAGTCAATTCGAACATTCAATTCATGCTTTCAAATGACATCGTTTGGAGCAACTGAAATAGTTCGAAATACTAATGCTAATGGTCAACAATACAATTCTACATTCAAAATCAGAGGTCAAGTTTATCATAAAATGGGCTCATTGCTGCCAATGCCAAACGAACCACATAAATTTTTACAAATCTACTTCATGGGCGGCGAGGATTCCGGAAGCGCACTTGCCAATCGCGTGAATGCACGTTGTGACTATAATAACCTTGATTCATTTTTTGCCAGGCGCATCGTCAGCGACTTGGACGCTCTATTGAACGAGCACAATGAATTGTTGAAAATATTCAAATCACACATGCACAAATTACAAAGCGATAATCACGCTATTGTCATTAATCCTGATAAAACACCAGCTGGAGAACATATTCGTAGATCCAATGCACCTGTTGTTGAAGACGTTGCTGGAATCATGGTTGGCGATCGTACAGGTACACGAGAAATTGTGATTCGTAGAAGAAATAATAATCTTCAGTTCATTGCTGATACACATCGTTCATATGACGCTCTCCAATATCCGCTAATATTCTGGAAGGGGCAAGACGGATATTGCGGCCAATTCAATTCAAACGAATTCAGTTTCCGATTAGATTGGCATTTGCAATGACAATCAACAAATCCCAAGGCCAAACGATGTCTGTTTGTGGCTTAGATTTGAGTACATCATGTTTTTCACACGGGCAATTGTACGTAGCATGCTCTCGAGTCGGTAAACCATCCAGTTTGTTTGTGCTCGCTAAAGATGGGCTAACAAAAAATATTGTCCACGCTATAGCATTAAAAGATTGATGTTGTTTGTAAGTGTTACTGTCGTAATTAATATGTGATATGTAATTTTAAGAAATAAACTATAATAACTTGAAAATAATATTGTTTGGCGTTTGTTATTTTTATATTCCCTTATCGTTCATAGCGCTCCATGCCCATTTCACGCATATACCACATACTTACACACTTATAATAAGTAAGTTACTTTTTGTCTACACTAGAATTTATCTAGAAACTAGAAATAATTTATAAGGCAAAACAACGTTTGCCGGGTCAGCTAGTATATATATATATATATATAGGTGGTTTAATCAACAAAAACCAAAAAATTATTTTAGTAGTATATTTTCTTAAAAACGTATATTTTTTTAAATGTGCAGGTTCAAGTCTTCAATTACAAAATAATTTATTGTTGATTGAAAAACAAATGTATAAGATCTCAAATCATACTGTGGATATATTAAAATACACAAAATAAGGTACCAAGAAAAAATCGCATTTTTCTTCATTGGGTATTTTGGTGGATTCGACCCCTCTTCCTCTTATAGCCTCATTTGTTCTTTTTACACTGTAAATAAAAATGATAGTCACTCTGAACTCCGATTTAGACATTATGCAATTCATCTAAGCCACAACGATTTTCGGTTTTATTATGTTTTCGTGTTTGTTAAAGTGATTAATTTTAAAATGCGTTCGAAATATTTATAGAACTCATAAAAAAATTTTACGCTAAAATTGAAAGATACATATCACGCATGGTTTTCAATGCGCAATCGGTAGGGATGGTTGCTCCACCAAAGATAATAAACACTGGAATAGCAATAAGTGATTTCTAAAGCCCGTTGTATTCCTATTCCAACGGACCGTACAGCTATTCTCCTATTAACGAGCTCTACAAGCATACATTTGAATGGCATAATGGTTTTAACCACGAGCATTCTGTTACAATTTATTCCGCACAAGTTCGGATACTTTCGCATAACGCCAGCAACAATTATGTAAAACAATTCTGCCAACTTGTGGTAAATTGAACCAAAACCCAAATGAGACCATCTGCATCGGTTACGTGCCGTGAATACAGTGAATACCGAATGCGAGAAATGAGGTGCTACGATGATAAGGAATGCCGGACGTTCTGTTATCAAAACTGCTCCCATTCAAGAGCGTAATGTGTCGGTTTATAGGAAGAAGATGATTGTTTGATGTAAGCCCTATTTGTATCAAGTATCGGCTTTTGTAAACCATATTTGTTTAATGAAGATATTATTTTATCAGAGTTCGCCATAAATCTTGAGGTAGTTATTTATTTAAAGAGAGAGATTGCTTAGACATAACTTATTTTCTCAGCCAACCCGTACACTGGGTATACATAAATAGCATTTTTTCACTGGTATAAGAGATAATTATTTTCTAAAGAACTAAAGGACAGTTTGAGTAAATGGAATCAAATGGCATATGAGGACATTGGGAAAACTTAAAAGCTTGGGTTAATTCAGTGTAAAGTGGCTAACTTATCCGTTCTAAAATCTAGTTTTTTACCCGTTTATGGAAGAAAAATATTTTCTAATGAACTAAAAGAAAATGTTTTGACTGAGACACTATATGGATTTAGGAACAGTAGAAATATAAAGTATGTGGATTCTGTCCCCAAAAAAGTGGTTTCCCCGTTCGAAAAAAATTCGTTTTTTGTAATGATATTTTTTTTCAAATGAATTAAAATAAAATTTGCACATGGCGACATAGAACATAGCTAAAGGGCATAGAACGTTTTATTGACTTATTATTTGGATCTTCTCTATGTAAAAGTTTTTCTGTTTTATAGACACTAATATTTTTTTTTTCGTTTTAAGGATATTGGTTTCCCAATAAACTAAAAAAACATTTTTTACAAATTCATAGCATTAGGCCCGTTGCCAACATCTTAATTTTCAACGTGCGGCGCCGAATGCCAACTATGCCCACAGAACCTTGAAATGACGCAAGTACTCATCTCGCGCCATTGCGCTACCGAAGAAAACGTGTTTATTTCGCTTAATTAGTGTACAAAAAAAATATTTTGAAACAAAATAGACGTTACTGAATACATACATTTATTAATAATTATTTATATTCCATTTATTTATGAAAACCAGGTAAGGCTATCATGCGCGAGTCGGACGTGCGTCCTTGTAGCGGCGCCGAAGGTATGTGTGGATCTAAGGCCCTGTGCACACATCCGGTTTTTCAACGTGCGGCGCTGCTGCCATAACGCAAGTGCGATCTGAGAAACATTAGATCCAATGGAGCAGTCCACACATGCCTCCAGCGCCGCTGAGGCAACGCACGTCCAACTTGCGTGCTATTTGTACCGCAGTTCCCCACGGCACCACACGGTCGCTGCACATGACTCTCCGTTCTGAAGTACTTGTTTTCACACACAAAAAATGGAATATAAATACTAATTAATAAATGGTTGTATCCATTAACATATATTTTGTTTCAAAATATACTTTTTTTTAACCCCAAGTAAGCGACATAAACACGTTTTCTTCGATAGAATATTTATTGCAAATGGCGCGAAATGAGTTCGTGCGTCATTTCAAGGTTATGTGTGCATAGTTGGGTCGCTGCACATGAGTCTCCGTTATGAAGTACTTGTTTTCACAAAAAAATGGAATATAAATAATAATTAATAAATGGTTGTATCCATTAACATCTATTTTGTTTCAAAATATACTTTTTTTAACCCCAAGTAAGCGACATCAACACGTTTTCTTCGATAGAATATTTATTGCAAATGGCGCGAAATGAGTTCGTACGTCATTTCACGGTTATGTGTGCATAGTTGGGTCGCTGCACTTGAGTCTCCGTTATGAAGTACTTGTTTTCACAAAAAAAATGGAATATAAATAATAATTAATAAATGGTTGTATCCATTAACATCTATTTTGTTTCAAAATATACTTTTTTTAACCCCAAGTAAGCGACATAAACACGTTTTCTTCGATAGAATATTTATCGCAAATGGCGCGAAATGAGTTCGTGTGCCATTTCACGGTTATGTGTGCATAGTTGGGCTTCGGGGCCGCAGTGGCGCCACATGTTGAAAAACCGGATGTGTGCACCTGGCCTAATGTATCTCAGACCGCACTTGCGGTGCCGCAGCGGCGCCGCACGTTGAAAAACCGGATGTGAGCACTGGGCCTTAAATGGCTGAAAAGAACATTTGACAAAATAAAATGCTTAGAATCATTCTATGGTAAAGGATTTTACGCCTTAAGAGTTCTTTATTTCCTTTTTTATTTTTTTGTCCATTTGTTATAAGAATAATTCCTTTCCAATAAAAATTAGGAAATCTTAACTTGGCTACATTAGATGGTAGGTATTCTAGAGTATTCAAAAGACATATAATTCTGGATTCAGTCCTAAGTAAAAGGTTTTTCTGCTTTATAGGTGCTTCGCTGATCGACACTTTCTTTCATTGTAAGGAAAATTGTTTTCCAATGAAATAAAAGGAGTATTGGAAGAAACATTGGACGATTTTAATGTTTGGATGCATTTTATTAAACTGTTATATGCACTCAAATCTACAGTTCTGTTTTTTTCGTTTGTTGTAAGAATGATTTTTTTCTAATAAGCTAATGAATTTGTAATCAGAAACATTTAAAAACCGATATTGGATTTAGTCTCTGTATATAGACTTCCTACCTAGTGGACTTGAATCTATGTTCTTTCTACAAAATCCACAGATTGAAAGGCGCAATCACTACTTTGCTGATAGACATCCTAAACAGCTCGAAGACAATAAAAAAAAATCTGCCTTCAATGTTTGCTGGAAGGAACAGTTTTCAACATATACTCTTGATATTAGAAGTTTGTTGAAACATAAGAGATGTGTAAGTTACAAATAATGTCTGAACTAATTGTCTTAAAAGCGGCCACACAGTAAAAAATAATTGAAGCTAATTTAAATGAAATTCCATGCGCGTTACATATCAAAAATTCTGTCATTACCCTGAAATGTTTTATTCTAAATTTTTTTAAGACATGAAAAGCCACATTTTCCTTTTCTTTTCCTCGACAAGATTTGACTTCTTGTACAAATTATACTTTTTAAACACACTCGAAGAACTTATTTTCTTGAAGTTTCTATTTCTGTGTTCCACCAGAAACGGCTTTATTGAAGAACTTTCTGACGGTGTTTTACCTCTGGGCAGAAAAATGAGCCTCTTTACTGCCAAGAGCGTTCCAGGAAATGACAGTCGTTCCAGGAACAATTTCTAAGCACACGACTAGTCTAATGGTACTACCTTCCCACAGCTTTAATTAGCTAAGAATTTGTCAACGGCAATTTCGTTGATTGCTACATTTGTATAAACTCTACCGTATTATTGCTTCCATTTGAATTTCTCTTCACTAAAATGTGAAAAATAAAGTTTTAATACTTTAAAGGATAAATCAGAAACTTCATATAAATTCATCTTTAGGAAAAACCTTTAGAGTCTTCCTAATGAAGTACTTAAAATTAAATTGCAGCTATTCACTCAATTCTCTAATTTATTAACTATTTGAGAAATACCTTTTATGCTCTTCTGAGCAAGGTTTAACCACCACGTCCACATAAACCCCGCTCGCTTAATGTATGGGACCGTGCGTGTAAGATAAATAAACTGTAACGAAAAGATCGATCTCTGGTTTGGAGATCAAAGACGCATAATCAAATATTTGTAACAGGCCGGCAGTCCAGATATGGCGAACCAGATCGGTTTAACTAGATCAAACACCGTATATGGCCCTGCTGATAAATTTAACAGACGATTCGAGATGCATCTCGCCGAACATATATGGCTCACTTCGAATAGGTTTAACGAAATACATTTTTCATTATTTTTATTCCTAATAAATACACTCTATAACAAAAAAAAATCAACGCACCAAGAAGGAGTTGCCCGATGGAGACAAAAATTGGTGGATAGAAAAATTATGTACAGAATAGAAAATGACTAAAATTTCAGAACAATTGCATGATTTATTTCAGAGTTACAGTAACGAGCTCAATAAGGTGTTGACCAGCCACTAGCCTGGATGCAAGCTGACACACGGCGTGGCATAGACCGATAAAGCTCCCGGATGGTCTCCTGCGGTATTTCTTGCCAAATGTGCTCCAATCGTCGGACTACGTCATCAATATTCCCTACCGGATGCAGTCGCCTTCCCATTATGTCCCAGACATTCTCGATGGGAGAGAGATCTGGTGATATGGCTGGCCAAGAAAGTGTTTGACAAGCTTGAAGACAGTTCATAGCAACACGTGCCGTATGTGGTCTGGCATTGTCTTGCTGAAAAATAAGCCCAGGGTACTGCGACAGAAACGGTAGCAAAACAGGTCTCAGAATGTCGTCAACGTACCGCTGTGCAGTAAGTGTACCTCTAATGACGACCAAAGGGGTCCGGCTATCAAGGGAAATGGCAACCCAGACCATAACGCCTTGTTGAGGGCCCGTGTGACGTGCAATAGTGAAAGCAGGATTGGCACGCTGCCCTGGCTCTCTCAGCCGTCTGTGAATGGTCATGGTGGACACTCGTGTGTGGGTCGCACGACTGACGGTTGATAGCGATGAATCAGGCGCTGTGACAGCTGATCTGACACTCACTCTGTCCTCGCTATCTGTTGTGGCCCTACGACGACCGCTACCATCATGACGCTGAATTTTGCCATTGTCCACCCACTCTTGCCAGCATCTTCTAATCGCTGCATCGCTTCGACTCACATGACGAGCGATTCTCCGATTTGCCCAACCTGCCTCTTTCAATCCAATGATACGACCTCTTTCAAACTCTGAAAGTTGCTCGTAATGAGCTCGAATCCTGCAGCGAGGCATTTTTTCAGTCGTTGAAAGGTATCCTAATCGCAATGCATCAGAAAGTTTTAACAACAGTTCAAGAACAACTCCTTATATACACCTGCTGGATGCGCAGTTCCGATGCACTGGAGATCGCACTATTCATTCATTGGACACTAAATATTGCATATTTGGTCAAAACATTTTTACATACGAAATTTCAAAGCAATCGGATGATTCCCTCTTGGTGCGACGTTTTTTTTGTTATAGGGTGTAATTTAAAATAAGTATGTAAAGGAGCAAAACTGCTCCCAACCTTATCCCATAAACTGCTATTCTGAAATCCCAGTCGTCTGAGTTCTGGGCCGGATAACCTATTCGGAGGGTCGTATTTCGTTTGCGGGCCTGATTACAAGTATTTGATGGGCTGTATCTCTGACTATCGAGTTGGGTAAACTTGTCCTGAGAGTCGCATATTATATATACGTATTCGTATTCCTGCTTATGATAGGGAACTACTTATACAGGAATAAATTATACGAAGACTAGATATATGCTTATGAGGAGTTCCGTAGAAAATTGTGCCTTAAATAAGTCCCGGAACTACATCTTCCCTCTAAAGAGGAATGAATAACTTGGGAAATTACTTTATTACTGCCATAAAACATGTTCATTTATCTAATTAGAAATGATAGTCCTTTCAATTTAAATATGCTCACAGAGAGTATTTTCAAAAGATAAGGACGCTACATATTTTAACCAAACTGTTCTTAGTGTTGCTTATAATGATGCACGTAATGAAGAATTCAGCTTAAAGTGTTCATGCACCGTGTAGTTTTGAAAAATGATTTAGTGTCTGAAATTATGTTACTTCATTCATTACTAGCTGCATTTGATATTGGTGTACATTTCCCAAGTGTTTCAAAGGAAAATGTTTCGAATGGTTAAGATTGTTTTAAGTGGTAGCATAATATAGTCTGACAGATTTATAACTAAATAAGTCTAACACAATATTAGTTCGAACTAGTTTTAGTTTTCGAAAAATGCTATTTTAATCATAATTTGAAGCCCCCAGGGAAATATAATTCTAGCTACCACAACTCATGAAGACAAAATAATATTTTACTAAATATGGAAACACATATTAACTATACATAAGTATCTGTATTTATTTTAAGCTAAGGCGAAACGAAGTCTTTTGGAAACATTATAATGGTCACATCTTAGAATTGCTATTATCCCTGAATTTAAATACGAGTACTTAGAGTAACTTCGATAGATAATAGTTCTGTGTGTTCAACCAAAAACTTTGAATTTAATGGTTAATAAAACACTTAAAAAAGAATTAGGTACTTGAAAATATTTCGCATCGCGTTACTTTGAAACTTCCTTCTTAAGGTTAATACTGTGAAATAAATAGCTGCTGATAATACATAAAATATTTTAAACGGAGAAAGAATGAAAATTCTTCCGGGTATTAGATTACGAAATTATGGAGACATGTTATTTTATAATTGATAAGGGAGGTCTCACAGGGAATTGTAATATGATTAGGAAATTAAGAGATTTCGCTCGTTATTTTCGGGGATAGGATGAACTGAGTGCTTCATTCTAGGGTCACATTACAAGAACAACATGTTCTGTACTTCTAAACATTAAGCTAAAGTAACGGTCTCGAAATCATTACTCAACAATTTTTGAACTGTATATTAGAGAAATGTTAAGCAATTTATTCTTCTCCTCAGCTGTTTCGAAACATGAATCTAGTCTCATGAATGGTTGCAGTGGAACATATTCCATAATTGGTGTGCTCATTAGTTGTCCTTAACACATCACCCATACAGCTTCATCGGTAGGTCTAGTTAGGAAAAACTTAGAACATGTTCCAATTTCGGTGTTACGTGTCATTTCGATTTGAAATGACTAAGGATTCTAAGGATGAGGATAATCTATTAGAGAATTATTAACTCTATTCGTCTTAATAAATTTTGGAGAAATCAGATATATTAGCATATTGTTAGATACTTACTCCGATTAGTGTTATCTACATCAAAGCGTCTTGTGTTGAAAAACCCCCGAATACAGAATACGTGTGGTGGAGTTTCAAGATTGTGTATACCAGACTGCTCTGACGAGATTTAAGAGCGGAAACACAAGATATGGGACTTCTGTAAGAGGTGTTTAAAATTTTCCATCTCAATATATCAGTAAATAATCCTCAACCCCTGCAACTCCTTTCCGTATTTTATATTGTATCAGTGTCTTCTAAAGCATTGTTTGATTTTATTTTAACCAAAGGGATTAGTACCAACAACTCAGCTAAATTTCGTGTGTTTGTTTTTTAGTTGTGTGTTTAAGTGTGGTTTTTAGTTCTAGAGTTTTATGCTTGTTGCCTGTTGTTAGCAAAGTGGGAAAACCTACTGAGACACGGTGACCCCAATTTTCTACAGGTTTCATAGTAGTTTATGACATTATTCCTTATAGTAGGGTAGATAAATTTCATCTTTTCCAAACAACGTCCCTTACTTTACAAACGGGCTCTTCTTTTCGGCAATTGCTTAGAAACTTCGATGGAAACGTCATGCTAAAATAAATGAGACTGTTAGGTAAAGAAGAGTAGTAACCACAAACCACACGTGGACCAGTTGATCCTGTACTTCTCTGGGTGGCTTCACGTCTCGATGTAGAATTCTGCTTGGGCTACGCACATCCACCACCCACAGAACAGCAGTTGGGTTCTCACGTCCGGCCTGGAAATAAAAAGAAGTACTTAAAACGCAAAAGTTTAAAGGTGTTCCATATATAATATCTTACAGCTAGTTTGCTGTAAACCGGATTTTAAGAGACTGAAGCGTATTGCATATATTAGTTTGAAGACGGTCAAGACATCCAGTGATAAAAATAACCGACAACCAATCCATTTCTATCGGTGTTTTACTTATAGAGCTTTTGCAACCTACTATTACAGGGAATTGGAGATAATTTTGTGGCCCTACAACAACTCCCGCCCCAATTTCCTTCAGCTCAGAAAGCTGTCATTCTTCAGGACTTAGTATTGCTCTTCAAGCACTATTTTACAACCAACGACATAGTTCTCCACGAATTCAGATCAGTGTACAGTAGATCAGGACACTATTAAAGACCTAACACCTGAATGCCTCTATAATGAATTCCTGCACTTTGTGGTATGCAGGAAATGAAAAAGCGGACTTCTTTGTTAAAAAAATGTACTGTAGTGGTGCTGAATGTCGTAATGTTTGTGGCTTTCTTTCGTAAAAACTACATCACAAACTGATGTATGAGAAAGAGTTTCAAGCGGAATATCTCTCTTTGTTTCTAATGGAGAGCCTTGGCGCTTCCTCTGCAATAGCATTTCTGTTATAACAAACTCTCTTACACGGAGAGTCGTTGCCAAGTCCAGACTGCTTGCTGGCCACGATTGTCTCTGGGTTCATCTCCTACGAATATGATTTGCTTATTCCCCTGAGCGGCTTACAGAACGCTTGTGAACAATTTTACTTCTTTGCTACCATTCCTTATATACACCTCTCTCACACTCTCGTCTTTGTGACGTACTATCGGCGTCATCTGATGGCTTCCTGTAATTTGGATATTATTTTTGAAGATGTGCGCGATAATTCTACAGGTGAAATTTTTACTTTAGAGTTCGATTTCCGTGTGATTCTGAATTATCCTTAATTTATGGACATGAGTTTATTTTGTGCGAGCTAGGACAGTCAATATCCGGTGAACATTTGAACGAGGGACTAGTTGTTTTTTACTTATACTGTGAAAGCATATTGGAGAGCACATAGTCTATTGACCTAACACTCTCAAATAACCGGCATTTGTCAAGAACACAAATCCATGTTAGGGGATTATTAATTTAACATCATTGTGAAGCGTGTTTTTTTATTTTCAAAATTTGGAGTCGGTAATTTAATTAACTTAATTTTAAATTAATTAACAATTTAAACTTATTTTGGTTCATAGTTCAAAGTGTTTGGTTACAGGTGCTTCCAAAGTCGTTTTTCCAGTTTGTGTATCCAAATATGCTTAACAGTCGCGGTCAAATTTTTGAACTTACACTTTTCCAGGCTGTTTTGAAAGAAATAAAATAAAAATGTTTTAAATTTTGTATTAGTGTGTCGCTGAATATTAAGGCTAAATTATCTTTAGTCGGAGGATCTATATCTAAATCTTATTAAATAATTATCTGTAATCATTATCATATCAGATTCGAGATACTCTTTTCCGTAGTCCTTGGAAAAGAAACTTGGCTTTCAACGAGAAACACTGGAGTGGAAAACTTACAAAACACCATGAGGTTTAAAGGGTACAACCTCAAAATGAAACGCAACAGCTTGTGGCGATTTTTTACCTGAGGATATTTAGTAGAAATCTAGAGCATATTCCAATTTTCGAATTATGACGTCAGAGACTCTAACCGGGGATGCGGTCGCTTTGACGTCACGATGCAGATTCCTCGTTTCCGTTCGATGCATGCTTTAGAAGGCTCTCGAAATTTACAAATATTTATGTTTCTGCGGAATTTGAAGTGATAAGTGTTCCCGCATGTTCCTGAAAGGTATGCTGGATGTACCGAGTATGAAGAATGGTGGAGAGACATTTTATCTTCTGACTTCATGGCATGGAAGTTGAGTGATAGTTACTTTCATGTTGATTCATTAGGTGATTTTCATAATAGCTGTGAATTAAGGCAATAAGTATAAATGATATGGTGAAGATACCGAGCAATTTGGATAAGAGAATTAATAGAGAAAAAACATTGTCAAGGGTCTATGTCCTCAAGCCCAATGTTCCAAGCAGTGATGATTAGGGGCGCTCAAGGAAGATCTTAACTATTTCAATCTAAAATAGAAGAAATATGATCATTTCGTTTTTCCGCCCAAATATTCCCACTGTGTCAGTGGACGCATTAACATACTACACCGCATGAACAAAGATGTTGCACATTTGTAAAAAATAGCTGTAAGAGAGAAATGGACCCAAAAAGCATTATTATAACATTTAAGACTAAAAATAAACCATCATAGTACTGATTGAGTTATTAAAGGTAATCAAGAAAGTCGTGCTTTATCATAATCGAAAACGCACAAGAAAAATCAAATGATTCCTTTTTACACTTCGGAATAATTATCCGTGGATTATTTCAGCCTGCTCCACATTAGTTAAACACATGTTTGTCCTGTTACATGAACTCTAGTTTGTACCACCACTATTCTAATGTAATTCAGTTTTACTGACAGTTTCATCTCAATTTGACGCTTCATTTTTAACACTTCGATTTATTTTTGTGTTTGATTATTTCTAAGGCAAAGAGATAAACTCCCTTTACTTATTAAATCTCATACTACCATTTAATGTGTCTGCTTTTGTAAGCACTGTTTAGTAATACAATGTTGACGATTAAATGTGATCAGATGTTAAAACGTGATACATCCATTTTATTTTTAATTTCACGTGTTTTCATTTTTTCTACTGTAATTCTATATTTAGGATAAAGGACAGATGTCTATTGTACTCAAGAAAAATTATGACATGTTTTACAGTTCCAAAAAATTTAACTGTGACACTGCAATATTAAGAAATTTTATCGAAATAAACCGAATCGAGAGAAACTTGCAATAATCTATCATATATTACCTGAAACAATATGTTACGAAATATTCCAATAAGGAAATTTTAATTTCGCTAATGCGAAATGTTGATTTTTAATTATTGCGACCACCCGTTAAAGAAACCTCTAATATATAAGCATACATAAAAACTTTAGAAATAGTTAATATTTTATCGGAGTTATGTGGAGGATGGAAAAAAATTTACCTAATTAGTTAAAAATATGAAAAATTACTTTTGAAGAGGTGTTTTACTTGAGGATCAAAAGCTTAATAACAAAAAATGCTTCGGCTCAATATGCCGATAACTTGTTCGCGCTCTCTACCGTAAAAGTAATTTCTAATCCTCTCACTTCTCATTCATTTATATTAAAGAACTGTGTTGTATTTATTTTTCATTGCTCTCATTTACATACTTTTCATGCATATTATTCGTTGCATAAATGTAGGTGTTTGTTCAGTTAAATTTTTTTTCCGAATGGCCTGCACTTATGAATTTAATCATTGGACAACTACAGGACTATCGATGGTAATCGATGGCCAATTGTAAAGAGGCATCCAGTTGGTTGACATCACTACCCCTAATGACAACATTTTACGTAATAAGATAAATCGTGTTTTCTTGTCTTGGGAGTTCTACCTCCTTGTTCCATGTGAAGCTTGCATTCCCACTATCTTTACTTGTATCAGCATCACTATCTTCATTAATAGTGGATTTTCTCTTGTAACCAGTCAAAATATTATCAATTCGTCTAAAAATAACTAGGATGAAATTTATCGAATACCTCGAATTCGAACTAGGAACCTTACGATTCAGAGGACAACACCATAACAACTAGACCGGTTGGTAGGCGTCAATTAAATCTAAACATCAAAATTTACTCTGCTAAGAAAATTAGCAAAGTTAAAAATCTACGATTAATAAATTTTGTTGAATAATATTAAATTTAAAGAATGTGGACATTAGCACGAAATTCAAATTAAGAAACATTTAGATTCGTAATTCGTAAAAAAGTCCACTTTTAAGAGACGAAAATTTTTTCTGTAAGCAGATTTAATTATATTAGTTGAAATTAATAAATCATGTAACTCATTCTGATAAAACTTCTACTTTGAATATACATTACTAAATATGAGAATGGATTGTAAGTATATTAAAATTAGTTGTACTTCCCGGACGAATAGTAATTTGTTTCATTAATTATATTAGGGTTTGATTATCACGTATGGCAGAGTTTATTTCATTTAGTACTAATTACTATAAGCACTAGTGTAACTGTATATTTCACGGCACACTATTTCATGCTTGTTTTTATTGAACTTGAACGAACGATTAGGCACAACATTATAAACCAAAGAAACATGTTTTCCATATTGAAAAGCAGGCTGTGATAATTCTTGAACCGATCTCTAACTTTTTACCTTAAATTGTGATAGGCTTATCTCGCAGAATGATGAAGTATTTTAGATATCGATTCAGTTGATGCGATTCTACAGCTAACTTTTGTTTTTTGTGTTCGCTTTATTTGCATTAATCTTTTAGATAACTTTTGACATAACAGCATATTTCACTGCACAGTAGCTGTTAAAAAAACTTACTGCTTCGTAATGCTTGCTCAGTATTGTATAATATAGGCTAGGTGCTCCAAATATCGCCTACTCGTGTTTGCAAGCTACTATGGGCGACATCTATGAGTTTATGTAGTTGCCTTGACTGTCTATTGTTTTGCCACACATAGAGAAACTGGCAAGTTTTCTATCAGTTATATCAACATTACTATTGCATCTGAAGTATTTGAGGCTATGATCAACGTATTTTTGGACTCCAATCCATTCAAGGAATATCCAGCTAAGTGTTCCCAAATCATAATTTCGTTTATACGACTTGAAAGAACATTAAATACTAAATACAGGTATACATGCTCTACTAGCAACTCGTTTTTAATAGTAGCTCCTAATTTCGCCTGGTGTGTGGTAATAGCAACAGTGGTAGGCGATATTAGGAACCCACACTTGAAAATTTTCTTGGGAAAAATTTTGAAGTTTTGCTAGTTAACTTAAACTGACATAAGTAAAGAAGGTATATGATATCTGGAAACCAAAAGAGAATAGTTCCTAGTGATATTCATTTGTTTTCCAGCTTGATTTCCCAACCCGGGAAGCTGAAATACAGAGAAGTAGCTAGGATAGGAAATATTTGGAACACATACGCTAATGACCTAGTGTGTCCTTTTAGAATAGCTTATTTTTTCACACTTCAATGACATTTTTTTAAAATCTGCTTTCCAGAATCTTTACAGTCGTTACAATACTAAATTAAAAAACGAACAAAAATACATTTTTTTTAGTCTATTCCATTTTTTATGTATGTAATACCTTGGGGGTCGGATTTGGTCTGGAACTGTAGGTTATTCATCTCTGAGTAGATACATATGACAAAGTAGATAGTTATCTGCAAACTGTAGTATTTTACTACATCAAATGAGTAATTGGTAATTTTCTAATCATCGTCGTACTAGAGGAAAACACAACGGGCTACACCACATCACGTGGTATTTTGAAAACTAATATTTGTTAAAAAAGCAGGTATCTTTTTTACCGAATCATTATTAGTTAATTATTGGAAAACAATTACAAGACTGTAATCAATTACTGTAACGCAAATTTCGTTCTTTCTTTGTCCGATTGAGTACTCCATTAACTAATGCTTAAGTGGTGGGCAAACCAGCAATTAAATTACGCCATTATAGTTCAAGCCGCACAGTTCGCAATGCATTGAAATGAAACAAACGATTCTATCCGTGAACTGCATCCCCCACTTTTCCCCTTTAAAATATCTCTCCGGATTCTTTTTTTCTCAATTCGATGAGTTTCACTAGAGCTATAAATAAGGAAAGAAATATATTGCGATGTTGTAAAAAAGGAAATTCACAAGAGGTAACAAATGAAAAACAGAAAAAAATACTTATGTTTGTGTCTACATTCCATACATGTTTTTATTTTTGTAAATGTTTCGGCAAATGCTTGCATTGGAAAAATGTCTTCAAAGCATAAATTAAAAAAAAAAAAAGTTTTGAAAGTTAAAAGAATTTTTAACTACTGACGTTTCTGTTTAATGTTTTTTTTGTTGCTAGATATGAACAAATAGCTTATTTTCCTGAAAACAAACCATGTGAACAAATCAACAAGGAATGGCACTTATTAATTAAAAAGTCAAACATATTTTTTTTCACTAAATTTATTTACTCCGATTTCTAATAAATGAATCAGCTCGTAAATTTCAGTTTACTTTAGGGGCAAGCTGAACAGTGACTGAAACATGTTGAAAAAATATCAGTTTGTGTTGGTTAAAGAATAAACAGCAGGTGTAAACAAATTATAAGTTTAATTAATCTTTGTATTATTGAGTAGTTGTAATTAAATTTCATGTTTGAACAAAATCATACGCTATAATAACACAGCTAAGGGTTGTGTGCTGATACTTTATTCGAAGAACAATTGAACATCGACACCATCACATTGAACAGAATAATGAAACATTTTCACACAATAATAGCTAAAAATTGAAAATTTATGTTAAACTTATAAAATAATATCATGTGTTTTCTGTATTTAGATTTATTTCAAACAATTCTCACAAGTGCTGAAATAATAGATCTAAGGAATATTACAATCATATATGATGTAGTTACATAAACTAAAAAAAATTGAATGTGCTTTTATATATATAGAGGCTGTTCACACATTTTTTAGACAATGTATATTGTATTCACAAAACTAAATTACATAAAATTCTTGTTTTAAATGTTCTATTTGATAGCCCTTATTCTGAACTATCTTTCGACACCGTAATTTACAGGATAATAATGCCTTTTGAAGTGTCAGAATAGGTATTTTATCCTATTTAACAGCTTTCTTGAGTCCTGCAAGGGTTGTGGGACGACGTTTGATAATGCAGATTTTAAAAGTCAGAAAGTACAAAAATCCATAGGTGATACATCGTGAGATTTAGTAGGGCTATCAGTAAAGGGTATTACCTTGATACCGGTTTTTTGTTCCATTTCTTTTAGGAAATTTACAGTGGATTTTGATGTGTGACTGCTAGCCTTGTCTTGATGGAGTTCCACAGATTGATGGCACTGTGGGTAAAGCGATGGTATTTCATTCAAAAAAATTGGCGATAAAATATGTTCCTGATAGTATTTCGAGTTAATCTTGACATTTTTTTTCCACTCTCTTTATTTTTAACTTGCTATTATATGAAAAACCAGCAACAATCATGAATCCCTTAGAAAAACTTTCTTTCGATTCTGTGAACCATGTATATAAAATTTTTTTCTCCCCTTTTATGATAATAAATGGCTTTTTTTTTGCTGCAATCATTTAAATACATCCATGATTCATCTATTGTGACAATTTTTTTCCATTTTTCTTTGGATAAGTGTTTCTCATATAGAATTCGGCAGCGTGTCCCGAGTTCAGCGATATGTATTGGAGAAAGACGACACACATTGCGTTTTTTCGCTTTCTTAAGATTTAAATCAACGTTTATCATTTTGTTTACAGTGGACACCGAGTATTTTATTGATTTTGCAACTGTCCTTTGACTGGGGGATTTTCTTTTAACATTAAACAACGTACCTTTGCAATAGTCGAAACTGTCCGTTTCTTCCTTGGATACTTGTTTGGAATTTTTGTCCCACTTGAGGCTCCAATTTGACGTGTTTTTCCTTTCTTGTTGACGATATTACTTATCGACGCTTTAGATATCACAAAACCATGATTCTCACATCGTTTTTGGATAACGGAATATGAATATTTCTCTTCGGAAAGTGCATAAATATAGCCTTCGAACCACTGCTTCGTAAAAAACGCCAGTTTGAATAAAAAACAAACCTCTCAAGCCGCAGACGATAATTTTGACTTTTAAAAACATAGTACAACTGCAATTATTTCTTTTGCAGCAAACGATTTTTTATTACCGCTAACCAAAATCGTCTAAAAAATGTGCGAACAGCCTCTGTATATTAAAAAATTATTCACAATTCATAATAAAATTTATCATTATTAAACTAATTGTATATCCTGTTTGTATTTATTTTATGACTCCACATTAAGTTTTCTTTTTATGCTTGAAATAATACATGTTCTTGGAAGGGCTTGAAATAATCCATGCTTATATTTAAAAATTTCCAATGAACGAGAAATTTTGTCTTTTTACACACATAATAATTTGTGAATAATTTGCTGAAATCGTATTTGGTGTATAATTGGTGAATATATAAGAATGTCCTAAAAAATGTATATAATGTAAGAAATACTATTATGTTTTTAAAAATTATTTTTTCAGAATTTTCTGGGAAACAAGATGGAATTTCAACTACATTTGTGACCACAAACATGAACGTTAAAGCAGAATTGAATCTTTTAATAACGCACTGAATTTCTAATCAATATCGTTCCAAATTGGATTGAGATCAATTTAATAACTGAACACCGTATATTGTTTGTAATATCACCTTAAAAGTATTCTGTATTTTAATATGTATTTATTTTAATTTGTTGCTACAGTTTAGTTTTGTTTCCCCAAGTACTCAAATACATTATATTATTTTAGTACGAACTAGTACACTTCCTTTTCGTTTGTTTTGATAACTTAAGGTAGCTGTTTAAGTAGTGCAAGTTTAGATTCATTCCAGCAAATAGTCCACCTTCCTGCCACTGCGAATTTACCATTGTATCAATTGACCCAATCAGCTAAATAATCTACTTCTAACTCTTCGACTTTCTGTAAAATAATGCGGTAATTGCTTACTGCCTAAAGCTTGTCTTGATTTGTCTGTTAGCTACACACATGAGACGGAAGGCTTAGAACACTTTGAATTCAATTGAAACTACTGCTGGAAAATCTAAGGAATAGAATTTGTACCCAACGTTTTCAATATATCATTGAACTCCTAAGGCCGAATTTTCATTATAATGATCAATCTAAAATTTTTAAATTAGTGTGCTATTGTAGATAAACGTTTCAATTCGTTCACCTTTAAATTTGAAAGGATTAATCTCTCTGTCAATTAATCATTTGATGAACCAACCATTTGCTGTTTCCATCAAAAGAATTTTCCGAGTGGTATATTCGCTTTTAAAGAATTTTTATTTTGCTTAATCTTAAGAAAGCTTAATAAAAACCATGTGTGTGTTTGTACACAGTCCAGTCTCATTAATGTGACTACCACCTACTTTCGACGTCAACTTGAACTAACCAATCACAAAATGCAGGTGGCAGCACATTGCAGTGGAGTGTATATAATGGATGTCCTAGGGCACCGGAAAGCATTTCAATCGTTGGGGTAATGCAGAAACGTAACGATTTATCCGACGTCTAAAAAGGCATGATTATTGGCTTTCGGGCCAAGGGTGGTAGCATTTCGAAAACGGCTAATTTTGTGAACTGTTCGCGTTCCGCCATGGTAAAAGTATACCGTGCATGGCAAAATGGCACTATCCAAAATCAGCGGCGTGGCACATGTGGTGCACCACGGGCTATGGATGACAGAGGCGAACGAAGGCTACGGAGATGCGTTCGGGCGAATACACGTGCAACTGTTGAGCAACTGACCGCCTAGATGAACCAAGGGGCTACCAAGAGTGTATCCTCAACAACGGTTCAGCGAACGTTGCTGCGCATGGACCTTCGCAGAAGACGCCTGGTTAATGCACCTATGCTGACTTCTGTTCATCGGCGACGAAGGCTGGAGTTTGCACGCCAGTACCACAACTGGACGTCCACAGAGTGGCGACAGGTGGCTTTTTCTGATGTATCACGTTTTATGCTCCATCGGAGAGATGGACGGTGGCGGTATCCGGCGTGAAATGTCTGAAAGCAAACAGACTGCAACAATTGCCGGAAGGATCCAGGCTGGAGGAGGGAGCATTATGGTTTGGGGAATGTTTTCCTGGCGTTCACTGGGTGCACTCATCATTGTGGAAGGCACGATGTATCAGCACAAGTACGCATCTGTCCTTACGGACCATGTCCACCCCTACATGCGAATTATTTTCCCTCATAATGAAGGCATCTACCAGAAGGACAATGCGAGGTATCATAGAGCTCGCAGTATGTGCGTGGTTTGAAGAGCACCAGGATGAGTTTACCGTACTACCCTGGCCAGCAAACTCACCGGATTTAAACCCAATCGGGAATCTATGGGACCAACTCGATCGGGTTGTTCGCGCCATGGATCCTCAAACTCGTAATCTAGCGCAGCTGGCCACGGCACTGGAGTCCGCATGTCTCAACATCCCAGTGAACACCTTCAGAAACCTAATTGACTCTTCCTCCACGTCTCGCAGCAGTCCGCTCTGCCAAAGGTTGGTTATTCTGGCTTCTGACAGGTGGTCACATTAATGTGACTGTGTATATATATATATATATATATATATATATATATATAACATCTCGTTAAACTAAGTAACTGGCAGTCTGTTATATCAATGCCAAATTATTAATGATCGTTTGTATAAAATTTTTAGATCGTCGAATTAATTTCGTTATGATATTCTATTAATCACACTTTACCATTACTTGATTACAATAATCTAGTGTTAAGTTCAATTTTTTTTAACCAATATTAATATTTTTACACCTAAAAACGGAAAAACGTTTCCATGAACCAAACATAAATTTAATTGTTATGGATATTTGGATAGGGAATTTATAGTTAAAAGGTCATATTTGGCTAAACTGCGTCAGACATAATACATATAACGTCAACTAAATAAACTCACACAAGGAAAAATTTACTGACGCAAAAGAGAGAACTACATTAAAGGTAAGCTTAAGGGATCAAACTTCGAACGCTTCAAATAGCAGATTAGAATAATGTGCAAAACCACTGAGTCACTGCAACCCTTTAGTTTTATTATTGATAATGTTAAAAGTCAGCATAATATTACATTAGTTTTTTTATTACGGAAATGTCTTGGGACAGCTACTTCCATGACCGTTCATAGTTGCTTATCCAGCCGAAGTTAAGAACATGCAAACCAGCGAGTCTGCAGCAAAATGTCACAAAACAGTGATTTTAAAGGTGATAGAAATAAAAGTTTTAAAGGTGAAAGAATCAAATAAACTGCAGTAATCGTTAAACTCTTTTCAATGTAATTAAAGTTTTTAACACTACAAAATAGAGAACAAACTACGCCAATACATAAAATTCCTCGTGAAACCGTTCAGTACTAAGATACTCGTGAACAGTATCCATTTTAACGCTCTCCTTTCAAATATTTCTTATATAAGCTCGAAACAAAAGTATCACTCTCACCACGAGATGACAAAATAAATACAAAAAAAAAAAGAACAGTATAAAAGCTGTTATAAAAGAATGTCATCTGCCTGGTAAAAGAAAATACCAAAAGCCTTAAAAACTCCAGGTCCACTCTAATTAGCACCATTTGTCACTTCGATATTTAAGATCGTGTCTTGTTGGGATCTTAAGGCTTTGTTCTCCGAAATAAAAAGCAGAAAAGAAAAATCCGTCGGATATCCGCAATCAATACTTATCAATAACGAAGATCCAAAATTAGAGCCACAGCTTCTCATTTGAAGGAACCAGGACTCAGTAGTGAAGCTGTATATCGTCATTAGAGTCTGAGACAAAAGCTGCTTTTTGCTTCCTGATCGCATTCAAGGTAGAATAAAGTGTCGGAATTTAATATCGAGTCACTTTAATTTTTCCTAGGCAGGCTTAAGAAAGGAAAGTAAACAGCATGTGTATTTGAATGAAACTTTATCGAGTCTGGCAAATCTTTGCAGTAGATTAGCGTAAAAACTTGTTAAGTGCGCTTTCAAAGGATTTGTGATTTTATCTTCTTTGAACACTTTTAGAGCCGGATTTTCTGCGCTTGGAAACTTTACCATTAGTTTATTTCACATTCTGTTTGCTTTCAATTTTCATTCGTTAAGTGTTTTTAAAAAATTATATTGGAGATATGTACAGAGACGCTTATCTTTGAATAGATCTCACTAATCAAGTTTGTGTAAAGTCGCTATTCTAAAACAGTTAAAACAAACTGTTCTAAACAAAATTGAAAATTTAGTTCAATTTTGCAAGTTAATTGAAATTTTTGACGATTGAAATCTGAATTATTCAGAGATATTTGACATTTATATGTTTTATTATTTGAAAGATAATGAATATTCATTAGTTGTTTTCTATAGTATTGTTTTATTATTGTTTATAAATATTACATGGAAGATTAATATGAGCGAATATATAATGAAGATGAAAAATTGAGTAAAATGATTAAGGCCACAATAGTCTTTCATATACATATTATTTTGAAATTTCCTTGCAATATAACGGTTTGTCAATTCTTGTGCTAAAATGAGAAAGACATTGGGTGTCAAAATTGTAAACATAGACTTTCAATAAAGATTGGATTAAGTAAGTGAGACATGCATTAAGGGAGATATGCTTACCTCATACCTTTTAAAACCTGAAATAGAAAAGTTATTGGTAATTGGTAATTATTAGTTAACGTCGTACTAGGGCAACACAACGGGCTATTGACGACGGTCCAGGATCAATCAAATAAGGGTAAGATCAGAGGACAACACCTCGTAATTTTGAACCACGGTCAGATGACGAAGCAACACCTGAGCTGGCACCCCACTCTCCAAACTTCCACACCAACCCAACGTGTGGACTTTCTGCTACGACAGAATTAAGGTGCACATACCGACTCTACACCATACGCTTACAAACATCTATACCCGGACCCTGATTCGAACCAGGAACCTTCCGATCAAGAGGCTACCTTAACCACCATACCGGTTGATCGGCTGAAACTTGAAAAGATAACTTACGAATATGACTACTATAATTTCAAAACTATTTAAAGTTATGGATATTTAAAAAACGTGAGCATTGTTTTGAATTTCTGAATAAATTACATCATCTGACCATGGTTCAAAATTACTCGGACTGTCACCAATAGCCGGTTGTGTTGCATCAGTGCGACGTTAATTTACGACCAACCAACCTCTAAACCAATGGATTTCACACATTTTTACAAGTGAGGGGGTTCCAGGACATAAATTTCCTTATTATTTAGAATTGTGGTTACCTACGAATCTGCGTAAACATAACATTTTACTAAAATTTCATACTCTTTCTTATTGTAAAATAAATTCTTATTGAAATTTAAGATGTCGACGGCAAACTTCCGTGCTTTAATCTTTCAATGTTGATGATCTATTAAATGTTATTTCCTCAAAATAATTAATTACTCTCGCGCAATGTAAAATGGAAGCTGTTAAAATTTTTAATTTTATTTATATGAGCTCGATGTCGCTGTTTGCAAAGAAGTGACTTTGATAAGATGTTAAGCTAATAAAAATCATAATAAAAATCGTAAAAATTACTTTCTGTATAAATATAAGCACCTTCGATTTTAGTATTTTAATAAAAACATAAACATCAAAAATTGACAGTATGTTGAAAACATGCCTAGAATTAATTATATGGTAGAATAATTTTGCACATAAACTAAACTGGCTACATTCAATGTTTAGATTTGAAGTTTCGGGACAAGGCTATTTATTAAAAATTCACGTGGGCCTGTCAAGTTGTTATCGAGTTAATGAAAACATGATACGAATATACCTCAATGGAAGTTTTATTATTATTTTAGTCCAAAACACTTCTATAAATCCATTGTACATGAATAGGTACTAAGACAATAGATCGAAATGTTTAGAATGGTAAAATTCCGTAGAAGCCTAACTAAATCAACCAGTACCGTTAGGTTCAAGTCGTACCTGGTTGTATTTCTCTATGTTTTGTTAAGAAGGCTTTCCAAGTGTGCATATGTTCATTCACTTGACTTTGTTTGGATCACCTTGACCAAATATGGCCCTTGCATAATAAAGTTGAACCTTCCATGTAATGTATTTTACCTATAGTGAATTAATTAAAAAACTCATCAAGGTTACATTATAAGTTGCAAATGTTATTTAATGACTGTTACGCACATATTCACAAGTCTCGAGTTAACTCGAGGATCAGTTGATACGCTGGTCAGAGTTAAATCGAGAATCATCGTAAGTAAGATGTAATCTAGGGCCAAGAACCGTATTCTCAAACGTCGGGTTAAGTAATCCGCGGATCAAAATGATTCCCTCGCTGTGATTGGCTACTACCTTCTCTTCCCGATCACGTGATATTACGACTCCCGAATCTGCATTCATACTAGTCAAACACGCACTTCCGCCTGCTGAATTGATTCTAAATTTTGATTAAATGGAGCGCACATACGCCATTTTAAGGGAGTTAGTACCTTTGAGACCTTGCGTTGCTCGCGAAAACATACTTTTTTCGATTCATCATAAATAATTGAGTTTTGTATATTGTAGTATAAAATTGATACAGTTTAAAGATAATTGTATGGTGTTTAAAAAACAGCAGTCATATTTGTAATTAAAAATATTTTTTTTTATATAAAACCTAGCAAAAATTATACACAACTTCTTCGTTTTGAAATTTACCCACTTAACTTTCCCACAAGATAACTTTTGAAAGATGCACTGTAAAACCCAAATGTTTGCACCAAATTGAAGTAAATGAATGTCTTAATTCTGTGAACTAAGGAATTTGTGATATTTGAAGTACAAATATTTATAAAAATTAAAAGTATTAAAATAAGTCAACTTTGAAATTTTTTTAGCTATGTATGGATCTATAAATAAAAAACTATAGCTCTCATACACAAATACATAGTTCAGAGAACTAAGATCTTCTTTTAGAATAACCATACAAAATTTCTTAACTCTACGTTTATTAGTTATTTTTTAAACTTGAGGGAAAGCTAAGTGGGTAAATTTTAAAACGAAGAAATTATGTATAAGTTTTGCTAGGTTTTATATAAAAAAATATTTTTAATTACAAATATGACTGTTATTTTTTAAAAGCCATACAATTATCTTTAAACTGTATCAATTTTATACTACAGTATAAAAAACTCAATTATTTATGATGAATCGAAAAAAGTATGTTTTCGCGAGCAACACAAGGTCTAAAAGGTACTAACTCCCCTTAATTTGGGTTCGGAAAAAGAATTGTGTGTATGTGTGTGTGTTGGTGTAAAGTGAAGTAACACACTTGCATTGTTAATTTTATTCCATTTTCGTAATAACAAAATAATTTTTATTTCACGACAAATTTGCATCTACCATGGTCATATTCTCTGCTGAATATTGTTTGCAGAGAAAAAAAAGTAAGTAAACAAATTCCTTTCTGACGCCAGGCGATACGGTTCCTCCCGCTCGCGGGCTTTTGCCTTCCCTTGTGTATTCTCCAGCTAACTTGTAAATATATTACTGTTTAATGTCAATAAATTCCTTTATTCGAACCTTGAGAAACCGGTGTGCTGCTCACTCTATACTAATGTTCAGTCTCTCATTAGGTTCTACTCTGGCGAGCCAAAATATAGTTCGAATCAGAACACACCTAGGTATATGTATTATACAGAAAAAGTAATCACGCTCTTGTTCCGATTCACATAAGATCAGTTAAATGCGCGTCGTCGCAAGAATAATGTAATTTAGCACAAAAAGTGTAAAAAAAAAGTGTGTCGTCCATTTTGTTTCGTTCGTTTCTTTCGCAAAAAGATAGTGCAGCGCATGCGCAACACATACGTAACAGAGTTAGTTCGGCGATTTTGGGCCGACCAACCGGTATAGTGGTTAAGGTGTTAGCCTCTGTATCGGAAGGTTCCTGGTTCGAATCCGGGTCCGGGCTTGGATGTTTGTAAACGTATGGTGTAGAGGCGGCTGGTGCACCTTAAATCTGTCGTGGCCGAAAGTCCTCACTTTGGGCTGGCGTGGAAGTTTGGAGAGTGGGGTGCCAGCTCAGGTGTTGCTTCGTCATCTGACCGTGGTTCAAAATTACGAGGTGTTGTCCTCGAATCTTTCCCTTAAGGGGCTGATTCCGGACCGTCATCAATAGCCCGTTGTGTTGCTCTAGTACGACGTTAACTAAAATTACCATTACCATTACCATCGGCGATTTTGGAGGATCAAAATGTAACACCGAAACTGCGGTTTGAACCACGGATCAGGCGTTGTGAATACTGTTTTTTTGATAATCCGGGGTTTATCATTGATCGACGGGTTTACTCGGACTTGTGAATACTGCCGTTAGTGTCAAAACAATGCAAGATTGTGAAAATCTATCACCATAATACATCAAAGGAAAACAGTAAACATCAGGTAATACGGATCGAAATTTTCGTAAGAGTTAAGCGTCTAAATTAAATAACAGAAATACTGTTTTTTTTTGTATCTGGTTGTATTTGAAAAGTTCTTTCCTTCCGTGTCATTTTCTCAATTTATCTTTAAGAGATCTTAACCGCTGAGGTCTTATCCGAAACATCTGTTTCAATTTGCATCACCACGGAACGATACAATCCCACAGAGTAGCTAAAACAACCAAATTACTTAGCAAATGGCGAATGCTCGAGTGTCAGACACAAAACGGAACAAAACAATTCATCCTTCCCGAAATGCTAATAGATGACTAAAAGTCGCAAACAGTGTAACGGGCTCTTTGTGAAACACTGCCCAAATAAAAGACCGAAATTTCCTATTAAAAGTTCCCGTAGTTTTTTCTCACATGCCGCCAACAAATGAGTCTTGTTCCCAATCTAAAAAAGATTAAAACGCGGGCTTCCCGAAATTGCAGTTTGTTGTCCGATAAGTAAGCGGCACAATATATATGCAAATGCAGAAGCATTTAACTCTGAATCAAAGTCTCAATGGAGTTGGAAGCTTTCCATTTCGAAAGGAAGAGTGTTCTGGATTTCTTGTTATTCAATAAAGGGGGAGAAAGTTGGGAGCTCTAAATTAGATAAAAATCAAGACAGAAGGAAAGAAAGTCTGCGCTTCCACCGAGTACCTTCTGCAGATTTCATTTTGAGCAGTTCCGTCGGGAAAGTTTTATAACTTTCGCTTTATGAAATTGAGCTCTTAGCGAATGCATACGTTAGAGGAGAGGAATTGCCTTGAAGTTGAAAACCAATTTTTGCGAATTAGATACCGGGTTCTATTCGGTACAGGTGCAGAGGGCAATACGAGAGGTTCAAGTTCCCTGGAAGTGGTTGTGCAATAAAATAAATATATTTGGAGATCTTTTATAAAAAAGAACTTGCATTTAATGGAAACTTGAGCTTCAAGAGATAATGTCCAGGTTCATGTACTTTTGTGAGTGGTTTAATTACCAAGTTATAACATTTATTTCAAACCAGTAGAAGAACGGATAGCATGTAAGGTAAGCTTTATCAAGTATTTATAGCTACTATTGCAACGCTTCGTTACTCACATTGCATATCTTGTTTATATCCATTTATTATGGCCGACCAACCGGTCTGGTGGTTAAGGTATTAGGGTGGTCACAAAAAATCAACTTTCGAATTTCTACCGCGGCACCCCCCTAAAATTAGCCAATGGGCTAGAAAATGCGATTGGCAAAGTTTTAGCTCATTCTGATTATATTAACCTGTGCCTCATTGAGGTTAAAGTTCAGAGAAATAGCGATTTTTAGCAAAAAATCGTAGTTTTTACGCTTTAAAATCGAAACTATTCGTCCTAGAAACCTGGTGCTTGTCTAATTTCATAGGAAATTTTATTGACTTGAAGTTTGATATCATCCGCTTTTTTTGCTAAAACGGACCGAATGGTATTTAGCATTTTACAGGTAAGGTCGTAGTGAATATCCTCAAAATTGAATTTTTATGCAAAGCCCCTAAAATCATTACAATATTCAATTACATCTGCTTTCCAGATTTTGCTTGCGTATTTTTCATTTTGTACATTAAAAAGGCTTTAGTTAGAGGTATTTTCAAAAATAAATCAAACAACATTCAAATTCAAAATGAAGGAATTAGGAGTAAAGAAGAGGAAGCAAGGGGTAAAAATGACAACAAATAGTGTTCAAATGTATTTACTAATTATACTGTTGAATTATACATCATTACCTTATTATTATTTAAATACTCAAATTAGGTGTTAATTACAAATTAAGATGGTAATGTCTTAGATATTATAGCTTTTAAAGAGTCTTGAAAATTGTGCCTACATTCAGATACAACTTGTTAAAGTACTTCAGATACAACTTGTGAGTGATATTTAGCATTTTTCAGACATTAGGTCATGACCCACGGAATTTAATTGTAGGTAGAAGTGTCATACGACTCCGCAACTGATCTCATCAAAAATAGATTTAGAAATTCCGATTTATAGGGAGGTGTTATGCACTGAGATGGGAAATTGCTTCCACATTTGTTGAGTGAAGAAAATGTGGATCGGATAGCGATTTTGATTACATGTGACGATGAAGAACAGTTGATAGGTGTTCCAATTCTTGAAAATAGTACGAGGATAATTCAGGCAAAAGCTGTATTATCAACAGTTGAACATTGGGGGGGGGGAATCCAGGCTTGATACAACGGCATTGTTTTGATACAACGGCAGTAAATACTGGTCGCCTTAAGAGAACCTGCGTTTTGCTATAGCGGATATTAGAGAAAAACTTTCTGAATTTAGCATGTCGCCACCATATTTTAGAAGTTGCTTACAAAGCAGTTTTTAATTGCAAAATGGGCACATCCACTGGTCCTCAGCCAGATATTTTCTGAAAATTCCAGACTGGGTGGTCAAAGCTAGACAAGAAGAAATACAAACAGGTATAGAAGATGAAAATATTAGAAATAAAATAAGTTATCCAGACCAAATTTCAAGTTTTCTTTTTGAACAATTAAGATAACGACAGCTCTGAGATGACTATAAAGAATCCATCCAACTTTGCTTAGTTCATTTAGGGCGTCTTCCTCAAAAAGACATAACTTTTAGAGTACCTGGCGCTATTCATCACGCCAGATGGATGGCAATTGCCATTTATTCTCTTAAAATGCATATTTTCAGCGATGAATTTTCGTTAACTGATTTAGAGAGAAAAGGTATTGCATATATTTGTTTATTTATAATCAATATTTATGTAAAAGCATGGTTCAATGCCCACAAACCCACTTTGGCCCCCAACCTAGACCTATAGTTATTAAAATCTTTAGTTAGCTACAGGAAAATTGATAAAGAGGTTGCAGACAAGGCCATGTCTAAAATAATAAACCATCTGTGGTATCTGAACTCGGAGCAAGTTGCATTTTCAGTTTTCGATGTTACTTTGGAAAAAAATGCCAAAACAAGCATGGTTGAAAAATTAAGGTCCGAAGTAGAAAATGATGAAGATCATTGTGATGATAGAGATGTAAAACCAAAACTCAGTCTCCCACAAGTTGTTCAATTATTGGACAAAGAAATTAATTATTTTGTTTCTGCTTGAATTCTAATTTTTTTTAAGAGATTTGAAATCGATACAGATTTTTTAAATACTGATCCCGATATATGGTGTGAAAATCAACATTATTTAAAAGGTAAAAAAATAGTAAACGGTTTAAGGGTTGTTAAAGATACTGCTGAGAGAGAAGTAAAATTAAATAAAGACTTTACTTCCTCTTTGACGAAAGACGAAGAACAACGGCAGTTCCTTTTACAAGCAGTATCTGAATGTAGACAC
Source organism: Metellina segmentata (assembly GCA_947359465.1). Taxonomy (NCBI): domain Eukaryota; kingdom Metazoa; phylum Arthropoda; class Arachnida; order Araneae; family Tetragnathidae; genus Metellina; species Metellina segmentata. The sequence continues at coordinate 32,539,629 of OX375878.1, read as the reverse complement.
ATTTTTCCGGGCTCTTCAAAAGCTACAATATCTAAGACATTGCCACCTTAATTTGTAATTACCACTTAATTTGTATATTTAAATAATAATAGCATAATGATGTATAATTCAACTATAATAAAATACAGAATTAATAAAATACATTTGAACACTATTTGTTGTCATTTTCACTCCTTGCTTCCTCTTCTTTACCCCTAATTCCTTCATTTTGAATTTGAATGTTGTTGGATTTATTTTTAAAATAACTCCAACTAAAGCCTTTTTAATGTACAAAATGAAAAATACAAAAGCAAAATCTGGAAAGCAGATGTAATTGCATATTGTAATGTTTTTAGGGGCTTTGTATAAAAATTCAATTTTGAGGATATCCACAACGACCTTACCTTCTCAATTGCTCTAAGCATGAATGATAATGATAATACGAGAAGGAAAATCCTAATTGTCCCTATCCCAAAATTGGGGACAGTTTGGAACAGTTTTTTTCGTTAGATGCTGGTCACTACATTGTAATTTTCGATGCGAAGATAAACCACTAAGAGTTCATGAAATAAAATTAAAAAATATAACAGCATTTTGTTTACTTTTACTGGTATTAAATATTACCTCCATTAAATGCAGGGCAAAAAGCACACCTTTGGCATGTTTTACCACAGTTATATTCTAAACGTCTACTTCAATGTGATCGCAATATCTTGTTCAAATGCGATTAGGCATTTTTTTGCTGGTAAACCAATTTTTCGCTCATATTTTCTTTTCTATCTTCCAGATTTCTCATTACTTTCTATAATTAGATTGCTGAAGAATTTCATTACACAGTTGAGAGCTCTCAATTATGTTTTAACAATGTTATGATGTCCATAGATCAGATCAAGGATATTTATAGCAGGCGGCGAAATTGACGAATGAATCTCTTAATGATCGATTTTATATTTTTTTACGTTGTTGTAATTCGACTGTAAACAAATATCGCTAATATATGTGTAAATTACGTTACAGATTGTGAATTTCGATATTACGTTGGTTGGGTTTGGATGTTTTAGCGTAAGGTGTTTTGTCGACAGTGCGCGAAACAAAAAACACAGACAAAGGAAAGTATCGACATGAAAAACCCAAGGAAAGTTTTACTGACACATCATAGCGAAATGCAACCATATGAAGTTTCCTACAACTCACAGGTTTCCAGAAAACAGCGGACAACTCATTGATACAATCTAACCTATTAGGAATCTAGACACAGAAAAATATGATTAATTCTGAAAAGTTTTGATTTTAGTTCGAACTTAGAATTGACTTATCTGTGTTGTAGGAAACATGATTGGTCACTAGGGTGGTCACAAGGTATACGGATAAATTTTTTTTTCGCCCAATCTTCCATCGCACCCCCTAAACGTTGCCAATAGGCTAGAAACAGAGATTGGCAAAGTTTCAGCTCAACCTGATAATATTAATCCGTGCATCATTGAAGTTAAAGTTAAGAAAAACAACGATTTTTAGCAAACAATCGTAGTTTTTACTCCTTAAAATCGAAACCATTCGTTCTAGAAACCTGGTTCTTGTCTTATTTCATAGGAAATTTTACTGGCTTGAAGTTTAAACTCATCCACCTTTTGTATTAAAACTGATAGAATGGTTTTTAAAACATTTTTCAGGTAAGGTCGTAGTGTATATCCTGAAAAGTGAATTTTCATGCAAAGCCCTAAAATCATTACAATATTCAATTACATCTGTTTTCCAGATTTTGCATTTGTACTTTTCATTTTGTACATTAAAAAGGCTTTTGTTGGAGATATTTTCAAAAGTAAATGCAACAACAATCAAGTTTAAAATGAAGGAATTAGGTATAAAGAAGAGGAAGCAAAGAGTAAAAATGACAACAAATAATGTTCAAATGTATTTTATTAATTATATAGTTGAATTATACATCCTTATATTATTATTATTTAAATATACAAATTAAGTGGTAATTACAAATTAAGGTGGTATTGTCTTAGGTATTGTAGCTTTTGCAGAGTCCGGAAAAATTTGCCTATATTCAGATACAACTTGTAAAAGGAACTGCCGTTGTTCAACGTCTTTAGTCAAAGAGAAATCTTTAATTAATTTTACTCCTCTCTCAGCAGTGTAATTAACAACATTTAAACCTGTCACTATTTTTTTAGCTTTTAAATAATGTTGATATTCACACCATATATCGGGATCAGTATTTAAAAAATCTGTATCGATTTCAAATCTCTTAAAAAAATGTAAAGTTTGAGCAGAAACAAAATAATCAACTTCGTCCAATAAATGAACAACTTGTTGGAGATTGAGTTTTGGTTTTACATCACTATCATCTTCATCATTTTCTACTTCTGACCTTAATTTTTCAACCATGCTTGTTTTGATATTTGTTTCCCAAAGTATCATCGAAAAATGAAAAGGCAACTTGCTCCTATTTTAAGTACCACAAATGGTTTATTATTTTAGACAGTGCCTTGTCTGCAACCTCTTTATCTATTTTCCTGTATTGAACTAAAGATTTTAATAATTGTAGGTCTAGGTTGGGGGACATTATACTAGGCAAAGGTCAATTATTCTCTCGAAATGTATGTTTTCAGGGATCCATTTTCATTAACTAATTTAGAGAGAAAATTTATTGAAGATATTTGTTTATTTATAGCCATTATTTATGTAAAAGAATGGTTCAATACCCACAAATCCACTTTGTGCCTCAATAATATTTTAATCATTGTATGTCTCGGTTGGGGGACAAAGTGGGTTTGTGGGCATTGTACCATGCTTTTACATAAATATTAACTATAAATAAACACATATCTTCAATACCTTTTCTCTCTAAATTAGTTAACGAAAATTGATCCCTGGAAATATACATTTAGAGAGAATAAATGGCCTTTGCCATCCATCTGGCGTGATAAATAGCATTAGGTACTCTAAAAGTAATAGTCTTTTTGAGGAAGACGCCCTAAATGAATTTAGCAAAGTTGAATGAATTCTTTATAATCATTCCTGGGCTGTCCGGTTTTTAATTGTTCAAAAAGAAAACTTGAAACGTGCTCATTTTGCAACTAAAAACTGCTTTTAAAACAACTTCTAAAATATATATGGTGACGAAATGCGAAATTCAGAAGGTTTTTCTCTAATACCTGCTCTAGCAAAACGCAGGTTCCCTTAAAGCGACCAATATTTACTGCCGTGGTATCAAAACACATTGCCTAGATTTCACAACTGCCTCCACTGCTGATGATACAACTTTTGCCTGAATTATCCCCTTACCATTTTCAGGGATTGGAACACCTATCAACTGTTCTTCATTGCTACAAGTAATCAAAATCGCTATCCGCACCACATTTTCTTTACTCAACTAATCTGGAAGCAATTTCCCATCCCAGTGCACAACAGCTCTTTCTAAATCGGAATTTCTATATCTATTTTTGATGCGATCAGTTGGTTGCTGTAGGAATTGCTGTCTGCGGAGTCGTATGACACTTTTACCTAGAATTAAATTCTTTGGGTCTTGACCTAATGCCTGAAAAGTGCTAAATACCACTCACAAGTTGTATCTTAATATAGGCACATTTTTCAAGACTCTAAAAGCTACAATATCTAAGACCCAATTTTAATTATTTATCTAATTTTATAAAATTTAATTTATCTACCACCTTAATTTGTAATTACCACCTAATTTGTATGTTTAAATAATAATAATATAATGATGTATAATTCCACAATATAATTAATAAAATACATTTGAACACTATTTGTTGTCATTTTTATTCCTCTCTTCCTCTTCTTTACCCCTTATTCCTTCATTTTAAATTTGAATGTAGTTGAATTTACTTCTGAAAATACATCTAACAAAAGCCTTTTTAATGTACAAAATGAAAAATACAAAAAGCAAAATCTGGAGAGCAGATGTAATTGAACATTGTAACGTTTTAGGGCTTTGTAATTCACTTTTGAGGATATCCACTACGACCTTACCTGAAAAATGCTAAATGCAATTCTATCAGTTTTAGCAAAAAAAGTGGATAAGATGAAATTTCAAGCCAGTAAAATTTACTATGAAATAAGACAAGAACCAAGTTTTCAGGACGAATAGTTTCGATTTAAGAGTAAAAAAATAAGATTTTTTTGCTAAAAATCGCTGCTTTTCTTAACTTTACCCTCATAGAGACACGGGTTAATATTATCGGATTGAGCTGAAACTTTGCCAATCACATTTTCTAGCCTATTAGCAACTTTTAGGGGGGGGGGGTGCCCCGGTATAAATTCGAAAATTGATTTTTTGTGACCACCCTATTGGTCACCCATATAGAAATTTTCATATGTAAATTAAAATTTCACCGTACGCGAAAAGAACGGGATTTTAAGGTATCCAAACGTGGTTAAAAGTGTAATTTTTGACAAAAATACCAAAAAAGTTTTTGATTTTTTCACAGAGTATTTATTTGATTTTCGAAAATATATTTGATTTTTTCTTTAAGTTAATTACTTGCAGAGGTATTAAGATTTTAATCAAGTTGAGAAACCGGATGTAGGTATGGAAAACACCGGAAATGGCCGTTAAAAAACCAAAAACCCTTCAAAATTTTAATTAAAAACATTTTTTTTCAAATATATAATTTTAGAATGTTTTTTCAAATCTTTAAAAGGTTTCTCTTTTGGAAATATTGTGAACATTTTAAAAGAAAAGTGAAGAACAAAATTGTCTACACAAACAAGTAAAAGCAAAAGAAAGCAAACAATAAACCTCAAACTATTTTTTACTCTAAATTAATATTTATGTATTTTCTTCACTTCAAATATTATTACACGAAAAGGTATTGATGGAGTCTCGCAAAACTTTGAGAACTTGTTCTTTATAATGTTGTCTAGGAAATAAACTAGAATAACTTTGGTGAATTGAAAAATGTTTAAATTATGGCCGTTCATATATAAGAAATAGGACTGTAAAACTATCAAAAATCTTGTATTCACTATTCGATCGCTTGTAAAATTTTCGTTTATTTAAATATCCTTTTGATTCTATTTAATTCCCTTGGAAAATGCATTTAGTTAATTTTGGTAGCATCATTTTTCAAATTGGTTGAATAAATTTTCGTGTAGTACATTTGAAGTTTTTGTCAAATTTCTTTAAAATATACATTATTATCATCTTTACAAAGTTATTAATGTATATTTTAAATATTTATAGCCCAATGCTATTGTTAAATAACACTAAGCATAAAAATATCAGTAAAATGTTTCTATACCACTTTAAAAAAAAGGGTCTCGAACGTGTTACGATACCTTAAGCATAAAAAAATTAAAACTATCTTGTATGAATATAATTTGGTTATCGATTATGTTCAAAACACTCATGGCAAGTAAAAACCTGTTTAGTGGGGAAAATATCACTCTCTTAACCACAAAATTTTCGAGTAGTGTAGTGTTGCTTTTTTACTCCACAAGAAACATAATGACTAAATTACCACATCTATTGGATGAAAGAAACACAAGAAAAATCCTATTGGTCTTGAAAGTCGAAACAAGGTTAGTCATGCAAAGAAGGTTACCGTTTTCAAAACTGGTATATGCGTGTGAACCCCTCACTAGGTCAAAGAGCTTTTATTTCATTATCAAAGGAAAAGAGAGTGTTGGAAAAAAATATATCTATATATATTAATTTTAAAAACATTGGACAGTAATTTGAAAGGTGTTTATAATGTTCGTAATCCATTCAATGATAGTGTTATGTTATTTAATGATTTCCTTACATATAAATAAAACTTCATCCAAAATACGTAGAACTGTATCATTATTATCATGGAATAATGATGGAGAATTGGATATCATGGAGAATTGGTTCGAGGATTCTGAATTGTTACTTTCATTGAAATGTTAAATCCTTCTGTCTATTGCAAGGGTCATTGCTGAAAATTTCCATATTGTGTTTAAAAGTTAAATAATTTCACAATAAATCAATTGAAAATTATAATTGAATAAAATATAATACGTGAATAACACGAATATTCGTTATCAACTGAAAATTCAATCCTCTCTAACAAGAAAGGTAATATTAATCATTTTTAATTTTGTATTAATTAAAACAATACTTGGATAGAATTGAATGCGCGTTATACTGGAACAACACACAATGGGCAATTAACGACGATCCTGGATGAATCAAGAACTGTAGAATCCACAAATATGAAACGAACTATGATAAAGTTTTGATTGATTTCTGTTAATTAGAGAGCTATAAATAATTTTCTTTGCCGTTAGAGAAACCTTTTAATCTGAAACTGCAACATCTTATAAAGATTTGAAGAGCTTTGAAGCAGTAATAATTGGATACTTTAAGCCATAGCAAAAATAAGTAAAGTATACTTTTGAAAATAGAAGGAAACGTAATAACACGTTGACCTATACAAAACAGAAGGACTTTCGTCACCGTGACTTTTAAGAAATGGGGAGATCAAACAACCACAATAATGGACTTGGAGATGAATGGATTTGCTGGAATTGGTCAGATCAATGATTATGAAGCTTATTAGAGGAGGTTAAGACTTTGAATTTCTTACGGAAACGGACAGATCATTTTAACGCCGGGAGTGCTTGACCTGCGATGCACGTGCTCATCGATGAACGAAAATGTTAAAAGTGTGTACCTCCCAAGCCTTGTAGTATCATCCCTAAAACATCGAAGCTGAATTGAACAACACCACAGCACTGAAGTGCCAAACCTTGATGAGAACCACTCTCCTGAAAACTTCGCATCAATTTAACTTCGACCCCTCAAAACACATATCCACCTCCTTGGCATTCCTACTGTGATGTTAATGGCTGGTAATATGGAATGCTGTGGAGTGTAGGCAAGACAATTTTTTTAGTATTGTTAAGAATTAAAAACTTCAGGGTGGCTTACTTAAACGTCGAAAATTGCCCTGTGGTGGCCAGCGTCTGATGCCAAAAACCTGTTCCAAAATGTCACCATTTCTATTCTAGGAACAATTTGTTTCATTTTCTTGGATCCTAATCATTCCCTTTAGAACAAAAGGGCAGTTTTATCTCGATGAGGTATCACGTCATTCCCAAAAACTGACCACATCTTGATAGGGGATATCTGGTTATTAACTAAATTAACTAGATCTTGGACGAAATATCTCTTCGAAACCCCTTGGAAGTTAATATTTTGTACATAAATTGCAATGAGTAAGTATTATGTCGTCTTTAATATCAACGTACGTCTCAATTCCACATAGTATGATTCAAGAAAGGCACTTGATATTTTTGTCAAAAATCAAGCTTTTATTATAAATTAGATTCTTTCTCACTTCAATTAGTGCAGCAACAGATTTGAAAGGTGCTTTTGATCTAAATAAACTTATACTGCGAAAGAATTAAGTAATTTGAGAGTTTAAAAGACAAAGTTGTTGGTTGAATTAAGTATTTAGGTAAACAGGTACCGAATATTTCAGTAGATTTCATCAGTGGTTTACAAACCATTCATAGAATTCTAATCCTTTGTACTCATGTTTAGTTGAATGAAGAGGGGATCCATTAATGTTTATTCGTGCGTATTTTACGCCTGAAACACAGTGAATACTTTTAAAAGGACTGAAACGACTTGCTTTTACACATCCATAAAAACTGTTTGAATTGTTTTATGTTTTGAAGCGGTTGGATAACTTTATCAAGGACTAAATGAACGAAATCTATCCTTTTGACAAAAGGTTTCAGAAATTGCTATTGGTTTGTTACGTTAAAATTAAAACGACAAAGCACTTGTTAATTAACTATCCATTCATTAGTTTCATGATTATATAATGAATTTCAACACCGTATTTATTATGCTTCTCAAAAGACACAAATTTATTCCGAATCTGTGGAGACTAGTCAGAGAAATTAATCAATGAATTCAATTTAATTAACACGCTTTAAAAATTTATTTTGTAAACACGTTCAAAAGGGAGTAAGGAAAAATATTTTTACAAAGCAAATTATAAAAAATATGGTAGTTTAGAAAATTTAATGGTCATAATTGATTAAGTGGATAGTTCAAAGTAATATCTGATAGTTATTTATAGATAGTTTAGTGCCCTAACACTGAACTGACTGATAATAAAAACTCATTTGAGTTTACTACTCATTCGCATTAGAAAACAATTTAAAATTAATTAATTTACATAACACTTTTGAAGCAGTTTGTTAGAACTTCAAATCAAACATTTTATGGTTCATCTCGTAAATTCTCGTAATCTCTGAAATTATTTCATCAGAAATTAACGCCAGAACCCGGGCTAAAGACACCAATTCTGGAAGCTATTTGTTTACTTCACCAACACTTCCCTAATTTAACTAAAAGACATGTTCACAACTGCGTGACAACTGCCAACTTCTGGGAGCCAGATTATAATTGGTTTACTGTGCATTTTTAATCCATTGACAATATCTATCTGAATATTTTAAATTTAATACAAAATGCTTATGTTGAAATTTCCCAACCTCAGTTTGCAGTCCATTTGTGTCCAACGGCTATGGCGGTTAAGTAGTACATTAGTGAAAACGTCAAGGTACTACCATATCGCTTGAAGCTGAAAAGCTTTTAGCCTCTAGCGATGTCTTTTTAATGGTTGGTGAAGTGTGTGGGGTCTTTTTTTTTGTGAGACAGGTGTCAAAATACTGAGACCGTTTACGCCTTAGAAAACCCCAGAACAACCGAAACTGTCTTTGACGTCTTGGTCCATGGAGGTTCTCAGAGACAAAACAGTTTCGCTGCATTGTGAAATACATTTTGAGACGCGAGACATAAATTTATCTCTCTCATATTTATTTGATATGAATGTACGAAGCCGCTTTTTTAATAGAAGTACTAGTCCACTTTATATGACATTGCATTTAACTAGATTTTTATTGTATTTTCATGAACCCAAACGATACACAGAAAAACAGTCCAACAAAGTGCGGGCTGTTATTTTTCAGATATTTTATCTTCAAAAGTTTCTTTTCAAGAAATATGTCACTATATTTTTAAATGAACAGAAAGGAAGTTGTCTATTCGTGAAATAATGTCTTTTTAAGCATTTGGAAGCGATTGTTTAAAACTTCGAGAATAAAAATAAACAAAATGAAAAGCACTACGGGATAAAAGTGAACAAATTAGAGATTTAGATGGGAAAAGTGCTTTTTATGGATTAATAAAATAGATTATTAAAACAATATATAGAAATATTTATTAAAATAAAATACCCGTTTATATATAAATGCGCTATTTTAAGACAGTATACTTCCAATTGATCATAAGCAGTATCCATTTGAGAAATAAAGTGTTAAAGTAATTTCAAATTAAATTTCACTACTTAAAATTTGTAATTGAATAAGAACCAGCAGTAAATCTTATATAATATGAATGTTTCAAGAAAATGAGAGATGGAAAATTTACATACGTTTAATCTACAATATATAACTAATTGCTACTCAATTTGTAAGTGTATAATTTTAAGCAACATTTAATTTAAATATTTGTATCCTCTTTCATGAAAAATTGAGCAAAGAAAGTTTTCTGTTTGTCCGTGGTATAATAATGATTTACCAATTCATAAGTGTATTCAGAATTTCTTTCGTTGGTTAGCAGAAAATAATTGAAATATTTTCCACATCTGAGCACGCTTTTATTGTAAGTTCAATTCTAGTCAATTTATTTAACTGTTGATCTTCTTGATCACCAATTGCAAATTTTCTCTATTATATATAGTATTGGAGTTAGTTTCGAGGTTGAAGAAATACAGGCCTTTCCTTGTAACTTGTCTTTACTACTACTATTTACCAGAACAATCCCTTTTCTCTTTCGTTGAAAAATGCCAGCAAAATATAAGTGTCAGAAAAAAAGCTTACTGTTTTCAGACATTAATGTGTTTGATATAATTAAATACATGGATATCAATTTATACAATCCTTTTCCACATTAAAAGTATAAATTGTAAGTAGTTTCATACATCATGTAATTTTCTCCTATACCCCTCTTATATGGAAAGTAGTTTTAATTGTTTTGAGTCCTTAAGGGGGTAATTGTGGCCAGCTGGTACACATACCAGGAGGAAAAAAAGGTAACAAAAATATTCCTCACGTCTAAAATAAATAAGTATTTTCTTGCTTTTTCAATCTCCTTTCAACAAGCAATTTCTTTTTTTTTGTGGCTGAAATGTAGTTTTTGGGTTCACTTGAGAAAACAGATGAGAATCAGCTCAAAAACTTCTGTACACGTGATGAAATATATTGTTAAAATATTTATTTTTCTTCAGAAAAGAGAATAAAGTAGTATGAAATAAAAATCATAAATAAATTCAGGTTAAAGAGCTGACAGTGGAAATAAAAATGGAGTGTTTGTACATTGAATAGTTTCGCCCCATTTCTAGTTATTATCCTTTCCGGGTCCTTCTACTACAAAATCAATGTCTTGCGCGTTTAACGTATTTTTTTATCTGTCTATCTGGTGTGCCCGTACTACGTTCAAACGTGTTTGTATATATTTCATTAAAATTTGCATAATGTAAGTACTTACAAATATTTGGTAACTGAACTTAGTTGCGTTAGCTTGTCTGTCTTCATTTTATATGTCTGATTTTGTGTTTGCACAATCGCTCACAGATTTTGTTCCATATATTTTAATACAGATTCATAAATTTTATACATCATATTATAGTTTAGTATATACAATATTTAAATGTTCTTTGTTTACGTTTTTAGAAAAGTTGCTTGAAAAAACATCTGAAAACTACACTTAAAACTACCATAATTTGGTAGTTTTAGAGATGCTGGAATTCATATTGAGCATATTGATCTCTTGGATTGTTTTACTAATATTGCTGAAAATAAATTATTTTGTCAAAAATTGTTTTCAAGGAATTTAAACTCTGATACTTTTATCTATTTTGAGCATTATACTTTCTTTGCGAAACATAAAAGATCCCAAAATATTTGGGACACACGATATTTGGAACGAATAAAAAGGGAAACGAAATTCTTATTCACTGCTTACGTGATATTATTTTCAGTCTTTTCGCTCAGAGTTAATTTAAAATCGCTCAGAGTAATTGTGGTTGTAAATTGTGACAAAAAAGCGAAATCTCAAGATAGTAAGGATAGCAAATTAATATCTTCAGAACAACGTATTTTTCAAGCAAGCTTTACTTTAGTTTCATCTCGTTGTTTTTTGGTTGCAAATTTACTAAATATTTATCTTTAAAATAATTGTAATTCCTATTTTCATCACACGGCAACAAAGCAATAACTTATCCGAATTAAAGTGATATTTAAATTAGACTAAAATTAATTAGAAGTGGAATTTATGTTAAAGTTAAAAAAAGCTGAACCAAGACTTGAAATATAAAATTTCTTGATCCTAGTAACATAAGGTAAAGATTCTTTATTATGAGTTGAAGCTATATTTAATACAGTTATTGTATATCGACACTCAGTGCTAAAGGTCGTATGTCTAAAAGCTGCAGTTTTCAGGACAGCAAAATACTGATTTCCCCCTTATAATTTGATTCTATTATTATATGCTTTAGGTTTCGTTCTTAGTTTATTGGATCAGCTAATGACATAAGAGATTTTGCCACTAGGGGGAAATCACAAAATGCCACTATATAAAAGAAAAAACGGAATTTTTGACATACGACCTTTTGCATTTTGAGTGATGACAAGTTAAAGGTTTGTTGAAAACTGTGAAGAATGTCAAACTGATTTACCCTTTTGTGGAAAAGGGGTATGATGATTTTTTATACGTAAGATAAAATTGATTATTCTAGGTATTTTTTTCAATATATAGTTAACCAATTCTACCAGAGTAAAGTAGGGTAATTCTGTTATAAATAAGCCCATAACAACTGCTCGAAAAAATGACGTTTGCATGACAGATTGCTTACACTTGGGTGATACGTGGAAGGTGTAATTTTACTGATCCCTTATCTACTTACCCTTATCTTTACTGCATATCTTAGAAAATACATATTGAAAAGTCGATTTATTTATCTTCATATGACTTGATGACAGTCATTGTAAATTTCATGTAACTTTATTGTTATTGATCCCAAATTCCAAATACGATAAAAGTTCTGAATCGCTAAGGAATGTGTAGTGTGGTTGGATGTTTGACTCAAGAGCCATATATGGCCAAGGAGCTCCAAGAGACGACACGTAAACGGACACACACAAAAATAGACTTACTGACACAATAGAAGAATTATATACACCCAAGGAATGGGAACCGAGTCGCCTACAACTCGCTAGAGCAGTAGTGAGTCGAAACAAGTAGTGGATTCTACTGCAAATATAACGTTTAAGATTATGTAAGTCAGAATCAAAAGATTTTCCTTTTTACCATACTGTAATAACATTGGAGTCTGTTTAGGTTCATTTCTTTCTAACATTTGGAAATTCATTTAAGATATTTTTACACATACAAATAGGAAATCGTACAACAGAATTTACGGAACGCCCAAAGCTTTAGTGAAAAGCAGGTTTTATCTGGTTCTGTTGGTTTATAGCTCTACGGTCGTTTTGTGCTAATAGTTCACACAGGAACTACGTCTTAGTTACTTGAAAGTATTACAACAAACATCCATGTTTTGACTGAAATTCAAAACCAGAGAACGTGTAACTGAAGAAAAGCGCGAGTCCCTCGTCTACGAGGAATGTTGGGGCATTTTTACATGCAATCGCAATTTAATATTTGCAGAAATATTAATACGTGTACTTTAAAAGAGCCTATGATTCCTTTACCTATCACGACTTGTAGAATGTTTGTAACAACTACACTTAGAAATGGTAGAGGATTTAATAAAATTGAAAATAAAAGTAGCATGAAAGTTTTGGCAATTTCAATTGAATAGATTTCTTAAATTCAATCACGATATGCCTTTTTTTACAACAGATTCCTTCGGATTTCCAACACAGAACTTAAATCCTGTCAAGTGGTGGCACCGAATACATTTATTAAAAAATAAATAGGATATGAATACAAAGTGCATGCAACCTGCAGTAACCGAAAATTAGAATATATTATAAATACAACAAACAAAAAATGGTTTTACGAAGTGAAATTCTTTATAGAAAGCACAGGCGAACACGTATTGTTCATGGTTATCCTTCTTCCATCATGAACATAAATAAGTTCTCTTAATTCTGAATCTGCGTAAGTATTACAAAAGTGGCCGGTGTTTGGACAAAAAAAAATTGATGGTTTATTTGTAATTAATAGTTTTGTGATGGTAAATATCATAAAATGATCTGTTATTTGGTCAGACATGGTCGAATTCCAGTAGGGTTAACATTTAGGAAACTGATTGTATTTTAATTGTGTGTGATATCAGAGGCAGACAAGGGTATGCGTGTGTGTGCGGGACAAACTAATTTCCACACCGCAACTGCTGGCTTGGTTTACTACACAAGCTAGTTACCATATTTATCAGCGTGAACATTAATCCCTCTGAGGCCAAAACTATTTAAATTTGTAGGAATATTCTGTACATGATATTTTATTTAAAACAAACCTGAATAAATGTGAAAATATTTTTAAATAGAGTGATTTGTTTTTTCTTTTGTTTTTGACTAAGCCGGATATTGTGATGGCTATTCGTCGAATCACGAAGAATATTTAATAACAAATTTGTTTAAAAGGTTTTTATCACATACCTAAGTCATCATATATATTTTGAGTCTCTAATTTCCGTACACCCACCATAAAAATGACATAACATTAACCTTTTAAACGTAAGACATAAAAGTAAAAGGGCATTTCTTGTCGTCACAGGTCAAATAATTTAAATAATATTTAGTTTTGAATTTTTTGTAGTTAATGACTCTGCAAGGGTATCTCAATAAGCTGCATAAAAAAGAAAAGGCTAAAAACATAATTTAAAAAACATAAGATCTAATATGGTTTTTCAAAAGATTAAAGTGATAAAAACAAGAAAACTTTTATACTTACTTTTGGATAACGCAGTGACTTCAACTGCGCCAAGACGTTGTTGCTGTCATTGTGGTTTCCATACCAATTGTAGTAGTAAATTCCAGTCTTAGTGTCATTTAAAGTGGCAAAACATATTTGATTTCCATCTGGTGACCACCAGAGGGCACTATTAGATTGTAGAATTTCTTCTGCAAAAAATATAGAACACTTAGAAATTGCATTACTGAATGATACTACTATATGAAGTAAAACATAAAAGCACATATATGTACATAAAAATTCCAAATCAGAAAATTACATTTAAATTTTTTAATCACACTAAAAAAGAAATTTTCCCTAGGAATTTTAAATCAAATTTTGAAGATCGAAATCAACCCATATTTTAAGCATTTACTCAAATGAAAACTTTAAAAAGATAATAAAATGATGAAATAATAAAGAGTACTATTTAATCAAATGTAATTTATTTTACGGAATAGCTGAGATTTGATTTATAAAATTAGAGGAAATTAAATTTGTTTGACATTTCAAAAACTCAATTAGTTTCAAATAATTTGAGTTGCGTTTAACTTTAAAGCAAGTTTAAATTTCGGAAGGAGCATTTCCTTTACGATTATTACATAGCTGTTTAATTAATAGTAACATTTCCTTTTAAGGTAAGTATCCTGTGATTACTTAAGCCGTTAAGATATATAATGTAGTTTGCTCATCCAGCTAATCAAATTGCGTTAGGAAGCAAGCGCAAGATAGCAGGCAGGCATGTTCAATTTCTATCTGTTATCTTGAGTGCTTTTCGCTGCTCTGGTTCAGCATAAAAATTACTGAATTATATCATTTATTAGGCAGCAACTGATAAGAGAATTTCTGAGTAGCATCCACAACGGAATATAACTACATGGACGAATGGACAGTAAGTATACTTATACATTTAGCACAGACTATATGCTCTTGGATGGACATATACAGTGGCTTCATCAAGATAAGCATGAAACAGTATAACGAGTAGGCTTGGTAAAGATGATTCATATATCCTTAGTCAAAGGAATGCAGTAGGCAATGGTTGAGATTACTGTAAAATAACAGAAAGATACGCTACCTTCATGAAATTCTGCTCAAAATGAGCAGCAGATCGCTTATCAAAGATAGAACAACGTTTCAGTTCTTCTTAGGCTATTGCCATTAACAAGCCAACCTCAATAGATTTAGACTGAAGGGCCCATCCATCTGTGCATGACATAAAGGCAACACTCTTCTCCGCTGCTCATCTCTAACCTATGAGAAATCACTAAATAACACCACATCAGGAATCCTTCAAGCCATCTAAGCCTGGAATAGAGAACTATATTCAAGCATTAAGATTGCGTGGAACGTATAGGCAAGCTGAAATCTCCCCCGAATACATCTCAAACTCCGGAGAACATCTCAAACTTCAATCAAGATCGTGATTATGGGAACACGCTAGCTACTTTATTTCTGCATTATTGTCTCTGTAAAGTTTGTCCTCAACCAGGATCTCTTCAAGTAGAAGATAATTTTTAGTTGAAAATCCATACCAACTGGTGCTGCATAAATGAACAGGAAACGTTTTCATGATTATTTGGTACCTTAGCATTTTCACTTAAGGCCATGTTAAGATCAGTGTGGATTTTTAGTGGAAAATTGATCAATTCCAACTAAGTACTACGACTAAAAGTAATGTGTTGCGTAACATTAATAGATTGGTTGCATTTCCCAGGTTCTTTTCACAACAGCGAACGTCAGAATACAGAGCTATATCAACTATTAGCACAATAATGGACCCTTGTGGGCACGTAATTCACTTTTCATAACATTGATTAAAATGGAATTCTAATAATTTGGTGGTAGTATATAGTGACTTTTCTTGTATAGCCTAATTGTCTTGGTCAACGTTACGCGATTTTGGTGTAATGTAGTAACGTTTCTTCCTCCGTCTTCTCCTCAAACACAATAGTGACTAAATAACCACATTTATTGCTTGAGAGATCCATAGATTCTTTAAACCTTTAGAAAGACAATTCTTCCTATTCTCAGAAGAAAATCCTCTAGAAAGACTCTATTGTTCCTTTACTTCGAAAAGTAATATCTCTTTATAGATTTTACTAGTCCTTTCCTTCGACTATAATCCTTTGGAAATATTATATTGATCTCTTCGTTGGATTAGAATGCCATTGAAAGATTGTATTGATAATATCCTTTAAATAGAATCAACTGTAAAGATACTTTTTCGTCATTTCCTTGAATACAATATTTTGAAATGCTAACTTTTTATGTTTTAGGAAGTGATTTACAGTAGAAAAGCATGATAGAAACTGTTTTTCTACCACTTTATCTTTTGTATCTTTACTACTTTTTCAAATCTTAATTAGTGATTTACATTTAAATAGAAGGTTAGAAACTGTTTTTTACACTTTAGCTTTTTTTTTAATCTTCATTACAAAAATATATACACACTTTCTCTCTTCTCACATTTGCTTTTTTTAGATTTAATAACAAACACACTCGTAACCGTAATGAAAGTTAGAACGACTTAAAACAAAAAACATTCTGTGTGTGTGTGTGTTTAAAAAAAAAAAATTAAAAAAATTCTTAAAAATCCTTAAACAACATAAAAATTTCACTAGGATGTGCTTAGAAATGTTTTTATATTCCATTTAAACATAACATAACAGCATTCCACTTAAATAAGAAAGCTACTTCATTCCATTTTCAACAACTTTAATACTTAATATTTCCACTTGATTTCAAGAGATGTAAGGAAAAGAACACACTGGTTATATGGTTATCACATAAAAAAAAGCTCGGTTCTAGGAAATATAATCAATACTCACTAACGAAAAATGAAGTATCAATTTTAACTTTTCAAGCATATTCAATCACTTCACATACCATTGCATTTTGTTATAGCCACATTCGGATCTTTTCAACTTTTTTAGATTGATTTATGTGCAGTCTCTCTTTTGTTGTTCATTTCATTTCCTCGTCCCAACAATTCAAAGAATGTCATGATTAAAATTTAAATTGAAAAACCTTTGGGAAACAAGTTAGCGTTCTTCGTGATGTATAGAAGTATTTATTCTTTGATGGGATTTTCATTTTTATTGGTTCTTATCTTCCATCTGTAATTATCACACTAAAGCAAAGCATTCAGACAGAAATATTTTGAAGTACATCTGAGAGTATTTCATTATATTTGAAATGGATTTCTATTCGTCAGAAGGGAAATAATGCTGGTGAATAGAACTATTTTTTAAATTAAGAAAGTAATTGTATTTGTTACGTAAAATAAAAATAGGATTTATTTCTTTTGTAAAGTTTATTTGATGCTAAAGAATTTCGAGTTTTAAATCTGTTATACGGAATATCGAACAGCATACAAGACAAGATAAAACAACGAAATAATTTTTTAATAATATTTATACTGTCTGGTATAGAGTTTTTATGCTAAGGATTGCTTATAAAATGCATTGTAGAAAACGTATGTCTAGGTTTTTATATGAGTTGTCAATAATACCGTTGATTGAAGTTCAAGACATTTTAAACTTTCACATGAGTATCCTCCGATTTCAGAACAGTGCAGTTTGCGCGGGCTTACCAAACGATAATACACTTAAGAACATTGAAAACAGCGCACCAAGAAGGGAGCATCGGATTGAAATGCAATTTAATTCACATAATGATACAGATGAGAGATTCACTTAATCCTAAATCAAGACAATTAAACTAATACAGTGTGTACAGTTAGACAAATACAGTGCAACTTCAATAGCACGTCGGACCACCTCCAGCTGCAATACATGCCGCAACACGGTCCGACATTGAGTTGATTTGACGTCTGATGTTGTCCTGAGGCAGATGGGCCCCAAATCCTTGAACAGCCACCTCCAAATCATGTACATAGTGACATGGCGGCATCAGGAGTTTCAGCTGGTCCCACACATGCTTTATAGGGGACAAGTCCGGGGAGCGGGAAGGCCATGGAAGAGTCTGAACATGACGTAGGAAGTCTTGAGCAACTCGAACTGTATGCGGACGAGCATTATCTTGCTGGAAAATTGCTACTGGAAGACCATTTAGGAAAGGTCCTACATGGGGTCGAAGAATGTCATCAACATAACGCTGGCCCGTTAAGATTCCACGTACCACAATTAGAGTGGACCGGCTATCATAGGCTATGGCTCCTCCAGACAATAACGCCTGTTCTTCGAGCAGTGTGTCGCGCGACAGCGTGGGTGTACCATTCACCAGGCGCATCCACACCTGTACGCGGTTATCATCTGTCTTCAAAACGAAACGGGATTCATCACTAAACACCACGTTTTGCCAATCTGTGGCATTCCACGTCTCACTGGCTTGGCACCACTGTAGACCGATGTTTCGGTGTTAAAGGCAGTACACGAAAAGTGCGCTTGGATTGCAGATTCGCTTACGCAAGGCTTCTGGAAATGGTTTGTGGAACAACCGGCACCCATGCATCTGATTGTATCGTTAAACGAGTCACTGTGTGATCCACGAGCGCTTGCCGCACGATCCTTCGATCTTCTCGCCTCTTCGTCTTTCTGGTCGCTCCAGACCCTGTACCCCTCACGTGTGTACCATCTCGTGTCCACTGCTCCCAACATGTTCTGACGGCACACTCCGTAAGATCGATCTGGCGAGCAACACGGCGCGTAGACCAGCCTGCAAGTTTCATACCGATGATGAGGCCCCTCTCCAACTCGCTAAATTGTGAGAAATGTTTTCTCACAAGTCTACCTGGAATTCTTCGCTTACTAAAGTCCTCCTAGAGTCGGAATGTGATCGTCACGTTCATGAATCTTCCACTATGCGCCGGTCCCACTTCCTGATTGCAGCGCCACTGCAGGGTGTGTGGTCATGCGCATTGGCACTAAACTTGGATCATTTGCATATCGGATCTCACTGTACTTATTTGCAAAGTTTCGCGATTGTACCTTTCTTCCTTCTTGGTGCGCTATTTTCAATGTTCCTGAGTGTAATTGGGAATTCACGCAAACGATAATTATCCAGTACACCCCCTCCCCAACATACGCAGTTAACCAACTATGATCCTTCATGCTTAAGTACACCATCCCTTGATACATCGAAAGTAGGATGTATCTGTCGCTAAAGCTTGTCCACTAGGAATTTTGTTTAGCGAACAGCAAAATAAATCTTGGACAAGAACTGCCAAACTGAAATCTGCAAGTTCTAAAAGCAATATTTTTAATTTTTATAGATTCTAATAGGTACCCTACCAAAAAAATCATGAATTTAAATACAAAAAATGATAGCCATTTGGCTTGTGGATTGACATAATCGTTTCAGTTCTCTACAACAATATATACATGCATAATTCTACAACAAAATATACGTATTTCTTTTTGAAATAAAATACTGATACCACCTGTTGAGATTTCAAATACTTTATGATTCCCGTAAAGAAAAATTAGAATAAACATTTAATTAAGAGTACGTGATCTGTTTAAAACACAAACCTTCATACAACCAGTCAGGCACTCCATTGAACACGTAGCCTTCGACTCCATTATTTGTGACAGAGTAATGCAATCCATTCACTTTGGGCACGTAGTAAATATTATTTTTGTACACGTAAGCCTGAAACAAAAGGAAGACAAGAGAAACTGTAAACGTGTCATTAGGACCTTCAGATACAGAAAAAGAAACAACGATGCATAAGAGTCAACAAGATGAGAATATTTTTTCTACTCTTTTATGTCCGTAACAATAAATTTGTTTCGTTGCGATTAAATTTAATTTAAATTCACTTACAAACTAAGGGAAACAGGGAAGAACTTACCCAACTCCTTTATATATTCATAATAACGCTTTTTATGGGTGAATTTCATGCACCACAATAAACTACAGTTTAATAACGTAGGAAATAAGAGATTTAAAAGGTAGCATTTTTTTGGTTAAGGGGATCTGCATTTGGGGTTGTTGCATCATTAATTAATTATGGCTTTGAATTTTCTTAGTGAGGTTTCTAATTGGAATGTTAGAATGTGTTTTCAGAATTAACTCAAATAATGTATTTAAAAAGATTTTGATAAAGGGCATTCTGTTGAAAGCAGTCATAATTCGAAGAGTAAATGAAAAGTTCCCAGCTTAGGATTTTTCTAGACACCTGTTTGTTGAAAGTGAGTAAATCCCAAGTGTAAGTATTTAATGAAATAGCAATTTGTAGTCTAAAGATAGGATGCATTTGAGTGTCTTGTGAATACAAATGAACTCTGTATAAGAGCCATGTAAATTCATTGCGGCTTAATTATCTCACGCCGGCATTAAGAACAAATATTTGAATTAACTCTAAATTAATAGAAAGTTTGTACATTATTAGCACTCCATCATACTATTTCAAAACAAAAACAAAAATAAGACAACGTCATTTGAATATTGCAAAACATCATTAGCTTTATCTTATATTAATTTTATAAACATGATATTAATAATAATTATATTCATGATATTAATTTTACTTTTAATCATGATATTAATTTTACTTTTAATCATTATATGAATATTATGTTAAACAATTATATTATTCAGCTTTTAATCTTAATCTCTCAACTATTATCTTAATAAAACAATCTTTTTGAAAAATTAGAAATATCATCGAGCTTAATCTTCATGTTTCGGAATGAGCAATACTTCAAAAAAGTTAAAATTATGTATTTACTTACTATATATACTATCGATATAAAAGCAGAACAGTAGTAATTTAATCAGGCAGCAGTGTAAAAAGATTAATGTATTGATAGTGTTAGATGGTATTATCACTAATGTAGAGGATACGATATTGTTTTATGAAATATGTTTGAAAGTTCGCACGAATAAATTGAATTTAGTATTTTAAACAAAAATATAGGTATTTGTTCAACGATCTTAAGCAATTATTTTTGGATGTACGTATACTAAAGGATTTTTGTTTTCTCGAAATGTAGAAAATACCACGCAATTTATAGCGGTGCAATATAAAACAGTAAGTAGAGTAATTAGATTTTAGCAATGCAGTTGGAAAAATTTAAGCAGTTTGATATAAGATGAAAGTATAAAATTACCTAAGTTTTTTAGTTTAATAAAGTCGAAATGAAATTTAGTGAAAATCTAAGAATTTTTCTCCTTGTCCCACTCGTTTGGATTTATATAAGTACGCAAAAACCTTTGTTTTCATTCCAGGAGTTTTTTCTTCTGTGAGATGATAGTTTATTATTGTATTTTTACCAATCCAAAGGCACTTTTAACAAAAAAAGGAACGAAGCCACATAAAATATCTTTTGAAAAACATTCAATACTACAAACCAGACCTTTTAGATTTTATAAAATAAGCGTGATCTGATAAATTCACATAGTTTTAACTTCCTTCTCCCTGAGGCAACTTCCATTCTCATAGGAACATAAGCTATCATTCCTCATTCCCTAAGCTATCATTCCTCATTCTAAGCATTCGAGTAACATTGTTGACAACATTCTAACATGCCACATTTAGCAATGGAAACCATTAAATTTCAAATCCTTAAGAATAATGTTAACTTTTTGAGTTTATAAAACATGCGTGATTTGATCAATTCACTTTCGTTTTAATTTCTAAGCCCCCTGTGACAAATGACATTTTCGTGGGGACATAAGCTAACATTCTCTAAGCACATTCAGATAAAAATGTTGAAACGAACGTGCCCCATTTTATAACGGAATAAATTAATCTTCAAACCCTTCAGAATGATGTTAATTTTTGAGTTTATAAAATATGTGTGATCAATTCAGTTTTCTTTTGTTTTCATTTCTAAGCCCCCTGTGACAACTTACATTCTTGTTGGAACACAAGCTAACATTCTCTAAACACATTCAGATAACATTGTTGAAACGAACTTGTCTCATTTAATACTGGAATCAGTTCAGCAGCAGACCATTAGTATGGATGTTAACTCTTGGGTATGTATATTACTTGATATTGTATGCCTTATGTATGGCACATCATGATCAAAGTCGGCACTTGTGCATCAAAACCCCCAACCAATCAATTACACTCTCAGAAAAATATATCCAAAATCACCATCAGGATTTATTAAAGAAAGATATTACAAGTTCGGAAATCATCATTTTAGATGTCAACCCCTCGAGTAACAAGCATCATGTCATGAAGTCTGAGATGGCTGACATGCTCTTAGTTTATGCACAATGCTCATGTGTTGAGGCATGGCAACCCACTTGCTACACAAACACAGACATCGTAGAAACGAGTCAACATTCGTTTCCCACTATCACATTTAATTTTTTACCTTTCTTTTAACTTACCTTTCTACACACAGCTTTCCTGTACTATAACTTGCTGTTGATATATGAAATAAATCTTACATAATTTAATCCGTTTCGCCATCCATTTCAATGCACACTGGTTGAAATCACTGCTCTAGATCTGAGATCTTTTCCTGGAATTAGAAGTCCCGCGCATATCACATCTACACTAATTTTTTTAAATTTATTTATGTCCATTGATGGCAAAAAGTGTCGTTCATGAAATTACAATCCATTTATAATGGATATAACTTCCATATTCCATAAATGAATTTCATAACTCTAAATGAAATCAAATCATCCAAAAATGTATAACAACCTTTCGATTACTTTTATTGGTGTTAATTATGGTATTTTTATTGGTATTTTTAATAATTTTATTAGCAATGATTTTGCAATATATATTTGGAAAATAGCACACCAGTTTTGTTATCACAGTTAGATAACGAACGTCTTCTTCAATTAAATCCCACTACCTTGTTGAAAGGCGACGGAATTTGTTTATATTAAATCTGGTTTTGCTCATAAGTTGTTTTCTGCAACAATTTATGTCTTCCTGATTTCTCATTGCTTTCTAGAAATCGACGGCTGAAGACTATAATTAAAAACTGGTGATGAGTTCATTGTAAGTTTAGCAATATTATTAAGCTTCATAGACCAAATCAAGTTCATTTAAACTAAACAGCAAAATTGGAGAAAACAAATTCCTTACATGTCGATATTCATAGTTATAATTCGATAAGAAACAAATAACGCCAATTTTTGGACTATTGATGATTGAATAATTTTCTTTTCATTGACTGAAATTTATGTAAACAGTAACTCCATATTAGATTCTACGTATTGATTATAGGAATATCAATGAGTATGAAACATAAAAATGGAGAGGTGGATTAAAAAAAATAGAATGAAAAGTGAAAATGTCATCATTTCAAGTTATTTATAATTTTGAAGTCATTTTGATGCAGAAACAGTGTTTTTCACAGTTTGTGATTGTTTTTGTATGTGTGTGTATATACTCTACGTCGAAATGACTACATATTTTTGCGAAATCTTATATAGTTCGAGTAATTACAGTCATTTAGTGACTAAACTTAAGAGCATCAGTCTATGTCTTCATGTTTTATAGTTTGTTATGGTGTTCGTATGTTTGTGCAATTATAACATAAAATTAATTTTAATAAAAAGTTAAATTGTATTAAACATATTTCAACTTTATGAATAAATTATTTAATTTAATTCATTTAATTAATTAATTATATTTTATTTTCATATTTAGGTAAATTTGATGCTAAAAAATCAGAACACCCATATTTAAATCTACTTTATTTTGGCAGTGTTGGTGAAGCTGGGATACAAATTGAGCATTGCTGTTACAATGATTGTTTCCCCATTACAGTTGGAAAAGCAACTATTTTTCCAAAAACTATTTTTAGAGAATTTAAATTATAATACCTTACTTATTTTAAGCTTATTTGCGAAATTTTTTACCTCGGAATTAATTTGAGTAAATATGTCCTACTTTTAGTTAAGAGTTTTTACAAAGGTAACGCGGTGAAAAATAATTTATAATTAGTATCTCGAACATTTTTTTTCACAACGACATTACTTTAATTTTATTTCGCTCTGTTTACTGTAGTTGCAAATTTAATAAATAGTCATTTTGTAATAAAATTATAAATTCCTTTGATCCCACTCTTTAAATACACAAATGTTTCAATTTGCAGCAACATTCAACGCAAATTTAAATGAAACTTTGCCAATATTGAAAGAATATTAAGACAAAATCAATCTGAATTATAACTTTTGAAACATTAAAGCTTCTTTTTCGAATTGACAGAAGGTCAAGGTTGCCTACTTTATGAATTGAAACTTTATTTAAGCAGTTTATTATATCTATCTGCTAAGGTTGTTGAAAACTATGATTTTCTTTTAAAAAAAATGAAAGCACTGTCAAATTTACCTACCATGTTTTATAAAATGGTAATTGCTTATTTTTGCTTTGTCTGTACTGATGACGTGTAGTTTCAAAAAGTTATTTTATTATTGTGCCTACAAATAAATGTAACTGACAAGAAAAAAAATGTTTTCGTCTTGAAAAATTAGTCATGAATAATAGCATCAAATCAATTTGTCACTTTTCACTTAAAGACACAGAAAATAGAAAACGTCACAGGTCTGGTGCAAAGTGTATTAAAAATCAAAAAGCATTGATGGGAAAACAACTGAAGTATGAGTGCTAAAGTATTCAACATAGATTTGTCATTTCTACGAATTGAGTTGTTGCAATCTTATAGTAGGAAACGAATTTATTTAAGATGGAGTTTTTATAATCCCCCAACACTCCAAAAACGATTTCCATAGTGTCAATTTTAACGTTTT
Source organism: Metellina segmentata (assembly GCA_947359465.1). Lineage (NCBI taxonomy): Eukaryota > Metazoa > Arthropoda > Arachnida > Araneae > Tetragnathidae > Metellina > Metellina segmentata. The sequence goes on along the minus strand of OX375878.1, from coordinate 32,514,962 downwards.
TTCATGCAAAAGAGGTGTAATGTATGTAAAATATTTCATATGGAGGGATTTGCATGTATGATTTGCGTCCAAGGCAAGTTGCAGAAATTATAAGTGTTGATGTATTAAAAATAATTTTTTCTGACTCTTAAAGGAGACCCGTAAGGAAAAACCCAAAATTCTTATTATTAATTTTACATAACCTTTTTTTAGTGATAACTAAGCACATATTTTAAAGCAATTATCAATAAAAAAATTAGTTTTTATTTGCAATTATATTTTATATTACGATTTTAATATGTTTTTTTCAGCCGATATACACATTTTTTATCAACCCTACTCCTCTGTCAATTTTCAATATTTGTGTATATAAATGTTTACAATACTGTTATAGTATATGCAAAAGACCTAGGGAGAGATTAAAAAAAATTTATTTATGAGTTTTCATAAAAAAAAATATTTTACTCGTTATGTGTTAAAATTCTATAAAAATATCCAATTTTTTATGTTTATTAAGTTTTATAAATTTTTTTGAACTATTCATTAAAAAAAATTGCCCTGTGTCTGTTAAACAGTTATTCAAGACCTAAAAAGTGTAAACAGTTTAACTCTAACTGCATTTATCAAAAAGCCTTAGTACTTTGAACTTTGGCAAAATAGCAAAAAACTGATTTTGAGAGAATCGCATTTTAAGTACTAAATACAACAGAAGTTAACGAAAACAACTTACTTTTTGCAAGTACTATTTTTTTTATTAATTTCTATTACATTAAGACTCTTATCAAAACTAGAGTTTTTACCGTAAGCTCGTATATAATTTTTTAAAGTCAGTTTTATCTCTGATGACAACTGAGTGATTTGTGATAATTCACTGAAAAATTATTCATTTCTTGTTTAATGAACTGAAAAAAAAATATTTTATTGATCAGTACTAATTAAAAAAAACACCACTGTAAAACAAGACCTTCTTTTTTTCTACAGCTATTTTTTCTGTAAACGAGCCTCTTTTGTATCGATACGCATTCGACGAAATTTAGCGCTATTTTTTCAATGTATTTCCTTCAATGGCGTCACCACATGTTTTACACGATGACTTGGATTTTGCACTTCAACTTTCGCCGATTGGTAGAAATACCAGGAGCCTACACCTTAAGGGTATTTACAATGTTCGGGATAGTCGTCGGTAGATACAATACGATATAATGTTGCATAAATGGAGGTTATCATGGAAACCGAAGCCAATGGTTGGCAGTCGATTATGTAATTGGAAGATCAAATGAAAGTTAAAATGCAGCTGTTAGCAATTTCTTTCGACTCGGAAATTTTGTCCATTTGTTCTTGAATATCTAATGCATCGTTTTATCCAATAAACCAAAAATTTTTTTGAAATTTTTGTTTCGAAATTCGGGGTTTGGGTCTCTCTTAAATAATGTTAGCATTTTTCTTTAAAGTAATTATTCTAGTTACTTCGATCTAAGTTTAAACCATCCATATGTTGATTTCATCTACCTTCCAATTAAAGAATGTCAATAATTGGTTACCATTCTTCATATTCTGAAAGTATACAAAAGTTCAAAGGCGCATTAAAATCTTATCGGTCAATTTATCACACCACCTTCGTTGTGATGGATTTATCGGTAATAACCTATAACATGCCCTTCACACGCCTTGCATTAACGCAGAAACTTGAAGACCCATTAAAAGCTTATCTTTCAATAAAATTTCCCAGATCTGACTACACGGTAATGGATTTCTTGGAAGTACCTTCCAACACGCGAGCGAAACATGGCTTCCTTAAATAAATTCCTCACTTCCAAGTTTCAAGGTGACCAGTACTCATCAGTAATTACGAGTTTCCACAGTTCCAAAAAGTTCTAGCGGTGAAAAAGGGTGTTAAATCATGCGCCGCAAAGAAGAATATCTTGGGACCGTTTATCCTTTAACATAGATATCAAGTGATACACAGACCTAAAAGCTAAAACAATTGAATTGTTTCTTTGTACCGATAAAAAATTCTATAACTTGTATTTCCATATCAGTTTCTCTGCGTTGATAGGAATAGGAAAAGGAAACCATGCTTTTATTAACACAGAAACTTGAAGACCCATTAAAATCTTATCGTTCAATAAAATCTCCCATGGATACGGTAATGGATTTTTTGGAAGTACCCTCCAACATGTAAGCGAAACATGGCTTCCTAAAATATGTTCCTCACTCCCGAATTTCAAGGTGATCAATACTCATCAGTAATTACGAGTTTCCAATGTTCCAAAAAGTTCTCGGGGACAATAAAGGTGGTAGATCATGCGACCCGAAGAATATCTTGGAAGGTTTTAATCCTTTAACATAGTTATCAAGTGATACAAAGACCCTAAAAGCTAAAACAATTGAATTGTTTTTTTACCTCGACAAAACATTCTACAACTTGTATATCCATATCAGTTTCTATGCGTTGATAGGAATAGAAAAAGTAACACCATTGACGCTCTTTCTACTAACACAAAAAATTTGAAGGCCCATTAAAATCTTATCGTTCAATAAAATTTCCCAGAACTGAATACGCGGTAATGGATTTCTTGGAAGTACCTTCTAACACACGAGCAAAACATGGCTTCCTTAAATAAATCCCTCACTTCCAAGTTTCAAGGTGACCAGTACTCATCAGTAATTACGAGTTTCTAATGTTCCAAAAAGCTGTCGGGGACAAACGGGTGTTAGATAATGCACCGCGAAGAAGAATATCTTGAACTGTTTTAACTCTTTAACATAGCTATCTTGTGGTACACAGACCCCTAAAAGCTGAAACAATTGAATTACTTCTTTTCATTGACAAAAAATTCTACATATTGTATTTCCATATCAGTTTCAATGCATTGCTAGGAATAGGAAAAATATCATCAAGATTTTGGTGCCCTACATAAGCCTTGTAATGACACAGAAACCTGAAGACCCATTAAAATCTTATCGCCCAGCAAAATTTTCCACATCTGACACCATGGTGATGGATTTCTTGGCATTACCTTCCAACAGGCGAGTGGAACAAAGCTTCCTAATAAACGTTCCTATCTCCTGAGTTTCTGGGTGACCAGTCGAATCACTACTCATCCGTAATTACGGGTTTCTAATGTGGGGAAAAGCTCTCGGGGACAAAGAGGCGTTAGATCAAGCGTCGCGAGGAAGAATTCTAGTTACCGGAGAATATCGATTGACCTCGGCCCAGCCCCTTGCTTTCCGAGAGAAAGAAAAAACGAGAAATCTTGTGCGATACAAATATACTCAAACTTTAGCGGTGGAAAAAAACTACCGTCTAATTTTATCATCATTCACCACTGTCTTTAAACTGTCAGGGAAAGAAAAATATCTTCGAACCAGTGAAGCAGAGGATCCCGGTGAGCTTACTGAAAAATATTGTGAAACTATTATTTTTATCTTAGTTTACAGAAATTTTCGTTGCACTGTTATAGAATTATCCTAGCAATCAACAATCGTTTATAACACAGTATAAATTTAAAATAGACATGAAGGAGATTTTTTCTCTGAGGACATGAATGTAGATTAATACCTACGAAAAGATAGAAAAAAAAATTAAATAGGTGACTGACTTAAATGTTCTTAACCTTCTGAGCGCGGTCAGATTACCGTGTAGTGTGCTATTTATTGCCACCTACGCCTCGTATAATGACTAAACATCCACATCTATATTTTGTAAGAATCAAAGAGGACATTATATTGCTTCAGAAATCAAAAACTGGTTAGAACTCATTCTTATTTATTTTTGATCAAAATAAAATAATTTGTGAATATCGGTTTGATTTTATACGAATATTTAAACTATTTAATTTTACATAAATCACAATTTTATAATGTAACGAGTCTATATAACGCGAAAAGTACTGAGACAAACCCACTGTTCATGCTCCAATAACTAGGAGTTTAAAAAAATTACAATTTTTTCATCTTATGTAACAAAAAGTCAATGTAGCTTACTTTATAATTTAAAGCTATTCTATTGCAATTCTGATACATGTGAAACATCTGAAGTTAGAAAAGATTTTCGTTTTGATAAACACTGTGAAATTGACCTTTTGTTTTCTGAAATTTGTTTATCAATTTAATATATATATATATATATATATATATATATATATATATATATATATATATATATATATATATATAGTGCAAATAATGTGCTGTGATACGACAGCATATAATACAGACCGCTTGAATGGAGTTTGTGAGCTTTTAGAACATGATCTGGAAAGAGTATTGTCACTCTTTGCTTGCCGTCATCATGTTTATGAACTGGTTCTGAAAAGTGTATTTGAAACAAAGATCTACCGTCGCAAGTAGTCCCGATATTCTACTGATCAAAAATTTCAGAGACAAATGAAAAAACATGAATCCTATTGCTATCGGAACATGAACAGGATTTGCCAAACAGCGTCTTTTTGACACGACCATTAACGGATTGGTGAAGTTTTTTAACCATGAACTGCAAAAATCCAATATACGTGACGATTATCGGGAACTGATCGAACTATCTGTTATTTTCTTGAGAGGAGATAACGAGAGTAAAATTAAAATCACACCTCCTGGCGCAATGCAACCAGCACGATGGATGGCAAAAGGGCAAAAGCTATTTTCTCTGTAAAAATATGTTTGCTGCAGTCTCAGTTCAAAATGAGCGTTGAGGAGAAACGAGCGTAGCAAGATGTTAGTTTATTCATTGTGGCGTTTATGTGATGCCCTGGCTTGGATGAAGTTTGGCGGTGAAGGCGACGAATCAAGATTTGCGTTTCATAAAGACGTTAAAAGAGTATGAAACAGTTGACAAATTGGTTTCCAAAGGGTCCCTGAGCAAGTTCATTTAACACCAGTGGTATTTATCAGAGGAAATGGCCGTATTACCACTATTTGATGATATTGTTTATAAACAAACCAAGGCGAATATTGTAGCGAACTTACTAAGAGAAAGTTAATATGATTTTGGGAAGATATATGTTCCATCGAAGGAAGAGATGTCTGTATCTTTATACGATGAGAGTTTTAATTGATCTGTTATATTAAATTCTGTTTATTTTCTTGTGATACTAATTTTTCTTATTGTTTTATAGAAATCATTGAGTGATTTCGTATCCATCAAGAGCAAAAATTTGTTTTCGCGATTAAAAGTTGACAGTAGCTTCCTCCAAGAAAACGTATCTTTGTGGGGAAAAAATGCAGGCTTTGTGGAAGCTAAAAATAATAATTTTAGCTTAAAAACAGTAAATGACACAGCTGAAAGAGCTGTTAAGCTAATGCAAAGCCTACCATGGTTTAATTGCCGCAGAAGAAGAACAGATACAGTTCTTATTACGCTGTGTGCAAGAACATATTAAGATGTATCCAGACTGTAAGAAAAGAGACCTTAAAATGAAAGTATCCTGAATAATTATGTGTAACTTTATTTTTTTATAATTAAAGGCTTTACTTAAATTTGTTTTTTAAGCAATATTTACCTATGATATGCATAGTTGCGATGACCTAGCTACGTATTAACATCTGTTCAAAAACGTCAATTTCCATAAACTTTGGGGCCCTGTCGGCACGGGTTAACATTAAGGTAGGAAGTTGAAATTTCATATTTAAGTAAGGGTTAGTATATTAAAAATAATTAGAGGGTATGCGTTTTGATAACATATATATATATATATATATATATATATATATATATATATATATATATATATATATATACCCCCATACGAGTCTACACCCATACGAGTACATATATTTCCCTCCTTTTTCACACAATACACTGCAATGCCTAAAAGTAGAAATATACACTATATAACAAAAAATTCGACGCACCAAGAAGGAGTTGTCCGATGGAGACAGAAATTGGTTGATAGGAAAATTATGTACAGAATAGAAAATGATTAAAATTTCAGAACAATTGAATGATTTATTTCAGAGTTACAGTAACGAGCTCAATAAGGTGTTGACCCGCCTCTAGCCTGGATGCAAGCTGCCACACGGCGTGGCATAGACCGATAAAGCTCCCGGACGGTCTCCTGAGGTATTTCTTGCCAAATTTGCTCCAATTGTCGGACTACGTCATCAACATTCCCTACCGGATGTAGTCGCCTTTCCATCATATCCCAGACATGCTCGATGGGAGAGAGATCTAGTGATCTGGCTGACCAAGGAAGTGTTTGACAAGCGTGAAGACAGTTCATAGCAACACGCGCCGTATGTGGTCTGACATTGTCTTGCTGAAAAATAAGCCCAGGGTACTGCGAAAGAAACGGTAGCAAAACAGGTCTCAGAATGTCGTCAACGTACTGCTGTGCAGTAAGTGTACCTCTAATGACGTCCAAAGGGGTCCGGCTATCAAGAGAAATGGCACCTCAGACCATAACTCCTTGTTGAGGGCTCGTGTGGCGTGCAATAGTGAAATCGGCAAGCTGCCCTGGGCGTTTCCAGACACGTCTTCGATGATCGTCAGGACACAGTTGGAAGCGGGATTCGTCGTTAAATACTACACGTCCCTAGTCAGCATAATTCCAGCCTGATCGAGCCAAGCATCACTGTAATCTGGCTCGACAGTGTGCATGCGTGAGTGGCAGGTGGCGTAACGGTCGGTACGAGCATAGATTTCGCTCTCTCAGCCGTCTGTGAATGGCCATGGTGGACACTCGTGCGTGGGTCGCACGACTGATGGTTGATAGCGATGAATCAGGCGCTGTGACAGCTGAACTGACAATCACTCTGTTCTCGCGATCTGTTGTGGCCCTACGTCGACCGCTACCATCATGACGCTGAAATCTGCCATTGTCCACCCAATCTTGCCAGCATCTTCTAATCGCTTCGACTCACATGACGAGCGATTCTCTGATTTGCCCAACCTGCCTCTTTCAATCCAATGATACGGCCTCTTTCAAACTCTGAAAGTTGTTCGTAATGAGCTCGAATCCTGCGGCGAGGCATTTTTTCAGTCGTTGAAAAGTATCCTAAATCGCAATACAGCAGAAATTTGTAACAACAGTTCAAGAACAACTCCTTATATATATCTGCTGAATGCGCAGTTCCGATGCACTGGAGATCGCACTATTCATTCATTGGACACCAAATTATAATCATTTGCATATTTGGTCGAAACATGTTTGCATACGAAATTTCAAAGCAATCGGATGATTCCTTCTCGGTGCGTCGATTTTTTTGTTATAGAGTGTATTTACAGAAAAGGGAAGCGGACGGAATTCGTCGTGTAGTCTATAGTCAATACTGAGACAGGACACCTCTAATTTCAAATATTTAATACTGAAGCCTTTTCTACTAGGAATAGGTTTTATCTTTATTTGTTTTACTGGTTATGCAGTAGTATTGTATTTATTAAAGTCGAGACTACAGCGAATTGAATAAAAAGTTGTCGAATGCTTCTTGCGAAACAATTCTTAAACGAACAAAAACTTGTATCAAGTTAATATCGGACTTAAATTTGTTTTTCAATAAGTTTCTAAGATTCTTTTTATGTTATGTTACGAAATATTCATATCATATTTGAATGAAGCTGTCAATGACCTTTTGGTATAGTATGGTTTGGTTTTGATATCTTACGGAGTGGTCAGCACGTTATTTGGATAAAGATAAAAAAAACCCCGCTTACTATATGCATCAAATTAAACAAGAGTTTTAGGTGTTAATTATTGATCATACTCATTGATTGAGAATATTAGTGTTTAACTGTTCAGTATAACTTTAATGGTTAGTAATGCAAATGGGATAATACTGATTTGTTTCCACGCGCACGGAACAGTTTTACTGTGCAAAGTAATCATTGAAAGTGAAACTAAGATGACTATATAACTATTTTCTGAAACTAAGATGACTATTTTCTGTTGTTGGAATTGAACCTTTATAGATCAAACAGTTAAATGATTGACGCGAAAAAAATTACTTAAAAAAATATCACTACTTTTTCTCAGTGAAAATTGTTAACATTGGAGCTGTTGATTATTTTGGTAATAGTATAGAAATTAGTGTAAATAACGCGAAGCATTCCATCTTAGTGATGAAACGAATAATTTCTGAGCGATTGAGTTGTTTTGGAACCACGAATTATCAGCGTTTTTTTAAATATCGTTTATCTATGTGTAGCTATAAAACTTTAAAAAAATACCTACTAAATATAATTACATACAGAAGTTATGAGAGTAACGAATACTAAAATTTATAATTTGGTATGTCACTTAATAGTTATAATTTGGTTAGTCTTAAAATATAATTTCTAAACTGTACATTTTTAATGTATCATCATCTGAATACACGAATTATGTAACTAGAAAATTTGATATTCTGAGGTCATAATTACATTTGTAAAGTCGAGATCATGTATAATTTAGTACAAGCCCTAGGTAAGTTTCAAACCTTCTATCTACCGGCTAATGAAAAATGTAGATATACACTACACTACTATAATGGACCGGACAGCAAGATGTGATGGTATAAGGGACATGCTATAGTTGGGAAATAGTCCCTATGTGCTGTAATTACACTAGCAACCCCTCTGGGCATACTTTCAACAAGGTTTTGATACACTGCTATGGGTATTTATGTCCATTCATGCTGCAGGAATGTCGCCAGCTCAACTGTACATTTCGGACTTGGTTCCCTGGTCCGTAAGGGTCGCTCTAACGTATCCCACAATTGTTCTATGGGTTTAGGACGGGACTGTGAGCAGGCCAAGGAAGTAGTTCTACATCCATATCTTGATACCACTGCTTGACAGAAGCTGCAACATGACATTGAACGTTGACGTTCAGGATGTTACATTCGCTCATTCCATAAAATTGCCAGAGCGTAGGAAGAACCTGATTATACAAAATGTCAACGGCGTTCAATTGACCGGGAACAACATGGCCCAGGCCATACCATGAAGAGCACCCCGAAACAAGTTGTCGGTCCATTATTGTAGGGTAGTGAATATACGAAACTGGAATGGAGAGGGGCAAACTAGAACTAGGTAAGCGATAAAGGGAAAAACCCTTTGCATTTTCTTTATTTCAAAAACACAAAACCTCAGTTATCTAATTATTTTATTAAGGTATCGACATGACCTTTACAGTAATCGATTAAATTTTAGTAAAAATACAGAAAAAGAAAAGGTTATAAGTCAATTTTACAGTATTTATGTTCGCTAATTTTTTAGTTTATTCAAATCAGTATAGTTATACGGTAAATGTTCAAGAAAAAAAAGCAGTAGTCACTTCATTCATTATTTCCTGTCTCGAAATTTTGACTCTTCGAAAACTACCTGATGTTATTCATGACCCAATACTTATTGGAGTAGCTCTTATTTGAACAAGTTCTAGATTGAAGCATAGTTATATTTTGAGAATCCTCATATATAACAATCTTCAACTATTGTTTGAACTAAATTTCATGACAAGAGCCCTGGCCACTTTAACAAGAAAATTTCTTAACGAGATCAATACGGCAGATGGGGCCAATGAAAGATAAAAAATAATTTTAATATCTTACACAATGGGATGTCTTTGTTCTTCTCCATTTCCATAGCTAATGCATATTGGTACTTCTGTAGTATTCTTAGGTGTAACGCATCGTTTTGCAAACACATTTATTTAATTTAACAGATACATGAAAAAAGAAGCGTTATTGCATTAGTTTCACAATTCTTCTACAAAAAAGGACTTGCAGAAAGAACAAAGGGGAGAAAAACCTTGTTAACACACAACGAAGCACATTACCTGGAAACAATAAATAAATAATACCTTTAACGTTGCCACAAATAAGAAGCGAAATTAATATTCGATAAGAGACAAAGGACGGAAACGTGATTACATGCTTCTGCTCTTCTCCACCAAATACTAAGCTTTTTGTTTAAACAAAGTATGTTTTCGGTGGTAGTTAACGAAGATATTGAATAAGGATATTGAATAAAAAACCTGTTATTTTACTTAAAGAAAGCAAGCGAGGATAAAATTAGGAGGAAAAAATCTTCAAGAGAATATTACTTAATAAAAAGAGCGGAGTGCAGTCTTCCAAAGTAGAGAAGTAGTTATACAAGAACAGAAGGATGCAAAAAAAAATGTTTGAAATTCTTTTTGCTCAGTCTGAGTCTGAGCAAAAGGAAAAACAATGGGTTAATGAGATTAACGAGTGAAGTTTTTGTTTTTAAGAAACTTCAAATAAGAGAGGTGAGAGAAAATGAAGAGAAAATATAATTATCTTACTCTGAGGCGCAGTACTAACAAGTTTTTTAATCTTGCTTGCGTCCTTTTTGTGTTCGTAGGTGGCATAAACTGATATTATGATGCGTTGCTAAGTTTTAAAACTTTAGTTTCTTTACCTGTTCACAGTTTTAAGTGGGAAGTGCACGAATGGGTTTTTAAAAGTTGCTCTGTACTTGCTTTTAATATGCATTTCTTAATTGTCCCAACTTTTAGAGCCTTAATTGCAGCAGAACAGGCATGCTCATTCACTGCATAATATGATGAAACGTGATTATTTGTAAAAAGAATCTAAGGATGACTCCAAGTGACTCACTTGGATCAAGGCCGTCGAGTTGAAAGAGCAACGGATTATAGAAACGGAAGAACCGGAGGGTAGAGAGTTCGAAACTAGGTCCAGCCAAAGACCGTATTATACTCGGCAACGGGTGAACGTTAAATCTACTTGGTATTAACCCTTAACTGCTGTGTCACAAACCATCTCGTAACTAGTGTGGAGAAGTCTCTCAGACCTAGCACACTAAAGTGTGGTAATTGTTAATTTTTAGTTAACGTCGTACTAGAGCAACACAACGGGCTATTGACGACGGTCCGGGATCAGTCCCTTAAGGGAAAAATCCGAGAACAACACCTCGTCATTTTGAACCACTGTCAGATGACGAAGCAACACCTGAGCTGGCATCCCACTCTTCAAACTTCCAATCCAACCCAACGTGAGGACTTTCGGCCACGACATATTTAAGATGCACCAGCCGCCTCTACACCATACGCTTACAAACATCCATGCCCGAGCCCGGATACGAACCAGGAACCTTCCGATCTAGATAAAGTGTGTATAAAGTTGATTAATATAATATATTAATGAAAGATTCTTTAGATAATTATTATTTATGCATTTTAAATTTAGATAATTCAATTCTTAACATGAAATATATTTTATATTACTATGTAAGTTTGGTAGATTCCATGTCTCTTCAGGCTTGGCTTTCGGACCTAATTTTGAAGGACGTTTCAACTCTGGAAACTAAAACCATGATGTGTTTTGGTGTTCTAACGGCACGATTAAGTTCACCCCCCCCCAAGCATCCCATTAAAGTATTTTTTCCGTAGAAATAGTCTTCTTGTGAAGACGCACTTGAAATGTCTTCATCTTCATCTGCATAAATTTCCTAATCCGTTTCGTGTTCGCTTTTAATAATATTACTCGAAATTTCACTGTCCCAGTACTCTACTTCCGACCAATTACCAACAATATCCTGAATTCCTTTTTGTGTAAGATACATGGGTTGTTTTTTAGTAAAGTTTGTTGCCATTTTAGTCTCTCTGCCGAAATTCTCTACTCAAACTTACGTTAACGCAATTGTTAACGTAAGTTTACAATTGTTAATTGTAATTGACAAGAACGTTAACGCAATTGTTGTGAAGGGGTCTAAGAGACCACGCAGGAAATGCAAATAGTGTGAAATACAAAATAGTTGGGGAGCCAAACCAGACTTGGAATGTGGCTTTTGTTGGACGTAGTAGGAAGGTACTGGATTGAACAGGGACCAATATTCACTTTAGAGGGTGGAAACAACCTGTCAAAAATGACTCGGGGTCTGTGAGACCCATGACAGAAGTTAGAGGTTAAATGTATTCACGTTGATATGATATGGAGATGGGTGTCAGCTCAAATGTTGACCTCGTCGTCTGACCCTGGTTTCTCTGTCTTTGCCATTTGTTCTTTCCCTTAGGAATTAATCCCGAACCATCAACACTGTGTTGCTCTAGTCTGAAGTTAGTTAACTACCTGCCTAGTGATTCAGTAATAACCATTTCTATTGACACCACATCGGACACATTTGACACTCTTGTCACCCATAGATATACTAAGTTAAACTATTTAACGAGAAAGTTTTTTTATTTGCTGTATTGCTGTTTTATTGGACGCCTGGTGACAAATTGTCAAATATCCAGAGGGTTTATAAACCTGAAACGGTTTCGAACTTGCATATTTTTTTCAGGTATTTATTTTGAAGTATTTAATCAATTTTTTCGCTGCTTTGCTAAATCAGTTTTGTACGATCATTCTCTCTGAATGTTGCAATCTGACGAATATGACCGATTAGGTGTTTCATTTTGGCAATTATTCGCGTGGAAACCAAATGCATATACCGAAAAATGCCTAAAATGCTATACCCGAAGTTTATCACTGTCATTTACCAATAGAATGAATTTGTATGCAAAGGAGAGTAGTCTAGATGTACATTCGCACCTTTATCAGAGACATGGACGTATGTAGGTAGCTACTTAACTTCAGTTTCAATAAAAAGTAACCTTTTTATGGAGCTGTAGTAGCCTAGGTGGTAGTTTCGTGTCCGAGCAACTGGAGAGTTGAAAGTTCTAAACTTGATTCATCCAAAGACCATGATACACGTGGAAGCAAAATAACGTTTAATTTGTAGTGGTCTCGGATATCCTTACGTTTGCGTGAGGAGGAAGTTTGCAGGGCAGGCTCATGTGTAAACTTCGTCATCTGACCGTGGTTCAAAATTACCAGGTGTTGTATAATATTTCCCTTAATCCTTGGCCGTCACTAATAGCCCGTGTGTTACTCTAGTGCGAGGTAAATTAAGCTACCTACATAACATTTTTTATCATGTCTATGTTATATTCCAAACCATAACTACCAAATAATAGCTAATTTAAGCACATTTATTGAAATACTGTAGTATGTAGTTTGTTTAAATTTGTCAGCACAGGAAATTTAAATAGCGTATTTGGCTAACTCCATGCCAAAGTACACCATAACACAGAATTTTGAAGTTAGATTTTCATTCATTTTTTCTAAAAAATTATGTATTTAATAGGTCAAACTTCTGTATTCAAAAGTGGACACAAAGTTTATGTTTTAGAATTTGGCAATACTCAGAATCAAAAGTAGAGTTTATATCCACATGGAAGAAAGTGCGTTCATATCCATCACACTCACAATTCAATTTTTGCGCTTTCATAAAGACACTTTAAAATTTTCTTGGCCTAAAACAGAGGATATATGTGAAATTTAGTTTAGTGATCATTCAGTAAATAGACTCCCTGAACCAACATTTGATAAACGAATGCACTATACATTTTTAAATGTTAAGTTCAATGACTTAAACATGGGATTATATGTTTTCTATATTTTACTATGCAAGATTAAGAAAAGTGTTTCTAATGTATGTTTTCTTAGTGTTTCAACTGTCAATAAAAATGTTTCGAACGTATGTTTTCTTAGTGTTTCAATTGTCAATAAAAATGTTTTTGTGAAGTGTAGTGTGGGTCACGTTTGCCATGTAGTGTGAGTCACAAACAAAATGTCATATTATAAATTAATTATGTATTTAATTAGTCTATTAATAATCTGCTATTAAAGTACAATTATTGGAAGTAACAATAATTTTAAAACAAAATTTTTTGCTAATCAACAGAGGAAGAAACAAGAGTTTTTGTACTTAATCAAAGTATCACTTCCCTTTCATGTAGTGTGTGTCACAGCTCAGTTTTCCCCATGTACAGAGAATACCCAGTAAGATAAATGAAATTTAGTAGCTAATATGTATAAATTAAACCTTTACTAAAGTAAAACAAGTTGCAAATCTCATTTTATTGTAATAATAATTTTTTTTATGGCTTTAAGATTCAAGTTTTGCTCACTTGTAGTGTGAGTCACGCATGGAACTAGTCATTTACGAATATGGTTTATTAGGTACACAACAATGGATCAAATTACATTGTAAAAAGTATATGCGATACATAAACATACACAGACAGAAAACAGGCGTAAGACGGGAAAACATAGACCAACTTAACCAAATACGTAAGTACTCAGTGTACAAAGCTTCATGAAAATACGCCCAGCCGTTTGGATGTAGTACGGCCGAAACATACAGACAAGTAGATGCACAGACAGACTCCAAACGAGCAAGGCATCAATTCAGTGCATCACAAGGGTTCAAAACGGATAAATAACTTGAAATGGGCTGAGAAAATATTCAATGCACAAACACGCGATTTTTATATGTGTAGAAAAATAATTCTTACTGAGTGTTTATTGTTTATATTATTTAAATTAGTTGGAAAGAGATCACTGATATGATCAAAATGAGATTTAGAAACCACTTATTTCTAATTAAGCGCTTAATATTAATAGTCTACGGAGTAATTGTAAATAAGAAGGAAAATTGAATCATACCTTCGATATGCTTCATTGTTGATGAATATTTACTACTAAATAATTCTTCATATTAAGCCCAGTAAGAGTTAATTAAATCTCACAACTTAAAAGTACATCCATGTCTCTAATATATAATAACACAGAAACTCTGTAATTCAAAACTGAAAACACTAACTTAAATTCACAGCTGTAAACAACTTCTTACTTAATAAATCTAAATGTAACTAAAAATAGAGATAACTGGCGTTGCCAAGTAAAGAAAATTACATACTTATTTATAACTAGCAAAATACCTGAACCCATTCGGGTGAATTGGGTAACTATATTGAAAGTGACCAGAAAAATAATCACTTTCCCCTTTCTCTCTCTCTTTCATAGAAAAATGTCAAATCATTTAAGTGTAAAATAATTTGTAAAGACTTCTCGACATTTTTATAATTTCAACAACTACTAAATACATTTCACATATATCGCACCATTGGTAAAGATACTAACTGACGAAAGGTGACATATACTAAGGTTACTACTACAAAAGACGATTTTGAGGCAGGATTAGTAACTGTTTGTTTTTAAAAGCTAAAAGGTTTTTCCTTTAGGAAGCAAAGAAAACTATTATCATTTTGAAATGGTAAATGGAATCGTAAAATAAGTCACCTTGACTTGTGTTGCTATGACAAAGAATTTATGATTCTTTAACAGTCCTAGTTCGAATATTTTTAACAATAACGTTTTTTAACTAACAACATTTCACATAAAAATAGCTTTATTCTAATTTATATGTCGCTTAAAATCAAGTGCTCTGTGGTGTTGTTACGCGTGTTGAAATGTAAAAACAATTTATTAAAGTAATAAGAATTTTGCACAGAAACCAAAAGAAAACAGATAATTAAAACAAATAAAAGTTTTTTGAATATAGCTAGTGCATAAAGATATAAATTCTTGATTCTTTTTTATCTCTTGTGCTCGGACAGTTGCCACAACTCACAACTAAAGATTAGATATGATGTACAGTCCGAGATAGAAAAAAAAACAGAAAATATCACTGCAAACTTTTGCCACTTCTTTGCAAAAATATAGTCTGTCCCAAACATTCGGAAATAGTTTATATTTTTCAAAGAAAATAAATAAGACTCAAAATACAAAAGTCTTCTAATTTAAATTCCGTTTTTATAGTTTTTAGAAAAAATAATTGATTTTTCAGCAATAGCGGTAAAATAATCCAAGTAACTGCAATTCTCAATATACATTCCAGCTACTCTAAAACTACCAAATTAAGGTTGATTTAAGTAAAGTTACTTAGATGTTTTAGCATGAAACTTGGCTACACGTATAAGCAAAGATATTTTAAACTCTGCTTTCACTAAACTAATATATGGTTTATCATATTTAGAACATTAATTAAACCTATGTTTAAATAATTGCATGTGATACTTGTAAACAAACACACAGACATCAAATCAAACATGGAATGAGAAGACGAACAGGTAGACTTACGCAACCAAATTCAGTCACTTAATAAATGCAAGAACTCACAGTTGTGCAAAGTTTAATGGAAATATATTTAACCGTTCGGACATAGTATGGGCATAGACAGACAGGCAGACAAATAGAAAGTCAGACAGACACCAAAAGCGCAAGAGACGGATTTGGTATTAGAAGGGTCCAAACCGGATAAGAAATTTTAAGTGGGTCAAAAATATTCAATGTACAAACAAACATTGCCATTCCTATTTATATAGATTACTTCTTTTTTGTTTAAAATATTAAGTTAGTAATTCAAATATACTTAGTTCGTAATTTCATCAAGATTCAGTATAAATAACGCTTGCGTTTTTTATTTATTTACTATTTTGTGCTTTACTATTTTAATCTTAAATTTTATTGTGTGTAGTACTAATTTTCGTAATACATGTTTATAAATATGTAAATCTTATTCATTTTGCTAGAGGGAAGATTAGTTACTTGTAAGGATTTTTAACTATGACTAACCAGTAAAAGAAGCAAAGATATCAAATTTGAATAAAGCGAGTGTGAAAAGTGATCAACGTACGTCATGGTACTTTTATATATTAGTTTGTCCTTTTATATATTATGGTTAAGCCATGGATTTTTAATTAAAAAAAATTTTGTTTATGTTTCTTCAAAAGGAGTTTTTGGTTTTCCTAAGTTCTTAAATAGCTATTCTATATTTTATAGGATAAAACCAAAAAATTTCACTTTAGATCGGGATATAATGTTCACACATTTCTTTCGTTGATGTAATAACACTTTTTGTACCACGTATTTTGTGTTTCAAAAGAATATCAAATTTACAATTACTCACTGAAATCTAGTGGAATGACAACATATTGTACTATTTTAATTTGAAAATTAACCAGAACTTGGAAAGCTAAAAGGACTTAATGACTAGTGTAGACTTTACAGTAACAGTTATTTTCGATATGGTGCATGAACAGCCAAATGCTAGTATTGACATTGTTAACTTGAGAAAAGTTTTGATTTTAGAACACGAATTAGTAGATATTAGAATTCTCTCTCTGTATCGACAAATTTATCTCTTACATCAAGTACTGATCCTGATGTTGCAAAAAATTATCCCGTTCCCTCCCATATCCTACAACGTTAAACTTAAACTCTATACACAGCTGATTCAGCCCTTGTGCAGCAAAACGTGATCGTAGGACGAGAAACCAAACTAACCTACTACAACCAAAAATGATTTCTACATATTTCGGGGAATATTGCAAATACATTTATGAATTTTCTTGGTAAAGCCCTTGCAATTTTCAAATCGAATTATTTGTTTCTATCCTGACCAAAAAAACCCGTTCAACAGAACATGATAGGGAGAAAGTGGGTTAAATCCCATGGCACATACTTTACTTTCGGTTTCTCCATAAGACCCGGTGCACACATCCGGTTTTACAACGTGCGGCGCCGCTGCAGCAACGCAAGTGTGGTCTGAGATACATTTGATCCAATGGAGCAGTGCACATATGCCTCTAGCGCCGCTGGGGCGACGTACGTCCAACTTGCGTGAAATTTGTACCGCAGTTCCCCACGGCCCCGCACATGTGTCTCCGTTCTGAAGTACCTTGTTTTCATAAACAAACGGAACATAAATAATAATTAATAAATGGTTGTATCCAGTAACGTTCTATTTTGTTTCAAAATATACGTTTCTTACACCAAGTAAGCGAAATAAACACGATTTCTTCGATTGAATATCTATCGCAAATTGTTGAAATGAGTTCGTGCGACATTTCACGGTTATGTGTGCATAGTTGGACTTCGGTGCCGCACGTTGAAAAACCGGATGTGTGCATCGGGCCTTAGTCGATCGAATTGTCCGGTTCATCATTAGTTTAAGTTAAATTGCTTTTGGTTAGTAATTTAACTGAATTTTATTTAAATATTTTTAAAAAGTATTCCATTTAATGAAGCATAATAAAGGAATGCAGGAGTTAATAAAGACATCTTGCACTAAGATATGGTAAACATAGGAACTTCGAAATTCTTCAGACTTTTAAAAATGCCTTCAACGTTGAAATATCTGAGATCAAATAAATGTCACATGATTCGAGGATTTCATGACAAATATGTACGATTTGGGAATTCAAATCATTCTTCAAAAATGTAATCTTCCTTTATTGGTTTTCTCATGTCATGTTTTTTTGTTTTTCGATTACAGATTTTATTTTTATTCAATGTTTGGCGTATGTGATCAAAGTTTTAAGCCGAAAAAAAAAATCAAGCTAAAGACCAAAATTTGATCTGTATCCTTTTAAAAATTTTCAATGCATTTCTCTATATTACATTTATGTTTCCAATTTGTAAGTTTAAATATGCTTCAAATTGAAAACTGTATAGAACAGTTTTGTTTGAAATATAGCATAGAAACAAACTCGTGTTTGATATTTAAAAAAATAAAAGTGCAGTTTTAAAGTCAAAAAGGTTTTTAAAATGCTAAACTTCTAATTTATCTTGCTGAAAACTCCATAACAGGAATCATATTGGTTTTCTTAATTTTTGTTTTAGATTTGGAACTTAAAAACCACTACTGATATTTTTTGCTGCTCTAGATATTTTCCTTAATGCATCAAAGCCAAGTTATAAATTTTAAAAATTTATTACTCACTCTGGAAATTTGACACAAAAGGTATTTATCGATGGAAAAATAGCCTTTTAATGAATCATCAGAAACTATGCAAAAGTACCCAGAAAAATGACACAAATTCCGAAAACTGGAAAATGAAAAACTAAATATTAATACAAAATGTATGCTTCAGTTGTGTAAGGTAGAATTTCTTTTACTAACTTTTTTCAAAATTTATTTTCTTCCGTTTTTAGCAAAAATATATCCTTTCAAATTTTAAATAGATATCAGTTTACACCTGCAGCTTTTTCGTTGCTTGTGGAAAGGAAAAAAATAAAAGTAATCTGAAGACACAGACAATGTGTTTTATATTTATAAATAAATTTAGTTTTTGTTGTAAAGAGTATATAAATACATTTGGGAATGTAAAGAAAATAAAAGTAATTTTTGTAAGGTATTCACTTCGTTGTGAAGGTAATAGCATAAGTACGGACTATGAATGGTTATATCAATAAAGGAAAATAAAGCACGTCTATTACTGTTTTCAAATGTTTCGTATTTTTTTAAAAATTGTGTAGCTTAACTGACACTACAATGGCAAAAATATGTTGTTGAGTGTATTGTGAAGTATTGAATCAGAAGAGAGCAACTGAGAAGCACAGTAAAATATTTTATAAAAAAGTGGGTTTTATTTTGATTAAAATTTATCGTTCTTAATCTAGCATGGAATTTCATTACTGTGATGAAACATTCATTCATAATAAATTTTAAAACTTCTCTAAGATTATTGAAAGTCAAACATGAAATTGAAGGCATCATTGTCGTACCCCGGTAAGAAAAGGGATACAAGTCAAAAAATAAAAATTTTGAGGTTATGTTTTGAAAAATATGTATGAGGTATCCAGCGTGTTATATTACTATTCTATAGTATATAATATAATTTAAAGACATGAATACTTATCTGAAAATTAAAAGAAGCTTTTACTATTTAAATATAAGTTTTGAAGTATCCTTTAATTTGATTTCTATCAAATGCTGCAATTTTGAGCTGTGCCACTTTACTTGCCGGGGTGCAATACGTTAAGATGCTGCTTGTAAATGAAAATAGTGACTAGGGATGCGACATCGATAGCAAAACATCGATGTTCAAAATTAAAACATCGACCCAAAAACATCGATGCTTTTAAAATTCAGTGTATTTAAACTTTTTCCCCCATTTCTTAAAACTGGTTTAGCAACTTGTGATGCTACATCGACAGCAAAACATCGATGTTGATAATACATCGCCCCCAAACCATCGATGTTTTTAAAATTCAGTGTATTTAAATTTGTTTCCCCATTTCTTAAAACTGGTTTAGCAACTAGTGATGCGACATCGGCTCCAATACATCGATGTTTTTTTTATAAAACATTAATGTTTAGAAAACATCGATATTGATGTCGCATCCCTACTTTTCAGACCCTTCATTCTTCTTCACTTTGGTCTAAAAGTATGTTCAATTTGCTGATTATGACAATTATGCCACTTGGTTATTTAAATTTTTTTTTAAATGGTACTTTTTTCATTTCAAAATAAAACATCGACAGCGTAAAAACATCGAAAAGTATACACATCAATGTTACCAAAACATCGACCCCAATACATCGATGTTAAATACATTTTTTTAAAAAAAATCATCGATGTTTTGAAAACATTGACATCGATGTCGGATCTCTAATAGTGACTATAACTTTTTATGTTTAGTTATGTAGATTTGAAAGCTATTTGGTTCTGAAAAAAATATATTTTTCACTTTTTAGTGCATTTTTAATAGAAACGTGTAAAATGGCATTTTTAAATTTTTGTTTGATATTTTTATACCTAAAAAGTTTCATTTTCATGCATGGCATGTGATGTGTCCAATCACTATTTAAGTGTATCCCATATACAAATACACGAACTGACCCTTCTATCCATTTCTGCTAACGTATTGTGTTGCAGGCTTCTTTCCGGTGAGGTTTATGGATTAATTTTTTAATTCAGAGGCCATCTGTGGGTCTAGTAAATTTTGTTTTGGGCGTCAATTGTTTATAAGAGGCTGGGAGCACAGTCACAGTTGACCATTCTGTATCTTGTATGAAAGTTTTTCGCAGTTGATTATACTTGACTCACTCTTATCAACGCCTTGAAAATTATGACGTTTGTGTTAAACTGAACTTGAATGAATATCGACGTCATAAATCAACCTCTATGATATTTTTCATATATATTAAAACAAACTTCCTATCAAGCTGAGATTTCTTATGTAATTATTAAGGAACACAAACAAAATCTAGGTGTTTTTTTTAAAGAAAATTTTTTTACCTTAATATTAACTATATCAATTAATATTACATTAAAAGAATATGAAAAGCAATGTTCTTATATTTTGACGGAAGTCGATTCCCAAACGATTTTAATAGAACATTTCAGTTCTTTCGTCCCAGATAGATTTAGCACTTTTAGTCTTTTTTATAGATTAACTTCTATTTGAAGGCAATTATTTATATTTTTCAGTCCATTGTTTAATTTATATAAAGCTTGCAGAATTATTAGGGGTTGCAAGGGTTAAATTGGTTTAACTTAGATTGAAAGTGATCTGAAAAAATTTTTTTCTCTAACAGAAAAATACAAATCTATATAAATAAGAATGGAGTGTTTGTTTGTACATTCAATATTTTCGACCCATTTCAAGTTTTCTATCCGTTTTGGACCCTTCTGATGCCGAATCCGCCTTTTTCTCGTTTGGTGTCTGTCTGTCTGTCTATCCGTCTGTCTGTCTGTATGTTGTGCCCTATACACGTCCACGCGGTTTAAGATATTTTCATGGAAATTTGCATACAGTGAGTACTTATCTTCATTTAGTGAGTGGAATTGGTTGCGAAAGTCTGTCTGTCCGTCTTTCTGTTCTATGCTCGATTTTGTGTTTGTGTGTTTGTGTAGGCATCACATGAATTGTATTCCAAATATTTGATTGCAGTGTATTTTATTTTATACATTATCTATTAGTTTAATGAATGCAATATTAAACATTTCTTTATTGTTATATTTAGATAAGTTTCATGCTAAAACACCTGAGTAAGTATACTTAAATCAACCAAAATTTAGTAGTTTTGGCAAAATTGGAATGTCTATTGAATATTACGATTACTTCGATTGCTTTACCTGTACTGCTGAAGAATTAATTATTCTTCAAAAACTTATATTTTTTAATGGAATTTCAGCTCTGATACTTCATTTATTTCGAGTCTTATTTCTGTTCTTTGCGCAATGAAAACGATTTCGGAATATTTGAGACAGACGATATTTTTAACGAAACGAGAATGAACAAGAGCGCGTGAGCAGTGATGTTTTCTGTTTCTTTCGCTCTGAATGAATTTCACATTTCTAAATTTTGTGCACTTTTAGTTGTAAATTGTGGCAACTGTGCAAGATCAAGAGATAAAAATGAATCACAAATTAATATCTTTAGAACAATTTAGAATATGTTTTCTGTTTTAAATATTTATTATTTTAATAATAAATGTGTTTTCCTTCTCATCACACGCAACAGCACCACAAAGTATTCGACTTAAAAGCGTTAGTTAAGTCAGTATAAATTTTAAGTGTAGTTATGTTATTATTGAAAGAATAATGCCTTTATTTAAAGAATAATGCCGTTATTGAAAGAATAATAATGTTTAAAAATCCGAACTAGAACTTTTTCCAAAATTAAAAAATTCGTTGTAATAATGACAGGAGAAGATTACAAAATTCCACAATGTCTCATACCGGATGCAAGAGTGCCACAAGTAAAAAAAAAATATTGTTTTGTTGACTATGAGTGAGAGAGCACTCGCCGTAAATCGTAATTTTAATTAATTGAGTTGAACATGAAAAGAACGAAATAAAGGGAATTCCAAATCTCCTTCAAAATCGTCTTTTATAGTAGTAACCTTAGTATCACCTTTCGTCATTTTGTAGCTTTGTCATACAGCAAGGGTGCGTTGTATGTGAAATGTATAACATGAATGGATATGCATGTGTAGGATTTGTTTCCAAAGTAAGTTGTAGAAAATATAAAGATGGCGAAAGGTGTTAAAATAAATTTTTATTCTACAAAAAACGTAAGTCATTATATATTTTGATTATTTCTTCAATCTAAAGTAAACCAATTCAAACCGAGTAAGGTCGGGTATTTTGCTAGTATTTAAATAAGTGAGAAGAAAAAAGTTTTTAAAAATTCCATTTTGACATTTTTATAGCTTTTATAATTTTGTTTGGAAGAAATACATTCGACTTGTTTCATCTATCCATATAAATTCACTTCAGATATATCGCTGTATAGTGCAATACCAAACAACACAATGTGACAATGAGCTGGCTATTACATGAGTAGATATTAAGTTTTGGAGTGATTGTGAACGTCTTTAAGTTCATTTCCTGCAAAAATGACAAAATGTGTATTTTGCAGCCAGTTTTCCTATCAATATTTTTTAGAGTGTCTCCTGACTTATTTATGATAACTTTTTCACCACAAATGCGATATATTAGGACTCCATTATCAGTATGAAAAGGTTGAAAAATCATTTATGATATTCATGATTAGTTAATTTTCAAACAAATACCTTGTTCGTGAAATTCCACTCCACAACTGAAATAAGTTAGTGTTAAAATTAAAAGGATTCAGTACTCTGATTTAAAAAAGCTGTGTGAAAAAGTGTTTAAAAATGTTTTTTTTTTGTTATTAACGAATGTGTGTGAGTGTTTTAGATAACAAAGTTTCATAAGAATTGCTTCGACCGGAAAAGTAAACAACGAATATTCTAACCTTTAAGACAAACTCCTTAAAGTTTTCAAAAGACCTTGTTGAAATATTTTATTATCGTGAAATGATTACACGATCAGGAAATATTTTTAAAATTAACTTTGCTACAGCATGCAGTTTATAATCGATTCATTGTAGCACATTTTTTTGTAAATTCAGAGATCCTATATCGAAATAGAAACTAGGTATCTATTTAGACTTCTAGATGCTATTTCAAGATTAGTGAGTACAGCGTTCAATATAAGCCAGTAACATAATTTGTAGCTTCAAAAACCAAATTTATGCTTTACTAAAATTTAATTGCCTGATAAAAGGTTAATTACCTAAGTAAAAATTAAACAAATATTTTAATTATAGTTACACGTGTTATTTAACGTTGTTTCATTCTAAATAACTGTTTTAGCAAGTCACTTTCTTTCTAAAAGACTAAAATAACATCTTACTTGAAAGAGATTTGTTTCGCAAGCTTGTACTAAGTAGCAAAAAAACTCTTTCATTATTCGCTTGCGCTTTTCACTTAGAAAGTCTCGTTTCCCTACAAAATGTTTATCATTTAATATCAATGGTTAATATTGATAAGTTATTGAAATTTTGGAAACAAATAAAAATAAGTTCAAATTCTTTAAAAATTGTTTTTATGAAAAACATTTCTGTATCCAGCAATACTGGTGAAACAATTGTTTGGAAAAAGTGGTTTTTCCTGCATTACTTTAAAAACAATCTAAGTTGCATAATGCATTCGTAATAATGCTCAATTCAATTCCTATGAGGATTTGTACTATTTTTTAACCCCCTCAGTACACCTAGGAAAAATAGAGCGATGTTTAATATGTAGTCTAAGAATATGTGTATCAGATATAGTGTGGATTGGGCACATAGTATGGATTTGTATACAGTAGAGATAGACGCCATTTCTGTTGTATTTATATAGAGATATAGAGTAGTAACGTTCTTGGAACAATTTTAAAAGGATTTACTTTTTTTATTTCATTAATTCGATCAAACCATAGTTGTTTTTTAATTTCAAAAATTTTCTAATTCCAATATTTACTTTAAAGTAAAAAATGCACATTCACTACACAAATAAAAGCAGATTATAAACGATTCTGATTATTAGTCAGAAGAATGATTTATAGGAAAATATGAAACAATCATGATTAATTATCTGCCAGGTCTAAAAATAAATAAAAATTCATTAAATACACATTTTTTAAAGTATTAACAATAAATAAGAACTCCCTAGAATCTAGAGTCTTGGAATTGTTCATTATTTTTATGCATAGTAAAATATACTTGGCAGAAATCTTAATCTCAATGGTCTATAATATTTATAAGCAAACATTGGAGCACAAAATAGATATTAGATATATTTCTGGAGGTATGAATACATTAAAAATGTGTTATTTCGAAAATAATGTACAGTTACGGAAAACAAACGAACCATCCCTTTTCATTCGAGCAATTTTAACAGTAGAGAAAATTCAAAGATGGCGTTTTACAGGAACTAACGTCTTCTATAAATTCAACTGCACAAAATTTGTATAAAGGGCGGTCTTCATATTAAATGGAACACCAACTTTATAATTTCCATGAACCACCTTTTTCGACACACAATTTTGAAACTATATCAAAATTTATTTTCATGTTTCAAATTTCATGCCATAAGTTCTGACTATTTCGAAGTTATTAGAATAGAAATATTGGAGAAACAAATGTTAAATCAGTTTCTTAGACTTTAATGAATATCTTCCCAAATAATATTTCTTAACTGCTGATGTTTTGTACCATGTTACTGTTAAACAACCCAAACAAAAATACACCTAATATTTTGCTTCAAAAATAGGTTTAGCATGAAATAATAATTATTATCTTATGTTTGAAATTATTAAGAATCTGAACTTTATTATATTTTGATGGGGATTGATCTAGAAAGACTTATAATATGGCCAAGCAAAATTTCAGCTCATTCCTTTAATAAGTTTGAGCTACATTAAATTTCCCGCATTATTACGCTTTTAGGGGGCAACCAAAAGTTTTAAAATACGTTTAACAAACCTCAGCAAAGCAAATATAATTTTGTAATTTTCAAACCGTTTGCACTTGTATAGTAAATATAATAATTTTTGGATCGCTAAAAATACTTTTAAAATAATGTTCAGATTTTAATTGGGTAGCTGAAACTACAATTCATCTCTATCTATGAATAGCGACTGCCTATTTGGAGATGATCCCTGAAATGGACACGAAATTCACCATTATATACCTTTTGATATAAAGATAGTGGTCATGAAATTTCATATTTAGACTAATTTGACAATGCAGAATCTTATCAGGGCATCATAACAAAACAGCATTAAATCATGTTGCGATTTGTGCGTACAAGTGAGGGGCAATTACATTCCATATTAAATTAATAGGTTTTATATTTTTCTGAGCTATTCCTTTTTTTCTGATCTCGTCTTGTCACATTTTATAGCCATTTTTAGTGTTTCATGCTATAATTTTATATGGTATCCAGCGTTCTTAAATTTTGTCCTTGGTATTATGATGTTATGTATTATTCAACACGAATTCATAAATTTAAAGTTCACCTTTTCTGAGAAACCCGTGATTCTATGCATGCAAATATAATTTTGGTCAACAGATAATATCTGGAATAAATGTTTTTTTAATTGACATTAAATTAACACTACATATATTAAAAGTAAGAGAGTGTTTCTACATAAAGTGAAAAGAAAATCTCACCCCACGGGCACTCTGCGAAGGTTTTACTTCTGTTGTACGTATGCAGTACAGCATTATAGAAATTAGGGTTGTCTAAAAGTGTAGTTTATCACCAATTTAGGATACATTTGGAATTTAATCTTTTTGGTGTTTACCAATCAAATAGCATTATCAGCTTGAAATTTATTTTTAATTTTTACTGACGAAGTGCTGAAAATCGCGTTATAAAATCAAGCCTACTAATGTTAGGTTATGAATACGTTCAAGAAATATTTTGCGTAACAGAAAAAGCATTACTGGTACGTAAATTTCGCTTGACAAAATTTGACTTTCTTGTATCATTAAATAGTTATATAACTCATATCATATTTCGCGTCATATTAATTTTAAAAATACAGATTTTGGCCAAGCCCAATTTTGTAGGTTTAACGTTTTTTACTTCTTTATTTTGTACTTGTGTACAGTGCACCTTTTTGCCTAATATTTTATATTTAAATAGGAAGAATTTCAAAAGCCTGGAACAAAAGACTTATGTTACTCGTGTTCTATAAAAATCGTAACATCGTCCTACTTATTACGTATTTTCAACACCAAATCTCTCTAGGGACAGTCTTATTCTTTCAAAATAAAACAAATTGATAAAATCATAAATATTATTCATCCTTAATGTATCATCTTTCATTACTGAAACAAACTATTTCAATATGGACAAATATCACACAATTTTTTCGGAGATTATATTCAAATAAAGACAATCTTCCTGACTTGAGAATCCGAAGTGGATTGAGATGAACTATATTTCGCATATTATGTTGATATTTTATATGACATGTTTAGAGAAATTTTCTTCAATGGAAATACTCAGATACCACAAGCAAGGCGACAAGAGATATCAAAGCCATATTTATTATAGAAAAAACATTCAGCACATAGGGGAAATTTAAACTTTGTACGACATGCTGAACGCTAAGAAATTAATATTTTATGAAACCTCCACCAGCAGCAATTACCAATGCTGTACGTCTTGACATTGAAACAGAGAGGCTAATGGTTGTGTGTTTGAGGTATGCCAGTCCATGATACTTGCGTTACCAAATGTCATTTGGATGATCCATCTTACCAGGATATCAGTCGTCAGGTGATCATTGTTCAGACGCGTTCGATTGGAGACAGATCTGAGGAATGGGTGGGCCATGAAAGAAGTGAAACATGGTGGGCAATGAATAATTGCAGAACCTTTCATACCACGTGCGGTTGAGCTTGGTATGCAACTTGCATGGGATCTTTTTGGAAACCATCCCCATGAAAGCACTAAAGACAATGGAGGACGAAGGCTCCACAATTTCAGAGACGTAACAGTGGCTGTTGAGTGTACTGGCAATGAGTGCTAGGCTAGTGTGGGAGTATACTTCAATGGCGCCCATACCATGCCGCTAGGTGGCGGAGATGTATGGCAATGCATAATTCAACAGTCATGCAATCGTAATAGTGCCGACATACTTGCATGTGTCCATCGGGGTGCTATAGATAGGATCGAGATTCGTCAGAAAAGACGATGTCTTACCACCATTCGTTTGTTCAAATGTGGCGCTCTATGCACTGTTGAAGAAGCATACGATTGTGGTGTAGAATCAAAGGTAGTCGCAGCAATGGATGCCTTGAAACATTTTATCACACCTGTAGACGACGTCAAATTACAGAAGTTGTTGTGAAAGAAACCCTAATCCTAAGATTGTTGGTGTCTCTATCTTGGTTGCTCTCTTGAGGGAACTGAGACGTTCTCGACAACGCAAAACATGAAAATTTGTGGTGTACAAGACCTTCTTATTTTTCACTAAAAAAGAAATCCCTCAACTAAAAGACTATATTTATAAAAACTACATGCTTCATTTATTATATTACAGTAAAAGTATATTCATTCTTTGCATTATTTTTTTAAATATGAGGAATCGAATAAGTACTTACAATAAACAGCCTTCTAATACATGGTGATGAATAGGTACGCTTGTAAAAAATTCTATTCATATTAAAGAGGTGTAATTTTTTATGAACCTTTCTATGGTAATAACTCATCCAATGAACATAATTAATTTAATTTCTTATTGATAGTATTTTTTTTATTCACCAATTTTATGAGAAAAATCAGCCTTTTTTTCAGAATTTCAAATTTTTTCCATTCAACTTTTTTTTAATAATTTTTACATTTAACATACTGCAATAAAAATTAGTTTACTTCAATCCATACACATTTGTGTCAATATTAAAGCATGCATTAGGATTTTCCAAGCAGTAGAAAAATTTTTAAGCGTACCTATTCATCACCATGAATTAGAAGGCTGTTTATTGTAAGTACTTATTCGATTCCTCATATTTTAAAAAATAATGCAAAGAATGAATATACTTTTACTGTAATATAATGAATGAAGCATGTAGTTTTTATAAATATAGTCTTTTAGTTGAGGGATTTCTTTTTTATTGAAAAATAAGGAGGTCTTGTACACCACAAATTTTCATGTTTTGCGTTGTCGAGAACGTCTCAGTTCCCTTGACGAGGCTTCTGCAATCGTTCAAGTATGTAAGTTTGTCTCTCCTGCACTCGCATTGATTCCATATTCCCGTCACCGTGGTTTGATTTCGTCCAACAAGAGAGCCGATTTCTTGGAAGGACTATCCGCAGTCTCGATAAACTATATTATTTCTCTGTTAAACTCAGAAACATGCTCGTAGGGCAAATTTATATTCCTATCCATTGAAACATGGAGAAAACACAATTCCAATACTTAAAACAGACTGTGCTCTACTTTTCATATTCCTTAAACGAGGTCGTTATAGTGCTCATGATTTGAATATACGATAATCATCAGCATTTATTGCCATGATCAACTCTACGCGTGAATTTCAAAAGAAATGGTTGCTTCCTTTATGATGCATTTTCTATATCCATTAGTGCTTTAATGTATTTCACGATATAAATCAAATGTTGAATTTTGCAATGGACAGTTGGAAGTAAATGTATATAATTTTTAATCTGAAAATGTAACATATAAAGTATGATAAAATCTATCTAACACTACCTATAGTAAAAACATTACACCACATTCATGGGAATTAAAGCTAAATGAACATATAAAAAATTTGTAGCAGTAAGAAACTAATTAGAAAGACAGCAGAAAACGCAGCAAATAAGTACTATGCTAATTTGCTTTACGAAGCTAACATTTTCTTAAAAAGAGTGGTACGAGTTTAGTTTAAGTTTTTCTCTGAAAACTACAAATTTCACGCTCGAAATTAGTATTTTATGCGTTAGTTTTACTACTGTATTACATTGTGTTATCGTCGCACACTCGTCCAAAAATTAAACATAATGCCATCTGAGTTGCATCTCGTGTCAAATAAATGCACCGGAGTACCTTAAATTACAAATGAATTCCACAAGCACATTGTAAATTTTAGATGTTGCGAAAAACATTTCTTGCTCTGTTAAAAAAGCAAGCTAATAAGGAAAGTTAAGGCCTCTGACCCTAATGGAGTTGTAATAGCGATCAAATATGTTTTTCGAAGAGTTCTTGTACAACGAAGTCCCATTCACGCACGTCTTTGCTTTTGTGTGGTTCTTAATGCTGTCGTGTTGGCTACAATACGACTTACGAGACCATACCAGATCTGCTCTAATGGATTGAGATCAGGTGACAGTGCTTCAAACAAATTCAGTATTGTAATCACCTATGGAATACGTACGTATTATTCAATACGAACACGGTCCAACACTTCACTTTGCTACAAAATATGTTGAATTAAACATACAAAATAATTTAAATCCTTTCACATGAATTCATTTGCCTACACCTTGAAATAATTATGCGCAGTCTAGTGACATATCAGGCGATCGTATTTAATCAGTGTTATCTTTTGTTCCCGGAAAACCTAGTTGCGAGTTTTCCTAATTAAAACAGATAGTAAACGATTCATGCCAAATTTGGATATTAATCAGATGTACGAGGGTAGTCCCAGAAGTACCCGACCTGACCTATAGATGGTGGTTGTTGTTTAAAAAGAATGACTATGATAGAAAGTGGCAACCTTATAAAGCTTAAGTTTGAAGTTTGGCGACGCTATGTTGTTTAGTATTTGTTTGGCAGTCATTAACAGTGAAAGCTCTGAGTGCATTTGCAAACATGGAACAAATTGGTCATCGTTATGTGATACAATGATTTCATTTGAAAGGCCTCAGTCCAACCAATATCAAAGTGGAGCTAGATTCCACTCTGGGGAAGACTGCTCCTTCGTTTACAACAGTAACAAATTGGGTGTCGAAGTTTAAACGAGGTCGTACAAGCTGCCTAGACGAACATCGCAGTAGTCGACCCAATGAGGCGACCACGCCAGAAATGGTGAAGAAAATCCACAAAATGGTATTGGATGACCGTCGACTGAAAGTGCGTGAGCTAGCAGATAGGATAGGCATTTCAAAAAGTGCTGTACATCGACTATTGACTGAAAATTTGGACATGAGAAAGTTGTGCGCATAATGGGTACCGCAATTACTCACAATGGAACAAAAACAGCGAGGTGAGGATGTTTCAATCGAGTGTTTGGTGAAGTTTCACAGCAATAAAGCCGAGTTTTTGAGTCGATTCATAACCATGGATGAAGCATAGGCCCATCACTTCAAACCTGAGAAGAAGGAACAGTCAAAACAATGGATTGAAAGGGGAGAATCTGCTCCAAAGGAGGCAAAGACAGTTCCATCTGCAGGCAAGGTCATGGCGTCAGTTTTTTGGGATGCACGTGGGTTAATTTTCATTAATTATCTTCAGAAAGGAAAAACAATCAACGGTGAGTATTGTGCGAACTTATTGCAGCGTTTGAGAGATGAAATCATGAAAAAACGGCCGCATTTAGCGAGAAAATTTTTTTTTGTTTCATCATGACAGTGCATCAGTTCATACATCCGTTATAGCGATGGCCAAACTCAATGAATTAAAGTTCGAATTGCATCCTCACGCACCCTATTCGCCAGATGTAGCCCCCTCAGATTATTTTCTATTTACAAACTTGAAAAATGACTCGACGATTCTCAATATAAACAGGGTATCGAAGCTATTGAACATCGCAGGGAAAAGTATATAGAGATAAAAAGAGACGACGTAGAGAAATAAAGATATTTTCCCCAAAATATTTTATGTTTTCGTTGTTAGGTCGGGTACTTCTGGAACTACCCTCGCACGTAAGTTTGTTGAGAAAGTAGATGACCTTAGGGAAGTTCATTTCTAGAGAGATGTAAGGTTTGCTAGGGAAAGAGGCTGCAAAGCTATCGATATTGTTTCACCAACTCGAAATCGTTATTTTCTGACGGATAAATGGGAGTCAAAATCAGCCTTAAAGACTCCATTTGGGAGAACGAAATGCATACATTTTATCTGTCCCTTATAGAACTAACAGACTTATTTAAAATCGTATGACACAAATAAGATATAGCTAGAATATGAATATGCACTATAAGAACAAAGGTATTTGGATACTCCATGCTTTTCTGATAGAGAGCTTTATTATTATATTTAGTAACGGGTAGGCCCTCCTTTTGCTTGTATTACTGCTGAAACACGTCGAGGCATAAATTCCACAAGTTCTCATTAAGTCTATGCAGGAATAGCTCGACATGCCTCTTGCAAGGCTGTGAGAAGAGATTATTGTGAAGATGGAGGTGTGTGGCGGTGTCGCACTCGTCGCTACAGTTCGTCCCACAAGTGCTCGGTCGGAATAAGATCGGGACTCTGGGCAGCCCACTCAAGCAAATTCACCTCAATTTCAGGAGATCCGTCCAGCGCACGTTTGCAGTACGACATGGAGCTCGATCCTGTTGGAAGAAACAACCACCTTCCCCGTAGTATTGTCATAGTGTAGGCAAGGCCAAATTACCCAGAACGTCGAGGTACACGTTAGCGTTTATTTTACCAGGCACATAAAGCAATGGGCCGAGTCCTAACCAGGAAAAACAACCTTACAGTAAGATGGTTCCTCCTCCGAATTTCTGCAGTGTCCATATAGTGTACATAGTAGGGATGCGACATCAATGTCAATGTTTTCAAAAGATCGATGTTTTTTCAAAAAAATAGATTAAAAAAAAATAATCGATGTTTAAAAAAAAATCGATGTTTAAAAAAAATCGATGTATTTAAAGTCGATGTTTTTGTAACATCGATGTTTATACTTGCCGATGTTTTTACGTTGTCGATGTTTTATTTTTAAATGAAAAAAGTACCGGTATAAAAATTTAAAAAATAACCAAGTAGCATAATTTTTATAATCAGAAAATTGACCATACTTTTAGACCTAAGTGACCAAGGGTGAAGGGTCTGAAAAGTAGGGATAAAACATCGATGCCGATGTTTTTATAAAAACATCGATGTATTGGATCCGATATCGCACCACTAGTTGCTAAACCAGTTTTAAGAAATGAAGATAGAAGTTTAAATACACTGGATTTTAAAAACATCGATAGTTTGGGGGCGATGTATTATCAACATCGATGTTTTAATTTTGAACATCGATGTTTTTCTGACGATGTAGCACCACTAGTTGCTAAACCTGTTTTAAGAAATGGGGGAAAAAAGTTTAAATACACTGAATTTTAAAAACACCGATGTTTTTGGGGCGATGTATTATCAACATCGATGTTTTAATTTTGAATATCGATGTTTCAAAACATCGATGTTTTGCAGTCGATGTCGCATCTCTAGTACATAGCTAGGATTAGCGCGTTTGGGATTGCTATTTGAAATCAGGTACCAGGACTTATGATGTTGTTGTTTTTAATGAGTAATCATTTGGACATTTCTCATCAATATATTCATTTTGGAACCTTTAATTTTTCTGTGTGACTTGGAACCAGTTTCGATTTTCTTGACTTATAGAATATTTCTTGGGATTTTGTCAATAAAAAAATGAAATTATTTAGTCATTGTGTGTTATGAAGCAAAAAAATATATTACACTTCTCGAAAACTGATGACGCTCAAAGAGTTAAAGTTGTAATCTCAGCACAAAAAGTTTTTGTCCAAACAGTATATTTTGTGTAAAAACATACAATACGATATAGTTTTTCAAGCAAAGCTGTGTAAAACTATACCGTCCTATCTCAACGAAAACGGATTAACCGCCTATGACTTTTGGGAAGCTTATTAAATTGTTATTTTTAACCAAATGGTTTATTGTGACTTCAAGAAAATGCTATCTTGCTAATAGATTTTTATGTGATATTGTTTTAAAACATTTTTTTAAAAGGAAATTGCATACATCTCTATCACATCCAGTTGTTTCTAAAATATGACATACGTTCACGGAAAGAAATATATTTAAACGTAAAATTTAAAAATATTGCTTTTGAGTTTTTTATATCTACTTGTGATTATTCTAATTGGAAGTATGGCAGAACTGATTGAAGTGAGAAATGAGGAAAAAATGTATCTGAACTGGAAATTCACGAAATGAAGAGTCATTTAAAATTAACGAGTAAAAAAATATCACTTGCTAATGATCGAATTTACTCTAAAAGCATACAGTTTGCACGGTTCACAACTTAAAAATGTTTATCTGCTTCGGTTCGAAATACCGTTAATAAGTTTTGTACTTAAATGAAAAAAAAAATTTAGCTTTCTATTACTGAATCAGTATAGTCTTGAAATGCTAAATGAGTTATGAATTACTAAATTTAATAACGAACTGAAATTTATCTTCAATTAAAAAAACATAGCTTAATTTTTGTGAAATAATTTTTTTATGTAAGTTGAATATGATAGTTTAATTTTCTTTACGTTTTAAAATATGTATGTAAACGTAAATTCCTCTTTTAATTTTATCTTTTACGTTTTAGAAATACTTTTAAATTGATAGCATGAAAAGAGTCGATTTGACATAACATTCAATGCATCCAAATACGGTATGATTGATCAATATTTTAAACGATATACACCAGTTTCATATTAAATTTAAACTAAGTTCTTAATTCTTTCTAAAAGAAGAAACTAGTAAAGTGCATTTATAGACTTTACTTGAATATCCGAAAAGGTAGTTTTTGAATACCAGGCATATCAAATCTAAGCAAAATGTAAGATTTCCTGATAGGTTGTACGCATCCTATGTCTAACTCTATCAGCAAAATCATTCTTCTTTCTCCAACAGAAATTATTTAATAACGATTAAGAAGTGTATTTAAAATAGAAAACCTCAAAATATATTCAACTACAGTAACTTATAGTGGTAGTTAATAATAGTAATTACTTAATACTTAATTTATTCATTATTCGTAATATATTTTAATATTTGATATGTATATTAACGTATTTTGTTTTAGACTAAAAAATATTGTGTATTTTAATCGAAAGCTTAACTACATTTTATAATAATGCAACTTGGAGTGATATTTCAGATGTACTATTTGATTAGTAACCGTACTTTTCGTGCCTTTGATATTGATTCATTCTCTTTGTATTTAGCATTTATTAGCATCTTCCCCCATATAGCTTTAAACAACCTCTGTATAGTGTAAGAAAAAAAAACACTTCTGTATTCCTTTATCTCAAAATTATATTAATGCAAATGAAAAATGCCTCACCGAAGAAATTATTCTATGAATATCTTTAGAAGGAACACAACACACTTGTTTTTAAGGAAAATACATCTGCAACTTTTGTATTAAAAATTTGAATATTTGTTCTGACATCTTGAATTACAACTAGCATTTTAATCCTGGTTCTATGATAATGTATGCGGTTCACTAACTCCGCAAAGTGACGGAGTATGGATAACAATTTCTTTTACTTTGGCTTGAAAATCTATACCAGGATGGAATAATTATCCAGTGAAGATACTTATTCTATAGACAACTAAAGATGGTTTCATAAGTTAAAAAAATGTATGTACCCAATTTAAGTTTATTATTCATGAATCATGCTACAGCTTTGTAAAATGTATTAAATCAGTGACTCTCAAACTATTCAGTCGAAGGAAATTAAAAATGCCTCTCACGGAAACGTATAGATGCAGATATCCGACGGTGCATGAACTCCATGAGCATGCGGAATTATTCTGTAGGCCACTCAGTCCATATTTCCCACAGAACGTTCTCAAATCTGTTGTATTAGGATTTTTAAGATTTCTACGTTCCACAGCGCTTTTCATGGCAACCCAGATGTGGTTTTGTTTGTCCCCCGTTTGGGAACTGAGGTATTTATTGATTAATTAGGGGGAATGACGAGTCCACAAGGGAGAACAAAGAGTTTATGTTGTTTCCGCGTATAGGATGCTTAATTATGCCTAGTAAACAATATGTCACTCACACGAGCAATTTTCCGAGTTTTAAAGAGGAAGAATTGCGGCTTATTGAGATTGTGGATTATCCTTTCAAGAAATCCTGTTTCGTGTTGGATGAAACGAAGTCACAGTATTGAGAATATGGACTCGATGGGTGCAAATGGAACAAACTGGCTTTCGTGAACGATTGTAGTCAGCTAGTCAAACCATTGACAGTTACCTAGTCAACATCTCTATTACTGTCTGTACTGCAACATGAACCCTAACTTAAGAATTAGGGTGTGTTGCACAACAACCAGTGTCAGCACGTATTATTCGGTGGCGTTTTCGGAAAAGGGGCATTTTTTTATGGCACTAATTGCTGGACCTGGGGTTGAAAAGATACGTATTACAACATACATGCACAAACGAATAATTTGCCATCGTTGTTTCAGACGAATCTCGATTCTGTCTACAGTACCATCCGAGTCTGGCGGCACCATGGTTTCAGACTACATGTCTATTACGTCATGCACTGCCATACCGTTCCATCATTAGTCGCAATGGTGCGAGAGGTCTTTGGATATACATATACACCCGCCTAATCCCAGTAGGCATTGTCAGTACACTCCACTACCATCCCTACATCTCTGAAGTTTTGGAGCCTGTTGTATTATCTTATCTTTAGGGCATGCCTGCGGTCCGTTTTCAATGAGCGAACGAAAGCATCATACAATATACATTTCCTTTGATTTCACTTCTTCTATAGTCCTCCCCTTAACCAGATTTTTCACCAATTGACAGACATGTTATCGAATATCACCTAACAACTTGCACATCATAGAAAATCCAGGGTCACTCTTCATGAACTGATATACATGGAAACAGTATGGACTGAAACCTTCGTACATACAATGACAATTTAAATGCCCGAAATTTGTAGCAGCAGTTAATGCGTCTGATTTCTTCACACTATCCAAGTCGAACGGACATGTATAATTTCAATAATTTCTCTCCTCGTGCCTAAAATTATTTACATAATAAATATGACTTTGATATCTTTTGTCCTTCATGAAGTTGCATTTTCGGTGGCCAACAATTTATGATTCCTCAGTAAAATCAGAGGGCATTTAAATACGACACCATTAGGTTAATAAGTGAAGCAAATAATGTTTAAAACAACATACCATTTGATTGCCTTTTGGGCCCCATGAAATGTATTGGAGTTTTTCTCCTGGTTTTTTCAATGGCCAAAAATGTAGCATCTTCCTATAAAAAAATTAAGCAATGAATAGACGGATTGCCTGGTTTTCAGTCTTGCAGAAATTATCAAAACTTTTGTGAGGAATTTAGTAGGAGAATAGAATACATTTACCTGTTCTCTATGTCATATATTTTACATCTTGTTTCAAAAGAATATTTATATACCTGAAATTAAAAGGATACCAAGTATATACATGATGAGCAAAGCAAAGGTGTTCATCAAAAACAATATAAGCAAATGTATTTATCAAAAGCACTAAAATCAAAATATTTTAGCACACACTGTTTTTAATCAATGTTATAGATGGATTACAATACGAACATTTTAAAGATAGTCTACATATTAAAGTTGTTTTTAGATACTTATTAAGTGGCTTCGTTAAAAAGTGGAGAAATTATAATGCAAAATAATTTATAGTTACAACTCAGAGTAGGTAATTGAATTAACGTTACACTGGAGCAACCGGGGGACATATCAAGGTGATACATACTGTGAATAACTAATTCTTGAAAATATGCGAGTTCATGAATGTAAGTATTAATGCACACCGGGAACATTTTGATTTTAATAAAATAATAAAACAACTTAAATTTTGACTTATTGCAATGGTTCAGATACTTCTCTCTAATCTGGCAAAAAATTTGAAATAAAAATTCAATATTTAATCCATGAAAACATAATTTTTAAAATTTATACAATTAAAAGAAATTAAAGGAAAAATGTATAATTTTTCTAGAATAAAATAGGATTTACGGTGGAGTGGTCGTTCACGGTAAGAAGGCGATTTGTCGCCAAATATGGTAACCTTCACTATTTGCGGATTTTCTTCACATCTGCCGTTTTTGTTATGGCATTCCTATCTGCTGTTACGGAATTCGGCCGCCATCTTGATTTGGCGACAAAAATGAGTTGGCGACAAACGTCTTACCGTGAACCTCCACCGGATTTACTAACAGAATCTCGATAAGAAACAAGATTGAATGTTTTCAATTGTCACCACAAGTTTTCCACTACACATTTTCAATTCACCCACAAGTGTTGTGACTCATATTTCGTATTTTATTTCAATATATTTGTGATTATATGACAAAAAACACACATTAGTCATTTTACCGCACCATTAGATTCTGAACGTGTATTTCGATTTCCCTCCATTACCCTACCCGAAGGGAATAGGTATTTTTTTATACTAAAACCATTTTCCCTCACATTTTCTTACCTCTGCTGATTTCTATATCCCAAGTTTCGTTATTGTTTTCTGTTATTAGACTGATGAAGAATTCTATCATTGAGCGGTGAGCTCCTTCGTATAGACACATAGATAACAGTAGACACATAGATCAAAGCAGAAACATTTAAACTAAGCGGCAAAACAAGTGAATGTATCCTCTAACGGTGGATTCTGTATTAATTACATCCGTTGATGCCATTCGACAATAAATAAATAACAACGGTTTAAATGCCACGTCTGCTAGTGAAATGATATTCTAGATGTATAGTACCAATACAAATATTCGAAATTAACAATTTCCTGGAGTTTATAAAACCATATAAATTTAAATCCTGTTGAAAGAGCCTATTAATAATTTACATAATTTGATGTTTAAAGTAATGTAGGTATGGCCACATGTGAGAAATTCATGTAGAGGAAAAGTTCCAAAACAAGAGTTTTGAATATTCTCAGATTTTTGAAAATGTCTTTTATGGGAGGTTTTTTCTGTTAAGCTGAATGTAGGTGGCGGTAATGTTTCTCCAGCGGAACGTGCTTCCTGTATGTAATCCGGAAGTGACGTCATATGATTACGTTTTTGAATACCATTTCACCATGTCGCCAACTATTGCGAAGAATGAATTCCGAATTGAATTTTTAGAGTTGATTGGTCAACGCCAATTAGATTAAGTTTCGAACGTCGTCAAAATGGCGCTAATTTACATTTGAAGGTAACCCCGAAGTGTAATTTTTGGAAAGTGGATGTAAATTAATCTTATTTTATCCGGTTTGCTTGTTTTTATTGAAAATCTCTATTTAAGCTTCAATAATAAAATGCCGTGGCTTTTCTGATCGTTATAAATCTCCTTTTTGCGTTTCTATCACGTATTTTAGCTCTGATATTAAATTGCATATAAAAAACGCTGAAACATATAGCTGCTGTCACCAGGACAACGGTTGCATGAGAGTATAATGTGCAAGCTCATGCACATGACTTCCGACTTGGGCAGCCGTCATGTATACCTCCATACCATGTATCTCCTTTAAAACCACGACTTCCCACAGAAACAGTCACAAAGAGGCAGTGACAATGACGTCACCCATGACTCAGAGATGCGAACTTAATTGTGGATACTGCACAGATAATTGTTCATCCTATGCATTTTTAATCCATTAAATAGTGTCAGATTCATACTAAAGTGTCTACCTGTGTCATCCACATCCTGATAATTGATATGGATTGGATTATAATGCTTCAATTTACTATCAATAATCAGTAAGTTTGTAAAAGACAGAATGTTGATAAAAACGTATACATAAAAACATTCAAAATAAATACTGATCCGATATTTTAAGTATGTTTCTAACATCTAATACAAAATGTGATGATTTGCAAGAAAAAAAATAATGTTTGAATTCTAGACACATATATTTTAAGTCAGTTTGCTTGAATAATCTCAATTGTTAGTAAATTTGAATAATTGGGTTAAAGAAAATTTTATTTATGGAGTATAATAATAGTAATTTAATGAATTTAAATCAAATCATAAGCAATTATAGATTCAAATAAAAGCAGCACTTCAGGCAAAAATGTAAATTTTCTAAAGAAATATGTGTGTACAAAAAAGAATTTAATTATTCGTATAATTATAAATTAAAAAACTATTAAAATACTGTAACTCTTTTAATTAATCTGGTCACCTTGTCTATAAATTTCGCTTCAATGATATATAAGTAGAACTACTTGGTTACTTACTTGATTGAGATCATAAAAAACTATTAAAAAATACTGTAACTCTTTTAATTAATCTGGTCACCTTGTCTATAAATTTCGTTTCAATGATATATAAGTAGAACTACTTGGTTACTTACTTGATTGAGATCATAAAAAAGTAGCACGTATTTTAGGTCTGATGATAGGCTGTACTTGACTGCTCTGTTTTCGTTCTGCATTTTATCCGTTAAACGCAGCAGCATGAAATAAATGATAAGATGATATATTAAGTACATCAAGAGAAAAGTATGTAAAACAATACCATAAATTATTTTAATTAATTACTCTCTGGTTATTTAATTTTTGTAAAATAGAATACTCTCAATCTTCGTCACATATCGTGACTAGATAGAAAAAGTGCATAGTTACTATACATAAATATAACAAACTAATTCAATTGAATAAGTTTAATGATACTTAATTCAAAAATTTATTTTATTAGAACGCAAAGTTAGCGCAAAAAACAACAACACAGAATTGAGGCTCGAAAGCATAAATCAATTGATCATTTTCATGTGGGTTGAATGGCTATGTGAATAATTATGTAATCATTACGCTCAGTTTGAATTTAGAAAAACCATTATATATAAACAACTGTAGAAGAATGAAAGCATATAATTGTAGCATATTTATCACTTAACTTTTACATATGCATGGTTATAAAATTTTTTTTTTCGTGAAGATGTCGAAACTCAAAAACAATGACCATCTTGAAATGAAGTTTGACGCGGATAATATTAGAATTGCTTGAGATTACATTGGCTTTATCTGATGTTAATTGAATAAATAACATTTTAAATTGATTTTTCATCATCGCATCTTCAAAATAGAAAGTTCCCAGTTGCATTATTTCCATCTATTGAAATAAAATATTTTTTTATTTGTTGAAAGCTGTTAAAAATATTCGTTTTGTGTTTTTGTTATGTGTTTCAGTTAGGTGTTCCATTTATGTGTTTCAGTGTATTACAAATTGCAGTATATTATTAAGGAGTTAGAATTTAATTATTTATATATTTACTGCAAAATATCAGACACGGGTAATTTCCTGACGGTATGTATATATTTGGAGCAACTTTCTTTAAAATACCTGATTTAATACACAATGTTTTGTAGAATTCTCATTCATGAAACAAAATAAAATATACATAAGCTTTTTAAGTAAGGTGTTTAACTTGTTACTATAAATTTCCGGAATTTCATTTCTGTTTGTATTTATGAGTTTAAGTATTTTAAATATTTCAGATTTAGAGTTACATTAAAAATGATATTTAATTTTCTGCAAAATATCAGACATGGGTAATTTTTTGGTGGTGTATGTATATATGTATATTAGTATCGTTCGATCGATTTTTTTAAATATGTGGTTGAATACATAATGGTTTGTAGATTGCTGTGTCATAAAATAAAATAAAATATACAAAACAAAGCATTTTTAAGCAAGGTGTTCCTTATTTTGAAATGCCCAGTGAAGTTTAAAAAAATCGCTTTACAATAAGATGGGTTACGTTAAATTAAAACGGATAGTCATACTTTGTATTTTAAATATATTTCGAAATTTTGACATAGATTTTCATTGCAAGACGATTAAAATAAATAAATTTACATGTGTTTCCCATGTTTCATGTGTGTTATTAAAAGCTGTAATCCATTGTCAAGTAACTACAATTAACATTCTAAATATGGGTACATGGTTTTCAGTTACAAAACCAATCTCTGCATCGATAGTACCATAAGGATTCAATTTAGAACTGAATGTATGTTGGAGTAAAGGGAATTTTAAATAAGACTTTATTGATCTATGAATTATCTCACGGTTGGTAATTTTGAAAATAACAAGGTTTTGTCTTAAGTGACAGAAAGTTCGAGGTTGCTTACTCTACAAATTGAAGCTCTTCTAACGCCACAGATACAAGTGACATTCGTTGAAAGCAGTGGTTTTCTTTTTGTAAAAGTGCCTTTCTGTCTATTAAAAAATTGTAATCCATTGAGTTTAATTTGGCTACATTTATTTCTAACACAAGCTTCGTTATTTCTTGCGTCGATGAATGGAATTTACAAGAATAGTTCTGATTGCTTCATGCTAAATTGCTGTAACAATTAAGTTTACCATCCTCTCATATTGTTGAGGATATTCGAAAACATTGCTTAAGGAGGTCCTTCACTAGAAATTCTTAAATATTCAATTTTAAAGTGTATGTTCTGAAATTTTTTTTTAATGTGTGTACATTGTATTTTGCAATTATAATAACTATTTAAAAAATTTCAAAACTAAAATTTTTTTTAAATTAAAATTAAAAAATGTCAAAATTTTGATGTTGGGCAAATTTGATATATATTAAGATATTGTATAACAAATAACTTCATTTTTGTATTAATTAACTCCGAAATGTTCATGCTGTAAATTATCATCGTGATTTTTGGTTAAAACAATTAGAAAAAATTAAAAGAAAATTTGGTCAAAATCTACATAGACAAATTAAAGAAATATATTTGAAAAGTAAATGTTGAAGCTTGCGTTCATTTATGACTATTAATGTAACTATTAATGTATTATTATGTAACTATTTTCTAATTACGTGCGAATATATATATATTTGCCAAAATAATATTTCCGACTCGTTTCTAATAAAAAAATATTTGCAACTACTGCTTGGCCTAACATGTATTTTTTCAAACTATATTTCGCTGTTAACTTACCTTCATCATAAAATACAATTGAAGAAATTGAAATGGCTTAATATGTGTAGAATCCTATTTATTCATGCGTGTTATGTAAACGCAGAGATATCTATTAATTCCCTACTGTAGTTTTACAGCATGTATTGACGTAGTAAGTCTAATATACTACCGTTATGTAACCCATTTACATCATATTGAATGTCTGAAATATTAATGATCTGGTTGCTCTGTTAAATTACATTTCTATGCAAATGAACATCTTCAGTTCTATGCTTAAAATTGTTCAACAAGATGTTATAACTTCAGCTCTAACTAAAAACTTTTATACTGTGATTAGAAGAACACACAGTCAAGTTTTTTTTAGATTATCTTGCCTCATCTTAACTATTTAAAATCTGGTTTATTTCGTGCATTCTGATATTCAGATGAACTAGAATATGTGAAGTAATATATTTATAATATTATGTTTTAAATATGGGGGGTTGAAATATTTCTGTGATGAATGGAATTCTGCTTAGGTTGAACATACATCATAGATTTCCAGTTTTTTTTTCATTTAAAGTAAAGATGGGTATAATGCTTCAATCAACAACAAATGTATTTTTTGATGATTTAGGCAAGAAAGTGAGAAGCCTTCCATGTTCACTTTAACTTGTTAAACCCATATTTTTAGTACTCTTTATGTTGCAGGATTAACCCTTCTTTGCATGATTTTTTCGTTATTGGTGAAATAAATCAAGGTGATATAATTCATGTTCAAAATTAAAGAAAAAAATGGCTAAAAAAATCTTAGTATATATTTATAGTATAAATTTAGCAAAAAATAATAGGATGGTATCATGTAGTATTTTTTAAATTAAACGCAGACTTTTTCACAAATTGCTCTAAAAATAACAGAAACACATGTTACAAACCTTTCTTCCACTCATTTTCACTTTTTTAGCAATAGAAACTCAAATATAATAAAACAAAATTAAAAATGAAATCATACGTTTATTGCAACTACAACAAACAGCGGAATGACAACTTCAAGCTCGTTTTACTGATAGTGACACTTGCCTATTTTGACAGCTATGTTTTTTTTTATGCAATGGACATTAAAAAGGTATCCAGACACGATCAACTTAAAGTGAACTTGTTCTTTTATATAATTTTTGGGCAT
Organism: Metellina segmentata; assembly: GCA_947359465.1. Classification (NCBI taxonomy): domain Eukaryota; kingdom Metazoa; phylum Arthropoda; class Arachnida; order Araneae; family Tetragnathidae; genus Metellina; species Metellina segmentata. The sequence goes on along the minus strand of OX375878.1, from coordinate 32,471,528 downwards.
TCAATGTTACGATGGAAATATCCACCATTATGCAAAGAAGGGTTAACTCAAATTTACAACAGGATGAAAATGGTTTAATTTTGTAGAAAAACATCTGTACGTATAGGAATATTTTATGTTGGGCTGAAAATCATTCAGCTTCCCCTCCCGAATGTAATCAAAAAGATACCTACAAATATAGAATTGTGAAGTATTCTTTTGGAACTCTTCAGTCGAATGGAAAACACTACAAGATGTCCGTCTTTGTCTCGAAAAGCAAGCTGGTCATCTGAAAAACAAACATATTTAATTTTTTAAGAGCAAATCTGACTGAACTTGTAACTAAAACTAGAAAACCCTGAAAATTTGGAAAACGTGATAATAACCATTATTTTCTTAATTTCCCATTGATTTAATCCATTTTTGTCAATATTGAAACATTGTTTCACATATTTCAAATTTTGCAGTGGAAAGTAGGTTTTGAATTAACGTCACAATGAAGCAACACAACAGACCATTGACGACCCTCCGGGAGCAAAGTAAAGATCCGAGGACAACATCAAGTAATTTTTATCTTAGGTCAGATGACGAGGTCATACCTGAGCTGGCACCCAACTCTCCGAACTTCCACACCAAGGATTTGGGCCACGACAGATTTAACATGCACCATCTCCTCTTATACACAACGGTGTATGGTTGGATTCGTACTCACAACCCCTCCGGATGCTAGTCAATTACCCCTCGGACCAGGCTACTGGGGCCCTGTGCTTTGTAGGGACTATGTCCTTTATACAAGTATTCTGTACATCACGATTCGAGCGCATATTTACAATACTAGGTTAGAGTCAACAATATCTAAATTTAGATAGAAACATAATAGTTAAAAAATGAATGTACATCAATATTTCTTGACAAAGTAATATATTTAAATAATTAGATTCTAATGGAAAAAACTTGTTAAAAATTCCACAGATTGTTTACTGTACTTTCAATGAAACGGAACTTAGCTGGAATAGACTGTTTGATAATATCACTCCAGAAAACAAAAACTTCTTCCTTCTATTGATATGCTTGAGTGAAAAATGTGCTCACATTGTAAAGAAATTTTAATAAAATCTTTTATAGGCAAGTCAAAAATTTGAAAATAGAAAATGAAAGTAATTGGAGCAAATATTGTTGGTTAATTAACGCTTTAGGCATAACTGCTTTTCTGTCGAAAGCATTGTATTTAGTCCTTATTTTTCAAGCACACATTTCCCCTGAGTTTTATGAAACAAGCTAAAGTTTGATAACGATAGTTTAAATGTGTTCATAAACAATGAGTTTATGAACATATTTAGTGAAGTAATGAATCTTTACGCAACTTAAAATTGTTGTCGCTGTATAGTAAAGTTCGAAAAATGCTTTGAAACATAGTATCTAGCTATAATTTGAAGTATACGGAACAATGATGTATTTTTACATGTATAAAAAGCGTTTATCTTACAAAAGCGATTTTTCATAAATATTCATGCTATTCTAAAAAATCATGCAGCCGCTTGATTAAAATAATTTAATAAAATAATAAAAACTTCATTTTTTAAAAATTAAAAAAAAAAAACCGCTTTAATTTGTGCATTATGTTTTGTCTTGAGTTTTCAGTTTTAGTTTTGCATTTATTTTCAAATTTTCTGTTGCAAATTATTTTTCTTTTTTGAAGTAGAATAATCTTTTTTCATTCCATTTTACGTAGAATATAAAAGTTGTCTCAACGATAGAGGTAAAAATCGATTTTCTAAAACATTTACTAATACTGACTTTCAAATATTCCTCAGTTCGCTGAATGCTTCATTTAGCTTTGCAGAGATCTTACTGATGACGAGTCATGATTTTAAGCAAATATTTCTCTTGTAAAGATAAAATCGTTATCTCAGCACAGAAATAGAACTAATAATGCTCGTAGAATAGTATAATAGTGCGTGCGACGACATTTAAGAGATGCATACCTATTTGCATAACCAATTCAAATCATTAAAAATTTTTACATGCCACATAATTGGGCCAATTTGATATTTTGTGTGTTGATCTTCCACTTTTACGTGAATGTTTTATAATATTTAGGCTAAAGTCATATATTCAAATATATACGAATAATTTAGCTAGATTGAGCGTTATATTCAGTTTTATGTAACTACACCTACATCTAGTAAGTAATAAGTTTAATCTGTTTAATGAAAAGGATACTTGAAACATTACTGTTCACAAATTTCCTTTAATGTGTATTTTAAATTAATATTGTACCTAAAACAATTTGTATATGCTAAATGTAGGGTATCTAAACTCACTTAGGCAATTTTTTGGAATTTGGAAGAGTACAATAATTGATTGACAACAGATTGAACTGTAGATATATTAACATTTTCGGAAGATAATTGTGCCCCGTCATGTAATTTGAAGGGTCACGTAGTTTTATTCAAACCCTCGTCAATATTAAATTTCAATTATGATGGAATTGTGAATGAAACAGATGTAATTGGATTATGTTTATATAGATGGATTTTTCGCCGTAAGTGTTTCAGCATCCAATAAATTTCCCACATTATGCACATATGTATTCCATCTTTTAGCCCCAATTTGTGCCATTGATTCCATAATTGTATTTAACCCACTGAAACGTAACACGAATATATCCATTCTGTAACCTGTAGTCTTCCCTGCATAACTTTTAACAAGTTTTGATCTTCTTGACCAGCGGAACATTTCCTAGCTTTCTTTCAACTAGTAGATATGGTTATTAAATCTCTTGTGTTGCGGAATAAAGCAAAACTACATTGCTCTGAAATCTCATGAAACTTCAGAGGATTAAATAGTACATTCAAACCTGTTTTTGTGCGGTGAATATGGACCGCATAAAAGAAAACGCATAAAAAAAATCTTCCAAAACTTCACGAGTAGCTATAAAAAATATTTTTCGCAACACATTTAAAAAGTATACTTTTTTATGCACTGAATAGGGACTGCATAAAAAATGTCTCACGTAGAAAATAATTCAAAAACTTACGAAATAACTAGAAATTGCGTTTTTAAACGAAATCAAGACACGAGGCTAGGTTACTACTTGGAATCCTGTCAAACCTTTTGGAATCTCATTTAGAAATCTCGTTTACAAAATACACATGCGAGCATTTTTAAATATTTTATTTACTATACTTATGTTACGCATACAAAACTTTTCAAAATGTATAACCATCATCCTTCGTAGTCTGACAATACGCGTCACTTGAAGATACGACCTCGTACTCGTTTAGAGTTGACTTTTTTTCAGTTACCATGTAATCAGTGATCAAAAAAAGTAAATCGTTTACATTGCGCAAAGAACAAAAATAAGACTCAAATGCAATGTTTTTTATTTAAGTAATTTTTATTGATAACTTCGTCAATTATGTTCTAATTTGATTGAAATTTTGATAGGACTGTAAGTTGATTGTACTGAATATATTTTTTTCATATACCGCCCAAAGAAAGATCGCACAAAAAAGATCGCACAAAGAAAGATCGCACAAGAAAAGATCACACAAAAACAGGTTTGAGTGTACATAACTCCATTATTTAACACAAGCGTTTAGAAAAATGTTCATACTGTCACTGGCACTTCTATTTGTATTTGGTTTTAAATAGTACTTGAAATGTTTACTTTATGTTTCGTCGTGAACACGTTAATTTTATATACAATGTAAATACTCATTAAAGTTAAGCTACATTGATAAAGTGTTTGCCCAGACCTTCAAAAAAGTATGCGATGGTGCGCGAATTTTCTAGTGAGACATAACAAGAAAGTTTGTCCCAATAGATAAGCAAACTGTGATAATAAGTTTCATATTGTGATAATAACCGTGATGGGATTCTTTTGGCACAAAACTATTTTATAAAAAGCTTGTGATCAAAAGAGAAAAGCAGCACAGCCTCAAATGGAAAAAGAACCTTATAATCAACACATTAAAATAATTGTATGTCACATTGAAATACGTGCAGCTAAAGGTTTGTAACCAATAAACACATTGTATACTTTGATTGTTTGAACTGTTCTCGTGTTTGAAAGACAATTATTGAATATTTCTACCTACTTTTTCAAAATTGAATTAAAACATTTTGAAGTGCAAGTAACACTACGTTAGTATTGTTATTAAATATTTGATATTGTAATACAATACAAGAAAGTGCTAATAATAGTAATTAGAGAAGTTTTAACTTGTATCGTTGACGACACGGGTAGGTTGGTATTTTAATTAACGTCGTACAGGAGCATACGACGGTCCGGGATGCATATAATCTACCTTTACTCGAGTAGAAGACATGGAAAAATTTTAAGCCCGCTGATCCGTTGGTTTCTTATTGTGTTCTATTACGTCACTCACTCATAGTGCAAATTCCTGAAAAGTATCAATATTTGCGTGCAATGAGTCTCGAGGGTCAGTACTTTCAGTAAAACTTTTTTTTTTTTTCGTTTTTTTCCCGTATTGAGACTAGGTGATTCAGAGCAAATACAAAACATGAGAATTAAGACTTGAGAGCATGTCCAATTATTTTCAATTGTTTGCTAAAGATTCTTTAAAAAAATATGTTATTTGCCATCACAGTTTCTGACAATCAACGCAAAAGCTTTCGTTTTTAAATCTCTTGAGTAAATTGAGCCCATGTGATTCTGTGCAAATACAAAACTTGGGAACTCGCCCAAATAATATCACAAAACTGAAACTCTCTCTCATACATAAGTAAAAATAAACCTAGAAAAATATTCAAAAGAGAAAACACGTTTCATAATCTTGGCAATTTTATTGAATACCATGATTTTAGTTATTTCGAACGTTGATGACACAGGTCTGCAAATTTTCAGTGAACAAATATTTTTTGCAAAGTAGCAATTGACTTTTACGTTCTTTGGTATGCTAATTTCAAATATGCCATTCGTGTGTAAATCACGTAACAGTTTTTTGAAAATTGCGTTTAAAAATTTAGAAAAATAATGTTTTATTTACCATGTAAATACATTTCTAGGAAGTAAAACAAAGTAATAAGTAAGAAGTTTTGTGTGAAAAATTACCTTACTACGCATATATATTTAGAATCCACATTACTGAGTCGTTTACTGTCATTAGTACAAAAGCATATGATTCTGGATGTTCAACAATGGACGCATAAAGTCAAGTTTCTAAGGCTTTGTAGTACCTTTTTCTTTTGTGTTGAATATTCCGTGTGGAAGCAGATCTTCTGTGTGTAACTTGCAGCTGTTCTCTAGGTAGAGACCAGCAGTAATCTGCTATCAAGTTTTTGTTCCATCTACCTTGGTATCTGCATTCCATCTGTTTAATGTCTTGGTGAAATCTTTCACCGTGTTCTTCACTGACGGCACCAATATTTTCAGGAAAATAGTCCAGATGACCCACATCAGGAAATAAACTTTTAAGCTGACAGAACATCCTAAATTTTGGAAATTTTCAAGCATACTTTGTACGATTTGCTTGAAGTTGGGATCTTTATAATTTCCCAGAAATTTATTAACAACTTCTTTAAAGGAGCTCCAAGCTTCCCTTAAAGCAAAAGTTATTAAGGTCATTAGAACAGCCCCTGGTAGCCATTTTAAAAAACAGTCCACATACACAAAAATAAATTTCAATCACTGATTTAATGGTATGATGGTTTAATTGAAAAAAAAAATGAAAATTTACATAGGAAAATAAATTTTTTTTAAACACGTATTTTAGACGTTAAATGAACATAAAAATTTGCAAAATTCTTAACTCAGAATGACAGTACAAAACGGAACAGTGGGGAAGTACAGACTACAGTCTCCCTGGCTCCAGTAACGTCTGTGTTTAGAGATGGTGCCACATGTCTGTCTTAAGAGGAAGTGACAGAATGAATGAACTTCACCTCATTGTCTACACTATTTTATTAATTGCTTTCCTTTTTTTTTATTTTTGTGTATCGAGCATTTTTTTATTTTATTAATTGTTTAGTGTAAAATAACAAAAAAATATACATATATTTATATATTTATGAATTTTAGCGGGCGAACAAAAATAAATTACATGTTAATTGTATATTCATAAAAACACAAACACTGAAAACTGAAAATTTCTTATTGTGAAAAAACTGTACGTGATGGAATTTTTTGGTTATTTTTTTCTGAAATCAGCGTCCAAAAGTACATCAGAAACAATGCTTGGTTTTCAGGAAATATTTTCATCGCAGACCTATGTGATCTACCTAACAGAACAATGTTTATAATAATAATTCTAAAGTAATTGTCTCTAGAAATGGATTCATTTGTCCCAAACCAAAATATAAAAATGCCAATGAACTGTGAAATGTAATTATAATTTTTTACCACGGAATGAGAGACCAACAAATCAGCGAACTTAAAATTTTCCAATGTCTTCTATTACTCGAGTAAATGTAGGTAATATGCGTCCGGGATAAATTTCCGAAGAGAAAGTGTCCACGCCTCAGAGATTCTTACTGGAAAAAGCAGCATCTGTAGATCAATACTAAAACTAGATATGAACTATGAACAAACCGCGGTATGAAAATTCTTGCAGAAAGTTATGCACTTGTACGCAACAACTTTAGCATAACGATCATGACAGGCGATGTACATTTGCTCACACCTTTCTTTCTAGAATGAAAGTCTGTCTTGTTTGGCATTGGAGAATTTGTATTGATATGGATGAAGCTGTGAACATCCAAAATTCTTCTATTTCGGCAACCGAACAAACCATGCATTTCAGGAAATCCCGTTAAATTCACCAAAAATCCCCGTTTGATGCAATTTTACAAAATATTTATTGTAGTACCATTCGTTTTGTATAACATTTACCCCAACAGAACCAGTGAACTGTTCCATAATCACAAAGAAATATCTGAACAGATCATTACTGTTATATGCTGAACAGTTTCGTCATTCTCGCAGCTTAATCAAAGATTATGACAGAATACGATAATTTTTTTATGCAAGATGAATCACCATCACACCTTTCTCTATCGCATAACTTTATAGGCGTGAGTGTCATCAACCACTTCTTTCGGGTTGCATGGCCGCATGTTCTCCAGATCTAACTTATTTTTGCTGTAGGGTTGTTTGAAGTCCAAGATAAATCTAGGAGGGTCCCGAAAGTGATTAGTTTAAAGGATTACGTATCAGGGGCTGTGATGAACTATATATGGGGTTAAACTATAAATTCTTTGAGGATTAGAAAATGTCAGATGATGCAATTACTGGCCCATAGGAATGGTGTCCACATTGAACTGAGTTAACTTCTACACAGGTCGAGATTTTGAATAAGTGATTATATTTCAGCTCAATTTCGTGGTAGTTATTCATTTGCTAATTCTACATACCTGTTTCACATTGCACAGTCCCATATTTCTCCTGTTGAAGACTTTTGGAACTGCCTTTTCTTAGCAGAGTCCATATTCCAATGTCATTAGTCTCCCTTCCCAAAGGTTTTGCCATTTTGGATCTTATAGCGATATAACTAACTAGTATCAGCTTAATTACGTTCACCTTGTACTTTTTTTCAGCATGTACTTGTAATTTTTCTCTGTTATTAAATTGCCATTAATATATTATGATGGAAACGATCAGGTCTTAAATTAATTCAATTTTAATTTATAAACAGTCAATAGGTATTTAACATTTAGATGTATATGTATCAATCCAAATTTAATGATCTATATCCCCTCCCATCAAATTGGTTTAAACACGTAATTAATTTGACACATTTATAGCCACTGTAATTTATTTGCATTTTTCTTTAGCAAAGGTGATTTATGTAGCATACCTACACACATATGTTTAGGAAACCCATTTGCAGACTTAATTCTTCTTAATAACAACATTACTGACGCACAAAATTCAAAGAAGAAACATTATCTTCAGTACAATCAACAGCTTTCTAGACACACCTTATCCCAGCCTTACCTTCTTATTTACATGCGAACTACACAAAGAGTGAATACCGACTATAGTCTAGCAGGCATAAGTGTATTTAGATATGAAAATAATTTTCATAACTCGCGCACACTCTTTTAAGAAATCTCGCTTTCGTTAAATTACAAGAAAGTGCGGTCTCCTTTCCAGTGAAAGGGGTTTTTCTCCAGCCTTACGCTCCGTTGGGTGAAAAGGGAAGCCAGGCTCCGAATTGGAAAGAATGAGAAAGGGAATTCAGCCTTACAACTCTTTGCCACATAAAAAGGGAATTCTACAGAAGATTACTATTTACATAATTATGCGAGCCAGAACAGGTTCTCAGCGAACATTCATCAGCTGGAATGCGCGCTCGTGGTAGACATACAGAAAAGGACTGGAAATAGTGGCTTATTTTTCAATATTGCTGGCATTATATAGTGCTTACGCGAATAAGGCTCATTTGCTAAAATGCCATCTTGACCAACTCTATACATATCCTATTTTCAACGATTTTCGTCTCATTACACAGATAAACTAATTACGTAAACTCTGCGTTACTCTAAGTAGCATAAACATTAAGCCGATCTGACAAATATATAGATATAATTTTGTTTGATTTACAAAAAAAAAAAATAGCAATGAATATCTACTCTTTTATATGCTTCAAACTGACTTTTTTTAAATATATTTTTGAAACAATTTACATTTGTAATGAAAAATAATAATCAAATTTATTTACATGGGTGTTATTTGAAATTATCTGTGAACACACTCTGTTAAAAGTTCAAAAAGCAAAAATAAATCTTACACAATTTAGCCGTTTCACCATTCTAAGGCACACCACTGTAATTCCTGCGGCACACAGATTCAAAATCGCTGCTATACATAAATCAGTTTTTCCATATGATGAAGTCTTTGTGTATATTTTAATTTAAAAAGGATTGAATGAATTTAATCTGTCGCCACCCAATAGTTTAACACACAAGTTCAACCCAAAACAGCATTCATTATTAGGCCCGATGCACACTTCCGGTTTTTCAACATGCGGCGCCGCTGAGGTAACGCATGTGCGGTCTGAGATACATTAGATCCAACGGAGTAGTGCACACATGCATCCGGCGACGTTGTGGCGACGCACGTCCAACTTGTGTGCAATTTGTACCGCAGTTCCCACGGCGCCTCAGCTCGCCGAACATGGGTCTCCGGTTTGAAGTACCTTATTTTCATAAATAAACGGAATATAAATAATAATTAATAAATAGTTGTATCCAGTACCGTTCTACTTTGTTTCTAAATATGCGTTTCTTACACCAAGTAAGCGAAATAAACACGTTTTCTTCGATAGAATATTCATCGCAAATGGCGCGAAATGAGTACTAGCGTCATTTCACGGTTATGTGTGCATAGTTGGGTTTCGGTGCCGCAACGCAAGTGCGGTATGAGATACATTATATCCAATGGAGCAGTGCATACATGTCTCCGGAACAGTTGCGGCGACGCACGTCGAACTTGCGTGCAATTTGTACCACATTTCCCCACGGCGCCGTAGCTCTCCGCACATGCTTCTCAGGACTGAAGTACCTTGTTTTCATAAATAAATGGAATATAAATAATAATTAATAAATGGTTGTATCCAGTAACGTTCTATTTTGTTTCAAAATATACGTTTCTTAGAACAAGTAAGCGAAATAACACGTTTTCTTTGATATTCATCGCAAATGGCGAGAAATGATTACTTGCGTCATTTCACGGTTATGTGTATACAGTTGGACTTCGGTGCCGCAGCGGCGCCACACGTTGAAAAACCGGTTGTGTGCACCGTGCTTTAATGTTCTTCCATTTATTCCCCACTTATGTTATGAAACTGCACAGACCCTCATACGATTTCATTTCAAAGATGCTTCCTTTTAACGCACATGGTCCAATTCCAATCTGTTAAGAATCCTATTCAAACCTCATCAACAGGTGGAGAATGTATCACAAACACCTTAATGTGGTGCGTGATGCTGCCAAGCCAAACGGACATTGAAGTTACGGTTTCAAGAATAATTGCGTTCCGTCAAAAATAAGAATCTAAGCAACAAATCTACCACCCTCAATACTCTAGGGAATTTCCTCACCAGTTTGATTTAAAAAAAAAGCAAAAGTGGTATATTCTCCCAGATCTGTTCTCGAGTCAAACACTAGAGAAGTCGTATCTGTTTTTATGTTATCTAACACTCTATTGCTTCTCCATCTGGAAGGGCTTAGAGGTGACAACATTGTTCTGGGATAACATATGTAATCATCCTTGTAGTATCGACGAGGTATTTGTCAATAGAAAATCTTACAAGATCTCGATGAATGAGACATCTCATTATAAGAAAAAAATTGTCCTGATCAGGATCTCAATACAGCTTCACAGAAATAGCTATTTCCATTTCCTTCTGTATTGTCTTTAATAGTTATAATTCAAAGTTTTTAACCTTTAAATTTCATTCAATACATTATCATGGTAAAAAATAATTGTTTAGATTTTTACAAGAAAAACAATGCGTTTGGTTTAATGGATGTTACAATAAAGTTAAAAACATGAAAAGGATTTGTTATGAAGCAGAACAGGCAGCTGGCTCATAGATAAAATGTATGTGCTACATCGATAAGATGTTTTGCAAGTCCGTAACATTTTTCTTCTTAGTTCTTGTTTTTATAATACACTTGAATATGATTTGTAGTTTATGCGATTCATATTCAGTTAAAATACTTAATTATGTTTACAAAAAATAAAATTTTTAAAAATACTAATAATAAGCCCGTATATAAAAGAAGACCATAACAATTCCTTTAAATGCAACATTGAATTATGTTATTGAATTATAAATTATCTGAAACAGTTGAAAATCATTTTACTATTGTGAGTTAGTAATCAATTGTATGGTTGTAATCAGTTGCTCTATGTTCTCAATTGTTATATCTATTAATCAATTGTTCTATGTTGAAAAACCATAATTCTAGGATACAATTTTGTAAGTTAACTTTTAAGTTTGACTAAAAGCTGCTAAAATGTTGACATTGTTGCGTTTATGGTGAAAGGCTCATATTTAGCCAAACCGCGTCGAGCACAAGATAGCCAACGTCATGTAACTAACATGTATATGTTACCGTTAAAGTGCAGTAATCAGTTATTCTACAGATTATATAGGAAATGTGTAGATTAACAGGGTAATCCGTTAAAGGTTCCGAATATTGTTTCATTTCTCAAAATACCTATGTAATCTGCAAATTACCTAGATAATCTGCACATTATCTTCTAGGCACTCGTTAAAGTAAAAATAAGATATTTGCTGGAACAACAGGAACGTTTCTGTACGCTTAAATTAACATGATGTAATTTATTTATTTTTCAATGTCTAAAGAATCAAGTTAATACAGTCAAACAATCAACAAATTAGTTGATAGAATCAATCATCAATCAATTAAAAAACTATAGTAGAAAGAATCAAACGGTTTAAAATGTATTTACAATTAAGGAAATTAATTTGAAAACATATGATAAAATTATGCTTACTTATTAATGCAATCTAAAGATTGGTGACACACTTTGAGTTTATAGCAATTGATTTTTGCGACAAGCACATCTATTTGTTCTACATTTAAATTTGCAGTCACATTTTTTGAAACCTTGCCCAGTACCAAGGAATTATTTTATTGCTGTTTGACGTAAGGCAGGGATATCTTCATTTGTTAAAAATCTCTCTTTGGAAACACTGAATTCAGATTTTGCATACAATTGTTTTAAAATACCCGTTTTAGTACCAAGTTTATAAAAGCTATCCTCTGTTTTACTAAGAACCACATCTAAAATGGAGCGGGCCTCAGTTTTTGCTACTTCGGGTACTTTAAATCTCACAGTGACACCTTCATCGACATTTGGGTGCTTTGCATTAGAAACTGCTAACATTTTTTTTGCTTGCTTTTCTAAACCTTTATCACGCTGTATTTTCACATCCATATCCATATTCTGAATTTTAACGATACGGAAGCCGTTAATGTGCACAGTACCTAGTTTAAATGCGGAAAACTCTTGATTCCGCACGTTAAAGGAGCAAATAAGTTAATCTGCAGATTAGATATGTAATGTGCACATTATCGGCTTTCGAGCTTTAGCGGTAACATACAAAAGGAAAGCTTTACACACAGAATATATACATCCAGGGCAAGTTACCAAAGATTGACATAGAAGTAAAATAGGATATCGGAGGCCATAGTTAAATTTATATTTAATTTTAATATTTTAGTAACACAGAATATACACGTTAAGTTTTTTCTTTGTGTTTTTTGCGCCTATTAACTTCTATAAATTGCTCTCACTGAATCGATTTAAGAAAGAGTATTGGAAAAATCTATATAAATAAGAATGGAGTGTTTGTTTGTACATTCAATATTTTCGACGCATTTCAAGTTTTCTATCCGTTTTGGACCCTTCTGATGCCGAATCCGCCTTTTTCTCGTTTGGTGTCTGTCTGTCTGTCTGTCCATCTGTCTGTCTGTCTGTCTGTATGTTGTGCCCTATACACGTCCACGCGGTTTAAGATATTTTCATGGAAATTTGCATACAGTGAGTACTTATCTTCATTTAGTGAGTGGCATTGGTTGCGAAAGTCTGTCTGTCCGTCTTTCTGTTCTATGCTCGCTTTTGTGTTTGTGTGTGTGTAGGCATCACATGAATTGTATTCCAGATATTTGATTGCATTGTATTTTATTTTATATATTATCTAATAATTTAGTGAATGCAATATTAAACATTTCTTTATTGTTATATTTAGACGAGTTTCATGCTAAAACACCTGAGTATGTATACTTAAATCAACCATAATTTGGTAGTTTTGGAAAAATTGGAATGTCTATTGAATATTACGATTAATTCGATTGCTTTACCAGTACTGCTGAAAAAGTAATTATTCTTCAAAAGATTATTTTTTTTATGGAATTTCATTTCTGATACGTCATTTATTTCGAGTCTTATTTTTATTCTTTGCGCAATGAAAATGATTTCCGAAAATTTGGGACAGACGATATTTTTCAATGAAACGAGAATGAACACGATCGCGCGAGCAGTGATATTTTTTCTGGTTGTTTCGCTCTGAATTAATTTCACATTTCTAAATTTCGTACACTTTTAGTTGTAAGTTGTGGCAACTGTGCGAGATCAAGAGATAAAATTGAATCACAAATTAATATCTTTGGAACAATTTTTTACGACATCTTTTATTTTGTTTTACTTCGCCGTTTCCTGTTTTAAATATTTATTATTTTAATAAATGTGTTTTCCTTCTCATCACACCCAACAGCACCACAAAGTATTAGACTTGAAAATGTTAGGTAAGTCAGTATAAATTTTCAGTAAATTTTAAGTGTAGTTATGCCGTTATTTAAAGAATAATGCCGTTATTTAAAGAATAATGCCGTTATTTAAAGAATAATGCCGTTATTTAAAGAATAATGTCGTTATTGAAATAATAATAATGTTTAAAAATCCAAACTAGAACTTTTTCCAACATTAAAAAATTCGTTGTAGTAATGACAGGAGAAGACTGCAAAATTTCACAATGTCGCATACCAAAGGCAAGAGTGCCACAGGTAAAAAAATATTGTTTTGTTGACTATGAGTGCGAGAGCACTCGCCGTAAATCGTAATTTTAATTAATTGAGTTGCACATGAAAACAACTTAAGAAAGGGAATTCCAAATCTTCCTATAAATCGTCTTTTATAGTAGTAACCTTAGTATCACCTTTCGTCTTTTTGAGCTTTGTCATACAGCAATTCTGCGATGTATGTGAAATGTATTACATGAATGGATATGCATGTGTAGGATTTGTGTCCAAAGTAAGTTGTAGAAATATAAAGATGGCGAAAGGTGTTAAAATAAATTTTTACTCTACAAAAAAAGTAAGTCATTATATATTTTGATTATCTCTTCAATCTAGAGTAAACGAATTCAAACCGAGTAAGGTCGGGTATTTTGCTAGTCTTGAATATAATCACGAATTATATTTCCTTCTCATAAGGGGGCGGTTGTGTCCCAGTTGATACAGACGTGGATAACAACTGATGGGCTGGAGTTTGAGACTAGATCCAACTAAATATCGTCATGTACGTCTGGATTGGTGCACGTTAAATATGAATATACCATTGCTTCAAATGTCCTCAGATTGACGTGGAGTTGGTTAAAGTTTAAAGATAAGGTATACCAGCTCTGGTGCTGCTATCGTCATATGACCAATGTTGAAAATTACTAAGCGCTGTCCTCAGATCCTTCAATTCGGTTTTATTCCCGGACCAACGTCACTGATAGCCCGTTGTGTTGTTCCAGACCGATGAAAATTCAACTACCACCTCACCCTTCTCATACTATATTAACTGATTATTCCTTATAAGATATTTGCAAGTTTATTCTGGATTTTTTAAGCTAATTTTACCTGTAACTTAACTGTCCTTTTAAGTTTCAATTACTTACTCCGTTTTCTTTATTTCTTAAAAGTGCAGCATTTTAAATACTGTATGTTTTATTACGAAAAAATAATTCCAATTTATCAACTATATTTTAATATTTATGTTTCTAAACAGATATGAAGAACCAAATTCAAAGCCAAATTGAAACCAAATTCCTCCATCGTGATGTTTTCATCAGGTGTGAATTATTCGTATTTAATGGTTTCTTTTAAGTATCATAAAAATCTACTTTCTCATAATATTCCATGCTTAATTCATCAAATTTCAGTAGCAGTGAAAAGCGACGGTAGTTGCTTACTACAGTAATTTCTCAAGAGATGAAAAGAGGGATTACAACGCAAAAATTCAACCACTGGAAAGATAATACTATGAAAAGTAATGTTGAAAAAAGCCAAGTGAAATTGTGTCAGAAAGGAACTCCGAAGACAGGCGAGAGATTAGAGTATCAATAATAAATGTTATATGAGAATAACAGGAACTGTGAAGGCTTTAAGCGTCAACTCTTAAAGTTCAGCTTCATTTTTATGAATTGCAATTTACTTTTCTTCAGAAGAGAAGAGTAACATGATATTCATCCACTTTATCCTTGGGAAAAAGATGATGAATCAATTTTATTAAAGGTTTTGTATATTATGTGACGTCAGAGAAATTTTTTATGAATTAACGAATAAAATATAAACATAATAGAAAGTTGTTTTGAACGTATTACAGGTTAAACGAATATAATTTCAAGATATAAAAGTATAATTAACGTGATAAGAAGAAACTTTTTTCTTTTCATTCAAATCAAGTTAAAAATTGCTCACTCCCCCAACACCATTAAAAATCAAACACACAAAATACGTAACCATTTTGTATTGTCTGGGTCTGGCTGCTATCTGATGATATGATGTATTGATCCACCAACACTTTAATTTTCAAAAATGTGATTAAAATTTTTTATTTTAAATTTCTTTTAGTTTTTTAAATTATATGTTGTTTGGTTCTTTGCTATATTAAGTGTTTTGCGTGTTATATATATATATATATATATATATATATATATATATATATATATAATTACAGGGAACATTTTCTCAGGTATGTTACTGTTCTGTAAAATATTTAATTGTTTTAGCCCAAATGTGTTAAACTAGGGGGGCTTCGCACCATGTTCGCTCAGGCTCGCAAAAAACCGGTGATTACTACGCAATCCCATTTTGTTTGCTTCCCAAACTCCTTTCGCAAGCGTCTTGCCGGACCATGACTTCACAGCGAGTTTCATCTCAAGGCTAGCTAGAAAAATCTAATGTTTCATCTCCGCGATAAAAAATAGACTATAGCCAAATTATACTTTTTCTCGCGTCTAATTTATTTATGAAGCAAGTTTTAAATAGTTATACCATAAGAAAGAGTGCATTCTAAGTGGTATTTTCAAATTTTAAAACTAATAGTACTAAGCTATAGATATAACAGTTTTAGTTTTGTATTGCAAATTATGTTCTAAAAATACTAAATTTGTGTGACGAAATTGTAATTGCATCGAATTTATTTATAAACCAATTTCAAAAATATTTGTACCATAAGAAATAGTACATTCTAAGGTTTCCAGTGATGTTTTCAAATTCAAAAACTAATGGTAATAAGCTAAATGACAGTTTTAACAAGAAAGTAACGAAAAATTATCGATTTTTCTCGAATTTCAAAAAAATATTACCAGGAACCAAATTGAAATTTCTAAAAATGCAAATATTTATTTTTATTGCTACTTTAAGAAAACTCACGTCTGAAGACTAAAAATTTGTTCCTGTTTTGTTCACTCACGTTACAAATTTCGTTTTTTTTTTCGACTTTGACACTTAATGCACCCTAAACTAATAGCCGCATCGGAATAAAATCTTCTCCATCTTGTACTATGTACAGTGTTTAACAAACCGTTTAAATTTCGTAATTTTTTGATCCGTACTCTCTCGGGAAACCGTCTAAGAATCGAGAGAAAAAAGAAAGTTTTCAATCCTACGGCTGCGACGGCGATGACAGTAACTTTTTTTTTAAATAGAGAGATTATTCTATTTAGTGTAATATTCCTTTGCTTTAGTTTTCGTTGTGATTTAAGGCAATATAATATTTTTTTTAAATTTACGTAAATAACGTAAGATAGAAGTGTTAAAATGGTTAAAGAACAGATATATTTTCTGATAAAGATCAAACCAACATTTTTTTAGATTGATCTTTAACCCATGGAGAGAGTCATTCACCTTATATCCGTTTTTCAACCTTCAATTTTCCCTTATAGTTATTACGACCTTTTTGTCTATAGATTTGTATCCAGGATTCTTCAAACCAATAAATTTGATTATGTTGTCATCATGTGTACAGTGGTAACAAAGTGGTACCACCCTACTTAGAAATCCCGTGGTCCACAGAGTATATAATTATGTAACAAAAAATTAACTTTATTTTAACGATAAAACATAAACGAACATTTGTTAATTGGAAGACAGAAAATTAAAAATTTGTTGTCACTTATTGAAACTAATTGGAAAACCATTTACTTCTCTTTCTGACTAACTAAAAGAATATTCTAAAAAAAATTCTTCAACTCCTAACCGGCAATACAACCTAAGGAAAAAACTATTACTTTCGTTATTTACCTTTCTTTGAAAACAGAAAACGAAATGCACAGTAAGAAAATTACAAGAAAAGGAAAGGAAATCAGAAACTTTCTTCAAAACAGAGTTGTATTTTTAGCTCACATTCAGTTTGTCTACAAAACGCACTCAAACAAACTAAATATTTAAAACCGTCACACATGATCCGATAAGCAAAATATTTAAAAATTTAAAAGCGTAATTATCGCTATTTAAAAATTCTAATAAATAAAAACTACTAACGCTTTGAAAAGAAACCCAAGCTTTTTTATCTTCTGCTGCCAAAACAAAGTTAGAAATTATTTCTCGTAAATATTTTCACGATACCGGTGCAAGCCCGTTTCCGTTTCAGTTGAATGAAAGCGGTGGATGGTTCTCTTATGAATGACGGTTTTAAGATTGCGTTGCATTATACAAAGCATTCGTCTGAAGCGAGTTGAAAAGGCGGTCCGAAACTCAAGTTTTAGCATAACAAAGAATAGGTTTAAAAAGAGTTCTACTTAAGGAGGTTTCCTGAATGGATTGGGAATATAAAGCTACAGTTAAAGTATTGCTAACATCGAAACTTACGTTATGAAATAAATTTATGTAGATAACAGGCGGTGGTATAGATATTTATGTATTTTCTTGAAAATCGAGGAGCTGGAAAAGCTAGCTATAAAAGCTCTTTATTCAATACAATAGCCAAATGTGTTTTGTCTTTTACTGCTCTTTTTTAAATGACATTTGTGTTTAGAGTTTACCGCAAGGGGTATTTTTATGGCATGGGTAGTCTATCAAGCAGAATACATAAAACGGGGAAGGTATCTTGAATGCACTATTATAAAACAGATGTGCTCCGTTATTAATTCTTACGAAAATATCTGCTTTCATTAATAGTATTATTATTATATTGTAAACATTTGCAAGACAGATGTTATATGGAAATGTTACATGGATAGAGTTTTATTTGGCATGAATCATACATTTTAGTATTTTAGGTTTAAAATATGTCACTGTCTTAGACACTTACTCAATTTTAGAGAATAAATAACTTTTGTTTTCCTCATTTTTGGTCTAGCTCCATGCAGGGTTCACAAGTAAATTTCCGTTTAGCAAACTGCAGTTCTACCTGCATGATTTTGACTAGCTTTGACCTTCTTGAGCTACATAATCTTCCCTAGAATTCTTCCAACAAATAAATGTAGTTATTTAGTCATTATGTGGGAAATACAGTGCAAATACTACGCTATTCTGAGATCTCGTGATGCTCAGAATGCTAGGATACACAGATTTAACTTGTGAATGAACCAAATGTCCAAGCGTGTAGTGTTATTAATTTTAAAATTATTTTGTTTTAAACTGCTTTAAGACTAATTTTTTGAATGAAAATATATTTACGTGAGATTTATTTTACATCAAAACAATTTTTAGATTTGAAAGCACTGAAATAGATATTTGAACTTAATTGACGAAAAGGAACACGTAGTAAATAATTTGTTGTTTAAAGACTAATTAATTTTTGTTTTGACTGCTTCCTATTTGTAAGTTGTTATTGAAACCTTGTATAGTTTTCATATACCCAACAGGACGTCAGTATTTAAAATTCCATTTGAAATACTCAAGCGGACAACACGCTTTCAGATTTGTCAAGGTCACAAAGCTAGCGTCATTCAATTTATCATTGCTACATCGAAATCCAGCAAGTCCAATGAAAAAGAGGAGAGTTTTCGTTGCGAAACCTTTTATAACAAATCTAAGAAACAATTGTCCATTTCTTTGAAGTCGGAGCACTTTATTACTCTTCAGTGCTGTAAGCTTAGGAAAGACTTCTAGAAATTGTGAAAAACAATTGAAATTTCATCTTGACAAAAAATGACAAATCATGCGTTATCCAGTTTTCTGCAAAACAAAAGAATGTTTCTTATTAAAACCTTCCTTGTTTGGATACAAAAATGAAATACCCGGTAATAAAATAATAAAATTTTGAAAGCCTTTGTTACATAGAATTAGCTTAGTTTATTTGATCTGTACGATTTTGATAGGACTTAATTCCCTGAGAAACTCAGATATATCAGTTGAAAAATAGAATTTTTATGAGTATAATATAAAAAAGTATAACGTTAAAACCAGACAGTACACTCACTAATCCGTGAATATAAGGGTTTAGTTCTGACAGACAAGAAGGCAATAAAAGATGCATTTTTATTATTTGCTACTTGAAAATGAGATTGATGGATTTTATAGCATCTTCTCAGTCAAACAGTCAACACAAAACACTCGTAGCATTGGCCAATAGTTTGGAATCAGAGAGAGAGAGAGAGAGAGAGAGAGAGAGAGATAAATCAACACATGGATCTCCCCTGCTGATGTGCATATGTATGTAATTCCACAATTATTAAATGTAGCAATTAAAATGCACTAATGAGTGATTAACGTGTATTCTATATTTGTATTTTTCAATATTTGATGGTATGATAAAAATGTTCTAATTTTGGAATCAAAAATAGGTATTTGTGTGTGAATAAGCCAATAGAAAACCAAACAATGATGATTTTTTATGAAACTACTTCTCTTCGGCTAATTTATACTCTTGCACGTTGAAGATTTTTTGTACTTAATACCACGTTAAAATGGTGATTCAAATAATCTAGAGTAAAATTCTAAATAATTTTTAATCGTTTATTAGAATTTTTATCTGGAAGTTCCGAATAGTTATTGAACCAGTAACTGATCACCACACATCCAGTAATTGACCGTCATTTATTTTTCAATAAAATTCAAACGGAAACATGTGTGCAAATAACTGATTTATAGCCAGTATATTTACATTAAATATAACTAAGTTAAGCGCATTTTACCATGTTTTTTAGATACAACAGTAAAACAATTAAGTATCAAATTTAAAACAAGTAAACGCAATAATGGTTTGCAGTAATATTAAACAAGTAAAACAGTTAAAATATCTGACAAACTAATATTAAGCAAGAAAACTAGTTGAAATGCTTGAAAAACTAATACTAAACAAGTAAATAAATATTGCAATAACAGTAAATAATTCTTAGGCATTTTTGCTATTACAGCAGAAACAAAAAGTCAGTCGCTGCAAATTCCAACAGATTTTCTCAAACATATAAACGAAACGAAGATAACATATTTGAGTTAGAATCAGAATTAAACGTCCAATCCAAACTATAAAGCTCGTCTTTTTGGAATGCATTTGATAAATGTTTTACAACATACATAAAATGCATCTTATAAACATTTTACAGAATACATAAAATGAATTTTATATGTTTATTACATTTACCACATGTGCTCTTATGCCTTTTTTATTTTTGCTTTGCCAGCTATCTTCGCATTTTTCACAAATTTATCACCTGCATTATGAAAGCCTTGGAAGTATTTCCTCATATTCCATTACCAGTTTGAAATTATTTTCTCCTTTGCTTTGAGTTGTCCTACATTGATTATCTTTCCTTATTTTAACTTTCTCCATTTTATCCTTTACTTCCCAATATAATAACCACCTTTTAGATTCAGCTACCTTATACAATCTTTTATCTATTTTGAACTTCATTTTGTGTAAGAAGTCAGTAGGGTACATCTTCTAGAACGCAGGACTAACCGAAAAAGGGTTAATGTAAATTGTGTGGGGAACCAAAAATCACCAAAAATTTCATCGCTTCTGTATTTATCAGTAGTGTTTCATCTTTTCTTCCAGTAATTAACCACTTGATAAAATACTAGATAGAATCTATTTTGTATTTAATTTACCCCATACAACTGTTACTGTTGAGAATAGGAATGTACCACGTGGGTGTTGTTGAGAGTGGAACTTCTTGCTGACACTCTCGGCGAGACCACGTGATCGTTCGTAAAGTAATGTGATTGAAAACAATTTCAAAGACTTCCTGAATGGCACGGCTTCGGGTGTGAGCTTTCTTGATGAGCTCCCTCCTTTTCCTTGAAACTTGAATTTATGTATCTCACCGTAATATTATCATTTGTTGTGTTGTTGTACCGTTTGTACTGTTTGTTTGATGTCCGAAAATAAATCCCAAAAAGACATTATTGGACTCGATGATTCTTGGACTCGATGAATCTTTACAGTTACTCATCATGAAATCTCTAATTTGAAATTAAAAATCAAAATCGGTCAAAAAATTCCCGTTATTAACCACCGTGGTCAATTGTTGGAACGCACAGTTTTTTTCTTCTATTGGATTGCCTAACAATTTATGACAACTTAATTTATGTATAAAAATGACTATGTGTATCGAAACTGAGAGTATTAGTTACCTACATGCCAACCTTCCGTTCAAAATAATCAATAAAATTGAGATTAATTAAAATTAGACACACACATATCACTACTCAGATCAATCCCTCTATACTGTGCTTTCATATATCACATTGATTTGACATTTTACTTTTTTTTTATCTGTAAAAAACAAATTAATGAACTTCAGATTGTTTGCAACTTATTTCAAAAGTGCATTGGAAATCAGAATATAAAACAAACTTATTTACTGTGGAATAAACTGGTTTTCGGTTCACTGATAAATCTGAGTAAATCTCAGCTGCTGATAAGAGATCAGCGACTGAAAGGTTCACTCAAAATAAAATGAAATTTATTCTTTAAAAATAGGATTGAAGCCTTTCATAGATATGTATAAATATGAAACACGTTAATAAGTTTTCGAGAACTCCCCTACATGTTTATATTTAAAATATAAGTAAAATCTTTAATTATAAGATTGTATTTGACGAAAAGTGTCTGCTTTCCAAACATTTTCCTTGGACCTATAACTTTCTACTGGAAAAGCAAAAAAAAAAGTTTATCTTTTGTGCAAATAAAAACAGTGCTTGAACGGAAATTGAAATACTATCTATCTGTGTGTTTCAAGATATTTTTATTCTTGTTTCTTAAGTACATAATATAGCTTACTCAAGTAACTAGAAATCAAAAAATGAAATGAAACTTATTTTGAACTGATTCCAAACAACGCAGCTAAAAACGCTCCTTTTCTAAGAACATCTGCTTGATACCCTGCTTCTCTACGTTTCGCATTTAACAACAATAATATTAGGAATAAATTCCTTTTCCATTTTTAAACTAGATTTTAATTACTTTTCTTTTATATTGTGTTTGAGCCTTGAGCTAAATCGTATTGAATTATATAATTTCGAACAATATCTGTGAACATTTCAATGCTTACATCATTCTTTAATTCGATAAATAAGCTTGGTGGTGATGAAAATACGTTCCACACTAAAATAAAATCCTTCGCTTTTTTTGTGGTTTTCACTTGTAATGGAGACAATATTTCACTTCTTTCTGAACAGAGAACTTGAACCAAGTAAAATTTATTTGTGAAACGTATGAATGTATAAAGCATGCTTCTGAATTTAGAGACACATTTATTTTCTGAAAATTTCATGTATTGAAAAAACATTTTTTTAAGCATACAATTTCTGATAGCTTAAATTTTAAAGGTATTGTTCATCAAACAACTAAAAAAATGTGCACTTATATCTAAAACTACAAGTAAAACAAATTACATTTACTTGAATTAAGAAATTCTAAGGATGTGTACCTGCTCAAAATTCATCTATTCAGTTCTTATGTACTTAATTTTTTTATTTGGTTCCACTTATTAGTTTTCCCTAAGATAAACAAAGAAAAAGTTCAAGGAAAAATCTTTCAACAAAGGAGAAATTTTAAATCGAAATACACCAAATTGTTTTCCAAGAATTATAAAACAGAATGTTTTCTTGTAGAAAAGTTTGGAGTACTTGACTTAAAGCGGAAGTAGTACCTTCGATATTTTTCGAAAATATGAACATTCGAACAGCTGAAAAAAACCCTTTCAAACAAAGATGGATAGTGAACCAGATTTCCCATATAGAACCATGTACTAATTTACTTCAGTTTCTCAATCGAAAGAAAAATTCTTTATTTAGAAATTTTCAACGTAATTTAAAGTAAACATACATAATCCAAGATGTTAACCCTATTTCAGAATTTTTCCTTTCAATTCGGTGAATAGTAAATTATAATAGTAAATCTCTTGTTAAAATTTGAAGCAAAAGTAAACTACAAGTGGAGAGGGTGAAGAAATAAAAGAAATGGTCACCGGTCGATGTCTGGAGTCTACTTTAATCTTCTTTTGAAGAGAGGGTGTCAAAACTCGTACATTTTAACGCGAAAATCTATTAGCACAATTGTTTCATCCTTTGAGTAAAATAGTACTTCCCAGTTACACCATTTCAGTAGAATTACCAATTTACCAATAAACAAAATATATCTGTAAAAAAATACTTTTAAATTGCATCAAAAATATGATATTTCTAATTATTTATATTATTAATCTTAACTATTCCGTTTTAGACACCAGCAGTTTCTGTTGAAATTCAGTTTGAATTGGTAAAACGTTGATTGAAGGCCATCATAGTTATCACATTTCTCTATAACGTACGATTCTTCAAAGATAATTTAAATGAGCAACAAATAACTTTTTAAACTCCATTTGGACATTTGTTTAGCTTCTACAGTTTACTTTGGACGAAATACGTATACTTGCTGTAAGTATCTAACAAGCCATTTGACATGCATCGCACTATTCTAATGTAAGACCAAACTACAAAATGTGATATTAAAGTATCTACTATATATATTACGGAAGTAGATTTGAGTTTTCAAGTTATTATGAATGCCTTTTAAGTTGATTACCTGTAAAAATGACGAATGAACAGCACTCTTTTGCATTCAGTTTTCCTATTAATAAATTTTTATTTTGAGCACTCTTGCGCCAAGGAGGAGATACATACGAATTTTACTATCATTATAAAAGGACGACGAAAATAATTTATACAATATTCATAACTAATCATTTTGCAATCATATACATTTTTTGTTTGAAAACTCCATTCTCCACATGAAATAGCCAGCTTATTATAAAATTAATGTCATCGATACAAACATAACTGTTAATCGATTACGACTTTTCATAAAACGGAAGGTGAATTTTATAGCGTTTTTAAAATGTAAAATGTTTTCAACGAACATTTGAGATAGCAAAGTTGCATAAAACTATAAATAAAGTTCGACCTTCTGTATCTTAAGACCAGTACTTTCAACATTTCAAAAATCCTTATTAAAATACTTTATAACCCGATATTCTAATTATTCCAATACCATCAAAGTTTTATTTAAATTATTTAGTATATTTCTACCCCAATTGGCATGTGTTTTGGAATCGATTCTTTGTTTAACTTGTTTTATTCATTTTCATCATTCCAATTAGGTAAGTAGCTCCTAAATCGAAACAAACGAACCTGTATTACACCATTTTTCTTTTTCAGGTTTAGTTACAGTTTCACACTTGATAGGCTAATCTCGAGGTAGCCATTTTGTTTTCTCAGAATATAATACATACAATTATGTGTGAAATTTAACTTAAAAACAGAGAAAATGGGGTTATTTTATTTTTGCAGTAACTCTTCGATAGATAGATAAATGACTTTCAGTGAACCTATCTGTATTTTAGTAGTATTAGTTCAGTGAACCTATCTGTATTTTAGTATAATTTCTACAAATGTTGGAGGTGGGGGGGGGGAAGAAAATTATGTTTGGAAAATTATTCATAGAATGTTTTTTATCACCAACAAAAGCAAGGTAAGTTAAAGCTGTTTCTAGACACAATCTGGGATAAAGACGGTCTGGGATAAATCCTGAAGGGAAAGATTCAAGGACACCTCGTTATTTTAAACCCCGGTCATATGACGAGGTCTAAGCCTGAGGTATCTCACTCTCAAAATCAGCTTCCACATTCATGACTATTGGTTGGTTGGATCAAGTTCCGAACTTAAATCCATCGGTTACTAAACCACTAGTTTTAAAACAGACTACCGCAGCACTCTCCACCAATAGAAAAATAGTGTTTTGAGGAATTTTAACACGATTAAAAGTTTACGATGTTTATATACTAATAAATATACTTTACTGAGATTTTGAATAACCTATGATCTACTCAGGACCACATCAAACCTTTTTAGTAAATTGGAAGGAAGTAAAGGTGGATACAACAGTTATGCACTTTAAATCTGCTTACATACGATTTCTCAGGCATCATGAATAAATGTCATCGGATAATACCAATAACTTCAAATAAGATTTTATCGTGTGGAAAAGCATAGTGCGAAAAAAATTTCAACTTAAAACATACGGAAGCATTAATAACAAAACCACAATATTTCAAGGTATAATTTTTATTTTATGCAATTTTATGTAACAGTAAAATATTTATTAAAGCAGTCATTCCAAAACATGAGAAGTTTTCTTCAACTTACTATTCTGCATTCGTGCTAACATGACACACACACACACACATGTATGTGTATAAGTGAAAAAAAATATTTTTGTGTTTTGAATACGTTTAAGTAAATAGTAACTTTAAATATACTTTTCAATGCATTTACAGCGATATTTTCAAGTTTAACGTGTATAGGTGGACTAAAAATTAACTTTTTGAACTCTGGGTCTGTTAAACTAATCCATAAATGTTTTTTTCATCTGTGTACTCACTTTTTAAAGATAGAAAAAGATACAGAAAGATCTGAAAACAGTTTCTAGAAATACGTTGCTTTAATAAATACCTCCAGCAGTTCCACAAAATAAGCTTTTCGTAATTGAACTTTACTCACTGTGATAAAAAGAAAAGAAAATTGAGTTATTAAAAAGAAATCTTTTCAAAACTCTTAACTTAAAATGTATAAAAACTCTTTAAACCAATGAAGTCTAACAGAAGCTTTAAAGATACAAAAAAAAATCGTTATTTTTACTGAACGTATTTGCTTCGAAGACTCGTTGAATTAACTAACTGATAAAAATATTCCTTTTGGAGTCGGGATATAAAAGCTCTACGTAGCTGAAAAGTTAAGTAGCTTTGACGTTTTCGTTCACATTTAAATCTAATCTGTATGTCTATATAGCTGCATACAATTATTTTTTCGCCATAAAACCCAAACACATCCAAAAGCTCTTTATTAATCACTGGAAAAAGAATACTTTTAAAAGCCAAAATGTATTTATTTACAAATTAATTACAAGTACATAATAGTTTAGTAGCTGAAGTGTATTTGTATTTATTTCAACCGAAGTTACAATGGAATGTATACTAATGGTGGACGGATTACACTTTCGTTTTAATTGTTCTGACAACGTGTTTTATGTTGACTTTATACTAATATTTGTTCTGATCTTATGCAGCATGAATAACAAGTGTAACTTTATCTTTTGTGATTGTGAATCAAACGCTTTTAGAACACGGAGGAAGATAGAATAACTTTATAGCTTTTAGAAGACACGACTTTGCTCAAACCATAAATATATCATTACAAAACACATCATAGTTTCAGCATAAGCTTTCAGCTTAAGTAGAAAGTTTGAAGTTACAGGATTTCGAGGGAATAAGAATTCGATGAGTTTTATTTTCATTTATCGTTTTTAAAAATTGTCAGTGGTTAGATATGCATCTGATAAGAGTAGTTTTGTACAAAACAATTTGGTAAATTTCATCAATAAATAGACACAAAGCTTGTTTGTAACAATTAACAATATCATGAACATGAAAAATTTGCTCTTTGAAATATATTCTATTTCTTGTAATGTAATCCAAATATATCTTATACGTTGCAAATATAATCCTAAAAATGTTTCAAATTTTTAGGATTATATTTACAATCTATTATTCTTTTATGGCATTTAAAAAAATTGCATACAATGGACACTGAAAGAAAAACCAACATGCTATGGATATGAATCAGTGTCAAAATGTCCTTTAGCAAGAATGGGGATTAATTTAAGTTTCAGTGGTACTGACCGTCTTTGACAATGCAGAGCCTATGAGTGGCTATATTCTTTAAAACTTTTAACTTAACATGTGTTTTATAAAAGAAATGACATACTAAGCACAAGAAGTGCTTGTATAAAGCACAAACCCCGAGGAAGCAATGTTTAGTACAGTGACAGTAAAATTGAATTCGTTAGTTGTTTAATCTTATGGGCGAATATCCGAGTACTGGAACATTGCTTTTCCCCACAACACAAAATAAACATGACTAAATAACCGCATTGATTGGATGAAAGAATTTCAGGAAATATCCCATCTGAGAAAGTCGAAACTGTAAAAATTCACGCAGGAAAGACTTCAGATTTTAAAACGGATATATGCATGAACTCCTTAGTGCAAAAGACTTAAAGCAACTAATTTGATGTGACACGAAGTAAAACTTTAAGTTTAATCAGAGTAAAAGTTAAAGCAACAAGCTTCAAAAATACCTGAATTGTTGTACCAACAGAAGTGTTCCTACACCACTATGCTGACATACGTCAGCCAAAAGAATCGGGGGAAAATGCTGCTCTGACTCCAGAGAGTACTTATAGAAAACGGATTCTGCGCAGAGTTTTGCAATGAGTACCAGTTCTTTTCTATCTAGTAGAGGAGGATGTCTGAATCTTCGTTCATTAGGATAGAAAGAAATGAAGAAAATATTAGTAGGAAATGCAATCAGCTTTCTGAAAAGGGTTATGGAAGTAGGAAGCAGTAATTGACCAAGTAAATAGGCCAAATAAATATCGTAAGAGGAAAAGGGTATTTTCTTCTTTGTTCATTGGCAATCTACTGTTAGATCTCTTCTAGTTAAGTGCTGGTTTGTTAGCGTTTGACTCTCAGCACCTATGCTTTAGTCCTTACGTAGAACTATTGCCTATTCTGTGTAGTGCAAAAAATTCTTTTGGCAAAACGCAAATGGGATATTCCCAGAATAGTGAAGCATGTACATTAGAATTGTCATCCAACACTTATTTCACAACCTGAATTCAAGATTATTTATTTTTATGTAACGATTTTTAAAGTATCTCACAGATAGAAATATTGAATATTTTGGAAATTTGAAGTATTTATGCTTATTATTTTCGTAAAGTGCTTAATAATTTTGGGCAAATATTCAAAATATAAGATAAATATTGTGTACTTAGGCATTCGTTATTCGTATTCGTTATTCGTATTCGTATTCGTTATTCATATTCGTTATTCGTATTCGTTATTCGTACTCGTTATTCGTACTCGTTATTCGTACTCGTTATTCGTTATTGTTATTCGTATTCGTTATTCGTATTCGTTATTCGTATTCGTTATTCGTATTCGGTATTCGTTATTCGTATTCGTAATTCGTTTTCGTTATTCGTATTAGTTTTTGTAATTCGATATTCGTATTTATTATTCGTATTTATTATTCGTATTCGTTATTCATATCCGTTATTCGTATCCGTTATTCGTAACCGTTATTCGTATCCGTTATTCGTATTCCTTTTTCGCAATTCGTTATTCGCAATTCGTTATTCGCAAT
Organism: Metellina segmentata; assembly: GCA_947359465.1. NCBI lineage: Eukaryota > Metazoa > Arthropoda > Arachnida > Araneae > Tetragnathidae > Metellina > Metellina segmentata. Next base: position 32,443,084 of record OX375878.1, on the reverse strand, counting down.
TCGTTATTCGCAATTCGTTATTCGGAATTCGTTATTCGCAATTCGTATTCGCAATTTGTATTCGCAATTTGTATTCGTAATTCGTATTCGTTAAAGATGTGTTGTTTCATATGAAAATGTCTTTAAGAACGTGTATATTTGTTATTTTTCAATTTTGGTAGTTGCGTCTGAACTTAAGACCTTTGAGGGTGGTATCCCTACATGATGATTTATCATAGTGAGAAATATATGAGAAAATAAGTATTCGCGTTTTTAAATTCGAACCTCAAAATCGAATGGAGCCAAATTTAGATAACTTGAAACAGCATTTTAGACTTAAGTTGCATCTTGATATACAAATTGCTGATTTATGATGGTTTTTCATTTACAATAAACAGAATTAAAAAATATATACTTAAGAAAAATATTTTAAGAAGCAGAATTCTTTGTTAATAGTGTATTTTAATGCGATAAGAGAGATTTATTTGTGTATGACAGTATATTCTGTTTTTGTCATTTTTATGCATTTAATTGCTGTGTTTAATGCATTCAATTGTTTTGAGACAGGAAAAATATCTAATTAGAGAACACAAAAATATGCATGTGTGTGATATCCAAAATATTAAAGAAAAAAAGACTTTCCCAATACAGGCGAGAAAAAAGATAAAATCAAACACTTCATTACAATAGATTACAAATTGAACTATTAAAGTCATTGAAATTTATTAAATCTCGATAGATAATTATGCTGTTTAAAAAAGGTATTTGTAACAAAATTGTTGTATTAGTTTTTTTAAAGTTTGATGACAAATAACTTACGGTTTCTAGTTCCTAAGAAATCAAAGCAGGAAACTAAAAATAACGAAACATTTTTGTCATGTAGGATGTTGTAAAAAAATGTTTCTAAAGCAATATATCTATTATAATAAAAGGAAATCCGTGTCTGTCTACGTGCAGTGTCCTGATAATTCTATAGGACTTACAGTAATATAAAGCTGGAACAGTTAGTCCTAATTTTATGACAATTGTGTTCGAAGCCCGAATTTTAAAATTTAACCCAGAAGATTTTTAATTAATTTATTGGCATTTATTTAATATTTGTTATCCTTAGAATGGCAAAAATGCGAAGAGATCATATATTCTAAATTTATTTTTTCCTTTCATTTCCAGAGCAAAGACAATTCCAACGAAGCGAAACAAAATAAATAAAAATTTTTGACTGGCGTTTATTTCTTTTTTATTCTATAGTTCAAGCTTCTATTTTCGCGATAGTTGAAGATAGAGTAAAATTTTTAACGGATTTAAAATTTGAGGAAAATTTTAAACAAGATCAATACCTTAAATGAGATTTTCTTTAAATAATTTAACGATAAAGTTAAAATCTCAACGGATTGGAAATCTGTTGAAAAGTTTACACCAGATCGATACCTCAGGTAGTCCAAATTTTATGCTCAGTCTTAAAATTATTATTTTTTCCTTTTAATGTTCTCAATGTCAGTAAGGATACGAAAAGAACCTTCACGGCAACGCAGTGATGGCCGACTAGTAATTATTATAAAAGGTATTAGCAATAATCATTGCATCATTTCTCAATTTATTATTGTTAAATTCTAACATAATGCTGAATGTTACGGCCAACTGTTTCCGAGCATTTGAAATGTCAAGCTCGTGAAGTTTTGTACTATGAGCATTAAAGTTTTTTCACAGATATTACCATATTTTGTATTTAAATTTCTCTGCTGCTCCAGTTTTTGAGTTTCTTTAGTTAAGTTTTGATGAAGTTTTAGATTAAGTAAAAAATGTTATTTAACTCAGGTTAAAATTATTTATCTTCCAGAAATTAATCTTCTACTTTGGATTATAAGAAACTTTTAAGTAACGATTAATTCACGTTTCACGTTTCATAACGTTAATCACAATCTCACACATGCGAGAATTTAAATTAATAGGGAGATAAACCTAAAACAAAATCCATGGTGCTGAATCGGGACTCGTCGATTAAGTTTAAGGTGCATAATACGTCATTGAGGCCATATGGTGGATGAGAGTGATAGAAATCAGTACTGCACTGTTTTAATTTCACGTATGAAATTTCATCGCTCCACTCATATATCACAATTGGAGCACTGTTGATGTTGAACTTTGTGGCTCATTAATGACCTCCTTGGATTGAGCTCCATCATTCGATTGTAAAACGTTTGTCATCAGATATGCTATTTGCGTTGAACTGAGTGGTGGTGTTACATGACGCACTCGTATCAGGAATTTGTTCATCTTGAATGTGCGACGCCTATATTTTCAAGAACTTCATCCGAGTCCGTTGACACTAAGCATCGGATGTCCGGATCTTTTTCGATTCCATATCTCACAATCTTTCTTCCTGCTGGTGGTTTCTATCATTCCTCTGGCATGTATAGGCATATTTGGTCGTTTTGATTTTTTTGCGATTTTTCATACTTCGAAATCCGATATCTAAACAATTATTAAATATTTTGGTGTTATTTCTATTATTATTTTTAAAGAGCAAAAAGACGAAACTAATGACCCTTCAAACATCGTGCTAGCACAAAGGAGGCTGGAGCTAGACTAAATTAATGTGAGCGTCAGTGCGCATTTTCGTGACTCAACTTTGAGCTGTGATTGCATCAGTCGATGACGTCTATATCAATGATCATTTATAACAGTCTTTGTATTCAACGAGATATAGTTCAACATATACTGTCCTCCAATTAGTTTTATCAGGCCTGAAGACCAGATAAGGCCCTCCAAATATTTTTATCTGTTCAGTTGACCATATATGGCCTTTTGATTAGTTGTATGCCACCCACACTGTAGATACAACCATCAAGGGAGATTATCTAATCTGATGGCCATATAAATCGCTCCCGATAGGCTTAACAGATCCACAATTCTAATACAGCCCTCCTAGTTAGTCTAAACTGTCTCAGTTCAGATGCGGCACTACGGACAGTTTTAAATGACCCGCAATATGAATACTGCCCTCAGGACCCAATTAAATGGTACGTAGTCCTGATATGGCTATCTGGACAGGTTTACTGCCCTCAAGCCAAAACAGCAAATTTCTGTATAGGTTTAACTGGTTCACAATCGAGGTAAGGCCCTCCATATATTTTATGCAGGCCCGTTGAATAGATATGGCCTTCCTAACATAAATATGGCCTTCCTTAAATACCCCGTAGTCTAGATACGATTTAAATGGTACGTTGTCCTGATATGTCTATCTAAAAAGGTTTATACGGCCCTCAAGCCTAAACAGCAAATATTTGTATAGGTTTAACTGGTTCACAATTGAGGTAAGGACCTCCAGATATTTATGCAGGCCTGTTGAATAGATATGGCCCTCCTAATACAAGTATGGTCCTCCTTAAGTGGCCCGTAGTTCAAATACGACACGTAGGTGAGGACGGTCGGATAAATACTTATATCAAACCCATTGACCATATATCTTAGAAACAGGTCAAAGTAGCCTGCAGTCTAGACAGGTTTCCCTTCAAACTAGGTTTACCTTGAGTGCCTGAATGGAGAGAGTGGCGTCAATTGGGTGACAAAATCTGATTGGTGGAAACCTAGATTTTACCGCCTCGGGCGTTTGGTAAAAAGTTCTCATAGGCGTAACACGTGAGTCTAGAGAAGTGCTTTGGAAACAGCAGGGATTAGACAGTTAAAGGAATGTATCACTTTGAAACCTTGATTTTATCTTTCTTTTTATTTCATATTAGTGCAGAATGCAAGATTTTAAATGTTGTAAATAGAGTGCGAGTAACGACTGTGTAATTATGTTTGGCGTTGTATATTAATCGCCAATGTTTACTTTCGTCGGTAACGCATAGTTTGGGGAATGAAGGAAACATTTAAAAATGTTATTCTGGATACACAATATTTATCTTTTGCAATCTATTTTTTCTGGCTTAGATTTTTATTTGCTTATAATCTGCAAATTTTTAATCTAGTGCTGTCTGAATTAAGATTTTGCTTTTGACTAAGCAAAAAAGAATAGAAATAAATAAGTTCAATTTGTGTTGTAAGAATTTCCTCTAACATAAAAAAAATACATCAGTGCAAATCAAATGCATTACTAGATATGGATACTGTTGAATTTAAACAGCTTTAAAAAATTAAAAAATCTAGGTAACATTCCACGCCGAAGAATTCAAACGAATAGTTGGCCGATGATTTATAAGAAATGCATTTCTTTAAAAAAATACTTTGAAAGATCTATATATGTATTTTGTTATGGCGCTTCGATTTTTTTAAATTTATGTTTATTTTGAAGTTTACTTATACCCATTTAATTTTCTTTACAATTCGACTTAAATTTGTATATTTCTTTTAGAGTTATGATCTCAATCAAATTTGATTTTTTAACCTTCTTAAATTCAATTTTTTAAATACGAAATGAAAGCTTAGAAAGGTTATACTAAAATCAGTAGAATACATATAATTAACTATTAATCTTTTACCTAAAATTATTGATTGGAAAATATTTATTATATTCGAACTAGATGCTTGGTTGTTCAACATTCAACTGCAATAATAGATCAGAGCGAGGTTTTGCCTTAAAAGTGTGTTAAATCCCGTAACTGTATTTTCAAGTTTGTATAATCCTGCTGTATGTATTTTTGAAAGTAGCAATCCTGCTCTTGGATAAGTTTCAAGAGTAAATTCGTATGTCTTGTGATTAAGTTTGCTGATTTTTATTTTTTCATTACTTTAAATAAAATACTGAATTATTAAATTGGATGCCTTGTGATTCTCTTTGTCCACTGTCTAAATGAATGAAAATGTAATTATTGTGAAAATGTTGCTCGTAATTCTAAATATAAATAATCTAAATTTTGTTTCAAGAAAAATTATTTGCTTCTTAACTGATATCTTTCGTAAAATTCCATACTTAACCCGTTACCTAATTTAATTAGCTACAGTAAATTGGCTGAACTGTTAAAACATATTTAAGTATTTTAAATTGGAAGGAGGTGTTGAGTTTCTAAAAGTATTTATTAGAAGCAGCTTAAAGGAAATAAAAATCGCTCCGTGTGATAACATCATTCCGTCAAACTTCTTAAAATGATTTTAATTTTTAAATAATTTTCAAACTTTTTATTTTTACATCTTACTCCTTAAAAACTTAATCTTTGTTTCAACTTTTCATTTTCGAACATTCTGCCTCAAGATCGCACTAAAACTTGAAAAGCACCATTCAAACTCATTGAATACAGAAATTCGTGTAGACTGCACAATGTAAAAATATGTAATTTAGGTTTGAATAAACACAACTTTAAATAATTAATGTGTGAAAAAGTTACTGTTGAGTTCTTAAAATATCAAAAAGTGATATAAACTTTTTCATTTCGTACACTTGAAAATGTGGGTAGACCTCTTTGGACTCCTTAAAAATGTCAAACAATCCTACTTAATTTCAAAATTCTGTATCAACCGTGCAATACCAATTCCAAATGGTACCGATAAAATAAACGTAAAGGATGCCTAAGGGGTGATAAAGATGCCAAGCAAGGCGAAATCTTACGAACAATTTTCTTTTCCTGGCAACCCCATTGAGTCCACTTGCGCAGTTGAGTTTTCCTCTGAATTGTCGCCACTCTTCCCAATTCAGGCACTCTAGGTTTACCAACCCATCCGCACACCTGATATGGACCTTCGAACAGGTTTAATCATCTCGAAGGTCAGCAATGAGATTCAAAATATTTCTAATCGACTATATGCGTCCATCCCCTCCAAACAGGTTTATTAAAACCGTTGACCATATACAATGCAGCTTATGCATGTAATTGTTTCTCGCTGTAATTTTCAACTCTTCTCAAATGTAAAATATTCTGGTAATACAGTTTTACAAAACTTTTATGTTTTACATTTACTTATCTTCAGTTTTTCGAAACTATAAAAACTGTCTGCTTTATTTTATTTCAATTAAACTTTCTGATCTTAATTTTGCGTTAGAAGTCAAGAATTCCTTTAAAAATTTATTATAATAATAATAATTTACCTAGCGAACAAGCATTAGTTCGCGAGAAGCCATTTAATTTTCTTGCCATTATTAAATATATATAAATTAAAAAATTTGTCTTAAAAGTTCAGTTCAAACTTAATTAGTCTGTTTTATGTTTTAACCTTTTTTCAACTATTCTAAAAAATCCTCTGTGACAGAATTGTTTTGTAAATTTTCAGATTTTAATGAACAGTATTTTTTGTTGTTTGTCACTTTTTATGCACGGAAATTTCTTTTTGTATGCATAATTAATCCGTAAAATTTTAATCAAAAGGTTTTTGAGCATTAATCTTATCCTTATAAGTCCTCTATAATTATATGTTTTTATTATTTATACTCCTAAAAATGCCCATTCGTAAACAAATAAAAAAAATAAAGTAACAAAATAAAGAATATTATTATTTTTCTCAAATAGCTACGGTTGAAATTTGCGCAAGCGGATTTCATTTTATCATTTTGTTTTATTATTGATGTGTTAAAGGGATATTCTCTCCGTTATATGTAGCTGCACAATTTTTACACCAGAAAAAGAGTAAACAATAATTCTAGATTTTTTCCTTTGGATATTCATTTAATATTTTTTTATGCGATGATCCGATGGTTTTCCGTGTTACAAAAATGTCCTTAGCGTACCACTTTCGGCACACGCGTGTCAAGGTTTCTCACACCTAACTTATATAATAGCAGTGCGATTTTCAACAAGCGTGACGCATAAATGGCACTGTGCCACACAAAAGAAACGGTTTAAAGCGTAGAGGAAATATTTCAATTCTAAGGTTCAGTTTTGAACTTTTGACCACAAATAAATTTAAGTAATTCTCGTAAAAATAATTTTGAGTGTTACTTTTAATCAAAAAGTGGATAAAATGCACTATTTCTAAAAATCCACTTCGGGGGTAAGGCAAAGCAATTTCTATTATTCCTTTATAAATTAGGACCGCGGAAGCCCGGTTAGAAGAGCATCGGATTAGCAATTGGAGGGTTGCGAGTTCGAATCCAACCAAAGACCCACGGGTACAAAGGGGGCTGGTGCACATTAAATCCATCGTGGCCTCAAATGTCTTCACGCTGGTATGGTGCGGAAGTTTGGAGAGTGGGTGCCAGATCAGGTGTTGCCTCGTCATCTGACCGTGATTCAAAATTACGTGGTGTCGTCCTCTGAACAATCCCTTCGTCATTGGTCCCGCAACATAGCCCACTGTGTTGCAACAGTGCGACGTTAATTAAAAATACTGAAATACCAAAGTACAATATTGTTGTAAATTATTCGACATTATACCTTTTTTTAGACAAATCGACAAAACAAATTTGTTCGTGTGGCAGAATAGTAGCAAGAAGTTGGTGTCGCCGTGAGATAAAATGGGTTAAAAAATTGTTTTAATAAAAGAAAGTCATAAATATTTCTGTTCCTACACTGGCTGGAAGATTCAGTGTTTATATTAATAGAACACCATCAAAATCATATGAAATGAAACAAATAGATCGATGTAATCTGCGCAGATTCTAAGTACATATGAACCAATAAAGAGAAAACATGCTGGCCTTCCCATACTCTTATTCCATTTACAGTTGAAACGCCCTCAAAATTCCATTGCAGTGGAAGCAACATCACCCTTTCCAGCATCTAAGTTTACCCTCCCCGATTCTAAGACAAGGAAAGGGAAAAAGATCGAAGCTAGTGACAATTTTAAGCTAATGGGATCACAAAGCTATTTTTACGCTAGTGACGTTTACATACGTTCCGTTGAAACGAAGAGATTCAAATTTTCATTTGCGCTAAAAGCCTTTCACTAATTGATGACATCCCCCGAGTGTTTCTGTAAATGGGAAAGTGTGTTGACATGGGTTTCCATTTTTTTCGTCAGTCGGACTTTGCGGCATTTGATGAAGCGTCAGTTTTTCTGAGTGTGTGCGTTCCTCGGTTTTAAAATGTAATGGTGTTGTTTTACTTCGGTATGGACATTCGAGGAGGGGTGGAAGGAGCGTAGGATGGAACGAAACGGAAGAGACAAAGGCGAAAATTGCGATTGATTTGTGTTGATGGAAAATACGGGTATTGGAATCGCAGGAATGGCAGCAAGGAGATCTGAAAAAAGTACATAAATAAGTAAATCACAACGAGGGTGAGCATATGAGATTGAAATCTAATGCCTTTGGACAACGCTCTAATGAAAAGTTTAGCTTTCGAACACAAATCTAAAAGAAACAAAGAAGTTGCTTTGATGTATAATCAATGCCTTTGTTGTTGACCAACTTAACTTTTAACAAAGACAAATATAACCCGGAGGAATACTGGTGGGACACCGATTTATGTAACCAGTTTCCTATCTGATGACTTTTATGGAAATCTTTTTTGATTTGTATTTCCAATGGCAAGAGAATGTGACATACATCTACAAAACATCCTAAACAAGGAACGCAAGAACTATTAGAGGAAAGTATCAATGTCTCCCCTCCCCCATCAGCAGGGCTCTAGCACTCCAATATCTTTTCACCTCGGAGCTCCCACGCAAAGCTGAGCATCCCTGTATGTGGTACGTGTCCATAACATCGTCCTTTCCACAGAGCGGGTAATTTGGGCTGTCGTAAATGCTAATGCGGTATTGATGACTCGCCAGACAGTCGTAGCACATTTTGATGGAAATCATTTTTTTATTTCCAATGGCAAGGCAATACAAAAGAGATGCATAAGTACAACATGTACAACAGCAAAAATACATCAGGTGACTAAAAGTCTAATAGAAGTGACCGAAGTCATTGCCTTAATAGTTCTCTAGCTCGCCAATACAACGCCGTCTCAGACTCGCCATGGAGTGACATGCAGCTGTGGAGGTGTGCTCTATTCATTGGTTCCGACATATTAAAAAGAGAGCAGTTTGGTTGGTCGAAAATCCCAATACGATGGAGATGTTCTCCCAAGCAGTCGTGAACAGTTAAAGAATTTAGGAGATCCTCGAGTTCCTTTCCAGAAGCGTTCACATTGTCATACCCCCAGCGAAGAGAATGGGCATTCATATCCCCAATGACAACTGTCTTTTGATCGATGGATAACACAGACAGGTTGGGTTTGCTTGCTGAGGGTATGTAAAGTGCATACATTTTTAAAGGATTTTGCTCCTTCCAAACATCTATGTTTACGATTTCACTTTTGTCTTCAGACTCTACCATTTCTGCACAGATCTCAAAATCTGTCACTAGGCTGTTTTTAACACCCACCAGATCGCCACATGCAACTTTTCGATATTTTGGCAGTAGGTAAAGCGAATAATCTGGGAAAGTATAATATCTGACGGTCTCACTTGTGAGGTTTGCCTACATGAGGGGAAAATTATCAATATTCTCTGAAAGTGTGTTGATCGCATCCGTTCTTTTTGCTTGAGACAGGCCACCAGTATTCCATTGCAATACATGTAGGCTAACTAATCGCCGGCTTGCATGGCTATGACGTTTTTTTTTTATTGAAATCTAAATCCATAAAAAAAATACTTCGGTAAGTTCTCGCATCGTCCTCAGCTTCGTCGTCTTTCATGGAAATCTAAATCCCGTATTCTACATTGTAAGTTGTGGGTGGCACAGGTTTGATTCCTGAAACTTACTCTGGGTGTATTGCTCTAGTCAGGATCAGCAAATATTTTTTGCTTGTAGGTGTCAATTATTTATTTATGATGCAAGGTCCTCTTGTGTTTGGCAAAATTTGGACTAAATGTGGTGCTTGAACTATAAAACACAACCAACATGTTTCCACAACTGGATCGGTAGACTCATCCTTTAGAAATAAAAGGTACTAAGGTATCTTGACCAGATAAATATGAAAACCCTTTTCATAGAAATGTGTAGCTTGCTTTCAAGTTTTAAAACTTTAAAAAATGCATTTACTAAGATTTAACTCGGAAAATACATTGCATTCAAACTGCCCCTTACAAAATTTCCCATAAATATTTTACATTTCCCGTGCTCCTGACCCCGTACATAGGTACCCTGGTAACGGTGAAGCTTTGGTGTAGAGTTCTGGCCTTGTACTGGATTAGTTAGAACTCTGTCTCTCGTCTATACAGGCTTTGTGTTCAAATCCCGGTTTGGCAAGTGATTGTCCAGTGATTCGAAATCTACTATAAATCCCGATTTAAAATATACTAGTCTATCAAAAGATAACCATAGAGAGCCAAAATATTTAATATTTAAGTAGAGGGCTTTAAAATTGTTTACGGTATTTATGACAATAATTGTACTGTCATTGGGTAAAGGGTTTTTATGAGGCAAGGACTTGATATGGTTAAACTGCCCAAACAATGTAAATGGGCCCCCGTGGCTCAGCTGATTTACCTACTGCGCTAACAGCCAGCTATCAGTAGGTTTGTATGTACTCTGGATGTATCAGTAATATGCACTCTTTGTATGTACTCTGGATGTATAAGTAATATGCACTCTTTGTATGCACTCTTCTGTGTCATTAAAAATTTCCAAGTGAGAGCATGCTCATTAGTTGACTGACGCTTGGCGCTATTTAGCAATACGACCATTTCACCTTCAAAATCCAATCAATCATGCTTCAAACAAATGTACATACGCTCACAATAAACTATTTCATTGACAGAAGAGAGAATTACAACCAGGGTATTTACATTAATCTAATCTAAGTTAAGGAGTTACATGAATCTAAGTCAAGGTAAAGGGTTTGGTTTGCTGCTCGGAGGTAATATTCTTTCTTTACACGAGTGATTAAAGAAAAAATATTCCATTTTTAATTTTAGAATGAAGCACTTGGTATGCCGATTTCAACAGGTGTACATCGTATAACCAGGAGTTCCAAAAGCCATATTTTGGAGTCCTGTGGAAGAATTCATCTCCACAAAATGAGTAGACTGTTTATTCCGACACTCCGACAATGTTACGAACTCAAACAAACACCATTAATATTTTTTAGAGACAAACAAAATCGTAAATTAAAACGAGGTGCTTTAAAAAACCTTTAGCGTCGCTCAAACGTGCAATATAATTATAATTTATCTGTAATGGGAATCTAACTCTATAATTCTTCATTTACTTTTCTAAATTGAAATCCCAATTCCGACGAAGCTATCTTAATTAGCTAATTAAGAGCATTCTTGCATAATAGAGTTTATCAAAAAGCGAGAAAGCTATAGACGAAAGTTTTATCGGGTGCAGGTCGAAGTGCTGGTGCAAAATGAATTCATTCGGGGGCTGTTGATACGCATAATTGAAGTCCTTGCTTGTTGACACATTTGAAGCGAAAAGTGCCTTAGCTGATTAATATCCAAATTCAATTTTTGACGGCATTTGGTACTTAATGGCTGCTTATTTGAAATTGCTTCGGAAGATGGTGCATCGATGTAGATATAAGTTAAATGTTCTAGTTGTATCGAGAGAATAAAGCAATGGAGGTAATATAGTCGACACTTGTTTTTGCGAATCCCTATGGAAATAGTTTATGAAATACAAAGTTCGTGAAATGGAATTAGTGATGAAAATTTAATTTGTGGGTATGGTTAAATCTATTCTCTGAGGGGAAATTAGTGCTGCTGATTATGAAAACTTTCGTATGTTATGCGATAGGTAGGGTATGGAGGATGCAACAGTACCAAACATTACCCTTAACAACTTTCCTGGTAGGTGTTTTGACGTGGTTTCTCGTCATAAGTATTGTTAAAACTTACCAAATCCTTGATGGAGGAAGTATCTCGTCCATCTAACTCTAGCTTTCTCTCTCGTTGTTGTAAGAAAACTGAGCAGATCTTGATCTCAACATCGTAATGAAATCGACAGTACCTCGATGACGAGAGTACTGTCGAGTAACGAGATATCTCGTCAATAGAAAAATTCATCAGATTTTGATGGGTTGACTGTCTTGTCGAAACCACTTTGAGGATTAAATAGTGCAAACTGTTGAAGTAAACTAAGGGTCCTTTCTGTTTACGAATTTATATTGCAAAAAAAAGGGTCAGGTCTGACGAATAAGATAGACGTTGGAGCCTCAGGCTTCATTTATCAGACAAAAATATTATTGCTAATTTTGAATGAATTGCTAGGGAATTCTTTATGAAATGCGTTGTCTTGAGTCAGAATACCCTCGAACCATAATGTTCCTATTCCTTATGATGTTCCGATTAGTATATGGTCGTTGTTAAATAAGGACGGCTTAACGACCGAACAAATCTTATAACCACGAAAATTTGCAATGTATGTCGAAGAATGTATGAAATCCGGACTGTTGGAATAGACTAAGTGTTGGATCCAAATAGGTGGAAACATGGCAATACAATGACAGCCAATACAGTAAAACATTTAGTACCTTAGTGCTGATTAATCAAGTGTCCGTGGTATCTGAGCTGAATCTGATGCACAGTTTTTTGAAGTCTTAAATAAAGCTTCGAGTATCAGTGTACGTATTTTTGAAATTGTCTAATCTGGTTTTGAGAACAGATGGTTGGATGATTTGTTTAGGTTTTATGACACAAGATAAAACAATGGATAAGTTTTGCCAAACAACAAAACAAAACAAATTGAATAATTAATTAAAGAAATAAAATATAAATTAATCAACAAAATAAATTTCAGTACAAATTTATTTAAAAACATAAGACTAACAACCAGACCCACATTAAAATCAAGACAAAATATTTAAGCAACTAAATTAAACAATAGAGCCTCGGTAGCTCAGTCAGTAGAGCATCGGGCTCGCATCGGAAGGGTTGTGGGTTCTGTCCTCAGCGGAGCCTGCAAATCTGATGGTTGCGAGATCGGCGCTTGGTCCTGGCTAAAGACCGTCGTGTTCGCTAATGGTGGCTGGGACACATTAAATAGGTCGTGGTTACAAAGTCCCCTGTATTCCCATACGAAATCAATACTTCTGGGGGTACCTGATCAGGGGGTTATCGGCCTCTGATTGGGATCTAAATTACGATATGTGTGAGTGAAGGGATGTGTGACAGGGACCTTTCTGTAAAACGGATGCGTCATGCATGAAGAAATCCAACCCTCCGGGGCAATGGCACCCCCAATTGGGCCATATATGACCCGCACGACAACAATTAAACAATACACAAACATGAAAAAAGTAAATCCCCCATTAAAGACATCTCACCATCAACATAAAAATTGAAATTTAGTTTATTATGCATTGGGGGTCAGGGTTGTAGTATAGTAATATATTAGGCACCGGGCGGTTGTGAGTTCGAACTAAGTATATATTATTTATATTATTCTCAATCCTTGCTTTATGAATTTTTCAGTAGACAGTTTTACGAATCGAGCTTAGAGTAGGTATTGATTGTCACAATGTTACAAGAATTTTGAAGTAATTCAAAAAATAAGGAAAATCAGTTAACCATGCAAAAAGTTATTCCACACTTTAAAATCGCTGTTGTAATCAAAATTATTTTTAAGTTATGTACAAACTCGAAGCTCAAAATGATTTTCACTCGTGAAGAAAAGTTAACGTAGAATTAATTCGAAATAAATTACTGGGCAAAGAACACCAATAGCAGTTTTCAGTGGTAGGAATATATAAATTAAAAATATGAGTCAAGACATTTGAAAATCTTATGAATTGAATTTCTCAAGTTGTTGTTGTTGTTGTTGTTCGCGTGTCCATGGACAAGCAATATTGTAGTGGGGAAGCGGTCTAGATTCCATGAAAAGCATTGGTCACAAACTCTACCAATGTTGGTGCATCCCAGCTGTAGAGGATCTCCCGTAATGGGTCCCTGAGTGGAACCATTCCAATCCTCAAAAGATTCACAGCAACAGTTGGGCATTCCCAGATGTGGTTGGGCGTGAGTTCGACTTCGAGGCAGTTTTTACGAAAGAGCTGTTGTAAGGAGCTTGAACGTCATTAGATTTATTAGTAATGTAGCATGCGTTTACCCTATATCACGCAATAATAAAGCCTGCAACACTAAGTAACCACATAGATTGGTTGAGAAATTCCTAAGAAACATTCTATTAGTCAAGGAAGACCACATCTTTCTGTATGAATTGCAAAAGTCAAAACTGGTTGAAAGTCATAATGAGATGACTGTCAAACAAATATACACAGTCCAGTCACATTAATGTGACCACCTGTCAAAAGTCAGAATAACCACCTTTGGCAGTGCGGACCGCTGCGAGACGTGCAGGAAGAGAGTCAGTAAGGTTTCTGAAGGTGTTCACTGGGATGTTGAGCCATGCCGACTCCAGTGCCTTGGCTAGTTGCGCTAGATTACGCGTTTGAGGATCCATGGCGCGAACAACCCGATCGAGGTACTCCCACAGATTCTCGATTGGGTTTATATCCATTGACTTTAGTGGCCAGGGGAGTACGGTAAACTCATCCTGCTGCTCTTCGAACCACGCACATACACTGCGAGCTATATGACACCTCGCATTATCCTGCTGGTAGATGCCATCATTCTGAAGAAAAATAAATCACATGTAGGGGTGGACATGGTCCGCAAGGACAGATACGTACTTGTGCTGATCCATCGTGCCTTCAACAATGAAGAGTGCACCCAGTGAATGCCAGAAAACCATTCCACAAACCATAATGCTCCCTCCTCTAGCCTGGATCCTTCCAGCAATTGTTGCAGGGTGTGTGCTTTCAGACGTTTCACGCCATATATGCCAACGTCAATCAGTCCGATGGAGCATAAAACGTGTGTCATCGGAAAAAGAAACCTGTCGCCACTCTGTGGACGACCAGTTGCGGTACTGGCGTGCAAATTCCAGCCGTCGTCGCCGATGAACATCAGTCAGCATAGGTGCGTTAACCAGGCTTCTGCTGCGGAGGTCCATGCGCAGCAACGTTCGCTGAACCGTTGTTGATGATACACTCTTGGTAGCCCCTTGGTTCATCTGGGCGGTCAGTTGCTCAACAGTTGCACGTCTATTCAGCCGAACGCATCTCCGTAGCTTTCATTCGCCTCTGTCATCTATAGCCCGTGGAGCTCCACATGTGTTCCGTCGCTGATTTTGGATAGTGCCATTTAACCATGCACTGTATAGTTTTACCAAGGCGGCACGCGAACAGTTCACAAAATTAGCCGTTTCCGGAATGCTTCCACCCTTGGCCCGAAAGCCAATAATCATCTCTTTTGGACGTCGGATAAATCGCTACGTTTCTGCATTACGCCAACGATTGAAATGCTTTTCGACACCCTAGGACATCCTTTATATACACTCCACTGCAATGTGCTGCCACCTGCCCTTTTGTGATTGGTTATTTCACTTTGACGTCGAAAGTAGGTGGTGGTCACATTAATGTGACTGGACTGTGTATGTTGCGAACCCATCAGAGAATAAAAATAGAATAAAATAAAAGATATTAAAATGAACGTTTTCAGAATTTTTTTTTAATTCATGAATTGATCAGCAATAGAAGATTTAAACAATTCATAATTTAAGAAGATTAATGATTCTGAGGAAAAATTAAATTTAGAATAATTGTTCAAGCTATTTTTATACACCTAATTTAGATTATATTTGTCTAGTTAATCCTAAGAATTTTTAATTTCTAGATTAACTAAGTGGAAAATATCATTATTTTTAGCTAGAAATTAAATTCTAAACTACATTTTGCATCAAGAATTCAATAAAAAATAACACTTGTCGTTAAATATTGTACTTAGTTTAATGTTAAAAATTTATAAAAATATTTATCGGATTATCATCGGCCTGGATGTTGATAAATATGAAACTGAACTAGCATTGTAAAAAGTGTTGGCACCTTTTTTTTCCTCTTAGCGTTTTACAGAGAAAAGCAAAACAAGGTTATTTACTTTATCTGAAGCCTTAGGGTAGAGTCCGGTTTTCTGAAGTTTTTCAAAGGTTAATTTCTTTGAGAAAATCTTTTTATAACGCGGATTTATCAAAGCTCTCTTAAAAAATAAGACCCTCTAGCTCCAGAAGATAATAACTACGCCAAAGTTTTTCTAATGACTTCAAGTATCTTCAAATATAATTTTATTTTTTGTGAAGATCGGCTTCTGATAAATAACTTGCGAGTTCTTTCTCCAAAAAGAATATGCTTCCTTGGAAAAATTAGATTTTTGTATTATTTAAAAAGCACGAAATTTTTAGAATTATTTCGCATTGAAAGTTCAATAAAATATTCCTTTTACTGTAAAAGGGTAGCGGTACAAATAATGAAGTTATTTCAGAATTATTTTTATCTGTTCTTTTAATGACGCGAAATACGACTCTTCATTTGTATAATATATTTAAAACGCATTATAAAACCTACATATGTCTTCCTCCTTGGCTTATATTTTTACTTCAAAATTGTTAAATAAGAAAGGTTGTTAATCTACTTAAAAGCGCATAAAATCTCTCCAACTTTCCATAATTGAATCCAATTTAATGGTATTAGTTTTATAATGATAAAAGTACTGGGAATCATTGCCTTACATTTGAAAGAGTTTGCATTTTCGTTCCTATTTGCAGAATAAGTCTTACCAAGTCTAACTCAATACATAGACATATTTATGTTCATGTGCAAATTACATACTGAATTGAAATTAAATTAATATTAACTGAGTTAGTCATTTTTTGAAATATTACATTCAAGTTAAAAATGCAGAAGCATTTAATTTAATGGTATTATTTATTTCCCATCTGCTGGAAGCTCGCAAATATTTAAAGCTATAGGCATGGAAATATAATCATACGTATTTAATGATGAAAAGCTATATGATAAATTATCATGTAGCTTCTACTTTTACATAATTAATGAACTGATTAGACTAGACTCAGTTATCATTACTTTTACCCAGACTATGGTATATTAATAAGTTAATGGTGTTGATCTTATGAACTTTAAGACTCATACTTTAAAATGATGAATTAATCTCTTAATATTGCACTGTTGGTAGATTTTTTTCCTGTCCACACAGTGACGAGAACTGTATTTTACTATGATGCAACTTATTCCTGTATTAAAGGTCTGCGAGACATTAATTGCAGAAAATTGATAATTTGCAGTCATCTCTAATAGACACGTATACACATTTATGAAGAAGATTTGTTTGGGAAGACATCCTCAAGAGTTTAAATCAGTCTGATTAAAAACGAAAAGAGGTTGCCAATAATTTTTATTATTTAAATATTCTTATACGCCGTATACGCCAACGTCCATCTGTCCGATGGAGCATAAAATGTGATTCATCGGAAAAAAGCCACTTGTCGCCACTCTGTGGACGTCCAGTTGCGGTACTGACGTGCAAATTCCAGCCTTCGTCGCCGATGAACAGCAGTTACCATAGGTGCATTAACCAGGCTTCTGCTGCGGAGGCCCATGCGCAGCAACGTTCGCTGAACCGTTGTTGAGGTAGCCCCTTGGTAGACCCTTGGTTCATCTGGGCGGTCAGTTGCTCAACAGTTGCACGTCTATTCGCCCGAACGCATCTCCGTAGCCTTCGTTCGCCTCTGTCATTTATAGCCTGGGGTGCACCACATGTGTTCCGCCACTGATTTTGGATAGTGCCATTTTGCCATGCACGGTATTCTTTTACCACGGCGGCAAGCGAACAGTTCACAAAATTAGCCTTCCACCCTTGGCCCGAAAGCCAATAATCATGTCCTTTTGGACGTCGGATAAATCGCTACGTTTCTGCATTACGCCAACGATAGAAATGCTTTCCGATGCCCTAGGACATCCTTTATATACACTCCACTGCAATGTGCTGCCACTTGCCTTTTGTGATTGGTTATTTCACGTTGACGTCGAAAGTAGGTGGTGGTCACATTAATGTGACTGGACTGTGTATATTAAAAGGAGTTAATATGATAGTTGCTTACAGATATTATACATAACGACACAACTTGAGATTTTCGTCTACCATAAAAATGCGAGCTCAGATGGCAAAATGTTATAAGTAACTTTTCCCAAAAAATTGACTACGTCCCATTCTGGAGTCTTTTTTGTTAATATTTAGAAGGTGGCAAAATGACGTAAGTCTTTTTCTTTCAGTTTATGCGAAAACAAAGGTGGGAAAACGGTAATAAATCAAAAACCACAGAACCACATGTTAAATCTTGAATCTTAAAATTGTTGTCACGAAAAAAAGAAAAAAACGTGATTGAAACATTTTGCCATCTGAGCACAGAGTTTATTTATGAGCTAAACGTAAATTAAAAATTCTTAAGCAAATAGTAAATATCATGTTAAAATGATAGTTTGTATATGAAAGATAGGTAGACATTTTAATTGACGTAGCAATGGAGCATTACAACGGAATATTGGCAACTGTCCGGGATCAAAACCTAAGGGAAGAATCCGAGAACATCATCAAGTAATTTTGAAAATCGGTCAGATGACTAGATCTCCTTTGCTGGCAACCCTCTCTCCCATGTTCCACACCGCGCCAGCGTGAGGACATTTGAGGCCACATATTTAACTAGACTCAGAAAGTTCTCTGTTTTGAATCGAACTCCCAACTCTCCAGATCCTAATCCGTTACTCTTCCAACAGGGCTACCGTGAACCTGTGTGTGAAAGGTTATCAGTGTAGAGTGAGCATAAATAGATTACCAAAGGTTGGTTAGTTGGTGGCTTTGGAGTTTTATAACCGAAGTGCCATACTTGACCATGTTGCGTCAGGCACAAGACATGCAATATCAAGTAAAAGATATACACTAGGGCGTATCGAAAAAAGAATCGAAATTTCTAAGATCTTTTTGCGGTAATGCGTAAAAGTTGTGTACCCCATTATTAAAAAGCGTACGGAATCTTAAAACTGCGAGTTGATTTTTTCTGTTGCCTCAGTGGGCCGAAAATTGGACTAAAAATTATTAAAATGGAAAAATTAATAAATAATCACAGATTTCGTTGATCGATTTGGGGTAGCGCTTAAAAATTACTATTTTTCAACAACAACTATAAATTTTTTTAGAATTATAGGTTAATATCTTCTTTTGCCTTATTGGGATCGAATTTTGGAAATTTTAACGCATTTTGGTACTTTTTGGTACAGTTGTTTACTGCTTGTACAATGCACAATATGGACAGACTGGGTTTGGTGCTCTGCCAAAAAAATGGAAAAAATGAGTTTAAAACTAGATAACATAGTTTTTGTCAGTCAAAGGTGTGATGTCTCCAACACAGCCACGGCTGCTATTGCATAGAGTGTTATTCCAAATTTAGGTTTAATATCGTAATCAGATAACAGGTTCGTCGCAGACAAAAATACAATGTGGAAGGGAAAAATAAAAAAATTACAAATATTGGTCACAAGATCAAAGGAAAATCGTTCCACTCTATCTGGCCTTCAATTTGATGGATGGCATGACAAATCTTTAACATCAGAAACACTCGAAGACAAGCAATTCCAAAGAAGAATTGTAGAAGCGCATTACTGTATTGTATCGGAGCCTGGTTCTAAGTACATGGGAATGTTACACTTGAAAGTAGATCTAGCCTTGATATATATATAATAGCATTTACGAAAACGTAACAAGTGCTTTATTAGGTGATTTTAACAACCTTATTGGTATCGTGTGTGACGGTACTGTAGTGAACACAGGAGTGTTTAATGGTGTAATTCAATGGCTTGAATTGAAACCTCAGAGACCAGTCCAATGGATTATCTGCTTACTTCATTTTAATGAGTTGCCATTACGACACCTATTTGAGTCCACAGACGGCAAGTCATCTGGCCCCACATCTTACACCGGAGACATTGTACGAAACCTCAAAGGACGCGAAAAGCTTTCAACTGTTGCTTTTAATAGTATTGAATGCGAGTTGCCAGACATTGATCCTACCACACTCAGTTTAGATCAGAAATACTTATTAGACATTTGCACCGCCATTAGTTCTGGCGTTTGTTGTTCAGATCTAGCAAACCGGGATCGTAGAATTTGGCCAGCTGGCTAACAACTGCCAAACGAATACTGAGGTTATATATATCTACATCAGATGAGTTGCTAACTTTGGTTGTATTCATTCTAAGAGTCTATGCACCCTCATGGTTCCGATTTAAGATTCGCCATTCCATAAAGGATGGTGTTAGATTCCTGTGGCATTTCATCAGCTCATTTCGGTACTTGCCTAAGAAGTATAGTGAAGTAATCGAACCAGTTATCTCTCGTAACGCTTTCTTTTAGGCCCCCGAAAACATGTTTTTGGCCATGTTAACTGGTGATAGGTGCCATATTTGGACTCTTGCAGCTCGGCGGATTATCAAGGCAAGGGAAATTATCCCAGATGGAAATTGTGTTCGAAGATTCGTTATTACAGCTATTAAAAATGCAGATCTCATTGACTGGCAAGCTTGCTATATGACATCGCCAGTTCTCAGAGAAATCAGTTATCAAGAACTTCTGAAGATGATACAGGATGATATGCCATTGGACTACTGTGACTTTATTAAATTTCCATCACACATGCAAGCAGTTGAGCGGATTGTGAAACTAGTCACTGCAGCATCCGGGAAAACAGTTAGGCCGCAGAACAGGGAGGGATTTATTAGAACGACACTAGAATCTAGAAAACACTTCAAAATTTGGGACCAAAAATTAGTACAAGCAGTAATACTTTTATCATTTGTATGTTAAAAAGGTAAAATAAAGTTTCGGTTCGCATTGAAATGAGGTAAGTGTGACGTATATTTATTTAAAACTAGGAGTCCCGCCCTCTGCTCACTTACGCTCGCCAACGCCAGGAGGATTTTTTTGCAATCCTTATTGGATGGTAAACCTTGCTCGCTTCGCTGACATCAATGAAGACATTGTTTACAAAATATGATACTCCAAAAAAATGTTTTTTAAACATAAATTTCTTGTACTACAGAAAAATTATTTAGCACCTCTGGAATCAGAACTCGAACAATTTGGAATTCATATGTTAATTTCGAGCCAATTTTGACTCGAAATGTGAGTTTTGCTTTGGAAATCAAATACCCAGCATATTGTTTGTAAGCTACAACAGCTCGACTAATATTCATTTTTTTTTCAATAAAATTTCATTCGATAACGCTATAAATTCAATTGAGGGGCGGAGATTCGTGGTAAACAAACAATCGTATAGTGTTGCCAAAACGCGATAACAAATAACGTCTTTTTTGAGAGCCACGTAAGAGAATTATGTATATAGATTTTGCCTTCATTTTCCAAAATTTGGTATCGATGAGGAGGCAGAATATATTAACCTATAATTCTATAATTTTTTAAGGTCGTTGTTAAAAAATTGTAACTTGTAAGCACTACCCCAAACCGATCAACGAAATCTGTGATTATTTATTAATTTTTCTATTTTAATCATTTTTAGTCCAATTTTCGGAACTTTCGACCCATTGAGGCGTCAGAAGAAATCAATCTACAGTTTTAAGGTTCCGCACGCTTTTTAATGATGGGCGTACACAACTTTTTCGAACTACCGCAAAAGATCTAAGAAATTTCTATTTTTTTTCGATACGCCCTAGCGTATCTCTTTTACTTGATATTGCATGTCTTGTGCCTGACGCACCGTGGTCAAGTATGGCACTTCGGTTATAAAACTCCAAAGCCACCAACTAACCAACTAAGAATTACTGACTAAGATTTAACCAACTAAGATTTACTGATACAAAAGAGAGAAATACACCCAGGAAAGAATGCACCTGACATGAATCAAACCTGTACGGCCGCCAAGTCAAAAATGGCTACTGCGATACTGATCTGCCGTTTAAGAACTTTTTTTTTCCAATGGCGGGCACAAATGAACTTGGCCCTAGGCCACTAAGGAGGCGACATCGATGTCGATGTTTTCAAAACATCGATGTGATGTTTTCAAAACATCGATGTGATGTTTTCAAAACATCGATGTTTTATAAAAAAACATCCATATATTTACCATCGATGTATTAGAGTCAATGTTTTTTGAAGATCGATGTTTAAGCTTGTCGATGTTTTATATTTAAATAAAAAAAGTACCATTATAAAAATTAACAAAAATTACCAAGTAGCATAATATTCATAGTCAGAAAAGTGTACATACTTTTAGACCAAAGTGGCCAAGGGTGAAGGGTCTGAAAACTAGGGATGCGACATCGATGTCGATGTTTTCGAAACATCGATGTTTCATAAAAACTATTGATGTATTTACCATCGATTAATTGGAGCTGATGTTTGTATTTATTTATTGTGAATTATTATTTATATTATTAGAAGTATATAGATAACACAAATATAGTGTATTTACATCTTAAACATCATACATGGATTGGGTAATACGTATATTTTCATGTAGCTTTCATTATGAAAAGGAAAAATGTTAGGATTGGAAAATATTTGCTAATAAACTGCTTTTAAAGAAGCCCAGTTCCATTTTTTGAACGTTTCTGCATATTTTCTTAAGAAAGTGCATAATGAAAATATGTTAGTATGAAATTCGAATGCTTATTGTTTATTGAAACATATTTGGAAATGAAGTTCTGTATCTCTTTTGTTTCAAAATGTTTGAAAATGGTATCTACTTGGGGGAAAATTCTATTAAAACACTATTCCCCGAGCAATATTTATTTGGAGAACAGACTAAGCACACACAGACATTTTTATAGAATTAGTCCTCTTTATAAGTCGAAGATATCGACAGCGTTAAAAAATATTCAATCCCTCAAGCACCATAACTCTCCTGATTCGACAACTTACAGAAAGGAATTTCTGAATGGGGCAAGATTTTAGGGGAATGCCATCATTGCTTTGAAAAATCTCGGGGCATTTTTTCCTTGAAAAACGTACATTCTACTACCAACCCCTAACCCAACCAGCGAATATGTTTTCTGTCCTTTTTTATCCTCTCCTTTAGAAAAGACGAAAAAGGATTTGGGGTGTTCGAAAGGCGAGAATTTGAGACATTCCTCAAGTTGAAAAAGAAATTTGAGATCTCCGATGAAAATAACAAAATGTGCTGCCAGATCTCTTGGGAAATGGGATTTTTTTTAATCTGATAATATTTTATCGTTTTCATCCGACATGAATGTTAGAATTTCGTAATTAGTTTTGTATTGGCTCAGCCGCGCATCCTACGTCTTAGAAATGGAAATTTTTGTGCTTTGCGCGCAATATGGAATTTCCAATTTCATTTCTGAATCCTCTAGCTATGGAAAGTAAAAAAGAAATAGGAATGGATTGGATTGTCCAGAAATTAAATCAGAAATTTAATCAAATCGATTTCTAAATTTAATTTCTTTTAACTATGGCCGACCAACTGGTATAGTGGTTAAGGTGTTAGCCTCTAGATCGGAAGGTTCCTGGTTCGAATCCGGGCCCGGGCATGGATGTTTGTAAACGTATGGTGTAGAGGCGGCTGGTGCACCTTAAAATCTGTCGTGGCCGAAAGTACTCACGTTGGGTTGGCGTGGAAGTTTGGAGAGTGGGGTGCCAGCTCAGGTGTTGCTTCGTCATCTGACCGTGGTTCAAAATTACGAAGTGTTGTCCTCGAATCTTTCCCTTAAGGGACTGATCCCGGACCGTCGTCAATAGCCCGTTGTGTTGCTCTAGTACGACGTTAACTATAAAATTACTAATTACTAATTACTTTTAACTATGCTGTATTAAATTTAGACGACCAATCCATTGATTTGAGCAAGTTT
Organism: Metellina segmentata; assembly: GCA_947359465.1. Classification (NCBI taxonomy): domain Eukaryota; kingdom Metazoa; phylum Arthropoda; class Arachnida; order Araneae; family Tetragnathidae; genus Metellina; species Metellina segmentata. The sequence continues at coordinate 32,419,517 of OX375878.1, read as the reverse complement.
TTATAGAAAAATATATATATATTTTTTAAATATCTAGATCATAGCTAATGCGCCGACTTGTGGTCGAATGGCTAAAGGCGTTGCTGATAAAAAAAATATGTTAAAATTGTAGCATTTAGTTACGGATCTCATAATACCGAAGTAGGGGGACTGCTTTCCTGGTTTCTTCAAAATGACACGTAATATCATGAAACGTCTCTAAATTCATCCAGGAAGTCATGCCTCTCACAGTTCATGGTGGATTTATGTGAGGGCGCCTGTCATAGTACACAGTGGCAATAAAGTGATTTCTACTTTCACGTTGATTAATGTGTGAAAGATTGTGCCATTCATAAGTTGACATTGAAAAAACTTTTTTTTTCAGTGAGTATAGTTTCAGTGAGTACTTTTTTTTCAGTAGCAACTAAGTGACTGCACTTTGTTGCATTTGTCTGTCTCTTCGTTTTATGCGAGATTTTGTGTTTGAATGTTTGTGCGAAAATCACACACAGACATATATATATATATATATATATATATATATATGACGTATTTCACACCTGCAGTACAGCCGCGCTAACTGCAACAGAAGTCTGCCACCTAGTGGGCTTGAAGAGGAAGGTATCAGTCTCTCAACAGCAGTCACCTGCGTTGCATGCGTCTATCGAACTGTCTGTGATAAGTTGAAATGTCAGACCTGTCAGAGTTTCAAAGAGGAATGCATGTTGGAGCGCGTTTAGGTGGAGCATCGGTTACGGAAACGGCAAAACTTTTGGGGTTTGCAAGGATTACGGTATCAGCCGTTATGACAGCGTACACGAAAGTGGGTAAGACGACGTCTTCAAAGCACAACAGGGGCCGAAAGTCAAAGCTTGCTGATAGGGATAGACGGGTCTTGAAGCGCATAGTAGCCCGAAAGCACAAGCAATCGTTATCCGAGATAACATCCGAAATGAACAGTAATCTCCAGGACCCCGTTTCAACAAAAACTGTCAAAAGGGAACTTCATGCTGCGAACATTTATGGCAGAGTGGCAATTCGTAAGCCCTTGGTGACAGCAACTAATGCTTTCAAGCGATGCCAATGGTGCAGAGATCATGAAAATTAGTCCCCGCAGCAGTGGCAATTCGTAAGCCCTTGGTGACAGCAACTAATGCTTTCAAGCGATGCCAATGGTGCAGAGATCATGAAAATTAGTCCCCGCAGCAGTGGCAACAGGTAATATGGTCAGATGAATCGTGATTCACCCTATTTCAGACGACCGGACGCGTTTATGTCTGGAGAACGCCCAGAGAAGAGTTAAATCCTGAATGCCTCTTGCCGACTGTGAAGCATGGGGGTGGCTTCATTATGGTATGGGGTGCGATATCTTGGCGCGGTCTTGGGCCACTTGTTATTCTGCATGGGAGGATCATATCCAATCACTATCTAAGCATTCTAGAGGATCATGTCCATCCTTTTGTCCAGACTGTATTCCCTGGAGAGCGACAACTTTTTCATGACGACAACGCCCCTATCCACACTACTAGGTGTGTTCAAGAATGGTACGAAGAGAATGACGATGAAGTTGAACATCTCGCCTGGCCCCCTCAGTCTCTGGACTTGAATATTATTGAACATTTATGGAAATATTTGGAGTCCAAACTTCATTCCCCATTTCCACCACCATCCAGACTTTCGGAATTAGAGACCGTTCTGCAGGAGGAATGGCTTAATATTCCTTTAAATATTGTCCATGACCTTAATGCATCTATCCCACGTCGCATTAAATCTGTACTTCAGTCAAAGGGGGGTCCAACCCCCTATCAATAAAGATTTTCCATTATTTCACAGGTGTTCGTATTATTTTGTCCTCCACCTGTATATATATATATATATATATATATATATATATATATATATATATATATATATATATATATATATATATAAGTAAATTAATTAAAATTATTTGATTTCGAAAATTGCACTTTAAAAATATTGTTTATAAAACCGATGGTAAATTAAGATATTTCTTTGTGGTAAAGATGAATCAGTATATTATTTAGAGTTGGTAAAAACATACCAATAAATTCTATTGTTATCAAAATCAGGACAGTATAAAATGTGTCAAACATACTGAGGGATTGACTCGCGACTATCAGATCTGCAACCTCTAGTCTTCCATGTAAGACTAGTAACTAGCTTTGACCTACCTGACCAATATAATTTTCTCTGGCATTCTTTCAAGTAATAGATGTGGTTATTTAATAATGTGTGTTGTGGAGAGGCAATACTGCACTACTCAAAAAATTTAGAAACTCAGAGGGACAAATGATAAAATTATATTACAAGTTGGATAAAAGGACTAGGTTATTTTTGTAATAAAAGTCTTTGAGTAAAGTAAAGATGTCCGTTTGGAAATCCCGTCAGTTTAGTTTCGTAATTCCTACTGAAATTACTTTATTGACTACTACTAGAGCCGCGGTAGCTCAGTCAGTAGAGCGTCGGGCTCGCATCGGAAGGGTTATGGGTTCTGTCCTCGGTAGAGCCTGCAATTCTGATGATTGCGAGATCGGCGCTTCGACCTGGCTAAAGACCGTAGTGTTCACTAATGGTGACTGGGGCACGTTAAATAGGTCGTGGTCACAAAGTCCCCCATGTTCCCATACCAAATCAATACCTATGGGGTGCCTGATCAGGGGGTTATCGGCCTCTGATTGAGATCTAAATCACGATATGTGTGAGTGAAAGGGACCTTCCTATAAAACGGATGTGTCTTGTATGAAGAAGTCCAACCCTCCTGGGCAATGCCCCCCCCCCTATTGGCACGACAACAACATTAACTACTACTTTATTAAATCTTTTTAAAGAAGTTATACGAGATGGAATTTTTTTTTAATGTTTCGTGATTCTTTCCAGGATTATTAAACCATTTCTTTATAAACTAGTTCAATGTCTAGCCAAGATGCTTTGAAAAGAAACTGCGAAGTTGCGTTTATCGCTGCTTAGCCTTCTCTCAAATACTAACATGTCTTGGTTGGCGTCCAAGGATTAACCAAAGTGGGATATAACATTTTGCAAACTGCAAGCTTGGTATTTGTTGATTTTCGTTCATTAAAAATAGGCAACTGCCTATCAGTTGATATCAAGCAAAATAAATTCCCAGTACGAGCGCATTTAATTAAAAATATGCAATGTAAGTAAAACAATACATGCTATTCCAATTACTGGATCTATGCACTTTCAGGATAATATAATTAACGAACATTCAAGCAACTTTTCACATCATTTCCAACTAACCTAACCGCTCAGTGACTCCAAAACCGCCATTAAAACACATCTTTACGATGCCCAAACGCAACGAGCTCTTTACACCCATTAAAAAACACCACCACTTTTATAATGAAACGCAATTCTTTTGCAAATCTTCGGCTAATACTGCAACTTCTAATCCATCAGATAATTGAACCGTATGCAGCAGTTTGGGTGATGGAAGCGCTCGGAAACTTTTATGAACCTGCTTCTTTGCATTTTTCTTTCAATGTAAATGAACTCCTTTCATGAGTAATTACCACTCATTATCGCTGTACCCAGTGATGCAAAAATTGCCCCGCGCTCGCCAGTCTAATCGAAGGCAGACTCGATTATCGTGCCTAAATGTGTTAAGAATTTTAATCGAAACGTTTTATCATTTGATTAGAAGTGCTTGTATTCAGTATTACTCAAAAAATGCCTTAAGAGCAACCTTACTGAAGGCGTCATGTCATTTATCATATAGTTTAACACAAGTATAAAAGAGGTGAATGGCAAAGTTTAAATTAAATGGAGGATTTTACATCTCATTTTCGTGCTCCGTCTTATTCATCCTGAGTGGTAAAAGAAAGGTGTGTTTCGCAGATGCTCATTAAAATTTCGCCCCAAAAGAATCGGTTTAAATATTTATAGAAGGATTATCTCCTAAAATTGTGCAGACAGCTTTTTGAGAACTGAATCAGAATACTGCGGAGAAACGTAAGTGGGGATAGTATAAGGTGGGTGTTTGGAATAGCCAAGTCTTATTTCTCGATAAATGAAGGTGGGGGTAGTGTTCCTGCTGGCGGAATGGGCTTCGGGAACATATTATTAGTGTGACTTCACTGATCGGCAAACGTGATTTTAGCAGTTCCAAAACAGTTATAAAATATGAATTCCTATCGAATGATATATGATAACAGATTGGCCAACGTTCATAAGATTAAATGTCAAACTGCCCAAACAACTATAAACAACATTTTAATTTAATCCCGATACATATCATGCAAGAGCCATTTGGGTAGCGGAATTAAAACACTCAATTTCGGTCTAAAGTTGGTTTGCAATAAAATACCTCTCATAAAGATTTAAGTTGAGAGTAAAATTTTCTGTATGCTTAACATGTCATGTTTCCCCATCTGCGAGCTGTGGGAGGTGCAGGTTCAATTCGTGTTACATATCGTGGATTATTTTTCCTATTTGCGTTGTTTTAACACGCTGTTCTTAAGAACTTATCTGTGGATGTCCTTTCTTGCCGAGATTTATAACCAGATCCTATACAGCAAGCATATGTCTGACTAAATGTGTACTCAATCGATGATGTTGTTGTTGCACATTCCCTTAGTGTAGGAAAGCCTACACCAGTTCCAGAAGGCCCCGTCGTGCCAGATCCCCACATACCTGCAAAAAGTCCTGCTCAACCAACAGCTGCTTATACGAAGCGCCAAGACAGAAAAGGTGATCAGGACTGGCAGGTACGGAACAGGAACAAGGAGGGTGGTAAATGATTTAATTTAAAATAAACTTTTTATGCTTGACAAAGTCTGTTTAACATTTAAAAAAGTATCATTTGTAGGTCATTTAGAGTGCACTTTTAATAAACATACACTCTATTAAAAAATCGATGCACCAAGAAGTTGTCCGATAGCGATAAAAATTGGTGGATGTGACAAACAGATATTGCAAAACCAACGATTAAAATTTCAGAACAATGAGGAACTTGCACCAGTGAGATAAATGCTCATTTGTGTGTTTTATTAATAGATTGATCGTCAAAATATTCAAAAATTACAATTTTAACCCATAGAATGGACTTAATGAATTAAAATTTCAAGTTTTAAAATAACGAAAAGTACGGCAAAAGCACATGACCTCAAAATGCTACGTGACGTCATTTTGCACCACGATGTAATGTTTACGTTTTTCTAGCGCGTTGAAATTTCATATTGCTTGCTCTTTTAATTTTTAAACAATTAATTAAAAAAATTTTTTTCTTGCTATATCAACGTCGCTATAAAAGTAAACAAACCATCATAGTGCATAGTGACGTCACAAGAAGCGGCGTAGGAAAGCTAGCGTTTTTGAGATGAAGTAAACAGTGCGAACTTTAAATTATTTTTATTTTACCTTTTCGAGCTATAAAAGTAAAAAAAGAAAGATACTTTCTATCCTATGTTTTCATTTTCTATATTATAAAAACATAAACAAAAAGTGCAAGTTCCTCTTTGAATGCTTTATTTCAGAGTTCGACTGTTATAAGGGGAGGATGTCAACAAGGCGTTGGTCCACCTCTGGCCTGGATACAAGCTGCCACCCGGCGTGACATACACTGAAAATGTTCCCGGATGGCGTCCTGTGGAATACCTTGTCAAATTATCTTCAACTGTCGCCTAAATTATCAACATTTCGGGATGGTTGGTAGCTTTTTCCCATACCGTCCTAAATCTGCTCTATTAGAGAGAGATCAGGAGACTTTGCTGGCTAAGGAAGTGTTGGGAAAGCTTGAAGACAATGCATTACAACACGTGCCGTGTGTGGCCGGGCATTATTTTGTTGAATAGTAAGTCCGGGGTGTCGCTAAAGGAACGGTATCACAACCGGTCGTAGAATGTCGTCTACTTACGACTGTGCTGTAAGTGTGACAGAAATGACTTGCAAAGGGGTCCGGCTATCAAAGGGGATGGTACACAGACCTTAACGCCCTCTTGTGGCCATGCGCAGTGTGTGATAGTAAGTACAGGATCTCCACGCTATGCTGGACGTCTCCATAAACGTCTGCGATTGTAGTCAAGACGCAGTTGGAAACGGGACTCGTCACTAAAGACTATATGTCCCCCGTTCCAAGATGATCGAGTCCGGCACCACTGTAATCCTGCATCTTCTTAGAGCGTCGTTTTTTTTTGTTACAGAGTATATTTCGAGTTTATTATTATAAACACCTGGTTTGATTTGCTTCTTTGTAGCCGTTTTTATTCGATAAGCTATAATACGAAACATTCGTTTATATCAATTAGTATTCAGTGTAAGCGGAATTTATTGTACTGAATGTTTGTGCAAAATACCAGAATGAAACTATGCTGCTTACATATTCATATAAAAAGTTTTTTGGAATTTAATTTAAGTTAAAACTTCCAAAACTCAAAAAATTTCTGAGGTCAACAAGTTGAAAATAATTAATATTTAATGAGTATATATCATAACTATATTATAAAAGGTTACTCTCATGAATTATCTTTCTGTTTACAACACGAACTGAGTGGTAATTCATCAAAAATATTCGAAATAGTTTTGGTATAAATTTATTTTTTACAATTTCTCACAATTATTAAATATAAAAAATAGGTTATTTATCAAAATAATTGGATTTTGTTAAACAAGAGAAAAAAGATGAAAAGTAAGTGTATTGTTAAGTTTTATTAAATTAAGACTTACGCCTTCTATATATTATTCATAAATTACACCATTACTCTTCTTTGAAAAAAATTAATTAACTGCCACTTTGATGCTGGAATATACATTCTGCATTAATAAATGTAGCTAATCCCACTCATAAGACTCTTGTATAATTGATGCAACGCATACTTTCTTATTAATGTGTTTACATGTTTGATAAGTATTTTGAATATGGAAGAGTAGTTTTTGAAAGTTTGTATTACTCACAGTACACACAGTTACAAAAATTAAAAATAATTCATTATTTTTAATTATTTTAAATACAATTACAATAAATAAAAGGAATTTCGATGTTCTCACTATATTGCGAGCCGTTGAAATTAACTAATTAATTGAGTACTAGGGAGCCCTCCCCCTGCTCGCTAACGCTCGCCAACCCCCGGAGGATTGCTTCGCAATTCTCATTGGTTCGCTGCGCGAACCTATACTCGCTTCGCTCGCATCAATGAAGACACCTGTCCTAGCAGAAGGGATTAATTACAAAATATATTCCAAAAAAATATTTTTCAAATCTAAATTTGTTGTATTACATAAAAGATATATACAGTACCTCTGGAATCAGAATTCAAATGAAAACTTTGAGCAAATTTTTACTCGCAATTTGAGCTCTACTTTGGAAATTGAATACCCAGCATGTGATTTGTGTGTATATTTCCCCAGTACTCGAGCCACCCATACACTTTTTGACTGAGTTTGTTGTCGAAAGCTGTAGTGCATGCGTCTTGTTGTACTATAATTGTTAGCCTTGAAATGGACCGTTTTTTAAATAGCCATGAAAAGATCCTCCGCTTTCTTAGATTTCTATTACAAACCGCAACAGCTCGTCTAAAATTCATTTTTTTCAATAAAATTTCATCCGATAACGCTATAGATTCAAAGGAGGCGCGAGGCTCCTAGTAAACAAACAATCGCACAATGTTGCCAAAACGCGGTAACAAATAACGTCTTTTTTGCGTGCCACGTAAGAGAAATATATATATAGATATTATTCAGACTGTGTTGCCATAGGAGACTTATAAAACTGGGGAAATTAATTCATGCACTTTTTATGCCAAAGCGTCAGCGTCCCATTTGAGAAGGATAAAATAACACGAGCCATGACTCAGAGATGAGCCGTGTAGTTTTTTTTATATTGAAATATGCAGTCTGATTTTGGGTTAAAAATTATAAATATTTTTACTGTGTTTATAAGATGATTTTTCATTAGCGTACTACACGAGTAGAAAAAACATTAAGTTAAGAACAAATTTTATCAATCACCATCGTCTATGATCTTGTAAAATTCCATCACAAATTGTTTACAAGGTTATCAAAATACTACTTTCGATTTAAGCTTTACACAAAAGAAAGCTCTCATGCAGATGTTACTAAATAAAGCATCTTTAATATCTGAAACATCTGGAAAACATCTTTTTTTAACATCTGGAATAACCGTCATATCATGCTACGGGAGTCTTATAGGGCAAATGTAAGGGCCTGACGGGAACATTGTCTCAGATGAGATACAGTTAATGGTCCATCCAAACAGGTATTCTTAATAAAAAAAAAACACTATTTATAATTCAATTTCCTAAATTCTTACTTTTTAGACATTTTTAAGTCAACTAAGTCTTGATAAACATGCGACAAATTTTATGAATCGTGTAAAGATCCTAATTAGAGCTAAAATAATTAATTGTGCTAAATTTATTCTCAAGATGTATTTTCTTGCAATAAAAACCTAACTTGATTAAAGGGGCTCGGCGAAAATATAATATTTGCTGAATTTGGAATGTCTGAAGTGAAGGTTTTAAACCCCAGACTGCATTTGCATTCTAGGTTTTTTCTTTTTTGGTTTCACAGTACTACGTGAAATCTTGAGAGAAATTTTACTGATGACGTCATTTTCAAAAATGTAGAACCCATCTTTTCCAGCCAATGACGTTTCGCCGTGTGGCAGACTTTCCTAAATCTTTCAGGAAGGTATATGGTGTAAGGAATCGAGGAGTTAGTGGAATGTAACGGGTAATGGTGTAAAACGTTTGGAGTGTTCTATGTAAGAAATGTTTTCGTTCGTTATCGTCAGAGGTTATGGACTGTAGCGTGTATCGTAATTCTTCTTTCTCCAAAAATGTAGGGAAGTGGTTTGTATTGTTAATATTGAGAAATGTTATGCAAGAAATGGCTTTATCAATTATAGGCTATATGGTAGATGTCCGAGTGAATTAAAAATTATAGATTCTGTTTGTGTTTTACTATACAAAGAAAAAAGGCACAAAAAATCTCTTAGTGTTAATAAAATAGAATGATGCATGAAATCAAATTTTATTACAAAAGACATCCATAAATTCAAATTGTATTCATAAGAGGTTCTTTTGTTGTAAGATTAAAAAACTACCGGAAGAGAAAAATATTAAAAATACTTTTTACTCTTATTGGATTTATCATAATTTTGACAATGTATGATAATGTGATTTAAATAAAATAAATGCTGTAATTGTATATATATATATTCAAGTAACATGTAAAGTTATTCCACAAGCTACAAAATACAAGTACTCTCTGTATTTGCGTTGGAGGAAAAACACTTTTAATGCATTCCGAGAACCAAGACTAAACTTTCGATGGAATAAATAAGTAAAATTAATGTTATTATAGCATATGGTTTATATTTGTTTAAAATAATAATGCTCATAAAATTTCAACGAATATTTTATCTTGTTATTTTGTGAATCCTATTAGTGGTAATAGTAATTTTGTTTTTGTTACTGACTGAGTTTTCTCTGTTGGAAATGTGTTGCGAATTAGAGTAAGTGAAAGCGTGGAAATGGTAAAATTTGACTTAAGTATAAGCTAAGTTCCATTAAAATATTTTCGGAATTTCTAACAGAAAATTTGAAATTCCGAAAAAATCTCAATCGCAAATTTAATGTATCGATTCATGTTTTTTAAGTGAAAGATTTCCATTCGCGATGTTTTCAGAAAGAAAGCTTTTTACGATTTGAATTATTGATGTCAACTTTCAGTTAGTTTTTCCGTATCAAAAGCTGAAAGAACAAATTCTATTTAAGACTCCAAGTTGAAAGGAATTTTTTTGCATAGAATTTCTAAAATATACATAGAAAAGCACAAGAAATATGCCCCTGTACACTTTAGAAAAATAAATGTAATGGAAGATATTCGTGAAAAGCTTTATGTTACCTTAATTCAAATGTATTTTATTAATACTATTTTAAACCTAAGAGTCTATACAAATTTTAATGCATCATCGTGTTTTCAGTAATTAATTGCCATTGTGTTAAACTGTCGTCTGTAAATATTGCACGCAGCACAGCAAATAAATAATTTAAATGAATATTATACACACATGTCCAAAGATTAAGATAATACAAACGAAGATGAATCCCCTACCAACTATCTGCACCGAAGAACCTCAGATAACGAATAAATATTCCACAATCTAAAAGGAATAAATTCAGAACACCCACTTGACTTATGATGTTTCTAGGAGTGTAGCTAAAACAAGATATTAAGGTGAAAACTCTAATTATATATATATATATATATATATATATATATATATATATATATATATATATATATATATATATATATATATATATATATATATATATATATATATATATATATATATATATATATATATAAAACACTAACGTACGTGGACCCGAAATCGACGTTATTTGTGTATCGTCGAATGGCAACAATCAACGTAAATAAAATAACCCAGATATTTTGAATTCTTGCTGTTTTTAAATAGCCGAGGTCAATTTCTATGCAAAGTAAGGAATTAAATTGTAAAAATTTATGCTTGAACTGACTTCTTATTTCTTCCTTTGATGTAAAAGTAATTTAAACATAATTTTGCTACCCGGTATCTGGCCACTTCAGAATTAATGTTTGCTTTTTTAATTTGATTTAGAATTCCGTGTTTGCGTATTTGAGTTGACTGCGAGATGTTGTGGACATATTTGAGGATTCCCAAGTATTATAAATATGTAGTTTTTTTGTTAATAAATCATTATTGTCTTTGTCAATATCGTTGAAAAGTCTTTTGTCGCATTATTCTATTTCACAATATATTCAGGAAATTGAAATTCAACACGTTTGAATAGATACGTACGTATTTTTTTTCTTCGGAATTTTGCATTTTTTCAAGGATTGGAATTTTATTTTTGTTTGCATTATGTGTTCTGGTATATTACCTATTGTAGAAATATTATTTAGGAGTTGGATTTTAATGATATGTCTATTTCCTGCAAACTATCACTAGACATGTATAATTTTGTAGCGGTATATGTATATTTCGACCAACTTTCCTTAAATATTTGATTGAATACGCTCGCAATGATTTGAAGAATTGTTTCATAAAAATAAATAAAATATACAAATCAAAACATGCTTGATTACGGTGCGTAAAAAAGTTTAAAAAAAGCACTATTACACACCGCCGAGCGCTAGCCGGCGCAGCCCGGCTAGTATATATATATTTATTTATATCATTCAAATACGTAAATTAATGAAAGATCAAAATAAAAAGCACGTGTATTCAACCTGAAAACGAAAGTTAAAACTAACCATGCACTCGCGCTGAAAGCTGCAGATATAGCATGGAAAGGAATATAATTTCTAAAACAACAAACTACAATATATATATATATATACCGTTAAGAGCAAGCTTAGACCCGGTGCACACATCCGGTTTTTAAACGTGCGGCGGAGCTACCCTAAAGCAAGTGCGGTCTGAGATAAATTAGATCCATTGGAGTAGTGCACACAACTCTCCGATGCCGCTGCGGTGACGCACGTCCAAGTTGCGTGGTGCAATTTGTACCGCAGTTCCCCACGGCGCCACAGCTCGCCGCACACGCTTCTCCTGTCTGAAGTACCTTGCTCTCATAAATAAATGGAATATAAATAATAATTAATAAATAAGTTGTATTCAGTAACACGTCTATTTTTTTCCAAATATACTTTTTTTTTTGCACCAAGTAATCGATTTCTTCAAGTTTAAACGTAAACACGTTTTCTTCGATAGAATATTTTTCACAAATGGAGCGAAATGAGTACTTGCGTCATTTCACGCTTATGTGTGCATAGTTGGGCTTCGGGGCCGCATCGGCACGGCACGTTTTAAAATCGGATGTGTGCACCGGGCCTAAATATTAGCGCACATTATTCAGCATCACACGGACGACAGGAATCGTTCGGATCGAAAAAAATTTAGCGTACTGCGTACACTGAATTCGAAGCAACAGTGCAAATTTCTCATGTGAACATCAGTAGTGATACCAAACTTTATTGTGTTCCAAATCGGTTACGGAGAGTGGAGAAGTTATTAATTGCTTAATAGCAGAAGGAGAACAAACACGGAACTTATGGGTACGCAATATAATAAAAGAGACCGGATTGTGGAGATTACCTTACATTGTATCCTGATTTAGTTGTCGCTGGTGTAAAGTTGTTTCAATATTTTTTTTTTGATCCACTCAAAGTTTACAACACTTCTAAACATCTTGAGATCACATTTAAATAGATAAAACAAAACCTCTCCGTTAGAAAAAAAATGTTATCATTAACATTTCCACTTCCGATTGTAATTCAATTCCCCAGTAGTCACACACAAAATCCTGTTTTGTTTTAATTATAATATCCCAATTTATTTCAAGGTATACCAAACTTCAAAAACAAAATATCAATATCAGAGATTATGGTGCCTTCGAGGACATGTGCCGAATGGTTAAGGTTGATGGATTATGGGCCACATGGCCCAGAAGAGACCCTGTTGGAACATAATCCAACACATAAGGTAGTCAGCAAGACCTCATGGAAAACTCGCACTATGAAGGTGAGGATGAATCATCCGCATTGTACGGATGGAATAAATTTTGTTCTTTTTCCAGAATCTTTTTCGGCATTGCCGACATCCGATACGTACGATGCCCAGATGGGTGTGCAGAGTCTCATTCAAAACAATGTAAATAAATATAAAATCCGATTCTTGCCGTCTGTGTGATGGGGCCTATTGTGCTCACCTTTATAGAAAGGCACTTGTCTCTGAACCTAATGTAAGCCTCAGTATAAGCATATTTGTTTTACACAATATTATCCAAGAGTTTGGGCGATAAGGAGTTCAGTCCGTTGTGTGCAGACATGTCTCTGATCCTAATGTAGGCCTGAATACGTGCAAACTTGTTTTCCACAACATTATCTAAGAGGTCGGGCGATAAGTTCAGTCGAATATGTGCAGACATGTCTCTGACCCTAATGTAGGCCTCAATACGTGCAAACTTGTTTTCCACAACATTATCCAAGAGGTCGGGCGATAAGTTCAGTCGAATATGTGCAGACATGTCTCTGACCCTAATGTAGACCTCAATACGTGCAAACTTGTTTTCCACAACGTTATCCAAGAGGTCGGGCGATAAGTTCAGTCGAATATGTGCAGACATGTCTCTGACCCTAATGTAGACCTCAATACGTGCAAACTTGTTTTCCACAACATTATCCAAGAGGTCGGGCGATAAGTTCAGTCGAATATGTGCAGACATGTCTCTGACCCTAATGTAGGCATCAATACGTGCAAACTTGTTTTCCACAACATTATCCAAGAGGTCGGGCGATAAGTTCAGTCGAATATGTGCAGACATGTCTCTGACCCTAATGTAGACCTCAATACGTGCAAACTTGTTTTCCACAACATTATCTAAGAGGTCGGGCGATAAGTTCAGTCGAATATGTGCAGACATGTCTCTGACCCTAATGTAGGCATCAATACGTGCAAACTTGTTTTCCACAACATTATCCAAGAGGTCGGGCGATAAGTTCAGTCGAATATGTGCAGACATGTCTCTGACCCTAATGTAGACCTCAATACGTGCAAACTTGTTTTCCACAACATTATCTAAGAGGTCGGGCGATAAGTTCAGTCGAATATGTGCAGACATGTCTCTGACCCTAATGTAGGCACCAATACGTGCAAACTTGTTTTCCACAACATTATCCAAGAGGTCGGGCGATAAGTTCAGTCGATATCAAAAAGCATCACAAGTATACGGTAATGAATTGATATCAGGTGACCTTTCTTGTTACGAATTCAGTACAATCCTTAATTTGCGGACCATGAATGTAGTCTCTAATCCGTCCACCTAATCACGTTTTCACTTCAAAGATATTTCAAAATCTTTTAGTTCAGAAATCATAACTGAGGAAAAAAAAAAAGGAAAATATAAGCAGAGAAGTGAAATGAAAACGGAAAAAGAACTTAATAAAAAGGTACCTTTGAAGAAAAACTGAGAATTGCCTCTTTTCGCTCTTTTCAACAATATACCGTCTTCCGAAAGCTTTATTTAAAAACGAATGCAAATTTCAAAAAAGGAAGAAACAAAAACGAGATCATTGTCTGCAAGCCACAATCTTTAATTTCCGATGAGATTTCTAATCAAAAGTGAAACTGAAAAAAAACTCAACTTAAAGATTAAATAAAAAATCCCGTTTCGTATTTTTAAGGCCGCGGAAGCCACTTCGTTTGAATTTGTAAACAAAGGGAAATGATCTAATCAGAATGAGGGGGGAATTATTAGTTTGTTATTTTTTAATCACATTATTTATTTATCGCCGACTGGTCCGACTTCTTTATGCAATAGTATAGAACGCCTTCCGAAGAAATGTAATTACATTTTTGTGAAAAGAATGAATGCGCAGTACTTAATTAACTTAATTTTGTAAAGTTTCTCTTTCCTTTACTGAAGGATTTTCATTTTTATTTCTAAAAGTAACTCTAATTCCATTGTTCACAATCGTCGCGTTGCAACGTTCGCTTTTTCTGTGGGAATCTATCTGGCGGTTCTCCGAAAAAGACGTACGGTTTTATCTAGCACTGTTGTGTTCTTGATTTAATAAAAAGGTAACAGATGTTCCATGAGTTTGTAGTGAAACTGAAAAACTAGCTCCAAATAAATAAGAGCCTTGACAGAACAATACTTCATTTCCATTTCGAGGGACTATTTTAAAAGTGTACTTTGCATCTTATTGAATTTTGCCATTTTTCTGTTTATTTTTCTTACAAACACGATTATTATCCTTATCTTCTCAATAAAGATTATATTAGCTTTGATTTGCACAGTGTGAATATCTAATAAATTAAAGACACATAAAGAACCCTGGGAAGCAAAGTCCTCTAATAACTAAGAAGCAATTCCCCCACTTGATAAAAATGAAAGTAACTTTCTATGTCCAAATCAGCTAAGTATTTAGCTACGAGAAGTTTAGTATCTCATGTTTTCAAAAGAATATTTCAAGCTTTAATGTACTATTAATAACTGTTTGCTTTTATCTGTTGAGTTCCAGACGGTGTCCTTCTTTGACGATCCCATTAAAATGACTCTATTTTTAGTTTACTTACTTTATAATTTTGGTATTAACTGATAATTATAAAATGAATTGTTTTTGAATAAACATGTAATATGTCGAAGAATTATCAATTTTACCAAACACCCTGAAACTCCAAACATTTCCGTATCATCTGAACGCTTGTTTCATTTAAATCATTGATGATCTGCTAAACAGATAAATGTAGTATATTACTTAATACGTACAGCAATATAATAAGAAGATATGTTCATAAATATTTACAGTATATATATTACACGAAAAAACCCTTATTTTATAATTTTTTGTAGGTTTCATTCGTAGTTTCAAAATTTTTTAATTCATTGCACTATTCCTGTTGCTCAAGTTGTCTTTGATTAGTTCATATTTTGTCCACAACACCACGTGAGCTTAGCAAATTTATATACAATTTAAAGTCTCTGTAATAATACAATTGTATCTGCGGTATCTATTTCCACTTTCAAAATCATTTGATGTAATTATTTATTTTGTGTCAAAGTACCAATATATTAGGTTGATTGGTTGATATTAGGGATGCGACATCGATGTCGATGTTTTCAAAACATCGATGTTTTAAAAAAAAACATCGATGTATTTAACATCGATGTATTGAAGTCGATGTTTTTGTAACATCGATGTTATACTTGTCGATGTTTTTACGTTGTCGATGTTTTATTTTTGAATGAAAAAAATACCGTTTTAAAAATTTAAAAACTAACCAAGTAGCATAATTTTTAAATTCAGCAAATCGAACATACTTTTAGACCAAAGTGGCCAAGTGTGAAGGGTCTAAAAAGTAGGGATGCGACATCGATGTCGATGCTTTCACAACATTGATGTTTTAGAAAAAAACATTGATGTAATGGATCCGATGTCCCATAACTAGTTGCTAAAACAGTTTTAAGAAATGAGTGGAAAGAGTTTAAATACACTGAATTTTAAAAACATCGATGTTTAAAAACCTCGATGTTTTTGGGTCGATGTATTATCAACATCGATGTTTTAATTTTGAACATCGATGTTTTGCTATCGATGTCGCATCCCTAGTTGATATGTGTTTTATGGAACAAGAGATCCCAAAGATTGATACTCTACGCCAAACACAAGGCAAAAAAATTTAACACAATATATTTAAAGGGCATCAGTATAGTAACCAGACATTATTAAGTGAAAATGTAACAAATCAAACCAAATGAGTTTTCATAAAAATTAAAAAGTTAGATTAAATTTTAATCGCAAGAAAAAACTAATAATAATAGCTCCAAGGTCAGGATTTAAAACGGTATGCTCAATTCACAAAGTCATGAAAATTGTTTACTGTACTAGTGATAGCAAGTTCTATAATGAGTGTAACAAATAATTTTGAGATGAATTGTCAAGTATGGGAGACTCATAAATCCAAAAACAAGAAGAAACAGTGAAATAAAAAGAAATGTCTTCTTTTTATGGGTTACAATTTGTCGATAACTGTTGAGAAAATGTATTATTTTCACTGATTGTTCTAATAATTACGTTCATGATAATTTGACTAAGCTGAATTGTGTTAATAAAACCTTTACTATTGCTGATAATTGAGTTTTCCTACCACTAATCATGCTCAGATTGATATAAGATAATGGAAAACAGGAACGCAAGATATGGCTCGAAAAAAAATAATTTTTTGCAGAGCAGTGTAATTAATATTGATATTTTGTCACTTATCTACTTAGAAATGTATTTTAGGGTAAAGTTGCTGTACAAAAAACTTGCGTTTGAGTCTTATTATGTTCCTTTCATCTTTTAAAGATTTGTGTCCTTTCCGAGATCACATTTATTTTGAAGATTATTTAGTGATACTGATGAATTGTGAAGTTTACTGGAATTTATGAATATTATTAATCATCCTTATTGTTCAAACAAAAGTCTATTTTCTTTTCGAAAGAAATTTTGGTAAAAAAAAGTATTTTAACTATTGCCGTACTGGAGCTGCACAATAAGTTACTGAGGACGGTATGGGAGCAAAACCTCAAAGGAAAGATCCCAGGACAACATCAGGTAATTTTGAACCACAGTAAGATGACGAGGCAACACCTGATCTAGCACCCCACTCTCCAAACTTCCACATCACGCCAATGTGGGGACATTTGAGGACATGGTAGATTTAATGTGCACCAGCTCCTTTTGTACACAACGGTCATTAGTAGGATTCGAACTGTCCGGTTGCTAATCCGATGAACTTCCAACCGAGCTTCCGCGACGAGAAATATTGGAAAATTTTCAAAATTAAACACGTTCGTAAGAAAAGTGATTTAGATGTGTGTATGTGTGTGGATATAAGAGCAAAATATATTATAAACATTTTTAATCATATATTTAACAAACTTTTTGTTTGGATTTGCAGACATCTATATGTGACGTTGACCCGAATTATTAGTGTTTAGTTTTTACTTGGATGACCTTGTATGTCTTCTGAGTTTTGAAATATTTTTGAGTACCATGTTGACTAAGGTAATTTTCACATTAAGTATACTATTATGTATTCCCTTCCTCTTGAATAAGATTTATAAAGACAAAATAATTTTAGAATACCATAAAACATACGTCATTTCGGAAAAAAAGACACCTTTAAGCTTAAGATGTATGTATGATAATTTATATTTCTCATCCTTATGAAACATCATCTTAATTTATAATATGAAATGTTTAATTTCGAATCAAAATTTTTTGTACTAATGTTGAGAACAAATAGTGACGGTCCACCCCAAATGCTTCCAAAGTTTTTTAAATTCAGTTCAAAAATAAGTTTTCTAAACTCTAGTTTTCTAAATTCAGTTCGAAAATAATTTTTTTCTAAACTCTAGTTTTTTTTAATTCAGTTCAAAAATAAGTTTTCTAAACTCTAGTTTTCTGAATTCAGTTTTTAAAACTTCAACTTCATGAAACAACATCTTAATTTATATTTTAAAAGTTTTTAATTTCAAATCAATTTTGTCGAATTGATGTTGAGAAAAATTGAAACGGTGGACCCCAACTGGTTAAAAAGTTTTCATAATTCAGTTCAAAAAAAGTTTTCCAAATTCAGTTTTCAACACTTCAACTTTATGAAACAACATCTTAATTCATAATTTAAAAGTTTTTAATTTCGAATCAAAATTTGTCGCACTAATGCTGAGAACAAATTGAAACGGTCCACCCCAACTGCTTCCAAAGTTTTCTAAATTCAGTAATTCCAATCCTTACCAAAACCGAATATTACACACGTTCTTTCCACAAAAATGAATGGTCGATAAAACTTCATTTTCTCTTAGATACTAATAAACAAAATCCCTCTCGAAGATTGGACTCGCAAAAAGGAACAATCTGCTCAAATACGTATCCATTATTTTGACAACACAAGCTCCACCATTTTGTTAAACAAGACGAAATTACCTGGTGAAAAAACTAATTTAGGAAAATGTGAGGCCACACCGTTCAGCCATTAAGTTTAATGAAACATTCATTAGTGTCGTTGTAGAAATAGTTCTCGTTCTCTGAGGCTAGTTTAATAACACGAGGTATGAATATTGGCTGGCTGATTCATTAGATTTAAGAAAAGAAATACCTTTTGTTCCATTCGGTATTCTTAATGTTTTTCAGCCGTTACTCTTCGTGGCAGTGACATCTTAATCGCAAGAGCGGGGATTTTTTTCTGTTTTAAAAAACTAAAACATTTCCAGGTCTTATGGCAGGAGGGATCAAAGGCTTAGTTAAATGTAATTACTATTTTGAAGTTGAGATTAGTTTCCTTAATTGGTCGCAAACGTTCATTAATGGTTTCAATAAGAAAAAGGACGCATTTTTGAAAAATTGTAAATTAGACTTTTGGACCATCTCAAAAAGCCTTAATTGTGGAATTTGTTATTTATTTTAGAATTATTTTGTACTTTTTTAACTGCTATATTTTTTCCACACAAGACTTACCTTTTCTTCAGTATTAATCTCATTTGCTGGGGAAGACGAATATTTTCGTGTTTTTTTAATGTTTAAGAAAAACATTTTCAAGTCTAATTAGGCCATTTATCTCTTGATTGGTGTATATTTAGCGTGCATTCAGATCTGTAATTGATTTTTAAGGAGTTTTCCCGTCAATTATTTTATAATGAAAGAGTAGTAATTAGAGTAAGATGCATAGAAACCAAATAAGTTGCTTGCCAGGAACTTTAATGCAATGCAATTTTTTTAAGCTAAATTTTAAACTTAAAGTATTTAGTAGAGAGCAATAAAAATTTACAGTGGGGTTTCTAAACAGTTAAATGTAACAAATACTTAATACTTTTAAGCTGTTAAATTTATTGATATCGAAAGGCGTTTAAAAGCAATGCTTATTATTTTGAAAGCCAAAAATAGCACTACAAAGTCCCCCAGTGCGTTCCATTAATCTCAACTAGAAAATACATCATTGTATTATTTGCATCCAAAATAGAAACTCTTTCATTCTAATTTAATGAATCTTAATTTATTTCTTGGGAATCTATTAAAATTTGTATTAAAGTATAAAATAAAAGTAGTCTTGGAAATGTTTTTTAGATAGTTTAGTGTAAAATAATTTTGATTTTATGAAATTGAACTGTAAATCATATAGATAATTCATGCAGATAGAATCTGAAAACAAGGTGTCGAAATACGTATTTCCTCTCTTGTATTACCTCAGTGAAGTAATTATCGACCTAAATTTAGCACCATTACTTGAGAAAAACAAATAAATACCCAAATACAGCGACAGATCTGCAGTAATGGACGCGTTATGCATGAACTTAGGGTATTAGTGCTCAAACAACAATCCGTTGTGGTGCTTCAGTGCAACGTTAATTTCACTACCTTACTACCATCCGACTGGAAACCCATCGGTACCTACAAATACAGTAAATGTAATTCACGTTTTGACATCTTGCTACCAGATCTATCAGCAAAAGGGAATGATGTAAATCCCAGTAAAGCATTTATAGATAGTTTCATCAGTTATTTTGGAACATTTTAATAAAAATGTACATAATTCTGTACACGAGCCCTCAGATTTTATACATTCTTTAACTAAACCCAATTTTGCAATCCCGAGTTGTCCAAGTGATCTCTCCGCCCACTTTACTCTAGAGCTTATATTAACGCCTCCTCTCTTTTATTTTATGTTTTTTATATTTGACTGTTTAGATTTACACTTTGAAAAAATACCGATAATTTAATATATGCATTGTTTGACAAAGTTTGGCCATACCTTAACTCATAAAAATCTAACAAACCAACGACTGGGTATTAATTATCAAAATTAAATTACATATAAATATTAAATAACATCTACTAACTCCCTCGCATTGAGCGTGGTTGTGCTTAATGGTTCTCATCGTGGGACCTAAGTTTTTTGGCAAGGCTGTTAAGATTATTTGTTAAGAACATCAAATTATTCTCTAAATTATAATACATAGTTTTTATCCGTGTACCTAATAAAAAATTCAGGAAATGAAAATATTTATTTTAGTCGTTAAAGATTGAAATTTAACTACATGTGATCAAGTGATTATGGAATTTGAAAACGCATCATAAAAGGAATTAATACTGGTGCGATGTCATGCTTAAAAAGTACTGCCAAGTACACTTCTACTGACATAGAAGGTAATTGGTAATTGATAATTTTAGTTAACGTCGTACTAGAGCAACACAACGGGCTATTGATGACGGTCCGGGATCAGTCCCTTGAGGGAAAGAGCCGAGGACAACACCTCGTAATTTTGAACCACGGTCAGATGACGAAGCAACACCTGAGCACTGACATAGAAGGAAAAATACTCTTAGGAAACATTGAACTAGGACAGTGAAGTAACCCATTGAGCTGCTGTTACACACGAGAGTCGATTGGCTAGAACGTTGGTTTCCAATCTGTGTGCATAGGCCGATAAGATGTGAAACGGATGTTGAAACGATTATATTTCATTTCAACGGTTTACTTTTGAAATTTTGTCAAGTGAATTCACAAATTATTTAAAGTAATACGTGAAAAATAATTTTGAGCATAATGTTTAACAAAGTTACCATCAATACTTTCAAAAAATATTTTTTAAAAGGACATTTCGAATCGAAAATTGTTAAAAGTAACATATTAAAACCAAAATAAGAAAATTATTATTGGGTTATAATAAGTTATACGAAAAAGTAGTTACTACAAATTTTTGTAATTCAGTCAAAATAATACTCATTTTAGTCAGATCAGCAAAACAAAATATTTTTTGATGTTCCGCAGAGTTTTAGCAATTAGTTTATGTGTCTCATTGCTTAAAAAGTTAAAACTCTATGTGTTGGAACAATGTCAAAATGTGAGATGTAATTGAAATTAAAAAAGTAATAGTATGTGAGTGACGTAAGCATCAGAGATCAGATGGTAAATAATGCATTTCTGAACGGCAGAACAAGGTTGGTGCATGTGCACAGGGAACACTGCTTGGGTAGAACAGCTGTGAATAATTGATGCAAGGTATACAGAGAAATCTGGAATACTCCCAAACTAGGATATGTATGCGCGTAACTCAGAAGCATCAATCGACTGTGAGGGTATCAAGTCTGTGATTTTCGAATGTTTGAACCACTTAGAAGGCATTTAGGGGACGGGCTTTACGTCGCGCCTAATGACGTGAAGGATTGAGTCCTAACAACTATTAAAATTAAAATTTAGAATAGATTATACAAAGAGAATAAATAAACTTTGCAGACATACAAGATTTTTTGTATTGAAATTGCTTAAGTGGTGAAAACATTATTTGAACTACGATCTGCTCATTAGAAGGTCGATGTTATAGACGGTATGTGTGTATTTACTCACTAATTTTCCACAAAAGGCCTTCATTTAAGGTGTACGTACACACGAGAAGTTCATTATTTTAATTTTAGCTTTAAAAATCCAGTTTTTTTTAGTAGGTCATTGGTTTATACTTAAAATTATTTCAGTGAGAAAAAATCATATTCAATTAATTAGTAATTAGCTAATTAAGGCATAATGAGCTAATTAGCATGTTTTTTAACAGTGATATCTCAAATTCTAATTGGTCTAGAAAGACAATTCTAGTTGGATACCATTTCCAATATTATTCTTCGTGGTTTGATCCTCAATCAAGTTTCTTGAGAGAAAAGGTTTTCTGTTACAACTCTTTTCGACTAAAATGCATAAAAATTCACGATGTTTTTGAATTAAGGACGTAAAAATTTAGTAAAAATTAGTATTAATAGTAAAAATTTTAATTAAAATTGAGATTTACTTCTTAACTAATAACTCTGATTGAGGGTCAAAACATCCACTGTATATGTAGATTATAATGATACAAAAATAATTATAATAGATTAATGTATTGTTGAGTTATCACTATTTGAACAAAACATCCTATTGCAAAAACCTGTTTCTTCAGAAATCGAGTTTAAAGTTTTGGAAACACGTCTGTTCATGGTGACAGTACCCAGCAAAAACCCTTGTAACTAGAAAACTATTTCGAATATTTTCAAGATCTTGGCATCGTTTGAAAGCTAAGTAAATGAAGAATATTTTGAAGCAATAAAATAAATTTAAATTTTTTGTTCGATTTTCAGGATTTCTAGTGTGTATATACATTTTAACATCCGTGTTTGAAGAATTTCGGTTTTTAAAACAATCGAAGCATAAACACACAACCTTTTGAGCTGAGACTGGTAACTAACAAAGTTTATCCATAGTAGTTAAAATATTTAAGTAGATTTACAAAAGGATTATGCTTTTAAAAATTGCATTTCTTTTCAATGTCTCAAAGTAAATGACTTGGATGTATTCAAAGCTGTACTAAATATACAAGTAATATCATAATTCGCATTCTAAGTGTGTATGTCTGTGTGTGGGGGTGTAGTTTTTATTTAATACATAAATCGCTAAGTTAAAAAAAAAGTGGTTTAAGGTGTGAGAATGCTGAATGAAACGAAAATATGTTCGCTGATTACGTGTAGTAATATTATGTAATGATAATTTTTTTGCTCAGAATCAATTTAGCATTATTTAAATTCGTTCTTTTTTTGGTTGTAATTTGTAGGAACTACGGGCGATCACTAGATAAAAAAGATCTCGAATTAATGACTTCATAAAAACTTTTTAAATTCCGACTTTATTGTAATTAAATTAATTAGTTCGCTTTTCTGTAGTAGTCAATTTAATAAATATTTTAAATTAATTTTAATTCCTTTTCATTACAAGCAAAAATTGGAAGATAATCCGGTTTGAAACTGCATGCAAATTTGAAAAAAGCAATTTTTAACTGTAACTTTACCGTTACTGAATGGATATTTTTTTTAGTAGTAAATAAGATCTTTGTTTAATAATTAGAAAATTATTTGTTTAATGTAAAGAGCGCTAGGTTTTATATAACTTGTTAAAGATTTTTTCAAGTAGCTTATTATATATCTGTTAAAATCTTTTGTAAACAGAAACTTTCTTTAAGAAAAACGCTACCAAATTAACCTATTATGTTTCAAATAACGGTAATCAGATTAGTTTTCTTTATCTGTACAGAAGGCATCGCAATTTATTGTAACCATGATATAGAATGTGATAAAAAATTAATTTGGTTAAACATTTTTGCAATATGTAATGAAAATAATTCTTTTGTTCAACTGATATGTTGCGAATTTTTTCCTCAAACATTTTAATGATTATATTGACTACCCAGAATATTATCGCTCAATAATCAATTTTATAATTATATTTACATATTAAGATACCAATTTCAATATAAATTCAGTTTCGTCGTTACAATTATAATGATAATAAAGCTTTTAGTATATTTTATTATGAATAGAATAATTTTTTATCTGTATTATGACATTATTGGTTTCTCATTCAGTTCCCTGGAGTGTAGTTGTGTTTTAAAGGTACAAGACTTCTCTAGACTGCTCTGGCAAGAGAGAAATGGACACACAAGAAGCATGACTTTTGTGAGAAGAATTAAGAATTATACACAATTTGTCCCTACTTCACAAAATCAGCAACTACTTACCGTACTTTGGATTCTATTGGTGTCTCTGCGATACAACTCCTGGATGAACAGGAGTTGGTCACTACGCGTCTTGAAAACATAGTTTGTCGACAGTCTTGGTAAAACAAAGAATATAACCATTAACAGCAAAATAAGTCGGTGAAGTGTATTATTGCACGCAAATCAATACGAGGAAGATACTGCATACTCAGTGTTCTACTAAGAACTACATCTTATCTATAAGCACATTTTTTGTATTTGTAAAGCATCTCGAAGAACATACAAAAATTTACCACCCGTTGAAAAAGCCTTATTTGTATAAAGGATGGTAAATTTTTCAGCTTGGTAAAAACAACTTAGCAACTCCTTCCTGTACTTTGGATTGTACTGCGATACAACTGGATGAACGGGAAATGGTCACATGTAAACATGAATTGTTGACTTTGTCAAGGTTTCAGTTTGGTAAAGAATAAAACTAGTAACAGCATAAACAGAGTTGGTGGAAATGTACGAATGCACCCAGATCAACACGAGGAAGATACTGCACCACCAGTATTCTCCCAAGAGCTACGTCTTGCCTATTAGCAACTTTTTTTGGATTTGAAAACCGTCTCGACGTCAAAAATTTACCACCCTTTGAACAAGCCTTATTTGCATTGTGGTAGAAAGCACGCTACCCGATACACTAACAGTTATTCATAAACTCTTTGGTGAATCCATTAGACTTCCTGCACCTTCCATTTCAGTTTGATGAGGCAATTTTCCTTGACCCGATATAAGAGGGTTCGCTTTTAAATATTTTCCATTTCCAAAACTTCCGACTTCAGTGTTACCGGATACTATAAACGGAACGCTCGAGTCCTACGTATCGGACGCTCAGATGTTTAATTTCAGCTATTTCGCACGCAGTCCGGAGCTGTTTCTGAAAATTTTTACGATCCGTTATTAACGGCGTTGGAATATCGTCGTAAAAACGTCGATAACTCTGCCGCCACGATTTTATTACTCCCTCAGTTTCAAGGTGATAAATTCTTTAAGCATTTCCCTGACATTTCTCCGATCCTGCTGATGTCAGCCCGGTGTAGGAAGGGTGCTACAGGGGGTGGAATCCCTCCTGTGGAATGTAGCCTTTCGCTGATTCCGAAAGTCTGGAATTTTAATGGCGCTTCGAGAGTGTTTCAGATGGAAATATTTATTATGCTCTCTTTTACCTCTTTTCCGAATCCCGGAGAAAATCGTTCGCTTTCCGAAATGTGTTAGTAAGTTTGAAATGTTTTACATATCTGAAAGCCGCAGTAGTACTTTTAGGGGCGAGAATATATCGAGGCGTTTTGGGGTTGAGTATTTTTTTCCCAGGATCTGGCATGTTTCCGGAAATCCTGGATATCGTTTGTTTAAAAAAAAGTGGTTTGGTATTGCGAACTCAGCGAAGTACTTCCATTTAAAAAGAAATTCGAAAAGAAGTGTTTGAATAACCTAGGTGCTTATTCATCGGAGATGTTTTAAATGGAACGTGGAAGCTGTAATTGTTCAGCATCGCGAATTAGTCCATGCTAAAACAAAAACTGCATGATTTATAAACTTTTTTCGTGCTTTTTCCGAAGCAATAAATTAAGTTGTGCAGATACTTTAAAAGAGAATACAATGATGTTTGTTAACCCTCTGAGGGGTTAACTTTTCTCGCCTGATTTCTAACCAGTTTCGATCCTATTGGCCAGTTGAATCTTTTATGAGATTCTTTTAAGCAATAGTTGTAATTATTCATTCATTGCGTGTCTTGTAAGGCAAAAGCCATACTAGACTTCTAGAAGATCTCGTAATGCTCCGAGGGTTTGTGTTAGCAAACCATGTCACTACCGGTATTAATAGAGCTGCAGAAAACATAAGGTGGTTATCAAGAGAATTGCATACTCCCTTGGAGTTATTATATTTATAAGTCGTTGTTTAATATTATTCTTTCCTGTATTACCTTACTGTTTCCTGTGTTTACATTACTTTTTGCTGTGTTTACATTACTGTTAGCTGTGTTTACATTACTGTTTTCGGAACAGCTACACTCTACGTTTATGAATGATGGCAACGGCTTTGGCAATTTTTTTGGTGCACTTCTAAAGTCGCCAAGGAAAGAATTATTTCCTAACTCTTTTAATGTCACAATTTTTTTTTTCTTTTTACAACACAATTTTTAAACATATTTCAGAACGTTTTAAAAAGTATATTTAAAAAAGTTTCACAAAAAGTATTAAGCTTAAGCACATATCAAAACACATTTGTGAACCAGCAGAGAAACTAAGATTCGAATGGTAAGAATACCCTGAAACTTATCAATTACACTAAATACAGTGAGCATGCTGAAAAAGGAAAAATATTTGCAAAAGAAAAAAAGCAAGAAATAATACCTGATAAAGTCAGAATTCTCTCGTAAAAAAATAATGAAAACGAAAATGGTAAAAAAAAAAAAAAAAAAAAAAAAAAAAACTTTTAATCCTGTCGTGAAAACTATTATAACAAAATAAAAATTTCACAACTGTCAAAATACAAATAAAAGGACCAATGCTATCACAGAAAACGATTTAAAAGGACCAATGAAATCAAAGAAAAAAATTTAGAAACAAAATAACCAATGGGAGGAAAGAAAAAATTTCAAATGAATCAATGCATTCAAACGACTTTAACGGATTTTGGAAGAACTTTCTAGAATATTCAAAATGAAAATTAAAAGTTTCCGTTTGCCGAGGTTGCCATGAAAACCTCAACAACAGCAACGAAAGATGGGTTGCCCTAATTTATCTTAACTAGCTACTAGAAGTGCGCCAAATAAATCGCCAAGACGTTGCCATCAGTCATAAACGTAGAGTGTATCTGTACCCTGTTTTCTGTGCTTACATTACTGTTTTCTGTGTTTACATTACTGTTTGCTGTGTTTACAGTACTGTTTCCTGTGTTTACATTACTGTTTCCTGTGTTTACATTACTGTTTCCTGTGTTTACATTACCGGTTCCTGTGTTTATATTACTGTTTCCTGTGTTTATATTTCTGTTTCCTGCATTTTGTGTTTACATTACTATTTCCTGTGTTTCATTATTGTTTCCTGTATACGTATTCTTGTCAGTTAATTTATCTGATGCAATTCTCTATGATATGCAGTGGGTTAGTGATGGGAAAAATGATTCTTTTCAGGGATCGGATCGGAACCGCTCGCTCACAAAAAAGAGCTAGCTCTTTTTCGTGACTCGCCGCTCCTTTCAGATGTATAATAATGTATATAACATATCGAGATGTCTCTACTATTATAAAAGAAAGTGTTTTTTGGGGCCGCAAAATCCCGACGATTCTATGGCACTTGCAACAACTAGATTTGGCACACCGGTAGTCCGAATTATTTGCAATTTTTGGGTCACGGCGAATTTTATAATTCAATCTAGAAGATTTTTAAATGAATTTCATAATTTTACTCACCATCGAATTTTTAAACGCGGAGAACGTTTTCTACTCATGCGGCCTTGCAGTCAGGGTTAGGAATCATGCCAAGTTTTTTTCATACGCAGAACAAGTAGAAAATTATTGTTTACGTTTCCGCTTTGATTTTGCGCGATTGATTTCCCAGCCAGACGATAAATCTTTTAACTGAGGTCAAAAATATTTTTTCTATCTCCTAGACCGTTAAAGATTTAGTAAAAATTTGATCGGATTTGAAATCGGCGGAAATTTCAGTTTAGATTGATACCTAACAATATTATTTTCTTTAAATAAATAAATTTTTAATTGAATATATCTTCAACAGATAACAGATTTGAAATCTGCGGAAAATTTTACACCAGATTAATACCTTGTATTACGGACAACGCCGGGTTAGCCACTCAATGGTATATAATATCTTTGGGTCATTGAACATCCCTCGTTGTCACGTGAGAGCCAGACGAAGAGGCGCCAAGCGTGCTTGAACACCCACGCAGCACTCACTCATCCAGCAATTGCGCAGTTTGCCTCTAAAATCAACAAAAGGAGGGAGACGGGGCCTGAGGACGAAAGGCATTGCAGCATACAGCTGCTAAGCTGTAACCTTTAATTGATGGCCCAAAACTATGTCAATTCTTATAACTTCATAATTGTCCATAAAGAATAAATTACTTTGAGGACAATTTGTTTTTTGTAAGTCCCATCATGAACCCAAAGAGATTACAGAAATAGCAATAAAAGTATCAGAACACGTTAAAAATGTCATTTTTGACCAAAAATTCCAAATTTTTTTTTCGATTTTATTGGATAAAGTACTTATTTGACTTTCCAAAAGTCAAAAGAAGGCGGGAAAACAGGAAGTAGGTATGGAAAACACCGGAATTGTCCATTGAAAGACCATAAACCTGGCAAAATCTTAATTAAAATTTTTTTTTGCATATATATATATATATATATATATATGTGTATATATAGATCAGAAGGTTCCTGGTTCGAATCCTGGTCCGGGGATGGATGTTCGTGATCATTTGGTGTAGAGGCGGCTGGTGCACCTTAAATCTGTCGTGGCCGAAAGTCCTCACGTTGGGTTGGTGTGGAAGTTTGGAGAGAGAGTTCCAGCTCAGGTGTTCTCGTCATCTGACCATGGTTCAAAATTACGAGGTGTTGTCCTCGAATCTTTCCCTTAGGGGACTGATCCCGGCCCGCCGTCAATAGCAAGGGAACAAAATTTAGAAGAAATTCAAATGCTCTGGAGAAAGTCAAAATATTTATGGGAAATTTTTGTTTGGGGAACCTTTAATTCTGTCCGCGTTGTGAATTTTAAAGTTTAACGATACCCTTATTCCTTAGAACATCTCCTTCTAGAATGTCCTGGGCTAAAACCACTTAGGGACCAAATGAGACCTTCTGATAATTTAAATGATATTTTGAAATCAAATAATAAAAATATTAATAATTTATTTAAATACTTAAGATTTTTAACTATTTATTTTAAGATATAGGTATAATATACTCTCGAATATTAGTTGTCCCAAAGATTTTCGAAATAAAATCCCTTCCCTGTCTTTTAATAAAACTTTTTCAAAATGCCTTGCTTTGTGAAGGCAATGCAATAAAAACACAAGTTACGTTTAATTTAATTTTGTGTAGCTTTATAATGATATCACACCCGAGATATCGAGGTTTTATTATTATTATTATTATTAGATTAATGTTAAGTAAATAATATAATAATTGTTATAATATGTTTCAATAACAATCTTCAAACTAGTTTTAATTAGCGCTAAAAGGCGTGGTATGACTTAAGCCGTTAAAACGCAATTTCAACCTAAAATGGAATTAAAAATAAAAATAATAATATTTATGATTTGATAACACATAGATATTTAAAATTTTTAAACTTAAAAAAAGTAACAAAAAGCTGGAGAGCGCAAAAGAGCGTATGCCGAATTGACTCTTCGAGAGCGAAAGTTACCGAAAAGAGCCAGTCTCGAAAAGAGTTAACTCCCAAAAGAATCAGTGAGCGTAAAAGATAGAATGCGGAAATGATTCTTCTAAAGAGCTAGCAGTCGAAAAGAGTTATTTCCCAAAAGAATCAACTCCCAAAAGAATCACTGAGCTGGTGATCGCATGCGGAAGTGCTGATTCGTTAGAAAAGAGTTACCGCTCTTGAGCCCTGATTGGTTAAAAAAGAGCTACAGCTCTTTTTTAACGAATCAACGCTCGCTCACTCCGTCAAGAGAGCTAACTCTTTGAGTCAGCTCCTGAGCGTTTCGCCCATCTCTACAGTGGGTCAGTTGCCTCTGAGTCTTTACGCTGTTCGTATCGTTATGATACTTGTCTGTGTTGTGATGTCTCTTTATTATTATTAAATGTCATGTTGGACTTGGAGTTATATTCTTATTTCAGTGTTACAAGACATACCATATATTAATATCTGGTGGTTATCATGAAGCAAACAACATTTTCAAAGTAAGCATAACAATCACACATAGTCAAAATGCAAGTATAAACTCATTCTCACACGTTATTTTACCATTCAAATTAAAGTTTTTCTTGCTCGACTTTTAACCAATTTTAATTATTTGGAACAATAGAATCACCCACAGGCAATATTTTCGAATTATCCACGTTATAGTGTTCAAGTAATATTGCGCTACTTGAAAACATCTGGGCGTTGAGGGGGCTCAAATTTGTATTGAAATGTAGTCTTACTAACGTACTTATGTATTGGATATCTGTAGGTGAAAAACACCTGTCAAACAAATTATTTAATGTGGTCATAAATATTTTTAGAAAATCGTTCAAAGAATATATTAACCAATAGGCAATACTTGAGAATTATTCCCGTTATAGAGTTCAAGCAATATTACGCCATTTGATATACTTCTGGGAGCGTTCAGGAGCTCAAATTCTTACTGAAATATAGTCTTAACAACGTACTTATATATTGGATAGCTGTAGGTGAGAAACACCTGTCAAACAAATAAATTAATGTAGCCAGATTTTTATTTAGATTTAGAAGAATTGAAAATGCTCAAAAAAGTTGTACAATTTCGATTTGTGCGATTTATTTATCAGTACACGTAAAGATGCTATTTTAATACCGTCGCATTCCATTTCCAGGTATCGGGTTTTAAAGTGATATAAAAAGAGAATTCAGGAGTTAAAAATGCTTTCAAAAATAATGTACCACATTTAGGATCCCAAAATTGTAGCTCAAAACTTCAATGAACGTAATACTAAAAACGTCGTACCGCAATCTGAAATAAGGGCAAAAAATAATTTTCCTAATAAATCATTTTATTAATAAAAGTGTAAACCTAATTCCATATAAAAGTTTCCCAATGTCATCTTTTATAATAACCTTTTCGTCAATAAAATACCTGTTAGTAAAATATTATCAAATTTCTATTAGCATGTGTACGGAATTAATTACGATTTTTCAAAATTTAATGAATAGAAATTATTTATTTAGAATGTGGATAAATTTAAGCTACTGAAATTGTAATGTCAAAGAACGGGTTGGAATGGAGATATAGTATTGCATTCTTACAATATCTTGGGATTAAAAGTTTATTCCGCTTTAATCATTCCAAACATAACCTTGCTTTCGAGAGTACCCTCATTAATATTTGGTACACCCTCTTTAATTATTCAAAATATAATGTATTCAGTTCACGTTTTCTCCTGTGATTTTGAATGAATATTTAATAATCCCTTACGTCTTCAGCTCTGACGTAGTTCATTTTTGAGATCATCAAGAAATTACCACAAATGATGCTCATTTTTAAGATACTGAATTTATGCTCTCCCTCATTGAATTTACTCGTCTCTAATTTAGCGTTAACAAGTCAATATATCAAGTAAAGAAATTTTCTTTCAAGTTTGGGTTCGAGTTGATGTTTATGCAGACATTTATTTTTCTTACGATACTCGCAAGAATAGCATTTACACTAGAAAGATGGCTTCGGTTAAATTTAGTATTTTCACACGACAAATAAACAAAATTTTGTTAAATCAAAGTAGGCACAATTGAAAGAAGTGAGTTAGTTGATATAGTTAGCGTTAGCAAAAATGTTTACTTTCCTTGTAAGTCTAACATCATTACGTAGGAGCATGAACAGTTTTATCCGTTATAAACTCGGGAACAGCTACACTCTACGTTTATAAGCAATGGCAACGGCCTTGGCGATTTTTTTGGCGCACTTCTAAAGTCGCCAAGGAAAGAATTATTTCCTAACTCTTTTGCTGTCACAATTTTTTTTCTTTTTACAACACATTTTTTAAGTACATTTCAGAACGTTTTAAAAAGTATCTTTTTTAAAAACTTTCACAAAAAGTAGTAACCTTAAGCACATATCAAAACACCTTTGTGGACCAGCAGAGAAACTAAGCTACGAATGGTAAAAATACCCTTAAACTTATTAATTACACTAAATACAGTGAGCATGTTGAAAAAGAAAAAGATTTACAAAAGAAAAAAAAGCAAGAAATAATACCTGATAACGTCAGAATTCTCTCGTAAAAAAATAATGAAAACGAAAATGGTCAAAAAATTAAAACTCTTAATCCTGTCGTGAAAACTATTATAACAAAATAAAAATTCCACAACTGTCAAAATACAAATAAATGGACCAATGGTATCACAGAAAACGATTTAAAAGGACCAATGCAATAAAAGGATATTTTAAAAACAAAATAACCGATAGGAGGAAAGAAAAAATTTCAAACGAATCAATGAAATCAAACGATTTAAACGGATTTTGGAAGAACTTTCTAGAATATTCAAAATGAAAATTGAAAGTTTCCGTTTGCCGAGGTTGCCATGAAAACCACAACAACAGAAACGAAAGATGGGTTGCCTTAATTTATCGTAACTCGCTACTAAAAGTGCGCCAAAAAAATCGCCAAGCCGTTACCATCACTCATAAAAGTAGAGTGTAGCTGTTCCGAAACTCGTTACAGCTGAAAGTATAGAAATCCTAAAAATTTTGAATTTTTCTCACAATTTACGGAGACTTAGTATCA
The DNA here is from genome assembly GCA_947359465.1 of Metellina segmentata. NCBI lineage: Eukaryota > Metazoa > Arthropoda > Arachnida > Araneae > Tetragnathidae > Metellina > Metellina segmentata. Next base: position 32,386,937 of record OX375878.1, on the reverse strand, counting down.
CGTTAACATTGGAAGCAGGTGCTCGTGCTAGAAATTAGATGTCATGTTTGGTTTAACTATTGGTGTCTTTAATGAGGTATTGATACATTTCTTGCTTTAGTTAAACTCAGAAACCAGAAATTTTATTTAGTCTGCTTTGAAACATCTACCTGTATATATCAGTAAAGTTCGTGTACAGAAGTATTCATTATTTGTGTATGAGTGAACGGTATTAGAAAATCAAGCGCTATGAAATTTATTCGTTAATTTCTCCACTTCGTAGTAAGCTTGGTTTGAGCTGTATACGTTGGCTTGTATAATATTTATAAGACAAACTAAGAGCGAACCACTCTTTATTTATCCGATTAGAGAAGGAAATATAAATGATGGATTAAATAGTAAGGAAGAGAAAAATATAATCTAATGAGAGAATAGATGAAAACGTCCAAAAATAGAAGTGAATTTAGTGCGACAATATTCGACTAAAGTGAAAGTTTAGAATCTAACTGTAGGAGTTTGAATAAGGTGTGTGCTTTTTTTTATTATAATTTCTATTTGAAACTGCAGAATAACGCGGCTTTCCTCGGGTATCAAATATGACCGCAATATATATATATATATATATATATATATATATATATATATATTTCCTTACGTAGGTATCATTACTTATATTCAATGTAAATGGACAAAAGTAAAATAACGAATAAGATAGTAAGTAAGGTAAAGGAATAAAGTAGTAAGGTAATTGAATAAGGTATTAACTGTGGAGGTAGACACTACCTTAATAGATTAAATTACTTAAGCAAGTGTAATGCGTGAGCGTTAGTAGGTTTGAGAAACAGATGGAATCACATGTAGTCGTACACTCTATAGCAAAAAAATCGACGCACCAAGAAGGAGTTGTCCGATGGAGACACAAATTGGTGGATAGGAAAATTATGTACAGAATGAAAAATGATTAAAATTTCAGAACAATTGAATGATTTATTTCAGAGTTACAGTAAAGAGCTCAATAAGGTGTTGACCCACCTCTAGCCTGGATGCAAGATGCCACACGGCGTGGCATAGACCGATAAGGCTCCCGGATGGTCTCCTGCGGTATTTCTTGCCAAATTTGTTCCAAATGTCGGACTACGTCATCGACATTCCCTAACGGATGCAGTAGCCTACCCATCAAATCCCAGACATGCTCGACGGGAGAGAGATCTGGTGAACTGACTGGCCAAGGAAGTGTTTGACAAGCTTGAAGACAGTTCATAGAAACACGTGCCGTATGTGATCTGGAATTGTCTTGCTGAAAAATAAGCCCAGGCTACTGCGAAAGGAACGTTAGCAAAACAGGTCTCACAATGTCGTCAACGTACCGCTGTGCAGTAAGTGTACCTCTAATGACGACCAAAGGGGTCCGGCTATCAAGGGAAATGGCACCCCAGACCATAACTCCTTGTTGAGGGCCCGTGTGGTGTGCAAGGTGAAAGCAGGATCGGCACGCTGCCCTGGGCGTCTCCAGACTCTTCTTCGATGATAGTCAGGTCACCGTTAGAAGCGGGATTCGTCGCTAAAGACTATATGTCCCCAGTCAGCATCATTTTAGCCTGATCGAGCCAAGCACCACAGTAATCTGGCTCGACAGTGCGGAGGCGTGAGTGGCAGGTGGCGTAACGATCGGTACGAGCGTAGATTTCGCTCTCTCAGCCGTCTGTGAATGGTCATGGTAGACACTCGTGTGTGGGTCGCACGACTGATGGTTGATAGCGATGAATCAGGCACTGTGACAACTGATCTGACAATCACTCTGTCCTCGCGATCTGTTGTGGCCCTACGTCGACCGCTACCATCATGACGCTGAAATCTGCCATTGTCCACTCACTCTTGCCAGCACCTTATAATCGCCGCATCGCTTCGACTCACATGACGAGCGATTCTCCGATTTGCCCAACCTGCCTCTTTCAATCCAATGATGCGACCTCTTTCAAACTCTGAAAGTTGCTCGTAATGAGCTCGAATCCTGCGGCGAGGCATTTTTTCAGTCGTTGAAAAGTATCCTAAATCGCAATGCAGCAGATATGTTTAACAACAGTTCAAGAACAACTCCTTATATACATTTGCTGGACGCGCAGTTCCGATGCGCTGGAGATCGCACTATTCATTCATTGGACACCAAATTTTAATCATTTGCATATTTGGTGAAAATATTTTTGCATACGAAATTTCAAAACAATCGGATGATTCCTTCTTGGTGCGTCGATTTTTTGTTATAGAGTGTAGTAAGGTAATTGAATAAGGTATCAACTGTGGAGGTAGACACTACCATTAATATATTAAATTACTTAAGCAAGTGTAATGCGTGAGCGTTAGTAGGTTTGAGAAGCAGATGGAATCACACGTAGTCGTATTTGGTGTTTAGATAAGCAACTATAGGACAGATGTTTTCCTACATACGAACACAATAGAAATATAATAGTTTTATTCGATACTCACACAATTTCTGTCTATTACATTTCGACATAATGTAACACTATAATTGGGTAAGAGATTTCTGAAAGGAATAACTAACATGAATGAGAATAGTATTCAATATTTATGTTTCGAAGTCAGTTTTTTTGTTGACTGTAAATAGAAGGCGTCCCAGATCATACAATATTTATTGGTATTCAGATCAAACATTTTGTGAGCAAAGCTAAGCAATCTTTGTTTAAATAATATAATTTCTAATAAAAAACAATCATATGAGCTAAAGGATCCTCGCACTCTAACCGCATCTAAAACTCCTAATGGGTTTGAAATACCTTTACATTGTGACGATAACAACCTTTACCTTTACATTAAATACATTTAACCTTTAAAAGAAATACCTTTACATTAAAATGTGAGGCTTCTTAACATTAAGTGTTTAGTCTGATACTTAGGAGTTACTGAAAATGCACAATTTACGCAACCATTAAATTTTCAAAAGCAATAAAGCGTTGTATTTGGAACACTTTCAAAACAGTTATTGTTTGGAGATTTAAAAATACTTTTGTCTGTAAAGTAAAATAGACTGATGTGTATTGTAAATGATTGTTAGAGAGAACCTCAAACTCACACATGATTTTTATTCCCTAGAATAAATAGCGGATCAATAAGAAGCCGTTCTGTATTTATTTTTTGGAAGAGAAGCGTAAGACTTCAAAAAAATTTCCCAATGTATAATGCTCTCACCATGTGAGGTTACTAAGAAGCCATCTAAGTGCATTTTCCACGCTTATACTTTAGCTAAAGTGAGGTACCGAATAGTCTCCAAGCAGTGGTCGAATCCTTATATATATATATATATATATATATATATATATATATATATATATTCAGTGTTCACAGCGTACTCTGAAAATATTTATATTTAATTTGTGATGGCATGAAAAGGGCTTCGTTTCGTTTAATTCGAGTGTATCTACTATTAACTTACAAAGCATGGTATTGTATATGAAACCTCTTAAAGGTTAATTATTAAATATAAAGTATAAAATGCTGTTAAAACATCTTTTTTTATGATTACATTTTACTTTGTTATACACGTCTATATTTATATAAATACAAACCAGAGTCTATTTTAAGTTCAAATGCATATCGCTTGACCAATACACACCAAATTTGGTACATTTATAGTTGAATCCTGCAGAAAACATAGAATAACATCTTATTCCCCGTTCTATGTAACAATTAATCCCCGTTCTATATAACAATATTCCCCGTTCTATGTTACAATTAATCCTCGTTCTATAAAAAACATTTTAAATATCCATATGAATAACATTGTGTAAAACGAATGCGGTAGGCCTCTCAGTTTGTTTTACTAGCATTGATGGGAAAACAAACTTTAAAAATTACAAAACAATTCTTTACCGGTATTGATCGAAAAATTGTTTTAAATTAGTATTTTATTTGTTACTTAAAACAAATTAAATATTAATAGTTATGTTTCAAATGATGTTTTTATTCTTGGAATATAAATAATTTTTGATTATTTGATTGATCAAAAAAGAATATTTAGAATATTAATTTTCCATAACATTTTAAAATTTTATATGGAACAGGAAAAGCCTAAACGAAAAACACCTTGATTATAAAGGCTTAATTTTGAAAATTCGGTATGTGGTGACTCAAAAATTAATGTTTTAGTTTTTAAATTTGATTTATAATTACGTGTTTGTGTATTTGAGTTGAGACAGTAAAATATTTCCGTCATGTCTAAGCATTTTTAAGTTTGACAAATTTGTGTTCTTTTTGTAAATAAATCCTTATTAATTAGCATTTTCAAACGTTTTTATTTCGAATAGCTCTAGTTAAGGATACACTAAAGAAGTCCAAATTTGACACGCTTTCTCACATCTTTTGTTTTCAGAGTATTCTGTCTTCTTTTCTGTGACAGGAATTTTGTTTCTGTTTGTATTTATGTGGTCCAGTATTATAGATATTGCAGTTATATTATTTAGGAGTTAACTTTCAATGAATTATTTATATTTTCTTCAAACTATCACCAAGCATGGATAGTTTTTTAACGATATTGGCATATTTCGAGCAAATTAAACGCGATTTTAAATACGAATAGAACAGTGATAATATGACAGTTCACCATGCTTTGTAAGTTAGGCATTTAAAAAATGTGTCGTAGGTTTCTATTTCAAGACATTTCATTAAGTATTTGTTTTGAAAATTCATTATGATATTTATTGAAATAAGTTATATGTAGTCAAGAAATGATATCTATTATTCTAATTGGAAGCAAAATTTCCACTTTGAAACTGAATCTTTATTTCGGCTGTACTGAAGGTTTTTAATTTTAAAACAAGATGCTATTCCTCATGTGGAATGTAATTTTCAAGAAAATAATGTTATGGTGTCTCCACACCAACGGCGACAGCAACAGAGACAGGCAACAAAATAATACCTGTCTCTCTTGCTGTTAAAAAAAAAAAACCTTCACACCGCTAGCGACAGTAATTTATTTGCACATGCGCATAATCTTCATTTCGAAAGCAAAATATTTATTTTCGCTTCTGATTCTGCTAGATGGCTGACAGATTGCGTCTGCGTTTAGTAAAATTCCTTTTACTGCGAAGAGACGATTGCTTTAAAAACCTTTGACTGATGATGAAAGAAAGCAGTGGGTGATAAATATCAACCGAAATCGGATTAGGCTAGGTGTCGAGGAATCTGATAGGCTGTCGGCATGGCGACGGAGACAAAGTTGAACTTTCTCCAAGACTTGAAAGCGCAGCGACAGAGACAAACCGGGAGAAACAAAATGGGTTTGTAATACGCATGCGCAATAGCGAAGAGGCATGTTTTTTGTCGCTGTCGCCGTTGGTCTGGAGCCACCATTATGGTATGCAAATAAGTCAATTTTGAATCTAAATAATATAATGCATTTGTTCAAAATCATAGTGGATTTTGAAAACATAGCATTCCTTGTGGAAGAGTATGCTACAGGTAAAAAAATGTTTATAGAAAACCTGGCTGCAATAATACGCCGCATTTGTTATTTTTTTGCATGAAATTAACTTGAAGTTCATTAAGAATCACTCTAAAACTCAAAATTGACTTCTGGAATTATCATTATACCATCACATTTTCTATTTTTGTACTACACGACGATTAATACTAAACTACGGACGACACGACGACGTTGCGAAGAATTTGAAATGTTTTTGAATATGATGGACAGTTACTTTAACTAATCAATAATGTGTAATTCATGATTGTTTCAAATCCATGCGACAGCTCTTCAAACCGATCGATCAGCAGAAATGACATGAAACTTCGCACACATGCTCCGTCTGTTTCATTATATGGTAGATATCTATGTTATGATTAAAATAAAATAAGGTTTTAAATGTTTGTAAATTTTTCATGAGAAACTGTGTGCGTGCTCACTTACAATAAATAAATATTAAGTAATGACATAGATATAATGAAACGAGTAATGTTAGCGATAACATATAGTAGAAGTAGTAAGAAGCTTGGGATGCATTTTCAGGGATTTAGCTAAAATGCGCATGCGACAGTGTACTTAAAATGATATAAATAAGAAAGGAGTGTTTGTACATTGAATATTTTCGACACATTTTATCCGTTGAAGGTCATTCTAATGCAAAATCAGTGGTTTCCACGTTTGGTGTATGCGGGATACCGGAAATCCCTGTCACCCAGTGAACAGTGACGTCAGGACATGATATGATATTAACTAACTAACTAACGCCAACACACACTCCCGTGCCTAGTGTCGTGAGACACTGCACCAGTTTAAATAAGTGTGGTTGGATGAGTAGAGCATGCCACCAAGGTGACATGGCTACACAGAATGTTAGAGCACATAACATTACATTTATACATCCTTACATCTATACAGCATATACATTAAACCATTATACTAGGTTACATTATATATATATATATATATATACATCATGCAAGGTGAGAAAAAAGTTCGCTTTTCTTAGTCTCTTAGGATAATCAAGTCCTGAAGATTTTCAATGAATCTCACCATCTTAATAATTTTAACCCTCGAGCCCTTGTATGCGTGCTTAAAACATTCACGCATGACTTAACCCAGCAATAGCAGATTTTCCAACCAAAATCATAAGAAAGATTTAGATGACGACTAGCGTTTAATCCTGTTGCACAACGCAGCACTCTTGTGCAGCATTGTATCCTCCCAGCTACTCATCAGATGGCATTTTTTCATCGATGGCACGACCAAAGAAAGCGCATTAAACGTGCTTCCAGTAGGACAGTGAGTTCTTAGCCTAGCTGTGAACTAGACATCTCTGGCGGTGCAAAAGTGTCGACACAAACAAAAAAGGAGGCGACTCCATGCCTAGCACCGAAACTTCGTATGGCTCTAAGTGAGCACATTTCAACCAATTGTATACATCGGGGTACCCCAAAACCAAGGTATGCGTTTATCTAATTTTTATGATGGTCATCTATCCGTGAATTGAAACGATTGAACTGTTGCGCACGCGTTTGGAACAAACCGCACATTCCGGCGTCGGGTATTTCACGTTCGAATCACTCGAGTATTGCAGCTATTTTTTTAAGGGGGTCCGGGACACAAAAATCGTCACATTTTCGAATTTTTTTTTTATTATTTTAAGAAATTCTCTGTGTTTTTCTTCTTAACATTACGTCTAAATCATGTTTCTATCTTAATTAAAATTAGAGATATAATAATTTTTGTGGTGCGTTGTTTTGAAAATCTAACACTCTTGACAGTTGTTGTTGTGGCAACAACATCTGTCCTTAAAACTTTAAATGCGTTTTTCTCCATGATACATTTTTTCAAGATTTCCTGTATTCAAGTTGCTATAAGTCGAAAACCGATAAAGTTTAAGGGTTGAAATTTGGAATATATCTTTTTCAAATATTATACTTTAATTTTGATTCAGCAAATTTGAAACAAATATTTACTTTTAAAAATATGACTTTTTAAAAAAAAAGTACTTTAACATTTTTAAAAATTTTCGTTCAAATATTTTTTATTTTTTATTAAATTAATATTTTTTTAAATTGCTGAACCAAAATTTAAGTTAATAAATTTGTGAATAATTTACTGCAAGAATTTTGAAAATTGATCAAGAATATTTTGAGCATTAGCAATTTAAAATGAAAATTTTAATTTAAAATTTTTAAAGAACTTTTGGAAAAATTTTGTGTTGTGATTTCGTTTATTAGTTAAATGGGTAATCAGTACAAAAAAAAATTCAAAATTATAAATTAATTAATAAAATTTTTTTTCAATGTGTCCCGGACCCCCTTAAGTATTTCTAATCCAGAATTTCTATGTTTCACAAAGCCGTAGCAGCAAACGCTTGCACTATGATATGACATTTAATTGTTCAGGCATAAGACGACCAAAATCCTGTATGCTAATTTCATTTCTAAATAGTCGATTTAGCTTATATTAAATTCATCTTCTTAATTTTAATTCATCTCTTCATTTACTGAATTACGATCAGTGTGTCATATGATTCCAATCGAGTCCCCACGCGTCTTTTCCTTTGGGTCAATTGTCTCCTCTTTACGAAAGAATACCAAAATATATCACATCCTCTCGAGAAAACAATAAAAATGAAGCTTGTGAACTCCTTAGCTCTTGGAATATAACCTGTCAAAAGATTATTGGAGATATTTATCCTCAATTTACCTATCCAAAATATATCCAATTTCATATCTCATATTTCCTTTTCAAAAAGCAATATTACAAACAGAAATTGTTGTTTTTTAGTATCAAGAATTCATTAATAGTTACAGATAAGAATGTATCATTGTAGTCCCAGATGCTCCAAAGCATTATACGAGTACATCTATAGAAGACATTAATTTCAAGAATGGAAAGTTCTTTACAGAGCGCATTTCTAAAGTGAATAGCATTCTCTCAACGAAAACGTGTGCCCATCAGAAGGCCATTAAAGATTTCGTTTGTGTTTCGTGATGCATTTGTAAAATGGCTTCCATTTTAAGATAACAAAAGTACACAAAATAAGTATCAATAACATCAATCACAAATTCAGTATTCAGAACTGTTGGACTCTCTTATCTTTCCATAGAAAATCTAAAATTAAATATTTTGGGAAATTTTAACAGTTCTCAGACAGTTTTTATATTTTTCCGATGTGAAAAGAATATTTATTTTTGATGATGGAATTCATTGTTTATTTTGACTAAAAGAACATAGGTGCAACTTTTTTAAAGATTGCAATGATTTTTCTATATAAAATTGAAAGGATATGATTTTAACTCAAAGTGTTATTTTTGCATTTTCTTCCTACTTTATCTTTGTGTAATCTATCATAGTAAATTTTGAAACAATAGAAATAATGCCAGCACCTATGCTGCAGCATAACCTTCAAATATACACAAAAAAATCAGTATCATCATAAAATTTTTTTTAAAGCGAATTAATTTTTCTTTGCTCTATTTTTCTGCGCTTTTGTAAATTTGATAAATTTCTATAGATTTAATTGTAATTTCCCTTCATCATATATATAATACCACAATACCATCATTAATCAATTTAAAGCTATATAGAGAACTGGAAGTTAAAGCAGAGCAAATTTTAATTTTTTCCGATATTGAAAGAATATTAATGAAAAAAAAAAGATAATAATTCTAGAAAAAAAATTTATATTAGAACTTTTTAAATAGTAAAATTCTTTATTGTTGCGATATATACAAATCAATATTACAAACCGTATGGGTTGAAGCTATATTTAAGCAACTTATTGTGCCTGTTAGCAGTTTGTTGAAGTAATAGAGCTATTTTCTTTCTCAAACGATAAAACAAACCGTTGTCAAATCGATCTACAATTTGCTAACAAAATAGTACTACGTTACCTTTGCTTTCATATGTATTAAAGACATTCTATTTTAAAACAAGTAATTTTGTTACTAATGAGTCACCTAAAACAAATTTTCTAGAAAAAATATGTTTTCGCTTGAAAATTTAGTTATAAATATCCTATAAAATTAATTTGTCAACCGTTCCTTAAAGATGGCGAAAAATGAAATTGGCGCAAACCTGGTGCAAGAGTGCCACAATTAAAAAAATATTGGTTAGAAAAGTATGCGTGTTAAAGTACTCTCTGTAGTTTCAACCTTAAAAAAGGGACATTCTTAATACCCTACCCCCCACCAAATCATCGACCTCTGTAGGAGTCGCCTATCTTAGTTTTGTCATACAACAATGAGGCAATGTAAAAGGGTTGGAAAAAATTATGGAACCCCTTTGTGAAATGCATGTTTGAAAATAAATGTTTATTCTAGTGAAAGGTGTAGGTGTGACGCTGGTGTTTTAGCCTGATGACGCAACCTATACAACCTCGTTGCGCAGGTCAGTCGTTGTCATGGCACTGTTCTGTGAACGTAATTGCATCATGTCAGAGCTAACAGACTTCGAACGTGTGCAAATTGTTGAAGCTCGTCTGGTGAGTACTTCCGTCAGCAAGGTAGTCGAAGTGTTTAGTCTTTCAAGAGGTACTGCATCTACGATTTATTACTAAGATTATTACTAAGTGGAAAAATATCCTCCGCTATATCAAAGCGCGAACGAAAGTGTGTGTTGAGTGATCGTGACAGACGATCATAAAGGAGGATTGTGACTAAAAATAAGAAAACCACAGATGCAAAAGTTACTGCTGAAATGAATGTCGTGCTCACAAACCCTGTGAGTACCAAACCAATAAGCAGGAAGATTCATAAGCAGGACATTTCTGGCTGAGCTGCAATTCAAAATCCATTCATCAGTGATGTTAATGACTGTAACAGGAAAAAGTGGTGATTAAGTCATAAAGCCTGGACTATGGAGCAATGGAAGACTGTAATTTGGTAGGATGAGTCTTGTTTCACAGTGTTTCCCACTTCTGGCTGAGTTTACGTTTGGCAAACACCATTCCAAATCTATAATATAGACTGCTGGTTGCCAAGAGTGAAATATGGCAGAGGTTTTGTGATGGTTTGGGCAACCGGTTCGTTGTTTTTTGTGCGCCCCATGATTCCTCTGCAAGGGCACATTAAGAACAAGGATTATGTGAACATTTTGGTCGATCCCATGGTACAAACTTGGTTTCCCATCGGTGTTGTTATCTTCCAAAAAGACAAAGCAACTGTTTTTCATGTTTTTTACTTTTAAATCAACTAAGTGAGATTCACGATAATATCTTTCGATTTTAAGTCTTTTATTGGATTTTTCATTCAGTTGTATGTTGTTCACGTAATGCCCTTTCGCTTATATATACATAATTGTATTTATTTTGAAATAAATAAATTAAAAAAAATGAACTTTGAATTCATTTTATGGAACTCCGGATCGCTCAACACGAGCAGGTAGTTAGTGTAGGCCAGGTCTTTATTTTCAGTTACAACAGTTTTATAGATAAATTAAAAACACATATTTGTACTAATCGCTACACGCTAAATAATTCGGGACCCAACAGTATTGAGCGACAGTAAAATTTTAATATTTCTAAAGAATACGAAACAAAGCAATCTGTGACCATATTATGTACTCTCGCGAAAGCCTGACGCACAAGACTCAAATTGTTTTCTGAAGTAAATCGCAGGCATGAGTAAAAAAGCCGATATGCTTTTGGACACTTAAAATTATGAAGTAGTTTTCTGCCAATTGCAGTTACAAACGGAATGGAGAAAAAAAACCACAACTTTATTTCCTGCCGTATTTCGTTTAAATACTACACGCTTTTGTTCTTTGTGCCGTGCATATTTCGCGAAGCCGACAATTACTTTCCTCTCACCAAGTCCCGTTTACTTTTTCCGGAATACCATGGTTGAATGAAAGAAGTGGCGATAATACAATCACTTTATCTCAAGCGCACCATTAACCACTCTACCGCTGAAGAAAGGAGAAGGATTTCTTTCGTACAAAAATGGAAGCGCTTCCCTATGAACAAAATTTGGTTGATCGATACAGAGTAGTGCCATTTTTTCAAGTAACCTTTAAGGTATCCACACACGTTAAAAATTCCCTTTTTAACAAAAATTCCAACAGGAGTTTTTGATCTTATTTAATAGAGTATTTATTTGACTTTCCAAACTATATTTGATTTTTTCACTAAATTATTTAGTTGCAGACATATTAAGATTTTAACCGAAGCGGGGAAACCGGAAGTAGGTACGAAAAATACCGAAAATGTCCGTTAAAAGACCAAAAACCTGTCAAAATTTAAATTTACCACTTACTTTTTTTCCTGTAAATTTTATTTTAGAAAGGTTTTTCAAATGTTTAAATTTCCTTTTTGAAGTATTAATATTATGAAACTAATAAATTAATATTTGAATTTTTAATATGATAAAATAATTAAATTAATATTACAACTATTAATATAAGAAAACTAATAAATTAATATTTGAAATGTTAATATTACAAAATTAATATATTAATATTATATAATTAATATATTAATTTTATAAAATTAATATATTAATTTTATGAAATTAATGTAGTAATATTATAAAATTAATAAATTAATAATACAAATTAATATTTTAAATATTAATATTAATTATTATAATTTCCCCTTTTGAAATATTAAGAACATTTTTAATGAGAAGTGAAGAACAAAATTGTTTATACAAACAAGTAAAAGCATAGGAGAGCAAACCATACACTTCAAACTATTTTTTGTCTGAATTAATTTTCATGCATTATTTCCTGACTTCAAATGTTATAACAGAAAACGTTATTCATGGATTCTCGTAAAAATTTTAGACTTCGTTCTTTATAATGTTGTCTAGGCAGTAAAATAGAATATGTATGCTGAGTTGAAAACCTTTTGAATTATGGTCGTTTATTTAAAAAAAAAGGACTGTAACACTATAAAAAATCTTATAACCATTTTTCGATCGCTTGTAAAATTTTTTAAATTTAAATATCCTTCTGATTTTTGTTCATTCCCTTGAAAAATGCATGTAGTTTATTTTGGTAGCATCGTTATTCAAATTGGTTTCATGGATTTTCATGTAGCAGAAATGAATTTTTGACAAATTTCTTTAAAATTGCATTCATGATTATAATTTTTACAAAATTATTGTTATATATTTTAAATATTAATAGCCCAATGCTACTGTTTAATAACACTAAACACAAAAATATCATTAAAATGTTTCTATACCACATTTAAAATAAAAGGGTCTCGAACTTGTCCGGATAACTTAAGCACTTTTGTATACATTTTCGTGGCGAATCAAAATTCTATACTCTGAATCAAGGAGTGTGAGAGGAGGTTCTTAATTAAAATAACCAAAACAAAGAATCTGGGGTTTAGCTCTACCTGAATTCTCCCGCACAATACATCTTGAAGGTATATTAAAACGCAGTTGATGCCTCTTTTCAATATTTTTTCAATCAAGGAAATGGACTTGCACACATAAGGAACGTTTTTAATAATACAGATAAGAGTATAAACACAGTATGTTGCATGAATCGAACATGTACTGTCAGGAACTCGAAGGCTGGTAGAGCAGCGTGCATATCCCATTAACAACTTTGGGTCACCAGATGACTTGATTGAGTGTGCGAGAAGCATTAGCACTTAAACTTTTGAAAGGCCTCACGAAACAAAAATTCTTTTTGAATAAAACTCAGGTCAAAACCTAATTCATTTTGAATGTATATTATACATAGGTAATTGGTATATCTAATTTTAAGTCAAGGTGAAGTCCAGTACGTCTTGCCACCGATCTCAAGAACTCCTTGACTTCAAAGTATATATACACTCTATAACAAAAAAAAATCGATACACCAAAAAGGTGCAGAGTTACAGTGGTGCCGGGCTCTGTCAACGGTGCTGACTGAGGATGTATAGGTTTTAGATGCTAAGGTTATAAAGGAATTTTTAAGTCTACGATTTTTCATTCGTCAAAACTACATATACTAACTCAAAACTAACTCATTCATAGAAAACAATTCGAAGAGTAATGTCTTGGAGGGTACTTTGCAATAGCATGTAAGCTGTCTCAGTATCATCACTATGGGAAGCGGTTGCCATTTTCAGATTGACAGAGGTAGTCTGGCCCATATCCACAGATAGGACTTGTTGATACTCTAGATTGCAATTTGTGCCACATAGGACAGTCTATGTCTCGTGGTTACATGACCGAGTGTCTTGTACTAGCTGTTTCTTAGGTGTACTGAGAAAAAATATTGGAGAGCACGCGGTTTAACCACAGCAGAAATATAAAAGTGGAGAGAGCAATAGTAACCTTCTTATGTAACAAACTCCATGTGACCAAAATTAGTAGTAACCATCCGTATATTATTTTCGTCTGCTGGGTGAAACCTAACATTCATCATGTGATTGGTCTATGGAACGAGAAAAGATGACCATCCATTGATTCATGCATTGATGGTGCATTATGGACGGTAAGGATTGGTGCATTGATGGATCATATGATACCAATAGGCTGGGGATTTCACCACTTTTGTCGTCACTCGATATATATCGTTCCACACCAACCATGATGTTATATTGGTGCTAAACAAAGTGGCAAAATCGTCCAACCAAATCCATTTTACACAGAGCAGTCAACGCGAGTAGTTTTCCACAGGTTGGTCACAATTTCAGAAGCTCCATGCAGTAGCATTGCTGAATCTACTTATATTTCGTGTCTATGGTTCAAACTTCTGAGCGTTTCGAGATTTTCGATTTGTATATTGTTGCTTTTAACACACAAAAGTAACTATATCCAGTGGTTCAAATAATTCTAAAAAGGTATTGTATTGGTCAAAAATTCAAAACTGGTTAGACGTTATGTAGGTAAGAGTGCGAGTTGTAGAATGGATATACACTATATGGACAAAATTATTTAGACACTGCATGTTTTTCAGAAAAAGTGTTTAATTATTCTATTTAGTATTGAGTAGGCCCTTATTTTACTTGTAGTACAGCTGTAGCACATCGAGGCATACTTTTCACAAGTTCTCTGTAAGTCTGGACAGAAATAGCTCGCCGTGCCTCTTGCACGGCTGGGAGAAGAGATTATTGTGAAGATGGGCGTGCGTGGCTTTGTTGTACTCGTCGCTCCAATTCGTCCTACGAGTGATCAATACGATTGAGATCGGGGCTCTAAACAGGCCAGTCATGGAAATTCACCTAATTTTCAGGAAACCAGTTCAACACAGGTTTTACAGAATGGCATTGAGCTAGATCCTGTTGGAAGAAATAGCCACCATCGCAATAGTATTGCCTTAGTGAAGGCAAGGACAAACTATCCAGAACGTCAAAGTACACGTCAACGTTCATGGTACCGGGTACATAAAGGAATGGGCCTAGTCCTAAGCAGGAAAACTACCCAAAACTAAGATGGATTATCCTCCGAATTGCTGCAGTGTCCAAATCCTTTTGTCCATTTGTTTTATATGAGTATCCCTTTAGATGTTTTACAGCTTACCGACCAAAGGACTATTATTCGTCAGAAACAACATATTTTAAAACTTTTTTGATTTCATTCTCACTAGAAATACATAATATCACATTGTACATGATGTAAGTAATTAGTAAGGGAAGAGACCTTAAAATACGAAGGGCAATCGGTGTTTATCATTTCTGTATTACAATTAATCCGCCTACATTTAAATTGCGCATTTTAAATCTACCGTACTTTAACACTGACCACACTTAAATGAAACTGCAATGTATCTGTACGAATAATTCTCCAGCTGTAACAAAAGTATTTTCTCCGTATATTTCGCTACGCCACCAAGCATTACCAAAAGAAATCTCTCCCACAGACGTGCTCGCCATCACATTTGATCCAAAGCTACTTCAAAACCAAAAGCTCGAATTTATACAAATGTACTACTTACTCATGCATAGCTTTCCTTAACTTAATTCAATTCCTTTGATTACACAAACAACACCGCGAGCTTTAAATGTTTGTAAACTTTCCCGGACGTTTTCAAAGTCGGTGTGTCTTTTAGCATTTATCAAAGTTTTAATTGCACCAACTCCTGTTGATGCGAGGGAAGCGGGACAGTTTGCTTAAAAGCCAACTTTTCGAAAGCAACAGTTTTCGGTTGCTCCGGCCCATACATTTGCCTAAATTGCCACATGAGCTTGCGCCGTGAGAAGAATTCAAATAAACTTGCGGAAGGCTCAAAGGTGAATATACTTATGCAAATAAGCCTGACAGGGTCATAAAGATTGAAGGAGTGCTGGGTAAATAATTTGGGTGAGTAGTCCCAGTAAAAGAGTACGTTTAATATTAGCTGGCTCATTAAAATAAAGTGCATACATGCCGTTGAAGCCACCAAGGGTGCTTAAAGATGGCATTTCGGTGAAATTCTTTGTTACCATCCGGACCTATTAAGTTAAAGACGTTAATATTCCGCCTGGAGAACTTAGAATTTGAATACTATAAACTCCTTTACGGTCCATAAATTCTTCACAACTTCGAATAATAGGTAGAATAGAAGTTTAATGGCTCACGAAAGAAGAAATACTTAATGTATGTGAAAGAATAAAAAACAAACCGTATATAACGAAACGGGGAATTCTGGTGGCTTTTAAAAAAATTGGGATCTAAGCTTATTGGAAGGAAAACTACAAGTTAAAAGCGACTTATATTTTATCTGAGCAGTTTATATTACTCTCGAAAGACATAGGAAAAAAAAATGCATCGATATATCGCCAATTGTTAATAGATAGAATAATATTCTATGGCTAACGGATGATAAAATAATTAATGTCAACGGGAAAATTAAAAGACGGACGGAGAAAACAACATAACGGGGAATTTTTTTTTATTAAGTCGTTGATTTTTCAAAGAATTGTGGTTAAAAGCATATTATAAGGGAAAAGGAGTAAAATAATTATGCTTGATGTAGGAATTTAATAATATTTTTGAAGATATGTGTGCAAAATAAATCGAGGAATCATCAATCCATATATAGCTATCCGTAACTGTCACATCCTACGAGATGAAAAGGGTTTGCTGATAAATATGCAAGATTGATATGGAAGACAATATTCTTCCCCCCACCAGTTATCTTCCTACAGTAATAGCAAAATGCATTTTGTGCTTAAGAATTTATAGTAAAAAGTATATTGTTGTGGTGAAGGCTTTCCCTTCCCCAATTCAGCCAATTTTGCATAAAGATAGGAAATATGTTTATGTTGAGGCAGACTGTTCAAACTGTAAGCAGCATTAAACTGCGATGCGTAATATCAATATAGTGTACAGGGGTTGGGCAAAATAATGTGAACACTTGTGAAAAGTGAATTTTTTTTATTTATAGGCAGTTGGACCTCCTTTTGCATCAATTACAGCTTGTATTCGACGTAGAGTTGACAAATACAAGTCACATATAACCATCAGAGGGATACGTTCCCACTCAAATTGCAAAAAAATCCCTAATTCATAAAGTGTCCTTGGAGAAGGGAATCGACTTCGCAGCTTGTTTTCCAAAATACCCCACAAATGCTCAATTATACTGAGATTAGGGACTGAGGGGGCGAGATGAGGTGCTCTATTACATCGTCGTGTTCATGAAAACAGTCTCGGGCAATTCCACAGGTGTGAATGAGGGCATTATCATCTTGGAAGACTGGTCGTTTATCAGGAAACACAGTTTGCACCATGGGGTAAAGATGATCGGCCAGAAGACTGACATAATCTTCTCCTGTAACACGGCCAGGTTCAGAACAACAAGTGGGACAAGACCACGATGTGATATCGCATCCCAGATCATCACTGAACCTCCGCCATGTTTAACCGTAGGCCTAAGACAGTCAACTTGATATGCTTCTGGTAGCGTTCTCCAAACGTAAACACGTCCATTTGTCGGAAATAATGTGAACGACTATTCGTCTGATCATATTACATTTTCCCATTGTTGTTGTGTCCAATTTTTATGCTAGCGACACCATATTCGTCGCTTCAAGGCATTGTATGGTGTTATCAATGGTTTTGAAATAGCCGTTCTACCATGAATATTTGCCATATGCAGTTCACGCCGGATAGGTTTTGATGAAACTGCTTCAAAACTCACTGTGTTCATCTCAGATGTCATCTGTTATGGTGTTGTCTTCTGTTTTTTTGCCACAAACCGCTTCAAAACTCTTCTGTCTCTGTCATTAAGCTTCGATTTTTGACCAATGTTGTTCTTTTTTGTTGATTTTTCTCCCTGTTTCAAATATGCTGACATTACAGTCGACACCGTACTTCTCCCAACACCTAGAAGTGGCCGTTATCGTTACTGAGGCTTCAGCAAGAAGGGCCCCAACAATCATGCCTCTTTCGAGATCAACGAGGTCAGCCCATAGACTTCTAATATAAGTAGACTGAGCATCGCTATTGAGAAGAGCTTCGCAAAGCGTCCGCAACATGTTGTCAGTAGTCACGTGACTGTTTTACGAAAATTCAGCTTGGTTGATTGATTTGGCCTTTTAGCGCCTCTCTTGGCGACATTTTCTCATAAAAAGTTAACGATTCGATGAGCATAATACTGAGTATTTCTGGAATTTGAGTTACATTTCAACATTTTTGGGCAATGCAAATGAATATTTACTTTTTCACTTCTGAATATTTTTTGAATTCGTATCACTTTTTAATGTTTTTAGTTTTATTATGGAATTAAGTTCTCATTGGGATTAAGGTTAACCAGTACACTTAAGATAGATAAACGGTAGTCAATAGATTAATTTCATATTTTATTTATAGTTCATCAACTGTATTCGTTGTAGAGAAATTATCTGATTTAATTTCAGAAAATATTTCAAACTTTTGGAAAAACTTATTGAGGTAAGCATGAATTGGAATTAATTGAAAAATAAATACCCATGTTTGGAAATAACTTCAATTTGATGTGCATAATACTGAATGCTCCTTGAATTTGAGTTACATTTTACCATTGTTGGGCAATACAAATTAATATTTACTATTACACTGCTGAATATTTTTTGAATTCATATTACTTTCTAATGTTTTTAGTTATTTGAGCTTTTTTATAATTAACTGAAGTTCTCATTGGGATTAAGGTTAACCAGCACATATACAAACAAAGCAGTACGCTTGAGATAAATAAATTGTAGTCAATAGATTGCTCTCACGTCATGAGTTCAGATTAAAATTTGGTATAAGATAGTTGTTCTAAACTCGGCTTTCTTTAACTAATACTATATTTTATATATATTTCTTCAAAAACTGTATTAGGTGTGAAGAAATTATCTCAAAAGATTTCATTTCAGAAAATAATTTAAACTTATTTCAATGTAATGAAGTTAGCATGAGTTGGAATAAATTGAAAAATAAATGCCCATGTTTGGAAATGACTGCTTGAATAAACATTTTACTGATGCATAAAATAAAAATACTGAAAACAGATAGGAAGATTCCCTGTTCAAATGACGTTTGGGTTACCACTAAAGCTTTTATTGATATTATGGATTCTTAATTGCTTACGTTTCCATAAACACAAATTTATTCAAGATATTACGCAGAAAAATGTTAACAAGTAAAGCTATACACAAAATCTTTAAAATTGAAGGAAATTATTTTAAACTATACCCTTGATGTTAGCTATTTTGCAATTTTAGATTTCTGATTCAAAAACTAATTAAGTTGCAACTGTGTGTCCATATATGAATTTGAATTCATCAAAGTGATGATGTCAATAACTCCTGACAATTTTTATGCTTTTAAGCATGTACAAAAGTTTGGTAAAGATTTTTATATTGAATTTTTATTGCTTATTGTGTGTGAAATCAATATTTAATAAATAAAAAAGATAAATAAGAAACAGTAAACGAATGAAATTTATTGTCACATTCATCACACTTTAAATGAACTAAAAGACAGAAACAAAAGGCTTCGATTAATTAATTAAAACGATTTTCTTCTTTCTTCATCTTTGGAAAAACTAATAAATGGAACAAAATAAAAATTTTAAATACATAAGAACTGAATAAATGAATTTTCAGCAGGTGCACATCTTTACAAGTTCTTATTACAAGTAAATATAAACTGTTTTACTTATAGTTCCAAAAAATCATAAATAAAAATTCACAAAAACAAAACGACTTAGAAAATGCTTTAATCCTATTTTTAACAAATTGATTTTATTTAATATATAATTAAAAGTTTCAAACGTTATCTTTTATTTTAAATATTATTCTTATGTAATTACAGTTTGCACAGATGGGTGGATACAAAACAATTTTTCTCAGCAAGAAAAATAATTTATGTGATGTACTTAAATTGATGTTACCAAATTCATAACATTTTTATCGTGAGACACGAAAGAATATTGTACCTTTGTTTCCAAAACATAATCGCCAAGACAGAGAACGATTTTGCACAAGTTTTTATATTTCGCTTAACTATTTTTAATATTTTAAGACAGTATAAATTTCAATTTACAGTTAGAAACACATTCCACTCGTTATTTTGTTTCAAACATTATTTTAGATACATACTGATTGCAAATGTATGAAATATTTTCATGGAATGGGAAATGTCAGCAGGTTGTATTTATTAATTCCAAAGTTAGAATATCCATTTTTATCATACTACAGGGTGTCCTAAAAGTTCCTATACTGACGATTCGTGAATTTGTTACAGAAAATCAACAAACTTTAAAACAATTATTTTTATGCTAATGGTGAAAAGCACTTTTAACATAACGTAGGAAAAAATATGAACTTACATTTGGTTATCGTTGATTGTACGGTCCCCCTTGGCGACTTTTCAATCAAATACGCCAAATTTAAGATGGCGTCGATGAATAAGCCTCAAACAGCGAAATTCTCTGAATGTGTGATAAATTCATTTTGCAATGAAGAATAAAATGACGTGGAACTTTATTATCGCATAACTTGAGTGTGAAGAAAATCAAACGATAAAAATTAAAGCCTCGATAAAAATATAAGTAGACGATAAAATTCAATAATTAAAAAAAAACAGGTAATATTTTTTTTTTAAGTTGGGAGGTGCGGGAAGTTTTAGGACACTCTGTAGAAAGTATTGAAAAATACAAATGTGAAAGAAACGCTTTTCGCTCACCTGTGAAATGTAATGTTTCCACCTTTAATAAATTTGGAATTATATCCATGTACGCGGCTCCGACCAACCGGTATAGTGGTTAAGGTGTTAGCCTCTAGATCGGAAGGTTCCTGGTTCGAATCCGGGTTCGGGCATGGATGTTTGTAAACGTATGGTGTAGAGGCGGCTGGTGCACTTTAAATCTGTCGTGGCCGAAAGTCCTCACGTTGGGTTGGCGTGGAAGTTTGGAGAGTGGGGTGACAGCTCAGGTGTTGTTTCGTCATCTGACCGTGGTTCAAAATTACGAAGTGTTGTCCTCGGATCTTTCCCTTGAGGGACTGATCCCGGACCGTCGTCAAAACCCTGTCGTGTTGTTCTAGTACATTAATTGAGGTAAAAACATTACCAAACTATACCAAAATTGACATATTGCAACCCGGCAAGAAAAGTGACACAACTCAAACTTGCAGAATTTGAGAAATATCAACTGAAAGGATACTGTAAATCTTATATTCAAATAGAATTAGCTTTTAAGTTTTAGGTAAGTATTTATGGTGGTAACTTCTGTTATATTCTGTAGAATAGTAATATAACACGCTGGGGCACCTCATACGTATTTTTCAATGACATGACATCAAAATTTTAATTTTTTAATACGCGTCACTTTTCTTGTACCTGATTCTCGAAACAGCTAGTTTGGTAAATCGTTTTGGTGTTTATTCCTTCCATTTGGGGGCCCTCCATTCAATCTTCGCCGACCAACCGGTATAGTGGTTAAGGTGTTAGCCTCTAGATCGGAAGGTTCCCAGTTCGAATCCGGGTCTGGGCATGGATGTTTGTAAACGTATGGTGTAGAGGCGGCTGGTGCACCTTAAATCTGTCGTGGCCGAAAGTCCTCACGTTGGGTTGGCGTGGAAGTTTGGAGAGTGGGGTGCCAGCTCAGGTGTTGCTTCGTCATCTGACCGTGGTTCAAAATTACGAGGTGTTGTCCTCGGATCTTTCCCTTCAGGGACTGATCCCGGACCGTCGTCAATAGCCCCTTTTTGTTTTGCTCTAGTACGACGTTAACTAAAATTACCAATTATTACCATGTACGCGGCACCGTAGACAAATTTTAACTTGAGTATTCAATGCATTTGCTACTAGCTAGGGAAGAAGGAATGCGCAAACAATATGCGCGTAGAGAGAAGGAGTCACGTGACTACTGATTTTGGTCACATGATCATGCGGACATAAAAAGGTTGCCATAGCTCACTCTACTATTATATCTCCTCTATGGGTCAGCCATAACGCAATTTTAACACAGAAATATATTTCGCATCCGACTTCTATCACTGCTAGTAGCAGACTGATGTGTGTACCTTCTCATCCGCTAGGTGGCACCCTTCACCGCTAGAGGGCAGGAATATACGAGAGGTTTGTTTCGAGTGCTATTTTTTCACAAGTGTTCATATTATTTGGTCCAACCCTTGTACATGGAAAAATTTAGAATATCGCAGAAGAGAATGCATTCTACTGAAAGATGAAAGTCTTAATACTTCCGACAGCAAATACTAGTTACTATTATGGTGTTTGTTATATTAACAAAAAGCAAAACAAAGGTCATTGCAATGGCAATGGTAAGGCAGATATTCAAAGCAAATTAATTCTGAAAGAAATTTACAATATTTGTCCTATTTAATCAATATTAGCTAACCAATTTTCCTCAATACATCAGAAATTGGTACATTCCGCTAAAAGGAAGGTATTGGTAATTTGGTATTTTTTAACTAGTGTCCTACTAGAGCAACCCAACGGTCTATTGACGACGGTCTAGGATTAGTCCTAAAGAAAACGATTCGAGAACAATACGTAAGTTTGAACCATGGCCAGATGACGAGGAAACGCCCGAGCTGTCACCCTATTCTCAAACGCCCACACCACGCCATACTGAGGACATTTGAGACCACGATGGATTTAACGTGCACCAGCCCCCTTTGTACACGACGGTCTTTTGCTGGATTCGAACTCTCAAGTCTCCAGTTGCTAATCCAATGCTCTTCCATTCGTAGTAGGTAGAGTCCCGAATTATCAACCGGAGGTTGACGAGTTCAAAATTATATCCAACTGTAGATCGTCAGGTACATGGGGGATGGTATACGTTAAATATTTTGTGTCCTTAAATACCCTCACACCTCACGTTGGCGCGATGTGGATGTTTGAGGAGTGGGGTGCAAACTCTGGTGTTGACCTTTTCATCTGACTGTGTTTCAAAAATACGATGTAAATATCTTCGATTTTTTCCCCTTAGAGATTAATCCTTAGTTAATAAAAATCAATAGTAAATTGTAAAATTCAAAGATAATTAAACTGAAATTTGACTTTACCAAGCTATGTTAGACGATCTTTGAGTAAAGTTAATCTAAAGGTATATAAAGTTAAACTAGCATTAAAGCTCATGTTTTTCTTCGAAATTACGGCACGCTTTAACATCCCTTTACTCTATTACAAGCCTTGTTGTATTAGAATTCGACTCATTTTGGCGTTTTCATATGTATAATACACTCATGTACATAAATTAAGGATAGTTCAGAATCACACGGATATCGAACTATAAAGTAAAAATTTCACCTGTAGAATTATCGCACACATCTTCAAGAATAATATTCAAATTACAGGTCAAATTATCAAGTCATCAGATGACGCCGATAGCCTTTACTCTATTACAAGCCTTGTTGTATTAGAATTCGACTCATTTTGGCGTTTTCATATGTATAATACACTCATGTACATAAATTAAGGATAGTTCAGAATCACATGGATATCGAACTATAAAGTAAAAATTTCACCTGTAGAATTATCGCACACATCTTCAAGAATAATATTCAAATTACAGGTCAAATTATCAAGTCATCAGACGACGCCGATAGTACGTCATAATGCCGAGAGTGTAAGATAGGTGTATATAAGGAATGGTAGCAAAGAAGTAAAATTGTTCACAAGCGTTCTGTAAGCCGTTCAGTGCCACAATCGAATAGTTATGGCACAGAGGACGCATGTCGATGATTTTTTACGTGGTAGGATTATCGGCCGACTA
Source organism: Metellina segmentata (assembly GCA_947359465.1). Lineage (NCBI taxonomy): Eukaryota > Metazoa > Arthropoda > Arachnida > Araneae > Tetragnathidae > Metellina > Metellina segmentata. Next base: position 32,363,344 of record OX375878.1, on the reverse strand, counting down.
GAATGTGGGCGTACTCAGACGGAAGTTTCAGTGGAACTTGGAATCGCCCAAAGTGTCATCTCTAGGCTTTGGTAACTATTCCAAAATGATGGAAATGTCAGTAGACGTTGCAGTACAGGTCACCCCCGAGTTACAACGAATGATCATCGGTATTTGGCATTAATTGCAAAAAGAAGCAGACGGAGCACAGTATCCGACCTTTCTCGTCAACTATCATCAGCCACGGGTACTACAATTTCAAGGCAAACCGCTTACAGATGTTTGGGACATGATGGTCTATATGCTCGCAGGCCCGTCAGATGTATTCCGCTCATGGCAACTCACTGTCGCCAGCGGTTAGACTGGAGTAGAGAACATGCAAAGTGGACATCGTCACAGTGGGCTTGTGTGATGTTTTCTGATGTGTCCAGTTTAGCATGCAGGCTGATTCACGACGGACGTTCATATGGAGAACGCCAGGTACCCGCTACCACCAAGTCAATATCATTGAACGACTCCGTTACGGTGGTGCAGGATTGCTCGTTAGGGGCGGAATTATACTGGTCACCAGAACAGATCAACATGTTCAAATCGGAACAATGATAGGCCAAATGTATCGGGACATAATTCTGGAATAACATGTACGTTTGTTTATGGGTGCCATGGGCACAGAATTTGTGTTTATGGATGACAATGCCCGTCCTCACCGTGCAAACATTGTAAACGAATGCCTTGAATCTGAGGATATCACCCGTATGGAATGGATAGCATTCTCACCTGACTTAAATCCGATAGAGCATGTGTGGGACATGCTTGGCCGACTAGTTGCAGCCCATCAACCACCTCGTACATGTGTACCGGAACTTCGGAGAGCATTGCTTGCTGAGTGGAGTGATCGTCCGCAAGATCAGCTCGATAATTTGATCCTTAGCATGCCTACGTGTTGTACGGACTGTATTTCATCGTCTGGGAGACATACAATGTATTAACCATCCTACCAACCATGTCATGTTAAGTTTTTGTAAGGTCAGTATTTTTTGTAATTGCTCCCGTGAGAAAAAATCATAGTTTTTATGAAATATACCATACATATACACTATATTTTTTGGTTCTTTATATTTTGTTTAATAATTGGACTTTATGAATGAGTCACGTTTGTTTCGTTTCTGAACCTTTATTTGCCGGAGCTGGCATTATCCTTAATTTATGGACATGAGTGTAATTGCTTATCAATGGTAAACGTATCTGCCAAAAGTTAGAAGTGTAACTGACATAATTTTAAAACTGGCTAGTATCCAACCACATAGGTTTTCTTGACAAAAATAGTGTTTTCCTAGTTTCGGAGTTGAGAAAATTTATTCACGCATTAAAGATGTTTTGGAACACATTTCTAACGCGAGAAAAATGGTATTATATGTATATGGAATAACGTTTCATATATATAATACCCATAGTAACCTAAAATAACGATGATTATAATATAATATTATCCAGAGAATATGTTTACCCATTTTAAACAGGTACTTCACTTTTATAGATGATTTCATAAATTCCACTGAAAACAAATGTACAACAGTATTACTTTTCTGACTATTTTGTAGGATCTGAAAATTATTATTATTCATAAGTAGGGCGACTTTTTGCAACAAATGCAACTTTTTTTCACACGTTCTATCCTTCATGTAAAGTACTAAAAACAAAATTCCTCCTACATGGGGTGGGGTGTATTGTAAATGAGTTATAACCGCAACAGAAATGCAACTTTATACATAAATGCAACTTTTTGCACAGTTGCAACTTTTTACAATTTAGTTTAAAATTAATTAATATGAAATTACTATTTCATTTTTTGCCCTCTGAATCAACCCTTCAATCACGTGTGTCTGATTTTGGGAACGACGAAGTATTGCGGATCAAACAAGAAGTTCATGGAAAGAAGGTATTCGTCTTAACAGACGAAAGTGAAATTTATTGCAAGAAGCACTTTAACACATTGGTTGGCACTCATGATAATCCAGAGCAAACTTGCGTAATCGACTGCAGAGTTTGCGAGGTGAGTTTCGATCATTAATATGTTGTTTCCTTGAAGATGACGTTCTAAAATCTCTGAATGTTGAGCGAAAGGATTTTGCTCTTCTGCTATCCGATACAGCATATTATATGACTGCGGCTGGAACCACACTCAAGGTGCTTTATCCGCAAATGCTCCAAATTACCTGAGTGGTACACTTCTTTAACAACTGCAGAAAAAGTCCAATGCAACAATGTCAGGGAACATCAGCCTCTGTTAAGCGCAGTTTTTCAATGTTCAAGAAATTACTGACCAAGGATAGGCCATTCAACGACATCAACGTTCTTCTGCATTTAATGATGTACAAATAAATGTTGAATTTTTTCATTTTTTACTAATAATTTATTTTAGATTTTAATGTATCAAAAATAAATGCAACTTTATTTTCATAAATGCAACTTTAGGGAATGATAAGTGCTACTTTTCCCATTTGTACTGCAACAAAAAAGTTGCCCTATTCATAAGTAATTTTTTTGGAAACCGAAGATGGTAGATAAAAGACACATACTATAACTATCGGAAATACGTCGTGCTTAAATTATCCTGTATTAATAACATAATTACTATTTATAAGTACATCTATATAAATAAGAATGGAATGTTTGTTTGTACATTCAATATTTTCGACCCATTTCAAGTTTTCTATCCGTTTTGGACCCTTCTGATGCCGAATCCGCCTTTTTCTCGTTTGGTGTCTGTCTGTCTGTCTGTCTGTCTGTATGTTGTGCCCTATACACGTCCACGCGGTTTAAGATATTTTCATGAAAATTTGCATACAGTGAGTACTTATCTTCATTTAGTGAGTGGCATTGGTTGCGAAAGTCTGTCTGTCCGTCTTTCTGTTCTATGCTCGATTTTGTGTTTGTGTAGACATCACATGAATTATATTCCAGATATTTGATTGCGTTGTATTTTATTTTATACATTATCTATTAGTTTAGTGAATGCAATATTAAACATTTCTTTATTGTTATATTTAGTTGAGTTTCATGCTAAAACACCTGAGTAAGTATACTTAAATCAACCATAATTTGGTAGTTTTGGAAAAATTGGAATGTCTATTGAATATTACGATTAATTCGATTGCTTTACCAGTACTGCTGAAAAAGTAATTATTCTTCAAATTTTTTTTTTTTTTAATGGAATTTCATCTCTGATACGTTATTTATTTCGAGTCTTATTTTTATTCTTTGCGCAATGAAAACGATTTCCGAATATTTGGGACAGACGATATTTTTTAATGAAACGAGAATGAACAAGATCGCGCGAGCAGTGATATTTTTTCTGGTTCTTTCGCTCTGAATTAATTTCACATTTCTAAATTTTGTACACTTTTAGTTGTAAGTTGTGGCAACTGTGCGAGATCAAGGGATAAAATGAATTACAAACTAATATCTTTAGAACAATTTTTTCCGACATCTTTTATTTTGTTTTATTTCGCTATTTTCTGTTTTAAATATTTATTATTTTAATAAATGTGTTTTACTTCTCATCACACATAACAGCACCACAAAGTATTAGACTTAAAAATGTTAGGTAAGTCAGTATAAATTTTCAGTAAATTTTAAGTGTAGTTATGCCATTATTGAAAAAATAATGCCGTTATTTAAAGAATAATGCCGTTATTTAAAGAATAATACCGTTATTTAAAGAATAATGCCGTTATTTAAAGAATAATGCCGTTATTGAAAGAATACTGCCGTTATTGAAAGAATAATAATGTTTATTAATCCGAACTGGAACTTTTTCCAACATTAAAAAATTCGTTGTAATAATAATGACAGGAGAAGATTGCAAAATTTCACAATGTCGCATACCGGAGGCAAGAGTGCCACAAGTAAAAAAATATTGTTTTGTTGACTATGAGTGCGAGAGCACTCGCCGTAAATCGTAATTTTAATTAATTGAGTTGAACATGAAAAGAACTTAAGAAAAGGAATTCCAAATCTTCCTATAAATCGTCTTTTATAGTAGTAACCTTAGTATCACCTTTCGTCATTTTGTAGCTTTGTCATACAGCAATTGTGCGATGTATGTGAAATGTATTACATGAATGGATATGCATGTGTAGGATTTGTGTCCAAAGTAAGTTGTAGAAAATATAAAGATGGCGAAAGATGTTAAAATAAATTTTTATTCTACAAAAAACGTAAGTCATATATTTTGATTATCTCTTCAATCTAGAGTAAACCAATTCGAACCGAGTAAGGTCGGATATTTTGCTAGTTTATTAATAAAAACTATTATTTTAAAAGCAATTATTATCACTTAACTACTACTTTTATAAATAAAGAAATATTTAAGAAATTTTTTATTTTAAATGAAATAGTTAAAGCTATGTATATTTTTTGAGGTTTAATCATTATTCCGATCTCTATGAAAAACTGATTTTATCAACTATCGAATGATTAAACTCTACAATTTTGGAAAATAAATCGAATATGAATTGATAAATTCAAACGTGCCATCCATTTCAATAGGGAATTACGTCTGGTGTAAAATTATATGCAAAAAGCACTGTCTTTGCATTACAATTTGCATAAATCCTAAAATTCAATAACATTCAATTTTGACGATACATTTCGAATCCATATAAAAATGTAACCTTGAATATCAGGTTTCAATTCATTTGTTTCAATTGCTTTAGGTATATGAGAATGGAAGGTATTATATGAACTCTCTCCCTAGTGTTGAACTAAATTTCCAGACTTATTTATGTGTCCTGAAAACAACATCCATGTCTTTCTGAAAATGTGTATGTTACTTTAATAGAATTTAAATGAAATCTACGTAGTTTCATTTCGAAGTTAAATTTAGTTAGGCTATATTTATTGTGAAACAATAATTTAAAAAATGTTTGATTGTATTGTTTTTAGATTTTACGGAGCAAAGGCCATGTTTGGCTAAAGTGGGCCAAACGGAACGTCAAATAAAAAATGTCGAAAAAGGGGTGAAGATTGAAGATAACATTTGTTTACTACTTCACTACTGGTAGACGAATAGTAACGTATTGCTAAGTTGGATTGTTTTTTGGTTTAATGGTTCAAAGGACATATTTTACAAACCAAACCATATTTGGCTAAGCTGCACATAACACAACGCCAAACACAAAATGTCGGAAAATGGATGGAGTAATACGGTTTTTACTACTATACTACTGGGAGAGGAATAGTAACTTTTAACGTGGATTGTCTTTTTAGGTTTTACCGTAATAGGATCATATTGGGCTAAGCTGCACAAAACACAATGTCAAGTAAAACATTGTAATGTAACAGTGTAGTGATATTAATGCAGGAAACATCACTTGGTAACCCGGGAGCACGAATTTCTTGTTCAGTAGACAGCAACCCCATATGAAATGAAAACATCAACAGACTGTCTCAGTTCAGTGAAGTCCATACAAACCTAAAGTAGTTGTAGCTTACATACTTATTATAAGTTAGACTTAGAACCATCGTGTTATCATATTAGTAAGATACAATGCAAAATTGCTTTGTGCCGATAATCCACGCTATTGCACAAAGTGTTCACCGGTTAACAGAAAAACAATTTTTCAATTGTCAGTTGAAATTACTGCGAAATATATTCTTTGTATACATTATTAAATCTCGTACAGAACTTTAGAGCGATTCATACACAATCGTGTTGCTCTGATGGCTGTCGAGACAATAGGAATGAAAAGCATTGACACACCAAAATGTTTTTTTATTTCTCCACCCACGGAAATAGAGGGAAGTCACTATGGAAATTAGACTTCAAGCTGTTGGCGAAAATGCGAACGCAGTTACTGTTCTGTACATAGATTTTAATGATTTCAATTTTCATGGAATATCGGACGTAAGTCACCCCGATCATATTATCTGTAGAGTTAGACATTGTAATGAGTAAAAAGAATCATGAGGATTTTGTTCGCGCTCATTATTTTAGAAGTTGCGTAGGAAGACAATTTATCAATAGAGGTGTTCAAAATTTTCTTATAATACTTCTCTACTATTATAAAAGGGCCGACCAACCGGTATAGTGGTTAAGGTGTTAGCCTCTAGATCGAAAGGTCCCCGGTTCGAATCCGGTTTCGGGCATGGATGTTTGTAAGCGTATACCAGCTCAGGTGTTGCTTCGTCATATGAACATGGTTAAAAATTACGAAGTATAAATTGTTAGGGGCAGTGATGGTCCTCCCACTGGGTGCTTCTTCACAAGTGGCCATCACTTCCGGCCTTCTAGTGGCCAATGACTTAAGTCAAATGTGCCGCCATTAGAAAAAAAAACTATTATAAAAGGAAGGGTTTGTTTCGCGGCCGCAAAATCCTGACGATCTATGACACTTACAGCAATGAGATTTGGCACACAGGTAATCCAAATTTTTTGCAATTTTTTGGTCTCGGCGAATTTTAAAATTCAATCCAGAACATTTTTAAATGAATTTAATTGTTTTATTCTCCACCGGTACTTCAACGCGTTTCGTACAGGCGAGGGAAGAAACTCCGGAAACTAGACTTTTCTACCCACGTGACCTTGCCTTCAGGCTTTGGTATCAAGTTTTTTTCATCGCGGTTGATTCTAAATTTATTTTTTACGCTCCCTCTCTCATTTTGCACGCGAAGAAAATTATTTTTTTCTTTTCGGCTTTGATTTTGTGCTTAGGAATATTTTTCCATCGATACGATGAATCTTTTAACTATAGTCACAGTTCTTTTTTCTATCTCCCAGACCGTTAAATATAGAATAAAAATTTAAACTGATTTGAAATTTGCGGAAAATTTCACTTCAGTTTGATACCTAAAAATATGATTCTCTTTAAATAAATAATTTTTTAATTGAATATATCTTCAACGGATTTGAAATCTGCGGAACATTTTACACCAGATTAATACCTTAACAACGCCGGGCTAGCCACGCAGTAGCTAGTAGTAATCTAGAAATGACTAGCCCAAATTACTTGAAATATTGCATCCTAGATTAAATTTGGAAGGACTCCAATTCTGAATTACCCATTTCCCACTTTCAGCCAATGACATGGCGTAATACCATGACGTAGTTATGAGTGCGAGACCGTCTTTCAAATTTCTCGTAATACTTACTTTAATTTGTCTATTGTCCTTCCATGTCCTCACTAAGTTACTTTCTATGCTAAATGTTACTCGAAATCTTCCAATCTGATTGTTATTTTAATGTATTACATTCTAAGTGAGCTGTTTGAATAAATGTATTTTTTGTAGCATATCTGCAGTTTTGCTTTTACTTTGCTATATCTTTTACAAATTCTGTCATCAAGATTGTGCCAAATTTATTGTGATGATGGTCCCTTGGGCAAATTGTATGCACATAATGTAAATACACAATTCCCTTAAGAATTGTTCATTTAAATTTGTTCACTTATGAATAATGCGCGAATAAAATGGACGCCATTTTTTTTTCGTCTTGATATTTATAGACATCGTTAGAAATTAAAGTGTGCATATGGATATAAATATTGTTTACTCAAAAACTGCCAACAAGCTATTGAATATTTATAACTAATAAGATTTTGTCAAACACCTATATTCATGGTTTGGTGAATCAATGAAAAATTACATCATACTAGAATGTACAATTGGTAAATGCTACTTGAACAACTAATTTCTACATAGGGAAGTTTATTTTTTGTGTTTTCTCATGATAGAGAGATAGACAGAAGGAGAGATAGAAAAAATAAAGAGAACGAGAAAGAAAGATAAAGAGAATGAGATAGAGAAAAAGATAGAGGGATACAGAGAGAGAGAGAGAAAGAGAGATAGATAGAGAGAGATAGATATATATAGAGAGACTATCATTCCAACAAGATATATTACATTTTTAAGAGACGAGTTGATAGAAATGATGAAATGATAATGTTATTTTTAATGCTGTTCTTTTTACAGATTTGTTTCCAATTCCATAGGTTAAAACGCGATACGAAATAGATTGAAATTTTTATTGGAAACAGGTCGCATTAAGGTTTATAAGACCATCTCATATTACCTACCGTTTGTGGCACATTCCTTACATTAAAGGGAATTTCATGATTTCTTAAATCAATCGTACGGTCATGTCATTAGATACTAGTTCATTCTTTCATTGAATGCAGTCATTTATTTACTATATGTGATATAGTGCTTGCATTTCTTGGAAAACGTGATTCACAATGTATTTCTCATTTTGTGTTATGGGATTTGATTACATAAATATATAATAGGGGTACGAAGAAAACGGTATTTGATAGCATTTGAAAAAAGCCACTGCAACTGTCTGTTAAAATTCCCCGTAATCCTTTAAGGAGAACTGGTAAACAATCACTAGCATTTCATAGTTAAAACTAACTCCATCTAGTGCCTAATTTTAGACTAATGCAAAGTAAAAAAAAATAACTGATAGACTAATACAACACATATTTATTTTAGAATTATTATCTGGTATACATTAAGCCTACTCACCTTTTTTCCATTTTTTTTTTAAATTTAATTTTTCACGATTGGCATTTAGCTTGACAAAAAATGTCTATCTTTATCATCAGTTTAACGATCAAAGCTACTATTTGAGACTAGCTGTCAGATACAGTTGAGATCTATTCCTCGAATTATAATGGTCTATTCTCCAAAAGTCATGAATTATCGAGGAACATTAAAGTACTACACACTCATTCAAAGTACCATACATGAATTTAATTATATTGAACAGAACATTACAGAATTTTTATTCTAGGCCTTATTGCTAGCTAGCGTTCAAAGCGTTTTACTTGAAGGTGTTGAATATATACTAATTTTGTGTGTGTTTGAAATAGAAATCAGCTAAGGAATATAAAGTTATCACACTATGTCTGACACATACTTTCTCTGACAACACCTATGTTATGAAATCATAATGGATCTTCAATGTTCGAATCATATGAAAATGTTCTTTCTTTAATTTTGGAAGTTCTAGACTGCATATTTCCCCTACACCTCATATTTTAATAATTCTTTTAGATTAAAGTCCCCATATTTGCTGTAAAATGCATTTAGCTGAAATCCAGTATGATTCCTCGTCTCTAATCAAAAATAAAATTCTTGCAGATGTTACTTTAAATTCTTCATAAAACGTATTCACAGGAAGTACTTCCCAAACTAAATCCAACATTTATTGGGCACTCTAGTGACACAGATTTAAATGGCAAAAGCAGAGATGAGATATTGAAAAGAAATAATCGATTTAAAATGACTAATGACGCATTTTACATAGAACCAGACCGCGACAATCGGGCGCGTCGCACGATCAATTTGGCGCCTTGAAAAACCGCATTCATCTTATAAGCACTCAATCGAAGTGTGAGGCAGGAGCTTTCAAGAACGGGACCAAGAACACACTTGTGTCTGTCAAAACTGTGCTTTTGTCTGCGATTCTGTTTACGAGACATTCGGAAAGAATATTTTTGATAATTCGTAAATAATTCCTAACTAAAATTTTATAACCTGAATAGAAACATTCCTAATGAATTTGGCTTATGAAGTAAACCTCTAATATTATACATAAACTGTAATTATAATGGTTATTTTAAATGATGAGAAATAATTCAAACCAATTACTTAATATCCTACTGATATTAAACACGTATTACCTAATTTTCCTTATCTCAGGAATAAAAATTATTCTGTTGTGATAGTGGAATTGAAGCGACCATTATATTAAACATCCTGGAAGGATTCTTAAAGACATCATGTGCTAATTGTTTAATTTTAATTTTTCCAAGTGAAATAAGTTATAAAAAATGTCAAAATTAGTAAAATATGCAACCTTAAATATGATTTATAAAGTTTAAAAACATATAAGAACTTAATAAGGACTTCGGAAAAACTAGTCGGTGGTAATTTAGGTCGAGCGAAACTTCCACCATCACAAAAGTAAAACGCCGGAATACTTTTGTTGTGAAGATGGTGCTAGACGTTTTGCTTCATCGAAATGGCTATTGACTGTTTTCTCATTGCTTTTCAATCTTTACAAATGATATTATTCTGAAGTTTTAAGTTTTTACTACTGCTTTGACAACGGTCTATTGTTTGCTAACACTATTCATTTTTTAATTGAGAAACCAGGATATCAAGGATTCCGTACGTCTATTTGTTACCATTTCGGGGATTGACAAAAACGTTTGAATCAGTTTAATGAATAATCATGTCTGCAGACAACCCTTCTCAACCATGGCGGTGAGCAAAGTTCCGTGGTCACTGTATAATAAGATTTCACAACTCCAAATGATCTTATAGAAATATTTCAACTACGTTTTACTTAGTGTAACGTGTATCTTTTGTTTGATCAACCAGAACAAATGTTAGTTAAAAACATTGTGCGAGTGTTTTGCTATAAAAATATTGCCACATATTGCTTTCTGGTTCTATAAACAATATAAGTGTGTTTTCACGAGATGGGGCAAAAATTTCAAGTTAATGAATTTAATAATTTTAGGATATGCCAACCACTCGCGAAAACTTTTTTCCGATAAAAAAACTCATTTAAAGTCTTAATACATTTAACTAAAGCATATTCAGTACGTATAACATTTTCCTGCTAATCTGTTAAACCAATGTCATATAGTATGGCTATCTTACGTTTAACAAAGCGTTATAAATCGGTCTATAGAATTTACATCTTTATGAAGCGGTTCACGCTCCAAATTCTACATCCCGCGCCGGTTAATGACTTATAAATTGACATATTTAGAGAATTTTGACTTGAACTTTGGAATACATGTTTATAAGATCCTTAAAAAAAGTTTCATAATGAATTCACAAATAAAAAATTTCTTGTATTAATTCTTCTTAATACTTCTTAATATATCTTAAATATATATATAATGTGTGTGTGTCTTTTATACTTTTAAATTTAGTATTTATATTTGTCATTTTTTAAAATTTCAATCAAAACTGATTCCGTATAGATCTTTTAGGGTATTTTCTATTTTTGAGTGAAAGAAATTAATTGTGAATTAATTATGAAACTTTTTTTAAGGATCTTATAAACATGTATTCCAAAGTTCAAGTCAAAATTCTCTAAATAGGTCAATTTATAAGTCAGTAACTGGCGCGGGATATATATATATATATATATATATATATATATATATATATATATATATATATATATATATATATATATATATATATATAATTTAAAACAACATTTATGTATGTTATTTTCAAATAAAAATAATGAAAACATTGATAATATAGCTACAGATGACGGGACTCAATTTATTTATTTGTTTTTAGGTCGTTTCATATACTTACTAGTATTGTAATTGATAATACAAAATGCATTTCAGTAAGAAAATATTTACGTGCATTCTTGTAAAATGCAAAAATTTCAAACAGTAGCATATTATACTACCACATTTTAAGGTATAAATATACATTAAATGTTCGCAGCAACATCGCTTGGAACAACATTTTGTGTTTATACGAGATGCTCGAGTTTTGATGCAGAGAAAATGTCATTTCTCAAATGGTGTATAAAACTCATCTACTGTCTAAATTTACATAATCCTTCCATTCTGTGTATACCAATCCCAAGAAGTTGAGTTTCATGCACTTGCTTCTGAACTGTTTCTAAATTTTTGTGCTTCGGAGAGTAAATGGCGATAGTTTGCAACATATTTATACATTTACATTTTATTCTTTGGATAAGCGTTTCGTAAGATTTTATTTGGTCATAGAACAAATAATTCTAAATTTTATACTCATGAAGATAGCTGAAGTGTATATTTTAGCTCACAAAATTAATCACTTTGAAGAATATCGGACAAGGGAATATTTTTCTTTGGCATTTAAATACGCATAAATTTATTCTACAAATAGCATGACTCCAGACGTATTTATACCCAGAACGTATCCCTGAACCTACTTGCTATCGGGAACATACTCGTTTGAATCAACGTCTTAATTTAACCCTCTCTCCAGATTAATATGCCAAATTTTGCACCAACAGAATCCGATTAATGTCTCCAAGCCAGGATAAATTCTAATTGATGTGTATTAATCATTTGCAATGCACATGTGAACTTAATGCCTTTCTAGGAGGTCCTAGGGGAAGTTATCCTACATTTATGTGTCCAACAAGGAACTAAAACATTGGTCTGTGCGAAATTCAACTAACGTTCAAGCGCTCCCGTCTACAGTTCTCATAAACCAATTGTATAATCCAAGCTGCAGTGCTGTTTTTAGACCCAAACATATTAAATAGTTTCTTCCTTCTTACTGGACTGTGTCCCGCTTCTTCAACAGTCATACTCGTATTCCAAACGAATTTGTACACAGTGCGGATCCAATGAGAAAGCACTTTGGAGACGTCTATTTGTTCAAACGTGGTAAGGGTGTTATTAATTTCACTAACTCGTATACAGACTTCCCTTTATGGCTTGTAACCAGTTTCGACCTTCGTGATCGATGTAATATTTTGTAGCATCGTTTTAACCAAATTGATGAGGTCATTTAGTCATTATGTGAGTTGTTAGGTAGAGGCAAAATGTAATGATTTTTAAGGATTAAAGTTTGTACAGAGGAAGTTGTTCAGCACCCTATTGCCATTTCGTATTCAAAGCATTATTACGTAATGACATCGTGATAAACTACGTTGTGCTTTACCTTTAGGATAAGTCACTTGCAAGGAAGGTGCCAACTCCACTGTGTCATCAGAATACCGATTATATTCTGATTGGCTATTCCTTGTCGCCAGCTACTGTTCTTTCGTCGCGCGCTTTATAACGACTTGAGATTACCAGTTGAAATAGAACGTCTTCTGCAGGTGTTGTTCGTCCAGACTATCTCTGATTGGTTTTGGACATTTTCCGTTGGCTTTGTTTTGAGGCAGACAGTGGGACGATTGATCGCCGTTTTGGATTGATGATATATACTTTTATCTATTGGTGTAGTTATGTTAATGTGATGATGTGTGTGTAAATACTGTTCTTAATGTTCTTGGAATAATAAGAACTTAAATATCTTAGCTGTTGGATGCCTTCTCATAGTGTACGATTCGTACTGTTTTCACGCTACCGTTTTGGGGCGACGAAACTACAACGTTTTAATGAACCCATGATGGGTTAGCATACTAAGTGGGGAAATAAACGTTATTTTTTTTAATTCTTGGAGTGTAACAATAGTACTACTTAACAATAAGGCCCGTAGGGGCACATATCTTTTTTTTTTATGTGTATACGGGATTTATGGAAAAGAGGTACTCAAGCGTTCTTTTCTTTTCCCATAGGGTTTAATATATTAATATTCCCATAGGGTTTAATATATTAATATTTCCATTGGGTTTAATATATTAATATTCCCATAGGGTTTAATATTTACCTTAGGGTTTCCCATACACAGTCTTTTAATACTGCGGTCGCAACACTCACTTCTATAAACTGGGTGGTTGTTAACTATGGATAATAAAGTGAATTTTTATCTGCTTTATTACTCTACTATATTTCACAATACCACTTTTTTCCGTTTTACATCATATTTTAGTTTACATTGTCTATATTTATTACCGCTTAGAAAATTTTGTCCTTGCGCCATGAAACTTAAAACATTCATAAAACATTCCCAATACGTTCATACTCGTCTTCAGTAGTATAGTGGTAAATAACTTCTTCGACAATTGCGTTTTGCATTTTAAAAGAAAATAAGTTTCATTTTCATGTATGAAAAAATGCTTTTATGAGTAGGAGAAGGTAGGTTACAGTGTTACATGGGGTACACTGAATTTCATTTTAATGTGGTAGCAAAACAAACTCCAATTTGATTACAATTTTGTTAGCTATCTTGTTTTCTAGAAGTCCAAGTGTTTGGAAGAATTTGCATCATTAGTTACATTTCTGCAAGCAAATCTCTATTTTTGCATGTTAAAAGTAAAGTTTTGTGCTTGTAATTAAATTCTCTTCATTCATCAGTGGTGCTTATTTTAAAATGAATAATATTTTAGTAGTAAAACTATTGTGTTTTGGTTCTGTAGGGGTTATAATGGATGATTTAAATTCACATTATGTAGTCATTTTTTTTGTTACAAGCTATGTCAGGGGATGGGGGTTACAGTGTTACAGAATGAAATGGGGCACACTGTTACATATATATATATATATATATATATATATATATATATATATATATATATATAATTTGTCCAATTAACACTTTGCAAACAAGCATATGTTTTACAATGTAAATTTTATTATGCTTATAGCTCTGCATTTTTCATTTAAAATTTTTTAACTATAAATATGAATTATAACATAAATAAAATGGTTATTTTCCAAAAGCGTTTCCTACATATATTTTTGTAAATCTTTTATGTGATGTTTGCAACCTTTATTTACATCATTAGCAGTTTTATTTATTAATTCATTCGAAACATTCACAAGCTAACAAAATTATGTCTCTTTAAGAAAAAGGTCCTTCTCTAAAGCCCCACCCCGAAAAATTTCACAAAATAGATGACGGATGAAATGTTGAATCTTGATTGATACGCCAGTTAAAAATATTATTACAGAGGAAATATTGAAGAGAAAAAAAGCACTACACCCAAAAAAGAGCGAAATTCCCAAGAAACGTGCCAAAGTGAGCCTTAAGCCTAACGAGATATCATCATCAACAGAAGATTAAGATTTACCTTCTTATGCTGATAGTGATAACATCTCTTGTTCAAACACTGCTGCAGACAACAGCAATTAACAATAATGATTACGTTTTAGTTGAAGAAAGTCACCTTAAAGAACATAAAATTCACTCTATTGGGGAAGTTGTAAATAAGAACACTGCTGATTTTTAAGTGTTGTACGTCAAAAGAATATTTACATGTTATAAGTCTTCACGAACAAAGAAATTTAGTCATTTAAAAATCCAAAAATCATTGCCAAACTACCTCCCTATCCCATCTAGAGGGATAATTAAAAAATAAGACATGCTGACTTTCCGTGTGGATGTATCTTTCTATCAAAGTTTGAAATAAGTGAACAATTTCTTTAATTTTATTTTATAATCTTCTTTATAACTGTATGCTATAATCATTGCACACATTTAAAGCTGTTACGTTATACGTAAACTAATCAAAATGGTATTTTATTTTGAAACTTCTTAAGGAATCATTAGATATTGTATATTTAACTTAAAATGGATTTAAAAAAAGCCCATTGTTTACATATAATTTTGCTACTATAACGTAACACTATTTCACACAGTGTAATACTGTACCCCGAGAGTGGGGCAACAGTGTTAGAATATACATCACTACCAAAAACATTAAACACTTGCAATAAATTTTGCATTTTTTTAATTTTAATGATATGTAAGAGATCAAAGATCATTTTAAGGGCTTCCATTGCTTCATATAGATGCATATCTTGATGCCAAAGCTGAAAATAAAAAATGTGTAACACTGTATCAAACCTTCCCCTACTTCTGCACCCTTTTATATCCCTTAAACCTAAAACTGCCTCTCAACATTCAGAACAGAAAATGTTTTACATTCATAAGAAATTGAACACAAGATATATATTTTAGCGTAATGATTACGTAACTGTAAGATTACTCTTAACAAACGAATTAAAAGATAATGGTTTCATACAATTTATACAAATATGTGAATAAACACCTACGATATTACTTTGTTTTTCATACGGATAAACACTTTCACGTTATTGAAGTTAAGAACAGTAAATATTTCATCACGTTCATATCATATTTTTCTAAAGAAATATTTCAAATTTAATAATGAATTTCTAGAATAAAGAGTAAAATAACAATCTACACCCTCAAACGCTTATACGTAATTTTTTCAGACACTCCTAATATTTTTTTCATCTCAAAGGGGAATAACAATGCATTCTATTTTGCAGAGATTCATAGATGAAAATTTAACGTATCAAAACAATTTTCATTCATAATTAACTTTACATTTTTATTTGTTATATATTTTCCCTAGAAAGCGAAGAAGTTAATTATTCTTTCCATTTATAATTAGCTTTTTAATTGGAAATTTCCCGAGTAAAGTAAGCAAGGTGAATTTTCAACAGCTAACACGAGCTGGTTATTTGAACACTTCGTATGGTAATTTGCGGGGAGTGAAGAATGAAAAAGAAAATGAAATGAAACGTAGCGTTTAAAGAGGTGGCATGGGGAAGAAATTAACTTTTTAATGAGGGTTTGCCTTACACTCTAAAAAGGTGTTTGTCGACACTCAAAGCAGCTTTTTGTAGATCCACCGAAAGTATTACGTCCTAGACCTTGCTCCACAAATGTTTTTGTAAATTTTTATCCTATAATATATTTGATTACTTCCTTCAGACAGCTTTTTATTTGAATTTACACATTTATAGAAGTATAAAGAACTGAAGTAAACTGCTAATTACAAAAGTAATTAGCTATTGGGTTTACGCATATATATATATATATATATATATATATATATATATATATATATATATATATATATATATATAATCAAACTTATATACATTACATTAAACAACTCTGGACCCAATATGTATTTATCAACACTTGGGATCTGCTTCTGGAACAAATATTTATCAACGATAAAATATGTTTCATATCTTCGTGTTGTAACGCACGTGCAGCCTGTATATATACTGAATTGTAAGATGTGCGATCATCGTATAGATACGTTTAATAAACATGGCTTGAATTTTTAAAATATAAACCATAATATATATTTTTTTGATGTTGAGTTTACTGATGAAAACGTGGTTTAGTAAGTAAATATTACGTACTTTCCCTCCGTTTGCCTTAGACATTGTAAACGTTGATTTAGTCTTCTATCCTGTTGCATAGAAAAATTGCAAACAAGTTAATATAACTGAATCATTTAAGGAAATGTTTGAGTAAATTTTTTCAGGACGTCAGTCGAACGCTTTGTTTAAAAATATATCTAGAAATTTGAGTGTAAAAGTGTGAAATTCCTAATATTTATAAATCCAGGACTTTCCGTTTCACCAAGTTTCGACAGATGAATGTGAGATGGCTCCTGGAATTCTTTGACTTCCTCTATCACTGCTTCAGCACCAAAGTGTGAGGCGTTTGGTACCGTAGCTAAACGCACCTTATCCTATTATCCTTAGGATATTCTAAATGAAATATATTAAAGTTTTTGGTCACTGGCGCATTTCATGACAATATGGGAACTTACATTCCAAATTCTTTTACTTGTTTTCGTAACAATTTATGCTAATAAATATTCCCCTCTCCATTACCAGACACTTAAACCCGTTAGAGTTATAACTACTCAAAATAAACGAATCCTGTTCCTATAGCGACCACCACCACCCAAACGAGGTCGATAATACTCATCGTGGTAAACAGAAAGTATTATAAACCGATTGTTAAACACCTCCTGGATTCGTCTGTCAAGTTCTAGTGTCTGTGACACCAATTAAGTTTTGAGTTTTCAGTCAACATTTGGCTGGATATAATACTGTCTACATCTGTGTCTGCTCTTACAAGATCATATTCGACTGCGGAGGCAGAGTTCGAACTCTCGCTCCACACTGGCAAGGTCACTCTTGCCACTATCAATAAGATATACAAAAATATTCTGCAGTCTAGCACCGTGATTTCTGAATCGTTAACTTCCAGGTCGAAAATTACTTTGAATATCACAATCAACAATCACAGGAATCCAATCCCACCAACACTGAAATCACCTACTGCTGACCGAGATGTAAGTTCCAGTCTAGGAAGCGAACCTAAAACAACGTTATTATTATTAAACCACAGAACAAAATATCCTTTGTGCTAAATCAAAAAAATTTAGCTTGAAAGATCTAAAAAGAGTTTTATAATAGAAAGAGAGGATATTGAAAATCAATAACGGAAGTCTCATAATTCACATTGAATACTCCACAAATATCGGCAATGTTAGAGAACTATTGCAGAAAGGTCCTGGAATCAACACCAAGCTAAATAAACCTAAGAAAATTCGTTGCTGCATCATTTTGTACAATGTAGACTGATATCACAAAGGAAGAAAGCTCAACATACCTTATTACGAAAAATGACAGTATGGAACAGCATAATTTTACAATTGATTTCTCAATACGATCAACTAGGGGCTTCAACTGAGTTATCTCAATGGTACCCTGATCTCTGGATATCTAATTAGACTTTTAAGGATTTATGTAGACTAGCAGAGCCCCATTTCTTCAGCTCTCATGCATAGATTTAAATGCTTTATTACATACCCTTGACAATAGAACGCATTGGATGCATTGATATAGAACCCTTGGATTCATTACTTATCCAGTCTCATTTAAATTCAAGATCCGACTCCTTTAATTCCAGAAGGGACCTTCAACAACAATTTAAGTACTATATTGCATGATGGATTTCCTAAAGGGTATAAAACTTAACACCGATCATTTCCTGGTATCCAACAACCAGCATCGTATGGTCACTGTTCAAAATATCTTAGATTTAATTTGAAATGATGATCTGCATCTGGTTCTAGGAAAGTCAGTTTATCCCCCTATTGGGGTTCTCTCAATTTACGTGAATCATAAACAACTTAAATTATAATATACAATATAGATATTAGAAAGAAGATCCACACAATTATTTTAAGTTTCATATCAATCGAAGGGATTTAGTAGAAATTTTATTAAACAATTTAAACTGAGTATCGGCAAGGTATATTTTCAAACACATGATAACATTGCCGAGATACTGAGCGAATTCAATAGTATTAATTTCTAATAATTATTTAATGATGGGTAATTTTAACTCCCGTTCTAACAAGTGTGGTACGTGTTTAGAACGCGAGGAGCACTCTAATGATAGAGTTTAAACTTACAATAACTTCTCTTGCTAATAATATTGATTGTGCACCCAATTTCGTCTCATATGCTAGCATAGAATGCCCTTAATTAACATTACACAGCTCTGCATTATCAATCCACCCATTAATAGAAAGGTCTTGATAGTGAATCTTACAGTAACCTCAGATTTGTGTGTGTGGAGATGGCGCTTGACTCGTTTATTTCTAGCAAATTTAATTTAAAACTTAATTAATCATTAAAAAATTTCTTATCCCGTTGTATCAAATCCTCTTGTACAATATTGCCACCAATATTGAAAATAAAAATGATGTTAAAACATGTTTTAAAACTATAAATCATAGTTTAAATATACGCCTTCTCTGAACATAAAAATTATACAAATATAATTGAAACTTTTGCTGGTGGACAAGATAATGTACATCCTCTCTTAACCTTTTAACCACTCATTTACAAAACAGAAAGAGCGAACAATAAAGTCAAACTAAGTAAGGACAAACACATTTCTTGGTATAAACTTGTACTAAGTATCATGAAAAATGTGGACTGACATTCAAACTAGCATATAATAAATTTCTGAAACTAATAATCATATGATACAACTCAATAATTACCTTAGCTCAGACTTAATATAAAATACAGAACTTAATGGATTCATGTTTTGGTCCGAATAATAAGAATTCCATTAACATTTCCTTTGGGTCGCAATCCGAACACGTAGATGAATACATAATACTAAACTATGAAGAAATATCTCTGCTAATTTCCAGAATACTTTAGAAATGCAAGTCTCCTCGTTCAAGGCAATGTGAGATCCTGTACACCTTATAGACTGATATGTTGCTTTCCGATTCTAGAGGAAATACTTGAGAGACATTTCGTTAAAAAGCCTGTTTGTAAACTGCAAATCCATGTTATAATACATCCTCCCAAATATTGATTCCGAGAATTCTGAGAAGGTGGTCCACAATATACTAGATAAAATAAACACTTTCAAAGCACACAAAACATTTCTCTTATTACTATTGATATAACGGTAGCCTTTGAAAGCATGGACTGGGTTATTTTAACTGAAATACTTAAAACTAAAATATACCCAAACACATTCATAAGTTTTGTTCTTTGTAAATTATTTACGTAACAGAAAATGTATATTTTTAAAGATAGACTAACCACAACAATTAAGAAATTTACTAGATATACCCCGTTGGGTTGAATCTTAGCTACGATACTCTGACTTTTCTACTTCAGTAGTACATTAAAAATTAACAACTTTAATTGATGGACTTTTGTCGGTGGTATTCCGATTGTGATATCTGGAGTCACAGGTAATCAGAAACACATATTAACTTGTTATTTTTATTAGCACCAAACACAAACAATTAAGACAAATTTCTAGAATAAATGCTAGGGTGTTGCATAAAGAAAGATCGTAAACTAAAAAAAAAAAAAAAAAAAAAAACCATTTAAAAAATTATCGAACAACCAATTAAAATTACTAAGCATAAAAAAATACTTAGGATGGATTATAGATAGCATGAGACTGCATGGGAGCCCATACATTAGTTATCTATCAGAGAAATGCTTTTTGATAATGAAAGTTCATAAATTTACTGGTAAAAATTAGAGTATGGATTCCTTACAAAGAAAAAAACTTTTAAACTATGATACTTCAGTCTCATAAAAAACCTGAGGCTGGGTTTGGATAAAAATTGAACCACCATCGCAGATTAATAAACTCAATTACTTACAAAAAATATTTATAGCCTATATCATAAATCCAACAGATGTTTTTTATATAATTCTGTGTATTCCATCACACATATATTCGTAGTGAGACTTTATAATCTATATAAGATATTCCATTAATCTATATAAGATATGTTGGAAAAGGTGTGATACGTGTACGATCGTAGATGCTACCCCTCGCAATAGACTTAAGTATACCTTAAAAAGTAATTATCTCAGTAAAATCCTTTTTGGAGATAAAACGTTAAGTACACACTATGAAATTTGCAAAGACAGGTCCAGGATTAGAGACAACGTGGGCTCATAACTGTAAAATTTTAATAATTACTAATCAAAATCTTCTATTATAAAATAATAAGTTTAACTACCATTTTTCAGGCTGAACTCTTCGCCATTTTTAAGGCTATATAGTGGGCCAAGACAAATGAGTCGGTTAATATTCCATCTAACAGCAGAGTGCAATTATAATGCTTAAAAACCACTCACAACGAATCCCACACTTTAAGTAGCATGAAGGCAAAAATTTTAACAGAGAAGGATCGGTTTGGTTTGGGAATGGGTTAAAACCCACTCTGGCATCAGAAGTGGCAGCAAAATAACCAAGCGTCCGCTTATAGGAGGCGCGAATGTCAAACTGGAAAATTTCCGTTCTGAATGTAATTTGTAGTTTTCTTCTTTTTATTATTATTTTTGTTTAATATTACTTATTTCATTTAATTTTATTATTTTTATTTTATTGGAGTGGACGTGGGGACTCTGGTATGCGGAGTCCTTAGAGTTCCACGGAGTGAAGATTGAGAACCACTGATCTAATGAAATATATCTTACCACAGCGATTCCACCCACTTGTTCCGTCTAAGTGTGGGTAGCGTGGGCTTAGAAATTTAGAACCAGTTGGCTACAGAAGAGAAGATTATTTTTAATCTTGCCCGTCAATTAGTCCATATTAGAACTCGTGGTTTCTTCCAATATCATGGTATTTTTATTCAGCATGAAAACATGAAATTGCAAGCACATGCTCCGTCTGTTTCATTAGAAGGTCGACGACTCAACGCGAAAGTGTGTGTTTCTTTCTTTCGGGGCCGACCAACCGGTCTTAGCCTCTAGATTGGAAGGTTCCTGGTTCGAATTCGGGTCGGTGCATGGATGTAAGTGTATAAGGTACAGCTACACTCTACGTTTATGAGTGATGGCAACGGCTTGTCGATTTTTTTTGGCGCACTTCTTGTAGCGAGTTACGATAAATTAAGGCCACCCATCTTTCGTTACGGTTTTCATGGCAACCCCGGAAAACGGAAAATTTCAATTTTCATTTTGAATATTCTAGAAAGTTCTTCCAAAATCCGTTAAAGTCGTTTGATTTCATTGATTCGTTTGAAATCTTTTCTTTACTCCTATTGGTTATTTGGTTTTTAAAATATCCTTTGATTGCATTGGTCCTTTTAAATCGTTTTCTGTGATACTAGTGGTCCATTTATTTGTATTTTGACAGTTGTGGAATATTTATTTTAATCTAATAGTTTTAACGAAATGATTAAGAAATTTGTTTTTTTTTTACCATTTTCGTTTTCATTATTTTTTTACTAAAGAATTCTGACGTTATCAGGCTGTATTATTTTTTTCTTTTTTTCTTTTGTAAATCTTTTTCTTTTTTTAATATGCTCGCTGTATTTAGCGTAATTGATAAGTTTCAAGGCATTCTTACCCAACATTCGTAGTTTAGTTTCACTGCTGGTTCACAAAAATGTGTTTTGAAATGTGCTTAATCTTACTACTTTTTGTGAAAGTTTTAAAAATATATACTTTTTTCAAAACGTTCTGAACTGTGTTTAATAAGTGTGTTGTAAAAAGAAAAAAATTTGTGATAGAAAAAGAGTTGGGAAATAATTATTTCCTTGGCGACTTTAGCAGTTCGCCAAAAAATTCGCCAAGGCCGTTGCCATCGCTCTTAAACGTAGAGTGTAGCTGTTCCGTGTATAATGTAGAGGCGGGAGGTTCACCTTAATATTTTGACAACGTCTATACATATAACAAGCGCTATTATTATAAGTTTCAATGTACAACTGCTGTAACGGTCGTAATCATAAATTCTGTCTTGGCGTGATTCTTATAACTTTCTAAATTCTATCTCTGCGTGGTCATGGTACAACTGCTGTACCGGCCGTAGTCTAAAGGTTAAATTTGCCGTGGCCGAAAGTCCTCAAGTTGGGTTGGTGTGGAAGTTAGGAGAGTGGGGAGCCAGCTCAGGTTTTGACTCTTCATCTAACCGTAGTTCTATATTACGTGGTGTTGTCCTCTTATCTTTCATTTAGGGGAATGATACCAGGCAGTCGTCAGTAATCCGTTGTGTTGTTCTAGAACGACGTTGATTGAAAATTATCTAATTATTATCTTTCTTTCTGGGAACGTATATCTATGTTTGTGTGTGACACTATTGGGTGATTTCTACTTTTAACTAAATCACTTGACGTAATTATCTTCCAAAAATCACATTTCCATCTGTATATGACTAGAAAGAGAGATGATGCTACCAGGTTGGTAGAATACGTGATTCTTATGGCGTCTTTCTGTGATCGCTCGATATGCTTCTACTTCAGCTTGCAGCTACCACAAACTATCGCCTCTGCCTCAGCCAATGTGAAAGAGGTATATTAATCACCAACTATTCGATGCTTTATGGAAGTTTGCGAGAATCATATTCGAGATCTGTTTAAGTAATATGAGTGTCTGTAAGTTTGTCTTTCTCGAACAAAACTGTTGTTAACGTACAAATATATTAATTTTAGAAATTATGAACTTGATTTCCATCCTTTCATTATCAATATAATCTAACTTTTTTGCGTGAGTTCAGAACTGTAGGCTGCAATTTCCTGCTATCTATACACTATAAATTCTAAAAGTAATGGTTATCAAATGAAAACTGAAAAGTTTTAATAATTGACTGAGAGCTACACAATTGTGTCGAAAGCACTCTAAGAAGTTTTATTCTTTAAAAAGAATGTGTTGCAATGTTTCCTCTTCGACCAAGGAACAAAGAACCTCTCAAGTTCACAAACAGAAGCACTTGAATGGAACGGAAACCCAATCTGGCTACGACTGCGAAAGGCGCTGTAGACCGAGAGAAACCCATTAACGAGTCAAACATGTCATCTAATTAACTTTGCAATACAGTTCACATCCCTTAATAGGCATCAACTTTAGCAACCACCACGTTCACCGTCGACTTCTCATATTTCCTTTCGAGAGAGTATCATTCATAGATGACATTGTCATGTGTCCTAACACCAACAGCGAGTATATTCATGTAATCAAACACTAAAAATATCGGAATGCACATATTGTCAAGAGAAATGGGTTCTGGTATATTTTATTAGACAATTCATAGGTGTTGACAAACATTTGGAATATCCTTTTCTCGTTCCTTTTCCCATTTTTTAATTTTTAAGGTTGCTATTTAAGTGGAACTTATTAATTATTTGATAGAATTTTAACTTTGCATTTTACATATTGTCAAGAGAAATGGGTTCTGGTATATTTTATAAGACAACTCATAGGTGTTGACAAACATTTGGAATATCGTTTTCTCGTTCCTTTTCCCATTTTTTATTTTTAAAGGTTGCCATTTAAGTGGAACTTATTAATTATTTGATAGAATTTTCCCCAACAAATAAAAAAAAACACGACCAAATTAAACCTTACAAGGTTTAACCACGTAGTTTTTAAGTTAACGACTGCGTCGAAACATAATCCAATTAAGAGTGGAGCTGTACTTAAAAAAGAAAAAAAACTCTACCCTCAAGCGTATTATACAATTAAAAATGTGTCATTTCACGTGTTTTTTACCACACAGTACAGAGAAAGATAAATTATTAAGGAACAAGCCTTTTTCAAAGTTTTTTTGGCTTCAGTCAATTAATATTAAATTCGTATTATCTTGTTACTTTCCACTGGATGTGATGAAATTAGTTTACTTAGGTAAAAATGCAAACAGATCCATGATTCAACAGTAAAAAAAAATTATCAATGTATTTTTGTTTATTAAAAAATATGCCTTCCAGCATTCTTATTCATCCATCCCTTCTTATTTAGACCTGGTTGGATGAATAGGGATTAGCAATTTGAGGGTTGTGAAATTTTTTTCACGAGATAAGAATTTTTTATAAAAAAAACACAACACACATGGAGATTGCATGTTGTATATATGAGATCATGGCTAACTCATAATGTGAAAAAAAATTGAGAAAGACAGTTTAATAAGAGAGCTGATTCAAAGGATAATGCTTGCATTTATTCGTTATTAAGCAGTTGATACTTATATATGCAACATGATGCAATCGTTATAACAAAAGACATGGATGTACTGTATTTTAGAAACACATTGAGGTATTTACAAAATTATATGCACTTAAGTCTTAACCCTGAAAATGACAATCTTTTTGTTGCTCTATTTTGAAGCAATTTGTCTGTATGACCAGAAAGGCATTTGTGGTGATATGTAATCATGGCCCCGCAAAAATCGAAATATAAGAAAAGGAAAAATGTATGAAACATGTGACAGAACAAACAACAGCCAAGAAAAGAGGAGGTCCATTTAAATACTTGGAACTGGACATGATTGCCTTAAAGCACACCTTGAAGTGCACAATCAGGAACTTGCGCCAGTGGAGGAAAGTGGATTTCTGTGTTTTATTAATAGATTGATCGTCAAAATGTTCAAAAACGACAATTAAAACCCATAAAATGGACTTAATAATTAAAATTTCAAGTTTTAAAATACCGAAAAGTACGGCAAAAGCACATGACCTCAAAACGCTACGTGATCTCATTGTGCACCACAATGTAATGTTTACGTTTGTCTAGAGCGTTGAAATTTCATATTGCTTGCTCTTTTAATTTTTAAACAATCAATTACAAATTTTTTTTTGCCATTTCCACGTCACAATAAAAGTAAACAAACAGTCATAGCGCATAGTGACGTCACAAAAAGCGGCGTAGGAAAACTAGGGTTTTTGAGATGAAGTAAATAGTGCGAACTTTAAATTCTTTTATTTTACCTTTTCGGGCTATAAAAGTAAAACAGAAAAGATACTTTCCATCATATTTTTTTATTTTTTTTGTATTATAAAAATGTAAACAAAAAACGTGCAAGTTCTTCATTTGCCGTGCTATTTATTCCAGCATGTATATGGACCACCTCAACAACAGGCCCGTACTAGATCTACTGGTATGCCAGATATAAACTGATGAGCTGAGTCATTACATTTATAATTGTAACAACAGTATGCTCTTGAATCCCTTATGTTACAACATCTAATTCTGTTCTTGAATGAATTTTAAGCGAATTAAAAATAATTTTAAAGCGAATTAAAAATAAATGTTTCATTCGCTTTTACTCGAGTCACTTTGATTTAACATAAGCGGGTCAAGCCAATTTCTAAACATTTTTTTTATCTAAATTCTAAGAAATGTTTCCTATATTTGTGGGATAGTAGTATCATTTCTATATTACACGCACTAATTAAGAACGTGTTGGGAAATTTCAACGTGAACTGAAGTTGTTGACAGGCTCGTACTGAGAATTATATAACAGCTTAACAAAATACGAACACAATTACTAATAACTGAATTCGTTCATAAAACCGATGAAACATCAGCAATTGAGCAGATTCTTGCATATTTTGCTCAAGATATCACAGAAACAAATTCATTTATTGAAGAAGAGGATGATGTCCATAACAATTCTAGTGATAGCAGTGATATTCCAGTCCTATTGTAGTTAGAAGGTGAAAATAAATCATTTCTTGTGTGTAAAACAGATTTTGTTTTTATCCACGACGAATTTTTCCATTTAGAATGCAAATTTACTTTAGTACATTTTTATTACATATTATATGTGTATCCTGTTGAAATAAAATAATAAACTTAAAGCGAATATTTTCATATGGTTTTATAATTATTGTTAGT
Organism: Metellina segmentata; assembly: GCA_947359465.1. Classification (NCBI taxonomy): domain Eukaryota; kingdom Metazoa; phylum Arthropoda; class Arachnida; order Araneae; family Tetragnathidae; genus Metellina; species Metellina segmentata. The sequence continues at coordinate 32,336,759 of OX375878.1, read as the reverse complement.
GGTTTTTTAGACCCGGAACCAATCTTCTTTTCTTCCATTGACACGACTTTTTTTACACGAATTCTTTTATGATGTATTGTTCAGGATCGTATCCATTGTGTAAAAATAGAATTAGGTATACTGGAATAATATGTAGAGATGTGCAACCTTAGACAACTTTTAAAATATGATTCAGTACGCTGATTAATAGTTTGAGATTTGTTGAAAAACGAATGAAATTTTTTTGTGTGCCATTCTTTCGAGTCACTGTTTATTTTGTGGACGTATTGTGTATGTTTCTAATGTTTCAGTTCTTTCATTAATGTAAACTTTAATCACTTTTTCAAGAAAAGTTTCTGTTCTTGTTTGAGTAATTTATTTATAATGACATTTTCACGGTCGGGAGCCTACGTAACGATGCGTTTCGCCTTTTGTATCAGTGTATCTCTTGTAGCTCTAGTGTTTCTTTCCATTGAAAAGAGTTGACAACGTTCCACGAAATACTTTTTATTGGACTAGGATTATATTGTTCAATTTAAGGTATAACAAAACTAAAGATATCAATGAATCATAAATACCAATCAATAATAATGGCAATGAGAATCGAAACTTTTAATTTCATGAGCTCAATAATCATTTAACCGTCCATGTGGTTTCAATGGTATATCTCGTCTATGACGATATATCTTAAGGTATATTCAATTTTGTGTTGATGGATCAAAATCTGCTGGGTTTTGTTGATAATGAGATACCCCATTGAGTCAACAGTCGGGATTGCAATGCGATCCACCGGATCGGATCCGGCGGATATATTGGCCGGCATCATTTGACTACCTACAGGATCCGATAAAACCGAATTTTTTACAAATTAAATAATCGATTGTTCAAACTCAACTTTAAAATCGCAAAATCGTTTATTAAGCAATCGATTGTGAATTAATCGATTTTATATTTTTAAGTCATCAGTTTGGAGAATTCTAGCAAAAATAATAAATTAAATGATCTATAATATTTTTTTTTTATGAAGAGGAATTAGAAAAGCAAATTCTGCAAGAAAATGAAGACTGTTGCAAAAAGACAATCTTTAGAAAAGAAACAGATTTTGAGAAAATACTGAAGAAAGAAATGACATCATATGTATGAAATGGAGTCAAAGGAAAATATTTGTCTCTTATGTATGACTACTTAATGACGGTTAAACCAACTAGTGTCGAAGCTGAGAGGGACTTCTCGGCCGATAGTTATACTTGCAGTTCATTGAGAAGTAGGTTGCGGGTTGTCACATTTAATACGATTTGTTTCTTTAGATCGTTCTTTCAAAATCAAAAGTGATTTTCATTAATATATAACTTTGATTTAAGTAATTAAGAATAATTAAGAGTTTCCTTGTTTTTTCTGTTGACCAAAATCTGCCACTGATTAGATTTTTATGTTAGTATGAGACAAGGTTAGGTACAATTTATATATAATTTCCTCAACGACATTAGAGATTACTTAATTTTAGATAAATAGAAAAGTACTACGTTTCAAACAAACATGTTTATTGGTGTGGAAACTAGTAAGTCTTATCATCATCAAGTCGTTTAATACTTACTACTAGTAGTTACTATAAATAATTGTTGGTGACTGATTTCCTACCAATGGATAAGTATTAATAAAGTTGAATTTCTAATGCTAAAATAAAAGTTTTGTTCGTCAATTTGGAATAATATCCTTTTTAGGTAATTTCACTCAGCCGATTTTGAAAAAATACATACTGGTTAGATAGACTTATTACCAAAGTTCCAATACGGCCGGTTCCCGTCCGATCCAGCCGAATTAATGTCAATCCGGCCGGATTGAAAATCGTAGCGGATTGCAATCCCTTGTCAACAGGCAGTAGAGTTCCGTTTCAATAGAAAACTCTCGTCAAAATATTCCTTAAGCAGATATATTGCTTATTTGTGTTAGAAAATTATAATATTGAAAACAAATACTCACACAATATATTATAAATAAAAAAACGTCATCTTAGAGACTAGGATTGGATTATAACATGCTCAAATAAATCAAGTAATTGAAACAGGAAAGTAATTCAGTTAAAAAAAAGCTTAAGTGTAAACAAATATAAAATAACTCAGATTCCATTATTTTTTTTAAATTTGATGCTATTGTGCATGGAATACATTTGTTTACAAGTCGTAATTTTCAAATAAATATGCTTACATGAAATAAAAAGTGACATAGCATTTAAATATTAAAATTCCAAATTTTTTAGCCTCTTGGATAGAAATGTCATTGAATTCTTTAAAAGCTTTTACCAACACATTTTAAAGGAATTAAAAAAAAAATCTGTTTTCAATGAAAAAAAGAAAGCATTACAAGCACGTAATTTAGAATATAGATAAAATAAAACATATATTTTATCCATGGAAATAGATTCAGATGTAATTGTGTCACAACATAAAACAATTCTTAGGAATAACTTTTGGTATTTTAATGCATTTATTAGTCGCATATAAATCTTTGTAAGAATAACAAATTTGTCTGAAATGTAGTTTTTATACACATAACAGCTTATGTTTGTTGTTTACGAAACTATCCCTTTCAACAACTTGCACTGAGCTCTTAAAAAGATAATTAGTACGTCAAGACTTAGGATGGGCTTATGAAAATTGAAATATAAAGAAATCGACCACTAAATGATTTATTTGGAAATGGCAATTAATAAGTGATAGCAACATCATTTAAAATAACGAAGAAAAAAATGCAACGTAATTCAATGCGACAGCCATGGTAATTACCATGACTAAGCGACTTTCGTTAGCAACAAACCCAATAATTTCATACCATCCATTTCTGCAATCTTGTATTCTGTGTAAGAAAAACAACTCTTAGGTCTAGAGATAACTAAAACAACTAGAGATCGTAGACTAACGAAACCAGTTGATAGTGAGTGAACTAAGACAACCATAAAAGTTTATTATCTGCTTAATTATTAAACACACGTTTAAATAGTCACGAGTGTTTCAAAACTAAACCGTAGGTGAATGCTTTACTCATTAAATTTGGAATATATGACACCGTAATACACCCATACTAACATACATGACAATCCGATTTACTAATGAAATCATAAAAAATTGGGAAGAGACAATTAAAAAGAAATATACTTTATCTTTACTCAAACATTTTATACCATTTTTTCAGAAGCATTTTGTACGTCAAAGAAATAGTTTTAAAGTTTCATCTCCCTAGGCAGATTACACAAATCCTTTTTTTAGAAAAGAGATATAAAAACCGTTAATATCTGTCTCATTAGTTTAGATAAATTTTTCCTCGATTTTCGCTGAGTTTTTGTTCAGTTTGTTGAACATAGCATGATAATTTTTTTAAATAACTAGAGATGGGCATAATCGAGTACTTTTAAGAGTCGAATAATTGGCATTCTAGTATTTTCAATTAGCGAAAGCATAAAAAAAACAATTAATTGATAGTAAAATTCAGCCAATTACTATTTAAGACATATAAGAATAACACTTCGCTGTTTGGTTATTTACAGCATTGTAACTATTCCTCTGTATTTTTAACATAGTGGATCGAAATACACATCAGCAACAGGAAGATATCGGTGGATTATTGTAACGTTATTTGTTTGATATGAATGATAATATAAAATAAGATATTTTACATAAAGGGAAAACTTTTGACACAGAACGACATTAATGCAATGCAATGAAACTGCTACTTCGGTATTCAAATCCTAAAAATGAATAATTTGGTATTCGAATAGCTAGGATGAATATTTTGGCATTTGAATAGAAATATGAATACTTTGATATTAGAATTTGTACGAGGAATACTTTGGCATTACAGTATATTGGTGTTTGTGTACTTTGGATGAATACTACTCTATTCGAATGTAACGAAAAGTAAACGGTTAAAGCGAATACTTTTCAAGTTTACATATACGAGTTCTTTTGCATTCGAACATTCCATATCAAGAAGTAACTTCGCAGTGCAATTTTATTTGGATGAGAAAGATAAAAGCAAATTTTGCCAAGAACCAGTAATATGTTTCAGAATAAGTGGAAAATATACTTATTTAACCTTATTTTTATATCTCCCTTTTACGACATAGTTGCAACGTAGGAATTAAAAAAACCCAAATAAGAAAATTAAACTAAAACATTAAAAAAAAATTTATTTACAATCTTAAGAATAATATTTTAGGTATTAAAGTAGCGTGGAAACGCAACAAAAAATTTTTATTCCACAAAATAAATTGATAAATGGTGAGCTTGATTCTACATTTCAAAATTTTTTTAATAATTTGCCATCATAACATGTCAGGAACCCTCTAGTAAGAGGAATTTAACTTTTAGAATTGTTTAGAAACTTAATTCACCTTGACAGCACAACAAGAATTTACTGAATTGAGGTTTCTTTGAAGTTCATTTTCTATTTTTTTTGCAGATTTCTTTCCTATTTCATTTATCGGATCTTAATCATCATCATCGGATTTTGCTTTATCTCCCTGGGATTCAAGTGGCTTACTCGTTAGAGTTCTGCGTTTGCGAAGATTACAGATACGGAAAGTTCCGTAAAAGGTTTAGTTTTAGTAAAGTTAACTTCATATATCGGTTTATATTTTATTTCACGTTAGATTACTAGTTTGCTATTTATTTGCTTAAATGATATAAAACATTTTGGGTAACCAGATTGAAGCAAGAAACCATTATTAAGGGTTTGTCATACTACGAATTTTTTAAGATTGAAGATGATATATTGTGAATACAATCTGGTTACAGAAAGCAAAAAGACATTCTGGGAAATAAAAATCAGCACGGAAAAGGAAATATGAGCAATATTAGGGTATAAGTCAGTAGTTCTCAAATTTTTTGAGAACTACACACAAAATTCTAAGAAATAATGAGCAAAAAAAGCATAGAAATATAGAGATAGCTGTAAACTACTTCATATCTTTATTCATCATTTGCTTTCTGTTGATGAGAAACATAAGCCTGACGTGTTTTTACGATTTCTTCAATGTTGAATACTATGCATGATAAGCATTTCTCATTTGTCTTAACTTATCAATTAATTTTTGAACCCCCACACATATTTATCTGGGATTTCATAGGGAACATCTAGGCGTGTCGCTAGGGGGTCATTCTACCCAAAATGAGCAAATCGACTTTTATGAATCCTCGATTTTAATGAAAATTAATTTTTAAAAAGATTGCATATAGTAAGGAGTAACTACCAAATATTAGGTGTCCAAAATGTATATATTATTTTTTATCGCATTTTGAAGTTCTTGGTCACACAAATGTAGATTTTTTTAAGCACTAACAATAGCCTGTTTGAGACCCTATAATTCAATAAGTTATTCACAAAAATTATAACTTTTTATATTGTTACATTCTACAGTAAATGGTCTTTTAGGAAATGTCAGAAAATAGTTTTATATCCGTCACTGCTCATTCTCAAGGATGAACGAAGATAGAGATTTTGCCTATTTGATACAAATTTTAAATTGCTCTAGCACCTCTAAAAATAGGGAAAGATCGTATCAAAAGTTATTCTTAACAAAGCACTTATTATATCTAAAAGTTCGGTATCATTTAGTGATTGTGTTTCTATTCCTTATTTAAGAATAATAATAATAAATAAGTAAAATAATTGAAAACAGCGATTTTTCTGTATTTTAAATACAAATTTTACTGTGAAGGACAGTTTCGAAAACCTCACAAATTTTCATTTTATGTGTCAAGATGTTTGTTATCAGTCCTGAAATTTCTATCATTGTAATTCGTTAATTTTCGTTCCAGGAAAATTTTTAACTAGATTGAAACTATCGTTTGATTTTATCGCATGGTAAATAAAAAAATACGGGAACACGCCAGTTACACATCCATTCCCGCCTTTGAAAGAGATGCTATTGCATTCAAGGGAAGATACCGAATAAATAAACACTATTAAAATAATTATGGTTATAAATGTGCTTGGTTTGCTAAACCAAAAGCTTTCGAACACCGGCGAATGTTCTATTCGAAACTAGACGTGTTCCATCAATGACCGCAGCCATTACGGGAACGGGTAACTATCATTGCTACATTCCTATTCCCGATTGTGCGTCACAAATTCGTGTTTCATTTTTGTCACAATAACCAGCAAAAGAAGTAAATAATTTTAAAAGAATTATGAAGCACAATAAAATCATGTTTCAATTATAGAAGATGCAAAATTTAACGTGGTAGTTTTACCACATAGTGAATTTGAAAAGGTAATTAGTTAAAAGTCATAATATCTATGTTACAAAGTTGAAATTTTTAAGCTTGTTTAGACACTGATTTTTTCTGCTTTTATTATTCATTTTTTAATTTAAAAATGAATTATTTGAATTTTCTTTGTTGATTTAGGGTATCATTATCTGTATTTAATTTCTCTATTATAATTGAAGTTCTCGTAATGTACACAGACTAGGAAGCAAATGTTGTGATTTTGAATTTATTTTTGTTGCTATAGTACTCAGATTACAATCTCGAATATTTTTTTTTACAAGTAGTAAACATATATTAAACTGTATTACTGTGAAATGTCGGTTTTATCAAAGATGTCTTTCATTTGATTTCTTATGCCTATTTAGAGTAGAAAATTGTTATTTTCTCGTTAGCTATTTTGAAGATGAAAGAATTAAAATGCAACTTCCAAACTCTATCAGTAATATTATCATACCTAACACTGTAACTGGCATAAATTTAAAATACTAAGTTAATATGTTGTAAAATTTCTTTAGCCCATAGAAATGTTTTTTAATTCTGTAAAAAATGACAATTTTCTTTTTGTTTTGTAACTAAATTTCAGATTAAATATGATGTTTAAAATTATTGTTGGAGGGTGAAAGTGAAAAAAAAAAAAAACTCAATTTTATACAGATTATAAAGATGTAAAACATGTTTGTCGACGTTAAATACTTTTTGAGAAACAGAACATCAAACTTGCAACATTAAGCGATCTCACAACTACTATTTAAAGTTCTAATTCCTTAAAATGTCTCAAACTTCGAAATTTTTTTATTATGAACCTAAATGTTTTGGATATTGTTATTTATGTATAAACTAAACCCCTGTACCAAATTTCATGAAAATCCATTACCATACGACCCCAGGTTTTTCCTGATTTTTGCTGATTTCACGTGGAATGACCCTAGGGCACATCTAGGCATATCGCTAGGGCGCATATAGTGACAAAGAGGCAAGACATGACTAATGGACTGTAAATGAGAGAATGGGATAAAACTAAAGCAGGCGTATAGAATGTAACTGTGATATCAAGATTGAGGTGAGGATTTTCCCTTGCGCATTTGATTGGAGAAAATAATTAATACTTGTAAATGGAAATAAAGTTCTGTTACATGATTAAATTATTCCATTTAGAGAACGAAATCAATTTCTTGATAATGGATTGAACTAACGTATGAACTGTAAGTAAGAACACTGTTACATCAATACATATAAGTAATTAACCAAGGAAAACCATCTAGTACCAGTGGAAAAGGATTCAGAAGATTTCCGCTCATGAACAACATTTTTTTAAATATTTGACAGCAGATGGAGTTTTAAAAGAGAGTGATGGAAGATCACCAGGTGTTTAATGAGTCATGCAAACGGTGTTCAGAATTTTACGCGAAAAAAGTAAAATATAGTCTATACGTTGTAATACACGATGAGAAAAGTAAGTAGACGTTTCCATTTTTTAAGTAAATAGAAATGTATGAATTTATCTTATATGACCAGAATATCTATATACTATGATTCCGAATCATGTATTACTATTAGATACGCAACGTTTCCCTTTGAAAATTAGTGGATTGACACGAATAGATGATGTAAGAGTAGAGGTATTAATAAAAAACTTAAAACCTCTTTACAAGAAACCTGATAATATAAAACATTTTATGGAACATATAAACTTTAAACCCTAAAATATATTTATTTCTCTATGGACGTGAAACTTGGATGGTATTTTGTTATTGTATATATATAAATAATAGCAAAATACCATCCAAGTTTCACGTTAGCTATGTCCAAATCTCGTCTGCAATAATTATCTTTTTTTCCATATTGCAATATAAGATGATTTTTTAAAAGGCAAAATTTCTATAAAGTTTGCTAACATCCAGATATACATACTTGATTGTTAAGAGATAAAAAAATAGTTAATTAGTTAGATAGTTAATTGCTACAAAACCATTCTGGATTCTGGAAAACCTTTATACACGAAATGGTACATAACTTGTTTTACAGTAAGTTTTTAATTCTTTTTGTGCACATCACACACACACACACACACACAATGTCTGTCATAAAGTATTGAAATACTGGCAATATGAACTAATTTTACTTAATGTACTCCATGTTGATTTTCTGAAGCATATAGAAACAACCCAGTCGGTGTATCTTAATTCTTCAGTTATAAAAGCGTGACGCAATCATAAAAATTATTTAGTACATTAAATAAATCTAATTGTTTTTGTTTAACATATTTTATATATTTAAAAAATTAAAAAATATATATATTTTACCATGTGTTTATATTTAAGTATTATTTTTACAGGTCTAGCGTTTACAATGTTTGTTGGCTTTATGATTTGATATTTTTTTCTTTACCCTTGATCAAAATAAGATAAGTTTTATGATGTCCTCCGTGCGAAAAATATTTAGAAAGAGTGTCACGTTATCATGAATGTTCTTCCGCGACTAACCGAAACTCTGCAGTTTGTTGTCATGAGCAACGGTGCTGTTAGCATGATAGTTGTGGGAATTATGGTGAACCGAATTTCACATACATGTCTCATAACTTTGGTTTGACTAGTCTTAAACGTTGTCTTTTTTAATCTACCTAACTTTAAGTTCAGTATTTTCCAGGCCTTTGTACTCTATACCAATGGTGTTGTGCCGTGCCCTATCAAAAACTTCATTTTCTTTTTTGTACAAGACATCTAGGGTCAGGTGAGGGAAAGTAGGGTTAAAATCAAGCTTTTTTTAGAAGCCACTAAAACCAAACTATTAAATTTATTATAATGAAACTTTTGATGCATTTTACTATTATGAACATTGTATTCATATAGATTAAATATGAACCATAACCATTCAATTTTGTTAGATTGTTTTCTCAGAGTGATACATTTAAAAGAGCATGTTTTGATAGCCCCACTTTACCCCATGGTTGGGGAAAACAGGGGTAGTTCTAAAATTAGTGTATACTATTGGATAACAGCCATAACGGAGTTGTCCGTGGTGTTGGTTTGCTTTTGGAACCTTTTCAAAACCTTTTCATTGGTTAAAACCTCACCAATCTTGCTCTGTACACTTTTTCGCTTTTTCTTTGAATTCTCAATCGCTAAAACAGTATTTACAGATGGAGTTTGAGAGAGTTTGCACTATTGCTTTCTTTAAATCCTTTATAGTCACGAAAAACTGCTTCAGAGGATACAATGCTTGTGGAAGAATCAGTTCTTGTATGCTCTTCGTTTTTTATCTTTACTGTAATGAGAATATGGTGCTGGATGTCATTTCTGTTCAGAGGATAAAGTCCAGCTCCTTTAAATCCACTTACATAATATTACTTCATTCTTTCAGACAACTTTTTCGAGAGAAATGGAAGTGATGCTTTCGAAGCATTTTGTAATCTGCTTTCTCTAAACAATGTTTCAAAATCTACTTCCAAGCTTTTTTAATAGGAGAAAATACTCCAACATGTAATGGTTGTAGGGTATTAGACACTTACTAAAGTTAACACAGGTAAAAAATATCCCTATCATACAACACTCAACTAAGCCTAACCAAAACCCCAAATTACCCACTTCAGAAAACAATTCATAATAAATAGAATTATAAAATGTATTCTTATCTTTCCATGTAGATCTGTTCCTTAGATGTTCCTCTACAAGTCTGAACTAAAATTAATAATTTTTGCTAATTAATAATGATTTTAGAAGAACGTTCATCAGCAGCTTAAACTAATATACCATGTGCAATAAGCATATACAAGATAGTTTGTAAACATTAAACTTCTTACCAGTTTCTTAAACTAAAATACAAATTTTTGCCATAATCTCAATATATGTCTCTAAAAAAGAATTAACTATTTTAATTTAAAAAGAGAAAATAAGTGTTTTTTAATATAACCCCAATTTACCTTACCTGACCCCATTTCTTCAAATGTATCTTTTCTTGAAATAATTTAAGTTACAATCAGTTCAATCGTCTCACAAAGTCAATTCGTCCCAGATTTGTATTGCTTTATCTCTAAATTACACTTTTGTTCCGGTTGTCATTTTTCACAACAAAAGCAATTTAGACTTTTTTTAGATTTATTCAGTTGAAACGTGTCGAGCTTGATTTCGACTAATTTTCTTTCTTCCTGGATTCCTATTCGCTAAACAAGTTTAAAAGTTACTTGAATAAGGCTTGAATTAAAATGTTTTTTTTTTTTTTTTTTTTTAAAGTTACAAGTCAATTGGTAATCTCATGAGCCTTTTCAATGAAATGTATTGAAGATTTTTTAAATTCATTTCCATAATTAAGCTACAATAACTTTAGAAAATATTCTTCAAAAGTAACTTAATTTTCTTTCCAACCAATTGCAAGGTTTTCAACTGCGTTTTCTTGAAGCAGTCGAGAAAAGAGTGTATCAGTAGACTCCAAATCATAGTGGAATCCCTTAAAATTAGTATGTTGGCCGACTGGCGAAGGAGGACGGAGGCATGCCCCAGGATGATAAACATGTTACTTATCAGCTGTCTAATGGGGAGTTATTCAATGCAATTAAATTAAACGTGACGAGTGAAAATCACATAACAGGCTGTTGTAAAATATTTGGAGCCACTTCCGACGAGGTCAAATCTCAGAAAGCGACTTAAAAGCAAATTTTAGATCGATGACAGGTCATGATACTTTACAGATATATCCAAATAAAGACATAATGAAGGTAAAATCGATGAATCATGTCTGCTCTGGAACTCCAATGTAATTAGAGCGGTTATTCAGTTAAAAAAGCTGTGAGAAGTTATCTGCTATTTTTGTGTTCATGTTTTTCATCAAATGGGCTGAAAACGTGTTCTGTTGGACGGTAAAAATATAAATTAACAACCATCCATCTTGTAACACAGAAGACAAAGTCAACTTTTAGAATAATTATTGAAAACTTGTGACAGCAAAATAAATATTAAACTTTAGATCGTAAAATTACATTGAAACTGAACTACTTGAATACACTAATTTCTTAACAAGCCTTTGCTGCTTCCGTTGTGCCTTAAGTAATTTATACAGCTCTTCCTGGTAAGTTTTGCAACTTTTATTGAGGGCTACCTGGTTTCCTCATCACGATGTTAATAAGCGGATCTACTTCTCCTAATGGGTTTTCAAGCAGATTTAATCCATTGAGTGTTTCCAAACATTATAATAATCAAAATATCCTCTAATGAAACACGATTGGTGAATTCACATTTCATGGTTGAAGCGGATGTGGATGCAAATACCAACAGATAAATTCCCAAAGTGCTTACTTAGTTTAAGCTTCATGTACTTCATTCGTGCAATTACTTGGGTAGTTTTACAACCCAATTCTATAATACTTTTAGTTCTGTATCTGGCTTACTTATAATTCTTTAATTAGTTCCACGTCGGGCTTTAATATATAATCGCCTTTTATTTTCATAATACTTTAACATCAGTTTACATACTTAAATGAACTTTTAATTGAACTGGTGAAATGTCTTTAAACTTTTTTCTATTCGATAGTATAAATTACTTTGTATTATATCTGTAATAGTTATACGGTCTTTCGATACCTATGCTCTCTGAAACAAATTTTAATTTGATGGTAAGAGTTGGGGGTTAGAAACCAGAGGTCTACGAGCTCAAAACTAAGTTCTATCAAGGCCGTCGTGAACGTGGAGGCTGGGGCATGTTAAATTTATCCTGGCTTCAAATGTCCTTACGTTGGCATGATGTGGAAGTTTGGATGGTGGAGTGCCAGATCAGGTGTGACCTCGTCATCTGACAGTGGTTTAATACTAAAAAGGTGTCCTCGAATCTTTCCTTTTGGGATAGGAATTCGATCCCGGTCAACAATAGCCCGTTGTGTTGCTACAATGCTATGTTAATTATCTATCTTTTGCCACGAATTTTTTCTCTGGAACAATAATATTAGCAAATTCAGTATTGTTGTAAACCTCACGGTATGTTTACTCGTTTTGTTTGATTTTTTCAATTATTTCGATCAATTTAGAATTAAAAAAATATTTTTAGCCTTTATTGTACTTATGACCCTAAATAACACTTGTTGTTATGTGTGGAACGGCATACGTTATAACAGTACTTTAAACATATACCCTTTAATGCAACACCCGGAGCATGTGATGTAGCTTCGTGTCATTTCCTCTAGTGAGGAACTTGCACGTTTTTTGTTTAGATTTTTTGTAACTTAGAAAATGACAAAATATGATGGAAAGTATTTTTCTTTTTCACTTTTATAGCGCGAAAAGGTAAAATAAAAAAATTTAAAGTTCGCACTATTTACTTCATCTTAAAAACCCTAGTTTTCCTACGCCGCTTCTTGTGACGTCACTATGTATTATGACGGTCTGTTTACTATTATAGCGACGTTGAAATAGCAAGAAAAAATGTTTTAATTGATTGTCCAAAAATTAAAAGAGCAAGCAATATGAAATTTCAACGCGCTAGACAAACGTAAACATTACATCGTCGTGCACAATGACGTTACGTAGCGTTTTTAGGTCCTGTGCTTTTGCCGTACTTTTCGATGGTTTAAAACTTGAAATTTTAATTTATTAAATCCATTTTATGGATTTTAATGGTCGTTTTTGAACATTTTGACGATCAATCTACTAATAAAACACAGAAATTAGCATTTTCCCCACTGGCGCAAGTTCCTCATTGGTCAGTTTGAATGTATGCTACTTGGTATTGGTAGAAAACATGAAACTTACTCTATGACTAATTACTAATTGGTAATGCGATAATCGAGCTTTATGATAAATACACTAGTTTGCCCACCTAACGATTCTTATGCCTAAATGACCAACCGTTATCAGATCTTACGGTAGACACTGCTCCAACGTGATCTTTTTATTTAATTAGAAGGTATCGGTCTTCAAGATAAGATGAGGCATATGCCATCGCACCCTTATGTTATTTCTCCCGATCGTTTGGTATGAATATCTGTCTCAGATATTGGGAGAAAGCATGAATTCTTATGTAAGATTTACTATATCAGGTGGATGGGAGAACGAGGATGATTAAGAAAACTAGTTTGTTCTTCGTTAGCCAATCATCTGAAGTCCTTTCCCAATACCATGTGTGCAACACGTATGGGATGTTATGTCAGCCACTCCTCCCATATGATCTATTTATTATTTCAATCGAAGCGTAATGTCAGAAGGTTGATGGTGTGAAAACGCATACGCTGTAAAAGGCGACTATAAATAGAATTAAATCATTTTTGAGTGAATTCGCTCCATCTTTCATTGACATATTTGTAAAATATTTAATAATTAATTTTGTTTAAATTAATAAATTTTTCAAGACAAAATTGTTAGAGTTCCTTTTTTCTTCCGATAAGACACTCTGAAGTGCCTTGTAATAAGCACACTCCACGGTGGAAGCGCTCACTTCACATCCCTTCGCTATTGCACTCAAATGCCACTTCTAAATGCATTCGGCCAATAAAATAGGGCAGTATTACAAAGTATAACTCTTGATCTAATATATCAGATTAGAATCTACGCAGTTTTCTAATTTAACAAACTTTTAAAAATAATATTTAATGTTGCGTAATAAATCATTCGGTCTGTAGTAGTGCCTTGATAAAGTAATTCATTTCAACGATGTTGTTTTCTTAAGCATTCGAAATTATTCCAAAACATTATGGTGCAAAATTAGGAAATATCACAAGTCATTTATTCTGAATAACTATCATATTTCTCGTATACACTTACACAAATAAATATTAAATTGTGATGTAAATAGTTACTGGTAACAGAATCTATATATTTGAAGTACACTACACATAGCACAGCTGTTATGCAAGTAGACAATTTTTTTTACACTGTTTCCTAAGAGAGCTTTGAAAGCACTTATACATCAGTCTTATAATAATAAATTTTACGAATATCAAGAAAAATCTTGGAACACTTCTTTTTGAAAATATTCCTGTGTAGGCGTGGTTTTGACTGCATTTTACAAATAGTTTCTTGAAAAATCATCTGGGAATGAAGATTTATATAATGCAAAACGTAATTTCATTTTTCTAAATATGAAAACGACGGAAATATTTTATAATTTAATATTGAAGGTACATGGCTGATAATTTTTTTTTGGTAAATTCAGTCGTGTTTTGAAATCTTAAGGAATAAATAGATCTGGTGGCTTCTTTCTTATAAAACATGCCCTCAGTAGAAGCATAAACCTAAAAAAAGGTTAGTTCAAAAATATCCTCACAAAAAAAGATTCATACTTTTTCTTAAGAAACCAAGATATGTCCTTTTAATAAAAAGACCGCACTATTTTTGACAAGCGTTACTTAAAATCAAAGAAACCCTGCTTCATATCGTATTTTTAGTCGTAGATAGAATTTCAGTGAAGATTGGAATCTTATATTTAATTCGATATGCGTTTTCTACATTCTGTCCACATACTTTAGAATGCATAGATAAAAATGTGTAGCTCTAAGTATATTGAAAATAAATACATCATATTCTGACCTTTCCGAAAATAACGTTTTCAGTTTTTAAAAATTGTTTTGTATTTCAAAGAATTGAATTTCTCAAGTTTGAAATTTAACAATTCGATAACATATTGAATTAGCTATAATCTTTCTTTTCTGACCAATTTTTGAATTTCTTTCATGACAGGTTATCTGACAGGTTTCATGACAGGTTATCATTCATTTTGTACATAGTATTCTTATGATTTATTGAATAAAACGTTTTTTTTTGTAATTATAATACTTTTATTCATTTGAAAGAATCAGTGTTCGCATTACTAAACCCTTGTTGTGGTTGTCTCGATGAGATATCTCGTCATCATCAAAACTAACCAGGTCCTGATGAACGAGATATGTCGTCATCAGAAAAACTGACCAGATATTGGTCAATATCATGGAGTTGGGATATCTCGTTATTATCAAACTTTCTTCAATCTTGATGGAAAAGATATTTTGTCGGAATCACTTTGTTGGGTAATATGTTTTATTTACTTCCTTCAGTTTCAGTTTAAAAACTTCTATTTAATAACCTAGGTAAAAAAATCAAGGCTTGTTCCAATCATCTAGCTTCGATAATGTCACGTGGAATGAAAAATAATTTTAGTAGGGTAGTCATTAAAAGCTGTTATTAAGTTGAGACAAACTTTTAAAATTAAAAATAAACCATTTTACTTTCAAATTGAAGTTACGTTATTTAGAAATACTCATTAAGCATTAATTTTGATTCCGATTAGATCATTCTATGATCTTAAGACAATTAATAAATGATTAAGATGGAGAAAAATAATCGATATCATAAAATAATATTTAAAATCCTTTTCATTTAAGTAGTATCAGAAACCATTTGAAAAGTTTCGTTTGAATTCGGAGTATTAAATGATTAATTTAATTTTTTATCGACGGGGAGTATTTAATTGCACACATTTAAATACTTTTAAGCCAGAAACTACTGAACAATCACAAAATAAAAAATTCGTGTCGAAAGTTTGTAGCAAAAATAATAAATTTCTAACAATTCCCTTCATTTATAAATTCATTACACAAACCTGACTTTAAACAAAACGTTCAGCAACGAAAATGTCGAGAGTTGTTCTACATCCGGATTAGTTATGTAAATAAAATGCTTAATTGAAATAAATTGAGTAGCCGAGGAAATACATCAATTATATGTAATTCAAAACTTGCACAATTTGTTTCTAATTAAATTGTTGCTGGAAAAAATATATTTGAAAAAAGTAGTAAATATTTATATTATTTAAAATGGTGCGTCTTAATTAAAATTATCATGGTTTCACCAACTTCAAATCTGATTAATAAAAGTGGAAATATGCACCGGAGCATTAGTAATTATTAATCGTATTCAAACATCTTATCAAATAATGGCGTTATCTTGGGTGTTTTTCTTTCTACTGAGTAACTCTATTTTTTGATTGAAAAACATTGTTAAAGCGGCTTGTTCAGACCTGGCACTTAAGTATTAAGTAAACAGTCAAGAAGGATGTAATAGTTCTCTTTTTATATATCTAAAGTGACAGTACTGATTGTAATACATGATGCTTATAGCAACAACTAAATAGTGCATTTATTTAATATGCAAGAGATTGCGAAAAAATTTGGGTGAAAAAGTAGAAGCCGTATTCTGGTTTCCAAACTTTATACTTAAGAATAATAACTAGTTCCTCTAACTACAAGTTCCTCTAAACAAGGGAGTTTACAAGAATCCCAATTTGAAAGAATTAAAACATATTGGAAAATATATGAAACGATGCTGAATATTTAATAGAATTTTCTTAAATTCAAACATGAGAAATAAATTAATAAGTTGTGCATTTAATAGAACCTTCAATAGATTGCAAATAATTCTTTTTAGAAATGTAATAGAAGTCGTATCCTTATTTCTTAAACTTTCTGTTAAAGAATCGTAATCAGTGTTTTTAAACAATATCAGTTACAAGAGTTCAAATTCTAAAGTATCAAAAGTAATGGAAAGTATCTGAAATGAACGTAAGTATTGAATACAAGTTTCTTACTTTTATAAAAAAAACATTGTTAAATTGTCCTAGGGTTTCAGTGAGAAAAAATATCTTAAGATATGTTTTTATCTTAGAAATATCATTGATTCTAAACATATATAACTTATCATAGCCCCAAATTATATCTTTATATCTACAATTTTTCACCTATTTACAATCGAGATTTAATGCTTGAATAATAGTTTGCAATCTTCGAACATCCACTAATTGAAGTAAACCTCATGCATAACAATTAATAAAAATATAAGCATTCGAGCAGAAATGTTAAAGGCTATACCTGAATCATATCCGATTACACTTGAATATTAATCAATCATAGTCAGTACTAGCTTTAGTCCATAAATTTGAGAGGTTAATCGTCTTTAGAGTTTTATCAGATGACCATACGATTGGTCTGAAGATGGATGATAAAGGTATAAGGCTTCTTTCTTTCATCATTTACTCTCTTACTTTTCAATATTTTGCCCATTAATTATTATTGATGAGTTTATTTTTACAGTCAGCTTTGGTATTTGCTTCTTAATGATGTTATTTCAAACTCAAGGATTTTGGAAAAATTATTAGTTGAGATTTATTATTTCTGTTCCTATCGACAGAAAAAGTAATATGAATTTTATAATTTATTTGTATCTTGAAGGTGTATCGTATTTCACTTCAGAGTATTAAATTAGTTTAAATAAGTACTGGTAATGACTTTATTCACTATTTTGTACTGTGGAGTGCTCATGCTGTTATTTTTTATCGTAGATTTGATAATGACTGCATTGGAAATGCAATTTTAAAACATTTTAATCAATTTATGGTAGTTAAAACGTATTCAGGGTGTTAAAAACTCCCTATGTTTATTTTAAGCTTCCTGTATAATACAAAATTAAACAGTCTTTTACATACGTAAATACTAGAAAAAAGTGAATTTCTGTCATTGTTGTGGTTCATATAGAAATGGTATTGGTCAAATATTCAGAATAATTGACTGTGGCATAAGTGGACTTAATACTATTTATTTTGAAGCTGGGTTTACTTGGTGGAATATGCTAGATGAGAAAATTGGAATTTCTACAGCTAAAGGTGACATTTTTTTATGACTAAAGTGTGATGTATGTGCTGATAGATAAACCAAAATGTTAAAGCACTGTCTTCCGAGACCTCTTTGCATCATCCGTGCAGCATCACAACCATAGTCAGCAGCAACCCAGTCCAAAATTCAGATAAAAAAGTGAGTAGAACTCTTTTAAAATGTCTATTATTCAGGCTGTTGGACCTCCCTCATTTTTCTATACAGTGACGTAAGTTCTTCTATTTTCTACTGTATACAGTGAGATTAATATGGCGGTATTAGCATAGAGGTGGAATTATACGAGCAGCACTTGCATGTGTTAGAGGGTATACTAAGGTGCTGATGTGAAATATGACAGGTATGTGAATAACATATTTATTTAGCTTAATTTCAAAGTTGAGCATAGTTACTCATATTAATGCACTAATTGAAACACAGATAGAGTGGAAATGCGTTTTAGACGTCTATAGAAGCTCTGTATTATAGTATGCATCAATTTTCACCTAGACAATTATTCCTCTTTCAGTGGAATGATACGGTTTTATACAAAATCTGGTGCAAAAGCGCAAACGTTTGGTGATTTTACACATCTGGCAATGTACCGTTCACGATAAAACTCATAACTTTCATTAAGTTTCCGCTACTTGATCCATATGCTAATAGCATGTCAACCCTTAAATCATGTGGTAAATGGTAGATGGACAATGTCCAAAAGGACAATGGCCCCGACTTTTCCAAGTATTACGAAACAGGCACTCCACAAAATCCATGTGGAAGACACGTATTCCAATGTGAATACTGTTTAATTCTGCTACCTAGTTTTAAAATACTCTGTCAAAGGCTATACGAACAAATTGAAAATATAAATGTTTCAAATAAAGTTTGTGAAATAGTTAAGATGTAGAACATAAATATGAGAATAGTTATAAAGTACATTTAGTGCAAGGAATTTGCGTGCATTGGTTAGCGTTAAATTTATTCTATGGAACACGATGGTAGACTCGATCAAATTATTTGTAACCAATATTCGTGTGCAACACACATCATCTCCAATTGTATGAAGGAGTTTAAGTAAATGATGAAAAAAAAAATGACGTAACTTAGTAAAACATATTTCTATATCATACATTATGTAAGATTTTTAGTCACTGAATGTATACATTAAGGCAAAATAAAGCTTTGTAGAATAATACAACAATTTAGGAAAATTAATAATTGTAAAATAGTGTATTTTCTAGAACACAATTTTAAATTTAGAATGCAGTGTTCTAGGTTAATAAATACCATAACTGAATATATAATTTTCCATACCTGATACCCAGCTTCCATTAAAAACTCTTGGTTCAAATTCTTTACTGAGCACATCAGCTAAATTAATTCTGTGTCCTCTTCTTCCAAGACCTGAACTCTCTGAAAGAGAAAATGATTTTCAGATTAAATTAAGCATGGATAGTTATAAAATGAATATTTATTCATATCTGAAACATATTTCACTTATAGTTTCTAAAAACTATACAATATTTTTATAAGAGCTGTTTCTATTACCAAAAGAATTGAAATAATACAACCATAAATAATATTTTTTCGCACTTATAAAATGTAGTACCTAGAAAAAGGAATTTTTTTTCTTGAGTCACGCGAGATAGTATATTTTTATCTTTATTTTCTTCAACCTTACAAACTGTTGAGATTATGCTGTTATGTACATGAAACGAGCTTAAAAATGAATTATGTTTCTTCGAAAACATTTTTTTACAGGGAAAAGCAAAGTACTTAGAAGAATTGTATTCGCTGATTCAAGGAGTAGAAACTTCTGTATAATTTTAGGAATGCATCAAATCCCCTTAATTTAATATTAAAGACTGTTGTTACAAAAAAATATGCACACTAAAGGAAAAGAGTCAGATAAACAAATACCGATCAACCTATGCAAAATGCATAGCAATGCCATCTATACATGTCATTGATTGCTTCGCCTGTACAAGAATGACACGTTATCATGATTTGAGCGATTTTGAGAGAAATTGAAACAAATGGAGTTGGTTCTTGAGTTGGGTCTTAGCTAGAGAAGATTATATATTGACGTACTTCTACTTCATGGATATACCATAAATAAAAAAATTCTGGCAAATCCTTTAACTTACGGCAGCAGTGGTGCTGTGAAGAATGAGTAAATGTGACAAGCATCGTACAGCATGAATTGTTTCACGACATAGGCTTTCAACATTGCCTTAATTAACAACGTGATTTGATGCTAGTACTTTAAAACTATGCACTCGCTTAGGTGCCTTCTCTAGTACCTTCGATGAATTCTTGATTAAATCACAGTGCCCTTCTCCTCGGCAGCACCATTACTGGACACGTGGTGAAGTTAAACGAGTAGTCTGGTCTGACGAGTGATCACTGTTTAAGGCTAATGGAACGATACGTATGTGGAAAAACCCATGAAGCATTGGATTCCAGAGGATACATTGCACATCAACACAGGATACATTACACATCAACAGAGGATACATTGCACATCAACAGATGAAACGTTACAATCAACAGAGGATTGCACAATGGTGGTGTATCCGTTATGGTATGGAGTTTGTTTAACTGGTATTCTAAAAGTTGAACGCGAAATGTACATCCTTTTCGACGAGTTCCACCTTTTAAAGTCCTGAATTTATTATGATGGGTTGGGCCACATACACGAGTCCATGTCTAAATGTGTCAAATTATGGTTAGACGAACACTCTGAGTTTGTAGTCTTGCCATTAACAACTAAGTCGAGAACTTAACGTTATCGAATGGATCTGGGATACCATGCAACGCTGCGCTGTTGAACACAGAAGTTCTACAGCCGCGGGAAGAAAAACCGAGCCACCTCGTTTATTTCGAAAACTATTTGTAGTACAGGAAATTCAAAGATATCTATCAATGGGGAATAATATCCTCTGCTAATTCAAATCCAATTCATCCTCTGCAAATTCAATTCCATAAGGGGGAAGGCTTCATTTCAAATTTCTGAAGAAACATCAACACACACACACACATTTCCAATAAAAACATTATGTTTTAAAACCTCAATCAGATTAGGAATCGTTAAATTATTCTAAATATGAAATTTAATGACTCTGTTAACTTCAAAACTGGAGATATTTGATGTTAAAGTTGCTGTCCATTTCAGTGGTATCTCCACATTGAAAATCTTTATTCGCAGATTAATTGTTGTTATAGCTACCCGAATTTCATATTTGAACGCTATTTCAAAGTATTTGTCAGCACGTGCAGGCAATCCCAGAATTACTGTATTCATAATTCAAGTGAAAACTTTCAAGAATTACTTTAATGTATTTGTTATGCAACTGAAAATGATTTGAGAATCCGAGGTTTGTAAGATATTTTTAAACTTTGGTTGCCCTCTTAAATCGACATAATGAGGAAATTGTAATGTGACGCTATAAATAATAATTGGAATTATATGAAAGTTTGCATGGTCATATTATAGGTTACAGTTTGAAATCGATTCAATATTGTGCGTCGAAATAGGAATTTTATTGGAAATTATGAAGTTGATGTTCAATTCAATAGGAATTTTATACATTTGAATTGATAGAAGACGTTAGTTCCTGTTTGAATTTTCTATATTGTTAAAATTGATCGAATGAGAATGGGTGGTTAGTTTTTTTCTCATGAACGTGAATGATACTTTCAATTGATTGCTGATGCTTGATGGTTTTATTTGATTGTTCAAGTTTGATATTTGTGCTTGATTGTTCATGTTTGACGGTGTGATCATGAATGCAGCCAACATTTGCTTTTGTTATTCATCATCCTTGAGGGTTCATATCTCTCCATCATCATTGAGATAATCATCAACATTATCATTGAGTTCATGTTTACATAAATGTGCCAAACTTCGTGGTCATGTAAAGACAGCATAACTTGATTTGAATTTATTCCTTATCTACCCTATTCTCTGTAATGACTAAATAAGACTTTCTGTACCCAAACTTTAAAATTTGGCTCGGTGGAATAAAATTCTTACCCAATAAGGATGTAATAGCATGTCGTCAAAGCGATTTTTGCAGTCTTCGCCAAAAAAATAATTGTATGATGAGATGAATACATTGATATTCACTGGACCTAGTATATAGTCATTAATTAAGATCATGTTGAAAAATGAAAGAGATTTCTTTGCAAAAAAAGAAAAGGTGTTTAACGTGATTGTTCAACTTACTTTTCATACGACCCTCATACTCTGTACAATTGAACATTTTGTATAATAACTGATAGATAATTTTTATAATGTAATTTTATAACTATAAGTTTAAATTGATTTGTAGCTTATCACTAGCTTTAATATAATATTGATATTTATCGTTTATTAAATGTTAGATGAAAATGGCAAGTATCTTGACATTATATGAGATGAATGATAATATTGCGTTCACGAAATTATATAAGCTGAATGATATTATTTCCTGTTAGTTATATATGGTATATTGCACAAGGCAAAGTAATCGAGAAAAAAATACAGGATTTTAATTATTCTTCAACTGGACATAAATCGGTATATACTGCGTTTATGGAACATTCATGAAAAATTAAACATATTTATAAATTAAAATATTAATTTTCATTTCGTTTATTTCATTTCGTTAATAATTATTAAAAAGTATTGACAAATAATGTATTAATTATATTATCATTCGATATGTATCATCGAAACAATTTGGGGGACGATTGAAATAGTTTAGCAAACATATTTCACAGCCAATTCTAAAGACACAAAATATTACCACAACGAATATGGGAACAAAAGTTTAATTTTGTTGTAACAAAATGAAAATGTTGAATGTATAAAATAAAATGAATACATATGTAGAATAAAACGAATACCTTCAAATTCAACGAGTTCAGATTTCTTAGGACTTTTACACATGATATTATTTTTATTCATATATTCTTATCACCGAAAAAATGTTGGTAAGCTGTTCTGCAAATGTTATTGCACAGAAACTTTTCAGATAAATTCTACGATACAAAAGTATTTATTCTGAAAGATCGCTGTTACGTAAAAAATGAACGAAATCTACATTTTATGTTGAAAAATGCATTCCATCTTTTCCCCAATGAGTCATATTTAGGTATATTTAATGCAATAGAGAATAAATAATTATTTTGTTGTAATTTTGACGTCAATCCGTCTTTAAAATCGGTACAGTACTGGGGATGAAGTACTACTGTGAAGGTACTACGCGCGCGCGCGCGCGCGCGCATACATTAAAAGTCTAACGTTAAAACCATTACGTCTGAAGATTTCAAAGCCAGAAGAAACATCCAGAAGATAAATATAGCGACAAGTAAACAAAAGTTGTCCGCACCAGACACGTATTTCAGACAGAGGACACAGGTTCAGCACGAGGTCTCAATGTATCGAAACTCAACGATGATGAGCGAGATTTTAGCCAGTGTAAATTTGGGTTGCGTGGCGTAAAGACTGTATAGTACTGGGGATGAAGTACTACTGTGAAGTACTACGCATACATTAAAAGTCTAACGTTAAAACCGTTACGTCTGAAGATTTCAAAGCCAGAAGAAACATCCAGAAGATAAATATAGCGACAAGTAAACAAAAGTTGTCCGTACCAGACACGTATTTCAGACAGAGGACACAGGTTCAGCACGAGGTCTCAATGTATCGAAACTCAACGATGATGAGCGAGATTTTAACCAGTGTAAATTTGGGTTACGTGGCGTAAAGACTGTATAGTGTTGCCATTCGAAAGTTATAGAACTGTTTGTTTTCACTATGGTCAACAACAAACCCTACCACTTAAGCTCTACTTTATGGGCTGTAGAAAACAATATTGAGGGTGAATTAAAAGAAAAAATCTTGAAACCTTTTAACCCTCAACTGCTGTGTCACAAACCGTCTCGTAACTAGTGTGGAAGGGTCTCTCAAACCCAGCTCACTATAATGCGCATAAAGTTGGTTAATATAATATATTAATGAAAGATTCTTCAGATAATTATTATTTATACATTTTATATTTAGATAATTCAATTCTGAATATGAAATATAATTTATATTACTATATAAGTTAAATAGATTCCACGTCTCTTCGGGCTCAGCATTCGAACCTAATTTTGCAGCACGTTTCAACCCTGGAAACTGCAAAACTATGTTTTGTTTTGGTGTTCTAACGGCACGATTAGGTTCCCCCCCCCAGGCATCCCATTTGAAGTTATTTTTTCTTAGAAATATTTTTCTTGTGAAGACACGCTTGAAATGTCTTCATCTTCATATGTATAAATTTCCGAATCCGCTTCGTGTTTGCTTTCAATAATATTATACGAAATTTCACTTTCCCAGTACTCTATTTCGACCAATTATAAACAATATCCTGAATTTTTTTTTGCGTAAGATACGCAGGTCGTTTCTTGGTAAAGTTTTTTACCATTTTAGTTTCTCTGCCGAAATTCCCTACTCAAACATAAACGATTTCATTCAACAAGAACGGTAACGCAAATGCCGTGAAGGGGTCTAAGAGACCACGTGGGAAATGCAAATAGTGTGAAATACGAAAATGTTGGGGCAGCCAAACCAGTATTGGAATGTGACTTCTGTTTGACGTAATAGGAAAGTACTGAATAAAACAGGGACCAATATGTAATTTAAGGGGTGGGAACGACCTGTCAAAAATGACTCTGGGTCTGTCAGAACCATGACGGCAGTTAAAGGTTAATCTTATCAAACAATCTCAAATCTGAAATTTATCAAATTGTTGGCAGTTTTGGCACACATTGTTCTTATATTTCCAATAGATACACTGTAATAATATTATAATGCTTCTATGTAATTTGTAATGCTCGATGCCTGCTAATTATGTGCTGTTTATCATTGCTATCTGGTTTTATCTACGGTGCGTATCTCTTAGAGACAGAGAACAAAATGATTTGATGGATGCGATTATATATTATTCTTCCTCAATCTATGATACCCTACAATCGTTATCAATCACTTTTATTCTTTCTTCAAAAACTGATTTATATATTCTTATATTGTTAATATATTAGGTAAAGAGATGTCAAGTAGTTGCATTTGAGTGGCATTGGCCCAACACACAAGGTATTGGCGACTTTCCGGGAAGAATTCCAATTGGAAAGAATCTAGGACAACATCTCGTAATTTTGAACCATGGTCAAATGACGAGGTTGTTACCTGAGCGAGCACCCCATGTCCAAACTTCCATACCACGCCAAAATGAAAGAATTTGAGGTCACGACAGATTTAATGTGCACCATCCAGCGAGTACGAGATGGTATTTGGTTGCATCAAACTTTGAACTCGCAGACCTCCGGTTGTGCTAATCAACGACTCGCCAACTGGGGGATGCCATGGACTCCTTATTTAAAAAAAAACAATGTGTAAC
Organism: Metellina segmentata; assembly: GCA_947359465.1. NCBI lineage: Eukaryota > Metazoa > Arthropoda > Arachnida > Araneae > Tetragnathidae > Metellina > Metellina segmentata. Next base: position 32,311,491 of record OX375878.1, on the reverse strand, counting down.
ACACACACACTTAATAAAATTCAGTAAACTCTTTTGATTCACTATACTTCTACCTATTTTATGTATTAAAACTGTCACTTGTTGGTTTATTATTTTAAAACAAGTAACAATTTTATTATGTCCTAACTGTCATATATTTTTAATGTATAAACATTAAAACAATAAATCGAAAACAACATTTAGTAATTATAAACTAACTTTTATCTTTCGCAGAGACGCTTAGTTAGGTATTTATTTCCTTCTATTGCCAATATTTCCCTACAAATAGTTTACCATAAATTATGTTTGTTCCGGTGGGAAGAGGAAGGAACCCTTATCAGATTTAAGGTGAATTCAAATTTCAACTAATGCAACGTACCTATTTAACTTCAAAAGTGTCCATCTATGTGATACAAACTATCAATTTTATGTTGCAAAGTTACATTAAATATGTGTAAGCATAGTGCAGATTAAATAAGATCTATTGTTCTCCTAAAATTATGATAGGAATGTTTGTAACTTTAGAATACAATCATGTTTAGATAATAATTACATAAGATTGATGAAATTCAAATTATTGTCGATCAATAAATGTTAACAGATTGTTTAGAATCGTTAAAACCTCATTATCAAATACAATTTTGTTTGAATATATCTTTGAGGGAAAATGGTATAATAATGGAATAAAACTGGGAATTTATATCATTTTATATTAGACTGATATTAATATATTCAAATGAGAATGTCTTACGTAACTTCATTATTGTGCTTAAGATATCATATTATATAAATATATCATAGATAATACAGGAATACGTAACAATGTTTAAGTCTATCGGAATGTAAACAGATACACTAATTACAAATTTCGTTAACTTTCATTGTATAAGAGGGCTGTTCACATTGAAACTTTCGCGTTTCTATATTTACTCCAACCAATTTCTGCTAACAAATCAGCTGGTATAAATTTGAGTCGGCAAAATAATGTTTGGTAAATTTAGTTACGTTACTTAAAAGTTAAAGTATTATTGATCATTTTAAATAACTTCGAATAAAGTAAATATTTAATCGAAGACGCCTATTTCTTATATCACTCCAACCAGTTAATAAAACCTCGACAAGTTATTGAAATGTTTAAATGTCCCTTTTAAGAATTATAGGTTTAAGGCCCGGTGCACACATCCGTTTTTCAACGTGCGGCGCCAATGCAGTACCAAAACCAAACCATGCACACATAACCGTGAAATAACGCTCGAACTCATTTCGCGCCATTTGCGATAAATATTCTATCGAAGAAAACGTGTTTATGTCGCTTACTTGGTGTAAAAAAAGTATATTTTGAAACACAAAATAGACGTTACAGGTTACAACCATGTATTAATTATTATTTATATTCCATTTGTTTATGAAAACAAGGTACGTCAGAACGGAGACTCACGTGCGGAGACCGTGCGGCGCCGTGGGGAACTGGGGTACAAATTGCACGCAAGTTGGACGTGCGTTGCCCCAGCGGCGCTGGAGGCATGTGTGCACAGCTTCATTAAATCTAATGTATATCAGACCGCACTTGAGTTGCTGCAGTGGAGCCGCACGTTAAAAAGCTGGATGTGTGCACCGGGTCTAAGTCCATCATGTTTTTAATAGAGTTTTCTTTCTTTCTGTTATAAAAAAAAATTATGCGGTCCTTTTCAGTGGACTAGCTTTAGTTATTAGCTTTGTGATTGGTAAATAGCGAGTCACGTGGTAACGAGTCTTGTGGTTCAACGGGCTAATGAATTCGAAGCACGCGCATGCGCGATAAACACAGTTATATTTTTTAATTAAATCATTCATAAAATTAAACAGTAGGCGCTATAAAGTTTGCAATGTTTACAGAAGAATCAGCACATTCGGTCGCCGTTTCCATGGCAACAGTCGAATATGAAAAAATTAAAAAGTACTATTTCAGCAAACAACACGGAGAAGCTAAAACATTTAAAACTATGATGAGAGTTTCTCTGAATTTTAACAATATGTTATGCTAAAATATTTCCTTTTTTTTTGTGGAAATGAGATGTTTAGTTCCTGACATTTTTTAAAACATTTTGTTTTTATTTACACTATATTTCCATATATTTTTGGAACGTTGTCTAAATCTAATGTACTGGGGTCGGTTTAGATACGGATTCGCTTACCTCGCAAAAAAAAGTAGGCAATTTTCAGTTACTCGGGCGCATGCGATAATGATCGCAATAGGAAAAGAAGGGAGCCTTCAATTAATGTCGTACTAGAGTTCCAGGATCAATCTAGCAGCGATCCATATGGGGATGGATAGTGAAGCAATCCTCTACTCCTCACTGTTGAAAAGTATAATTCGCAAAGCGAACTAAATATGATTGCGTAGCAATCATCTGGGGTTGACAAGCGATAGCGAACAGGGGCGGAGCCCCCGAAATAAAAATAAAAATATACAAAAATGTCATATTCTGTCGATGTTCTTGTATTCGATCAAAAATATGAATATTATTTTGATACACTAGTTATCAAAGAGTTTTATGATTTTTCTTTAATGAAATTTTTCTAACACTCTTTTCTAGCACTCTAAGTTTCTAACAGAAAAGCTTAAAGAAACAAGATACGTTTTCTGGATAAACAGCTTCAAACTAACAAAAATGTCCAATCCTTACTAACAGCCCCAGGTTTATGAGTGCAATGAAAGCCCTTTATCCTACAATAAAGGAAAAAATCTATTTGCATTTTAATAAGAAGTCTCTCATTTTCACAAAGAGGTAAAATGTTATCAAAATAAGAAGCTGTGTTAGAATGATTTCCTGATAAGACGAATTTATCGAAGTAAGCTTTTGAAGACCAAAACATGATTCGTGGAATACAAGTTGAAACTTAGCATACTATTAAGCACTATATATAGCAAAAATATAGTTATTGATTTTTATAAAGAATGCAATATACGTATATTGATAAAATATGAAGTCATTATATTATTTGAGAAATTATGAAATATGACAGTGTTCAGCAGGTTTTACAGTTAAAGGTTATATCGCGTGTTAGAATACAATACGGTACACAATAAAACGCTTTATTAAAAGTAAAAATAGTTTTGTTGTGATCTCAGCATATTGTATGTTATCAGTTAGTATTTATTTTGAACACACTTTCTTTAAGAATGAAGTACTACTGAGATTCGTGGGTTTATGAACATATACTTGGAATCCCTGACTAAGCAATCATTTTAAAGTAAGAGTATGGAATACTTCGTTTCTTCACAGTCACGAGCTTCGTATTTCATTTTCTATCATCACCACTACAAGTATATTTCTGTAATCAGATGGCAAAATGTTATAAGTCACTTTTTTAATTTTTCGTGACAGCAATAGTAAGATTCAAGATTCAACATGTGGTTCTGTGGTTTCTGATTTATTACAATTTTCCCACTTTTGTTTTCTCCTAAACTGAAAGAAAAAAACTTACGATATTTTACCACCGTATAAATATTAACAAAAAACACTCCAGAATGGGCTTATAGCATTTTGCCATTTGAGTACACATTTGATTGGTGGGCTTTTATGGCGAAAAGATCATTCTTGTCCAAGAAAAAGACAGAACGTCAAGTAATAGACATGACACACTAGGATACTTTTATCGTCTCAGGAAACAGAAATGCAATCACAATTAAAAATAACTAGGGGGCCGGCCCCCTGCTCGCTAAAGCTCGCCAACCCCCGGAGGATTGCTTTGCAATCCTCATTGGTTCGCTGCGCGAACCTATGCTCGCATCAATGAAGACATGTGTCCTAGCAGAAAGGATTGTTTACAAAATATGATATTCCAAAAAGATATTTTTAAAATTTAGATTTGCTGTACTACATAAAATATATAAACAGTACACTGATATCAGAATTCAAATGAAAACTTTGAACAAATTTTGAGTCGAAAGTGAGCGCTGCTTTGGAAATTGAATACCCAACATGTTGTTTGTGTGTACATTTCCAGCATTCTTGAATCACCCACACTTTTTCATTGAGTTTGTTGTCGAAAGTTATAGTGCAAGCGTCTTATTAAACTACAATTATTAGCCCTGAAAAGGACCGTTTTTTAAAAGGCCCTGAAATGATCCTCCGCCTTCTTTGATTTCTAATTATAAACTGCAACAGCTCGACTAAAATTCATTTTCTTTTTCAATAAAATTTCATCCGATAACGCTATAAATTCATTTGAGGAGCGAGGCTTGGTGATAAACAATCGTACAATGTTGCCAACACGCGATAACAAATAGCGTCTTTTTTGCTTGCCGCGTAAGATTTTATTATATATATAGATGGGTGGACACAAATTTGTTTATAATTCCAAACAAAAAATTAACTCTTTTAGTGTTCGAATAAAAATAGATTTCAAAATAAAATTCAAGCAATAATATGCTAATTTGCGAAGTTAAATTTAGATGTTTGAGTCAACTTCCAAGAAAAACGATGCACTGGAATCAGTACGAAGTATACATTATTCACTTAAATTTACTCTTCAACTGAAAGAGCGCATCAAAAGCTAAATTAATTAACTTAGCCGCAACAAAGTCTGAAACTCAGCAAACGCAATCAAAACGTATTGCTTACAGACATCCACAATCGCACGGATTGCAAAAACAAGTTTCATAGCGCACTTTCACTGCCAAATTAGTTAGCATAATATGCATTTTATACATCGCATTACCGAGTCCTTTCAGGAGAATAAAAAACTTCGGGGTTTCGGAAATTCGATGCCTTTGTGCAAAGGTGTCTTTAAACGCGATCTCTGGAATAATAGATTCTCGGCACAGAGTGGTGTAGGTGGTGTGGCAATTATCTAAGCGTATTGTGGATTTTAATTAATGAAATGATGCATTTGTCCTCTTCTTCCCACACTTTTTGAAGAGTCAAAAATTTTCATTTTTGCTTCGCCCCGGATTAAATTCCTTTCTATTTTTCTAATTTAAATATTTCCGAGCGTCGTGCCCGTTTTCGCTCCAGTGAGATTTAATGCACTTTCCGCAAAGTAAGGGGATGAATGGGAGAAGTCAAGAACTTCTTTCTGGTTACTCCTTGTGTGTGTCCCTCGTGGTATGAAATTCAGGTTTGGGGCTTGTGTGAGTTTTTCAGGATTTAAAAACCTTACTGCGTTCATTTCGGTATCAGATCCGAAAAGAATAACTCGAGTTCCTCCGCATAGGGGCATGAAAAAGCAATTTGAAGAAAACAGCCACAAAATGAGATTTATTCTTTTTTTATTTTTACCATTGTTTTTTTAGCACGATGACTTTCCTCGGATACATCTTAGTCTCTAATGAATTATTCCTTGGGAAAGTAGATCTGTCGCGATATTGGAGGAATTTTTGAAAAAAAATGGTATCTCCAGAAAATCAGAACTTTTGTTCTAAAGTTTTTTTAAGGGGAGGATTTGCACTTTAACCGTGCCCTTTGCGTTGAAGCGGAAGCTCGTATATTAATCTTCCTGGTGATTTTCTGGACGGGATATCTCATCATTAGAAATGCGTACCAGAACATCATAAAGACATTTACATAATCATGTCGATGAGATATCTAGTCACTAGCGCAGTTGGTCAGATATTGATGGACGAGATATTTCGTTGTAAGGAGAAAACTGACCGAATCTTGATATCGTCATTTTCAAAAGTCAGTGATTTAGTGATGACGAGGTATCAGGTCATTACAAAAACTGGCCAATTCTTGAAGGACGGGATATATCGTCAATAGAAGAAAATTAACCAAATAATAATCTCGCCATCGTCCGAAATTTGGCAATATTTTGATGGCTAGATACTAGGGATGCGACATCGATGTCGATGTTTTCAAAACATCGATGTATTTAACATCGATGTATTGGAGTCAATGTTTTTGTAACATCGATGTTTATACTTGTCGATGTTTTAACGCTGTCGATGTTTTATTTTTAAATGAAAAAGTACAGTTACAAAAATTTTAAAAATAACCAAGTAGCATAATTTTTGTAATCAGCTAATTGAACATACTTTTAGACTAAAGTGTCCAAGGGTGAAGTGTCTGAAAAGTAAGGATACGACATCGATGTCGATGTTTTATGAAAAAACATCGATGTATTGGAGCCGATGTCGCATTACTAGTTGCTAAGAGAGTTTTAAGAAAAGTGAAAAAAATTTAAATACACAGAATTTTAAAAAACATCGATAGTTTGGGGGCGATGTATTATCATCATCGATGTTTTAATGTTGAACATCGATGTTTTGCTGTCGATGTCGCATCAATAGTTGCTAAATAAGTTTTAAGAAATAGGGAAAAAAGTTTAAATACACTGAATTTTAAAAACATCGTTAGTGTTGGGGCGATGCATTATCAATAACGATGTTTTAATTTTGAACATCGAAGTTGCATCACTAGGTGCTAAACCAGTTTTAAGAAATGGGGAAAAAGTTTAAATACTCTGAATTTTAAAAACATCGATGTTTTTAGGGCGATGTATTATTAACATCGATGTTTTAATTTTGAACATCGATGTTTCAAAACATCGGTGTTTTGCTGTCGATGTCGCATCCCTATTAGATACCTCGTCATTAGCAAATTCTATCAAATATTGATAGACGAGATATCTTCTTGAAACCACTTGGAGGGTTAAGACCAAAAAACCTTTTTTTAAGTTTTCCGCTAACGTACGTGAAACAGAAATCGTAACACATTCATTTACATCTTGGTTAATGACAACGATCGCATACACACAATATAATATAAACAGCTATAGGATGTATAAGCAAATTTTTCCGCTTGACATACTTGCTTTTCCATGCTTGATTTTTATGGAGCTCCATAATATAGCTGAATCAGCATAAGAGCGCTCGAAAATTTTTTGTGCACTCACTTTCTGCCACAGAAATTCTTCAGAAGCCTGTTTACAGAAGCCAGTGAGAGAAATTTGAAAGATAAGCTCCAGTATGAAAAGGAAATTGTGAGACGTCGTGAATATACATTCAAACGTTGAATCGACTTAGAACAAGTGAATGGGATAGAACTAAAGTTAACGTTCAGGAGATAATTGCAAGAAAATGACTGAGGTGTACCATGCATCTTACAGGAAATACGAATTACCAACATATGACACAAAACGAGTTTTTAAAAGATATTTTTGATTATTTTAATTTCATTTGTATTAAAAATACAAATAGTTGATTATATTACATTAAATGGATATGGTTAGACTCAAGAACAAGGTACATCGCCATTTCATAATAATTTTCGAATATGGTAACCCGTCGTACGTTTGTCACATGCTCTTTTACTTGTGCGCACGTGGAATACATCCCATCTGGTGTCAAAATAAACAGCCGTTTGGTGGGTAAATTTTAGTCGCCAATTGGGCGAGGAGTTGGTTGGCTGGTTGTTTTACATGGTACAATGGCTATATTTGGCCTATCTGTGCAAAACAATACACTTACAACATCGTGTAATGAACATACAAGAAAAACTTTGTTGACATAGGAGAAATAAATACAGCCAGGCTGGAATAGAACCTGACTGAAATCGAACCTTCGTAGACTACAATTCGCTAATTGTTATCATAAATGTGAAATAGCAGAAAACTAAGTATTTCTACTGGTTCTATCGGTTTGATGGTTGATATGTTAGCCTCTAGATAAGAAGGTTCCTGGTTTTAATCAGGATCTGTGATTGGATGTGTGTAAGCGTATGGTGTAGAGGCTGGCTTGTGCCCCTTAAATCTGTAGTCGCCAAAAGGTCTTCACGGTTGATGTGGAAGTTTGGAGAGTTAAATGCTAGCTCAGGTGCTGCATCGTCATCTGAACATGGTTCAAAATGACGTGGTGTTGTCCTCGGATATTTCCCTTATGGGATTGATTCCTGACCTTCGTCAATAATTCATTCTGTTGCCCTAGTACGACGTTAGTTAAAAATTACCCAATTTCCAAGTTTTTCTATTGAGATGAGCTTAAAAAATATGACCAACACGTCGAAGAGTATTCAAGTGACCGATCTGGGAAAAAGTGACTCGATTGGTCTATTTCAAATCTTATTGCCTTATTTGAAGAAAAAACATCTTATTACTGAATAGGAGTGTGAATCCGCATTTCTATTGAGTGGCGATAAAAACGATGAAATTGCCAGTCTACTATCATCAGGGGATTCAATGGACTAACTAGATGATGAACACTAAGTTCCACCTACCAGGCGACATAATTCTAAGTGCCACGTTACTACTAGTTGTTGTCACATGATCTTAGGCATGAAAGATTACCCATTGTTTACTCTACTTTTATATTTTCTCTATGGTTACTAACACTAGTGGACATGCCCAGTGAGCCACGACGACTCCAGGTGAAGGTAAGGTAAGGTAATTTTAATTAATGTCGTACTAGAGCAACACAACTGATATTGACTATGGGATCAATATCCGGGATCAATCCCCTAAGAGAAAGATACGTAGACAACACCATGTAATTTTGAACCACGGTCAGATTACGAGGTAACACCTGAGCTGGAACCCGACTCTACAAACTTCCACACCAACTCAAACATGACGACAAACATTTCGGTCACGACAAATTTAAGGTGCACCAGTCGCCTCTACACCACACGCTTTCAAGCATCCATGTCCTGACCCTGGATTCGACCAGGATACTTCCTATCTAGAAGCTAACACCTAAACCACCAGACCGTTTCGTAGGATCCAAGTGAAGAGAAAGTATATTGATCTTTAGTTTTACAGATTTAAATAAAGTATGGAATGCGAAAAGCAACGCTCATTTATAGACATGAGCAATTTCAATTTTTTTGTCTCAGATATCTTGCGTGGAGCTTTATAATAATACATGTAATACGCTATTTTTTTTTATTCCAACTGGATATGATATCTTTAGTCTAATGGAAGTCAGAAGTTATATTTCATTCCCTCAAGTGTTCAGATAAATTGCCCCCAATGTGATAGTAGTTATACTGCATTTTAATAATCCAAGTCAATTCAGGACAAATACCGGTTGCCATAGTAGCCGAGATGGAAGAGTAGCGGATTAACAAAAGGAGGAGTGCGAGTTCGAAACTCAATCCAACCAAAGACCGTCGTGTGTGAGATGGTGCACATTAATCTGACTTGTAGTCAGATGTCTTCAAGTTGACTTCATGGTGTTGAATTTTAGAGAGTGGGTTGTTACCTCAGATGTTAACTCACCACCATACCATGGTTAAAAATTATGAGGTGTTGTCCTCGAGTCCTTCTCTTCGGGATTGATCCCAGATCGTCGACAGCATATTGTTTTGTTGTTCCAGCGTAATTTTTTTTAAAATCCAATGGCGGGCATTGTTGGTTTGTAATCATTTTGACACTAGAAGTCCAGAAGTGATGGTCACTTGTGAAGGAGCACCGAATGGGCGACCATCATTACCCCTAACAAATAACAGTACAATTTACAACCATGCCCTGACCCCGGATTTGAACCAGGAACCTTCCGATCCAGAGGCCAACATCTTAATCACTAGACCGGTTGGTAGGTAAATGTTAAATTAAATGTAACGTTAATTCAACTACTTCCCTGAAATATATCAAATGAAAAATTTATTAATGGAAGTTGTTTCTCATCTAAGCTGTATAGAGCCGCCATGTTTCGACGAGTTTGCCCACTGCTCGAGCAACCTACGTTTGGAGGCAAACAAGCTGCTAGATTCTTGTTAGTTATCGTAAGTGTATTTCGATCTTACGTGTCATTAAATATTTTCCTTGCATGTACAGGTATATGTCCAAACATATATGATATGTAATTGATATTGTATGTCTAACGTTTGGCTTGCTTAGTTTGATTGCAGGTTTGGTTTGCGAAGCTTAGATAGTATGTTTCCAGTGCAGCCAGAGCCAGAATAATCACTCTGTTTCACTTACGTTTTCCTTGCAGTCATGTTATAACATTGTAATTGCAATGCTTGTTATTTTTGGACGCGACTTTCTTTAAGACTTGTGACATAAGAACGCAACAAACATTAAAACACCTTTTTCAAATAGAAGTCGTTTCATAGGTTGAAACTGGAAAATTAATAGCACATAGTGGTGTATGCAACATATCTAATAACTTTCTATTCTAACTGATTTTGCACAGATATTGATGTTTTGAACGTAGTATCTGTCTAGAATTTGCAAAGAAAGAGATGTAAAACTGTGAATTGAAACTTAGTTCATATGAATAGTTTGATTTTTCTTTGATATATAGCGAAACATTTACTCAGAAGTTAACTAAAACGTGAAAGCAATAATTTAGACTTTTCAATGAAATTTAGGTTCCCATAAAAGTAATTGTATCAAAGATATTAATGTTCACAAGTGCAGAAAAAATTAATTTTAACTCCAAAACAGTAATATAGTTGTTTGGTATACGTATGTCATAGCGTAGATATAAAAGGGCAAATAAATACGAGATGTTAAGACTTTTTATGTAGGACATCAATGCGATATTTTCATTTAAATAGGGAAGATATGCATTGAAGAAGCATTTTCAAGTGTTAAAATGAAGATATTTATTTACCAAGGACAGACGAGAATTTCATTTCCTCCTTTAATATAATACGAACGAATGCCTTGCTACGAAAAATTGCACAAACCCTTTGATTTCGCTTTCCAATCTTGTAATGCAAAAAAATATTAGTTTCTCTTTTAATATCGAGTGCTGTTCAAAGGAAAGAACTTAAGATATTTTTGGAAAATTCAGTTTCAAAATCATTTAATTCACTAAAAGCGTTTTCTCCTGTAGAACATTCATTTACATACATGTATTTATAAAAAGCAATATCGTAGTTCATATTACTTCTTCAATTCATAGAATGAATGGTCTGAGAGTCAAATAAAAGAATATCAATTCTTTTGACGCATGGAATAGCAAAACGTGATTGAAATAATATTTCTGTTGAAACAGAAAAATATAGTAAAAGAAAAGTTTTATAGGAATTTACTGTCATACTATTCTATCTAGAAATTACAATGAACAGTGTAACTGATAACTAAAACCAAAGCTTTTTCCGTCATACTCTTATATAAAGCATTTCAATGTGGTTTAAAACAAAAAACGTGAACACAATGAAGTTCATTCGCACAGTACCTTATGAAAAGTAATTTAAGTTGTAAACCCATATAAACGTTTATAACTATATATAAACGTCTATAACTATATATAAACGTCTATAACTACAAATAAACGTCTATAACTATGATATAACTATATATAAACGTCTATAACTACATATAAACGTCTATAACTATATATAAGCGTTTATAACTATGTATTAACGTTTATAACTATATATGAACGTCTATAACTATACATATAAACGTCTATAACTAGATATACTCGTTTTAACCCATATGTACGATTCTATATCTGCAATCAAAGCAATATCATAAGTTTTTATACTTTCAAAATTATAAAAAATATCCTATATCAAACTAAATGTAGATGCCTGTTAAATGTTTGCGATAGAACATGGTTCCTTTATTTACTCCTAAGTTGACACCAATTTGTTTTTGAATACAATATAAATAGTGAAGAAAGAAATCTAAATTGATCTATGATGGTTGATTGATCAACGCTAATGGCTAACGTCTATTAACTAAATTATCAGATTGCCCCAAATGTATCATGCATAAGCACTTATGTAACAATAAGTAAAATCTCATTCTTCCATAAAATTCCTTTGTTTACAGTGAAAATCTCTCTCATAGTCAATAGCTACAAACTTTGCAAGTTCAATAAATTCCTAAATATCTAAATTTTATGTGTTATACACATCTAGAAAACAATAAAGAGAAAAGTTGAAATGATTATTGGAATAATAATACGATGGTTATTTAGTTTATATAACTTCCAAGAATGAAAAGTAAATGTTATAAAAATAATTAGATTCCTTTCATAACTCTCAAAAGTGAAAAATATGACCTAAATAAGACGGTTTACTTTTGTACAACTTAGATCAATAATGACTACTTGATTAGAACATGTTATTACAATGTTTCATTGCTAATGTTCAAGTAATTAATAATTTTAAAACTACAATATTCAAAAAAGAAGTTAAAGTATATATAAGATGCATTTCATATTGAAACTCGACAGATTTTCATAATATCATGACTATTTCTGAATTAATACAGACTCATAAATGTTTTCAATTTTTCTTTACCATATGATAGGTGAAACTACTTTATACAAGCATAAGTAATACTTAAGGATATTCTATAGTCGGTACTTTCAGTAAAAAATACAAATTCATTTATAACACAAAACACATATTTGAAATTAACATTACATAATAAAATGTATCTTATTTCATAGTATATTTCATACACGTAACCACATAGAGTTCAAAAGTTATAAATAAACAAATCACCTCTACCAAAGAAATAAAGCATTTGCTAATTAATAACACTATAGCATTCAAACTAGATTTTAAATATATTGCCTCTAAATTACATTATCTTGGGCGTTTCAATACTTGTCTAATCACATAGTTTCACTGGTGTTTTTACACCCGGTTATTGACATTCTGAGAAAGATTGATGGTGCCTTGAAACGAAAAATCTTTCGTTGTCTAACTTCAAATAACTCACACCACTTGTATTAATACATTATTTTCGAAAATTGATGGTATAAACAAGGGACGTTAAATACGATTAATGCATTTTACGTACGCCAAACATTCACTACTGTTTTAATCTGGGTGTATATGTGTCATAGGAAGGACTTGATACTGTGTTTAGTAATTCATGGGTAAATTAATATTTAACCCGAATTTTGAGAGAGAGAGAGAGGATTAATTAAATGCAAATGCATCGTTCAATGATTGTTAGCATATACATACGATTCATTGTTAATTTTTTTCAAATTTATTACTTAAGCTTTTTCCGTTTCATGTTCATAGAAGACATCATGGTGTCAGTGTCAGAGTTTCGGACTCATGTCCTTAGATGCTCAGTTAGGTTTTACGTCCACTAGCAACCTGGTAGACGGTCAGATTCTATTCATTTCTGGTTGAATTTCTATCTTTTGCATCAGCAAAGCGTTGCTTCTGCGTGTGTCCATTTATTTCACGTTGATTGGTGCAGCTTGGTCAAAAATTCCCTTTGCATCGTAAAACACAGCTTAACTAATAAACGACCCAATAAGCAATGTTAGATAATAGTGTACATTCTGATTTCGTTGAAGAAAAAAAATCGTTCTAAGCAGACATGCAAATGTGTCATGAAACCCGAATAATATGTTACTATTTTAAACTCAACTAAACATCTAAAAAATCATTTCTATGTTAATACATTTTCATTCTTGTAATCGAGTTTAAATTCAAGCAGGCAAAGGCATGTAAAACTGTACTTATGCTAGTGAAAAAACAGACTTTAAATAATCGTCTGAAGCAGCAACAAATTTAAATGTTTGACCATGAAAAGAATTTACGCAACAATGGAAAAGGATACAATGCGGTTAATTATGTTTACAAAAGGAAGCTTGCACCATTTACAGTCGATAAAATCAAGTAGATTTCAAAGAACTTCTTCTGTAAGTTAAACAAGAACTAAGGAACTTACTAATGATGCATTCTTGTGTACCATTGTGCTATTGATGAATAGGGTGATGGATGAAGGATTTTTTTTGCTGCCTTTTTTAAACTTTTGCTGATATTTGCAAATAATTTTCGGAGATGATGGCGATCGATAAAGTTTACAGCAGAGAATGGAGGGTGGTTAGCAAAAAGAGATGTGAATTTCAACAGCCAAGCAGGAAGGTTCTGTTAAAATATTCATTTATCCTAGCAGTACAATGTTAACTTTAAGGGAAGAAATGAAATAATGGTTGACAAATGTAAGGGGATTTCAAGGATTGTGTCGAGATTTTGACTTAGAGTTTAATGGCTCAGAGGTTTGAATGGGCATAGAGGGAATAGCGTGTTGTTTATTTTGTTGCTTTGCCAAAGTTTGATTCCGAAATGAATGGGTTTATCTTGTAAAGATATCGGAATTATTTTATTTTTGTTTCGACGTATACAATATACATAACTAGGGTGCCTGCCCCCTGCTCGCTAACGCTCGCCAACCCCCGGAGGATTGCTTCGCAATCCTCATTGGTTCGCTGCTCGAACCTATGCTCGCTTCGCTCGCCTCAATGAAGACATGTGTCCTAGCAGAAAGGATTGTTTACAAAATATGTTACAAATTTTTTTTTTTGAAATCTAAATTTGCTGTATTACAGAAAAAATATATACAGTATCTCTAAAATCAGAATTCAAATGAAAACTTTGTGCAAATTTTGACTCGAAATGTGAGCGTTGCTTTGGAAATTGAATACCCAGCATGTTGTTTGTATGTACATTTTCTCAGCACTCAAACGACCCACACTTTTTCATTGAGTTTGTTGCCGAAAGCTGTAGTGCAAGCGTCTTGTTGAACTATAATTGTTGGCCCTGAAAAGGACCGTTTTTTAAAAGGCCTTGAAAAGATCCTCCGCTTTCTTTGATTTCTATTATAAACTAACTGCAACAGCTCATTAAAATTTCCTTTTTTTTTTTCAGTAACATTTCATCCGATAACGCTATAAATTCAATCGATGCGCGAGACTTCGCGATAAACAAACAATCGTACAGTGTTGCCAAAACGCGATTACAAATAACGTCTTTTTTGCGTGCCACGTAAGAGAATTATATATATAGATTTCTTAACAGCATGAGCAGTTTTATAAAAAAAATAATTCAATAATCGATTTATTTGGGAATTTTCTACTCAAGAATAACAAGTCTTTGTTATTAGTATAACATATATTGTATATTCCTACATAATTCAACTTTATATGTTACCATTTTACGGTTATACAGTACTAAAATCTTTTGAATTTTAAACGAAAACAAAGAGTTTCCACGTATAAAAACTGAGTAGAAATTTTTTTAATGAATGGACGCAGTGTTAATTTAAAATGATGTATAAACTAACGTGTATGCATTATTTTGAATTCTTTCAAGGCATTATAAGTATCCATAGCCACATTTCATTCCTCCAACTGGAATTAAATTAGTCAAAACATATAAAACAGAATGTTTTGTACTTCTTACAGGGGTAAATTTAATTTTCTATACAATGCATGGAAAAACATTTAACGAGGTCATGTCACCACAATTACCGTCTTACCGGTCCACTTCAATTACATCCCATTTACTTGAATTCCTTGCTTGATTCTTGACACTTTGATTTTTACCTACCACATTCATCGTTTCTTTTGTTTGTATACCTGTATTTGTTGAGTAGTAATTATCACGTGTATGTGAAGCAAATCCACGAAACACGTTAGGTTGGATGATTTCAAACCTTTGAGGACTCAGACACTAATTTTCTGAACTGCTGAAGAATTTAATCAGAGTGGCTTGCTATGAATATTTATTAATGATATAGCTCAAAAGCCTATCTAAGCAAATCGACAAAATTATAATAGTTGATTGTATATGGTTTATGTTTGGTTGTAGCTTTTCACTAGTTTTCGAATTTAGTCGATTATTGTGATACGCATGTTAGACGTGGGTAGAAGAAAACGATAGATGGTTGTGTGACAATTCATGCAGTGGCCACCAGAGAACACTATTAGCTATTGATAAACACTTCTGTATTCACATGAATATATAGTCGTGAGTATGACTATCGACAAGGTATCTGTTCGTTTGTCCACCAATCTGAAATAAATGCTAAACACCAACTCAAAATCCATAGTTATATAGATCTTCAGAAATACGAGTTTCGAGATGTGTACTGTAGGCATTAAATAAGATGTATCCTCCAGAGCAGTCCAAAATTATGTTGTATTTCAAAGTGCAGAATTTCAGTGTTCCACAGATTGCTTCATGACATCCATATATGTTTGACGACATTGAGTTCTAGTAGATTAGTTTTCAATGGCAACAATCTAAATTCATGAGTACCATTCTAATTCTAACACCAACGCAAAATTCACAGTTATATAGATCTTCAGAAATACAAGTTTCGAGATGTGTTCTGTAGGCATCAAATAAGATGCATCCTCCAGAGCAGTCCACAATTATGTTGTATTTCAAAGTGCAGAATTTCCGTGTTCCACAGATTGCTTCATGACATCCATATATGTTTGAGGACATTGAGTTCTAGTAGATTAGTTTTTAATGGCAACAATCTAAATTAATGAGTGTTCGTTTAACCATAATGGCTTATCTAGACGTGTGGCGGCTCATTGCTCTGTCAGAAGAGGTCAAAACCATCAGAATGTACGCAGGACATGAATGGGTGTACTTCGTCCGAAGCGATGGACAGGGAAACAAATCGTTCATCTATCGCTGACTATTTTAGACATACAAGTAGCCCATGGCAGCTATTATGACTACCATTTTGGGGTCATCAGCAATAGACAAGCATGCGACTGGTAAACCATGCCGCAGATTCATTTCCAGTCATCAAGTGATCAGGTGTTCCCGAGTCCAAGCAGAGCTCATTGCTGTGTGTCAACCATTCATCAAGAGTACTCAAGTTAGAAATCGACTCCTAAGCCTGTATGTTTAAAGTAGAATGTCATACAATACTCACGCTGATGTTTGTTGAAGGTCCATCATTGAATTTCGATGTTACTCAAGGCAGAGGTGCACGTCTTTCGCTTAAAAGGACTCGAAAAATAGTCACGTTAGCTCAGAAACTTCTCACCGCCCCACTGATGTTGTTGGTAACAGGTTTTATAATAATTCTAGCATTAACGGTATACCTTATAAATGTTAGTTCTTTAATGTCCCAACTACACCTCTGAAATGCTATGGCAAATCTCACAAGCTACTACTCTTAAACTGCATACATATGTAACTAAAAAATTGTTTAAACGATTGTCATATAAATTTGATGTTTATCGTCGAAGTACAAGGCACATTGTTTAGAAATACCTAAATATATCCCACAAAACGATAAAAGCATTGAAATGGAAAAAGGTTAGGGCTTAACAATTAAATAAACACACGCATAAAAATATTCCATTTCTTGCAATATTCCTCGCTCTTTTGAGATAAGACAAAAATGAGTATAAAATTGTATTTTATATCCAATCAAACACACAGTTTCATTCTCGAATTAAGTAAGCTTTTATCCTTCACCATCTGGAAGAAGCAATTCAATACGTTACGGAAGCTTATTACGGCTTTTAATATACTTATACATTTATGCATCTAGAAATTTGGACCTGTCAAATTGAATCTTAGCAAAAGTGCACTCAATAAAGCAGTGCAGTTCCTTTTCCATGGCACAGCATCAGTAATCAAATCCATACCTTGGGCAATTTTCTCGGTTCTTTAATGTGTATTGCGATAAGGGAAAATTGCTTTGAGTGTTATGGATTCTTGATTTTTTTTTCACTATCATCACCTTCACTGCCAATAAATGCGTGGGGCCTCCTTTTCAAAAGTTTCTTTAAAGACGATATGAATTTTTCGCTTTCCCAGGTTGTCATAAAAGTTGAATAAGACTGTCATTAATATTTATCTCGTTCTTGCGGCTTTTGTATAATTTGAATATTTTATTTTTAATATATGAGCCGTATTTTTAGCAAGCGACTCTTGCCTTTTCAATTTCTTTTCTTTCCGGTGAAGTTCATTTTTGTACTGAACTCCGGGGATTTACTGCTGGCGTTAATTCATTAATGAAGTGGTGAAATGAAAAGTGTTCGGAAAGTTTCAATCCTTGTTAATTGGTTATTTGGGTATTAAATACATTGGTGATATTTTTGAATAATAAGATAGAAAGTTAGCTGAATTAGGAAGTACATAAAATTAGTATTTCAAGGAACTTTGAATTTTCATTAAAAATAGTTCTTAATTAATTTTTTTATTAGAATGCACTACACTGCTATATGCGACTCGAAAGATAATATATGAGCTGGACTAATAAACAGTAGTAGAGGGTTTTAAAAAGTGCATTTAGATTTTAATATATGTATAATTTGTGCACTGGTTGGCACAAACTAACTATCCTCTACTATTTTTGCTTTGTGCACTTTACATTATTACTCATCGTGCTCACATCGTAGTAGTTTATGTAAATTATGTATTGTATATTGAATGTTTCCTTTGCTCAAAAACTAAAATGTTTTTTGTAGAGCTTTATGCAATAAGTATGAAAGCCTAGAAAGTAAATAAGTTTCGTTACTTCTTAAGTTCTCAAGTTATATTAACCCTATCTTCACCTATATCTTGACCATACCTCTTACTTTATCTATCAGTAACTTACCTCTTATCTTCAATTGTTTCTATATATTTCGTATAGCTGATAGTCTATTGTGGAATTAAGAAAACATTAACAAATTATTAAGAAAACATACCCTTCGAAAATGAAGAAATGCTTTAAAAACTTCTTCATATTATCCAAGGATTCTGTCAGGTTTCTTTCGTTTATTTTTTAGAGAGGTAAATCTAAGCAAATATTAAAAAGAAGCTATTAAAATATTCTTCTTCAATCGTTAGAAAATTTAATGTGCGCAATACTTTATACAAAGTCATTAAGAGAAACTTTAAAAGGATCATTTATTAACAGTACCATAATATAAAATTATGTAACCCCCACTTCAAAGATATTCATACATTGTGTGTGTATGAAAATGTTAAAACTTAGTTTCTAAACTCTGATAGTGGGTTTGTCCAATCGCAAGAGAATAGGGAGCTGAAGTCGGGGAAATTTTCTTTCCAATTACTTTACCTGGATTTATTTCTCTTTTTTCTAACAGTTAAATTTTCATTGTGTGTATGCCCATTTACTTAAGATTAATTGGCACAGCTTGATCATATATAGACCTTGGGTCATCGAAAACCAAATAACTATACGCATTTTGACTCTTCCCTTTAACTTAAAAAAAAAGTAACAAAAGTTCTATATTCTGATAAATACTTGTTTCTTAAACAAAACTATTCTACAAATCAGCATTTTCTGTTCGCATAAAATATATGCGTCGTACTTTTAGAACAATTTATGCTTGTTTTTGTATATTTGTTAAAAAATAATAATTAGCCAAAAACAAAGAATAAAAAGCATTGTAGCATTGAAAAAACAATTTGTTACGCTTCAATATAAATTGGAAGCAAGTATCAGACTAATTGAACTACGTTTGCATCGTAAACTAAATCTCTAATTTTGTAAAAATCAGCTAAATGTTTAATGCAACATAAGGAGATAAAAAAAAATTAATGAATACTGATAAGAAATGGGGTTGGTAATATTTGATACTATCACAAATTACCATTCAGCGCAATTAAAAGAAAGTTGAAAAAAAGTATAAAATAATTCACAGTATACTTGAATTAAATAAGTTTCACTTTAAATGTATCCAAAGTTAAATAATACCAAAGAAAGTTCGCTTCTTAACAATGTCGTTAACGCCGTCATGAATTTTTTACCAGCATGAAATGCGTCCTGAGAATTGAAATAAAAATACACGTATAAAACAGTTCGTTCTCAAAATGATCTCATTTGACTCGGTAGATTGTGGAAAATTAGCTTCTGGCCTTACACCTCTAACACATTTTACTTTTGTCCCTTCCAGTCGCTAAGCGGTTTTAAAAAAGTCTTCTTACCTACCCCGTCTTGGAATGGGTGAAAAAATACCCACTAAAGTAATTTCGGATAGGAAATTGCCTCTTTAAATTCTTGTTACGTATTTTTTTTTCTCTCTGACCTAACCCCTTAAGGTGTTCGAAGAATTTCAGCGTCAGGGATTTCAAACTTTTTTGCTCACTTCTATTTTTTTCTCTTTACTCGCGTAACTTTTAAAACTCTTCTACGTACCTGTTGTTCTTTCCTTGGTAATTTCGATACGGATAGGTACATCGAAAGTTTTATTGGGAGCAGCTGCTTTATTTTGCTGTGAGTTCCTTGTCAGAGTAAATTACGAAGACCATGATACTTTCTAAGATTGCTCCACGACAAAGTTCTCTTATCGGTAACGTTTCTACTACCCTAAGGTATGAGTCGCATAGAATAGCAAATACGCAAATACAGGTTTTCTTTTTCATTCTTTAAAAAATTGGAAAATGCGGGCCTTTTTAAGACAATTCTCATTTTGATTTTCAAGTACACACAGCTTTAAAATCATGATGTTTTAGCTTACTACTACCATCAATATGTACAATCAAGGTATCATAAAGCTGTACCATCAATTTTTGATGATATCTAACACTGATAAGAATTATTGACCTTGTTTTTCGAATGCATGTGAAATGAAACACAGTAATAGTTTCAAACTACTGAAACTTAAAAAAAATTGAAGACTCTCAACAATTATTAAAGCTTTCTAAGGAAATCCAAAATGAAAAATAAAGCCATTTTAATGTTTGTGAGATTTGTGGAAACTTTGAATGATGTATGAAGATCCACAAGCTTTCAGTTAGAATGAATGGTGTACGTGGTGAAAATTAGTGTCTGAGTCCTCAAAGGTTTGAAATCATCCAACTTAATGTGTTTCGTGGATTTTCTTCACATACACGTGATAATTACCACTCAACAAATACAGTTATACAAACAAATGCACGGCTCATTACTGGATCAAACGAAAGTAAACTCCCTCAGTAACGAATTCAAATCGTAATCTGTTTCTCCTTTGGGCGATCATATTTCTTCCCTCTCAAAGATTTCCATTTCAAGATGGAAGAATATCTAAGAAAGATCATTACTTTTGGTTCTGTTTGACTTTTTTTACTGTCACTTCACGGATGTTGAACTGAAAAGAAAGTTCTTGCCTATAATTTAGATGTGAATGATTCATTTCTCATAGACAGTAACAGTTGCAGTAAGAAGTTTCCTAAAAATCGCAGATGCGAATTTCCCTTAGTAACTAGAATTCTAAATGATAATAATCATAATCATTAGTATTTAATAATCCTAAGTGCAATTATCACATGAAGATGATTTTTATATTAGTATCATCTAGCTTTGTTCATTCATTGATAGTATTTAATCATCATGAATATGAATAAAAGAAAGATTATTCATAATTGATATGGCACACATATATTACACTTACAGATAATAATTAAAATATAATTTTGTGTAACTAATTTTAAATGCAAGTTTTTCGCCAGTTATAAACGATTTAACTTCGGTACATCATTTAACTTTTGATAGAGTTGTATACATCCTTTTGCGTTTAGTACTTGATTCTTCCGGTTAATATACAATACATAAAAAAATATCTTTTATTTTAATGTTTACTGTAACAATATGTTTAGAATGTTTATGATACAGATATAAAACTTGGTGGAGTACAATTCGACGCACAATCTTTTAAATTAAATTGTTCATCACCAGTTAATCCAGTTTAAATGTACATGAAAAACTATTTTGTGATCATAATTAATCTAGCTGGCATTATTTTCAATGATTTTAATTAAGAAGTATTTCCTCAACATTACACCAAAGGATCATTGGCTTATATAGTCCACACACCAAGAAAATATGATATAATTTAAATTCTAAACTTTCACATCTGGGTAATTGAGTTATTGTCAGTGAAGAACAAACAAATCCGAGGGAGGATATAGCTACCACTATCCTGATGATCTTGCGTGTTATTTATAGATGGCCCCTTAAGATGTAGATTAACACCATTTTAGCAACTTTTGGCGCTTAACCTAATTAGTGTTGACCAGTTAGATCACACACTACTTAGCAAAAATGGCGACGGACCACATTTTTGAATAGATAAATTCCAAATAATTTTTCGCAAATTTCACTGTCACAACGTGTTAAAATGGTATCATCAAAACAATCCTCATGGCATCACATTAAGGAAAAAGTACAGTAAACAAGTTCTACCGCAGAAATACAACCACCACTTACATTTAGCTAAAAAAAAAAGCCTTCTTAACCTAAAAATAAAAGATTCAAAGCGAAAACGATATTTAAAAAATAAGATTTGATTGTTTAAAATTAAAATAAGTTGGTTGATGACTTGAATATAAATACATTAACTGTCCCAAACTTAAGTCTTCATTCTTTCGCAGATTATTCTCCAATTCATCTTCCGAAATTTCTTACACGCAAACAATTCCGTTTGGATGACTCGACTCCTATTGGCAGCGTAGCGTTAAAAATTTTTCCTACTCGATGAAACACTTTTTCCTTCACCTCTTGAAGAAGAATTACTTTGGCACTATTTGTGGGAACCTCC
This sequence comes from Metellina segmentata, assembly GCA_947359465.1. Taxonomy (NCBI): domain Eukaryota; kingdom Metazoa; phylum Arthropoda; class Arachnida; order Araneae; family Tetragnathidae; genus Metellina; species Metellina segmentata. The sequence continues at coordinate 32,289,314 of OX375878.1, read as the reverse complement.
TTCTGCTTCGCTTGTTAGGCGATGATATTTTTTGACAGTTTTCAGATTAAAATAATAGGTCCCATGTCATTACGTCCATTGGAACGTGTTGAACGAAAAACTAGAAGAGTGCTTTAGATTCCTTTTTTTGATATATTCTTTTTTACCTTTCGGAAGGTTTAATGTTTACTTCTTGAAGAATCTTTGTTTGGTTATTAGTTTTTTCTTCCTTGGTAAAATTCTCAGAGTAACGCTTTTCTCAAGATACAAAAAACGTTGTGGTAATTGGTCCGAAGAGTGAGATTCAGAGGAAGAATAATAGTATTTTTTTCCGGGTTCTTGAGTAGCGAAGGATTAATAGGGGGTTCTCTTCAATAGTGCGTGAACGTTAAGGTATGTCTTCCCAATTTTCTATCTCAATAACTGGCGAAGTAATTATGCGATTTTCATTAGTTGGACTAACGTGTTGAAAGAAATGATTCATCTTCATAGAAATTCCTGTTGTGCCATTTTGCTACAGTATTAGATCATAAATATTAGTCTTTGTGAAACTGAATAATTTTTATTTATGAAGTACGAAACATAAATTATGTTCCAAGTTTACGTGTTTGGATTATACTTTCTGAAAAAAAACCTTTTCAACAATATCTCTTAATCAAAACCTTTTGACACTTTGTTAGCATTGTTGTAAAATAAACTATTAATTTAGCATGAAGGAATAAAAATTAATTTATAAAATGTGTTCATTGAAAATGCCGCCGGAGGATTTATTTTATTTAGGCTTTGTGAATAATAACGCAAACAGTGTTAGTCTAGAAAAAAGGAATACTAAGCAAAAAAACTTGTTAGATTACCTAAGATCTAACTCAGTAATTTCTAATTACGAATCTGATAAACTGATAGAATCAAAGACTATTGTATTCCTATGTTTACTGTATACATAAAAATAAATATTTTAGAGAGACATCATTGAATTTGTTCATTGAAAGACAAACTCACCATTAAGGTGTGATATTTTTTTAAATCTTCTAATGCTATTTTGATTGCCTCAGTTAAAGTAATTAACAATCGCTAATAGTTATGTTTGAAACAAGGTACGTTATAGTAAATAAAAGCTTCTTAATCTTAAGAAGTTGTAACTTTGTATTAAGCATGGATTCATACACTCAGTGAAGGATTAGATTCCATTAACGTTCCGTGAAAGAAAATTATTGATCAGCATTATAAGGAAATAACTTTGATATGTTAAAATTGAAAATGTAATTTTAAGTATACAAACCAAATTATTGGTTTCTCATATTAATGTTTGCTCCATCTTGCACACCTTCAACGACATGCTTCCAGGTTTCACATGGAACCCTTGGTAGTGCCGGTTACGATGTAAACAATTTCGGTAGTATTTTTAATATCGTATCGTTTTGAAACGTAAAAGCATTTAAATTACTGCGTAAAATAAATTATCCTGTTTGAAACACAATTTTTCAACCCTTCAATAAAACGAGAAATCGTGTTGAAGATGTAGTCAGTATCGCTATGGACGAGACATCCCATCCATCAAGGCCTGGACAGTTTTGTTAATGACAAGGTAACTATTACTTCAAAGGGGAATATATATACAAATAACATAAAAAAATTGCCCTGAAACTGATGAAAGTTAGAAGCGGATTTTTTTTTCACCACAGATTGAGAACTTCAGGGTAGTTATGGAAAAAAGATTAACCACCAGAAAGGTTAAAGATATATTTTATTGAAACATATACTTGCATCATGCAAGAGCTTTTCCGATTCCTGATTGGACCGCATGACCATTACGACCATATTTTGCTTTGCTTAAATATCATGGCATGAATGTTATCTAGACCACATTCTGTAACTAAAATCATGTCCAAAATTATTTTTACATACAAATATAATTATATTCCATGAAATACCCAATGGATGTTATCCATTTTTGCAGGGAATGTGTGAAAGACAAGCTTAATTAGAACTATCCAATCACAAGTCCTCAAACACTTTCTGATATGCAAATCAAGGCGTTACGTCATCCGACGGTGAATCAAGCGCTTTTTCAAAGTCAATATATGAGTGAATTTCTGCAATACAGCGTTTGATTTCAGTGTGTAATGACTCAAAACTGTATGTTATGACTCCGATGTATCATTTGGAAGAATCTGTGAAGTGGCGCATTATCGGCCATTTAGAGGCAGGGTAGACTATCATGAAAGGTGTGTGATTATTTTAAGAGAGACAGTCTCTGCGCAATGGAAACAGTTTTAAAACTGTGGAACTGTTTGAAGGAGCCATGAACAGGGTCGTAAACGTATAACAACTGCTTCTCAAAATCGATATATGGCAATAACTGCTCATCGTATCAAGAAGTCTGCTGCTACGTAGTTAAGTTCGAGCTTGCAGCAGCCTCGGAAACTGTTGTAACACGGCAAACTGTATACAGAAGGTTTAATTAAAAATGCCTTTATACTATAAAGCTAAGGGTATGTGTTTCACTGTCTCTTTAATTGTTGTAAAGAACATCAGAACTGAAGTCAACACTAACGGACCCATGTTCTCCTTACTGATGAGTCGAGGTTTAGTTTAAAATCTGGTTCTAAGCGTTTTTAAATGTTGAGGGGGTCAGGAACGCGAAATCTTCTTTCAAACTTTATGGAATGTGACGGTTTTGGTGGTGCAGGTGTCATGCTGAGGGGTAGAAAAATGATCAATGGACGTACGCTTCAACACATTTTCTACAGAGGATCTGTGACCGGCCAGAGCTATCGGTACGAGGCCTGAGAACGTTATGTAAGACTTTCAGAGGTGCATTTGAATATCATTTTTTATGTACGGACGATAATGCCCATCCATATCGAGTAAACCTCTTTGAAAAGGAAGCCATTGAGCGAATACCGTGGCCAGTCAAATCTACTGATCTGATTTCGATAGAGAACTTATGGGAGTACCTTGGAAAAGCAGTTGCATGGAGACATCCTCCTCCTCGAGATATAAATGCCCTGAAGACCGTGTTTCTGGAACTTAATTCCCCAAACTATGGTTAACAACATTATTGCCAGCATAAAATCACATTGTGATAAGCGTGTATAAGTCAGGAGCGATCGCATTCTATATTAAATTCAAAAGCCTGAATTTTTTAACAAGTTATTCATTTTTTTGTGAACTCTCCTTGTCACATATTATTGCCATTTTTATGGTGGCATGCTACAATTTTATATAATGTGCAGTGTTCTTAAATGTTTTCATTTTTATTTATGTTATGTCTCTTTCCAAAAAGTTCATAAAATTAAAGCTCACAGTTTCTGAGAAATCCGTGATTCTGTGCATTTAAAGATAGTTTTGGACACCAGTACATAGAGGAGAGTAACAGCCAATAAGGAGAGCAAAATGTTACATGACGGAGCTTGGTCAATCAAAGATAATTGGTTATATGTGTTACTTCAAAATTTTGCAAACGTCTATGGAATCTGACTCACATGTAAGTTAAGAAGAAGCCATAACACAGAAGTCAAATTCTGTAAGGAGAGATTCTTAGAAGGCTATCCTATTCATGAAAGGAAAGCATAAAGTAAATGTCATGCTCGTGTAGTGAGACATGTATTTAGGTAGACATAAATGTGCATAGAATTATGTTCAGTTGCAATTGATAGTTCTATCGTGGTACTAACTAATAAAGAACTTGTTTTCACAAACTAACTAGACGTTTCTTGAAAAGAAGATAAGCCAAGCCGAGAATCTTTTCTCACTTTTTTCCTATAGTGAATCGACATATTTATTATTTCATTGTTCGTGGACTTCCGAAGTTTAAATTACTTTCAAGATTACTTAAAGTTTAAAACAATAAACTTATTCATTAACATCATGAAATAACTCACTTCCTTATTGTTACTGAAAGTGACGACTCTTGTGTTGAATGAACTTCCAAAGTCGCTCTCTACTGGTATAAAATTTCAAATACTTATGTATTTTTGTAGTTCTCCGAATATGTTGTATTTATCGTAATATACATCATATTTTTCAATAAGTTTAGGTACAATTTCATTGAAATTTCAATATCACTTTTGCATTATTTCAAAAAAACTGTATGTGCCAACATACTTTATCAAAATTAAAGGATTAACAAACATACGCATAACAGAATTAAAATAATTTGTTAGTTTTGTTAAGAAATGATTAAATGGAATTTTTATTTTTAAGTGACATGCGCGTTAAAAAAAGTATTCGAAACGTAGCATATCTAACAAACCTATTTCAAAAATAACAGAAAATTAAACCACATACCTCTTTATCTGTTTATATTTCGATTTTTACACAACCCGCTTAAGTGTATGATACTAAAAAGAAAAAGATTCAAAACCTTAATTTGTGTGACATAAATAAAATACTACTGGAGCAAAACGTAAAGGAATTGTGGTATGCTTCTAAAGTACTCTCAGAGAATGAATTGAAATCAGCAAATGTAGCAAACACCAATTTATTTCGTTCTTTCATGGTCTTTCTTTTATTCTTTTCAATATTTCTGTCAGAGAAGAAAACAACTGACATATATAATTGCGGTACCATCTTTCCGATGTATTTATTTCTTTAAGCATCATAAATAGAACTCTGTTCCTTCTTCTGGCAACACAATTGGCATAAATCCATTAAGAAAGAAGATCCGATCATATACAACGGAAAAGTTCGATCGTTCTTTATTCGAGTGTTTAAAATGCCTTAAAAAGATAACAAAATAAATATTAAACAGTAACGCAACGATTTTTGCAGAGGTAAAGTTATTAAATTGGTTGCGAATTTTGAACTTTCTTAAGCACAAACATTAATAAATTATATCCTTTATTTTAGGATTAGAAATTGTTTTTGTGGAAAAATAAAAAATTGATCTAAAAACGTTGTGCAACATAAAAGTAAAAATGCAAGCTGTAATTAGTGTGAGCATTTCAAACCTTTTGAAATTATCAAGCAATTTATTTTATTTAATTAAGGAATGATATATAATACATCGTGTCTAAAAACTCTTTTTTTTTTTCATTTGTTTCTACCTATTTTCTGATAACACAATCTAAATAATAAGAAACTGTACTTTAAATACACTAACCCTACAATAGTAGACCGGGTATCAAGATGTGATGGTATAAGAGAAATAATACATGCTTTAATAGAGGGATGGTCCCCCACGTGCAGCAATTACACTGGAAACCCTTCTAGGCAAACTTTCAATAAGGTTTTGATGAACAGCTATGGGTATTTGTGTCCATTCCTCCTACAAGAATGTCGTCAGCTCAGCTGTAGATTTCAGACGTGGTTTCCTTGTGAGTAAGCGTCGCTCTAACTCGTCCCACAAATGTTCTATGAGTCTTCGGTCGTCACTATGAGCAGTCCAGGATAGAGGTTTTACATCCATATCTTGATACCACTGCTTTGACAGAGGCTGGAACATGACACGGATTGTTTTCGTCCTGGTAGTAACAGTCGTCCTTTGCATAAAATAGCCAGAGCGTTGGAAGAACCGGATTGTCCAAAATGTTCATGTAGGCATCGGCGTTCAATTTACCAGGAACAACATGCAAAAGTCAAAGGCCATACCTTGAAAAACACCCCTAAACAAGCAGTCGTATCTTTATTGTAGGGAAATGTGTAGGTGGCATTGGTGTTTTCTCCTACTGACGCAACCTAAACAACGTCGTAAATATGCTGCGCAGGACAGTCGTTGTCGGGGCACTGTTCTGCGAAATTGTAATTGCATCATGTCAGAGCTAACAGACTTCGAAAGTGGGAAAATTGTTGGAGCTCATCTGGTGGGTGCTTCCGTAAGCAAGGTAGACGAAGTGTTTAGTGTTTCAACATGGTACAAACTTTGTTAGCCAATGGTGTTGGTGTCTTCAAGACGACAAAGCTTATGTTCACACAGCTCACATCGCCAAGGATTGGTTTTCTGAGCATGATGATTATTTATCACATCTCCCCTGGCCACCATAGTCACCAGACCTCATTATTATTGAAAATGTGTGGTCTACATTGGACAGATATGTGCGCGATTGCTATCCACCGCCATCATCGTTATCTGAACTTGCCACCTCAAATCTCCTTTGGCCACAATAGTCACCAGACCTCACTATTATTGAATATTCGTGGTCTACATTGGACAGCTATGTGTGTGATCGCTATCCACCACCATCAACGTTACCTGAACTTGCCACTATTTTGCAGGAAGAATGGTACAATATTAACTTGGCAAGCACGCATGAACTGTATTTATACATTCAGAAAAGTCTGCAAGTTGTTTTGAATGCCAACGGTTTTTCTACACCATATTAGGCAAGGTTCCATGTTTTTATAGGTGTTTTCATATTCTTGTCCGACCCCTATAAGTTTACTCTCGATATTTATTATGTGAAAACCCATAAACTATTCCAAATCCTAGTATCTTCATAAACCTATTTATAGTGTTAGAGATGGGCCTTTCTTATAAAAATAAATTTGATCACAAATTCAGCAATAAAAGAAAGCCTCATAACATTAAATTATATTTTATAATATGTGGAAGTTTTAGTTTATTAAAATGCGAGTATTATAAGGTAATTTGCAATTTACTAGAAAGGATAAATTTAACAATCATTCATTTATATTTGATATATTACTGAACCTCATCGTTCGTAACTCCTTGGGGAGATGATTGTTTGATATTAGAGTGCCCTTCTATATGGGATTGAAGCGAGTTTAATACTTTTCGGTCCACAGTCTACTTTTCGTAGACGCATTAATAGTCGTTGGGTAAATTGGTGTTCACCTGTTCAGGCCAGTATGGTCCAGTTAAGTCGTATACTGCGAATATATTGACATATACTGAATGCGTCGTGTATCAATTAGCATTTAATGCCTGGTAAATATAATCTTTTGGCTTATCATGACTACATATTTGTTTTTATGTAAAATAGCACCTAAGCTGATATGGAACAATATAATAATAGAAAATATATAATAATAATAATTTATTAAGCTTTTACCGGTCTGAATATTCTTAAACATTTTTATGCTTGCTTACTGCATAAAAAGTAACTCTCTATATCCCCTAATATTAATGCTGTTGTGTTCTTGGTAGTTCTTAACAAGACATCAAAATTTCAAAGTTAACCAAGAAGTGTTCATGAAATCAAATTAGTTTAAATAACCTGACCGAGAAAGAATACATAAAACAAATAATAAAATAATATATTTTAAAATTTTTAAATGGTTGAGTATAATGTCACAGGAACCATTTTGGTCAAGCTGCACCAATCCCAAAGCAGTAACATCAAGTAAAGTTCACTCACGCAAGCGAAGGTTTACTACTACAAGAAACGAAAAATAATTACAGGCTAAATTAAAAGAACTTTAACATATGGCACCTACAGCTAGCATGTTTCAATTGCAGTGAGGGAAAACTCGGTGAATCGCCCTTTGATAACTGTACTTCAGGCATAGTATATGAATGAACACAAAGACCAAACAAAACGTTGTTGCGTAGCCTCACATAAAGAATGTTGAAATATAACTTATTCACAAATCGGCAATGAACGGTGTGTCCACTGTGTACAAAAGTCATGCGAAAGTAGCCAGTCAAGTGCCATTTGCATGAGACTATATGCAAATGTGTGAATAACTACTTTTATCAGGACAGATAGTTAAGAGGAAGGCGATAATTTATCTCTCCAAACTTTTAAGGATAATTTGGTAATTATTAATTAACATTGTACTAGAGCAACATAACGGGATATTGGCAACGGTCAGGCATCTATCCATTTAAGGAAAGATCCGAGGATAACACCACGTAAATTTGAACCACGATCAGATGACGAGGCAACATCTGATCTGACAACCCACTCTCCAAACTTCCACACCAACCCATCGTGAGGACTTTCGGCCACGACCGATTTAAGGTGCACCAGCCACCTCTACATCATCCGCTTGCAAACATCCATGCACTGACCCATATTCGAACCAGAAACCTTCCGTTCTAGAGGCTAACACCTTAACCACCAGACTAGTTGGTCTAATTATTATACGATACGTAGACAAACGAAGTCTAACGATCTGTATTTACAATGTTACAGTTAAAATATATATGGAAAGCATAACTCCATGATTGGATCTTACCTCAACCACTGACTCGATTAAAAGATGATGGATTGAATCTATCGATAGTTATATTTTCTTAAAAGAAACACAACAAATAATGTGTGTAAAAGCATATGAGTAGCATCATTTGGGTATAGCAATTTTTTCAGTTCATTACGATGTCTTATGCCGAGTAATGGATAAAAGGTTCGTTATGTTATCTATGTATCCATCTATTAAGTATATTATGTTGCGACTGCCATATATCAAGCGACCCAGCAACGTATGATACCATGCTGCGTTGGACATAACGACACTAAAACCCAATCCTTTCAAGAAACATTAAGAGAACATGATGCTTCATGTCCCCAAAAAAGCAACCGCTAGAGCTGCGTCCTATCTAATGGCACAAACCTTGTCAATGTACCTCTCTCAGGCACATACCACTTTTCTCGTTCTTTTCCATTTATTTTTCTGTGTTTGAATCTCCTGGATTTCTGGATCAAGAGGAACATTTCATTTCATTATTTGTTTCGCTTGAAGGGAAGAACGCTTTATTTTCAGCGGGATTTATAACAGAGATGAGGATTACTGCAAATGACTTTGTTCTTTTTTATCTTCGTGTGTTTCGAGCTATGTGTGTACCAATAGAATACCACCTCAAGACCTGTCGCGTCAAGTAGAAAATATATTTATTATGCTTATTATTATTCTGAGTTTTTTTTTGGGATGTTTAGGATGGAACAACACGAGCATGTAGCAATAAATGACCGTGCATCGAAATTTAGTCATTAATATGGATAAATTATGTTTCATTTTTTCATTAGCTTACAGTTTTAAAATGAGTTCCTCTTAGAAATTCGGCACTCTTATAATGATGTTAGTGATCATTTCTATTTAAATTTTGTACATCAAAATTAATAGATTTTAAAGCTAACAGAAGATGTTTACAGAATAGAATTGGATAGTTCCATTAAGAAATAAAGCTCGTATCTCAGGTTTCTTGCTCTGAACAACTGTAGTCACCTCTTTCCGACTTTTTATCAAACTGGAATACTTCTATCTAAATTTTCAATCATTTCTATTTAAATTTTGTACATCAAAATTAATAGATTTTAAAGCTACCAGAAGATGTTTACAGAAAAGAATTGGATAGTTCCATTAAGAAATAAAGCTCGTATCTCAGGTTTCTTGCCCTGAACAACTGTAGTCACCTCTTTCCGACTTTTTATCAAACTGGAATACTTCTATCTAAATTTTCAATCATTTCTATTTAAATTTTGTACATCAAAATTAATAGATTTTAAAGCTACCAGAAGATGTTTACAGAAAATAATTGGATAGTTCCATTAAGAAATAAAGCTCGTATCTCAGGTTTCTTGCTCTGAACAACAGTAGTCACCTCTTTCCGACTTTTTATCAAACTGGAATACTTCTATCTAAATTTTCAATCATTTCTATTTAAATTTTGTACATCAAAATTAATAGATTTTAAAGCTACCAGAAGATGTTTACAGAAAAGAATTGGATAGTTCCATTAAGAAATAAAGCTCGTATCTCAGGTTTCTTGCCCTGAACAACTGTAGTCACCTCTTTCCGACTTTTTATCAAACTGGAATACTTCTATCTAAATTTTCAATCATTTCTATTTAAATTTTGTACATCAAAATTAATAGATTTTAAAGCTACCAGAAGATGTCTACAGAAAAGAATTGGATAGTTCCATTAAGAAATAAAGCTCGTATCTCAGGTTTCTTGACCTGAACAACTGTAGTCACCTCTTTCCGACTTTTTATCAAACTGGAATACTTCTATCTAAATTTTCAATCCTTTCTATTTAAATTTTGTACATCAAAATTAATAGATTTTAAAGCTACCAGAAGATGTCTACAGAAAAGAATTGGATAGTTCCATTAAGAAATAAAGCTCGTATCTCAGGTTTCTTGCTCTGAACAACTGTAGTCACCTCTTTCCGACTTTTTATCAAACTGGAATACTTCTATCTAAATTTTCAATCATTTCTATTTAAATTTTGTACATCAAAATTAATAGATTTTAAAGCTACCAGAAGATGTCTACAGAAAAGAATTGGATAGTTCCATTAAGAAATAAAGCTCGTATCTCAGGTTTCTTGCTCTGAACAACTGTAGTCACCTCTTTCCGACTTTTTATCAAACTGGAATACTTCTATCTAAATTTTCAATCCTTTCTATTTAAATTTTGTACATCAAAATTAATAGATTTTAAAGCTACCAGAAGATGTCTACAGAAAAGAATTGGATAGTTCCATTAAGAAATAAAGCTCGTATCTCAGGTTTCTTGCTCTGAACAACTGTAGTCACCTCTTTCCGACTTTTTATCAAACTGGAATACTTCTATCTAAATTTTCAATCATTTCTATTTAAATTTTGTACATCAAAATTAATAGATTTTAAAGCTACCAGAAGATGTCTACAGAAAAGAATTGGATAGTTCCATTAAGAAATAAAGCTCGTATCTCAGGTTTCTTGCTCTGAACAACTGTAGTCACCTCTTTCCGACTTTTTATCAAACTGGAATACTTCTATCTAAATTTTCAATCATTTCTATTTAAATTTTGTACATCAAAATTAATAGATTTTAAAGCTACCAGAAGATGTCTACAGAAAAGAATTGGATAGTTCCATTAAGAAATAAAGCTCGTATCTCAGGTTTCTTGCTCTGAACAACTGTAGTCACCTCTTTCCGACTTTTTATCAAACTGGAATACTTCTATCTAAATTTTCAATCATTTCTATTTAAATTTTGTACATCAAAATTAATAGATTTTAAAGCTACCAGAAGATGTCTACAGAAAAGAATTGGATAGTTCCATTAAGAAATAAAGCTCGTATCTCAGGTTTCTTGCCCTGAACAACTGTAGTAACTTCTTTCCGACTTTTTATCAAACTGGAATACTTCTATCTAAATTTTCAATCATTTCTATTTAAATTTTGTACATCAAAATTAATAGATTTTAAAGCTACCAGAAGATGTCTACAGAAAAGAATTGGATAGTTCCATTAAGAAATAAAGCTCGTATCTCAGGTTTCTTGCTCTGAACAACTGTAGTCACCTCTTTCCGACTTTTTATCAAACTGGAATACTTCTATCTAAATTTTCAATCATTTCTATTTAAATTTTGTACATCAAAATTAATAGATTTTAAAGCTACCAGAAGATGTCTACAGAAAAGAATTGGATAGTTCCATTAAGAAATAAAGCTCGTATCTCAGGTTTCTTGCTCTGAACAACTGTAGTCACCTCTTTCCGACTTTTTATCAAACTGGAATACTTCTATCTAAATTTTCAATCATTTCTATTTAAATTTTGTACATCAAAATTAATAGATTTTAAAGCTACCAGAAGATGTCTACAGAAAAGAATTGGATAGTTCCATTAAGAAATAAAGCTCGTATCTCAGGTTTCTTGCTCTGAACAACTGTAGTCACCTCTTTCCGACTTTTTATCAAACTGGAATACTTCTATCTAAATTTTCAATCATTTCTATTTAAATTTTGTACATCAAAATTAATAGATTTTAAAGCTACCAGAAGATGTCTACAGAAAAGAATTGGATAGTTCCATTAAGAAATAAAGCTCGTATCTCAGGTTTCTTGCTCTGAACAACTGTAGTCACCTCTTTCCGACTTTTTATCAAACTGGAATACTTCTATCTAAATTTTCAATCATTTCTATTTAAATTTTGTACATCAAAATTAATAGATTTTAAAGCTACCAGAAGATGTCTACAGAAAAGAATTGGATAGTTCCATTAAGAAATAAAGCTCGTATCTCAGGTTTCTTGCTCTGAACAACTGTAGTCACCTCTTTCCGACTTTTTATCAAACTGGAATACTTCTATCTAAATTTTCAATCATTTCTATTTAAATTTTGTACATCAAAATTAATAGATTTTAAAGCTACCAGAAGATGTCTGCAGAAAAGAATTGGATAGTTCCATTAAGAAATAAAGCTCGTATCTCAGGTTTCTTGCCCTGAACAACTGTAGTAACTTCTTTCCGACTTTTTATCAAACTGGAATACTTCTATCTAAATTTTCAATCATTTCTATTTAAATTTTGTACATCAAAATTAATAGATTTTAAAGCTACCAGAAGATGTCTACAGAAAAGAATTGGATAGTTCCATTAAGAAATAAAGCTCGTATCTCAGGTTTCTTGCTCTGAACAACTGTAGTCACCTCTTTCCGACTTTTTATCAAACTGGAATACTTCTATCTAAATTTTCAATCATTTCTATTTAAATTTTGTACATCAAAATTAATAGATTTTAAAGCTACCAGAAGATGTCTACAGAAAAGAATTGGATAGTTCCATTAAGAAATAAAGCTCGTATCTCAGGTTTCTTGCTCTGAACAACTGTAGTCACCTCTTTCCGACTTTTTATCAAACTGGAATACTTCTATCTAAATTTTCAATCCTTTCTATTTAAATTTTGTACATCAAAATTAATAGATTTTAAAGCTACCAGAAGATGTCTACAGAAAAGAATTGGATAGTTCCATTAAGAAATAAAGCTCGTATCTCAGGTTTCTTGCTCTGAACAACTGTAGTCACCTCTTTCCGACTTTTTATCAAACTGGAATACTTCTATCTAAATTTTCAATCATTTCTATTTAAATTTTGTACATCAAAATTAATAGATTTTAAAGCTACCAGAAGATGTCTACAGAAAAGAATTGGATAGTTCCATTAAGAAATAAAGCTCGTATCTCAGGTTTCTTGCTCTGAACAACTGTAGTCACCTCTTTCCGACTTTTTATCAAACTGGAATACTTCTATCTAAATTTTCAATCATTTCTATTTAAATTTTGTACATCAAAATTAATAGATTTTAAAGCTACCAGAAGATGTCTACAGAAAAGAATTGGATAGTTCCATTAAGAAATAAAGCTCGTATCTCAGGTTTCTTGCTCTGAACAACTGTAGTCACCTCTTTCCGACTTTTTATCAAACTGGAATACTTCTATCTAAATTTTCAATCATTTCTATTTAAATTTTGTACATCAAAATTAATAGATTTTAAAGCTACCAGAAGATGTCTACAGAAAAGAATTGGATAGTTCCATTAAGAAATAAAGCTCGTATCTCAGGTTTCTTGCCCTGAACAACTGTAGTAACTTCTTTCCGACTTTTTATCAAACTGGAATACTTCTATCTAAATTTTCAATCATTTCTATTTAAATTTTGTACATCAAAATTAATAGATTTTAAAGCTACCAGAAGATGTCTACAGAAAAGAATTGGATAGTTCCATTAAGAAATAAAGCTCGTATCTCAGGTTTCTTGCTCTGAACAACTGTAGTCACCTCTTTCCGACTTTTTATCAAACTGGAATACTTCTATCTAAATTTTCAATCATTTCTATTTAAATTTTGTACATCAAAATTAATAGATTTTAAAGCTACCAGAAGATGTCTACAGAAAAGAATTGGATAGTTCCATTAAGAAATAAAGCTCGTATCTCAGGTTTCTTGCTCTGAACAACTGTAGTCACCTCTTTCCGACTTTTTATCAAACTGGAATACTTCTATCTAAATTTTCAATCCTTTCTATTTAAATTTTGTACATCAAAATTAATAGATTTTAAAGCTACCAGAAGATGTCTACAGAAAAGAATTGGATAGTTCCATTAAGAAATAAAGCTCGTATCTCAGGTTTCTTGCTCTGAACAACTGTAGTCACCTCTTTCCGACTTTTTATCAAACTGGAATACTTCTATCTAAATTTTCAATCATTTCTATTTAAATTTTGTACATCAAAATTAATAGATTTTAAAGCTACCAGAAGATGTCTACAGAAAAGAATTGGATAGTTCCATTAAGAAATAAAGCTCGTATCTCAGGTTTCTTGCTCTGAACAACTGTAGTCACCTCTTTCCGACTTTTTATCAAACTGGAATACTTCTATCTAAATTTTCAATCATTTCTATTTAAATTTTGTACATCAAAATTAATAGATTTTAAAGCTACCAGAAGATGTCTACAGAAAAGAATTGGATAGTTCCATTAAGAAATAAAGCTCGTATCTCAGGTTTCTTGCTCTGAACAACTGTAGTCACCTCTTTCCGACTTTTTATCAAACTGGAATACTTCTATCTAAATTTTCAATCATTTCTATTTAAATTTTGTACATCAAAATTAATAGATTTTAAAGCTACCAGAAGATGTCTACAGAAAAGAATTGGATAGTTCCATTAAGAAATAAAGCTCGTATCTCAGGTTTCTTGCCCTGAACAACTGTAGTAACTTCTTTCCGACTTTTTATCAAACTGGAATACTTCTATCTAAATTTTCAATCATTTCTATTTAAATTTTGTACATCAAAATTAATAGATTTTAAAGCTACCAGAAGATGTCTACAGAAAAGAATTGGATAGTTCCATTAAGAAATAAAGCTCGTATCTCAGGTTTCTTGCTCTGAACAACTGTAGTCACCTCTTTCCGACTTTTTTATCAAACTGGAATACTTATAAAGTATTTACACTGTATTGAAGAAGCGAAATTAGTTGTCAGTTTGTTTTGCGATCTAGCCAATATACTGGAGATGGGCTTTGGATAAAAATTCTTGAACGTCCAAACATGTTTCTGTTAATCATATATGTGTGCTGTTCTTCATATTAAACATTGAAAAACCTTAAAAGGGGATTAAATTTTTTTTTATTTAACTCTTATTGGGTATTTGATGATTTCTTCTTCAACCTTTATTATGTTGAGATGCAACTATGTTATGAATATAATCATGTTCTCAATGAAGGGTAAGATCAAATTTAAGTATTCGGATAATAATTTTATAGATGGTAATGGTAGTGGTAATTTTTAATTAACGTCGTACTAGAGCAACATAACTCCAAAACGGCAAGACTTTTTACAATACTTTCCTCACAGTACTATGCTTGCTACTATAGTAAAAGTTAGTTAACTACCAAAAATATTGCTTTTCCTACTAAAATATATGCCAGTTGAGAAAGTTGTCGTATGAAATTAGTTTATACTCATTTCAAAGAGAGCTTTTGTTTAATTTTGTAATATCAGATACTCTGGAAAATCCAATATGAGACATTGATGTTAGCGAAAAAAATGAACAGTGTGCATAGTTTGAAACTATCGGCAATTTAAGATAAGTTCTTAGCAAAATAGAATTTAACCACTGTATTAACAAAATTAAACACAAGCACTTTATAAATTCACACATTTTTTTCCCGAATTAACAACATCATGTCAAACTTATGACGAAATCAGATGTATTCGAATTTTTAAAATTTGTCATGGGTAGGATAATAACAGTGCTTTTAATTCGTTACACTTTGGAAAAGAGTACAGACCAAAAAACACGGAATGAGATATAAAAAAACTCCATTAAAGCGAGTAATTTATTGCGCAGCAACTGCGAAACAAAAGCCCCTTTTCTTTGAGCTATGATATCATTTAAACTTTCGCCTGCACTGGTACACAAAAGACCCGCTACAAAGGTAATGAAACGCATATCTAAATACGCAAGGCTAAGCTTATAAAAACGGAGCCATTGTAACGCAGGATTTGACGGTCCGCCCATCATTTCAACAGATATGAAAAGAGGGATTTTTCCTCTTCCCCCATCCATTTGTTGCGGACTTTTAATATTAGAGATAAGGGAAAGAAACCTGAGTGACAAAGGACAAGAAAGGGAAAAAAGTTTTCAGGGAAAACTGAGTTCGCAGTGATGAGTTTGAGGTTTTTCGCCATTTTTTTTTACGTTGTTAAATTCTTCCCTTTTCAGTTCCTTTTTCATGCGTATTTTTTCATCCTTTATTTAAAGGCACGGGCAAGGAATAATATTATTAAAGTGTAAAAAAAGTTTTGTGGTTCACCATCTTTCAGTGCGCTATCGCATTATTCAGGAAAACATTTTGTTTTCATAATTCTAGGCCGTTGCGTAGGGAGTCAAAGGAGGCATAAATATTCTGTTTAATAAAACATATGCATTTCTATTTGGCACATACGGCGGAGAGGAAGATTCTAGTTTTTGTTTTGTTAGCTGTGCATATTCCGGAATGTCAGTCGACAGTCCCGGAGGCTTTATGTTCGTCAATCGGTATTTATGTAGGCTGTCCGTTATTTCTATATGCGCGTTAACAATTAGGCTGATAAAGTGTTAAAGAAAAGCGAATTCTGTGAGACATTTACTTTAAATATGCTTCTAATTGGGGGGAAAATGCTGAAGAAATGTTTTTTTATGTCCCATTATAATAGTGGTGGTATTTTGAATTGTTTAGCAACAGTTCTTTGTTTTTATTTATTTTTTAGTATCTAATAGAAGAATGTTTAATAAAAAACTGGAAATTTAAAGACCGAAGAAAAATAAATTAGAAAATTGTTTCGTTGCGTTATGAATTTAGGTTATTTTTGTTTTGTATTTAATTTCAAAACGTATTTTCAACCATACACGAGATGAAAATGCATATCTGAATTATTTAGATTGCAGAATAACATTATATAAACTTCTAGTCTTTGCAATTTTGATATTTCTCAATAACTGTGTTATTAAATACATTATTTGCATCTCATGTTTATGAAAATGATGTCCTACACAAAACTACTAGTTTGTCCAACTGCATTAAGTGTTGCCAAGATTGTTACTAAAATCTATAAGGAGGACCAGAGAAGAGACACTCTTCTTCACAGGCATGGCCCGTTCCCATCTTATCTAACTAAGCTTAAGAAAACCAAGTTAGAAAATTGCTCCTGTGGTGAAATCGGTGCACCTCTATATTACATCACAGTTTGTCCCCTCACAGCATCACGTCATAAGAGGACGCTTGCCGACCATCTTGAAATCATATGTCTAAGGAACATTACATGTAACGAAGGTTCGTGGTTCAATATTACTAACGTGGTGAGATTCATTGAAAAACATCAGGACTTGATTATCCAAAGACCTGTGAAAAACCTACTTATTTTCACTTGCATAATATATATATATGGTATTAGTATTTAATGTAATTACTGTATAGTTGTAATGATGTATATAAGTAATGTCCTCTAATATTCTGTGTAGACATGAATTAGAATGTTTATTTAGAATGTAGTTTTTTTAGACTGTGTAGAATACTTATTTAAACTCATTCAGTGTCTCACTACTAGGCATGGGAGTGTACGCTGGTGTTTGTTAGTTCATTCAACTGAATGGCATAAATTCCAAGGGTGACAACATCACTGAAATGACGAAATTATAGTATAGTAAGTTGCTCATTGCCATTTTGATACCTCTCCGTAACTGTAATCATCAACAACATTTGTTTTACCACTTAATAATAAAAACAATTATCTGCACAGTCATAATGATAGTTTATTAAGCTGGATTAAATTATCTCACTAATAACAGTACTATGTTTTAGTAATTGTTTCGATAATTCATTTGATGTAGTTTTTTATTTTGCAATCATTAGTCTTCTCATTCAGTGTAGTACTCTGATAATTTGATAATTATTTTCACTTTAAAATAACTGAATACATTATTAGTTTATACATATCATGACCAGATTTTATTAAATTGACTAAAATTATTACAAAAATGATTAACGACGAAAATTCAAATATTAAAACACATGAAACAAATTGTAGGTAGGTAGGTATTTTAATTAATATCCTACTGGTGATACACAACGGGCTATTGACGAAGGTCCTGTATCAACCCCTAAGTAAAATAAATGGATACATAAACTAAAGATATTACTAATATTTTAAATTGCATTGTAAAATTTGTTTGGTTTTGATACATTTAATTTATGAGATAACCACAAACTTTCACACTATATCATCACCCCATTAAAATATTTTCTCAAAACAATTTTAAATAGTAAAACACTATACATTTCGCCAGCTTAGCTAATGTTGTGTTTTATAAACTTATAAAAAGTGGCATTTGTTTAGAAAAGAACACATTCTTATGAACCCTTTTGAATGTTTTAAGTAGTGTCACAAAATTTCTTTTAAGCCATAAATTTTATAACCAAGGATGTTTCAGATTATTCATCACTATTACTTAATTTCAAATTATGTGTTGTAATTATTCTGATTTATATTGTTTATTAATGCAAAATATTTATACACTTTTGTATATTGAATATATGGATAAGTGTTAAAACGTGTTCTTCAATGAAAAAACAGGTTTTTAAACTGAGTAGTTTCAGAAAACCACGAATTAGGGAATTGTCGAAAATATTTTAGCCAATATTTTAATTCAAAAGAAGAAACCTACAATTTCATTATATACATTTGAGGGGAGTTGTAAAATAAAGGTTTTGTTGGGGATGGTATTTACTACGCATTGTTAAAGTAATTGCTTTCAACAATCAGATACACCTCTTATGGAAATTTGACTGACGTGGAATTAGTGAAAACAAAACTGGATTTAGGTATAAAACGAGAAAATCTGGATAAAATTTGAAAATTTACTATGCAATAATTGATATTTAAGATAGCATATACTCCAATACTTCAAACAATAATTTAGCGATGTAGTACTATGATGTCTATATCCTAATGAAACACTATTAATATGCACTGTAGCTGACATACGTATGTCAATTAAAAACTTCAGCAATCGAAAATGCATGAGACACACTAGCAAATATTGTCCAATAAAGCTTAAAATAGATTACAAATTCAATGCGGTTGAATTAATCGGGAGGCAACTTAAGCAATTTTAGAAGTTAATACTTTCGTTTAAAGATTAATCACACATTGTTCGTAAAGTAAATTTCAGTGATATATTCGGTGTTTATGTAATTCCTTAAAATATATGTCGGTTTCTGCATTACAGCAACACTACAAACAAATACTTTGAAACACTTAAAATCACTCCTTCAGAATTAATTAAATCGAAAAGATACCAAATTGGCTACATCTTTCGCTAGCCACAAATTATCTGAAATGTTTATGTTTTAGATTACCTTCCAGTTTAAGCCAAGAATAAGAGTGACTGGGTAAATATTATTGTGTTCCGAATGACTGCCTACAAATCAACTTCAAGTACTACCACATTCCACACATATACGATAAGCAGCTCTTGTATACAAGCTGTTTTGTTAATTTATTAAGTTACAAATTGGAATGAATTGAGTTACACAGTTCTGGTGCCGAAGAGAAAATAGAGGGATGCAGATGACACATTTACAAATCATTCAAACATATTATTTTGAGCAGTGGTAATAAATGAAATTATAAAACAGACTTGAGTGATTTAAACAGCAATTATATAAATTATAAAATATGTCTAAAGCTCAATTCTTAATATAATTGTAACGATAAAAACTTATTTTAAGTAAAATTCGGAAATAAATCTTGAAAATAGACATAACATAAAATTCAATGTGGGATAGCTGTTCTGAGCAGTTTAAATAATTTTCTAAAAGTTTCCATGTAAAGGCTAAGCTTAAAATATTCCTGTTTTTTTTCCAATAACCTGTAGTATGAAATAAATAACGAAAAACATGTTTTACACTCAGTTGAACAATCAAATTGAAAGTAAGCATAACATAAGAATTTATTTTGCATAATTTCAATTCTCTGTTCATTAATTTTATGAAAATATTAGTGAGCAATAAATCAAAGTTAATCTAACGAATGAGAGAATTAAATCAAATAATGATAAAATCAAAAATTCAAAGTAATTAGTTTTCATACTAACGGAACCAATATTTTTTAAGCCTTACCTGCAATGCTACGAATTTGAAGGATGGAATCTAGAGCACACTCAAAGATTATGTTTAAATCAATACTTCCGCTTTTAAGGGGAATATATTCTGCATTAATTGATAGTTAAATTCTAAATAGTTTTTACGACATAAATGACAAGAGAAATGAATACTTAGAAAAAGCTTTTATTTTAAATGTCATTTATTATAATAATTTATCAGGTTGGTTTATAAGAAACATTATTGATTTGCTTGCAGAAATTACTATCATCAGAATCTAAAGACTTTTTAATTTCTGAAAAGAATACAGAATACTTTAAAATTTTAAACAGTTTAAATATTTCAAGTTCGTTTAGTTAAAAACTAATTAATGGTACGTTGGCTATCGTTTTTCACTTTACGAATAAGTAAGTACGAATAAGTATGTTTAGAGAGTTGTTTTTTAAAGTTCTTAAATATTGTTGCCTGTTTAGTTTCAATAACACAAAATAGCAATATTTATTGTAAGTTAAATGAAAATATAACATTTAAAACTGAAAAATAAATTGTTTACAGCTCTTCGTATATACCAAATGCCTTATTCTTTCTCATTCACCTACGCAAAGTAAGATAATGTTTTGATCAAATTTTCTAAAAAAGTTGTTATTATGTCGTCAAATAAATATTTATTTTAAAACAAGAAATATTAGCATCACATCAAAAAAATCAGGTTTCGATTATTTCCGCATAATTATCTATGAATATCATATAAATATCATAACCTATTTAAACAGTGTCTTAAGACTTTATAATTTATAGCATCATAGTGGAAAACAGTTGCCTTTCTTCTTTATCCACGTTAGCATTGTCAAATTCCATAAATACTTAACGATGTCTATAAACTGAGATAAATACTTAAGAATCTTGTTAAAAGACGCCTTTAAAAATGTATTATGACTTGTTACTTTGATAATATCACCAGAACGAGTGGTCGCAAATCTGAGCTTTTGCAGGATTCATACGATTAATTTGTGTAACTCATACTATGTATAATGCCAAAGTGTCTCAAGAATTTGCCGCTTCACTTATACCTTGAGGATGTGATTAATCGTCTTATCGCAATAATTCCAACTTACCTTATAGAACTGACCATTCCCAGAAGTAGCTATCACGAAATAAAAATGAAATAATAGTGAATTTCAAAAAACTGTTTCGCACACGAGTGAAATTTTAGAATCATCATTTACTGTAAGAAAAATCCACCGATTATAAAAATACGTTGGATATCAAGATTTGCTGCAAAAAATTATCTGGACGAATTGTTTTAGAATTTTTCTTACTAAAATTCAGAAACATCAATTTCTAAATCATTTTAACAAGAGCCTAAACCATGTACAGATGCCAATTTCTAAACAATTAGCTTCTGAACTTGATGGATTGGGGATCGTTAAGTGCCTTAACCAATAGTACAAAGTGGTCAACACAATAACAAATGTTTCATATTATCACCATTTCAAGCAATATCTACAAATTAAGGGGCTTTAATAACGGAATATCAGACTGTGCGCGTATCTACCTTTTATAACTACAATTGAAAACTACCGATTATATGTATGAGAGTAAGGATCTCTGACGGAAGTCAGTTGGTAAAAGATTTTAAAAACAATTATCTCCAACTAAAATGCTAAAATTTCTTTTTGAAATATTTTAAACTTTAGGTTGCGGCTCTCAAATCTTTTCAATCGTCTCCAGTAAATGATCTTTCACCTGCATGTCCAATGCCCCTCCCCCCGTACCTAATTACCTAACTTGAGCGATAGAGTCTTGAGTGGCATTTAAGACCGACACTTTCCTTTCGTAGTATTGTGTGGCGAGCGACCTTCTGTCTAACCCCCGAAGCGTTCACACCTCAGGATCGACGTGCTAGGGTACCGAACAAAAGGAGGGATTCTCTAGAAGGTCAGTCGCTGACAGCTCGTAACCATTAGCTCGTAAAGGGTAATCTATTCCAGCGGTCACTAAAAAGGAGGGATAACATTCACCGTACACAGTTTTATACCATACCGCCGGTGTAAACAAAATCATATAGTGGTAGCAATAGTCAACCTGTCGCAGCTTAAAGGTTAACAATGCATATATTTCCATACGCACATCTAACCTGTATCTTCCCATAAGCGATCCACCGCATCGAAATGAGAAGCACGCAATCCAAAACAGTGTCCACCCCGTCACTCCACCATTGATTCGATCGACTCGTGCATCATCCACACGCGGGAGCCTTTTGATACTCCAAACCTATTCACAAAACGGCGTTCATTAAATCTGAAGCTCGGAATTGAAGTGCTAAATTATGGACTACAACATCGCCAGGACGTATCCAATTGTCCAAAACAAATAGCTGGACTGTATATATTAATTGAGGTGGTTGTAACTCCGTTCCGCTGCGGTCGAGACCATTGTGAGCTTTCACAACGGCCCTCACTGTCCGAGTGTGGGAAACGGTTTTATCAAATTCGTCCTTATAACAAGTGCCGTTTCCGCTGCCGCCATTGCTGTGTGAACAGCACGGGGCAAGTTTATCTGACGCTGATGATATCTCATGCCCTAACTTCGTGGAATTCGGTAATTATGCTAACGGTCTCCTTGAATATGCGATGCAGCATGCCGGAAGAGGTAATTTTAAGTAATAGATCTAAGTCTTTCGTAATGATTCGGATATATGCGTGAATTGATAATTCAAAGTACGACACGTTATATTGTGCAGTATGATGGCCATTAGGGGGTAATTTCGATTTCGAAGGTAGGAAGTGTCGAATTGTGTATGATTAGGTGGGGTGTATTTTGATAACAGTCGGTTTTCCGATATAGGGTCATCGCTTTTTCAAACATATTTTGCGATTAAACAGTATTTTTTTCAAGTAAAGAAAATATGCATAAAATGACAATGACAGCTTGAAAGATGACATTTCTCTAAGACTTGGTATTGTCTGCCTTTCAGGTTCTCCCAAATCTTCAGTCAAAAATCACTGTAGAACTATGTTGTTTCAGTGAAGTGCGAATGGTTTAATACTTGTTTTAAGGATTAAATATCTTAAGATTTGTTTTATAAACAAGTAGGGGTAACCAAACCAACATAGACTACTTATTATTTTAATACAACTAGCAGAATTAACTTGGGTTGAATTGGCTAAATTTTAACTGAAAAGTGATTAGAATTAATCACTTTTCATGCTTAACTTATATACTTATGCATAAGTATATTTATGCATAGAAAAAGGCAAACATCATTTAAGCGCACGGAAAAATAATTTTTGACTCCAGTTTAAGGGGGTCCGGGACACATTGAAAATTTTTTTTTATTAATTAATTTAGAATTTTGATTTTTTTTTGTACTGATTACAAATCTAACTAGTAAACAAAATCACAACACACAATTTTTCCAAGAGTTTTTTAAAAATTTTAAATTAAAATTTTCTGAAAAAAAGAGGGGTGATTTTAAATTGTTAAGACTCAAAATATTCTTGATCCATTTTCAAAATTCTTGCAGTAAATTATTCACAAATTTATAAACTTTAATTTTGACAGCAATTTAAAAAATATTAATTTAATAAGAAATAAA
Organism: Metellina segmentata; assembly: GCA_947359465.1. NCBI lineage: Eukaryota > Metazoa > Arthropoda > Arachnida > Araneae > Tetragnathidae > Metellina > Metellina segmentata. Next base: position 32,265,916 of record OX375878.1, on the reverse strand, counting down.
AAATATTTGAATGAAATTTTTAAAAAATTTTAAGGTACTTTTTTGTTAAAAATTATATTTTTGAATAAAAAATATATAATTATATTTTTGAAAGTAAATGTTTGTTTCAAATTTGCTGAATCAAAATTAAAGTACAATGTTTGAAAAATATATATTTCAAATTTCAACCCTTAAGCTTTATCGGTTTTCGACTTATAACAATTTGAATACAGGAAGTCTTGAAAAAATGTATCATGGAGAAAAACGCATTTAAAGTTTGAAAGATAGATCTTGTTGCCATGACAACAACTGTCAAGAGTGTTAGATTTTCAAAACAGCGCACCACAAAAATTATTTTATCTCTAGTTCTTATTAAGATAGAAACATGATTTAGACGTCATTTTAAGCAAAAAAACACAGAGAATTTCTTAAAATAATAAAAAAAATTTCGAAATTTTGACGATTTTTGTGTCCCGGACTCCTTTAAGGATTTCATAGCTTCTATAATTTACTTTGGACGTAAGTGTATGCATATACATGGCATATTCACACTTCAGATGTAAGACACCCTACAAAAAAAATTTATAGGTGAATATTTCAGATGTCGATTTTGAAATATCTTTGAACTACATCATATTGGTGCCAGAGTTTTAATTTAATGTAGCCTATCTTATTTTAAGGTAATTTTATTTTCACTCTACCGGTCATTTTAAAATTAGAAATTGCACAAATTAATTTAAGATGTTTTATTTTGTATATTTTATTTAATGTTATGAAACAGAATTTTACAAACCATTGAACCAAAGACTTAAAGAAAGATAATTGTGATATTTTGTAAAAAGTCAACAAAATTATTTCTTAAAAGTTAACTTTTAAATAGTATATAAGTAATATGTAAAATACTGGAACACATCAATGCAATTAGAAACGAAATGCAGATAATTGAAAAATGCAGTATTCTGAAAAAAGAAAGATATGACAAAGCATGTCAAATTTTGTAATCTTTAGTATATTCCGAAATATAGAAATTCGAAAAAAGACATTAAAAAAAATTGCTAAAGACAATAAAATGATTTATGAAATTTAGAAATGCTCAAAAATGACCGCAATAATTCCGCTGTCTTGACTCCAACACAAACACGGAATTCGGTATCAAATTTATAAAGAAAACATTAATTCTGGCGTTACTAGATCTCAAACGGAAAAATTACATTTTTATGATCTATTAGATTTACGTTTGGGATTTTCTTGTTCAATTGTAAAATGCAAGTTATGTGAAATCAAATATTTTATACATCCCTTCATGCCGACCAAACTGTCTAGTGGTCAAGGTGTTGGCCTCTGGATCGGAAGGTTCCTGGTTCGAATCCGGGGTTAGGGCATGGATGTAAATTGTGCGGTCTTTTGCTAGGGACAATGATGGTCCAAACACTGGGTGCCCCTTCACAAGTGACCATCACTTCTGGCCTTGTATAAGGCTAAAACGACCTCGGTCAACTCTGTACTTTGTATTGTACTGTATTTGTATTTCTCTTCGCAATTGTACTCCCTTGCCATTGGAAATAAATCTATCATCATATTTATCATCAATCAAATGTAAAAAAAAATATTTAGTGAAAAAATAAAAATAATTTTAAGCATAAATATTAAAATTTAATTTACTTTGAAAAAGTTGTTTTTTGAGTAATTCTGTTAAAACAAGTGCATTGGTAAAGTTCTTTTCCACAACACAGGTAAAGCAAAACGATTTGCATACCGTAATCACTTAGTGTTATTCCTATAGGGATTTAAAATTCCTTTTAGACTCTCAGAACATGTATGAAGAGGGTCAATATGTAGTTAACGTACTCTCAGAGTTCCAAAGCATAATTGTAACAAATATGGGATGATTAGTTAAAAGATATAGATTTATATAGAGAACAGACAGACACCGGTCAACAATGGTAATGGTAATTTTAGTTAACGTCGTACTAGAGCAACACAACGGGCTATTGACGACGGTCCGGAATCAGTCCCTTAAGGGAAAGATTCGAGGACAACACCTCGTAATTTTGAACCACGGTCAGATGACGAAGCAACACCTGAGCTGGCACCCCACTCTCCAAACTTCCACGCCAACCCAACGTGAGGACTTTCGGCCACGACAGATTTAAGGTGCACCAGCCGCCTCTACACCATACGTTTACAAACATCCATGCCCGGACCCGGATTCGAACCAGGAACCTTCCGATCTAGAGGCTAACACCTTAACCACTATACCCCGGTCAACAAAGACTTATTTAAAATCCTTTGTACTCCAACAGACATTTATGTTTAAATCAAATTCTTTTGGTACTTTTTTAATTTAAGATATTCGCTTTCTAAATGGAAACCACGTGAGCAGAATTATTTACATATGGAGTACAACTTTTAAAAACACACAATGAAATGTGAAAAACGAATGCAAATTTAATGTATCTTAATCGTCTTGCAATGTAAAGTTATATCGAAATTTCGAAATATATTTAAACTACAACGTATGACTACCCATTTTAATTTAACGTAGCTCATCTTATTTTAAAGTGATTTTTTTTAAACTTTAATTTTGAAATAAGAAATTACACACCTTACTTTAAAAAGTTTCGTGCATTTTATTTATTTTTATCAAACAGCAATCTACACAACCTTACGTATTCAACCAAAGATTTAAAGAAAGTGGGTCCGTATATACATATACCACCAAGAAAATACTTATTTCTAGGTATATTTTGCATAAAATAAATAATTCATTAAAATGTAATTCCTACAAAATATATATACAATATTTAAAATACTGAAACAAACATGAAGGCATTTCCGGTCTTCTTAAAATAAGAATATACCGACCTAATTTTGATTTCATTAATACACTCTGAAATATAACATTTCGACACAAAAGACTTTTCAACAGTATTGATAAGGACAATATTTATTTGATTTGATTTATTTAAAAATAAAAACATTTATGACTAGCAAAATTACCCGACCTTATTCGGGTGGAATTGGTTATAATGATGGAATAAAACGATATTTCAAATGTCTTTCCTGATATTTTTTTTATAATTTGTAGCTGACTGTGGATCCAAATCCTACACATGCATATCGAACCAGTAATACATTTTACATACATCGCACCCCTGCTGTATGACAAAGCTACAGCACAACGAATGTTGAAACTTAGGTAACTACTACAAAAGGGGATTTGAATTCCCATTTTTTGAGTTCTTTTTATGTAAAATTGCACAACGTAATTCATAAAAATGACGAATCTGTGGTGAGTGCTCGTGCACTCATAGTAAAAGAAAATATTGTTTTACTTGTGGCAAACTTGCATCAGTCATGTGACATTGTCGAATTTCGCCATCTTTGGGAATGGTAACAAATTAATTGGATAGGATATTCATCTCTACATTTTAAAGGCCGAATGCTTTTTTTCTAGAAAAAATACATATCTTGGAACGTCTAATAACAAAAGATCGTGTTTTAAATACGAATGTCTTCAGTACAGAACGACAAAGGTAACTCATTACAATTTAAAGAGTAGTAAATCGAAATGTTTCGATAGAATTTTTTTAAATCATTGTTTTGATTAAAATTGTAACGTATATAAGCTGCTTCCATATAGCTTAAACTAAAATAAACCACCTTGATAAAATGTTATTATTACAAAGAATATTTTTAATATTTCAAAAATTCTAGTTAGCAGTTTTGCAACATTATTTCTCTTTCAATAACTGCAAAATTACTTTTAAAGTATACTTTATTCTGACTTACCTGTGATTTTACATTGAATACTTTTTGGTGATGTAGCGTGTGATAAAATTGAAATGAAATAATAAATTAATATTAAAAAAAAAGCATCGAAATAAAACAAAACACATATTGTCGTAAAAAAGTTGTTCGAAACATATTAATTCTTGATTCTTTTTTTGCCTTGTACTCGCTCAGTTTCCGCAACATGTAACAAAAAACTGCACAAAATTTAGGAACGAGAATTTAATTCAGAGTGAACGAAATACAAAATATCACTGCACGTGATCAACCAAAAGAATTCCGGCTTCGTTCACGTTCATCGAAAAATATCGTCTGTCCAAAATATTCGAAAATCGTTTATAATCACAAAGAACAAAAATAAAGACTCGAAATAAATTAAATATCAGAGTTGAAATGTCATAAAAAAATAACATGGGAAAATAATTGCGTTTTCAGAAATATTGGTAAAACAATCCAAGTAATCAATAGTAGTACTCAATATACATTCCATAATATCCATAACTACTTAATTATTGTTGATCTTGGTAGACTTAGTCAGATGGCTAGAATGAACCTACGATGAATATGTAAACAAGTAAAAATATAACATTGCATTCACTACACTGAAATACGATGTATAAAATCAAAAACAACGTTTTCAAATGGAAAATACAATACATTTGATGTGATATATGAAGAAATTTACAGACAGAAAATCCGAAATAGATCGGGAAGACACACAGACACACTAAATAAAAAAATTCAGTAAATAAAAAGACAAAAATGAATGTAAATAATTAGAGTATGCTGAGTTTCATGAAAATATGTTGAACCCTTTTGATGTATCACGGGCATACACATACATACAGATGGAGTGACAGACAGACACCAAATGCGCAAGAGACGGGTTTTTATCAAAAAGGCCAAAAACGGATAAAAAGCTTGAAAGGGGTCGACAATATTCAATGTACAAACACTTCATTCTTATTTATTTGTATAGATACTTGGAAATCAGTCAACTCACAAGCACGCGAACACAAAATTCTAAATCAAACTAAAAATAAAACAAAAATTGTAGCGTTTCCAGATACTTAGTAGCAAAATTACGCTTTCATGATCAATGAGTGTTTCATTTGGGTTTTTCATGCTCCATCTATATAAATAAGAATGGAGTGTTTGTTTGTACATTCAATATTTTCGACCCATTTCAAGTTTTCTATCCGTTTTGGACCCTTCTGATGCCGAATCCTCCCTTTTCTCGTTTGGTGTCTGTCTGTCTGTCTGTCTGTCTGTCTGTCTGTCTGTCCGTCCGTCTGTCTGTCTGTCTGTCTGTCTGTATGTTGTGCCCTATACACGTCCGCGCGGTTTGAGATATTTTCATGAAAATTTGCATACAGTGAGTACTTATCTTCATTTAGTGAGTGGCATCGGTTGCGAAAGTCTGTCTGTCCGTCTTTCTGTTCTATGCTTGATTTTGTGTTTGTGTGTTTGTGTAGACATCACATGAATTGTATTCCAGACATTTGATTGCATTGTATTTTATTTTATACATTATCTATTAGTTTAGTGAATGCAATATTAAACATTTCTTTATTGTTATATTTAGTTGAGTTTCATGCTAAAACACCTCAGTAAGTATACTTAAATCAACCATAATTTGGTTGTTTGTGAAAAATTGGAATGTCTATTGAATATTACGATTACTTCGATTGCTTTACCAGTACTGCTGAAAAAGTAATTATTCTTCAAAAAATTATTATTTTTTTTATGGAATTTCATTTCTGATATTTCATTTATTTCGAGTCTTATTTTTATTCTTTGCGCAATGAAAACGATTTCCGAATATTTGGGACAGACGATATTTTTCAATGAAACGAGAATGAACAAGATCGCGCGAGCAGTGATATTTTTTCTGGTTCTTTCGCTCTGAATTAATTTCACATATCTAAATTTTATACACTTTTAGTTGTAAGTTGTGGCAACTGTGCGAGATCAAGAGATTAAATTGAATCACAAATTAATATCTTTAGAACAATTTTTTGCCACATCTTTTATTTTGTTTTACTTCGCTGTTTCCTGTTTTAAATATTTATTATTTTAATAAATGTGTTTTCCTTCTCATCACACGCAACAGCACCACAAAGTATTAGACTTAAAAATGTTAGGTAAGTCAATATAAATTTTCAGTAAATTTTAAGTGTAGTTATGCCATTATTGAAAGAATAATGCCGTTATTGAAAGAATAATGCCGTTATTGAAAGAATAATGCCGTTATTGAAAGAATAATGCCGTTATTTAAAGAATAATGCCGTTATTTAAAGAATAATGCCGTTATTTAAAGTATAATGCCGTTATTTAAACAATAATGCCGTTATTTAAAGAATAATGTCGTTATTGAAAGAATAATAATGTTTAAAAATCCAAACTATAACTTTTTCCTACATCAAAAAATTCGTTGTAGTAATGACAGGAGAAGATTGCAAAATTTTACAATGTCGCATACCGGAGGCAAGAGTGCCACAAGTAAAAAAATATTGTTTTGTTGACTATGAGTGCGAGAGCACTCGCCGTAAATCGTAATTTTAATTAATTGAGTTGCACGTGAAAAGAACTTAAGAAAGGGAATTCCAAATATTCCTATAAATCGTCTTTTATAGTAGTAGCCTTAGTATCACCTTTCGTCTTTTTGTAGCTTTGTCATACAGCAATTGTGCGATGTATGTGAAATGTATTACATGAATGGATATGCATGTGTAGGATTTGTGTCCAAAGTAAGTTGTAGAAAATATAAAGATGGCGAAAGGTGTTAAAATAAATTTTTATTCTACAAAAAACGTAAGTCATTATATATTTTGATTATCTCTTCAATCTAGAGTAAACGAATTCAAACCGAGTAAGGTCGGGTATTTTGCTAATTAAGAAATATAATTGCTATAAAATTAATTATTTTAAATGTTCATTTTCATCAATCAGATATTCATAAATAATTTACACAATGGCAAGAAGTAAAATGTAATTTAAAACCTGAATATTATTATTAAATTTGTTTTTTAAAAAGTTGTTTTTCTAACAATACTGGTAAAACAATATTATTGGAAGACTTGATTTTTGATCAAGGTCGGTAAAGTAATCTGAGTTGCACATAGAAATCGCATTATATTCAATGTTAATTTTTTGGCTTCTCTTACACACCAAGGACAAATGGCATTGGGATTAAGAGTTAGCCTACCATACCCGCAGGGTTCCTAAGTATAAATGTATCTAATGTGTAGTGGATTGGTTAAACGATGTAGTTTGTTTAGAGAACAGACAGACACACAGGAAGACAGACGCCAACTCTGCTTTATATATGTAGATAAATATTCAAGATACGATACTCGAATACTTTAATTCACCATAATCCTTACTCTACAAAGTTACTTCTAAACGTTATAGAGTACGAGGATTGCTATTTATATTTCTGGCCTAATAATGAAAAAACAAATATTTATGATCGAAATTGGTTTGATTGTTTTTCAAAATATTCTCCATGAAGATCAATACGCTTTTCCATGTGTTTGAACCAATTTTCAAAGTACTTTTTCCACTCCGATCGAGGTACCTCCAAAACATGCGTTTTGAAAGAACCAACCGCTTCTTCAGGTGTCGAAAATCACTGACCACGTATTTTATTTTTGATGTGCGGGATTTAAAAAGAGTCATTGGGCGCCAAATCAGGGCTGTACGGCGTATGACACATCAATTCGATGTTTTGGCCGGTCAAAAAATCCTTTGTTGGAGTCGATGTGTGAAAGTTTGCATTTTCGTGGTGAAGAATGATTCGCCTTTTCTTCTGTTTTTTTCGAGTTTCTCTGATGACTTCTGGCAAACAAATGGTTGTGTACCATTCAGAATTGACCGGCTTGCGTTGCTCTAACGCCACTGTCTACACGTGACCGGTAATACCGAAGAAACAGGCAACCATTTGCTTCGATGTGCTTCTTCCGCCAACAACTTTTGTTGGATTTGGTACGTCTTGGAAGATCCATATAGTCGATTGCTTTTTTTGTTTCGGGCTCATATGCATAGATCCATGATTCCTCACCTGTGTAGACGTTATACACAGACTTTGATATACCTTGAACGAATCGTTTCAACATTTCCTTGCACCAATCGACACGAACCTTCTTTTGAGCGTTAGTCAGATTATGCGGGATCCAAAGCGAACAAACATTTTTTTACGGCCAAATGTCCATGTAATATCTAATTGATGCTTGTCATACCAATGCCCAAAGATGCCTTAATCTCAAGGTATGTCACATGACGATCTTGCTTTATCAGTTCATGCACAGCATCGATATTTTCTGGCACAATAACCGATTTTGGACGACCTTCACGGAATTCGTCCTGGAGCGAACGTCGACCACGATTGAATTCGTTATACCAGTTTTTTACAGTGCTGTAGGATGGTGCTTTATCGCTGTATAAAGAATTAAGTTAATCGTCTTGATAATTATTAACTAATTAATCATTCTTGTCTTGATAATCCACGTCAAAAGTTATGAAAACTAATCGCACGAAAATGTTCACGAGTCAATTCCATTTTTTGCCCGAGATGAATTTTTCAATTTACTGTAAACAACACAAATCACGCTAAATGACAAAAAGTTCTAAAGAAATTATGGTTAAAAATATATAAATGATTGTTTACAAACTTCAGCGGTTGCTTAGCAACACTTACTGTTGCCAAGGCCAGAAATATAAATAGAAACCCTCGTATTATGGTGCTGATAAAAGGCATTAGATTTTAAGGATTTCTCTTCTGCATCAGTGTAATTGCGTAAAATTGGCTTATAATTTATCGCATTTAAATTTTTGACATTAATTATGGAATAAATTTATATTCAGTCAACACATCTTGCAAATAAAAAATATATGGAAGGTAATAAGAGTAGGAAAAATTACATTTATCTAGATATGAGTTTTTGTCTGCTTTTCATGTTCTCATAAATCTTCAATCAAAAAGTATTCTAGAATTGAACTGTTCAAACTTTCAAATTAACTCGTATTGTTTTAAACTTATTTAAAACATCACTAATCTTGTCGATTTATGTTGCAAAATCCGTTCATTGATTTATACACCTTGAATAGGGCTAATCTGCGTCTCTCACAACTTTACTCCAATGCTAAAACAGTAACATGCCAACAATGCATTTCGTAAATTACAGAAATCCGAGCTGTGTTTATATGTACATATTTATGAACCGAGAATCGTCTAGAAACATTTTATGTAACATCAAGCATTATTTCGAACCCAATTCAAAACAAAGAAAAATTATTCTGCCATTTTCAATTCATATATTTTCAATTTTCCTGAAACTGTAGACAGAATCGTGAATTTTAAACGTCTTTCCTCTCTTTAATATTTAGTTAGATCATATTGATTACAGGTCTCAGCACCCTTTTACTTCAATTTTAGTCTTTGTAGCATTAGATTAAAATATAAAACCAATTACTTGCATAAGATTTGTTAGTGTGTTAAGTTAATTGAAACTCTTTTCTGTTATCTACTAATACAAGTGTTTAGCTGATATTTTAAGGTGCCGAACAATTCTGATTTCCTAAAATTTAGACCTTGCAAAATTGTATTACTTTAATTATTTAGGAACAATACGCATGTCGATGAATATATATGTCAGTTTGCATTTTGTATCGCTAACAAATTAAGCATTCATTTTAAGTACTTGTAACTTAACGTTTAATTAACTGTTTGTAGGTAGGTAGTTGAATTTATATTGCACTGGAGCAACACAAAAAGGTTGTTTTTAACCAATGGAAAAACATACGATACAAATCGTTTCTTACCTAAACTATTCTTCTCGTCAAATATTTAGTTTAGAATTATGAATTCAAATCCATTAGGTAGCTACTTAGTATAGTGATTCTAAAATTTGCATCCAACTAGGGATGCGACATCGATGTTTTATAAAAAAAACCTCGATGTATTTACCATCGATTTATTGAAGCCTATGTTTGTTTAACATCGATATTTTAACATTGTCGATGCTTTTAAGTTGTCTATGTTTTATTTTTGAATAAAAAAAGTACCATAGTAAAAATTAAGAAAAATAAAAGCGCAACTAAGTACTTGTCAGTGATGGCGATACCTGTCCCATCAGATAGAATTTTTCCCTAACTGGTGGGATAGTTAGTGAAAAACAAAAATTGAAGCCGATGATTGTTTAACATCGATATTTTAACATTGTCGATGCTTTTAAGTTGTCTATGTTTTATTTTTGAATAAAAAAAGTACCATAGTAAAAATTAAGAAAAATAAAAGCGCAACTAAGTACTTGTCAGTGATGGCGATACCTGTCCCATCAGATAGAATTTTTCCCTAACTGGTGGGATAGTTAGTGAAAAACAAAAATTGAAGCCGATGATTGTTTAACATCGATATTTTAACATTGTCGATGCTTTTAAGTTGTCTATGTTTTATTTTTGAATAAAAAAAGTACCATAGTAAAAATTAAGAAAAATAAAAGCGCAACTAAGTACTTGTCAGTGATGGCGATACCTGTCCCATCAGATAGAATTTTTCCCTAACTGGTGGGATAGTTAGTGAAAAACAAAAATTGAAGCCGATGATTGTTTAACATCGATATTTTAACATTGTCGATGCTTTTAAGTTGTCTATGTTTTATTTTTGAATAAAAAAAGTACCATAGTAAAAATTAAGAAAAATAAAAGCGCAACTAAGTACTTGTCAGTGATGGCGATACCTGTCCCATCAGATAGAATTTTTCCCTAACTGGTGGGATAGTTAGTGAAAAACAAAATCGTTTTAAGGTGGAAAAAGTTTAGAACTTTTTTTTACAAACTGTAAACAATAAATATTAGACCATATAATAATTAAAAGCCCCAATATTTTTTATTTACAATAAATAAAAAATACGTTTGTTGCGTTTCCCTCTCCATAAGTTGATAAATTATTAATTGGTAATTGGTAATTTTTTGTTAACGTCGTACTAGAGCAACACAACGGGCTATTGACGACGGTCCGGGATCAGGCCCTATAAATTAAATTATTAATAATAACTGACAATAACTATTGCTATGTATGTACTTAATTATACTTATAGTAAGTACCCATTAAATCTGCCCTCGAGCGAAAATTAATGTTTACGGTTACTAAACCAGTTTTAAGAAATGGGGGGGGGGAAATGTTTGAATACACTGATATTTAAAAACATCGATGGTTTTTGGGTGATATATTATCAACTCGATGATTTAATTTTGAACCTCAATATTTTGTTGTCGATGTCGCATCCTTCCTTCCACCCAGTAGGTAGCTGGTTCGAATCTCACATTGTAAGCGCGTATATGTTAGTGCTTGTTCTTGTTAAGAGTGACAGAGGCTCATTGGGTGTTCCTTTACACGTAGCCGTTAAGTTAGCCCCGTAAAGAACCGTAGGTAGAGTGTCAGTGGTCGAGTTAAAAAAGTATGTTTATAAAATGTACATTAGTCATCTGTGTTTTAAAGGGTCCAAAAACGGCATTTACCTGTATTTTACACAAGCTTATAGTTAATTCATATTAAAACTTTTCCTGCCTATAGCACAAAGTTAATTCAACTAAATGTGTAGCCAGAAGAAACCAAAATTCGTATCCAAGTGGTCACTTGCTTAACCAATTCTTCACAAAAAAAATTTAGTTCAGATATACTATTTCGCGCACATTTATAAATTCTGCAATAGCCAGCAGTGTATTTGAAGCGTTCTGAAACAACATTTATCTGCCCTTTAACCCAGCTTCTTATTCAATAATGCTAAACCTTTTCGGGCCTATAAGAGGTATTTTAAAACGACCTAAATTTAAGTGACTGTAGTGTTTGTGCTGGGTCCGTGTTTCCCTATACTTTTTCCAAAACAAACGTCACTTAACTTTTTTTATAGACTTTTACTACTTCATAATTTCACCAAAACAATTTCCAAAGAATGAATTTAGAATTATGTATGATAGTTGATAGGTCAATGCCGAATCTCATTAAGTTATAATTAAGGGTAACCCCAATATATATCATGCGTGAGCATTTGAGCATCGGAAGTCAAATCCCAAGAATTCAGTCTGGTTTGTATTTTTACACTTAATATTCCTCTAAAGATAGAGAGCAGTTACTACATGTTTCACCAATGTGGGAAAAATCCGATAAAATACTTATTTCTATGCAGTTTACAACAGAGGGTCATTAAAATTTACCATATCGTGTAGTTATAAATCATGCAATAATCACCCTTGCATTAACCATGCGTACAAACCCCTACCCATTAGGGGCTCATTTATAATCCTAAAATTAAAACTCCATTACATGCTTCCACATAAATATTCTTAATTACTCTTACTAACGGAATCTGAATCGAATTGGAAAAACCATGAAAAGTGCATGAGGCTCCATTCGATCCTACTCCCCAAAGCACCCAGAAACTCCCTGAAGGAGCAAATTATCCGGAATCGGTAGCAAAGCGTGGTCACTCACATTTATGGAAAGTCTGTATCTTTATCCTCCCCCCAACACGCCCAACCATACCGCCATTCAATACCTCTTTAGACCGAGCACCTCGGAATGGTATGGAGCGCTCAATTATTACCACTGCCACACAAGCCGTTCATCAATTACCAACCGAACCGATCGCACAATAACGCACATTCCCTCACATATTTCTAGACACACTACATCGTTCCCCAAATCCCATCCGGCAGAGCCAATCGTCTATTATAATAATGCATTATATTGAGAAATTTTACTCGTGCTACGTCAAAATTAATCATAACAGCGTCATTAGTGGAAGATCCGCCATTGCCCACACTTCGCTCTGTCCCAGGGCTTGCACTGGACGCTCTGCGAGCCATGTCCCAGTGTGCGTATTGGCAGGAATGTAAACCTCTTCCCGAGGTATAGAATCTGATTTTGGCACGCGACAATGTAATGCGTTTCAGTGGCAACCGTCCCCTTATTGCAGAATTTCTGGGATACCAAATGAGATGCCTCGAGTTTAATGTTTGTTCAAACCAGGATGAGGTTTGGTGGTGTGGATTTGTGGTAGGGTGGTGTGAGTTTCAACGTTCTACCGTTTTTGGTGAGAGTTTAAAGGGCTTAAATTATTTGTGGGGCGGAGGAGGCTGTTTAGGTGAGCATGGGTGGAAATCCATTGTTGAGTGGACTGAGGGTTGTTTGTTGCGGCCGAATAATGATACTGTAAAGTAACCGCAGATTTAATTGGAAAGGATTATGACGATCGTTTTGACAGGCGTTTCAAGCGTTTGACAGATATATGCAATGCATAGTAAAGAATTTAGAACAGTGAATAATATCCGTAATAGCGAAATTTTCTTTTTCCTCCGTCAACATCTCATTTATCTGACTTAACACTATAAAACAATTACACTAAGCTTTTTATGGGAGAAAGTATGAGAGAGAGAAAGAGAAGGAGAGAGAGAGGGAGATAGAAAGAAAGAGAGAGAGAGAAAGAAATAGAAGGAGAGAGAGAGGGAGATAGAAAGAAAGAGAGAGAGAGAGAGAAAGAAATAGAAGGAGAGAGAAATAAAGAGGGAGAGGGAGCGAGAAGGAAAGAGAGAAAGAAAGAAATAGCGATAAATAAAGAGAGGTAGAGAGAAAGTGATATATATAAATAAAGAGAGAGAGAGAAAGATATAGAGAAAAAAAATTATATTTTACAATATTGCATTTTCAGTTAGAGCAAAGTGCTACACTGTGAACATGATAGGAGCTTTTCAGACAGTTAATTTAGATTTGTAATCAAGAAATCTTTTTATTTGACATAAAAGCAGTTCCAACTAGGATAAGGTCTTCGCACTTCAAACATGAAAAATTAATATCGGATATCCAAGCCTTGTCAAACTTTTATTTGTCTCGAGCGGTAAAATAAACAAAACATTGTTTATTTTTATAAACTTACAAAATTATGAAAATATTTTAAACATTTCCATAACTGAATGGAGAAACGTTTTACACATTACCTTAGTTGAGTAAAATTATAAATTGGTATTTTATTATTTGTTTTATATATATATATATCTTAGAATTTGTCAAGAAATTTAATCATACAAATAAGAATGTCACAACTAAAAGTTATGCAATGTTTGAAAGTCTAATAAAACAAGAAAGAATAACAAAATTTAAAATGAAATCCTAACATACTCTGAAAATGTAGCTGAAAAGTCTATTTCCTTACTTTTCAAAAATATGATGAAAACATTTAAGTATGATGGAAATGTCTGTTCAATAATGTCACTAAAAAACACTCCACCATATCTGACACAGGTATTTCAGGCTTGCCATCACTGTCATAGTGTCTGGCGACAGAGTGACAAGAATATAAAGATAGAAGTGAATAATAAAAGTATTGAGACACAGCGTTAGTTTCAGACCATTTAAAGACATTAATATCATCTAGATACCATTTTAAATGATTATTTCAAGATTGTGTAAATAATTTGATTCAAAAATGTACCCTCCCCAAGTTAGTTACTGACGAAAAATTTTGTTTCTCAATTTCTGCTTTCAAACTTTGTAAGGGATTTTTAAATTCAAATTAGTAACATTATAATTTAATTATTTCTCTCTAGTCTATACAACTTTGATTAATTTATTCAAAATGTTTCAATTTCTTTTTTACAAGTAACATATACATTAAAATTTATAAGTAACTAAATAATTATAAATTCTGCCCATGTTGGCTCTTTTGGAGATTCCTTCCGAAAGGCTTGTGACTTTTCTGTCATCGTAACATTGTCTAACATTTGTATCGGTAACAGTACAATAACAGAGAACAGTAGAACATTCTCAAGATGCATCAATCTTCCAATAAAATTGACTGAGAGTGTGGGTAGAATCGTTGAGGTAAGATCTCAAATGGGTAAACAGTGTGGATTTACGAATCAACTTGTGGTGATTGGTTATCGAAGCGCAGACTAGCGTTTTTTTTTTATCACGCTGGATAAGCACAAGATCAATTAACAATTTTAACCACTTTAGGATTTATGTTAGTTCTCAGTAAAAAACTTGAATTTGAACTTTTATACTCAGAATATTTCGTTAGAAGGTCAATGAAAGTGATAATTACATAATTTATCAATCCATTTGATAGTCACATAATTAACCTTTATGCTCTGTCGCTTAAATTTTTTTAATCGTCTCAAAGAACGGATTTTCTCCTGATTCTCCGAGCCCCCATACCAAATTACCTAACTTGAACGATATGGCCGTGAGTGGCATTTACTACTGAGGCTTTCCTTTCATAGTGTCGTTTGGCGTGAGAAGATATATTACCTGAAAACCTTATTCTTTCCCCAAAGCGTTCACACTTCACGATCGGCAGGGTAGGGGGCCAATGAACAAAAGAAGGATCCTCTAGAGGGTAAACCGCTGACAGCTTGTAAATGGGGATAGATGCCAATGGTCACGTAAAAGGAGGATAACATGCACCGCTACCATGCCGCTGATGTAAGCGATATTTTAGTGGTAACAAAAGTCAATTAACCGCATCGTAAAGGCTAATCACCTAATGTTGGTACAACTAAACACAAATTACGCCACATTATCATATACATGGGCCATCTAATGAAATAAACGGAACATGTATGAGAAGGTTCATGTTATTTCTCTTCATCTCTTGGTTTGAAGACCTCCAGATCATGGGGAATTTTAAGAAAGCACTTAACCTAATGAAAAATTCTAGTTTGCACTAGTATAGCAAATCGGCCTCTAGTCGATTCCCAAGCTCAAGTGGCCTATAATTCTGTCCTCTAATGGAAATGACTTCATCCACATACTCAATCTTCACAAAACTGTAAATGATAATCTAGCCTTTTATTTTTATCTTTTAAAATGTGTGTGTTAATAACTTTTTGCTTTAATTTTTTTCTGAAGTATCATTTTATCCATAGGTGTTCTTGAATGTGGTTGAATTCGTGAAATGTTAATATCTTGAAATGCATTATTAATAGTTCATCTTTTACAAAGTGAACAAGAAAATTTAAAACTTTGTAAGAGATAATAAGTATTTTTATTAAAACATAAACATTATGGAAATAATTTTGTGATTGGGTTTTTACAAACATTATATATCGTTCTCGTCTCTTAAATACTTTATTTTCTACATCTAGATTCTTCAAATAACGTGGTGGGAGATAAAAGATCTTTCGAAACATACTTTTTCAGAAACATAATATTGAAATACATCGTTGCAAACACAATAAACACTTTATAATTTTTTTTATAAAATACTTAAGCACAAATTTGTTCAAAGACTAGTCGCCGATATTCGTGATAATTATTATACTTAAATTGGGTTTAAAAATGATTTGATTTCGGACAAAGAATTAGTTTTTACACATCGCAATCAAAAATCATTTTAATTTACTCTGCAGTAGAATAAAAATGCATTTTATAAGAAATTGATAAATAAATAAAAGTGGTTTCTTTAAATTATTGAATAAAAATGAAAAAGGAGGCTACTTTTGATAAACGAAGATCTAAATGTATTTATAGACGCATTTGACATCTTTGTATCGTCTTACGAGAAATAATAATAAAAATTAGAAAACTTTGCTGTCCAATAACACACAAGTATGGAAATATTGAAGGTTTCGTAATTTTTGCGATAAAATTATTGTAATTACCTAATACCCGAATACCAAATTTTTCTTTTCACTTGTAGAATAATCCATTACATCCATATATTTTCAGAATATCTTGAATTTTTTAAATGATCTACAAGCTGAACATATACTTTTTGCGTAAAATATGAAAACATAAATTAATTTTTGGTAAGAATTTTTCAAATTTATTAAAACATCTTTATCGTGATAACTTCCTGTGAAAAAACGTGAGTCTAAAATCAAATTTAAATATGGTTCATGTGCAAATTTGCCAATAAAACGTGTCGACGTTAATGTAAATACGAATACCTTACTTGACTATAAATATTACTTAAAAGATAATGAAGGTTTATATGAAATATGAAGAATAATCCTATTTTCAACGACATAGAACTTTAAAAGAATGTATCATTTTCGTAGAAACATCACATATAATAAATGTCGGGAAGTTAAAATATAAGTTTTTATCGCACTTAAAATAGCTTTGACAGTGGGAGTCTTTCAGTATAAATATAAACCATCTGAGAAAATAAACTATATTTTAAGAACTAATTGAATTCATCACCATTTTAGCGATCTTTTTTGTCAAAATGGTGTTAGCGGTATTGTTTTTGCGACGAAACACTGTTTACTGATCGTATTCGAGATATAACTTAACTTGACTTGTTTGTCAAGCATGATTTCAGCACTTCGGAAAGAAAATTCAAAAGAATGACTTTTGAATTCATATTTGAAAATTTTTTGAGTAGCGCTAAATAGTTTTAACCTTACACGTCGCCAAAATACAGATAAACTAAATTTTGAGGTAACTACGATGTATCAGTACATGAGAGCATTTGACTAAAGAAAGAAAAATATTCGCCTTCCGTCTGATTTACTTTTTTACACTGAAATCCCTATCATTAGCGGGATACTGGATACAGCTTCAGTCTACGTTTATCACGGTGGCAAAGGCTTTGGCGCATTTTTTGGCGCACTTTTAGTGTTGCCAAAGAAAGATTTATTTCAAAAATATTTTTAATTTTAGAACGGAAAGTAACAAGCTTCAGAAACACAATGATAAACGTTTTAAAACATGTTGCATACGTAATCTGTAGATATATGTAAATAAAACAAATAAAATACAATCTGAGTTGACAGCACTGTACCATGAAATAAATAAAAATGAAAGAAAATTCCACTTGGGAAAAACCTTTAAAAGTAACAATGAAATCAAAGAAAAAAATTAAAAAGGACCAATGAAATCAAAGAAAAAAATTAAAAAGGACCAATGAAATCAAAGAAAAAAATTAAAAAGGACCAATGAAATCAAAGAAAAAAATTAAAATGGACCAATGAAATGAAAGGATAGTTTAAAATTAAAATAACCTATGGAATCAAACAAAAAATTTCAAACGCATATCTGAAATCACACGACAGTACAACGGATTTTAAAAGATATTTATAGAACATTCAAAATTAAAATTTTAACTTTCCGCTTGCCGGGGAGGGGGGGGGGAGGTTCCCTTAAAAATACGAAATAACCGTTATACAGTTAGGTTGCCTTAACAAACCATAACTAGCTACTAAAAGAGCTCCCAAAAAGTGCTAAGGCCGTTGCAACCGCGGCCACGACCGTTGCACTGAAATTACATTTGATTAATTTGCCAACTTGGGTCACAAAGGTAACGAGATTCCACCCAAACACTAGCGTCCCTTAAGTTTAGCTTAGAAGAAATAATTATCTCCTAGATAATTAGTAATCTCTTGAACATTGTTTTATACTAATTTAGGATATTTATTGGTACCTGATATAAACCAGAATAATTGGGTACCCGTAAATGAAATGTACATACTCCACCAGCTTTTGATGAATTCCAATCTCCTGCGATTCTAGCAACAGTAAATGCAAAATTAAAATGTGGAAGCCTTGTATTTCTGAATAGGCAACCTACTTAGGTTAAAAATCCTTTGCAATTGTAATTCTTTCACAGCAAAGAGCAGACTGGGAAAAGATTCTGTGAGAAGAATAGCGCTGAACAACAAAGGATAGTATCCTCTGTTGTACCATTGCATGTCTTTGCACACTATGCTACAACAAAGCGGAAGTGCCGGTAGGTTGTCTACGCGTCCCCTTTTACTTCTCTGTCCCTTTTAATGCTGTTCTCTCCTTGCTCTGCAGAGCACCGTTTCCTTTCACAGAAGGAATTTCCGGACCCCTGCTTTCACCACTCCTTTGGGAAAGCAAGTTGTCCAAAGGTTATCGGAGCTGTACGAGAGATCGGAAAATTGGAGTTCAGTGTTGAAATAATCTCGACAGGGTTCTTGGATTTTCTAGATCATTAGTTGAAATAATTTCCGGTTTTATTCTATTATTTAAAAATTACGCGACCTTTGAGAGATGGATTTTTCAAATACATATTTTGAAAGGAAAACCCTTTCAATGTAGTTATATCGAAAATATTTTACAATTTGTAGATAGAGATCAGATGTACCTATATTTCTTTATGTCGACATGCCATGGGAAATGAGTTCGAACAAGTTGTATTTGATTGGAAGATGTTTAAAATGGTTACTTCTCATTTTGTTTAGAAAGTTCAACAGAATTAAAGCAGAGTTTATTACATAAATTTACTGATCTCATATTGGATTATTTTCTTTTACGTAGGCAAGTATCATGTGCAATGAGTTTTTATAATAAGTGCTATTTCTTTGGAAATAATTTTTCTGTTTATTTTGGAAGCTTTTTATTGATTTCAAGTATCTATGGCGTTCCTACATAAATTGAGTTGTCTCACGTCTAATAATTTTCCTTACGGATACATGTATCGTGTGGACTGAGTTTTGATAAGCTATATTTATTTGAGGAAAAAATTCCTCAGACAGAGAAGTGTAGTAGATTTATTTTTCAAACGAGGCAAAATAAAGTATTTCTTTATTTTGTTCATTTTATATATTTGTGAAATTTAGTTTCTTCACATAGGCACTGTAAATGGACAAAAAATTCCCCTGGTGAAATATTTTTCTGAGATATTTACGGCTATTTTCTTGCATTATTTATTGATATGCTAATATTCTGTTACACAGTTATTGAACGGTTTCTGAGATACATATTTTTATTAGTGTATGAGCAATAATAGGTAAAGTAAGCACAGTTATATTCGCCGAAGAATAATTTATTCAGTTTTAAATCATAAAAACTAGTCAAGGAATCTTGCTACCATATTCCAAGACAGAATGTAGCTTTATTTTGGTAGTCGTTGCCCAAATTTGGCTGCTTGAAGTTTTGATACATAAAAATGGAATATATGGCTTTATAGATCACGTAGCAAGATATATGTCTCATACACATTTGTGACAAAAAGGCCATGAAAACTAAATAAGAATGAATACTAAATGCTCAAAATGGTGAATGATGTTAAAATACAGCAACGTTAATTCAAAGCATGTCGAAGAGACAAACAGTTTAAGTTAACAAAAACTGTTTCATTTTACACAACTATAGGTAAATTATTAAAAATTGATGAATTTTTGTTATCATTGATTAACATACGATACTATTTTGATTAAATATGTACATAAAGAAATAAATTATTCTATGAATGTTTGCACTTTGTTCAAGATGTCAAAGATGGCATTTGACAGAAAATAACTTCCCCTATAAACAAAATTGCATAAATTTTGCATACGTGACCATCCTTTTGATATTAAATTTAGCACGAACTTCATAATTTTCTTTAGATAATATTCACTAGTACCTATTACGAAACACTATTTCGAATCTATATAAAAATTGAACCTTAGATACCAAATTTCATATAATTGAGTCTATACTGTTTCTTTCTCAGTATTACTTTTCCTAGTTATGCATACAGAAAGATTGGAGCCCCTAATATTAAATCAGTTTCTTAGAATTTTGTGGATATCTGCTTAAATAATTGTCTTGGAGATGATATTTTTTACCATGTCTCGTACCATGTTAAACAAATCAAGCAAAACAGACCTAGTATTTAATTTTAAAAAATAGTTTTTAAAATGCAATAATAATTATTATAATATTTTTGTTTTGAAAACATTATGAATTGGGTTATATTTCTGAGGGTACATAATAAACACATGCATGAGAAAAACTCTTTCATTTACGAAATTTCTGGTGGAAGTGTAAGGGTTTTCTGTTATTTTTAGGATTAGAACTCGTCCGGAAAAGTTGAGTTGAGCTAACCAAATAAAAAGTTAGCGGTAACTCGTTTAAAATTTATTTATTTAACGCTTCGTTAAACGTTTCACTATATTCGGTAGTTTAAAACCTCCTACCTTCAAATGAAGTTTACTTTGAGCATTTTATAAAGTCAAGTGTGATTTTAAATGAAGTTCTATATAACATTACTTTAGTTTTTCTGAATAGTTAAAGACTAATTAATTTTGGAGCTTAATACTGATTTATTAGGATTAGTAACTGATTAGATTAGTTAGTGATAAGTGAACCTGGTGGACATTTGTCGCAATGTCTATTTTTGTAAATAAACTTTTGTAATTACCATCTCCAAGTGATTTTGCTCTTCTAGTTATATACAAGACTGTGATCAGTTTCAATATGTAAAGATTTGCCACTAATTGAGTAACTGAGAGAAAAATAAAAAACACAACTTTAAACAGCTCTCTGAAAAGTTTTATTTTTGTGACACAGTGTCCACATCATCTCAGGAAAAAGCATGAAAAATAAGCAAAATGCAAAACCTATTAAGGCTTACATCATGCTAATTTTTGTAAATGGTTATTTCCTAAAAGCATCGAAAGCTCAAGAATGAACAATAGTGGGAAAATCATATGCCGAGACTAGTAGTATACGAAACACAAAAAATATTCTGATTAAAATAAAGCCAATGGAATTTTAAATCATGTAATCATAAATAATTAGTTGTAAAACTTTAACACTAACATAATTAAAATAAATATTAAATCGATTGTAAAATTATATTTTAATGTTATTTTCAAAAATAATCTCTTCTATTGTGTACAATGTACAGTATTTTTACCATACAAAAATGGATAAAATTTTAGAAAATAAGAAAAGCAATTTTTTAAAGATAAGTAAAATATTTATTTTATTTAACTTGCTCCTTAAACGTCTATAGTTTAAAAAAAATTATTTTATTAGTCATATATATTTAGCTGAAATGCTTTTCTTATCAAACCCTATCATATATTTAATAATTATCAGTACTTAGAGCAATGACGAAAGTTAAGACAATTTGTGTTTCCTTTTATAGCTACCAAAATACAGACTTTCAATGTAAACAAACCAGATGGGGACTGAACTTCCAGCTGCTAAGTGCTCCTGCATGATATATATCGTGTTAAACTTAAAATGTAACATAATTTTGGTGACTTTTCCATTTAAGATTTACATTGCGGCGCTTATATTTTTTCAATCGTCTCCAGGAACGGCTTTTCTCCTGATTCTCCGAACCCCCATATCTAATTACCAGCTTGAGCGATAGGGTCGTGAGTGGCATTTACGACTGACGCTTTCAGTTCATAGTAGCGTTTGACGTGTGAAGAGATTTCACCTAACGCATTTCTGCTTTCCCCAAAGCGTTCACACCTCACGGTCGGCAGGGTAGGGGGCCAATGAACAAAAGAAGGGGTCCTCTAGAAGGCCAGTCTCTGACAGCTCGTAAATGGTGATTGATGCAAGCGGTCACTGAAAAGGGGGATTAATTCTACAGCTACCATGCCGCTGGTGTAAACGATATTTTAGTGGTAACAAAAGTCGACCTGTCGTATCGTAAAGGTTAATTAATTCACCTTGACTAATTAAGTACAACATACAAATACGAAATTTATTCTTTGGAATTTATACTGACAACGAACTGAAACCTCATTTAAAAAACCAGCCAATTCAGCATGTTCCATCGCGAAAGTAATACTGCCACCGATATTGAGGTTGAGAGAAAAAGCATTGGATTTTTTCTGGAAAGCAAAACATACTTTTTTCCGATCCCAAAGGATGTGATGGGAATAATTCCCTGAATGAAAAAATAAAAATTCCCTCGTTTTTATTAATTACCCCCAAGCAATCAAAAAAGCAGATTCAGACAAGAGATCGAGTCAAAACAAGATAGGCAAAAAAGCCAAATTTCCAGCCGTGTAAAATAACAGCGGTTCCCGAACGACGGTCTTCAATCACAGCGCATCGCGTCCCGTCAAACGGAACTACTGGCTGCAGCTTCCCGTGGAATTTCAGGGGCGGATAGCGAAATAGGGAGGAATTCCACTATCCGTAATGTGAATCCTGGGGATTCGAGTCCTCCGAGCGGATAAGTAAATGGCTTTTCACTTTCGCCCAGACTGGAGAGACATTTATCTTCGTAGCTTTTCACTCCACTCGGCCATTTCTCTGATTTGGAACAACTTACAGGCTTTCCTGAGGGGCGTGTTCAGATTTTTGCGATTTCGTATTCTTCGACATCCCCGCAGTTATTCCTAGTTACCAATCTGTTAGCGCTGTTGTTTTAGGGATTGGGTCTGATTAATAACGTTGTAGTGTGTGGGTGTCTTGTTCTTTTAAATGAATATAAATAGGGTGATGTATAGGGTTCGCCATTATGTTTCGGCGAATCGGGATTTTGAACAATGCAAGCCGTGTGAGGGATAATGATAACGAATGGTTTTTAAAGCGAATTCTTGGATTTGTTTAATGGTATCTATTATATTACCACAATTCTTTAGGCAGCTAAGAGTATTTTTTATAAATAGACATCAAAGACAGTGCCAATTTTTTGTGAGACACGCATTGCCATTGCAGAAAATTGCCATTGCAGAAATTGAGAGCCGTGTATTGTTTTAGCAGTACGCAATCATTAAAATAATCCTTGTTTTGTAACAAAGCTGAATAATCCGGAGTTGCTCTGTTTGAAATGGTTAAATGGTGATTGAAAAATGAATTAGAATAATCACTTTTCTTACATAGAAAAATGCAATCATTTAAGTTGTATAGAAAATGTTTTTTAACTTCAATCATTTAAGTTGAACGGAAAATACCTTTTAACTTCGTTTTAAATTTTTTTATAGCTACTACAATTTACTTCGAATGCAAATGTATGCATTTAATTCCTGAATAGTAATGATGCAAAAGATTAAGACATACAAACAGAAACGAAATTCCGACGAAGAAATGCAGAATTCTGTAACATGAAAGATGTGCAAAATATTTAATTTCGACTTCCTGAGCTGAAATAGAACAATTCGAAAAGAGACCGAAACATATTGACTAAGACGATAAGGATTTATGAAATTTAGTGATGTTCAAATATGACCGCGACATTTCCTTGATTAACTCAAATACACAAACCCTGTAGAACATGTTTCTTTGTCAATATTTACTTATTGCAAGAAACCGAACTTTAGATTTTGAAATAGAAGCTTCGAGGGTCATTTTTAGGACTACCTGTGTGCCAATTTTCATGGTTGTAAGTGCTATAGAATGGTCTGAAGACAGCAAAGTAATAGTCTATGTTTTCCGCAGTTTTCTAAACTATAAGTGCACCAAATTTGATGTGGATTGGTCAAACAGTGTAGATTTGTATCGAAAATATACACACATACACACTACAATCATCCTTTTATAAATATATATAGGTGAATGATACTGATAATAAAATGGAGGAGCGTTAAGAATAATGGCATTACTATCCATACAATGGCTAGTAAAAATTGGAATGAAAGAGCAAACTATTATTTGGATTTTTATGAAATCAATGGATATGCTAACAATTCAACTTAAAATCCTAAACCATAAGAAGTTCAGGCTACTAAGAGGAAAACTAGCCAAATACATCCGAATTATGTTGGGAGAATTCACATTATAATAAAATGAAACTCATGTTGACATTAATACATTCATAACTCAAATACTCTGTATAAATAATGGTTGTTTTGCAAGTATATAGTCCGGTTCCAGGAGTTGCCAGTGTAGTGATGAGTCGATTTGAACGAATATAATTATTAAATTAGGAGACAGGTGGTAAAACGTAAACAAATCACTTCCACAGTTAACACATTTGGGGATGATTTTGGTTCTCCGTTTATTCATTGAAAACGCATCCTGGGTGCAATACCTCCATAACTCAAATAAAGTCTGGCTCCAGGAGTTACCATTCGAGTGTTAAGTCAATTTGAAGAAATCCAATTACTAATTTAGGAGATAGGTGGTAACACGTAAACAAATCACTTCCACAATTAGCCTTTTTGGGGAGGATTTTGGTACTTCGTTTATCGATTGAAAACGTACACGTCTATAACTCATATATTCTGTCTAAAAGAGGGCTGTTTAGAAAGTACAGTCCGTATCCAGGAGTTTCCATTCGATTGATGAGTCGATTCGAACGAATCTAATTATTAAATTGGGAGGCAGGTGGTAACGCGTAAACAAATCACTTTCACAACTGGTATCTTTGGTGAGAATCTTGGTTCTTCGTTTATCGATTGATATCAGAAGCGAGAGCAGTGATAATGCATTGACAGAGTCAAATATCAACTGCGATCCCATTTTATGCTTCTGTGTATATCAGCCTCCTCCTAGCGCGCTTTTACATCAGTTCAAATATTGGCTGACGCAAGGTTGACTGCTGTCTCGTTGAGGGGGAGGGGATATGTACTATGATTAAGAACAAATACTGAACTTCCAATATCCTACACTTTACTATGAATCCACATTTAATTTAAAATTCATCAACTGTCAGACTATTTTTTTTTAATTTTAAATGCAAAACGGCGTATTAACTTTACATTTATTTAAAAGTATATTTTAATATTTAATTGAATGCTATTCCCAAAAGTTCTCTCTACGGATGACAAGACAATGGAATAATGGTTTATGTACACGCTCCTACATGTACAAAAACGTTTTAAATGATTGAACGGCATTTATTATAAAGTTGCTTTCTTTGAGTGTCCAATTGCAAAGATACGTAAAAGAGGATTTTCGAAGAAAAATTTTATTTAACGACACTAACATGATTTATGAAGCTCTTTTCATGCCTAGACGATTATCAGCAGACTTAACCCACTTATGAATGCATATATAAGTAATGCGGATGTGAAAAGACGATTCTAACATCAAGACAACTGCGGAAAAATTTACTGCAGATATAAGAGCAATTAAGCGAAAACTGAGTATCTAGTTTTTTACGCCAAAGCTTTTGTGAATGCAGTTAGATTGTTTTTGAATTTAACATTTAATCTCTTGCATTTTGAAGGGATTTCTTCATGGAAATTACTAAGAAAGAAAATAATATTGCTCTTAGTTTTAAATCTTCTATCCCACACTCATTGACAGCGTAATGTTAAATATAATAAATAGTTTAACCCTAAATTTACTGAATTCCTTAAAAGTGTTTAAAATTTGTGGTAACTTTTTTAAATATTTAATTTAGGTTCACGTAAACACTCTATAGCACAATTTTCATCATAAGTCATCATCAGGGTCATTAATTACATGGAAAATAATTTTGGACTTCGAAGTCCTCACAGGACGTAACAGAAGCACTACCTTTGTTACAATAATACTATATTATTTGGTAACAATTGAAATTTTAATGTCAATATGAAAGATACAAAAGCTAACAATAATTTTATCAAATAATTCTGCGCATGATATAAAAATATAAAATAAAGAAAAAAAATAATATTTATTTATTTATTACATTATTTTAGATTCAGAAAACATATCACTTCTATAGCAACTATTTCTAATGGTATTAAAGAAACCAATTTTTTATAATTTACACACAGGGATATGTTATTGAATGCAGTCTAGATTCGACTTTCCTAGAATTACACTTTTCACACCTTCCTTGTGATGCGACAAATGTTGGCCAGTGGCACCTAGTGTTCAGGAAACGAATGTCATTAGGCGTACATGCAGACCTCTATCTAACCCTACCTAACCTCAAAACATATTTCAACACACAAGACCTGACGAGACTGGAATATCCCAACCATGAAATAGTATATAATTTTATAATACCTATGGGCTCATAAAGTTCAAAAGACATTTCAAATTTTACATTATATATAATTAATAATAATAACTAAAAATTTTAATTTACCGAAATTGCAAAATAAATAAGTATTTTACATATGCAAACACATGGATTATTTTAAATCTTCTAGCCATCCATCTTGGCTTTATATCATCTTATATATTTGTCTATAGCAAGCTTTCAAAGAGAAATAAGCCATCCAACACTTCAATAACGGACTTCATAGAGATGAACTTCAAAGTACCAATGAGTCTCAAAACGCTTAAATTAATACAGTACCATGAGAAAACTGACGGGACTTAGTCCTGTCAGGCAATAAATTGTTAAGCATTATAGCAAACTGCAGATTTTACAGTTGGTACTCTTAAATTAAAATTTAAATTAAAAATTTATTTTTCATAAGTATAAGATATGCATGAATTAAATATGGAACACATTGTTATTTTGATGCGTCTAAATACTAGTCTCCAGTTTTCTATTTTCTACAATTTTAAGTCATACTTCTGTTTCAGGATAAACACCCTTAATAAAGATAGTAAAATACCGTTCGACAATTGCCTTGAAATGGCGATTGTATATTTTAATTTAGATGCTCATAGCTAATCATGTGTTGGTATCATTTTATAGAAATGTTTAAAAAGTAAAATATTATACATGTCTATCGCATAGCAAAAATACATGAAAAATGCTTCAGGTGTCTTTTGTTCAGATTTCTAGATTATGGAAGGAAAACATTAGATTTTAAAACTAATATAATACATTTCAATTAAAACAAAAAAAATCTCTGGTTTATGATTAAAAAATGGAGTTTTAATTCAATGTTTAAAAATCAACTGTGTTGCTATTCTTCGGAGTTTTACACTTTTTATTAACATTAAATGAAATTTAGTCTTTGAATAATAGAAAGTAAACTAATATTCAAAAATATCTACGCTCAAGGAGTGCAAATAAGTACTTCAAATTGAATTTATGTGAAATTGAATTTAGTCTAATAAGGAAGTACCCAAGTATAAGATAAACATTACGTTGCTTTTTCTTACGAATTCTGCAAAAATAAAAATACTGTAGTAATTTAAATATTTTTGTAAATATATGGAAAATATCATCCTGACCAAACGAAAATATTATTATTTCAGTACATATAATTGTCTTTTGGTGCTTCAATGAAATTTTGGTAGCCTCAAGTAAGTGTGTGATTCTTTCATTAAAATTATGTTTGTATATAATCTCTAATTAATGTGTTCCTTCATTTTTTAACTCGTATAGTAACACTGAAAACTAGTCACTAGAAAAAGTTTTCGATTAGAGAATTTTAAGTACAATTCAAGCACACTCTTCGAATTCAGAAAGTAATTATTTATTATTACATTACACAATTAAGACACATAAAGGAATTATAAATTCTATTCGCACTACCAATAGCTACAGGAAAATCTCAGTTATAAAACTGATTATAAGCTAAGAGTAATGGTAAAAGTTCTTAAGAATATTTGTTTTTTCATATAAAGAGGCACTAACGCATTTCAACTTAAATAATAATTGATGCATGAAACGTAATTCATTAAGTTCATCTAGAACAGAAGAAAATAAATTTTTTTATTTAAATTAGTAACGTGTGCTTAGAACAATACATGAATAAAAAATTACTTTTCTTTTATGGATATAGAATATCCAAATCTGGAAAGAAAGATGATATTGTTTGTAAAACAACGTATATTTCAGCACCGTCAAAATGTTGTGCTTTTTTTACAGTAGTTTTTCACATAAAAACCGTGTTTAAGATGAAGAAAATAATTCTCCGTTTACTGAATAAATAACGTTGCACAGAAAAACAACTTTAGAGTGTGTGTGTAGTCTTTTGAAATACATTATTCTTAAAATGCCAAAATGAATTTTCTAGACCAGCTGTTGTTCTATCCATGCCATGGATCTAACAAACGCCGTCTATCAATTTTCACAATAACGTTTTTCTAGTTTTTCTTAGAAAAAAATTACGTTTGTGAAAATCATTTCTTTTTGCTCCGCCTATTTAATTTCATATATCTTCAAAACATTTGTAGATTTTTTAAGTTCTTTTATACAAAAACATTTTTAAATTATTAGATTACCTTATTATGGGAGAGGATCAAACTCCTGTTACGAGTGTTTCAGAAATTCGAATAAAATAGTATTTAACCTTTAAAACCTTCATTAAAAAATATTTTATATTATTTTTTCACTAAAATGGCTTATTTTACTACTAGTATAACTATTCTAGACCTTTTTTGGCTGCAAAAAATTCTAAGTTTGATTTTGAGGATGTTCCCATTTGGGAACTTTGGCGTTTGGGATGAAGTAACTAGAGGCATTTTTATCGAAAGGTAATTTATCTGTAATAAACTCAAAAGGAGGACTAATTTTGTTTTATATTACATACTTTTATACATTTCTCTTCGGAAGGATAAATTTTTTCTCTTTTTGCCAATGGTACGAGGGAAGCAAGATGAATGCATCTGCTTTTTGCGTGCAAGGCTCTGCTTTATAACATTATTCTTGCACAGTGCGCAATGTCCTTGGGTGCAAGCGACGAGATAGTGTTCGTCCGTCTTTCTAAGGTGAACTGGTAGATAAGATCATGGTCCGGGTCCTCGATCCTAGTGAAGCCTGTGCTTAAGCACCATTCTGTTTCCCTGAGTAAATTTCCATCCTATATAGATATCCATTAGATAGCATATCATCCAAATTTTGTACCCAAATCTAATGGGGTTTCCGCGAATAAGCATCTTACAACTATGATGTCCGTAATACGGCACCATTGATCTGTCAATGTTGAGTTTATCGTGAAGAATTCCAAACTGAATCAAGTTTCTACACAATTCATGGTATATTGGCGCAATCTTTTCTAGTTCATCACCCGATTGAACATCCTTATTGTTGTCAAGATAAAATTACTTTTTAAGCTGACGAAAGCGTGCCCTGTCCATTATCTTACGAAAGATAGTAACACATGCGTCTTCAGAATTACTTCAATATAAGTCCTCTGTAGGCATCGTGTGGTAACCGCTCAAAATAAGTGGACCTAGGAACTAAGTAATATCTTAACAGCTAACTATTATTATCTGCCCCTTTTGCAACGTATACAACGCTGTCATCTCAACTAGATGTTGCACATAATTCATAGGGTGAATTTTGTGGAATAACTCTAGAGGATCCATTGTCTGAAGCTCGGGAAATTTTTCAGACAGATTTTAGAGGATTTTCCTGAAAGATCATTGTCTAACGTTGCATCCATTTTCCATCTGGGATTGGGTTATTGTCTTTGATTTTTTACATTTCTAGCAGAACATGAGGGTGTGCTTCTCCTTTGATCTTCGCTCGAATCTGGAATTCGGTCATCTGAAATAGTAAAATCACCATTTTCATTGTTAATCATCAGGTCAATCTGGCCACAAACAACTTGAGGACGAACCTCATTCAAAGCTCCATCGTTGCTGTGTTCTTCATCACTCAAATTAGCATCTTCATCATATGTTAATGTGCAAAGATCAGGATGGTCTACGTCCTCGAGCTCGTCATGAGATAGGCTGTTGAAAAATTCCAGCGCCGCTCGCGTGAATTTAAGAGATATCTCTAAAACATGTAGTTGATACGGAGTGATACCTGAGAAGAACTTGTACAGTCAATTCCTATTAGGAATGGCGTATTACGTAAAAAAATATTGAACTACAGCGTTCAGCATATATTATATAGTAGTACTCTCTGAGATAGGCGAGAAATAAAATCTTTGGTGAGAGTGAAACTCATTGATTGAAACCGTAACGACTACAGGTCACACCTTCATCGAGTCTTGAAAAAGGAATGTTATTAGAATGTGATCTTTGCAAAGGTCATTCAAAACGCGCTCCTCTCTTTTCCTACCTGTAAGTCACGTGAAGCATTTCAATCAACCATTTTACCAAAGGTAAATGTAGTTACTATTCTTGCAAGGTGAATAGTGAAGGAAATACCAATCGTAAACATTCATAACTGTAACAATGCGATTACCTTACAATAGAGTGTCACGGTTTGCAGAGAAAACGGGGTGTTAGGCACATGCAGACACAAAAGTACCAGCTAGAAGTATGAAAGAATCAGCCACCACATTTATTTTGTCCCCCATAGCAGAAAAATTGAGACAATTAAAAAAAAATGTATTGACTCAAAAAAATCCCCTCAAACGCTATACCCCAAACGCCAATGTTCCCATTTGGGAACATCAAAATTGGTGTAAGAATTACTTCCACTTACTTGGATATATTTTGTTACTTTGTAAGATAATATATGTCCTTTGACTACCAAATCACGTCAGTAAAATTGTTTTTAAATGTATTTTTAAAACAACAGAAACTAAATATTGCATGACATTTTAAAATTCACAAATTCAGTAAATTTGACCTAAAATCCAATAAAAAAGCTGAATTTATTTTTTGAAAACGGTGGCACCTAAAATAAATTTACAATATTATGTGGCCTTTTGGCAAGTATGAATAGTCTGAAAAAAATTAAGTCATTAAAAAAATTACAAAAAAATGTTAGTTAACATTTGCTAAAAGACAGTCTTCAAACATAATATGTGAAACAAATTACTTTCAAATAAGTAAAACTCATAACACTCAGTGATACACTGTACTAGACATGATTCGAAATTGGATTTAGTTTGAGAATATTTCAGTACCTGTTCATGTTTTTTTGCAATTTGTGTTAATTTTAAAAATTGTATTACAAAATATAGTTAAATGTTATATGTCCCGAAATAAATAGTGTGTTAAATATCTATTTTCGTAACATTATCTAAAATAGAAATAGGGTTAGTTGACAAATTTGAAAAGCAAATCAACAAGAGAAACTGAAATCATACAGTTAAATTTTCAAAAGATGAACATTAAGAAATTCTGTATAATAGATTGTTATTATACTAGATACACTTCTGTATATATATAGTTAGTTATACATTAAAAGATGCACAGTTAGAATATTTTTTTTAAAGTATGTACATTATTTTATAATTTTTCCTCATTCCCTCGATCTAAACCAAACTTGAAAACTAAAGTACAAGTAATCAAACAAAATGTCGCAGTGAAAGTGTAGATAATATTTAAATGGAGCTTTACTCCTTTCCGGTGTAGGAGTTTTCATTGTGATTCTTAAACTTAACTATGCCAAATATCAGTTCAAACAGTTTAAGTACATAAACTTACCTTTTGTTTCACTGCTCTCAGAGCTAATTTCTTTAACTATAACATGTTGTGCACACTGTTATAGTTTTATTTGTTTTAGTGTTACATAAAAGAAAACGGATTTTTAGAACGAAGTTTAGGAATTAGTGAAACATGATACACCCTACTGATATTTCTTGTATTCTCATTATATACATGTGCAGAACAGTTTGCATACATATAAATAAACTTTAACTCTATCTGACAAATGTAAGCTAGTGATTGTCTTCCAAAGCACCTAAACCTTTTTAAACAGCCAAAGGTAAACAATATTTGAAACCAAAATTTCAAAAGAAGGAAGCCTGATGAATTTAACATATATATTTAAATGTTTCAACAGATTATTATAATATAAAATTCAAAGAAATAACAAAAACGCTGTTACGTTCTAAATGAAAATTTTAATTCATAACAATAGAAAAATGTGTTGTTGAAGTTATAACCTGTTATATTTATCTAATATGACTTATGTCTTGCAACTCCCCGTCAAAACAAATAGTAAATAAATAATTTGTCAATTCATCGAGCGTTTGGTATCAATTAATTCTTCAAGATAACATTCACAAATTTATTTTTCAATCAACTTGAGTGATTTTGAAAGCATATTTCATACTACAGTTTCCTTATAGCCTATCCTATGAGTGGGCTTTTCAGTATCTATATAAATAAGAATGGAGTGTTTGTTTGTACATTCAATATTTTCGATCCATTTCAAGTGTTCTATCGGTTTTGGACCCTTCTGATGTAAAATCCGCCTTTTTCGCGTTTGGTGTCTGTCTGTATGTATGTGCCCTATACACGTCCACACGGTTTAATATATTTTCAAGGAAATTTGCATACAGTGAGTACTTATCTTCATTTAGTGAGTGGAATTGGTTGTGAAAGTCTGTCTGTCCGTCTTTCTGTTCTATGTTCGATTTTGTGTTTGTGCAGATATCACGTAAATTTTATTCCTTCTATTTGATTGCAATGTGTTTTATTTTATACCTTATTTATTAGTTTAGTAAATGCAATATTAAACATTTCTTTATTGTCATATTTAGTTGAGTTTCATGCTAAAACACCTGAGTAACTATACTTAAATCAACCATAATTTAGTAGTTTGGGAAAAATTGGAATGTATATTGAATATTACGATGACTTTGATTGATTTACCAGTACTGCTAAAAAGGTAATTATTTCTACTTCTAGTGGAAGCACTAGATAACATCATGGAGTTCACTCCGTGCATGTTTTTTGTTGCTAATTTAAATTGTATGCCCAGTATCATTTTTCAAACTTTTGAAAATAAAACTTCAAATTTACACACAAAATGTAATTTTTTGTAAAATTTCTTTTTTTAGTTTTAATTATTGATAGAGTGCAAAATGAATTTTGAATACAAATAATTATAAAAATAATATTAAATTGCTTCTGTATATATTTAAAAAAAGGGCTCCGAACGTATGAGATACCTTAATTCTTTAGAATTTTTGTTCGTTAAAATAGCCTCGTGACTCCATGTTTGCGATACCCACAGGAAACAACATTCTGCCTCAGAGTAAGAACCATCTACATTAAATTGGATAGGAAAAGTATCTAATTTTAGTTTCGAAAATGATATATTTTCAGATATAGAATGTAATTGAACTTCCAAATTATGACTTTTAGTTACTTGCATTTATGCTATTAAAACAAAATCGGATTCAATTTGTATTATATTTATCGAAGTTCTGAAATCGTATTCCAAAAACAAGCCAAATGCCTTAAAGTTCTAAATATTAGAGCGGTTCATTAAGCATGCACCACTGAAGAAACGACAAACATCTACATTTAGTATGCCAGAAATGGCTCTCGAAGCCTTTTCTTCCTATTATTTTTAAAGAATTGCTTACAAAATTCCAATCGCTTCCAACGACATTCTATTACCAAGTGTATGTATAACTAACGCATTTGGAAATACGAGCAAAACTATAGCAATCAATGTCTAACTTAAAAGCTCGTTGAGATAACATTACAACTTGCTCTAGTAATTACTTATTGCTATTCAAGTGCTCCTTATTATCTTTAGCGGAGTAATCATGAGAAAGGAGAGCAGATTTATATACACTTTTGATACACCTCATTTTTCATTGAATATTTGTTACTCAAATGCTCAGAATAGTAAGTCAATTTATGAATCTGAGAACTCTCACTCTCAGTGTAATCTTATATATTGTACTACAGAAATAACTTGATTCTAACTTGCTGTTCAAGAAACTTCATATAACTTAACAATTCTAAATGAAACAAAAAAGCATATTACTGAAGTTACCAAACGAAGTAAATTACATAATTACAAGCAATTTAGTTATATCATCACATTCGTGTTCTCAACAAGACGTTTTACACAAATACTGCTTGCGTTTTCAGTGCTATTTTACTATAAGTACAGACAGAATTACTACACCTCATTTGGACTGACTTGATTAAATGTTCATTGAAATAAATTAATCAAAATAGCGATAGTTTTTCTTTCGTAGAAAAATGTGAATATACTTTTAGAGTCAAAAAAATTATTTTTTAACTGTTTAAAAAAAAATTGTAATTTCTACTACTCTCTTTGAACACAAATAATAAGGATACATATTCAAATACATACATCAAATGCATACATCAAATTCCTATTTTATGAAAAAATCTACTGAAGGTGATACCGCCGTTGTTTCTAAATAAGATCCTTAGTGTCTTACCAACTTTTAAAGTGAGTTGTATTGCTAATGGTAAATGTAGGAGCTACACTCGAATTCAAATATACTAAAACCACAGCATTTATTAAAACGGCACATTTACTTGAAACCGACTAATCTGAAACTAACTATTTTCTCTATTCATATTATGTCTTTTTGTGCGAGCACACACATACAAACAGACAGCACTCAATAAGGAAACCGTTGATTTTGTATTACAAATACCCACAAAGGTAAAAAACAGAAAGGGTTGAAAATATACAATGAAAAACACTTAATTTCGGTTTATAGATATTATTGATTGAATTAATCGTTTTCTGATATCTATGTTATGATTTAATATTTATTTATGATGCATGAGCAATTTATCGTGAAAGTATTTTAATATGACCTTAACCAATCACAGAGTGACGAACAGAAATGATCCATGTAGTCGCAAGGTTGCCTTTTATATCGGATAGACATAGCATAGCAAACGCAAGATAGATAAAAGTATTTACTGCAGTATCCTGTTGTCCTGGAAACGGCAGAATTCTTTTTTCCCTTCTTTACCCGAAACTTTTTCTCAGTGTGGTTTTTTGTCGCATTCGGTTTCCAGGGTTTTGCAACTAATGCCCCGTGATAGTTATAATCAGAAAACAAAACGTCTTCAGAAAACAGAGGACCCTAAATACAATGGGAACTTGAGATTTTAGTTCTTCGTATTAGACCAGAGAAAACATCTCTCTCTTCCCCATTATCTTTTTTATTTCTTACGGGGCATGAAGTTGACGGATACGCTCCCAAAGAAATGAAATAGAAATACTGACGAAGAGTTTTCATCAAGTGATTCTTTCTTCTACCGAAACAAAAACCAAAAATACAGTAAATAAACAGGGAAGTGGGAAAAAAATTACTGGAAATGCCAAATAACAATCGCTTTAAAGGAGCTCAACTTTCGGATTTTTCTGGAGAATGTTTCTTGAAGCGCGATCTGAAGAGGATCGTGGAAATTTCACGATCTACTTCACGTTGTGCTCAACAGCCTTTTGGACTACGAAAAACTATTTTTATTACTTTCTCTGAAAACTTTTGCTTATAAGTAACAAAATGTGTATTGAACTTTACTTTAACCCAACACAAGTTTGAGATAACTCGAGATGTCTATAACGGAGCATGAAAGATATATTGATGAGCTTTCAAAGCAATTAAGTTTAGTAAAACAATCGATCCATGCATCACTATCACTTTCCTCTAAATATGCACCTCATGCTTTTGATTAAAATAAATATTATGAAATGTGTCTTAAGTTCTTAGTACCATCTATAATATTCATATCCATATGATTGTGTAAAATTTA
Organism: Metellina segmentata; assembly: GCA_947359465.1. Classification (NCBI taxonomy): domain Eukaryota; kingdom Metazoa; phylum Arthropoda; class Arachnida; order Araneae; family Tetragnathidae; genus Metellina; species Metellina segmentata. Next base: position 32,230,200 of record OX375878.1, on the reverse strand, counting down.
ATGTATTAGTATCTTCAGCTTCTTTGGAAAAAGTATGAAATGTAAGGAAACAACTGATCAAATCAGAATAATCGTATACAAAGTTCCGAAACTGCGAATGCCTCATGTACGAGGCTAAGCCAGTAAGTTCCCGATACCTGTTATGAACTTTTATTTCTGTAAATCTAAACAACTTACAAGAATATCGTTTTTCAATATAGTCTCCTTGCTTTTCAATGCCCTTTTTCCTGGATAAAATAACTAATTTGCCCTCCATCAACAATAATCACACGCTTGTGTAACATAATCATGTTACGAAAAATGGAATTCGTTGTGAGTGTTGAGAGTGATTGTAGCAAACCTTTTACACTCTTAACAGCTGTTCGACTATTTTTTAACTTTTCAATCCATTTGTAGTCACACCGTTGATGTTTCGTATTTTGACGAATCTCTTCAACGATCTTCACGCCCTGTTATGCCGTCATAATTCGATTAAAATAACAGTCATTAAATTTTAAACTTCGGTGCTAACGGAGGTTGTGCTGATATGATGAACGTCACAGCAGCTACATCGTCGTTCTAATCAAATAGACAGAGCTTGTTCCTGAAGCTTTATGTTATTTCTCTCAATCTATCAGTTTGAAGATCTGTCACATGATGCTAGGAGAAATCATGACCCCCATTATAACTTAATAACACGAAAACAAAAAGACAAGGTGTTATTATGATCAATTACCCGACGGCTACAACGGTGACCTTTTAATTAAATAGACGGAACGTGTACTACAGTAGATTTATGTTATTTCTTTCAATCACTTTTACTTTCTGTCACATGGTGTTAGAATCCCGTTAGGTAATTTTCAAGCCCCAACATACCTTCATATTATGACTAAAAATAATCCTTATACTTTGCTCTTTGGTACTAATGGAAGTGGGGATGTCATGATAAACGTCACGGCAGCTACATCTTTATTTAGAAGAAAAAGACGGAGCATGTGACTGAAGCTTTATGTTATTTCTTAAATTGATATTTATAAAATTACAATCGAAACGAAAACTAAATATTTGTTTAGATTTTCTGCCAATAAGTATACTTGGTACATAAGTTCTAAAGAATATAAATTTATTTTTACTATATTTCGAGATCAGGACATCACGGTTTGGAAACTGCGAAACAACTTGCTGACATGAGATAAAAATGTTTAAATCTTTTATTTTAAAAATAATAATTTTTTTTTAATGAGCTGCGATTTGGCTTTTTTCTGCTTTCTGGGTAAGAATGAATTTTTTCGAACAAAATTGTACAGATAATTACGGATTATTTTGCTCATTCTACAAACATTAAAATTGCTGCAATGAGAAGATCATTGACAATTTACGAGAGAAAATTTTGAAACCGTAATAAGTCGTCACACAGTTAAAACAGTACCCAGGTGCTTTTGATGAAGAGTCACGAAGTACACACGACAACTTCAAGCCTGTTGACCAGCGAGAAGACTGAAACCACGACTAACGATGCGAAAATTACGTTATTACGAAAACGACAGAAACGAAAATACTTTATTCTGTATAGTTATTAAAATCCCCTAGTGTCATATACAAAATACTCTCAATAAATCTGCAAATAGTTTAATTAATTACAAGCAGAGCAGAAATTAAAACGCTTACTACTGAACCTATTCGGATTTCAGCGATAATGAAATCACGGTCAACATTAGATATAAAAAGATTATATGAAGGCATACTAGAAATCTCCTGCCATCCAATCATTGCGTTTCTATTAAGCGTAGGCATTCGACTAAGCTTAGGTATTATTTGTTCAGAACCTGGGTTAATATTACATCCGAAACGTCCCTTCATTCAACATAAAAAATACAACTAATTATTAGCACACCCTTGTGTTACAAGAAAAACTATTTCAGTCATTCAGAAAACAGTTTAATTAGTATCAAACAGAGTAGAAATTATTGCGCTGACTCTGCATGGATTTAGATTCCCGTGATGAAAAGATCACTGTCAACACAAGAGAGGAAACAGTTATGGGAGGCCATCATAGAAATCTTCTGGCATCCTATCCCTGCGTGCCACTTACAATTAGTTGTCGGGCAGTTAAAACAGTAGTTAGGCGCTTTTGTTGCAGAGGCCCGGTAATGAACTTTTACCGAGGGGGCTGTGATTACGAGGCTGAAGAAGTAAAACTTCCCGTGTGGGGTGTGTAATTTACGACGTATTTGTGCATGAAGGACAACTCTAATGACTTTCTGTAGCACACTCAATCGATGCATAGCTTTGGCTGGGCTCTGGAGGGGGTAAATAAACAGTGGATTACTCCTCAATCTCCTACTTCACTGTGTAATACTCTTAACAATTCAAACAAGGATGTCGTAATACGACAGAAATAAAATAAGCTGTTTCTGAGACATCCTTGCCTGTGTACACAGATCGATGGGGAAGTGAATTAACTTAAAGTAAATATTCTTTCATCTTTCTTGCAGTATTGCTTTATGGGAATTTATTGGGTTAATGGTTGTCTGAATACTTTCGTAGGGTCTCTTACAAACAGTATCCCATGGCTTGGAAGTATGAAAAATGCAAAAGGACGAATGTTTTTATTATTTAAGTATTACTCCAATTTAGTATCGTAGGAAGACCAAGAGGCTAGAACCATAACCACAAAAACAAATAAAAGTCGATAAAAATTAAAAAATAATCTTTTACGTGAATCTGAGTGAATCGTCAGTTTGTATTTTCACGTATTTGAAATTCACCGCAAAAAGCAAACTTGATACTGCTTGTTTCCATTTATTTCAGTATCATATGGTTAGTTACTATAAATAGCTAATGGTGGCTATTATGCTTGATATATATATATATATATATATATATATATATATATATACATAAATATATATACATAAATATATATATATATATATATATATAAATATATATATATATATATATAAATATATATATAAATATATATATATATATATATAAATATATATATATATATATATATATATATATATATATATATATATATATATATAAATATATATATATATATATATATATATAAATATATATATATATATATATATATAAATATATATATAAATATATATATATATATATATAAATATATATATATATATATATATATATATATATATATATATATATATATATATATATATATATATATATATATATATATATATATATATATATATATATATATATATATATATATATATATATATATAAATAAATAAATATATATATTTTTTTCCTTCAACATGTATACCTGCACAATATGAAATAGATGTAACAAGACAAAACAAAAAAGTTTTTCAGGAAAGATGCCTTAAAGAATAGAAGCTCCTGTATTGTACCAAAAACATTTCTTCAGTTGCAATGATGATCCGTGAGACGTGCAATGTTGAGGTTTACTGACTTAGGGATTTTAGCATGACTGATTGTCTTTTGAGCTAGTCCAAAATTGTGTCTGATTCTGTGCTGAGAACTAACTTAATAAAATTCTCAAATCCTGTATTCTTTTTGAGGAGTATAAAAATACCGTTATTTGTATTTAACTATAAGCGTAGTCGTATCTTGCGGCAAAAATCAATAATGGCGCTCCTAACCTCAATAGCAAGGAAATACATAAATTCTGAAGGATTAAGTTCTTCCACTCCGTGTGTGCGACTATAATAGTACCATTCATGCAACTTAAGTTATGAGAGGCCAATTTTTAATATGTGATAAAAATTGGGTTTTGCGTTTTATAATATATTTGCCTTTCATGAACGGAGAAATGACCATGGGAAGACTAAGAAAATTTCGTCTTCAATTAATCTGCCGTTGGCGTTATTTAATTATCTATGCGTGGGCTTTATAGCTTCCTTAGTGTATACTTTCCACCTTTTGAGGAATAAAATCATCCTAGCATCTGTAAAAGTGAAATTTTTTTTTAGTTTCAGAAGCAGGTTAGATAAGTATTTGTAAATCCAATATCATTGTTTTTCTACATTTTCTTTGATAATTTTCAGCTGAACACCAAGCAAAACTTGGAATTGGAGACTAAATCAGCAAGGCACTAAGGAAATTTCCCTTGATGATAAAAGCTTTCCTCCTGGTTTTGCTGTTGCTTTTCTTCGTCTTTTTCCCCCTAATACGAACTCCTACATGACCATTTATTTAGAATTTGACTTAGGGATTCACCGAAATGTACTGCATGTTTTTCTGAACGATCAACGAATTGTGGATATTAATCTGAACTTAATGGTTTTAATTGTGTTGTTCATAGATATTGGTAAGCAATAAGGCCAATTACTAAATTGTCAGACGCATTGTCTTTTGAGATTGTAAAAATGGATATTATGTTACAAATGTGTCTGGGCTTTTGGAATAATCAAAATTGAACCATCCACTGAATACATTTCATAACAATAAACTATACAATTAAGTAAACACGTCTGTTCTTGCAGTTTTTATTACTGGAAAATTGGTAATCAAGGTACAGAAAACATTTGTGAAAGGTGTTATTGAGTTTGGACATTCAATGAAAATTTATCAGAGATGTAATTAATTAACCCACCCGGAGGTTGTCTCAATTAGATGTCTCTCATATCTTTCCTATGGGGGATTGATCTCTCGACGTCGTCAATAGCCCATTGTGTTGCTCCAGAACGACGTTAATTAAACTACCTACCTACGAAGAGATGTCTAATCATTAAAAAAAAACTGAACATATCTATATCTCATCATCTTAACGAAATCGAGCATATATTGATGAAGAGTATCTCGTCTATAAACGACATTATCAAATCTAAATGTTGGAGAAATTTTGTTCACACCACTTGGAGGAATAGTACTTACTTTCCAATATCAAAATACTTAGATTTGTCTTAAGACAAATTAAACATTTTTGATTACTTTATTTGCTTCTAAATCATGCTATATAATTTGTAGAATTTAAAAGCACCGAGTGTTATTTATTAGCTATCCTGTATACTTCAGTCTACAGAATTCCGGTACAATATCGATGATTAGCATAAAATGAGATAAAAAAATCGTTAAGTGCTCGTTTCTGTATGCAAAAAGAACAGTATTCTGACACATCCTCGTGCGATACATACGATTATCTTTTTCGTGTACATTTAAAAAGTTTTCATGCTTCAATAAAATTTCTTTTCCGTTTTATATTGCTTGAATAACTTCCACGATGAATACCTTTATAGCTATTTGAGCTTGCGCTGATATAAATGCAAATAAACTCTATACATATATTACTTTGAATATTTGCAAGTGCGTTAGTGTAAGGTGCTCTTCAAACCTTCTTTTATGTTTTTCCTGCAGCATGCAAACATAGATGTAACTTTAGAAAACACTTTCCAAGACCGCCTTACCTTATCTTCAAACCGGTGCAAAATAATTTTATCTAATCGTTATGCCTCCACATACTGAAATGCACCTAAAGCGAAATCAAGTTCGGAAGTAGCATGAAAACATTGTATATTCAAAGGCATGAGTCGCCTGACTAAAGTTATCTTTAAGTGCCTGAAGAAATTCTGAATTAAACGCAGTATTGAAGCACACGGTATATTGTTTGATTTTGATAAACTCTAGCTAAACATTATGGATTTCGAGATGCAACTTGGTTCTTACCGAAGTATTCATTGTTAACGTTACCTGCCCTTAATGTATTTATTTTCCTTCAAAAAACAACAACAAAAATATAACATGTTCGAAGAAGTAAATATATTTTTTTGCTCTTAACAAAGTGATTTATAAAATACTGTTAGACACGTAATGTCTTTTAAATTGGCTTATTACATATTTAAAGCACTGAGGTTAAAGAGATTTTTGAGTCGAGTAATTTTTAGCCAGCAACACAAAAAATGAGAAAATAATCACATCGTCTGGTTGATAGAATCCCTGGAAAGATTCATAGGTCAAGAGGTTAAAGATAAATTAGAATTCATGGCAGAAAAGACTACTGTCTACAAAACGTATATATTCCTGTAAACCACTTAGAAGAGTAAAAGACTTTAAAGTATGAACTTGCATGTCGTACTGAAACATAACGCACACATTTATTAAAACTGCTTTGGTTTCTTCTAAGAGCTTCTGAATCCACAATTAATGTAAGTATTAATAAGTACCAGACATGTCACAGCAATGGTCCAGTCCAGCGACTCATAAATTATACTCATGCATACCGACACGATTTCTGTACAGGAGAATGTGGGAAAGGGTGCTTATGCTTAAATTAAGTTGCGATTGCTTTAAAAGGGTACTTCATTTTATTTCATGCTTGATGGGTAACATGGTTTATAATATTCTGTAACGCATTATACATTTATGGAAAATTAAAGATAATTTTATCTGTAAGAAAATGCGTGTGAAATTTTAGAGAAGACCGTAAACAATTAAATCCAAAACTATTGAAAGTAACAAGGAAGCCTTGTTACTTTCAATAAGTTTTAAATATAGGGTTTCATAAAACTACAAAAATGAATTTTGTAAAGAAGATCCAAATATCTATGATTAATTAAATGTTAATATTTAGAAAACACATATTCCACAAACATGTTTATCTCATTTTAGCAAACATCACAACTGTGTCCATTCCTGTGATTGCACACCTCTCGTCAAAGCTTTTGAACTTTTATATATTTTAAATAAACATAAAAAGTTTTAAAGTTATTAGCGAAGTTGGACGACACGAATAGTTTCCAGCGTGTATCAGCAGATCTGTATAGTTTGAAATTACATCCAATGAAAATTGTTAGATTCCTTAAAGTACATTTGTGTTTTTACCTTGCAGTATTTTTCATTTTTTTACAATAATTGTTTGTTTAGAAAAATTGTTGGACATAAAACATAATTTTTTAAGAATGTGTTTTTTTTTTCTACTCCAAGCATGAAGCGGAAAAGTATATAGTTTTAAGGGATATAAAGCTTTCAACGTTAATGTGGAACGACGATTTGTAGGATATGAACTTGATTTATCGTGACTGATTCGATATGCATCTCGTCTGGTTATGAGAGTGAAGAATAGTTAGATTAACGTTGCGGAGGACGGTTATCCATCTTAAGAGCTGTCAACTGGAGAACGGTGGTTTAAACAGGATGCCATTTTACTGAGCCTATGTGTAGATCTGAAAATAGGCCAGATAAACAATTACTCATAAGAAATCTGAAGACAAAATTTGATGAATTAATAGCTAACCTGCAGGGCCCTGCCTGTTTGCCGAATGTCCTGCATTCGGTGGCAAAGTGGTTAATCGTATTTTATCTTATTTCGATACATTTTTAGTGGATAATAGCATCCATATTCTATGAGTGGATTTCATAACTCTAGATGGAATCATATTATCCAAATATATATTTCAGCATTTTGTTTTCTTCTAATAGTGTTACTTCATATTTCCAATAAAATGGATGACAAAAAGCACTACAATTAAATTCAAAACAGCTACTATAATTTCTACTTGTTAAAAGGCAATTAGACATTTTTGAAACTAAACCTATTCTTTCTCGTTTTTTCTCTTCTGTACTGATTACTACCTCTCAGATTTCTCGTTGCTTTTTTTAACCAGATTGCTAAAGGATTTCATTAGAGTGAAAAGATCTATCTTGTATTTTATAAGTATTATGTAGCTGCATAGCTCAAATAAAACAGAACTGACAAACGAATCCCCATGATTGTCTATTTTGTATTGTTTGAATTCTTCATTTCCATTCTGCAATATACTAATAATATCGTTTTGTGTGCCATTTACGTTGATTAAAAATATTTATATATGTATCGGAATTTCATTGCTTCTATTTATCAAAGCGTTTAATTTAAACTATTGGACTCGGGTTATAGTTCTTTAGTGAAAGCGTATTAAAAACTGAAGTGGCTTACAAAGTTTTAGATGTATTTCATGCAACAAAAGAATTAAAGTTTCGAGTTATGATGTCTGTGAAATATTTTCTACAATTCAATGAGAAAGTTTTCGAAGTAGAAACTATATTTTCCTTTTTCTTGAACACCTTAGTTTTAGAAGGGACAGAGTGCTTTAAAGTCCCATGAACTAATAGACCTAGGAAATAAATATCCGAACAAAAATATGACCCTCTAGGCATCGCAGAGTTACTCAACGACGGCGATACCACCATGGCTTCGGGCAAATTCCAGATGTGGGAATGTACTGCAACGAAATCATCAATACGTTCACGGCATATGAGTAACAGTATACTGATACGTCTGGCTATTTATTGTAGTCGAGCTAAAAATGTATATATTTATCTTGGGGTGGTATTAATGAACTAGGAAGGCTTAGGAATGAGAACTTTCTGCATGTGTGATTAGCATGGTTGCTCGCTGCAGTTCGTTATTGCGTCTTGATATCTTTTCAAAATATGCTTTCTTAAATGTTTGGCAATAGCAAATATGTGGTTGAATGGTATATTCTAGTGTAGTTTTCAGAATGATTCTGTCAACCAAAGCATACTAATGTTCTCTCTCTCTCTCTCTCTTGGCATGATTGTACAATCGTAGATGGCATATAACTGTATTTTAACCAATTTTTCAAAACATACGTTGTGGCAAATTTTTGATTATGTAGAATGTTAATAGATCTTATCCATTTGTTGCAGCAGTTTACTCAACCTTAAGCTCTTTGGTTTAAGAATTAATATTTCATATTAGACGATGGATTCGTTATTCAGACTAAACATCCATGTAGATAAAATAATTAATCAGTTTCAAATACGATGCTCGTGTATATGTTGTATAAGATTATAATTTATTTCGGGCAAAATATAATTCCGTAAATGTATATAAGGACACGAATTTGGAAACTATTTTTTTTTTAGTTTAAAAACCATTAAATATTAGATATTTATTTATTAAGTTAAATACTTTCTGAAATAAAGATTGTACTTTTAGGTTTCGCATACAGAAAGTAAATACATTATTTGGCGAATATAACTCATTCTGATTAATATAATATTTCATAGCAAATACCAAATTGTTGATAACAACATTCCCTGTCCATAGTTTGAATAATTTTATACAAAGTAGATAAAAAATTAAAAAACATCAAATTCTTGTTAACGGGGACCGGGACACAAAAAAGTCCATCTTTTTTATTATTTTAAGAAATTCGCTGAGTTTTTCTGCTTAAAATGACGTCTAAATCATGTTTCTGTCTTAAATAGAACAAGAGGTATAGTTATTTTTGTGATTCGTTGTTTTGAAAATCTAACACTCTTGACAGTTGTTGTCATGGCAACAACATCTGCGAAAAACGTTATTTAAGTCTACGGAGACCTTTAAACTACATAGAAAAAAGGTAGAACTTAAAAAAACCAATTAAATCAAAGATTTAAGAGGAAAGAAAGAGTTAGATAATCATCTGGATGCTTTTAAAAGGTATTTGAGCATTTTATTAATTGTAAATCGGTCTTTAAAACTTTAAATGCGTTTTTCTCCACGATACATTTTTTCAAGATTCCCTGTATTCAAATTGTTCTAAGTCAAAAACCGATAAAGTTTAAGGTTTGAAATTTCGAATATATTTTTCAAACATTATACTTTAATATTTGATTCAGCAAATTTAAAACAAATATTTACTTTTAAAAATATGACTTTAAAAAAAAGTAACTTAAAATTTTCAAAAAGTTTCATTCAAGTATTTTTTTTATTTTTATTAAATTAATATTTTTTAAATTGCTGAATAAAAATTAAAGTTTATAAATTTGTGAATAATTTACTGTAAGAATTTTGAAAATTGATCAAATATATTCTGAGTTTTAGCAATTTAAAATGACCTCTCTTTAAAAAAAAATTTTTATTCAAATTAAAAAAAAAAACTTTTGGATTTTGCTTTTTAGTTAGATGGGTAATCAGTACAAAAAACTTCAAAATTCTAAATTAATTAATAAAAAAAACTTTCAATGAACCCCGGACCTCCTTAATTAATAAATTTGCTAAGTATCAACGAATGAATACAAAGACCATCACAAAGTGAAATGTTATATATTTATATGCTTTAGAAATTGTACGCAAATTCTATTCGTCCTGGAATTTAATTCTCATCTACACAAAGTTTAAAGTTCACGCCAAAAAAGGTAGGCATTTAATTTTCGCGCGATAATAATTCTTATCCAGAAAGCAGAAAAAAGCCAAAACGAAGCACATTTTAAAAATAACACATTTTTTTTCGAAATAAAAGATTTAAACAGTTATATCTCATATCAGCAAGTGGTTTCGCAGTTTCCAAGCCGTGATATTCTACATGCATCTCGAAATAGAGTAAAAATGAATTTATTTTCTTCAGAACTTATGTACCAATTACATTTTTTTACAAAGAATGAAAACAAACGTTTAGTTTTCGTTTCGATAGAAATTTTCTTCGAAAAAACGCAACAGAATAAAAGCCAAAATAAAGCAAAGTAAAAAAAAATGATACATTCTTTTCGAAACAAAAGAGCAAATAAATTTAATCTCGAGTAAGTAAATGGTTTCGTAGTTTTTACGCCGCGATGTTCAACACTAAAAATGGTACAATAATTTCGAAACAAAGACTCAATCACTACATTTCAAAAACTAAGTAAATGGTTCTGTAGATTCACCGCTGCACTGTCCTACATTCGAAATGCTACATTCTTTTCTAAACAAAACACTCGACCGACTACACTTCGAGGAAGTAAATGGTTTCTCAGTTCCACGATGTCCTACATTCAAAAGACACATTCTTTTCCAATCAAAAGACTCAATCAATTTTATCTCAATAAGTAAACGCTTTCGTACTTTCCACTCCACACTTTTCTATTTTGATCTCAAAATATATAAAATGGTTGCATTTTTTAGAAAATGGCGCACCAATTCTCTTTTTACCATAAAATTAGACTTTTAGTTTTCGTCTTAATCAAAATTTTGTCTCTCCAGAAAACAGAAAAAGACAAAACGAAGCACACCTCAAAAATGATACATTTCTTTCGAAACAAAAGACCCCATCAATTCCTTCTCGAATCAGCAAAAGTTTCCACGCTGCGATGTTCTGTATTCATCAACAACACCGGCGAACCCCTGTTGTTCACCCAGCAACGCAATATAACATCTTCCCAAAAAGATGCAAGCGAGATCCGAACCCTTTCCTCATAAATGCTACATTCTTTTCTAAACAAAACACTCGACCGACTACACTTCGAGGAAGTAAATGGTTTCTCAGTTCCACCATGTCCTACATTCAAAAGATACATTCTTTTCCAATCGAAAGACTCAATCAATTTCATCTCAATAAGTAAACGCTTTAGTACTTTCCACTCCACACTTTTCTATTTTGATCTCAAAATATAATAAAATGGCGCACCAATTCTCTTTTTACCATAAAATTAGAATTTTAGTTTTCGTCTTAATCAAAATTTTGTCTCTCCAGAAAACAGAAAAAGACAAAACGAAGCACACCTCAAAAATGATACATTTCTTTCGAAACAAAAGACCCCATCAATTCCTTCTCGAATCAGCAAAAGTTTCCACGCAGCGATGTTCTGTATTCATCAACAACACCGGCGAACCCCTGTTGTTCACCCAGCAACGCAATATAACATCTTCCCAAAAAGATGCAAGCGATATCCGAACCCTTTCCTCATAAATGCTACATTCTTTTCTAAACAAAACACTCGACCGACTACACTTCGAGGAAGTAAATGGTTTCTCAGTTCCACCATGTCCTACATTCAAAAGATACATTATTTTCCAATCAAAAGACTCAATCAATTTCATCTCAATAAGTAAACGCTTTCGTACTTTCCACTCCACACTTTTCTATTTTGATCTCAAAATATAATAAAATGGTTGCATTTTTTAGAAAATGGCGCACCAATTCTCTTTTTACCATAAAATTAGACTTTTAGTTTTCGTCTTAATCAAAATTGTGTCTCTCCAGAAAACAGAAAAAGACAAAACGAAGCACACCTCAAAAATGATACATTTCTTTCGAAACAAAAGACCCCATCAATTCCTTCTCGAATCAGCAAAAGTTTCCACGCTGCGATGTTCTGTATTCATCAACAACACCGGCGAACCCCTGTTGTTCACCCAGCAACGACGAGAGCAACGCAATATAACATCTTCCCAAAAAGAAGCAAGCGAGATCCGAACCTTTTCCTCATAACCATCCTCTCAAATTTGTATTTCGTGCCATTCGGAAGTTCGCGAGGTTCGGTGGGGAGTGGGAACAGAAATGGTGTCGCTTTGATTTGAGAAAAGGGGAAGAGAAGTGAAGAGAGACGGAACGGCGCCAGTCTGGTAAATAACGGCTATGACTTCCAGACCGTAAACAACGGTGAGCATGGGTTGTCGTGTCTGAAGCAGTACTAGATGCGTAGGAATGGATTACGGAGATGCGGTTCTAGGTAGAGTGGTGCACGGGAGCGATGGGAACGAGTAGTTATACCGGTGGTGGTATTTTTGTGGGTTTCGATTGACGGTGCTGGAAGACAGAATGCACGAGGCTGAGTTGTCAGTGAAGTATCGAGGTTCATTGCGTTTTTGCTTTGAATACAAGACATCCGAATTCTTTTTCGACGCAATAATTTTTAGCGGAAGTTTCTGGATTAGTTCGCATGACTTGTCTTGTGGGGGCATTATGGTAAGAATGAAACAAAAGTGTTGTTGAGAGAAAGTGCTTAAAAAAAACCTCAAAGGAAATTAAGATATACCATAAAATGTAGTGGTCTGAGTGCCACATTTTTTTTTAAATTTACGACATAAGACTATCACTTTATATAAATGTCTTTTGCAGTTCAGAAGAAAATATTTTTGTTATTTTTTAATGGATGGTGAGTCGCCTCACGTTTCACCATCCGTTCAGAACATTTAGATGAAAACAAATACGTAATGAAAGAATATTTGTACCTCAGAACCACTTTAGTGTACTTAGAATATTTCGTATTTCCTAGTGCATCACACTATCAAAGACAGTTCTGAGAAAAAGATGGGATATCTCTAATCACTAAAGTAAACTCAGTCGGATTGTCAAGATGGAATCCTACATTCCTACAAAAGAAAAATCTTTGGTAAACTTTCTGTCTAGACATGATAATATTTTAGACTAGAAAATCAAAAACACTCGCATCTTTAATAACTTGATATGTATTTCACTTATAAGCCGACGATTTAGATTCCTAACCTTACCATCTGAGAATTTTGTCTTGGGGTTTTTTCAATCGTAAGTTGACAGTACGTATATTTTACTATACCATTTGAAAATTTCGGCATTGTGTGTTTCAAATATAAGCAAAGATAGCTATTTAAGAAGATGAGTCCAGTCAAATGATTAACAAGGAAATACAGATGTTATTAGATTTGATATTTTTAGCAACTTTAAGGCTATTTTTGATTAGCAAATAGACCGAGTCTATCATACCTTATGGCATTACCTACATTGTATATTGTGCTTCAAGTTAGTCTTAATTTTTTTTTAACCTGATCAATTGGTATATTTGAAAGAGTTCTGACCTAAGGATTGAGAAATTTCTGGTTTTAATACACAGTTTTTTATCGATCCAGATTGAATACGTTGCTTTTTTATAAACGGGTTATGCCAAGAATGTGTGAATGTATGTATGATGAAACTATCCTTAATTTTTGTTTAAAGAAATTGCCTTTATAGTGCGACAGTTGACCCGTTATAAACCCAAACAAATTTCCTTTCCTAAGTCTTCCATTTATATTTTTATTAATTTGTTTGTATATAAGAACTCGAAGACAAAATATTGTGAAATTGTAAGAAGAAATTGTAAAACGTTATTGCAAATTACTTTAATTAAAAATTTATTTGAATTAAATGATGACGGTTGTTATTTTACTAAAACATTTAAAATAGCTTACACACGCACAACTCAGCGGGTCAATTGTTAAATTGTACTTCATTTTTAAAAAATTTCTCCACTAAGCTACCTTTTTAAGCTAAAGTAGTAAATTAGCATAGCTCTGAAAATATCTCAGAATTATATTGAAAACATCCAGTTCACAGAAATCGACAAAGAAGGCCAGGTCAAATTTTGCATCGTGTCACATTTTCAAAACAGAACACAGTATAGGGTGACCTCAAAGAAACTTCACATTTTAAATTGGAATTTGGTACTAAAATGATTTTAGTTTAATGCAGATAAAAGAGATTGCATTTCCAAGTACAACGTGAGTATTTATACTTAGACCGATTTACACAAAGAATAGTTTAGTTTTTTCTTTCTTTACTTTACATCTATAGATATTAAATATTTTCAAATCCATTGTATCCATTTTCAAAGAGTCATTTACCAGATTTAACAATTTTTTCATGAAATTTCAATAACAAATGATAATTGGTTTAAAGCCTATTACAAGAGCTAGTTAGTTTAATATTTGGAATGTATATATATATATATATATATATATATATATATATATATATATATATACTGATGAATATTTTTCTAATACATCCATCTGTATTGAATTTGTATTTGCAAAATTGTCAAAAGTAATTTGACCTTATTTTTTAAATGTGTAATTTGCACTTGAATTAATTCGTAAACAGTGATTTTCCATCTATACAGCTTACTGATGAATATAGTCGAAGTTATACACATAATTACCAAACAAGAGGACATTTGTGTACCTCTAAAATCGGAAATTATTTAAATAATGGAAACTTTATTTTTTGGTCTTGTCTCCCCTTCAACAAATTCGTATGCATTTTGTATTTAGAGATGTTTCGATTACTTTTTGTATTGCAGAGATTAAGACGGTATTCAAGCAAATCACATGCAAAATTTTGGGCATTAGGTTTACTCTGCCTTTGACATAGTTCGCCATAAATCGAACTTAGCCAAATGGACATCCATCAATCTCAAAACAATATCCAAAGCGTAATAGCTGGATAGTTTCCATTAGGTGGAGGGGAGGTACCATTTGACGACTAAATCAGAATAAATATTTAGCATTTTAACATGAAAGTAACATAAGATGTATTTTCATTTATCGTGGCTTTAGTTTCTGTGATACAATGATTAAACCACATTAAGTTATGTTTTTAGAATATGGAATAACGTGTTATCAAGAAGGTCAATTGCATGAGTAAAAAAAGTATAACATTTTCCTAACATTGGGTGTTAAAAATTGTTTGAAAGGATCACTTGAAACAAGTATAAATCATCCAATGTAAAGCGTTCCCTCAATGCCTGACCATCAGAGCATACCATAGGTGGAATAAAGATGATTGATTTACCTCAGAGCCAATTCCATTCCCTCATGATCATTAACGGTCAGTCGAGAGATCCAGGCCCTAATTAATAGGCAATGTAAGCCTTGCCATCGAAGACTAAGGCTATTCTAATAGAGCTTGAACCAGTCTGTTGTATTGTGTAATTATACAATTAAACATACAATCGATGGGAAGATTGAAAAGAAAAATACTGTTGGTTTAAATGTAGATAATGGATTTGCATATAAATATTTCATGATAGTAGGCATAGTATGAAACGTGTGGTATGCTTGCCCCATTTTATAGCACAAGAGACACTTGAATGGAGTGTTGAATCAAATATGCCCCGTAAAGTATTAATAAGTTATCCTATTTTGTTTTTCATGACACAAAGGTAAAAGTTGGAAGAGGTTGTTTAATAAATGCTTTGTTTACTCTTTGCATCTATGGTACAATTAAATCAAGCATTTGCTATTCATAGGTACTATTATTTTACCGAAGGAAAAATATATACAGGACTATTCCCACAGAGTAAAGGAGTGATGTTTGCAAAAATCTAACGGTGCTTTATAAACCAACGCGTAATATGAGATTAAAATTAGAAACCTTGTTGTGATTTTAATAAGATACTTTGTGTTATTTATAAGTGGCACAAAATAACTCCATATAAATCGATCATAATTTAAATTGAAGTTAAAATATAGATTAATGGTAATTATATTTTAATAACGTTCAAACTATTAACTAAGATTGATTACAAATTTATATATTTCTTGGGAATTGGTTTAAATTGTTGCATACGTTCAGTTAAATTGTGTGTAGTGTCAATTATACAAGTAGGGGTCAGTTCCCGTATGTTGCCCATTTTATTATAGTGGCAGGTGTTTGAGATGGGTAAACTACGGGTATGACTTGTTCATGGTAATTTAAGAGAGTTGCACTCCCGTCAAGGTCAATCTATGTCTCAAATAGTATTAAGGTTTGTCGATCTCTTACCGTGAACGCAGGTCATTATCTCTCCTAAAGACTCCATAATTACACTCTCTAAACCACAAGAGAATCCTTCAGAATGATGTTTCTCATCCCAAAGAACGAATAATTTAAATTTCTTTCTTTTCTTTGAAGCAACTTCCCGGAAAACTTTCAGCATAATTTTTTATGTTTACACCAATGCCAGCAGGTTCACTCAGACCTCAAGCAATCACTTCAGGTTTCTTGATCACTCAATTATGATCTGCTTACAGCATTTTGACTGTCATTATGGCACTTATTAATCAGTTAAATGTGAAGAATGTATTCATCTTCAAAAATCACATATCTGTTGGTATCTGTTGTGTGACATTTAAGGTTTAGGAATCTATACTTAAACACAAGAAAATTCTAAAACATTTAACTACATATTTCTATTCTTTGTAGATGTGCACAATGTTTTTGTATCGACAGTACTTTTATCATTTGTTAAACTCTGATTGCCCATTCAAAATTCTTGTAAATGCTACGCTAAAGCAGCCACTAAATAGTTCTTTAACCTGCCGTTAGTCGTGCATTGGTCTTTTCAACGCATTTACATGCTTTTTCTGTTGTGCCTCCCCGTATTTGTGAAATAAAGTGGAATGTCACTGTGTAGCTGACCTTCGAAATGTCATTCCCCTGGTTTGGTCACATTCGTCTAAAATTCTTGGAAGTTATGGTATCCGAAAGAGTTCGGTCAAACTGACCGCGGTGCGCCAACTGACGTTAGTCGAAACTTGTAGGAGTACGCATTTATTTCTCCTTTGATCGTTGCGCAAGCTTTACAGTTTTTTGATGAATTAAAATATGATGATTTAAGTGATGATGGAAGTGGAAGTGTGATGATGGAAGTGGAAGAAAAACTGCACTAGACTGAATGTTCGTCGTAGTAAGTGTAACATTGTGTCACACTTGCCTGGCGTACCACCGTCTGCTCGTGATTCTAAAACCACAAATGTAACAATTTACAGTTACTTTTTTTATGTTCCACTTGCAAATGATCTGCTAAAGTAGTATAATCTCACTATGATTGGGACACTAAGAAAAAATAAGTGAAATACCTCAGTCTTTCTTACTATCAAAACATCGCTAATTACACTCAAGCATTTTCAATTTTCAAAAAAATCTCTTTAAATAACATTTTTAAATACTTTTTATTGATATGTATCCATAAAAGTGTTTGGTTATACCAGAAACAGTACCTTTCTGTTATAAAAAATATTCGGTCGAAAAGACCGACGCTTCTACTTATGTTACAAAAAGTGGCGCAACTAACGGCAGGCTAAGCAAAAATGAGCTTATACTAGCACTTGCTCCGAATCACATTGATTCCGAAACTGACTCAGCCTACTTGTGCTCGGATCGTTTATCTATGTATATATCCATTCCAAAAATATATGTTGGTTAAATTTAAATACAGTTTTTGATATACGTCAGTGAATTGCGATTGAATATGAAAATATGCGTCAGAAATAGGACTTCTCAAACTCTTCTGATTGAAGACAACACATTTCGGAAAACGTGAAGATTTTCAAAAGAAAAGTGTACATTAAACAATCGTATAGAAGAATGATATGACAGAAAATAATAAAAAATTCCATAAAAGAAGTAAGAAAGAGATCAAAATTCCATTCGCGGAGCACTTCGGAATGGAATAGAATGAGAAGATGAACAAAAATCACCCTTTTTTCTTTCGACGATAGGTAAAATATCTTTCCCCCATTTTCTCAGAAGGAAGTCCCTCAAAAGGTATCATCGGCAATTTTTTTCTCAGCAGCCAGTTTTGTCTTCTCTGTTCAAACCCTTCGATTCCATCAATATATAGACCTTAGTATGATATCCTATATACACTACAGCGCCACCGTCCTCTCTGTATATCGAGTAATAGTTTTATAAGTGCATTCAACTTCCGATTCTCCTTCGAAGTGGTTGATGCAAATCACTAGACACCAGTTATGACGGAAATCGAAACCAACTTACTGTAATTGAAGAGAAATTTTCAGTTGTAAATATAGAAACTAGTTCATGTAAATCCATTTATATATATATATATATATATATATATATATATATATATATATAAATGTGTGTGTGTATATACACTGAAGAGCTTCAAAACATTATGACCATCTACTCAGTAACGAGTTGTGCCTCCTTTGTTTGACACACGAGTGGTATGTCTGCTGTAGAGTCCCATATCCAATAGTGTCCGCTAAACTGTGTGTTCCGAAACACTTGCGCTTGGACCTGCATTGTATTGGGCTGTCAGCTGAGCCACTGTCTCGCGCCGATTTTGCTTTACCAAGCGGCACAGTCTCCAACGCCCTTTTTCTTTGATTACGCTTGGACGACCTACACCTTGGCGTCTGATGCTGGAGTCACCTTCATTTATGCACTTTGCATGAATACTAACAACAGCAGACCGTCAACAATCTACCAGTCGTGCAGTTTCGGTGATACTCGTTCAGAGTCTTCGGGTCATTACGATCTGCCCTCTATCAAATTCACTAAGATCAGCAGCCTTCCCCACCACTCGCAAAAGTAAGTGCAATAATTATAACTTACCTTCTCCAGAAGCAGTTAAATACCATTCTCAGTTAAACATGCGCCCACGTGCCCTTCACGTCATTCAGACGACTTCATTGAAAAATTTTGGCTCGTCAGTCATATATATATTCAGAAATTAAGATCATATGGAATGTTTCTCGAATGCGATTACACTACTTGGCATGGACTCCAAAGAACAAACTTCGAACTCTTGTATGATAGTTAATTCATCTGCACATACAAGCCAAACGGTGATATACTTCAGTTTGACCTAGCTTTAAAATAAGGCTCTAGGAGGGGGGGGGGTATAACTGTTGCGATTATTTCTTTGCACGATTCTTATAACTTTTAAGGAATAACTGCTGTACCGGCCTTGATATAAATTCTTTCTTGGCGTGATTCTTATAACTTTTAAGCTTGCATCTGTTGTACCAGCCGTAGTCTAGACGTTAATCTACACCATATGTATTATGCGAGAGCATTTGAACAGTTGGAATACAATTCTAACAGACCGCTTGGTCCACAGTCCGAAATCTTTGCTCTCTCTGAAAAGCGTTATCAGTGTAAACGTAATTCAACTCCACGATGTTTAACATGCACATTTGTCCTTTACCACTTATAATTAACTATATTCAACAATGATTAATACATATGTGCTTCTATTAAAACACATTAGTTCCTATTCGCTATAACGCTGCGAAGGTAATTTAACTTAGTTTCAGCCAGACATGTTTTATTCAGTTAAATGCTCAACCTCTCTGTCATGAAGGTTGCGATTCCATTCGGCGATGTCAGTTTCACAGAGATTGATTTTGTCTGAGAACCAATTCCAGCAACGTAGTTAAGTTGTCAGTGATGAATCATTACTTGTACTGTCTTAAGAAAAAGTTTTAATCAGAGCCTCCCCAACCTACAGACAGTGATGAATTTAGCTTATTTTCAGTCGCATGTCACGTTGTAGATCGATTCGACAGCAGAAAATAATTGGCAAGATCTAATAATCTAATGAAATAGAGTTTTTATAACGGCGTGTGTTTAAAAACAAGGAAATATTGTATTCCTCCCGGTAGATTGTAAGTAATCCCGAAAGTGGAATTTTGCTAATTTTGTAACTTGAGTTCTATAAACTTTAATTATCCCTTAACATTAGAGGATCGACGTAAATCGGTGGTGATTTGTCTACTTTGCAAACAACCTGCAATTTATTGATGACAACAAAATGACAAAAGGTTGCACTAAGGTTACTACTAATAAAGACTATTTTGAATGAGATATGGAATTCCCTTTCTTAAGTTATTTTCATGTTAAACTCAATTAATAAAAACGACGGTTTACGGCGAGTGCTCTCGCACTTATAGTCAATAAAACAATAGTTTTTTACTCGGGGCACTATTACATCTGGCATGCGACATTGTGGAATTTTGCATTCTCCTGTCATATGACAAATAATTTTTTAATGTTTGAAAAGTTTTTGTTGGAATTTTTTTAAACATTACTTTTCTTTCAATAACGGCATTATTCTTTCATAATGGCATAATAACGCGTAAAATGTATTACAATTTATTAAAATAAGAAATATTTAAAGCATAAAACAAAAGAAAACAACAAAACAAAACAAAATAAAAGAAGTCGGGAAAAAATTGTTCCAAAGATATTAATTTGTGATTCCTTTTTATCTCTTGATTTCACAGTTGCCACAAATTACAATTAAAAACTGCACAAAATTTAAATATCCGAAATTCATTTAGAGCAAAAAAAACAAAACAAAAAAAAAAAGAAAATATTTCTGCACATAAACAACCAACACGAGTTTCCGTTTCATTTCCGTTCCATAAAAAATATCGTCTGGCCTAAATATTCAGAAATCGTTGACATTGCGCAAAGTACAAAAAAAGACTATATCAATAAAGTATCAGAGTTGATATTCCATTAAAAAAAAAAGTTTTTTTTTTTTTTTTTAATTACTTTTTTAGCAGTGCTGCTAAATTAATCAAAGTAATCGTAATACTCAATATACATTCCAATTTTTCCAAAACTACCAAATTATGGTTGATTTTAGTATACTTACAAAGGTGTTTTAGCATTAAACGGATCTAAATATAGCAATAAATATATGTTTAATATTATATTCACTAAACTAATAGATAATGTATCAACTAAAATACATTACAATCAAATATCTCGAACAAAATTTATGTGATGCCTGTACAAACACAAAATCGAACATAGAACAGAAAGACGGACAGACAGCCTTTCTGAATCTAACGACTTCAGGAGGGCAAGAGCCTCCTGTCCACTCAATCATCTCGACAATGTTTATACGGGGAAATGTTTACATACTGATCGAAAGCATAAACGCCGAGAACACAACTGTGGAAAGTAGCTTCGAGTTTCGTTCTCGATAGTAGCTGTAGCAGAACTGGTGTCCCTCCAAACGTTCTGTAGCACACCAGAGCTGCTACGATGCGAGCGCATTTCCTAGAACAGTCAGAGTGCTTAGTGTGAACCTGCTAACTGCCGCGATAGTCACCGCAATCAAACTAAATTGTACAGTGCTAGTTTCCCCATGAGCAAAAAACAAATATGAGATATCGGGAAATCGAAAACACACATTCACTTGAGAAGCGGTCATTTTTCTTATGAGGGTCAAAATGACCCCTGTTGACTTTTCTAGGTATTTCTTAGATAATTTAAATTAATAATAAACATAGAAATATGAGAATTTGTCACAGTACACTTGGAAGCATTTTAAGAAGTACAAAATATGAGCTTCGATGTTCAACTGTATGGTCAAATAAGGCATGGGAAATTGAAAAAAGGGTAAAATGACCCCTATTGCGCTTCTAGTGTTAAACTATCATAATAATATCTGTAATTCATTGGACTGTAGTTTAAAAGCTTAAAGAAGAAACTGAATTTTTGAATCATTCAAATTCCAAAATCTGGTACTTAATTACAATACATGATAGGGTATATACATGATTTCGACAAGTAAAAGTGAGAAGATTGGTCTGAAATGCATCCTTGCATACACGCATGTAAAACGTGTCTGCGAAGCATATCGTAAAGATGTGTCCTCCTCCCTGCATCTACACAAGAATATGAAACCCATTAGCATTAAAACCCATTAACCTCGTACAGATGTGCCTTAGGTCTTACCACTGAAATGGTTGTTTGAGACAGACTTTCTCGAAACATGCACACAAGATTCAAACGCTAGAAAACCAGTGCAGCTAAAAACAAGTGTTCATTTACATGTAAGACAGAAATTTTGCAAATGTATAAAAGTGAAAAATATCTGTTCGTGAAGACGATGTGATTGTGACACACGTCGTCTTCACGATTTTTTTAATGTGATAAAAACACATCTTTAAACGCGTTTTGTCACTCAAAAACCTTTGTTTTATTATAGCGTATAAATTTTATACGTCCTACAAAGAGTTTAATAAGGCACCGAAGTTTCTACGTAGGATTTTTAATTACCCAAACCATCCAGCCTACCAATATGGTCTAATGGTCATCTACATACCCATAAACAAATCATGTCTATATACAAAAGACATGAGTCTTTCAAATAGAACTGATGGCCGACGTTCCTACAAACGTATAAAACACCAAAACGGTGTTAGTATAAAAACAGGCGTTTTCAAGAGACAGTAAAACACATCTTTGAATTCAAGAACGTCCAGCATGTTTACAAAATCACATAGAAAACACCGGTTCATCTCCATGAGAGTATAAAACCCATTCTTCTCGTTCTTATGCTTCTGCACTTAGATATGACATGATACTTAGGTATGGAATGAGAACCATCAGAGTCATCCACCCACTACACATTCGCAGAATGACACTTTCTCAAAACATGAACCGGAGCAAGAGAACACGTCACAAATATTGGAAAACAGAGGCAGCTGAAAGAGATGTAAATAATAAAAAATGTGTTGGGAAGAGGTTCGCGTGTTGGGTTCAGAACATTTTAGAGTCGCCAAGGGAAAAAAAAAACTGTGCATAAAAAGAGGACATAAAGAAAGAGAGGTTATATGACCGTTGAAAGCATCGCAAATATGCATCGGTCCAGCTAAAAGCATCTAATATACACATCCAGTTTGGTCGGAGTTTCTTTGCATCTATCGAAGAAAGTAGTCGTTTTTTTTTATTTTATAAAACATTCGTTGACACACGAGATGGCTCTGCAAACACATTACATCCTTGGTTAGGGACTTCTTTTTGTATTCATCAATTTGCAACGACTAGTACATACGAATTCATAAAAGCGGCACTTTATTTGGACTTGAGGAAATTTACGAAGTGGAAGGAACATCTATAAGATAATATTAAGCCGTTTCATGCAGCCTAACTCGTCTACTCTAGGGCATACAAGCAGTCCTATTTGTGTTTCCAAAAAAGTAACTTATACATCAAATAAAATACCAAAAATCATTCTAACGATAGAGAAATTGCTTAATATTTGTGCAGATAAGCTTCCATCTTATTCCTTTTGCATGGTTTGTAGCATCACAAAAATATAAAATCCATGATCCCTTGAATATAATTCTATTTCCCACATAATCCCAAACTAATTTTCATACGTTTTCTAATTTTAGCTCTCTTAGCAACACAAGGTTTCTGAGTAGTGTGACGTTGTTTCTACGAATCATCGCAATAATCCTTGGACTCACTAATTCTAGAAAGTACTCTATAAGCAAGTTGATAAATACTGGTAAACAATTATACAAGGAAACCTGCTAGTTGTTAAAAGATATTCAATAGAGGTTAAATAGGATAACGATAGATAAATTGCTTAATATTTGTGCAGATATGCTTCCATTATATTCCTTTTGCATGGCTTGTAGGATCACAAAAATATAAGATTCATGATCCCTTGAATATAATGATATAATTGTATTTCCCACAGAAACCCCAACCAATTTTCATACGTTTTCTAATTTTAGCTCTCTTAGCAACACAAGGTTTCTGAGTAGTGTGACGTTGTTTCTACGAATCATCGCAATAATCCTTGGACTCAATAATTCTAGAAAGTATTGTATAAGCAAGATGATAAAGACTGGTTTACAATCATGCAAGAAAAACTGCTAGTTGTTAAAAGATATTCAATAGAGGTTAATTAGGCGAAAGTATATGTGCGTGTTCATCTCACAGGATTTAATAAATTATGATATTCCTATGTTTCGCAGAATCCCCAAAATGTAAGCACAGTAATCCTTTAAAATAAATGTGATAATTGTGTTTCACATAGAATCCCTAATTCCCACATATCTTTTAATTCCAACTCGTTTAGTGTCACTGGATTTATGAGCAGTGTGACGTTGTTTCTACGACCCATCGCTATAATCCTAGGAAGTAATAATCCTAGAACTCAATAATTCTAGAAAGTATTATATAAACAAAGAAATAAAACTGGTTAGGAATCATGCAAGGAAAACTGCTTATTGTAAAAAATTCAAACAAAATAGTTAAATAGGCGAACGCTTATGTGCATGTTCGCCTCTGAGTGGATTAATAAATTATTATGTATTTTTCGTCTCTCTAATGCCTGTTAAATTCTACATCTCATTATAATGCTTCAAGGGTCTATATGAGGAATATTTTTCATTGCGGCATGGGGTATGTTCAGCTCAAACCTTACATACAAACCACATATTCTAAGCAGAACCCGACTATGAAATGGCCACACACATTCATTCTAAACGGGCAAATATACATGCCTTATTTCAGACTCAAAGTAAGAATATTTTGATTCAGAAACCAACTCCCGGACCCCTATACCAAATAGTCAGGGAATTATGTGTAGAATAAACATTACTTGATTTTAATATCAGAAAGTAGTTTTTATTCAAATTTTAATGCAATTAATCGACTGAAAGAATCGTATGGAACACATTAATGAACAAGGCCAAAAGTGATTAGAAGTTATATTGTAAAGACTGCAAGTTGCGAAACGGAGATATTCGCGTACACCCCTCAGAGAGTTAAGTTAGTCAAAAATTGCTTTAGATGCATTACATGATCACTTTTCTCTGAGATCAACTTATTCCAGTGTATTTTTGTCAAAAATCTCCTGTCATGCCAATACCTTAATTTATTGATAAGCCCCAAAATATATTAAAACTCAGGATTTGTCACTTTATGGTGAAAAAAATATATTAGTTTGCATAGTTGCCACATCATATACCTAATAATATTTAAAAATGAGAAAGACACAAAAATGAACAAAAAATATCTAAAAATAATATTGCTGCATGTGGACAGCGGCACGAGTTTCGGTTACGCAACACCTTAAAGAAAGTTTTCCCACAATTCAGGGAATTAGTTTTAAGGGAATCTGGAAGAAAAATCCGTTAATAAATCGACTTTTTAATTTGCTTTTGAATGACAGAGGGTGATATACTGATTCCAGTGATGTTTGAGTTTTTGGTTTTAATATTTAAAAGGGCTTAAAAAAGGCCAAAAAACAAAAGGAAACAAGAGTGCCACCCCAACTTTCACAGCTGTCGATAATTTATAAACGTTGTTATTTGTTTACATAAACTACTTTTATAGGTTACTATTTACAATATTTTTAGTAGACTTGTGTGTTGAACAGTTTACTAAGTAAGTTATTTGTCTAGTGTTTCTAAAGTAAGTTATTTGCCTATTGTTTCTAAAGTAAGTTATTTTCCTTCTAAATGTTTAACTGCTGTTTTCTCAAATTGTGATCTATTTTTCCACACTTATGTACATTTTTCTCAAACTGTACTTAATTTATAAACTTTAAATTTGCATACTATTCCATCCATGTCATCTATGTCATTGACACAGTTAACCTCACAATTTAATAAAAAATAAAACATAAAAAATTGTACAGCCTTTTTAAAAGAGAAAAAAAGACACGTTTTACAGTCGTATAAAATAAACTCGCTCCAAATTACAAAATAAATTTAAGATTAATTTAATTTGAGGTTAATAGTATCATAAATTTGTATCATTGCCAGTGGGAATTGGTGAATTCATAAACAAAGGAACAGCCTTGTTGGGCTTGAGCCGGTAGCTGGTCGTCAATATTTGTATTTGTATTTGTATAATGTTTTTATGACATCTGTACTAAATCTGAAAATTTTATATGCAGTACTTTTTGTAAAAGTGTGCCTACGCATGGCACTATTATCAAATTTTGGGTTTTTTATTTTTTTAAATATATAGTTAAAATATATATAATAATACATTTAAATATAATTTTTTTCTGTTGATATATCACTGAATAATTAGTAAGTGTAATATTAAAAATTAAACAGGTATCTTAAAAATTCATTATACTACATCAGTTTACATAGCATGACAATTTCTGTCATTTTTCCCTTCCAAGAAGAAACAGGTTCCTTATGGAAAACACGTTCTTCTTTGGAATGAAAATACTGACGTGAATTGCCTGCATATTAAAAATAGTGATTTTACTTGAATCGTGGAAAAGAAATAAAAGTCTGAATGAGTTTAATCGTTTAGTAAAGTAGAGCTATGTTAAAACTTTAAAACATCTTGAATAAAAGCGAAGGGTTATACAATAGCATTAACAATCTTTGTCTAAAAGGTTTTGTAGCATTGCGTTTTAGTTCTTTTGGAAAAAAAAATAATTTTACATCTACGCGTGAGTGAGACGAAAATTAAAGAAGTTTGATGAAAGTTCTTCGAAATGTATGCATGCCGTCCAGAAATGAACATACATTAGCAATAATGGACATTAAATAAGTAATTTCTGCCAACTCTAATCTCTTATCATAAGACCCAAATTTTCGGAAATTATTTTGATTTCAAAAACAAAAACGAAGTAAAGCACTGAAATTAAAAAAAATATTTAAAAATTATCTTTTTAAACTAGTTGCACATTCTGCATTACTTGTAAAACAATCTAAATAATAGCAATTATCATTATGCATTTGTTATACCAAAATAAACTGACAAATTAAAGTTGATTTAAGTATGATTATTCAGTTGGTTTAGCATGAAACTTACCTAAGAATCTAAGCAAAGTACATTTTTAAAAATGTGCTTTCTCTAAGATAATATGTTTTTTTGAAATATTCAGCTTTTATGATACTTTATATATATTATTTTTGTGATACTAATACAAACATTCAAACACATAGACAGAAACATAAGACAGACTTGAAACGAACTTTAGCCACTAAATAACTGTAAGTACTGACAGTATGGAGTTTCGTGAAAATATATACAACTGTTTGAATGCAGAGAAGGCACATAAAGACACCAGAACCAAACATGAAAGCATCGAATTTGCTTTAGAATGACCCAGAAGAATATTTAACTTTAAACGGGGAAAATATACAATATTCGATAATTCCATTATTTTATGTTGGTATCAATGTCATTGGCTTGGTCATGGTTAGTTGCATCACCTTTTAGATAATTGTGTTTGATCCTTCCTATTCCATAATGTTATTTTACAGAAAATAATTAAACATCTACGTCTGTTAGACGTAGATCAAAGACATTTGTAGAAAGTTGGTAGAAACATGTACCCATGCTGTCCAGAAATGAACATACTTCAGCAATAATGGGTATTAAATAAGCAATTTCTGGCAACTCTTCTCTTTTGTATATCATGTGTTCCAAATTTTCGGAAATTATTTTTTACTTTGAAAAGAAAACAAAACGAAATCTCACAAACTGCCGAATTTTGCCAAGGTTGCTTTAAGTATGACTATTAGCTGATTTTGCATGAATCTTTCCAAAGTATCTTTGAAAAGGGCATTTTTGAAATGGGCCTTCTCTAAAGTAATATGTGTTTTGAAATATTTAGCTTGTGATGAAATTTCATTGCAAACATTTTACGTGATACTTATACAAACATTCAAACACAAAGCGACAAAACTAAAAAACAAACTTGAAACGAATTTTAGCCATTACATAACTGTAAGTACTCACAGTATGCAGTTTCATGAAAATATATTCGTTTGGATGCAGTGTAAGCACATAATGCAATAATGCACAGTATGCAGTGATGCACATAATGCAGTATAAGCACATTCACATTTGGTGCATGAGCAAAATAATACACAATTTGCTCCAGAATGTCCCAAAAGAATAATTAATTTCAAACGAAAAAATATACAATATTCGAAATTTCTATTCTTATTTATGCAGATATCAATGCCATTTGCTTATGTCATGGTTAGTTGCATCACGGTTTTGATAATTGCGTTTTCTCCTTCCGATTCTATAATATGTCGCTCACTGTCTTTTTTCCTCTGCCTAGAGTTTAAAGGGGATATTAATGAAGAGTGAAAGTCAGAAACAAATGGTCGTTACAACAATTTAGCTATAATTGACTGGATTGCTAGATAACCCCAAATTCATTACCGTGAGCAATTAAATTAGTTCGATTCCGGCTTTCTTTATAGATAGACAAGTAGGTTCGAAATTTTTCAAGCAAAACTAATTGTATTAAAGGAGTTTGGGTAATATGAATATGTATTGGTTTTTTATTTATTTCATGTATTCTGCAAAATGGGTGTTCGAATCAATAAATCAGAAAGGGATTCCACAATATAATAGGATTTAACATTTCTAAAATAAATTTACATTTGTTACACATCTTTTGTCAACCGCAAATAATTGCCCGATGGATTTGAAATTTAGGCGTATAGTTTAGTATGATATTTAAATTAATGAAATGTCGTTGGAATTGTACATGCTCCAAATTGGTAAATAATTTGTGTTTCGATGTACGCGTAAATTTCGTATGGACATTTCCAATACACGTTGATATTATGGAGAAAGTAAGGAATACAAGTGATAGTATCAATGACTAGTAGAATATCTCCTGGATTTGGTCTTGAAGAGATGACGATCGAAGGGTGAATAGTCTTGCTTTCAGTTTTCCATCAATATTTGGGGCCGTGGAATCTAAGCTGGAAGAGAAACAACCCAGAGGATTCACAATCAGAGGGTTGCGATTTCGAAACTAGGTCCAGACCAAAGTACTTCCTGCACACAGTTGGCTGGTGCACTGTAAATCTTTCATGGCCTCAAATGTACCTACGTTTGCGAGGTATGGAAGTTAGGGAAATGGGTGTCGTCTCGGGGTTTTTCTTGTCATCTGACTGTGGTTCAAAATTATGTGGCTTTGTCCTTGGATAATTACCTTCGGGAATGATCCCAGACCATTGCCAATACACCGTTGTATTGTTCCAGTGTGATGTTAATGAACAACCGAATTTGCTGCACTCTTGCATCAGGGGCGATATGTTTTCATAATTTCATCATCATTTACGAATGGAGGATAAATTAATGTGATACGATATCCTTGAAAAATGTCCTTCAAGAACAACACCCCTTGAAAATTACATTCACTGGCACATGAAATAACAGAGCTTGTTTTAAAATTAAAAGTTCCCCTTGTAGTGGGCGTTCCTTATAAAGATAAATGTTAATGGCGCTAGTATCAGTTAATAAATTTAGCATGGATAGCATTAGTTGATAAAACACTAGAGCTTATAACCTCTAGTTTTTATGAAGAGTACGTTACTGCCCTTCTTATATACTCTTCTTCTCCTCTGAATTGTGTTCGTAAGACTGCGAGGTATTGGCATAGGTTTAGTACGTTCCTCTCCTATTCCTCCTTGTTTTATGTTCCAATTCGGATAGTCATTTGAGTATAACTGTAATTGATTCAACAAAATTTAAGTCAAATTTATATAAAACAATACTAATCAGCCTATTTTACTTAGATAGATTACTTAGATTTTACTTCGATATTTTTTGCGTATAGCATTCGTCTTTTAAATGTTGGCGTTTTTCAATCTCGGAATTTTTCGTACTCACGAAAATTTGACTACTTTCAGCTACTTATCAACCCTTGGAAATATTTAGGTACTTAACCAGAGTGATGGCTAAACTGTTTCCTGGCAATTTGGCGTGATAAAAAAAAACCACGTTATCAACATCATGACTAAAACTACAAACACAAGTCAGTATTTTCAACAGTCAACAACCTAAAAACAGATATCTGAATGGAAAAATATACTGGCAAAACACAGATGCAAGTTGAAAACTACGTAAAGTACGTCATAATATAATATGCGATTTCGAAGTATCAAAGGAAATATCAGAATAGGCAATGATCAGAAATAATAGCTATCCTGTTAAGATTATGTAGCACTTGTTTTCAATTCGGAACTCTGAATAAACATCACATATATGTTTAGAATTATTTGCGAAGTTACTTTTGACAGCTGGCATATTTATCAATAAAACCTAATAATGTAATTTGAATCGTGAAAACATTGGAATAGTTTTCGGAAATTATTTGAATCATCTTAAAAGGAAACCTGCATCAATACTTAAACATTCAAAATAATTGCTACGATTAGTTAACAGTCTTATTTGAGAAGGTTTTTCTGTCTATATTTTATTTCATTTATATTAAAATAGTTCTACTGTTATAATTGTTGAGCCATGGTCTTTTATGAGAAGTGTTTAACAGAAAAGTTTACCCATAACAAGAAATAAACACAAGTCTTTACCAATATTTTACACAAAACATTTAATTGGTAAAATTCTAACTTCTAAATAATTTATTTACGACAGATCGAACGCATGAATGCAGCGGTATTAGTTTAACAAACAAAAATTTAAGTTTGGTCATTCAAAATTGTGGAATTATGAAAACCTAAAAATGAGAATAAAACGTATCGGCTAACAACTTTGAATCTACTAATGATTAGGGTAAGTAAAAATTACTCCGAACAAACAAAATACCAACATAAACATTTTCTTATTTAAAAACTGAACACATACTAATAATACCCAAAATGCTTAAGTAGGAATGAATTTTGTTACCTTAACTCAGGCGTATAAATTTAGAATTCTAAATGGATTTTCAAATAAAACATTGAATCTGGCATTGAAAGATTAAGAATTTCAAAATTAATTTCCATCATTGGGGTTTGTATCGTGCTTATTGAATAAGTATTCCTATGAAATTAAAATTAAAGTAGTTGTGATTTTAAAGTTGCAAGTAAAATAAATTAGTAGTAAAGATTTGTCTTTAAATTTAATTTCTATCTCTATAAAATTTACATAGATGGATGTTCTAATTCATGTACAGCATTTTTAAAACAATCGGAAATATTTTGTAAAGAAATAAAAAATAAACTCAAAATTAAAGAATTATAATTTAGACTCTCTATAAAAATAGTAGTTGGAAAATTTATATCTCCAGTTGTAATAGTGAAGTAAAGTGATTGAATAATGTCTCTTGAAACCGCTGTTTTCTGGGATCAATTTTTGAAAACAGGCATTCGTTGTTCAGGTTCTTTCACTTGTTTTCCATTTTAAAACTCATTAATTTTAAAATGAAAGCCAAAGGTATGTATACTAGGTCTGTAAACTACGTTTGTTCAATATTTCATGTTTTTACGCTGTGTAGGTTTTTGAAAAGCTGATGACAAACTGCAAAAAAGGTAGTACTAATATAGATTACATTGCACAAAAGGGCGAGTGATATTTACATCGCAACTTAGTGAAACAAATAGAGCTCCTGATAGTTTAAATTATTACAAAGTATATACTCATTTTATCATGTCAACGTGATACCACGTCAAAGGGAGGACATTTGAGGTCACGACTGATTTAACATGCACCATCCCTCATTTATAATATGGTTCGATTGAAATTCGAACTCGAAACTCTCTATTGGCTGATATGCTATTTTACCAACCTGGCTGCCATGGCTCCGAAATTCCGTTTAGGAGTATTAATTAATAATGTATTTAATGCGGAAAATGATATAGTTATTGAGTTATCACAAGGTTCTGTCAGATTGTTGCTGAGATTGAGAGGTATTTTTCATTTGTGAGATTTATTAAGATGCTGAGGTACTTTTCTGGATATTCTGAAATGCAAATGAATACTTTTCTCTAAAAATGGTAAATTCTTACATGAGCTTTTTAATGAGTTACGATTTTGAAGTAGAAATCCATACACGTACATGAAACCTCATGGATTCAATGTAGATATTGGAACAATGTAGGTATGTAATCACATCGTCTTAATTACATATCCGTGAAACCCTCATTATGTAGGATATTTTGCAATATACCGGATGAGCTCAGCACTAATTTTAATAAGAGATTGTGAACAACCCACGAATTAATCTTTCATGTTAAATATTGTCTGCTTTCAGGATAAGAGAATGCTGAGATGGATTTTGGTGAAGTTGTGGTGAATAAATCAAACGCAATAAAAGTAGAAACAGTAATTATGTTGAAAAATCATAATGCAATTGTTAGTCTCAGCCTTAGCAAGACGTATGGAAAAGAGTACACCTTTATCTGCCCAAAAGTATATAGTAATTTATACATATTTAGATAAATATATACACTATCCTACAATAATGGGCCGGACGACAGCACATTTGCATTGCATCCGACAACTTGTTTGGGGGTGCTTTTCGTGGTTCGGTCTGGGACCTTTGCACGTTCATCCTGGTAAATTGAACGCCGATGCTTACATGCAAATTTTGGGCAATCAGGTTTTTCTTACGCTTTGGCAATTTCATGGAATGGACGAATGTTGTAATCTCTTTCAAGCAGTGGTATCAAGACATGGATGTAAAACGTCATTTCTGGCCTGCTCAGAGTCCCGACCTAAACCCCATATAACATTTTTGGGACAAGTTAGAGCGATGCTTATGGACCAGGGAACCACGTCCTAAATATACAGCTGAGCTGGCGACATTTTTGCAGCAGGAATGGAAACTAATGCTCATAGCTGTATGAAAACCTTGTCCAAAGTATGTCCAAAAGAGTTGCTAAAGTAATTGCAGCACGTATGGTACAACCACCCTGCACCCACCTATTAAAGCATGTATATTGTACATATATATATATATATATATATATATATATATATATATATATATATATATATATATGAGCAATATATATAAAACCAAAAGGAATTTATTGAAAATGAAAGAGTTGGTAGACCAGGGTTCATCAGGGAGTATTTTGACGCATACAACACAA
This sequence comes from Metellina segmentata, assembly GCA_947359465.1. Lineage (NCBI taxonomy): Eukaryota > Metazoa > Arthropoda > Arachnida > Araneae > Tetragnathidae > Metellina > Metellina segmentata. Next base: position 32,197,364 of record OX375878.1, on the reverse strand, counting down.
TATGATGTTTTCTACGTATACAAGTAGCAAAACGTTAAGAAATTGCTCATATAATTCCCCAAACACCAATAAAAGCAAATATACAAAACAAAACATTAAAATATGAAAAACATGAATCAAACCAGCAATAGCAGTAGGGAGACCGGCAACACCAAGCCATAAGATCGTATAAAATGCCGCTTCCCACACTTTGTTGCCGACAAAACGCGAGAGAAAATTACGAAATAGAATTAGTCATCGGTTGAGTAATTGTTGATAGTTATGAATACCCTTCTTATTTCTTCATCACTTATCTTGGCTTCGTTTAGACTTGCAGTAGTGACATCTATTTTTCATCTGAATCAATTGATGTCTTATTTCGATAAGAACAAACTGACCAATGCGATTGCAGATAGGCGCGTTGATCAGTAATGAGTCATCTATTTACCTTTCTCATAAAATTTACAGAGTATGTTGCCGTATGATCATGTTGAAATCGTATGGTGTTGCCGATAGCTGTGGATACGTCGCAGAAAAATATTCCAATAGTCTCAGCGACATTTCTATAGGAAATATCAGAAACATCTCATGTCGGAGAAATTATATTTCTGTTGTACGCTTGGAATGCTAACTTCACTAATATATTTGTGCGATTATCCTTGCACCTGCTTTGCGCTATTTTGAATTTATACTGAAGAATATGTTTGCATGATTTAAAGAACGTGCTGGGATTATAAATATATATATGATAAGCTCTTTCTGTCGACCAAAATGTAGGTGGATGTAGTAATCTTGTATGGGAGAGCGTTTGCTGTCTTAGTCAAAGGAGGACATACAGCAATAGAAATTACGAAGAATGGATTAGGAATTCATATGTGGTAGTTTATTGGTCAATGAGGAGCGCGCTTGCTGTCTTGGTCAAAGGAGGACCTAGGCCAATAGAATTTACAAAGAATGCATTAGGAATTCATATGTGGTTGTTTATTGGTCAATGCCTACTATACTGTATTCCAAACGTGCTCAAAACAAGGATTATACCGGTAAAGAATTAGGGTAAAACAGGAAGTAAAATATCCTTCGTTACTTCTTCTTTGTATACATAGAAAATACCTCTCAGTCAGATTCAATCAACCAATTAGGAATGTCTGAACTTGCAAATAACTAGAGTAGCTATCAATGAATTTACTGAGAAAGGAGTAGAAAGTTGAATTAACTACCCAACTACAACTTTATAGATGAAGAAAGGATAAATTATTCTTAAATTCAGGCACCGTGTTTCTTTCTTAGTGACTACTATTTTCGTTTTGTTTTTAGTGCTTGAAAATTATTCAATGTTATGATTAAATAAATATTCAGTATAAAATTGTGCAAGGGCAATTTTTTAAAATCTAAATACCAATTTTGAAAGGTTAAGATACGTGCTTAACTTTTCATAGAGTAAATAGATAGTTTCGATTATGAATTACATTTCTTTTGCATTTAGTTTGTGAATGTATTTTTGAATTTCGCCTAAAATCTACAGGTGGGGAGAAGGAACATATGCTATAAATTATGGTAAGTCAGGATTAAAGGCAGGAGCGGTAATTTCTCTTTACACTACCAAACGATTTGCTTGATTGCTCAATTTGCAAGTCTTAAGACTTGTACATAACTTGAATATATTTATATTAGTCAATCGAGTGGAATGCCTTTGGAAACCTTGACACTTGAATTAATTGTTTTTCTCCGCTCACAGCATTTAGTATATTTTTATATATTTAAACACTTCCATAGAAACGGAAACAGTGGGTGTCAGTTCCACATGCTTCATGCTTACTCAATGTCCTCTTATAATTCTTGTGATGTCCGTTGGTTGGGTTGGGGTTTATGACGCAAAGGCAATATTTGACCTAATTGTGTACAAACAACGTCTCGTAAATGAACGTACCCATTAGCAAATCTTTAACTGACACGATAGAGAATTACACCCAAAGTAGAATCAAACCTACGTCTCTTACAACTCGTAGATTGACAGCTAATTTAATAAACCTATTAACCTTTCTGGTGATGTGATACATTTATTTTGTTTTATCATTTTACTGCTGAAGTTTACACTATATCAGTTCAATTATACGAAATGGTATTGATAGTAATCAATGCAATATGTACAATTATGAGCTGAATTGTACGTTGTGAAATGTAGCTAAGCGTATATTTTACATAATATGGTAATATATTTGATACATTATTATGTGTCGAAGAAATGTTCCCTTTTAATTAAAATGAGATAAATTATGAGAATGTGTTGAACAAAGGGAACATTTTTTATGTGTATATATATTTACAGCAATTTTACCATAGTGTTCTTATGACACATTCATAATTTCTGGGAAACCATAATATTCCGATTCCTGCAAAATGATGCAATGCATGCTGTCACATTTTTATTTAATAAGCCGAGTCTTCCAAGTCTGGTAGCTCAATATTTTTAGCGAGGACGACAGCAGAACCCGCGATGCGAATGCCTCATCCCTTATCACTAATTTGCACACTAAGTGGTGCATTTGTTCACTCGGTCCCCTTCCACAAACACTGAATCCCTTTCGACGTCTAAGCTGCTTAGAAAGGAAATCAATTTCGAGGTCCAAAAACACTCTCCTAGTTGTATCACTAAATAACCAAAAAAAAAGTATCGGTATTTGAAAGTTCTTGAGACAGTTTAATATTTTATCATCCTCCGCGTCCTGTGGGACAAGATGCTTTCAAAACTAAGAGTAATGCCACAAGAGCGGTGCGAACTTTAAGGGTAATATTTTATGTAATGTCTACCTCGTTCTTTCGAGCTAATGGATTGCGCAGAAATGGCCATTTATATCCACTAACGCCTTGAGGTCGGGAAAGAAATATGTATATATTTATAGCGGAGGTTAATTGGACTAGGAGTGTTCTTTTCATTTTTGTGCGTGGTTTACTTATTGGTTGCTGAAAGGACACTCCAAGAAAAGACGCTGCTCGTCAATTAAAGTGAAGTTAAGTGGTGTATAATGAATTTTTGCCTTGAATGTACGCATATTGTAGTGTCGTCGCCCCAAACGAAAGCATGAAAACAGTAGGAAATCGTACAGAAGGAGAGGACAACTAACAGCTAAGATGTTAAGTTCGTATTATTCAAAGAACGTAATAATATGTAAAATATTTACATCATAGCCTTAATTACAGTACACGAATGCATATAAATACTTTTTAATCGAAGTCCAGCGTAGTCACCAACGTCACACCCTGCATCCGGCTCTCTATCGTCTCTCGTGCTCTGTAACCGTCGTTTGTGAGCAGTTCAAAAAGAATGCAACGGTAAAAAGTCGAGATCCAATCAGAGATCTTCCGGACGAACACCACCTGTTCTACTCAAGTCGTTGTAACAGCAGATGGTTATCGCTGTACAGCAGATTACAAGATTGTGAAAGTCTTCACAGTCTTGCAATGTATTTTTAAGCTCAACGGTATTATTGTTGTGAAAATCCATGCAAAAAACCCCACTTATTTTAAGTTGGTTGGTTAGTTTGGTTTTATGGCACACAGGGCTACATTTGTCAAAGTTGCATTTAACAACGTCAAGTAAATGGATATGCAAACACGAAATAAGATTTTACTGATGCAGAAGAGAGACATCTTGAGAGGAATCTGATTTTAAAATTCCTAGAGCAATGGGTAATCCCAATTGGGCCACGGTAACCCCCCATAAAAGCCTTGTGGATATTATTCTAACCCTACTGTTATCACTTAACCTTCCGAGGCAACCTCCCGTGCAAGTAAGTAACCGTTGTACAATCGGAAGTCTTCTTTGCACCTCTAACTGTCTCGAACTTCATGACCAATGTGATTTTTCATTGGATTACATTTACCAATTGATGTGGTTATTTTGTCATTGTGTGGTGTGAAGTTACAGGTACACTACATTGTTCAGAAGTGTTTTTATGCTCAGCGAGTTAAGCATAAAGTAGCTATCAATACATTCTGAAAGTATAATCACGTCAAACCAGAAGATAATTCGTAAGCTTCAAAAACTCCATAAGAGTCCACAAAATAGCTAGACCGATTTCAATTTACAATCTCTTTTCCACAAACAGCATCGAAGTCAAATAACAAATCAGTCAATTAAATTCAAATTTATCAGTGTCGTATAAACAAGTGTTAAAAGTATGTCCTTGTTTCTAAAAAATACCAATATGTTAAAAAATACAATTTTAAAATATATCATGAACAGATTATAATGCTTACCAATTCTACATCGTAAAGGAGGATTATTACAACCTAGTATTAATCCGCAACTAAGCTGATGATGGGAATGGTCAACGGCCTTAGATAGAGAAAATAGCAACATCCGTCCCCTTAGGAGCACATCTCCTTTAAACGTGTACGTGATTCAAAGGATCGAGTTACTCAAGTGTACTTCTCATTTCCCAAAAAGTTTACTGTCTTTAGTAAATACGGGTGCCGCACACTCATGACATCCAAGAGATCCTTTTCTGCCTCTATCTCCTTTTTCTATTCTCCGATCCCTACTTTTTCCCTTTCGTGACATTTTGTACTTGTAGTTTCCTGTGTTGTGTTTGGTGAGTTGTCCAAATATGCCTCTGGCATTATTAAAACCACAAGCAACCAAAAAACCTTTACGGCACCGCTTGCCAACAATCGGTACTTTTCATTGGTCAATCGAAGGTCACATGATGAACGACGCCATTTTTGTATCACCTGATACAAAAGGAGTGTGCAGTAGCCATAGCAAATTTGAGTCAAGGTCTGTGGGTTTTGTGGTCTGTGGGTTATCTGTTCGAAATTAAGTAAGGCAATACCTTGTTGGGCCTGTACTTATTCTAATAGAGTCAACCCCTATGAAATTGCATTGCTGCTGTAAAGTTGTACATAGCCTTTTTAAAATTACCATTTTTATACGTACTTTATTTTTTAGTATTTTTCTACATAGTTACATGGTTTTGTAAATTTTGCAACTATTTTTACTATAATTGAAAAAGCATTTATATAGAAGTATATTGCTATGGTTTTACTTCTACATTTAATTATGATTTTGCAAATCACATTTGTTTTTGTTTTTTATATTATATACCTTATAACAAAGAAATCGTAGCACCGAGAAGATGCAGAATTACAGTGATGCCAGGATCTATCAACTAACTGAACGGCGCTGGCTTGAGATGTATAGTCTTCAGTGATGAGTTACGTTTCCAACTGTGTCCTGACGACAACCGCAGACTTGTCTGGAGACGTCCAGGGCAGAGTTGGGATCCTACACTTAATATCACACAGTAAAAATACCCAAAGTAGGGCGTTATGGTCTAGGGTGCCATCTTTTTTGATAGCCGGACCCTTTTGGTAGTCACATCTGGCACACTTGCATCACAGCGGTACGTAGATCACATTCTATAACCGTTTGTGTTATCGTTCCTTTTCCGACACCCCAGACTTACTTTTCAACAAGGTAATACCCCACCGCACAGGGCACGAGTTGCTATGAATTGTCTTCAAACTTTCCCAACACTTCTTTGGCCGGCTAGGTCTCCTGATCTCTCTCCTATAGAGCACATTAAGGCGATTGCAAACATTCCGGAATGTTGATCATTTAGCCCGACAGTTGGACACAATTTAGCGAGCAATTCCTCAGGACACCATCGGGGAACTTTATCAGTCTTTGCCAATCCGGGTGACAGCTTGCATCCAGGCCAGAGGTGGACCAACGCCTTATTGACTTCCTCTCTTTGTAACGGTTTAACTCTGAAATAAATCATTCAATTGCTCTGAAGTTTTAATCGTTGGTTTTTCTATGTATGATTTTCATATCCACCAATTTTTATCGCAATCGGAAAACTTCTTTCTGCGTCAATTTTGTTGTTATAGAGTATATTATATTATTAAATTGAAATTCTGCTTACTTTTTTTTTGTTTGAAGAATGATACTCAATTTGAGAAAATCAGATAATATTCGTAAAGTAGAATTGGTACTCATGAAATAAATTATCTTGAAAAGGTACTATTGATTTCATAGACTTAAATTGTCGTAAATTTATAAAAATGAAATTGTTTAGCTTAAGTATTCTCATTAAAATTACTCTTTGTGTAACATTTTGATATATATTTTTTAAAATTACGTTGAGGAATGGGTCGAATTTCCCATTGTGTCATTTTTGTATTGAAATCAATATACTCTCCAAATATAAATAACCTAGAATTTATATCTATAGTTTATTTTAATGAATAAAGAAAATTAATTATTTCGTTATGCTACCTGTTTTATTAGTAAGTGGAAGTTTGAAACATCTGGATGAGGGAGATAAAAGACAGACACAGGTTTCTCCTCACACTCGTAATGCCACCACTGGTTAAAATTGATGGACTGGTACAAAAAGAAAATGGCTCCCGTTTGCTTACGTGTGACTATTTTTACAATCTAGGACCTTAGGAATGATGACTTTCAGCGCCCCTATAAATCACAGAGGTTGAGTTAACCCAACGTCATCAAGGGTTGATTGATATATCCTGCCATACATCCTGTCCCTGAATGTATCCACTGCAACAGTCGAATTTCGCCATTTTCATAGCTGTTGGTTAGCCAACTGGAGCTTCATGGTCTTCAAATATAAAAAATCAGATATATCACAGTATATGTTTTAAATGTGCATAAAATTATGAAAAATGTGCTGCTCTACCTTTATGTGTCTTTCCTCCTAAATTGTGCAGAGTTTTAGTAAAATGCGAATATTATCAAACCGCGGAAGTATAGCCACACTGCTAGTCAACGTATGATAAAGAGCATTAAAATTACTATGAAATTTGATCGCGTTCCTGAAAAACAATTGAAGGCTGCCCACTTTATGGATGTATTTCACGGTTATATTACTGTGTAATTACCAAATTTAGAAAAAAAAGACATTTTCAAAAGTGAGTTGCTAGCACTATATACAATCGTCAAATTCACAAAATCCCCACCAGCAGTTAATTTTCAATCCATGTTGTAAGTTAAATCCATAAAGACTTGATTGAATGAGCTTCGATTGTAAGAGTTATTAATTCAAGTTGAACTTGAAACCTGTTTTAAATATTTCGATGAAACTTAGAACACAAGTGTGAACACTTTATCCAGGACTTGTCTGGATTGACCGGCAAGCTGTTGGTTTGGGTTTCATGGTGAGCGATCCTAGAAATTGATAAATTGCGCCATATGCAAAACAAGATAAAATGTACTAAAGTGTGTTTAAAATAATGACAGATTATCAATGATACAATACTGTTTTCTTAAGTGTTTTGTGTGTTTACACAAAACACTTAAGAAAACAATATGAAAACAAGCAATATGTTTAAAAGTGTAAAATAGTAAAAACATGAAAGTGAAATGTAAATTAAAATACATTGATCGAACTATGAAAGGATGCAGTTTGCGCGTGTAGAAGGTTTGAGGAACAAGATCATCACAAGGACTTTCACATGAGTGATTCAAATGTATGTAGCTCAAGAGAAAATTCACTGTAAAATTATTACACAAAATATATGCTGTTGCACAAATATGAGTATAAATAACTCGCAACCCTTTTTTTTATCTTTCAATAACAGTAGTAGAAGCAAAAAATAAAAAGCTCTGTAATTTTTTTCTGCTTTTCCTACAGCTGTTTTGTGTTTCTATGTCCGTATTTTAACAAGTTTATATTATTTTCTAAAGTGATCTTAATTCACACTACCACGGATATTCAAGGCTCTATTATAATTGCATTTTATTACCAAGTTTCCCAGAAAATATAACCAACGAAATAATGTTCCACAGAAATTAAAGCATTGGTTTTGATGTTTTAGTACTTTTTTTTTGTTAAAGTAAATTTTTACTTTTGCATATTGCATATAAAATCATATCCTTTCATAATGCACAAATCCTTTAACCGTTTTGATGATTTGGTCATTGTGAAACTTTTTAAATCGCGTTTGAATTTCTGATTAAAAAAAAAATATTTTCATTTTGACTATACATTTTAAGACGCACATAATTTTATTCCCTATAGAGTAGAAGTATATGTATATAATTAGTATATTTTAGTAAAATTAAAGGAAATTCTTGTTTTGTTGCCTATAAAACATAAAATATAGTTGAGTAGGTAAAATAGATTAATATTCATTCTTCTTTAGTAGTATTTTCTTCTGGAAGTTCCTCAAAATAAAAATGTTTCATTTAATTTCCTCATGAATAATGAATCTAACTAAAACATGAATCATAATTATTTTATGCAAATCAAACATTACAGCATTAAGTGCCTCTGAAAAATTACGTTATTAGCTTGTGGGGGTTTCACTTTTACCTCTTGCTGAAATAAATGTTAAATATAGTGTGTCGTATTACTTTAAGAGTTTCGTTTCCAAAATTTGTTATTTCATTAACTATTCAAAAAAATTTATAACTATTATAAAAAAATTCGAATATTTTCATTAATGATAAGTATGTACTATTGTATTATACAATAGAAAAACAAAACAGAACTAACGAAACTAGAAAACTTTTCAATTTATGTGTGACATGAATAAAAAAAACCATGCCAGACGCAAATCTAAACCTTTTGTAATTTTTGGGAAAAAACGAGACTAAAGCTGCCCCGTACAAAAGAAACTTACATATCTGCAATGAAGAGATAGTTGTAATAAAATATACTTATTGAACCATATTAATATTTTAAATTTACAAATGTTCTCAATATTAATGTTTTTAGTTCAATTTTCGATTATGCACAAAGATAGTAAGATAGATCCAGCTTTGTGTTTGGATCCTGGTAATGGGTGTCAGATATGAAGTTAAAAAAGCATTTTCAGGTATTAAAATTCTATTTTTTCAACCTTATAATTAATTAGCTTATCTTAACTTCAATCGATGGTTTATTTACGGTCATTAATCTACGGTTTTCTGAAATCAAATTCAAATTTATTTCTATTTTCCTATACCTTTATACGTTATTCTCAAAATTAAAATAAATTCAAGAAAGAAAATTTTTTCTATTTACAAAAAAAGCACAAAATTCTAAAAGAAGTGCTTCTCAACTGTTTTTGTATGAATTCTATCTGTGAAGCACATGTATTAGAAAGTCCTGTACAACACGTGTTTCAAAAGAAATGCATAATTATATTTTATCCTATTATTTAATTATTACAAGTCATATCCTATTATTTTATTATTATAATGCATACCCTATTACTAGTCATAAATTACAAGTATATTTTTAGTTTGTGCTGACTTTACATATTAGTTACTACAGACCTATCGCACCACGGCAAAAAAAGTGTCACAACTAAAAATTACAGAATTTGAGAAACATCAACTTAGATACTGTAAAACTTATATTGATAATTGTAGTATAAGCTTCTTCTAAATTTGAGGTAAGTATATTTGTGGTGGTAACTTCTATTATATTCTATGGAATAGTAATATAACACTCTGGGGCACCTTATAAATATTTTTCAATGATATAACATCAAAATTTTTATTTTTTGACGTGTGTCACTTTTCTTGCCTGGGTGCTATACGATAACACATTGAATATTTATTAAAAAGTATTTTTGTGTGAGCATAATATTGGATTAATAACTCCCAATTTTCAATTCAGAAACATATTATATCCTTTTTACAAATTATATTCTCAACTTGAAAACATTTTTTGAAGACCTTTCTTACTGATACTATTTGAGAAATAGATGTACTCACCAGAATAAGATTTAAGCAAAAACTTTTAAATTTTGTATTTATTTCTCGCTGTAATTTTTCACTCTACAAGAGAATAAAACCGTCTGCTATGATTTTATTTCACCCTTTTAAACTTTCAAAACTTAATTTTGCTCCATCGAGTTATAATTAATTTTAAATGTTTATTGTAATTATTAGAATTTAATGTGTAGTTGCTTCGGTATAAAATATTGAAATTGAAATTATTTGTTGCAAAAGTTCAGTTAGAAATTAATTAATTAATCTTTATTTGGCATTTTATTTTCAACTATTCTAAAATTCTACCATTTTTAAATCATTAGATTTTAATTTTCCGCAATCAGAAAAAAGCAAAGGGTAATTTATTTTTTATTCATTTATATTGTTTTCAGTACTCCGAATCGTTTTGAGGAGGGTTTTTATGTTATTTTTCAAAATTAAAAAGTTCAATTAAAAATGTTTTTTTTTTTTTAATTTTATAAATTTTATTTTCAGTTGTTCTAAAAAATTAAGAACGTCGTATGATATGATTGCATTTTCTTCAATTCGTACCTGCTACTTAAATTATAACTACCATTTTAAACCGTTAGATTTTAATTTTCCGCTATCAGAAAAAAAGCAAATGGTAATTTTTTTTCATTTTATTTTGTTTTCAGTTTTCCGAAAGGATTCAAGAATGGTTTGTATGTTATTTTTAGTAATCGCATAATGACTTATACCTCATAATATATATAAAATGCTTTTGGTACAGTTGGTAATTCGCAAAGTTTCAATGAAGATGTTTCGTATTACCCTCATAGATTATAATTTTAGGTTATTAGCATTAGTCATTTTATATGTTTAATGTATTTGTGATCCAAAGGAATTTGTGGAATTATACGAATGGTAATTTTTAAATAACATCGTACTAGAGCAGGGCTATTGACGAAGGTTCGGGATCAATCCTCTAAGGAAAAGATCCGAAGATAATACCACGTAATTCTGAACCACGGTCAGATGACGACAGAATTATAGGTAACGTGATTGCATTTAATAGGAAAATGCATTGTATCTGTAATTCTAAACCACGGTCAGATGACGACAGAATTATAGGTAACGTAATTGCATTTAATAGGAAATTGCATTGTATCTGTAATTCTAAACCACGGTCAGATGACGACAGAATTATAGGTAACGTAGTTGCATTTAATAGGAAATTGCATTGTATCTCAGAACACGTTTTTTAAGGAAAATTCGATGTATTGGTGGGTAATGCCACCAATTCAGAATTAACCTTATTACATAGTAACATTGCATACTTTGGTCCCAAAAATATCTGTTATTTTTAAGTACTTTGTTAGTTGTTTTAATTTTATTAGGAGGTAGTTAAAATTACATTTTCATATTTTACCACATCAAAGTTCAATTTCTGTTTCAATATCACATTAAAATAATGGAACAAAGTAAAGCGATTTTTATTTTTTCACAAAGAGCTACATTGAAATTTGGGCAAACAGATTTCATTCTCTTGTTTGTAACTGTTTAGAAAGCATTCGTGTCACATTAAAAGTAAAGTTTGTACATTTTGCATTTATGATGAAAGTCATTACTTCTTTATAGCAGTGGAAAATAAATTTTTGTAATTAATTAAGACGAAATTTTTATAAATATATGTGATATTCATTTTGTTTATAATTTCATATTCCAAAGCTTAACAACGCTTTATTTATAATTAAATACGACTACGAAGTTTACCGTTGTTCACATAACGATGTATAAGTGTTTAAGTGTTTTTAATTTTAACACACCTAAATAAATAGTGTAGTTCGCGTTGTTTATACCAGATTTTGAATATCTTTAGAGTATTATTGGTGTGTGTATTAATTTTAATTATATTCAACTAGTTAGGATCAGTCCTTTAGTTTCAATTTAGTAATTACCGTATATCATTCACCAATTGATATATAATGATCGAATAATCGTAATTTACTTTTATGTTTTATTATTGCTAACGTGTTTAGGAAAACATATTCTTGTATGAGACTGAAGATAGTAGAGAATTTTCAATTCATTAAGTTTTATGTATATTTGTTTTTCATACCTACCTTCAAGAAGAAATGTATTTTACAGGAATACTGATGGGAGTTTTATTAAGTTGCTTTAATTTTTGTTTTGACTCTTTTATCAATATTTGTCTCCAGGAAGAAATATATATCTATATAAGAATAAATAAAATAGATGATAGAGGTTTACTTCCAGCTACTGGTGTCAGATGTATACCATGTTTTTATTTGTGTGGATTAAAAATCGCATGGCAATTGACCTTAGTTAAAAATGTGTTATATACAAAATAACAAAAAAGCCAGTTTTTACTGCAATCTATGTGTCGAACCTGTTAGCAAGTGTCATGGTCGCAGATTCTAATATCTATTGTGAAACTGTACGTGTAACTACAAAAATAGCCAAACTGAATAGTTACTTATAGCCTGCTAAAATATTAGACAAACTGCAAAGTTAGGGCTAATGACATTGTTAGATAAACAGATGGTTCATAGAAATTTTTTATAAAACTTAAAATAAATTATTAATTAAAGTTTATAAACTTTGTTAATTCAAGGTTTTAGTGAATAGTCATTTAGATAGTAGGTAGATAGTTGAATTTACGTCTATAACTGTCTGAATAGTACTGTAGCAACTGTAACCTATTAAAGAAGGTCCTGTATCATTCCGAGGGAAAAAATCCGTTAAAAGCACCTCTCTATTTTGAACCACCAGTTCAACACCTCAGCTGGCACTCCAAATCTCCAAACTTCCACACTAAGCTATTGACCAATTTGGTGGAACATCACATCCACAATCATCAGAACAGAAGTAACACCCGAAAAAATGTGGATTCTATAATATAATGCTCCTGAATAGTGTTGTCTAAAACCTTTCAAGCCTTAAGTAAAGGAGAGGAATCACTGGCTTCATTTGCTAGAGCTCTCAACATCACTAAATAGATAAGGCTTCTCTGATATTTAACACTAGATTTGATCAGGGTGATTTAACTAGTTTTACATGTTTCAAATCAAATTGATCAGATAAGTCCCAGCAGTGTTGGGTGATAGTAGATTTGTTAATCTTTTATTTATTAAGAAAGTGCATGCTTTCAAGGCTCAGCAACACTATATGGACAAAATTAATTGGACACTACAGAAATTTGGAGGACTTTCCATCTTAGTGTGGGGTTGTTATTCCTGGTTGGGGCTTTGCTCATTGCTTTATGTACCTGGTACCATGAATGCTGACGTGTAAATCGACGATGTGGATGATTTGCCTTTGCCTACACTATGGCATTACAATAGCTATGATGTTAATTTCATCCAACAAGATCGAGCTCTTCGTCATACTGCAAAACATGTGCTGGACTTTATTTCCTGAAAATGAGGTGAATTTGCTTGATTGGCCTGTTAAGAGCCCCGATCTCAATCCGATAGCCTACTTGTGGTTCAAACTGGAGCGACGAGTACGACACCGCCACGCACGCCCATCTTCACAACAATCACTTCTCACGGACTTGCAAGAGACATGACTAGCTATTACTGCCCAGACTTAAAGAGAACTTGTAGAAAGTATGGATCGACGTGTCGTAGTTGTAATACACGTAAAAGAACGGTCTTCTCGTCTCTAAATAGAATAATAAAGTACTTTATCCAAAAAGCATGCAGTGTACAAATACTATTTTGCATATAGTGTATTGCCTCGAAAATTTATCTTGTCTTAAAGAGAAAAAATCAACTCGAACATAAAAATACATATTTAAACGTTCGTGCAATGGTGTAGCGTAAGTGAAATTAGTGGGAAAATAACAATATAGGAAGACATTTTTTGTTAGAGCTTCTGTTAAACTATTAGCAGTCGGTCTATTACGTTTATCGAAGCTGTGGTCAATGCAAGGTTTGTAATTTTAAATCGTAACTAGTCATTGTTTTGAAGATTTCTGAAATTTTGTTATTGCTAAAATATTGCTCGCAAACTTTCTGTGCTGTTGTTCACTCTTACACTTTTCTGACCCTCCAACACGTCTGGGGAAGAATTGTGGACATATATGGGATCTAATAACAATAATTATGTTATGATGTTCTGTTCACACTAGGATGACAGAAAAACTCAATGCAATGAACGCGAACCGACCACCCAATCATTTATGATAGAATCAGTGGTTAACAGTTGACAAGGAGGTAGAGGGTTCATTTCTCATGACGCTGCAATATGTAGACTCGAGATCAACTCTCCCTCCACCCCCAGAGTACTTTACGTAAGTCGCGTAAAGCAACTTCGAAAAAACGACGCCCTTTTCAGAAGAGATCAAAGGGAGATAGAGCGATACTGCGCGACATAGAACATGAAAATACATAAAAGAAGTACAAAATTCCAAGACAGGATGGTTAAGCTGAACAGAATATCGTATTTCAACTCTACTTTACTAATTTAGAGCGTCTTTTCTCGTTGACATAGGCGATGTAAGGATGATAACAATTTTCTTCTAAGTTCAAATCAGCAATTCTAATTATTTTCGGGATTGTTTACTTTCCCAAGAACTTAGACATCATCAACAAGTCTTCTAACAACAAGCATCGTTTGCACTGCATTCTTATGATTCAATGTTCAGATACTATATTACTGAGAAATGTTCACTTGTTTTCTGCCTTGTTTTTGTCAAATTTATTATTATTTTTAAACGTGAAAGGACTGCAAATACTGTACGGGGATTTAATGTTTAAAAAAATTTGTACAAGCTTATTCTGAAATAAATAAAACAAACATAAAAAAATACCTTCGTTGTTTTTAGACCGCTAGCTCTATAATCACAACTGTCAAATCAACTTAAAAATCAGGAATTCTAAGAGAAAAATGGCGACAGTCCAGTTTTATTTTTAAAAACAAGGGTTTGTATTTCTTTTTTTCTCGAAAAAAAAATTTAAACATTGTAAATGCTAAAATTCAAAAGTACAGCAAAATTATTTTTATTTAGGAAGGTATTTAGTTAGCGTCGGCACTTTAGCAACGCAACGGGCTATAATTGATGCTCCGGTATCAACTCAAAGGGAAAGATTCAAAGACAACACCACGTTATTTTGAACCATTGTGAGATGACGAGCTTACACCTGAACTGGCACCCCACTATATACATCCCAACCATTCGAATGTGAGTACATTTGAGGTCACAACAGATGTAACTTGCACCAGCCCGCTTTGAACGTGTTGGTCTTTCGTTGGACTCGCAAGGTTCTGTTACTTTTCCAACCGCGTTACTACGGTAACTTTAATTTAGGATGTAAAACTTTTTTTATTTAATTTTTCATATATTTATGTGGAGGCATGTATTTACAAGTTACAGTTAATTTCACTTCGGCTTTACCATAATGAATCCACCACAAGTTTTATATGTGTTCCCCATCTCTCCTAACAAGTTGTGCAGGACATTTTGAAGTCATTAAAACATATACAATCATTTTTAACAGTTGAAGAAATTCAAAGATGTCCTTTGAGAAGACATAATGTCTTATATAAATTTAAATATGTTCATAAAATCTGCATAAGGGCCCATCTTCACATTAAATTGAGCATTAAGATTATAATAGATGTTATAATTTAATTATCAAACTCTCAGAATTGTGAATGAACAAGTGAATGAGACTCAATTGAAATGTACAAATAGAAGGTAAATGTAAATCTGGACATAACAATTAAGATGAGTGATTATAGATAAATTTTATTCCATTTCATGAATATAATGTACTTATATAAGTATATATTTAGTAGAATGTATTTCAATAAGATAACACATATAAGTAAAGACAGTGCCATTAGTGTAGAGACGTATACAATCTAGCATAGATACGGGGATCTGCTATTTAGCAGTATTTCGCTTGGCGTACAAATACTTTATTTTGCCCTTACGTTAAGATTTTTTCAATCGTCTCCAGGAACGGCTATTTCGCCTCATGTCTGACCCCTTTACCTAATTACCTAACTTAAGCGATAGAGCTTTGAGTTGCATTTACGACTGACGCATTCCTTTCATAGTATTGCGTGGCGTATGATTTGGAGCTAGAGATACAACACCGAAGCGACCTTATGCCTTTCCCTAAAGCGTTCACACCTCACAATCGACAGATTAGGGTGCCGAACAAAAGGAGGGATCCTCTAGAAGGTCAGTCCCTGACAGCTCGAAAGTGGTGATAGATTCTAGCGGTCACTTAAAAGGGGAATAACAACCATCGTACTCATATCTATACCATGCCGCTGGTGTAAACAAAATTTTAGTGGTAATAATTCTCCACATGCACCCCAATCGACCCCAGTCTGGGCTTGATGATTTAACCGAATTGAACTCAGAATTAACAACAAATAACAGGGTTTGGGTAATTATTTAACGTCGCTCAGGCTATTAACGACGGTTCGGAAACAATCCCTCAATACAAAAAAAAATTATAACAGAAAGCTAAGGCTTGAGTTTGGTACTTGGCAGTCAGTCTTCTTGGAATTAAGAAAACAAACAATAAATAATCGACTAAACAGCCCTCCAAACGTAACTGTGCAGGCGCAAGGACACTCCTATTGGCAAAGATGTATGCTTACCATTTCTTCTTAAATACTCGACATGCTATGGATTTCATTTAAATTGTTAAAGGTCCACGCCACTGCAAATAACATTCATTGGACGACCAGGAACCCAAATCTCCCCGGACAAGGGAATAGTTTGTGAGACCCGCATGGTGAAAAACCTAAGTCGTGTCATCCACTCACCCTAAAGTAGGCTAAATGAATATGTACTCTGTATTTAAAGTGCGTACATTTACATGCAGCTAGAGAATGGGAATACACAGTACGCTGACCTTTTCCAATCGACTTCCCATTTGCCAGCTTACAAGTACACTAAAGCGTTTACGTTTCACTTTAGCATTTAAAATATAGAATTCCATTTCATTCCACTGTTACGTTTTAAGTAAAAGGTTGAATTGTAGAAGAAATAACAAAACTTTACGCACGAATCTGCATCTAAGCTGAAAATTGAAGGAGTATAATAGCTTCCACCAACGCACTTCTTTCCGATGCACGATAAGAATGTTTAGATATTGGAGAAATTTGAAAGATACCGGTGCGTTTTAATTTTCTTTTCAGGAACGCGTGGACTGATAGCCGTAAAGCGAAAAAGAATCCGTTTTCGAGACGTGATGTTTATCGAACGAAATATTCTACTCGAAAATTAACGCGATCGTTCAAGGAAGAAGAAAATAATAACATATCAGAACTATTTCAAAATTAAACTGGAAAATCGTTCACTCTGTATAAAAAAAGAAGTGCTTTCCCTCATATGGAACGATATTAAGACGTTTTCCGAGATCTAAATTGCTTTTCCTGAAGCATGGAGATTGAAAAAAAAGAATAATTTTCTGAGAAAAGTGATTTAAATATTCTTTCAATCCGCCTTTGGGCCCTAAGAACGCTTTAATAAGATAAACTCCATTCAACAACGCATCCGACGAATGGTCTGGACTCATTCATTTTATATGGAAATGCATGCAGATGCTTTTGAAAAGGCTTTTTTAAAGCACAGGCTCTTAACGGGTGGAACTACCCAGAGATTCATCACCGAAAATTTAAGTATTAAAGCAAGCTCAAATTGTATTTCAAAATGACTTCGCTTTGAGACCTTCTATTAACAGAATAAATAGCTTAAGTGCAATGATGTAGAAGGCGGAGCAAATAACCGCTCTCCCTTCGTAATTTGGGCTATCAGAAAAACGGAACGAAGTTTTACATACCTTTTTAGTTTTTTTTAGGCTCATCTAGTGTTTATTTTTGTATTTCATGAATGTATATCAGGTTTTACGTTCGGCTCATTTTAAATGAGCTTCTCTTTATGAGAAGGGCGGTAGTTTTACCATTCAAGGTAAACAGGGCATACAAACATATCATAATCCAGATGTATTTCTTCAAACAGGAGCGATTCCAACCAAATGAAGCATAAGTAACGATACAGAGATTACAGCAAAAAGTTCCATCAGGTTATTTGATTGTTTGAAAATCTGAAAGGACGATTGCTTTGATTGAGAGTAACAAAGATAGATAGGATACATATCTTGGAAAACACCTATATATATATGTGTGTCAGATTTTCTTAACATCTTCCTTTCAGTTAGCATATAAATATAGTATACAACGATACAAAACTATTATTTTTTATATATTTCCGTGTAGGGGATGTAGATTAATAACAGTCTATAAATATTGTATTATAGAATGTATTATACAAAGAGTTTCTGCGACAATGCGAGATCCGAATTGGAAAGTTTTGTGCTGCATCTTTCTATAAAATAATTTAAATATAATTTGAGTTAATAGGATCATTCTCAATAGAAAAAAAAATGAATTCTATTTTCTCTTTACCAATTGATTTTATAGAGTTTAATAAATAACAATTGAATTAATGTTGGAATGGAAATATATTTTTACTAATCCTACTTTTCACTAGGTTATCGAGAAACTTAGCTTATGCTAAAGTAAATTTGAAATTCAATCAGAAGGATTTTATGTTCGAAGCTCAGATACGAAAAAATAAAACATTTCTATTACGGAAACTATATTTTGTAACTGTTTAACAATCATAATTAGGTTTCATTGTAAGATACTATAATATTAACGAACCATGCATTTGAATTTCAGTAGCATTGAGAAAAAAGTATGTTTTATTGGATTAGTACACTTTTTCATACAGTTGAAGAAAACATACTTCAGGCGATACTTACAAATGTGGAACGAGTCATATGTTCAATATTTGTAAGCGGATATTGGAACCATGCATGTAGATACAACTAAAATAATTATTTTCTAATATTAAAAATATTTCTAACTTATTAAAACTTGTTTTTAAAGTATTGAAGCTACGACTTAAACAATATTCAGTATGCCAAAGAATAAAATAATATATAATAGAAAGTGACTAGTTTGTAAAGCGTAAATATTTTTAATTAACGGTCTAGCTAAACGATAGAAAATCTGTTAATTGAAACTTAGTATAAGTGATATAAAATTTTGGTTTTCAAAAGCTTTGGAACTTACTGAGCACATAACACTTCTCGGAAAATATGACTTTAAGAATAAAAAGTTTTCATTATACAGTAACTAGTCTCTTGTTTATATTATAGTTAACAGGGAGAAATTTTGTTCGCAAAATAAAAATATAACTGGCACATTGAATTTTAATTGTACAAATTTGCTTTAATCTGTATCAATCTGTATGAAAAATTCATAACGAATAGAAAAATATCTTTTTCTTGTTCAAATATTGTATAATTTAGTTTTATAAGCTACTCATTAATCTGCATTTATTCTACGTTTTATAATATTGAATAAAACCGTTCTGTGAAATGTTCTGTACGTGTAAATAAACTTTCATTCAAGGAAGACATTAAATTATTGAAATTGTATGATTGATGCAATTGTTATATAAATATAAAGCAAACGCATTCCTGAAAAAGTAAAATGCCACACCAAAAACATTACTTTATCCGTGCAGGGATTTGGAAAGATCATTTATCACTTGTTTCTAAGAGGGGAAATTCGGGTACACTGATTTGAGTTTGTAAACTTGGTTCGAAGTTTTTTCTTTTCAAATCTCAAATTTTCTAACGTCCCAAAGGGAGGATTGTAATTACGATCTGGAACTTTCCACTGCACTTTGATTGACAGTGAATGAACATTTTGTGTTTCTCTTCACTGTAAAGTAGTGAAAAGATAAAATGAAAGAAATGTTCAACAAAATCCTTGTTTAAAAGATGGCAAACAGTAAAAGTTTTAAATTACGACAGGATTATAAATAAGCACATTCTGTCTTGTAAAATTCATAAGCGTTTGTAATTAAATATCCGTCTGGGGAATTTTAAATTTTAATGGCTAGTCGAATAAAAAGATTTTCCTTTAACATTTATTTCTCTAGCATTCTGACGATCCCTGCAGTTGCAATATTTCTGACTGATTGCAGTTGCAATATTTTAATATGATAAAGTGTACGAAAAAACGTTTTTTTTAATGTAATTTATATTTTCAGAATTATTAAGTGACATACTACTTTTTATTTTAATGTTAAGTATATCACTGAAAATTTAATACTAAATCCACGTTTACAAAATGCTTTGGTTCTTTATTTTATCGAATCATATATATTTGAACTCTGGCATACAAAAACATTATCAAACATAACGGTAAGTGATTGGGATAACATCGTACTTTTCAAATAACTTTATTTTCTATGCTTTCAACATCTGACATCGTCAACACAAACTTTAAATCATTGAAATTGAAAATTATTTAACGTGAAAAGGGCTAATAATTATTCCCTAAAAATCACAACATCATCTAACTATTCAAACTTGTCGATTACACCAGTTTAAGTACAAGTAGATATTGAACG
This sequence comes from Metellina segmentata, assembly GCA_947359465.1. Classification (NCBI taxonomy): domain Eukaryota; kingdom Metazoa; phylum Arthropoda; class Arachnida; order Araneae; family Tetragnathidae; genus Metellina; species Metellina segmentata. The sequence goes on along the minus strand of OX375878.1, from coordinate 32,177,220 downwards.
CTTCAAAAATCTGGATGAAAAAGTAAACGATTTCTTTGTTATCTTAAATTTTTTAAGTTGCTCTTCGATAAAAAGATAAAAGCATACTCTGGAAATACTATATCTCTACCATAACTGCCTACATTTCCTACGTTTCAAAAAGTACACGCCTCTAATTTACCGCTACAAGCACTCTTCGAGTAGGTAACATTATGCACGCTTCAAAGTTATTTCAAAATTGCTCCACTAATGGCTGTCAGCTCTACCATATAACGCCCCAAACTGATTTTCTTTTCATAAATATCTTAAGTACTCAAAATTTTACTTCCCCACTTGTGTGTATCCTTTTTCTTCGCAATGTCCTCCAAAAGGATCCTTCCTCCATACCACGCATCAGGGATAATTTAAAATCTTCGTAAATAGCTGTTTAGTTGCGGGAAAAGCGATGAACGATGGTACGTGAATAACTCGATGCAATTTTCGCGACGGGACAATCCTTTCCACCGAGATGACCAGGAACTTCTTGTATTCGGAGAGGGGGGGAACGGAGGTGCAGATTCTCTGAGGTGCGATCGAACACACTTGAGGGTAATAAGGGAATGAAATTCTTTAGCAGCGTGCATCATCTCAATAAATCAAGTTGCCAGTCCACTAGTTCACGTTCACACCTGAGTGCTCCTTGCGACACCGCCCCAAATCCATTTGGTCCTCCTCGCATTCGTGCTCCGATAAACTGGCGTCCTGTTGATGAAGAGCGCAACCCGCAGGGGGACCGTTTAGACATTGCAGAGGCGTAATTTATGATCCATAGCGATGAGTGGGAAGTATTAACCGTGTTTGCGTCGCTGGATATTATGGATTTCGTGCCGAGCAATGATAACGCAGGTCTAAGGAACGTCGATGGTGTCGAATCGTAACACTGAATTTCCAACATACTGCTGTATGCTTACTCCTCTCGACTCTACCTGTGGATTAAAGGTTTTATGAGATCAGGTGGATGTGATCAAATTAGTTCCAAGTAAATCTATATTGCAAGTATTATCTATGGCCGGTGAAAACCTATACAGCCATATCCAGATGAACATTGATTTTATGTACTGAGACTGCTAATTTATTTGTCAGGATGTGGTAGCAAAATTTATCCGGCGTTCTTCGGGTTGAATTCGTTAAATACTCTTTGAAAAGTGATCAGACTAAGCACTACTCTCTTCAACATCGCTTTGATTTTGTCCGTTTCTTCTACAATTTAATTTGACCTCAAATATGTATACAGTATATGAACACATGTATTGGGACACTAGAAATTCGGAGGACGATCCAGCTTAGTGCGGTGTCATTTTTACTTGTTAGGACTCGGCTCATTGTTTTATATACTTGGTGCCATGAACGCTGACATGTATCTCGACGTTCTGGATGATTCGGGCTTGCCTACACTATGGCAATACTACGGCGATGATGGTTGCTACTTCAACAGGATCGAGCTCCATGTCATACTGCGAAACGTGTGCTGGAATGGATTCCAGAAAACGAGGGGAATTCGCTTGACTGGCTAGTTCAGAGCCCACATCTCAATTCATTCCAGCATTTGCTGGGGAAACTGGAATGACGAGTATGACACCGCCACGCACGCTAATTTTGACAACAATCTCTTCTTACAATTTTGCAAGAGACATGGCGAGCTATTCCTGCCGAGTCTTACAGAGAACCTGTGGAAAGTATGATGCGACGTGTTTTAGTTGTAATACAAGCAAAAGGAGGGTCTACCAGTTTTTAAACAGTATAATAAAGCACTTTTACTGAAAAATATGCAGTGTCCAAATAGTTATGTCCATATAGTGTATATCCGTTCATATAATCTATTTTATATTCATCGCACTCCTTCTGAAAGACAAACTACTAAAGTTTTTAACTAAGGTGAATAATAAAGAAGTGGATTATGAGTTTAGGAGTCATTAGAAGTCTCCATAGGTTCATTTTCAGTGAAAATGACAAACATTCGGCGTATAGTGGTGCACTTATTTTTCCTATGAATAATCTTTTAATTGCGGTACTCTTTCACCAGGGATCCGATGCCTTCTATTCTCAAACTAACTATGAAATGATGGGTAATTACATTCTTACGACATTCGTGAATTATTTATTTTGAGAGAACGCATTTTTTCTTGAAAATTCCCTTCAGCGGCACGTGGAATAACTGAGTTTGTTTTAAAGATAAATATAATCAGTGTAGAGAAAACAAAGTCACTCGATTACAATTTTTTTTAATCGATTTTAGAGCGTTAAAAATTTCAATGAATGTTTCACAGGTATGGTGTACGAGAACAAATTCAATTTATAAAGTAAGCAATATCGACCTTTTGCCATTTAAGACACGAAAGTTAGTTATCCACACAAGTATAGTTCAATTCTTCATTATGGAGATGATATTTCAAGATCAGCAGTCTTATTAAAAATTCGCGTTACAGGCAATGAGTTTTAATTCGAATCCTTGTGATACATATTTAGTTGATAGATTCAGTTTCTGTATGGAAATAGCGTACCTATTTAGAGTGATAGATGTAGTTATTTGACTATGGAGTATAGCTCTCAATATAATAACCATGCAAAATGAAAAATAAATGTACATTTAATTGATTTGATCATCTTGTAATGACACTATTTCAGAATATTGAAATATATGTTAACTACAACGTATGGCTTCCGTTAAGTACCCGTTTTTTAATTTAACGAAAGCTATTTTATTTAAAAGTGATTTTATTTTAACCTTCAACGGTTAATTTAAAATTTTACACATTTTAAGTTACATACCTTACTTAAAAAGGTTTTGTTTTGAATATTTTATTTATTTTCACAAAACAGAATTTTATAAGCCATTCAACCAAAGATTTGAGCAATGTTGGACGAAACGTATACTTGGCACAAAGAAATTACACATGCCTAGTGATATTTTGCAGGAACTGTTACCTATCGTTTGATGGCTATTCTTTTCTCGGTAAGAAGAGCTATACTAATTTCGGTGCCACTACGCGCTGTCTATCTCAACTTGATAGCCATCTTGTTTGTGGTTATGACGTCATCTGAAATTTCCCGAATGCTATTTTAAGGATGTGTTCTTTGATCTATCCGATTATATAGTTTTGTTTGTTAGATCTTTTAAATTATAAAATTTATAAACAAAAATCTAGTAGTTCTAAGATTGTGACAATCGTTCCGCAGTAGGGACCCTCCTTGTAGACGTTTTTTGTCCAAACTGGTTCAACCAACGCCAAATCAACATACTTCTCAGAGCACTAAATTCCTCAGATTTAATCTCAATTGTGAATCTATGAGAAATAAGGAAGAATAGACTCGAATAAATTACTCCAACACAAACAAAATTGATCTTCTATAAAGTAAAAAATCCGTAGATTTCCTACAGATTATCAACGATCTGGCATAGTCCTAAGATTGTGACAATCGTTCCGAAGTAGGGACCCTCCTTGTAGACGTTTTTCGTCCAAACTGGTTCAACCAACGTCAAATCAACATACTTCCCAGAGCACTAAATTCCACAGATTTAATCTCAATTGTGAATCTATGAGAAATAAGGAAGAATAGACTCGAATAAATTGCTCCAACACAAACAAAATTGATCTTTTATAAAGTAGAAAATCCGTAGATTTCCTATAGATTATCAACGATCTGGCATAAAAAGACGAAGTCACTCACTGTAGTAATATCCAAACAAACTGCGGGATGTTATTAAAGCAAAAGCTGATGCTAATAAATTCAGAAAAATTATTATTTTCTGAACTTTGGTCAAATCTCTTCGTTTGTATACACAGTATGTTCTATTATTTTAAAAGTCTTAACTCACATCTGATAATTGACGTTTCTAGTTAAGAGCGAATGTTTTGGCCTGTTTAAAGACGATAAGGTTGGTGGTTGATGGGTGTTGGGAAAATATTTCATAACTGCCTTCACCAACAGTAAGCAAACTGACATCTGGGTTCTACCAGGGTATACAAATGATACGTGGATGGGAGGAACTTTTATTGATAGCTACGTCTGCAACCTTATGATTCAGTAATTTTCCTCACTGCATTTTTAATATCTTTATTGGTGGCCATTGTTTCCGTTAGTACAGCCAGCTGTGTGGATGCAATCCGATCCGCTATATGATATGAGAAGGTAGGTGGACGAGAATTTACGCTATTGCTACTATCATGGGGGACGAAAATGGGAAAAAGACGTTATTCAGAATATGATCCAGAGTAGGGAATGACTCGTGGGTTCGCGAAAGTGTTTTTCTTTGTTGTTGAATCATCCGATATGAACTGCTCGAATTGTTGTTTTCACGACGATCTGTATCATCACTTCCCTAGAGGAAACTGTGCTTAATAAAATCGACAAACATAATAAAAAGGACTAAGAGTTGGTAAATCAGTCTAATCATTTTCTTTCGATTGAAAATCATGCAGTGGCAGGTATAGACAGCGTATTGTAAATAAGGATTGCATATAGTCTTTCAAAGTGCAAAAGTTCGTACGTCAAAAATTCCATTTTTTCTTTTATTATTGCTATATGCGGCATTTTGTTATTTCCATTTGGTGGCAAATTCTCTTATGTCATCAGTTGAACTAGTAAACTAAGAAAATATCTCAAAGTATAAGATAATATAATCAAATCATAAGGAAAAAAGGAGTTTTTTGTATTCTAAGAAACGCAGCTTTTAGACATATGAGCCGTTGTATTTTGAGTGACGATATGAATTCTGACAGCCTACAAAGATATAATTAATATAACTACAGTTCTAGAATAAACGGGTGAAGTAAAATTATATACTCTTCCAGACAATGCAGTTCGTTCCAACGGTGGATATTTTCCGACACATAAACCCGCTTCAAGTACGTGTGTGAGAAGGTTTCAAGAATGTTTACTGAAACGCCACACTTGCGAGATGGAAAGAAGATACAGTTGCTTTGATGCAATTTGTCTTAGATCTAAAACCACGACATTTCCCCCAAACAAGTAATTATGGTGTGAAATGGAGGTTCCATTTCGTATTCTATTCATCTGAGTATCATCTTAATTGAATAATTCGTCGTCAGAAGAATGCAACCAAACAGTCTGTATCTCTGACTGAATTAAGTAATGAAAATGTGTTAGAATACTTAAATGAAGGCGAACGTTCTTTTTAAGAAGAAAGACTTTAGTTTAAGGGAAATGAAGCTCTAGATTTAATATACTTTTCTGTGGCGAAGACTTTTTTTTTATTGCTTGGTCTAGTTGAAGATCAGAAACAGGGTACTGATGGTGTTTCAGTTTGGGTTGGATTGGATGATGGAATATTGGTTTATGTTGGATTGTACAGTAAAGCTTCGATTTGGATTGGAGTGCTAAATTTTGAATGACACATTGAATATATTTATCAAACAAAGTATAATAGAAACTACCAAGGTTTGGGATGCGGTATTTAACTATTTTTCGCTCTTCGGAGTATACAGGATTTTGTGTTGCTTTTACTCCTTGAATCTTCTTTTCTAACTTTCCTTTAATTCCCTATTTTAAGACGTATGTAAAGTCTTCCCAACGGTATACTTATCCAGGAAACGCAATGTGGTTATCGCTGTAATGGTGGACTTCTTCCTATTCAAAGCAGGTTTCACTGCCCCGGCAGGAAAATGCCCGAATCTATTGAATTTGAAGCACTATTCAGGATTCGGACATAAGGGCAAATTAGACAGAATCATTTTGGTGGTTGTCTCGACGGGGAATCTTGTCATTAGTAAAACTGACTAGATCATAATCGACGTGATATGTCGTCATTGGAGGAAAACTGACTAGATCTTATTGTCATCATAAAAAAATGGTCAGTATATTGAGGATGTGAAACCTCATCAACAGTCGTTTCCTTCACTGATGCCTATAAGTCTGGGTCGGATACGACATTAGAGGTGAAGCATTCAAAGAGCCATAAGCGGTAATAGTAATTGTAAATGAACCTGTAGTATAAGTTAAACGTTAGAATTTTGCTTCCTTTACTGTCTAGACTTTGACTAGGAGATCCCTGGAACGAAGCTGTTTATTGAATTTCACAGTGCCCAAGAACGATTAATATGATTTTTGAATAAACAAGAAAGTTGATGTAAATGAATTCAAGACTGGGTTAGAACGTAATGAGTAGCTTAATTTAAATCGAAAATAAAGAGTGTTTGGAAAAGTCTATCCACTTTGTTTCTTCCTCGGTGAGGAAGAAATTGAATATTTATTAATCATAATTTAGGTATAAATTTTGGATAGCGATAGCAAAATCTACCATTAAGTCCATCTAGGGGATGCAGGAAGTTCCTGTCCCAGTGCAAATCGGTGTCTACACACGCTAAGTGCATTCCTGAGTCAGTCTAGGCCCTCAACGATTTCACTAAAACGTGGTCGATCACAGCCCTATCCGAAGGCAGAGTCAAATCGTTCAGCAGATTGATGCACACAGGAAAAATTCGCAAGTTCCGAATTAATGAATCAGGGTCCAAAACAGACTGGTAGGTCAGTACGTTGCCCCATAATTACCAGGATTTTTTTTAGAACGAAACGAGTATCCACCCATGGTGAACACATGTTCGTTATAGTGCATAGGCACGTTACCTATGCTTTTTTGTACCGTCATATTACATTTTTAAAGGCTGTAACAGGGTCTTGGTGAAACAAACAAAACTGTTTAATTGTGTTTAAACAGGCTTCGTTGCGTGAAAAATGTAATGTACTGCCTTCATCGTGTCGACACAAGCCACGGTTGTCTAGAAACGAGGTTTCTCGTCATTAGACAAACTGACAACATCTGGATGGACGAGATATCTCGTTAGTAGTAGAAAACTGTCTATATTTTTACCTCGACATCATAAAGAAATCGTCAGTAACTTGGGGACGTGTTATCTCGTCATTGGAGAAATTGGGAAGATCTTCATGTGCGGATATTTTGTCGAAACAAATTGTAGGGTTGATTGACACAATATACCTATTACAGAGTCTATTCGGTCATTTTTTTAAACAATTTTGATAAGCTGTAAAAAATCTTATGCTACGGAGTAATTTTGTTTTCACAGTTTGTCAAATAGTTTAAGTATGTCTTATCGTCTGCTAACTCCAATTTGTGTCTTCTTTCATAATGACACTTTTAAATAAGCAATGGATGGAAGGTTATGTTTCCGCTTTTTCCAAAGATAAATATGCCTGCTCAATTATTCCAAAATGTTGTAGAAGTCATTGTGTTTTGATATATAAAGGTACTATAAGTAATATTATTAATGAGGAACGAAAAAAAGCGTACATAAGTGAGAAAAAAAAGCTTCCAAAACAGTATCCAAGTCCAATTACAACCTATCAAAAAAAGAAAATAATATCTGTGAATATTTGTAAGATACCTAAGATTTGTAAGATACGATCTTTAATTCTAAAACAGAATATGCTAAGTCAAAGGACTTTTGTAAAGTCATTAAAATGTTCAGTTTCAACTCTAAATCAAATAAAATCAATCGAAAATTATTCAAGGACTTTGGAAAACTGCGTTACAAGAATGGGACAAAATACATATGACTTTACTACAAATGTCATTATTATCATTGAGAACATTTAAAACATAAAAAATTCATGTAAAAAATTGATCTTCAGTCCATTAAAATCGTTCAAAAACTGTCCGAACAGCCTCTGTATACGTTTTTTCAATCATCTCCAAATATTCTTTAATCCATAATTGATAGCTACACCACTATCTCGTTGAGGAGGTAAAAGTAATAGAAATTGGGTTTCAGAACATTCTATGAATTTTTCAGGCACTAAATATGACAAAACTTACAGTTAGAATTTAAGTTCTTCGAGGTGAATTGATCGTTTTAGGACCGTGGAATTGTAATAATGTTTTAAATGTATCTGATTTTTCATGGAATTGCAGTGAATAATATGGTAAGCATAAATCATTCCATATTTGTAATAAGATTATTCTAGTTTTATTTATTCATCAACACTAGGTGTCATACTATAATTTCAATATAAACACAATGGATCTATCAATTTGGAACAGGACTTGTAGTATCGTAACTGAAAACGAAATTGAAAGCAATAAAATTTGGATAGTTACGGAGTATCTGATAGAATAAGCATTAAAAGTGTTTCAAGTGTCGAAAATAGTATGGCAATCCGAAGGATTCATACTTTCTACTAGTTTATTTGTAAAGAGTTATGATGTAAGTTCGCTAGGAAAATATGCAGGTAGGAATTGTTCTATACAAAAGCATTAATGGTGACAGCTATGGACGTTTTCCCTTGACAGTTCATTATCATTGTTGTCGCTCTCGGTACCGAACTACAAACGTAATCTAGAATTCTTGTTAATAGGCCAGCTGTGGAAATGTTTTTTTACATTACTACCAATCTCCGAACTTACATAATAGACCCGTTCAAAACTATATGACATTACTACCAACTGGCACAATCCAGACAGTTAAAGGTTGAGAACAGAAGTTGTTTACATAGTGAAACAGGAATTATTAGTGTGCGATCTTTATTTTGACGATCGTAAACGTGACACTTTGACTGTTTCAACAATCCAATTGAATCATTGTCTTAGCAACTAGAAATAATGTATTCCTCTAATTGCATACGAATTCAATTTATGTTAAACGCACCAGGATCTTAAAACATACTACTCATTATAACCATTAGTCCGTGTTCTAAAGGAAGGGCATTGAAGTTGATTTGATGAGATGGAACTGAGGCTAACACCAGATGGAAGAATGATATAAACTCTTGTAGAGTTTCAATATAGGTGCATCGTTTACACAAAATTATATGTTTTATACTTTAGCGATCCACCATTTACGCACATACAAGAAATACCCATTGGTCTTATAAGGATCAACTTCTTAGGGAATATGAAAACCAATTGGTTATCAAATTTAAAACCCCTGAATGTTCAATTTAAGATAACAGACCCTATCAAAAAGTATCTTTGAAAGGAATTATGTAAAAATAGAATAATCTTGGTTGGTGATAAATATAGTGAATATAGTAAGGCAAATTACAAAAATGTTAGATATTCCGTACTATCTATGACAATGGGTGAGAGGTAAAACTTGTACTACCAGGAATAACTAGGAATAAAATGTATTTCTTAAAGGTAGAAAGGGAGTACAATCTGGGAAGTTCCTCGTTTTGGTGCTGGTTCTTTGAGATAACATATCTTCTCTCTCTTATTTAGAGAATATTTGCTTATATAGACTAATGACTATAGATTATTTACATACTATATAGACTATAGATTGCTGACTTGTTTACTTGTCTAGACATTAAGTAAAATTCGTTACAAATATATTTCCAATTTGTGTTAAAGTGCGTCGTGGTACATATAGAGTAGATCTCGTGGTACATATACAGTAGATCTAATGCTTTTATCCAAACAATAAATATAGAAATATGATTTAAATATTTTTTTAAGGATAAGGTCTTATTTTGTTTGAGATTATAGTTACAATTAAATATAAATGACTTTAATTTTAATAAAAAAAACATTTATAAATTTGTAAACTAAAACCCATTTTATAAACTTAATTACATAAAATAGAGAAATAAGAAAAAAGTGTAATTTACAGACAAACTGCTTGAAACGTAGGATACATGAAACTACAAGCAAATATTTGGGAACTAAAACAAATATTTCCTTAGGCAGAAATTATTCCTTATTTACTTAAACAAAAAATTAAAATAAAATTTAAAAAAATATATTTTATGTGTTGCAACGGGTACTTTATGTTATAAAAATATTTAATGCAATGTAATTTCAAAGGAGATAGCAACCAATTTAATTACATATTTGCACAGTTTTATGAAAAATGAATACTTTATTACAATTTAATCAAGTTTAAAAGAACTACAGAAATGAACATTTTTTGCACAAAAACTTTTAGAGAATCAAGTGTTATATTTTTGTAAAAGACATAATGAAAATGTGCTAATAGTATAATATTTAAAATTCTGAATGGTTACTCTTTAGTCCCAATCGTGAACGCTAAAATAAAAAATTCACCCACAAAGTAACAGATCATTAATTTTAATAACTTTTAAATTAATTATAAAGCTTAATATTTTAAAGAGAAAAGTTTTAGAAACAAATTAAATTAGTTAAAAATTTACAGTTTTTAAATTCAACGAAATTTGTCTGAATAAACGAAAACTTGCGATCTTTGAATCTTGCACAAAAAAAACCGCCCTCAATTATTAACCAAAGATAAACAAAGGCCGAATTCACAAAATTAATTTACCCGAATTAATAATCTAATTATCAAATTCTGACACATCTATGTTTTAATTAATTATTTACCTGCACTTTTAAATGCCCGAAAGCAAACACTGCGGCCTAACAAAAACGCGATAAAATATTTAATTAAATTTTCGGATTACCATCAAAACTAAGAAGGAGAAGTGGGCGAGAGCTACAAAAAAGAAGCAACGAAAACAAGAAAGCAAATTAGAACCCCCATAATCTCTGCCCTATTTAGGCACTAGAACGTTGAAAAACAACAGTAATTACCTTTCATATAAAACTGCAGCATTAGCTTCTTAAAAGAGTGAACGAGTCAGATGGAGAGAAAGAGAGAAAGAGAGAGCTATTTTAATCATCCTGTTACGCAGCTCAGACCAGTGATGAATGAGGATTCTAGCCTAAATACCACCCCAACCTTCCTCGAACACCCTGGCTTGGTTTTTCTTTCTCGTGATTTCAATTTATAAATCTGATCTGGAAGCCGGCCAACAGTGATAAAGGAAAACTTGTGTTTTCCTGTTTCATCGTAGCGACATTTCTCCTAAACAGGTGATTTGGGGCTGCTGTAGCTAATATAGCGATCCGGTGCATTTTCGGCGATATACGTGAAAGTTTCCCCGAGATGTCGAGATAGCAGGGCGGAATAATTGAAACGATTTTTCGAACGGGAGATGGATATCTTCTTTTTTTTTTCCTTTCCCCATCGTGAATACATTGGTTTAGTTTGCAGTGAAATTTAGTGCACAGTGCATGGAGGGGATTATAGGCGAAGGGAATCACATGGTTAATTAAAAATAGGATACGCATGCGATACAAATCATATATACTTCGATACATTGCTATCTATTACTGTTCAAAAATAAATTTATTCTGGGAGGTAAATAGTTGAATTGTGAGCAACGGAGTGAGCTATTGTCGGTGATCAGGGATAAATCGTGAGGACATAAACTAGTGAAGTTGGTATGGTCGCACCTGGAATGGCACCCCACTTTCAACCCACGTACATGAAGGTCTTTGGTTTGATAGAAATTCAAACATGGAACCCTACAGTTGCTAATCCATGACCCTACCAACTGGGCTGATGAGTTATTTTTAAAGAATCTGTGGAAGTAATATTATAATCTTTAGTGTATGTATTACATATCTATAAAATATAAATTAATATAGAAACAAAGAGGAACATATTTACAATGATATTTTAGAAACATTATGGAATATTTACCAATAAATTTCACTGTGGGTGTACATTTAATCTATGTATCTTAGTGTATTATTTCATGTGTATTTTTACCAATAAATAAGCAATGTAGGCATTGTATAGAATGACTAGGATATATAGACTACCCTACAATAATGGACCGGACAGCAGAATGTGATGGTAAAAAGAGAATAATCCATGCTTTATAGGGGGATGGTCCAACACGATTTGCAATTTTACTAGCAACACTTCTGAGCAAACATTGAACAAGGTATTGGTACAAAGTTATGGATATTTGTGTCTATTCCTGCTGCAAGAATGTCGCTAGGTCAGCTGTAGATTTCGGACATGGTTCCCTGTTTGGTAAGCGTCTCTCTGTCACGTCCCACAAATGTTCTATGGGGATTAGGTAGGGACTATGAGCAGGCCAGGGAAGACGTTTTACATAAATACCTTTATACCACTGCTTGAAAGAGGCTGCAACATGACACGGATTGTTTTCGTCCTGGCGGTAACATTCGTCCATTCCATAAAATTGCCAGAGCGTAGGAAGAAACGGATTGTCCAAAATGTTCATGTAGGTGTCGGCGTTCAATTGACCAGGAACAACATGCAAAGGTTCCAGACCATAGCACGAAAAACATCCCCCAAAAAGATAAGTCAGATCTTATGCAAATCCGCTTCCGTCCGGTCCATTATTCTAGGGTAGTGCATATATAACTCCTAGGTAATGCATAAAATGTCTAGCATTTGGGGGCAACGTATGAAACGATTAACGTGTCACTCATTTTTAAGGCATGCTATAAAAAATTCCAAGATATACCGGCAAAGTATAAAGTACTCCTACTAATAATTTTTCGAAAGCAATTCTTTCCTTCCTTCTTGCAACAAGAAGGTTCATATTTTATTATATTTTGTTTTCATCAATAAGAATGTCATGTGCTTGGTTTTGTATTTCTTTCTTTTTCATATACGTCTTTTCATTAGAAGCCACTTAACACGACTCTCTATTAATAATTTGCACACGTAGAACTTGGTTTTCCATATAATGAATAGTTTATACCATGCCTAGGGAATGAAAAAATAATATTAAAATAATTCGGATATTTCATTCTTTGCCCCAGAACGCCAGGTATTCGATATAATGTCTGCTTTTCCTACATTGCCAGCAACATATACACTGAATTATATATAACGCATCGAGGTGAAGAAAAGTAACTTAAATGACAACCAAATTGTGTCACACTATTTACTACAATGCACAGCAAATTCTGCATTTTCAAACTTGAGAGAGATTGGAACGCGACTTTTCTCTGCTTTTAATATCTTTATTTTCTACTAGTTTATTGTACGAATTAAACTGCTAGTCAAAATTATATCTAAGTCTTTTTTTTTGTCTAACGCTCTACAATTAGTGTGTGCTACATTCAAAAACATTAGATTCAATTTTGGTCTGAGAGTTTGAATGGATGTGGTACATGCTATCTCTAAGTACTTGTATATAAAATATACATCAATAGATCCGATCAAGATAATCAACGATTGAGCGTGTGTGAGCTGTTTTATAGTGCTATGAGACATACTGTTACTACAATGTGCATCATTTTACCATAAGATTACCTTGTCTAAAACTTCAGTACTGTTACAGTTACAACTAATTCTGGATCATCATATAAATAGAAACATTACCGTTATCTTTTAACTCAACAAAGAGGAAATATCACTTGAGTCTGCAACATTCCTTAAGCTTCACTTTGCCGCTGGGTGGTGCTAAATGGGCGAGAGCGATAGGAAAATGGCCACAAATCAGGTAACTAGTCCGGAACCTCTCCACGCTCCAGTAGAAGGTATTTTAATTAACGTCCCACTGGAGCAACAAAATGGGCTATTTACGACATTGTGAGATCAATTCCCTAAAGGAAAGATACGAGGACAACACCATATAATTTTGAATCTCGGTCAGATTACGAGCCAACACCTCAGAAGGCACCACACTTTATATTTCTTAAAAAAATATGTATTAACCCATTGATGTCTAGTGTCCCTTTTTAGGGACGCTTCAGAATAAGAGTCTCGCTTTCACATAAATGCAGCTTTCAACTTAAAAATTATGTTGAAGCATTTCTAAGCATTTGTATCAATTTTATTCAGAAGATGAGAGCATTTGATGGTTGTAAATTTGGTGATGTGGGCTTTCTATTTTCATCTTCCACGCAAAACGCAACTTTTGCAATGTTTCGAAACAAAAGTTTCCATCATTTATAAATCAGTTGATCTGTGTTTGATAAATGTAGTACTAAATACAATTCAATTGTTTACGTGTTTTTGGAATTTTATAAGTTTTTAAATTTGTATGATGTTTTTAGCATTTTAGAAACGTCCCTAAAAAGGTACCCTAGGCACAGGAGGGCACGTATATTTGCCATGCGAAAACATGAGGAAGATCCTGGCGTTTCTTGTCGGGGTTAAATATTTTGTAGTAAACAATCATTAGCACGCCTTTTGCAAAACTTAACTTTTGTTTTTCTTTGGATTTTTAAAGAAATTGAATAAATAAATTACTGTAGAATTCCGTTAGTTAACGAATTTTTGGAATTGCTTTTGTACCTTAGCATTCTTTTAACCAGAGGGTATGCTATTTTGCCTCATAGACATCTTTACTGGTTTTCTGAAATTGATGTCAACATTACTTCAATGTTCTGTACTGTACAGAAATAGATTTGAACAAATAATGCAATACTTCCGTATGCTTGCAACCCCAGGAGCAGCAACTATCGATTTATGAAAACATGTTGCCGTACTATGTCCGTCACAGCTGCAAACATGGGTCAGGAACTGAAAATATTGTTGAAAAATTAAGTATGGGAGGTTCTACTGTCGTGGATCTCACTTCATAACTACCTGAACATTCTAACATTGACTCAAACGGGGACAATTTATTCATTTCTGCACTAATTGATTATTTGTCCAATAAAGGATTTAATGTGACTGGAATGGTGTGTCACTATTGGACTGGAAATGCCCAATAAGAGGTTTCATCTTTTTAAAAACATACCAGAGGTACCTTTAAGTACAAATACGATGAACAGCAATACATACAACGTAATCCTAGCTATGTGGAACTACAAAAATATTGCAACCATAGCCTCAAATGTGCATGGTGTTTACCTATTGGTAAAAGCTAAAATGTGGTCAAGCACAAAAGAAAAAAAAATTGAAATTGTTCGACCGAATTTAAATCATAAATATAATTATTGCATTAGGTTACTGACAGAATGGATCATAACATTGCAAGTTACTATTGTTGTATCCAAAGAAAGAAATGGTGGTTCTCTTCCTATTTGTATTAGAGGCTGCTATGCAAAATGCGTGGCAGTTATATCGTCTTTGTGCATCATCAAACTTTCTCCAATTCCTAAGAGAGATATATTTGGCCTATTTCAAGAAATGTACTACAGAAAGGAAGTTACGACCAGAAAGACCTTTAGATAAACCAAAGACCTTAAAATTCAGAGTATCAAATGTCATTAGATGTAACGGAGGAAAGCATTATGTAATTGTCAATAAAACTCAGGTGAGATGCGCCAATTGCTGAAAAAAGTTTATCGGAAATGAATCAAGTGCGTGGTGGGTTTACATGACACATGCTATGTAGAATTTCATATCGAACAATACAAAAAATACCTGCCATATTTATTGGCTTTTTTAATGTCTTTAAATGCTTTATTAGACATGCTTTAACCAAAAAAAACCAACTAATTTTTATAAAAATATATATCGTTATTAAAAAATATTTCATGCGGAAAACTATGTACCCTATTGTGCCTAGCGTATCTTTTTAGGGACGTTTGAGTTTCTGTCAGTAAAAATCTCAATTTTTAGTTATGATTTTTTTAAATATTTTTCCAGTTGATCTTACGATATTTACTTACAGTATACAAAATATCTTCGGGAAAAAAAATGTTAGGCATCAATGGGTTAAGCAAAATCTGGTTTTACATAAAATCATAATTGGATGTATAGTCACGGATACAGAACCACTTCCTTTATTTCTCAACGCTATTCATACCAGAACAAATTCAAAAGTATCGTTTAAGGGAGCATAACGGCCTCTACAAATTCAAAATCAACACATTTGCATAAAGACACGTCTTGATAACAAATTCGGCACAAACAACGAAATTTATATTGGAACCACCATGTTTCGATGCCCTAATCTAATTCAACATCGTTAAATTAATTAAACTATGAAATTTCATTACTTAACTACCTTTAAATCCTGCGATATTCAAACCTAAAGTTTGTAACAATTTCAGGGATCATCTCGACTTAGAAAGTCTTTGTTTGTAGATCGAGATTAATTGAAGTTAAAGGTTCCCAAGTTTCAAATTTGAACACGATTTTAAACGTATTTTTCGGCAATCCAATAATTATTATATTTTTTACGCAAGAGTCAGCGATTTGAGAATTAAATTATTGTATTTGCTATGCAAGTGCAAACGATCAGGAACTTATTCTCCTAGGTTTGTCAGACATTTTTCAACTTTTGGTTACCCACTAAAATAGAAGTAATAAGGAAATTTAATATAACTCAAAAACTAATCATAGGAATGAGCTGAAATTTCTTATGGGTGTGATATAAGTCCTTCTGAACCACGTACCATCAAAATATAATTAGGTTCTAGTTCATATTCCAATAAATAAAAAATATAATAATAAGTTCCAATTGAGCTCCACTTTCAATACTTGATACTACTTGATTTCAGTACTTGATAATACAATTCCATGATGGATATGTCCTGATGTAATTGCTCACCGTGTTCAGGCAAAAAATCTAAATGTGAATAAAGAAAATGTATCTTCAGTGACATATTGCAACCTAGAGCTTTATAGTTCTTTAGTAATTCCTCCACAAGGTCCTTATAGTTGTCCGCCTTTTTATTTCTAAGAAAGTGTGGCCTACTTTCTTGAATGACTCCCATACAGGTGTTTCTTGCTTATTTAGTGTGGCATCAAACTCAGGATTGTTCATTAATTCTTGAATTCGAACTTCAACGAATTTGATTTCCTTGATTGTAGCGGCACTGACCCAAGGAGATTGCTTTTAAGAAAGCTAAAACCGTGGCCGTTTTCTATCCATTCCTTTAACAAAATTTTGTATCATTCACAGTTTAATGTGTAGAGGTGGCATATAGATGTTCTGTGGATCCACCAGGTGTTGACTGACGACTTGTTTGGTTCCCGGAACGAGCTAGCTGTCCTCTTGCTGGCCATTTTTTTTACATACTGGTTTTGTATATATATGTTATCCACCCCACTCACACAAGAAATAGCAAAATTCGGTCCATCCTTGTTGAAGACCGAGTGCAAGGACAATGACTTTAAAATTTACGCAAAGGTGCAAGGCATGTATTTCATACTGAACTATCCATTATTGGGCTAAAAATGTTGATTTTTCAAGTTTAGTGTATTAAGGCTGGTTTGGCTAACACTCAACAAAGGAAAATGCAATTGCGGAAAACTGTTACCTGATGAAACGGTTTCTGACGACGGATACAAAATCAGCATCGAAAAATACATAAGAAACAGTACTCAGCGTGCAAGAGACAAAAACTTTGTTTACCAGTGCACTTTGTATAAACTTGTGGCGTGCAAGAGACAAAAACTTTGTTTACCAGTGTAATTTGCATAAATTTGTAAAGGATAGTGTTTTATTTACAAATTGGGTATTTCTAAGGAATATATGCTACTATGTTTTTACAGCACACAAAATCACTGTTACCAAAAGCTCACTAAGCAAACACAAAAGCTGGCTAAAGAGTTTCGACGAATTAATGAACAAGTGTTTAGATACTAATATATTTTATTAACTCAATGAGAGAGAGAGAGAGAGAGCGATTAAACAGAGTAGAAAAGGAGCTCATCGAGAGTACATTATTTTTAAAGTTATATCCCTTGTCCAAAATAAAATCTTACTTGCGAATGAGCTGCGAAATAGGTTTGAAAAATTCCACACAACCTTTAGCGAAACATAGTTATTCTTCTTCTGCAAGATGTTATAGCCAATGATTCAAATCCTACACTATATAACAAGCCTGGCTAAGACTAGCGATTTCATTAAAAAGTGTACATAGTTCCATATTAAAGGACCACCTCTGCAAATCTGCATCCAGCTGGTAATTATAAATCCCTGATCCGAAAAGCTCCCAAACCCCTGGCCAAGCCTCTATGGAAATGAGTAATTCGAAATTGCTTGAAATCCCAGCTTGAACATTCAGCAGGCTTCATTTAAATGATCGGAGGAAAAAGCTGAGAGTTCTGCCACGCATTCAATTTGTAGTTAATTAAAAGTAGGTGTTCGGCCGCTGCGTTCTTTTTAATTGCCTCGCGTGCGTTGCCCAGTGATGGAAGCCCAATGCCCGTAAAAAGCAAAATGGATCGGCAAGCAGGTGCTAATTTTAATCCGTCACCTGCATTTCATTTTCGAGTAACGTTGTGAGAAGAATTAATTAAGCGGTCTTAATAGCTTTTGAAGAGTTGAAATGCCTTGAATAATTTCTGTGGGGGATTCTACTTGTTATCGGTTTCATGCAGCTGGGTTTAAAAAAGTGTGAGAGCGCAGGTGCTAATTGCTCTGTTATGGTCGGAGCTGGCTGCAGGGAAATGGAAGCCAGGAAGTGAATCTCAAAACTTTATCGGCAAAATTACAATATTGCCAATACTTGTAAAGCTTTTTTGCGTTTATTTAAAAATAACATTTATTTATGCGGATTATATTTCAAACAAATGACTATCCCCCTGGAGCACAAATACACTCCAAACCTAACGGTGAGTGGGTCCAGAGAGGGTCTAAAAAAATGACCAGAGTGGCTTCGAACGGGACAATTTTGAGTTTACAGCGATAGGCTTTCCTTTTAGACGAAAGTAGTCCTTTTTCTTCTTGAGAATCAATAGGAACATATTCCTTTTTTCGTCACACGCGAAAAGGCCACTTAAAGTTGTCAATGAGAAAAATGCTGAATGCTGCGATATACATTCATCACATTGATGCATATCTATGTAGGTCAGGGCTCGAAATACCCGGGTGCACAGGTGCACTGTGCACATGAAAATTAAATTGTGCACCTAAATTTTTCTCGCTAGGTGCATGCCATGCACCTAAATTAAAAACTTAGGTGCACCTTGTGCACCTTGTGCACCTGAATTAAAAAATCTATTTCGAGGCCTGATGTAGGTAACGGTGATTGATTCTTCACGTTGACTTCCCCATAAACTTTCTAATGGATTAGAAGGAACATGTACGCGCATATTTTGATTCTAGTTCTGCTGATAAAACATTTTTAAGATATGTCTCATAGTGTTGGATAGAAAAAACACTATTTACAATATAATAACACAATTTACATTACATTATAAATAAATTTACTATTTATAATGTAAAACATAATAAAAATTATTGTCACGATTATCAAGCGTTATAAAGAAACACTAGTTTGCGCTTCGATAACCAATAAGCTTAAGTCCCAAATTCACGTGACCTATACTCTTAAATGTTAAGACAACTGGGCTATCACTCTCCGTTTATTTCGTCTGACAAGTAGATGAATTTTCCCCGTTAATATTTAACCCGGGAACGGACGCGCAGGGTGTGACATACCCACCCGCGCCCATCTTTTGTTCTGTCTATTTCCCGACCCCTCATTTAAAAGTGGACGAGTCTCAATGTAGTTGAATGTAGGGTCATGACCTTGGACAGGCCAGGTCAGCAGGCGAATTCTAAAAATAGAAATTTCGGTATTTTGTGTTTCGGGTATATTATACCCAGCGCGCCCATCCTAATCTCATGTACGACGAAGAAATAGTATATATATATATATATATATATATATATATATATATATATATATATATATATATATATATATATATATAGTAATCATGATTCATCAACAGACGATGACACGGATATTGAAGTAGATATAGATTCGTCTAATGAAAATTATTTTTATGTTAGACGATATAAAATAACAACATGGAAAAAAGAGAAATTTCGAACTAATGTACGAGTCTCTGAAAAATATATTATAATGAAACTTACTGGAAACACAGCTATTTCAAGAGATGTTAGAACACCGCTAGATTCTTGGAAACTTCTGATGAAATGGTGAAATAGTTAGTAAACTCCACTAACATTTACATTGCATCGATTTCAGATCGTTTTTCATGAGAACGAGATGTGAAATCTACAAGAGCTACTACGAGAGCTGAAATGGAAGCGTTTAAAGGACTTTTATATATTTGAGTTCACATATCGTCTCGTGTGATCATTAGTGATCTTTGGGCGACAAACGGAATTAAAAATGTTATTAGATGTATTTTCTGCTTTAATTTAGTTATAAAAATTGTTTTGCACACCATTTATTATTGTAAGGATCGATGAAAAATATACCCTGCACGGCTACTCCCGTTGGTTTTTTTTGCGCGCCTGCTCCCGGGTTAATGTCCTGAAAAATTTTCACGTGTTATGAATTTAGTTGTTTAAATTTTTGTTGCAACCATAATATGGAAATCTTAATTTATGAGAGCGATAAAAATTGATGTATTAGGTTTCAAGAAGAGGGTCGCTATGTATTTTTTTAATTTGCTCCGAGTTGAACATTAATAAATGCTTATTATCTCTGCTCTTGCAACGTGAAAGCCAATCACCTTGGTTGTTGATTAAGATTCTTTATTTAGCCTTGGTTAAAAATGTACGGCTTGTGTACAAAATATAAACCTTGTTGTTATGAAATGCTTGAGTTCATTTTTTACCCAGTGTCAACAATCATAAACTTACAGTCCTGTTTCATGAAGACAAGGAATGGCCTTTATCATAAGCGTTTCTTACGGCGAATAGCCGTTGTTTCTCTACAGTGTCTGGTTCACGTTCAAGTCAGTTACAGATAACGATACCTGTCTTACATTAATTATTTGTCTATGATTTCGTTTGATATTTTGTGTGGTGTTCCTATACTTTAGAATCCATTCCGCAGAATGCCAATAACTCTCCGGAACCAACAGCACCGGATGGTCTGCGGAGTTTGACCAGCAACCGAGCTACTTATAAATGTCACATTACTGAATCTGTTAAATGGAGCTAAATAGACATTGCAAAACATTCCACACGTGTTATTCACATTACGATACTACTAATAAATTTCAGTGTTGAAATTAAAGGTAATTACTGCTGGTTACATTCATATAATGAAATTAGTTTAATTACTTGATCAATCGAAACGATTTAGACTAAATTTCGAGTAATAGTTATTAAAACATTTGAAAACAAAATGATTAATGATAATGTAAAATGGAACAGTGTTGTATCTTTAATATGTGCCCAGAAACTAACATCCGTGAAAAAATAAAAATCGGAAAAACTCAGTGACAAAAACAACTATGAAACCTCAAGCAAGAATGACAATTTTTTTACGTAAATTTTAGTCGGTTAAAAATATGAATATAAGGTATATCCTTGGAACGAGAGTTGAATTAATATAACAACTGGCTGATTTCATTCCAAGATAAATATCTTTCAAACCCTGACATCTTGAAACTCTTCTAGGATCTAAAACTTTATAAACCAACAGCGTCAGTTTAGCAATATATGGATCCAAACGAGATGAATCGACATGCCTAGTTGTTTGGAATGCTACGGCTCAGCAGAGAGAAAAATTTCCACAACTAACTCAATGTTCAATGCTAAGGCACTTACAATTAATATTGAGGTTAATCAGTACATAAGGTACAGAAATATGTAAGGGATACTAACAGACGGCATCAAAAGCGTTTTGAAGGCCAAAGAAAACATCAATCGCAAATCCAACTCAGTAAACAAAACATACTTAAAGAGCCAAAAACATACCAAAAGAGTCTATTTCAAGCAGTAGGCGGAGCAGGTAGAATTGACCTAATTTGGGTTCCGGGTCATAGGGGTATTTTCCCAAATGACGAAAAGATAAACTTGTTAATACAGTGAACGATACTTAATAGTTTCTCAACTCTGTAGCAGAAAAAAAATCAAGGTAATTTTCCAAGAAGATAAGATGGAAATGGGGAAATCAAAATACTATTCATATTTTAAACATTTGGGTTCCCTCGATAAAGACAAAACTGTTCCATCAAGTAAGAAATGATGTATTTTTCTAACCTAATTTCCAACCAAAATGATGATGACTATAAGTCTTTCATTTCGTTATCATCTTCAAGAGTCCCACATCTGCATCTACGGGGAAGTGGAGATCATAAAACATATTGTTTGCGATTATACTTTCTACGGAGTGTCCATTTGAGAACTGTTATGGGTAGTAAGCCCACCACTTCTTAATATTGAAACTTTTTTTAGAGTTTTTCCATTGAGTTAATATCAAACCATTCCCATAAGGAGAGCACTAAAAATATGTTTATTTAAAACAGAAAGATTTTAAACCAATATGGCGCTTTATGCCCAACTAATAGTCAACATAATGCATAAATCAAAAGTGTCGAAGCTGGGTATCACCGCTAGCAAAACATGCGAGAACTTTACAATTCCAATCATTCCAATTATCAATGCTATCCTATGCTACTATAATGAAATATCAACTATTATTGCCAAGAAATCTGGTATATTTTACAAATTACTATTATGATCTTATAATTAACCAGACTATTCTTGATATTTCTTATTAAATTTTAGATTATATGTTTAAGAAGCGACAACACTTAAAATTCAGGCAATTTTACTTCGAAACAAAATTTATTTACATATTTACAGTGAATTTGATGTCATAAATACAATGCAAAGTGAATATTTAAGTGTTTCTAGATAATTTAATTATCTCCAAACAATTTCATCAATTAATTCGATTAGCTAAATGCAAAGAGATGAAACTTCTAAGCCTTCATAATTAGTTCTGTATGTTTAATTGGAGATGCAATTAAGTGTAAAATAATTGCCTGCTATCAGATATGTATAAATATAGATTTTTATGCTTCCTCCCTGTCGATAAATAGAAAACAAAAATGCATTCTCTAAAATTAATGGAAGAGAGTCAAATGACATAGCAGAAACCATCGAACGGGAATTTTAGTACAGTCATTTACTCTATCTGTATACGGCTTATAATGCTAGGAAAAGGAACAAGAAATTGAAATAAGCAATCCAATTTCTAATTAGGCGTTGTTTGGAACTATAAATTGATGGATATTATGCAAATTTAGTGGTGTTAGAAAAAGTCTCACTGATCGTACAAATTATAATTCAAACTCAAATTTAACTTAATTTCTTATGCACTCTATGCGATTAAAATTCGATTCATAGAAAGAAAAACAAAAAAGATATTTGTAAGTTTGGCAATGCACTGATTCTTGGAATAATAAATTTTTAACATTTTCAAATAAAAATAGATCAGGACATAAATCCACATTTATATTTCAATAATAATTAATATTTTGTGAAATATAGTATAAAAAGTATGATGAAAATTATTATCTATTCTTCAAAATAATGAAAATCTCTATAAGCATGCTCTGCTTGTATTTAGATTATAAATCAGACACAAACAAATTAAGTTGTAACCAATTAATTACTTTGTTAAATGTTTCGAATAGTTCAATTTCATAGACTAGATGATTACTTAATTATTTAATCCATTCAGAGCTGTTTATTTACGGTCTGAAGTCTCACGGGCCTATTGCAACTAATAAATCAATGCGAAACAAAGTTTTCATGCCTCAAACAAATAAAAACAAAAATATAACTGATAATTTTGTTTGTACTTCAATGCTAAATGAAATTAATGCCATCCCATCTGATAATAAAATTGGGAATATTAGTTTTCAGCTTCATATATACACACTATATCTGAAGCTGAAATTACTATATATAAAGATATTATTATGATCTTTACTATACATCACATACGTTAGTTAAGTCCGTCTAATGCAGGGCTCGAAATACCCGGGTGCACATGTGCACTGTGCAAATGAAAATAAAATTGTGCACCTAATTTTTCCCGCTAGGTGCACACAGTGCATCTAATGTTAAAAAAAAGGGGGGGGGGGACGTGTTTTATGTTAATTTGATGTTTGAACAATATATTAGTATCGACATCTTTCGCTCTAAAGAAACTTAATTAAAATTCCTAACTACACACTAAGCGAAAACCAAATCGCTGGGCCGTAACGGGTTTGTACAGGAGGAAGGTTTACTTGTGCCACTGCCACCAGAACTTTCCGATGATCGAAACTTTTTCCAGATGGCTCTGTTGAAGAGACTGTCGCGGCAGCCATGCGCGGAAGAATTTCGATATGTTTAAGTATTTTTTATTTACTGTCTACTACGGACCTATAAAAACATACCCAGCTAATACAGTAGTTTACATTACATTAATACTCTTATATTGCGGTTTTTTTTAATGAGCACCTAACATGTAACCTGTGCACCTAATCTTATAAACTTAGGTGGACAGGGTGCACCTGTATTAAAAAATCTATTTCGAGGCCCGGCCTAATGCCCTCTAGAAAGACAAAAAACGTACAAAATCCTAGCGTAGTCGCTGTAAAAGCAAAGATCACACCTGAGCAAACTCTTCCTTGCTAAACACCTATCTGCAAACAATGGCGAAATAATCAAAAATTCAGTAATCCAATCAAAGAGACCCAATCAGCGGGTGATTCTGATCCCCCAAAGACTGGGAACAGCAACAGATGATGCACGTGAGAGTATAAATAGCACAAATCAGAAACGCTAAAACCTTATTAGCACAACAATTGAATTATTTTAAATTGTCTTGGTTATTCAATGTGTTGTAACTGAATTTAAGTTATATTTCAATGACATCTAACTAACGCCTTTTAGCAAAGAAGTAAATACATATATTTTAGCTAGTGCCTTTAGTTAAGCTTATTAATACCTATTTCATCAAAAACTGCATTGTTAAAATATTTTAATTACGAAATAAATTGTTACTAAATCCAAGCGAGATAAGGTTGATGTCTCCAAAACGTAATAAACACCAAAAGGTGCATTAAATTTGCCTTATTTCAATTCACAACGTAAACTTAAATTAATGCTGTCTCATTTCATGATAAAATCAGAAATACTAGTCTTCAGCTTCATGCATTCGCTACATAATAGCCTATGCTTTGTTACAGAGTTTATTTAAGTCACCCTAATTCCCTCAAGAAACGAAAAACCAAAAGAAAAACAAAGCGTAGTCGCTGCAAAAGGAAAGAGCCTTCCTGAGCAAACACTTCCGTGCTAAACACCCATCTGCAAAAACTGCCAAAATAATTGAAAATTCAGTAATCCCATCAGAAGGGCCAGAGCAAGCGGGTGACACTGATCCCTCCAAAGACTGGGAACAGTAACAGCTGATGCAAGGGCCGAGGTTAAATAGCACAAATCAGAAACGTTAAAACCTTGCCTCAACACAAGAGCGGAAGTTTTACCTTGGGCGATAAGAAGTCGACAACGATGCCCCCCCCCAATGGCTTTCGAGTTAAGCTTATTAATCAGACATGTTAGCCAAGTGAGGATGAAGTAGGGAAAGGATAAACAATGTTAGGACGTGGTGTGGAAGGTGGAGGAAGGCCACTTAGCAGTGTGTGGAAGGTAGGATGTTTTGGGTGGGCTTTCAAGTCTAACGAAAGTAATCTGCTTAAATAAATTAGTCTTTCCTTGAAAATGTGCCATTTACGGTTTGTTTCTTGCTGTAAGCGAAATAGAATGAGTTGGCATGGAACTAATTGGTGGAAATCGCTTCATCTTTAAAA
Source organism: Metellina segmentata (assembly GCA_947359465.1). Lineage (NCBI taxonomy): Eukaryota > Metazoa > Arthropoda > Arachnida > Araneae > Tetragnathidae > Metellina > Metellina segmentata. Next base: position 32,151,955 of record OX375878.1, on the reverse strand, counting down.
GTTTTTGAAATACTTAACTTTATGAGGGAGGAGAGAATGTCACGTTACCTAGCTCGCAATGTAATAAATATGGACGTACCCCTGCAATTGGGTATGAATTAAGTTGAGTTAATGTTAATGTTAATGCACTCTTCTTAAAGTGATTTTTTTCGTGCAAAGTTGTGTGCTAATGGCGTGCACTAGCAGAAGTTAAAAGCATTCATGGTAATGACTTAAATTTAAATGTAATATTATCCTAATTTGCTTAGTAAATTCCTAATTTGCTTAGTAAATTCCTAATTATTGCATTAAATACATTATTGGTTCAAAAATATTAATTATGATTGCATACTTTTTTCCGTGAAATTATGTAATCATTTTAGGATAAAATGTTAATGCTATATTGAAAATTGTATTGAGAGTAGTAATTAATTTAGAATTTAGTTTTTCATGTTTTGGTCTACATAGAGCTATATTTATTTTGAAAATTATTCATTAGGCATTTTATTGAGTAGCTGTATAGCTTTAATATTTGATTAACTAGTTCTTTGAAGTTTTCTTTTTAAGTAGTTTTTATAAAATACTACACATTTTACTGCTTATTTTAATACGACATTACTACATAGAGGTTTTTTTTTTTCGACTTCTTAACAGTCACAACTACAGAGAGTTGCTTGGTACTTGTCCTCGACGACCTGGACGAAATGACTGAAAATAACCTTAATAACTGTTTTAAAACTCTTGACAATACATTTGCAAACGCTGTAGACAGTGTTTTTTAAAGATCATCAATTAACAATTCCAGACTTTTTCGGGCTGCATATCAACTAATAGTCAAGTGTTTTGTGTAAAGAGTAACTATGTTTGTGAGTCCCCCAATTGACCTAGTAAATTTTGTCGTGTGGCATTCAAGGTGGAAATAAAAACGGATTCGAGAAGAGAAGATTGCAACGAAACAGAGACTGTCAAAAACAAAAGAGTGGGCATTGTCATGCGGGTACGCTTAGAGGTGAGTATCGAAACCAGTGGGGATGGTCGACTTTCCACGAGAAAGATTGAAAGAAACAGGAAATTTCAGAAAGTGAAAAGTTGAAATTATAAAACCGATAAGATAATTCACTACGTGAAGCTTTTGAATTCGCAAAAAGGAAGGTAGGGGATACATAACTTGAGATGTTTTTATATCATGAACGATATATGCAGAGAAACACAACATTTTAGAATTTGAGCATAATGATGTTTCTGTATATTATGGATTTAAGCTCACGGAAGAAGGGGTAAAACCATCATTCAGATAGATAAGAATTGTCGTGAAGCTACCATCACCACACGTATATTAAACCTCAAAACACAGCACTTCAATACAAGCCTTTAATACTCTCCCTTTTGAGATGACCCCCATCTCATCTGAAGCCAGTGTGATAAGATCCAGTTACCCTTTCCTCCAATAAGGGTTTCCCCTTTGCTCCCGCCAAATTTCGGACCCAGAATAGTGAGAACGCTAGATGTACGGGGCTCACTTGAGACAGAGAAAAATACCGGATGCAGCAGGGTCCTGACGATGCGCACGATTTCGATAATACGATTCCGGTTTAATACGATTTAGATGCCGCCCAACCAGTATTGTGGTTGTGATCCTCGGTTGTCACCGAGTTGGCCCGGGTTCGAATCCCGGATAAGGCATGTATGTAAAATTGGGAAAAAAAAGTCGGACTTTCGCCTGAAATAGATTTCCGTCTTGAAAGGAAAGCAGGGCACCCCTTCTGTTCTTTGCTGGGATCATCGTTTTTAATAATAAAAATATATTCTTCTTTTGTACTTGTCTTGAATGTTTCTGTTCATCCCTTGTTTTCATATGTATCCCAGAAGAACATACGACAACAACAACAACATATATTACCACGTCTCCATTTTGGGTATAATAATAAGTACAAATACTCAATTAAGAAGGAAGGTTGTTAGATTCGCAGTGGAGCATAAAGGGCCATTTGTGGAGGACAAAGGTCAATCCCGAAGAGAAATCTCTGAGGAGACCACCTCGTAATTTTAAAACACGGTCAGGTGACAGTTTTAACACCTCAACTGGAATTCTTGACACATTGGTATTTGAACGAGTTTCATCCTTATCCATATACTAGGTACGTAGTTGAATTAATTTCTTACTAGAGCAATACATCGAGCTGTTGCCGACGGTCTGGGACCAATCCCGATTCTAGGACAGCACCTCGTAATTTTTTGTGATAGTCGGATGACAAGGTAGGAGCTGAACTGTCATCTCTTTTTTCAAAACAACATTTTCCACCACTCCAATAATTTGAGGCCACGGCCGATTTAACCTGTCCCCCAGTGTACACGACGGTGTTTGGCTAGGAAGAGTTTCGAACGTGTGATCCTCCACTTGTTAGTCCACTACTCTTTCAACTGGGCAACTGCGTTCTTATAACTTTAGTAGAAATACCTAAAAACGTTTAGTAAATTATTAATAATAATTATATTGGATAAATTGGCAAAAAGATGTAAGCAATTGTTTACTATACTATATCAAAATACTCGTTATTAGGGTGGGCCGAAAAACACTTCTTTTCGAAATCGCTATTCTAATAGTGCGGAAAGGGTTTTCTCTGGGTTTAATAAACACGGTGTAAAATATTTTTTTGATTGGATAATATCTTCTGCCCCCGCATCGCACTTGAATTTTGGAAATTCGGGTAAAAATTGGCAAATTTTATTCGGCATAGGAAATATAATTATTTTTAATATTGCTATTCTAATAGTGCGGAAGAGGTGCCCACTGAGTTCAATAAGAAAGGTGCAAAATGTTTTTTCGATCGAATAATATCTTCTGTTCTCGCATCGCAATTGAAATTTTGCTATTTTTGAAGAAAATTGCACTTTTCTCGTCTTTTTATGCTCCCTGTATGTTGAGTGACTTCCCTGACAGGAAGTGAAAGGAGGGTTGGGGTTCACAGTTTACATTCTTCTGCAGATATATCTGAAATAGATTTAAATCTGGACAGTTACAAACTACCAACAGCGAACCATTTAATCTCTCTTACTGATCGTAAGTACAAACAATCACAACTAACTCCGTTTGTATCTAAATCATCACAAATGCAACTTGGCCTCCCTTCAACTGCTATGGTTGCCGACAGGTTTGGAGGCTCGGAGCGGGTTGTGGCTTCAATTTCTTCAAGTGTTCTTCACGATGCCGGACTCATAACTAGAAACAACTCAGATTTGGTGGTTGACAAAAACAAACTGCGAAGGGAAAGGCCTAAAGTTAGAAAGGATTTAAAACTTCAAGTTTTAAAGCGAAGCTCAGGCATTACCGTTGAAAGGGCTGTATTTCGATGGTCGTAAAGATTCTACATTGATAGAGGAGAGAGTAGATACTAAAAGATGCACGAGAAAAGCAAAAGAGGAATATTTATCTCTTATTGAAGAATCGGGTTCACGTTACATTACTCATTTGATCATCCGGTGTAATTCGGTTTTCGTAATTGAAACTTGGTAAACTTCTGCAGTGGGTAATATGTTTCCTGCATTTTAATGAACAAACTCTGAGCCATCTGTATGAAACGTTGGATGCCCCAACAAATGGTCCAAAATCATATTTTGGTAATATTGGGAAGGCGCTCCTTACATGTGAAACTTTGCCACTTTCGAAATTATTGACGGCGAGTTACCAACAACTGATAGACGTGACTTACGCAAGGATCAAATGTACATACTAAAAATATATCAAGCGGTGCGATTGGGTAAGTGTTCTGATGAACTGGCTAGACGCAGTCCTGTTCCATTATCACATTCACGCTTGCTAACAACAGCGAACAGAGTTCTAAGTATGTTAGTTCTCCAGATCCTTCTTTGAAGTTGAAACAAATCGCTGAATTTGTTATGAAAGTTTACACTCCAAACTGGTTTAATATGAAGTCTAAACATTAGCTGAAAGATGGAGCTAACTAAGCATGTGTGGAATACTATTTCTAGATCCAGGTATTTATCTCAATACCTCGCCGACCAACCGGTCTAATAGTTAAGGTGTTGGCCTCTGGATTGAAAATTTCCTGGTTCGAATCTGGGTCAGGGCATGGATCTATTTGTGCTGTCCTTTGTTTGGGATATTGATGGTCCTCCCACTGGGTGCTCCTTCACAAGTGGCCGTCACTTCCAGCCTTGTAGTGGCCAATGATTAAGTTCATATGTGCCCGCCATTGGATACAAACATCTCATGGACGTCGTTGATTGAGTAATGTGTAGAAATTCGTTCTTTGCTCTTGTCTGAGTATATTGAACGATGAAAGACCGCACATCAGAGAACTTGCTGCACGACGTATAATTAAGTCTAGAGAGTCAACTTCTAATGTAAAGTCAGTACATGTATTTCTCCCAAAACTGAATTTTGTAGCTGCTGACTATACGAAATTGATTGACTGGTCATCGATTACTATTACTTCTCCTCCAATCCTCCGTGATATATCCACTGCCGTAATTAGTTCCATTGTTAGTGATAAGAAAAATCCAGAATGGGACTTTGTTCACTTCCCATGTCACACACACAGGCAGTTGAACGGTGTGCCAAGTTAGTTGACAGAAGCATCCGCTAAGGTTTATGGATTTCAATGTAGAGACGGGTTCATTAGATCCACATTCTTTTCCCGGTTTATTATGCCTGAATTCGACCATATGGCTGATTTCAAGACTCTTCTTGCTGATGAAGTGTAAGTAAACTTCTGGTATTGGCATGTCATAACATTTCTATGGTTACAATATTCTTAACAAATATTATATTAACATATTGCGAATCAGCTATTATTTAATAATTTTCAGGCAATATAATCAAATCTAAATTCAATACAGCAATAAACAGCACTTGTACCCATCTATATTTCGTGTTTGATTTACTTCTATAACACATAAAAAAATGCAATTTTCTTCAAAAACTGCAAACTTTCAATTGCGATACGAAAACAGAAGATATTATTCGATCGAAAAAATATTTTACGCCTATCTTATTGAACTCAGTACTCATCTCTTCCGCACTATTAGAATATCAATATGGAAAATAATTATATTTCCTACGCCGAGTAAAAATTGCCAATTTTTACCCAAATTTCCAAAATTCAAGTGCCATGCGGGGGCAGAAGATATTATCCAATCCAAAAAATATTGTACACCGTGTTTATTGAACCCAGAGAGAACCCTTTCCGCACTATTAGAATAGCGATTTCGAAAAAAAGTGTTTTTCGGCCCACCCTACTCGTTATGTCGAAGCTGTTTTTTCGGCTATAACTTACTTGCGATGCTATACTTAGCATGTTTCAAGGATTTGGAATTTTTGAAATTAATGCATCTGGTCAATAGACAAGTTTCACTACCATGTTAACGATTAAACTAAATAAAACATTCATTAAGGCTTAAGGATTTATAACACCGGATACCCGCAAAGTGATATTTAAATTGAGAGGTTTAAACAAACTTTTAATGAATGTGCTTCATTTTGTAACTAGGAAAGATCCATCAAATCTGCATAAAAGCATATTATTTTGTGTTTGGTCTTATAATGAAAGTCCAAGCAGAACATTTTATTATTAACATTTAAAATAATGTTTGATATTTTGTTTGATATAAATAATGTTTGATATTTTGTTTGATATAAATAATGTTTGATATAATTCGTGAATATTTTTTAATCTTTTGAAACGGTACGTTGGCAACTGAAATTTAACCACCGATGGGAATAATCAAATATGCCACTGAATATTTAGAATTAAAGATGTTGATATAAATGGCCGAAAAAACAGAGATTATTACTATTAAAAATATTTTTATCTGAAACTAAATTTTTGTAAATTAAATAGGAGGATGAAGTTATAATTCTTGCACTGAATTATACAAATGAATTGTATGCGCGATAACAAGGACTTGTAACATAGTTTGGAAGAGTTAATTAAATTAGTTATCTTGATTAGTCATCTTTAAAATGCCGAATCATGGACGGAAAACATTTTATGCAAGTAGAAATAGGCCATTTCAGGTTTAATATTTAGTAGTCTAGTTTTTATGCAGAGCAAAGTCAATTTCAAGGGAAGTTAGAGATTTGTTGAAGGAAAGAAATTAGCTTACCATTCATAAGAGATTACAGTTACGCATAAATCATTTGAACTTTCCTAATTTATATTCTGGAAAAATGAATGAGTTTATGAATGAATTAAAAAAGAAGTACGTTTGTTATATGTGGCATTATACTAAATGATAATAAAGCTAATTAAAAAAGATTCATAGATAAAATGTTGGATGACGAATTGAGCCATACAATTGCATGTGTCATAAAAACGAAAGGTGAATTGATATTTTGCCGTAATTTTATAATGGCAAACATTCATACGTACTTGACTACTTTTCCTTTGTAATGCATTCGACATTTATTAGCTAAAGTAGGAGATGCTAACTATATTACTGCGATTAATTGTATCACACAAAATGATACTATCAATTTTCCTTACATAAAAGTAGCTTACACTTGATTTTATTTGCCTCCCATAGACGTGCAATATAAATGTAAAGAAATACTTTTTATATTAACAGTTACATGAGTTAGTTTTCTATGAAGGATTATGAATAGGAAGGTAGCTAAACGTAACACATCAGAAGCTAATTTAGATGATATTGTAATATTTTTTCAATCGTGAGCCACAATTTAATACTCCCGGTGGTGCGTGACTGATGAGTATGTACCGTGATGTGTATGTACCTGACCGTGAGTATGTTATGACTGACAGAACTGGCCAGATATTAATGAAGAAGATTTATCGTGATCACAAGCAAAATTTGTCAGTACCTTGATGGTGAAGATATGGCTATATCAGCAAAATTTATCAAATTTTGATGGATAAATGTCCCGTAAAAATTACTTGGAAGATGAAAGAATGATTTATAATTTGAAACATTCGAAGGCAAAACTGTGGTACCCTTTACCAGAACTTTATGGTATCGGTATTCTGACCTAGATGGTATCAAATATTACCATGACATCGAGGTATAAGATTTTTTACATTCATAAATTATTTTACAGATATGTAGATAGTATAAATGTTTGATCAGACAAGCCTATAATAATGCCCGACAAATTGCTGAGACACAGATTTTCTTTGTGTAGAAATTTCAAGGGCTGTTGAATACCAAGTTGAATTTAATCCGTATTAAGATCTCACAAATTAACACTATCATTATTATAGCAGCCAGTCTTTTTTCATCAAGTGCTTCTAAATTTGTGATGATTAATTAGAGCTGCCAGTGATTTTGATCGATAAACGCATTATGTTTTATTTCTGTTAAACTCTAAAGAATTTTTAAGTTTAATGTCTTGATAAACAGACACTCGATCACTCAATTCAGTAGACAAAGAGCAACATTTTTCGTCGATGAAGTTTTTAGGCATATTACGAGAGAAGGACAAAAGACGAAAACAATGACTATTAAAAACTGAGATTAGTTTATTCATGTCATTAAGAAGTGAAGATAAATTAACATCTTCAGCCCAAATTAAAACAATGTCATAAACTCGTGCCTAAAAAAGGCAACATGGTTGTTGTAGATCGCAGCATAATGCTACAGCTGCTTTAACTGTATTGTTTTTGCAACTTTTAAGCTTTAAAAATAGTTTACAGAACCTTGTTCAGCAAAACTCTATTTTTCAGCTGATGTATTCTTCATTTATACTCTTTGTACAATTAAACTGAAGATTAGAGCAGTTTAATATTGAAATGGAATTTATGTGGTACATATCATTTCTACTATTTTAAAAGGAAGTGTTTATTTGTTTGTCTGTCTATTTCTTGCCGCAAAATGCTGACGATTCTATGGAAATTACAGCAATGAGATTTGTCACACAGAGAGTCCGAATTTTTAGCAATTTTTGGGACGCGGCGAATTTTAAAATTCAATCAAGAAGATTTTTAAATGAAATTAATAGTTTTATTCCCGACCTGGTTCTTCAAACGCGTTTCTCCGGACAAAGAAGAAACACCGGAATCTTGACTTTTTCTACCCACAGGACCCTGACGTCAGCCTTTGGAACCATGCCAAATTTTTCCTCGCGTTGAACTCGGAGAAAATAAGTTTTTTCGCTTCTGCTTTCATTTTGCGCGGAGAAATGATTTCCCCGCCATACGATAAATATCTTAACTGGACTCACTTTGTTCTTTTTTCTTTCTTCTAGACCGTTAAAGACAGAGTAAAAATTTCAACGGATTTGAAATCTGCGGAAAATTTATCTTTAGTTCGATACCTAAAAATATGATTTTCTTTAAATAAATAATTTTTAAATTGAAGATGTATTTTACATTTTTGCATGAGATTGTGACGTTACATGAAACAGATTGCATCTTCAGCCCTTCGCGTTAAAAAAAAAGAAACAGATTACATTTCCTGTCTTAATCTATTTCAGGAAATGAGAGCAAAAATATGAAAAACATTTTGACTGGGATTGTTAATTCTCTTTCGTAAAATCGAAATCCCTAAGGTTATTGTTTGAAAATTTTGACGGATTTGAAATCTGCGGACAAGTTTACACCAGATTAATAACTTACACCACGGGCACATACATCACTGGGCTAGCCACTGCGTGGCTAGTTATTAAAATATAAATTAATGTTTCAGTACGAGCATTGATAGTTTACAGGGCAAACTGTTGGGTGACATAAGATAGGCGTAAGCATACACTCATTGTGTGTGTGACTAGCGATTTTTTACGGTACTACTATTAAAAGACACCTATTGGTTAGAAACAGGTGTATTAGAATAGTAATATCTATATACTTTAGCCTTCTTAATGATTGTCATATCATTAAGAAAATTTACCACACCTTGATTATAGCGATAACTCGTCATTACATAACAAACTAAGCCAGTTAGTGATCTTGTCGTCATAAATAATATCAGCGATATCTTGATGACAATTTACCTCGTCATTAGCAAAATTGTTCAATTGCTGATAGACAATATATCTTGTTGAGACCACTGGAAGGGTTACAAACCAATTTCAACATAACAATGCATTTATTATCAGCATTATTTTACCATACTCCAATTCTCAGGCTTTTAACTATAAGTCGTTGTCTTGCAATCCAATATTGTCTAGAAATAGAAATAAAATACTGAATTTTATCAGCAGTATCATTCATTTCGACATTAGTACAGTCAGGACAACTCTTGCGGTAGGTTCCTGTTATGTCGGAAAGGCGAAACTAAGGGTTATCTGTGGATTGTGACGTATCGAATCGGAAGAGATTGTTATCATTGTTTACATAAAAACGTTACGTTAAGCATTACGTTTCCAAAAAAATATCAATTACTGGGTTTCGGCTCTAAATTGACACTAAATACTACGTGATGAAAATATCGGTGCATAGTATGCATATAATGATGATGGCAACACATTTTATTTAAACATTGCTCGTAGGTAGGCATGATTTTAGGTTGTGCAAGACAAATATTCCTTGACAGTATGTTATAAAAATTGTTTTCAATTCACCTGTCCAAAATATTTTATACCATTACATAGTTTTGAAGTCTATGACTATCGTAAACACTAATTGAAATGCTGAAAATTGAAAATCAGAAACGAACACTTACCACTTGTCGGATAGTCACAGTATCAAATTACTTTGCTTGTTAAGAAAAATGTTAAACGGATTAAGCGCACCATCTTATTTTACATTAGTCTTTTCTGATGATTAACAAAGACAGTTTATTTCTAAGTTAAAAACCATGATAAAATCTTATCCTAACTTGGAATTTTTCATACCTTTTTTATAACAATACTTTTCTAATATGTCTTAAAAAAGGAATCAATTGTACTATAAATTAAGCACCTTATTTTGGCAAGTTACGCTAATATTTTAAAATCTTGCTATCTAAATGGACTGTAGTATCCCTAAGAGTATAGAATCCATTTTTACGCCGTCTGTTATGGATGTTATAAAAACAATGAAATATATATATCAAAATCCTAAACCTTAGAAGTTTCATTTATAACTTCTAGACAGAAGTCATCCAATTCTAATATTTTTACGTTTAAAATCTATATTAAAAATAAAAAACCACGCCTTTTACTGTATTAATTGCTTAAACATTTATTTCGTGTTTCACTGATACTTTACCGTGATCTATTTCAGCCCCTTTAGTTATAAAATCATCTCAACTGATAATCTCCATGGTTGAATTCACTTTCTTAAAATTGTTGCACACTGTGGTATCTACATTTATAGTGTAAACATATCCGAATCAGTCTTAAGTAAACATAAACCGATGTAGCTTAATCACAACCAATCAATTACATGCAACGATGGTCGCCGGACCGATGGTGATTAAGAATGATTAAAATCACTTACGTCACTTGGAACATCGCAGGGTTGGTTGGAATATCCAAGAACATCAATACCCAGGTCAAATTCAGTCATTAATCTTTACCGTACCTTTAATAAGGATCAAATATATTTTCAGAGCTAATAAATTACGTAGATGGAATTCAGTGCTGCAAGGCTTATTTTCAATCCTAAACGTTCTGTACTTGCAGATTCTCAAGAAAAATTATCTCAGATGGCTAGAGACGAAATCTTTATTTGGCTTTCTTTGGCGTTACGACTTGTGGTAATTTGTTGGCTTCTTTCCTAGTTCATGCTGTATTTTTATTTATGTCCGTAAATGGGCTTTGTAGTTAATAAGAAATATGGTTCATAAAAGTGTCAGTAACTGAAGTGTTTTCATTGTTATGGTGCGACACATGCTCAAATTTCGCTATTTGGTTCTCCTCGAAGCCATGTAATTATTGAAGTATGGAGTTATATGCTTTTGTGGAGTAAATACGAAATCATGTTATAGCCCTGATCGCCTTAATGAAAACTCTTTTACTGAATGGTACTTTGACTTGATTTAGGTTGACTTACAGTTTAATGAATGTACGTTTGTTCAAATCATTGTTCTGTGACTTTTATTAATTAAAAATTTTAAAATGAGAGAAAGAAACAATGTTATAAATAAGACAATAAAACAGGTCTAGTGCGTTTTTCGAATTCAAAGGGTTTCTGGTTCATATCCGGGGAAAGGCATGGATTTTTGTTTGTCTAGAATTAATGCTTGGCCTCTTTGTAAATGGAAAGTGCCTAGAATGTCTTGATACATGTGAGATGTAACGTGAACACCCCTACCACTGTGGTGCATCAGTATAACAGTCGGTGATTCACAAATATGCCTTTTAGTATAATGCAATATTGGTCAAGTTCAATATGCCATGCATTAGGAAAATAGAAGTTATAATTAAAGTTACAAAGAATGTTCAATTACATGAAAAGCTAAAAAACTTGTTAAGACAGTAATTTAAATATTTTTCGAATTTCAATTTATAATACAAGGTAGTCAAACCTCTAGTGCATTGACGTGTATAGAACCATTCAATATTTGAGAGTTGTTCACTCTCTTCAGTCTTAATACGTTCGAACTATTTTAGAAAAATTATATCAATTTGTGAAACAATACGAAATTTGCTAATTACATGTATTGTTATCATATTTCCCATTCGGTTACTCACAATTTCTACAGATGTCAAAGCCGACCAACCGGCATAGTGGTTAAGGTGTTAGCCTCTAGATAAGAAGGTTCCTGGTTCGAATCCGGGTCCGGGAATGGATGTTTGTAAGCGTATGGTATAGTGTCGGATGGTGCACATCAAATCTGTCGTGGCCGAAAGTCGTCACGTTTGGTTGGTGTAGAAGTTTGGAGAGTGGGGTGACAGCTCAGGTGTTGCTACGCCATCTGACCGTGGTACAAAAATTACGAGGTGTTGTGCTCGGATCTTTCCCTGAAGGGATTGATCCCGGACCGTCGTCAATTGCCCGTTGTGTTGCTCTAGTACGACGTTAACTAAAAATTACCTAACTAACCTATTACTACAGATGTCGAAGCTAATAATCATTCCATATGATAGTTTTATGAAATCCAGTTGAGAGCAAAGAAACTAAGCGTTACCGAAGAATGACAAAATTCTACTTAAGAATTTATCACTAAGAAAGTACTTTAAACACTAGGAAACAGACGGGACTTTACCAGTAAGTTCTTCGTAACTGAGCCCTATCAGATCAAGTGATGGAATTAGCCGTAACTAACAAGATAATCAATGGTAATCTTAGATCGTGTCATCTGCAATGAAACAAGATAATGGCTTTTCCGATACGGCCTACATTTGATGTGAAATAATCTCTACTGACCGAGAGAGGACAACCCCTTACGTCGATCAACGAATGGCTTACACGCAAGGTAATGATTATTATATAATAGGCTATCCTTTTCTAAGAAAAAAGTGGGAAAGTCGTTAGGTATTGCTTTAGAACTTTTCTTATTGGCCATGGATACTTATTGAGTATCAGGTTGAATCTAAATTTGTTGGTCGAATCTCCTTGGAATGGAACCACTGAAACTGAAGTTATAATGCAATAAATGGATAGTTTGTTAAGATCATGAAGGCTAATGAATGGTAAAAGGAAATATGTTCAAACGATATTCCGTTGTAAAGCTTTCTAATAATTCTTCCTCTTTGAATGTTATTACCAAATATTTTAAAATAATGATTCTTAAGCTTAAAAATTCCCAATGTTTTAAACTTTTATTATTGATTAGATGTATTTATTGAGTATGAGGTTCAATCTAAGTTTCCTATTCAAATCGTCTTGGAATCATTGCCTACTGAAATTATCTTACAATAAATGAATTGGTGAATTGTATCATGATAGCTTATCAAAGGTTAGAAAAAACCTGCTTAAATGGCAACGCCATTATAATGTTTGCTAATAATACTACCATTTTGCATGTTATTACAAAATAAATAAGACCAGGACAGTCATGTTTTCTCGTATCAACACATTCACAAACGCGTAGTTTTTGAATGGTTGTTTCATAAACATTTGATAAATTTTGAACATATTTTTTGAGTGCTGAAGCTTTTCTTTTCCTGAACAACTAATGGAAAAATAACCACATCCATTGTTTGAAACACAGTAAAGATTCTACTGGTCAAGGAGATCAACACTGATTCGAAATCATACAGTGTATACTGCAGTTTGCAGAACGGCTATACACGTGTGAATCCCTGAGATAGTACAGTAGAAAAGTACTGAAGGAAATGCAAATAACTGAGTGCAATACATTGCTGTCAATTACATAAATATGTGGTTGAAATATGTAATTACATATAAACTTATCATGCTACTAAATTTTAAATGAATTGAATGTATATAAAAAATTGGAGACATCTTTGATAGAGAACTAAGAATAAAATCGCCTTGGCATTTCTGAAGACCGTTCACAGCCTTTCTCTTTAATCATCACTTATTACAGTGTAGAACATAAACTGACGACTCAGTTGGATCTTAAGAGTGAAATGATGAGTTCTTGAGTCGTAATGAACTCTTCGTGCAACAACGGAGGACCTTCCTATACAATGCTAAGCTATCGCGTCTATCTTGATGAACTCACAATCACGAACAAAGGTCTTCTTGACAATACTAAGTTCCCGGGCTATGGTAAATTTCCTCTTCTGTAACAATTGATGATAGCCCAATGGGGCACTGAATTTTCGATCCATTATTGATGATTCTAGAGCAATAATTAAATGGTGATTGTTGTATATTAAACTGACGATTTCTGGATGCGTTGATGAATGTTGAGGACGTTTTTTTCTATTATCGGTAATATTTGCATTTAGGATTACTTGTGGCTTTTGTCATGAAAGGTGGACACACAATCTTAAGAATTTGAAAAATGATTCATGTTTAGATAATAATATTATAAAACTCAAGAGGGGCAAAGGAGAACGAAATTGTTATAGATAAAAAACTTTTTGGGAAAGCTTATGACTGGTTACCATACTGCATAATTATCGTCAATTCGACGGTATCGTGTTTTGGGGTTTAGTTAAAAGTATTTATACGTGGAATAACTACAAAGGATTACCAACACAATTTGAGAGTAACTGTAAACAATATTGAATCAACATCTGCTAATCAGACAGGTTTACACTAATATATAAACATTATGCTTTTAAAAGAAATCACGGTGTAATTCAATAATATGAACATGTTTTTCATGAATTGAAACTCAAACTTTTAACCCCAAATGGATGGTTGCTATATTCGATGTATTTTATTATTACTTCTCAGGTGGAATTGAATTCAGCAAATTAGTTACCACATTCCACAACTATCGCCAATTGGCGATCGCGTTCATGAATCTAACTTAAATCCTCACTTGAGTAATTTTAGCAGTCGTTTTACAAAATACAACTGCGAATGATCTCTGAACTCTCTATAAGTTCTAAAACATTTTATCAAACTCAAATGATTAAGGCTTATAATTTCATTGGGCATAATGTTTGAATTTCGTTTTATTGAATTCTAGAATAATAGATATTCCCCTGTATGAGCCCTGTGAAGCATGTATACTTCTAGATGCATACAAAAACTATTCCCTACACTTAAGTAAACAGTACGTGCACAGAAATATCGAAGACTTTTTATTCATAATTCATCATCTGTCGCATAGCATTAGAGCCTTCAGCTGCAGTTAAAATTATCCCCCGAAATGTCTTCAAATAATCCATTTCTCCACCAACCGGAGCACCCAGATTTGAGTGTGCTCCTCTCACGAACGTGATAAGAAACTCAAAAGGTATCACCCTTTTCTTCTTGGCCCAACATGTCGCTTATAACGGAAGAAGAGCATTATTAATCAACATTGTCTGGAACATGCGAAGGGACTTTTGAATGAGAAATATTTCTCCGCGGAACACAAAGGCGGTCGCCATTTTCTTTACAAAAGTTGAGGCTCCTGGAATCTTCAAAATTAATGGTTCATCTCGTTAGCTGGCACTTTTCGAAAAGTTCAATTAAGAAAGCCTCTGGACGATAAAAGAATGACAATTACTTTGCATTTTCATAATTAATACTGGGATATATTGATTTCGGCGGTGGATAATTCGGTTTTAAATTTGTTTGGCTCCCTCATTTCAATCATCCTGAAAATTAGCGTTAGACGCTTGAAGAGCGTTCTAAAACAGGAATGCAGACTCCAAGCGAGTATTATCAATTTAGCAGTCAATCGAGTGGGATTACCACGAACAACTGAATTAAGGAGGTGTGTAAGAGAGTTTTGTTTCTAGGGAGAATCTGGATTAGTTGGGTCTTTTATATCACGACCCTTTCGGGTTGTCAGAGGAGCAATTAGTGGCTTTTCTCTTTTCCAACTGGGGGTGTTAAGATTTTAAAGCAGTTGAAAAAGTCACTCATTGTGCAACAGAATCGTAGGGCCATATTTAAATTGAGATTATTGCATTCAAACTCATTATTTATATTCCATTTATTTATGAAAAAAAACTCTTTCAGACCGGTGAAGCGTGTGCGGCGAGCTGCGGTGCCGTGGGGAACTGTGGCTCAAATAGCACGCAAGTTGGACGTGCGTCGCCGCAGCGGCGCCGAAGGTATGTGTACACTACTCTATTGTATCTAATGTCTCTCAGACTGCACTTGGGTTGCCGCAGTGGCGCCTGACGTTGTAAAACCGGATACGTGCACCGGGCCTATCATACCCGACCATGCCTGAACTTTCTTAATTGCTTACATCTATTGATGGAAGAGTGTCATTAATCTGATTTCAGTCCAGCTATAGTAATTATGTCAACCAAATTCACAGAAATAGATTCTCAACGTAGATTCAGACGTCGTATTTTTAAAGTAAAAACTAATCCTTCACACCCACTATTTAATAATATAACTAATTGGGAAGCCATTATGCATTAAAACCTTCGTTCATTCCTTCATTTGGTTTTAGAGTACGTGATATTTTAACATCCTTAAATATAGACGACCTTGAAATATTTCAAAGAGAGAACGCACCTCCACCTTGGAATGATAGAAATATTATTATAGAACTATTATTCATGATTTTACCCAAATGACAAAATCTTATACACCAGACTACATTTATCAACAATCCTTTTATTGCCACAGACAAAGTTTTTTATCACACAATACAGTTTATACAGGATCAAAAAGTGGAGATCATGTTGGTGCTGCGGCCGTACTAGAAACGACTACCATTGCCAGGAAATTAAATAGTTGTTGTTCAGTTTTTACGTCTGAAATATACGCAATAATTTTAGCCTTAACGCAGATATCCACATCCCTTGTTAAACAATGGATAGTATACTCGGATTCTAAGAGTTGCATGGATGCCCTAGAAAAATTTATCAAAAATAGCCACCCACTTATATTGAATGCAATAAAACGACTTTTTCTTTTAAAAGAAGATAACTTTGAGATTTTACTTTGTTGGATCCCTGGACATGTGGGCATCCCAGGAAACCAGAGAGCTGACCTGGCAGCTAAAGGAGCTACTATGCAACTCAACTTGAAAATACCAACAGATGACATCGACCCCGTTTTAAAATATGCTATTAATACATCGTGGCAATATATGTGGGACATGGAAACGCAGAACAAACTTCACTTCATTCAATCATCAGTAAAGGGATTCAAACGAAATATTTAAAAAATAGATCTTTCTGTTAAACTGACTAGACTTCGAATTGGACATACGTATTTTACTCATTATCTTTTCCGTAAAACATATTTTAACAGAATGCCCTAAATTTAATAATCATAGACAAAACCGTTTCGGAGCTTCCAACCCTAATCTAAGGGATTTATTGCTGGATCCATCGCACACAAACTTGTTTTTATTCGTTACCGACATCGGCTTTATAAACTACATCTAGATTTTATAATTTGACCTTTTTCAGTTTCGATTTGAAATTGTTTTGTATTTGTAGACTTCAGCTTTTACTTCATTTATTACAATACTGACAACTTACACTAAATACACCTTGTTTGGCGCAGCATGGCCAAATATGGCCCTTGTGCCACAAAACCCCAACCAACCAACACAACCAACCGTTTATATTTCCTTATGCATCGACTAAAATCATATATAACATTCAGTGTACTACTCAGTCGTGTTAGAACAATTAAATTCTGAACGTCTACTTCCAATTCATTCCTTATTCAAAGATGATTCAGCACTTTTTTCATCGCAAAACCTGCTTTCGCTCATTCTTCTTTTCCTGCCCTGAATTTTATCTCCCAGATTTGCTATTACTTACTATAATGAATATGCTGAAGGATTTCATTATTTCTTGGAACCGTCAGTGTAGCTATTACGCGGATCCTTATCTCGAATTAATCACATTTAAACTAATCTGCAAAATACGTGAATGAATAACACGTGAAGGTAGATTTCTTTGTCTAATAAAGGTTTTTCTTCGATAATTGAAAAACATTGAATTTAAGTCACGTACTTAATTCCCAGATACTCTAAATATTAGAAGTCTGAAGTTTAGTCTAAAGTAGACTCATGAAACGGAATGGTTTCTTTATATTATACCAAAAGAAATATTAAAAACATTAAAATCAGAATTTTTATATTCAAGTAACGTAATAACACTTTTCAGAATTTTTTTCATGTAATTTACAATTTTCTTGAAATTTCGAAATTATTATGGTTAATTCATTATTCAAGAGGATATATATTATTACACTTTAAAAAAGTATTACGCACTGATTCAAACAATCAGAAATTATTTTGGTCTTGAATATTTATTTTAATTTTCTTTAATGCGGAAATTTTATTACATGGTTTATAATATTCTATACACGACCTCATGGATGATTGGCTGGTTTGGATGGGGCGTGTCATTTTTGTCTATGCCAAACACAATAGAGACAGTAAAATACACATACGAGCGAATCGTACGTGGGAGGAATTGAAACTACGCCACTTACAACTTACAGCGGGCAAGATTTGTCTGTATATCCACTTTGACATGAATATCTCTAATATTATTGAAGTACGTGTATTTACATATTTAAATTCATGCAATTGTTAGTGTGATAAACTTATTTAAAAATTTGTTAAATTGACACTACATATTTAGTCAAATCAAATGAGTTTTGAATTTCATTTACTGCTAGATAGAATTCAAATTGAACTTTAATATTAAATTGGGTTTTAAACAATCAAAATAACATTACTGAAAATAAAATTATATTAGTGTTTCTCTAATAATCGATAGTGTGATAAACTTATTTAAACTTTTGTTAAATTGACACTACATATTTAGTCAAATCGAATGACTTTTGAATTTCATATACTGCTAGATAGAATTCAAATTGAACTTTAATATTAAATTGGGTTTTAAACAAAAAAATAACATTACTGAAAATAAATTCTATAAATGTTTCTCTAATAATCGATTTACTTTAATTTCTTTTATTTATTTTTTTTGTACTTTAAGAGCATGTTGAAATGTTGATTACACTGATACGCACCTTTTCAAAATAGTATATTTAACTTAAATCAAAACATACAGTTATTCCAACGAACAACAAAATACCATAAAATAAGAGTTTGACGTATTATAATATATCTGAACATTCGTAAATGCACTGTTATTCACCTTAAAAGTAATTTAAAGTAAGTGAGTCCATAAATTAAGTCACTTTAATTTATGTACATCACTTAAAACTTCTAGGATTTAATTATATATAGTAGTAAAAATAATGAGGTTAATGTTTTCAAAAATCAAAGTAATTGGGAATTTTGTTGTCGGTTAAGAAACTCTTGTCAGTTAAATTCTATTGGAAAAAGTTTAACAGCAGTATGATATCGTTTTACTTTGCAAATACTAGATTTTACAAGCAAAGCCATCAAATTCTGAGCAGTTTATTTTTTTTGTAAGTTGTTGCTGAAACTCTTTAAAATATGTAAGGTCCTAAGAACAAGTCACACCAATTATTTTAGAGGTTATCGTTGTATGTATGATGAATCACTAGCCATCTATTTCAGAGGAGTGACTATAACTTAACCACATTAACGTTACATAGAAAAATCGTTTAACTATTTAGTTGTAGTAGCATATACAGATTCATTAATTGTCCCATTAACAAAGTTTAGCGCTCTAAATATTTATCCGTATTGCAATCAGCTTCCTTAAAATATAGTAACGCAGTTAAAAACATAAAATAAGACTAGTGACAAAGTTCACAAAATATGCTTTAGTTTTTACAAGTTACAAAAGCACGTATTCCAAACACGCTACGATTTTAAAAGATTACTAAATAACTTGTACAAACTTTAAGATAAATCTTATGTTTTGAAATATCGCATTTGTTAATATAACTATATTTCTCATTTTTAGGTACTCTCCCCTTTTATTTTTCTGTATTCATAACTTGACGACAGGTGTTTCTTTTATGGTATTCATGGAATTCTTATCGGAAATCCCCAATTTATAAATATTGAAGCACCACATTAAAAATGTACGTATGTATAAAATCATACACTACAGGATTTTATCATCAATTCTGCACTTCGTTCAAATGTAAAATTTAGCTTGGATGTTAATGCACGGATATCCATTCTATTGTGGTTCTAAAAATATTTGAATTCTTTAAAAATGGTTACATTATTTTTTTATGAGTTGCTAATAAAGATGTTTATTACTTGAATTCGTCGTGACTTTTTTCATTGAAGAGTAGTATTCAAAAATATAATTTACTTTGAAGCATGTGAATCATAAGGTATACAACTATGAGCTAAATTATATTAAGTAATTTTATTTCAGTAATGTTTGTCCAAAGTATTAGTTATGAAAAAATGTTTTTAGTGAAGCCCTACTAAAGTAATAAAATGAAACGGCATTCTCAGCCATAAAATGTGATCAGCAAGCCATAAAAGTAATCAACACCAAAATTCTTCATCACCATAATTTACTTTATATCTACTAGTATTATAGATGTGTTAACATCTACTAGTATTATAAAATGAATTTGAAAAACTTGTATTGAATGAATATATTTATATGTACTTTACTGAAATGAATTTACAAATCACTAAAAAATTATCAGATAAAGTATAACACAAACTACAAACTTATTTTACTTTCTAAATTATGTGTTAAGAAAACAGAAAAAAGTATAAAGTGTCTTTATCTAACATCAACCAATGTTTTCCACTACTGGTTTAGACTAATGCTACCATTAAACGAATTTAATGACTTTTCGATGTTATATTCTTTCATAAATAACGATACCTACTTCTGTATTACGAGCTGACCAAATGACATTTTCCTGACTGCATTAGTATACGTTTCCTTCCAACAAATAATAAAATGAGTCTCCTGAAAAGATTGTCACGTGATTCTCTACTTAGAGCAAGTTCTTTGAGATTCATTCGCTTATCTCTTCTATCTTAATTCTAAGTTTCGATGCTTCAACAAAACATCAATTCTTCTCTCATTTGACATTTTCTTTTAAATAATTATATCTTAGATTCGTTTTCAACGATTCGAACTTACAGGATAAATAATTAATATTATAAGGAATATCATTTGATACGTAAGGATAGGGGAGAAAGTACATTAAATAAATAACGATTATTTCAAACAAACTCAGCTTGTATTGCTCAGTAGAGAAAATATTAGATTTCTTCAGTTTCTTAACATTCAAATCTAACCTAGATGTTTTAATTAGTTTCAGGAAATGTGAATTAATGTTATATTGAGAATAATAATATATTGATATCAATATAATATGGATAATAAAATTATATTGATAATAACATTATTTTGATAATAAAACGACACTGACAATAATATAATATTAAAATAATATAATATTTATAGTAATATGATATTGATAATATTAGGATATTGATAATAATATAATATTGATAACAAAAATTATATTGATAATTATAACATATCGAGAAAAATATCATATTCATAACAATATCATATTGATAGCAATATCATATTGATTTAATATCATATGAATAAAATTATCACATTGGTAATAATATTATATTGAGAATAATATCATCTTGATAATAATATTATATTGAGAATAATATCATCTTGATAATAATATTATATTGAGAATAATATATTATCTTGATAATATTATCATATTCATAATAATATCATATTGATAACAATATTACATTGATAATAATATTATATTGATAATACTATCGTATTGATATTAATTTCATATTCATAATAATATTATGTTCATAATAATATCATATCAATAACAATACCAATAATAATATCATATTGATAATACCATTATAATGATAATAATATTATATTCATTATATAATATTTTATTGATAATAATATCATATTGATAACAATATTATATTGATAATCATATTATATTGATAATAATATCATACTGATAATAATATCATGTTCATAATAATATTATGCTCATAATAATATCATATTGATAAAGATATTATTATATTGAGAATAATATTATATTGATTATAACATCATACTGATAGAACTATTATATTTATACTTATATTAAATTGATGATAATATCATATTCATAAGAATATCTTATTAATAATAATAATACATTAATAATAATATCATACTAATAGCTGTATTATATTGTTAATAATATCATTTTGATATAATAAAATATTGATAATAATATCATTTTGATATAATAATATATTGATAATAATATTACATTGAAAATAATATGATATTGATAGTAATATTATATTAATAATATGATCATATTTATAGTAATATCATATTGATAATAATATCATATCGATAATAATGTTACTTTGATAAAAATATCATATTGATAACAATATTTTATTAATAATTATATCATATTGATAGTAATAATATATTTATAATAATATCATGTTGATAATAATATTACATTAATAACTATATCATATTGATACCAATATCATATTACAATATTATATTTAGAATAATATCATATTGATAATGATATTATACTGTTAATAATATTATATTGATAGTAATATCATATTGATGATAATAATATGATATTGATAATAACATTATATTGATATTAATATTGTATTCATAATAATATTGTATGGATAACTACATCATATTGTTAACAATATATTTTTGATATTAATATCATATTGATTCCAATATTATATTGATAATAATATTATATTGATAATAATATCATATTTTTAATAATATCATATTGATAACAATATTATATTGGTTATAATATTATATTGATATTAATATTATATTGATATTAATATTATATTGATAATAATATCATATTGACAACAATATTATATTGAGAATATTATCATATTTGTTAGAATATTATATTGAGAATAATATTATATTGATAATAATATCATATTGATGATCATATTATATTGACAATAATATCATATTTATAATAATATTATATTGATAATAGGATTATATTGATAACCATATCATATTGATACCAATATCATTATATTTAGAATAATATCATATTGATAACAATATTATATTGCTAATAATATTATATTGATAATAATATCTTATTGATAATTATATTATATTGATAATAATATTAAATTGATAATAATATTATATTTATAATAATATCATATTGATAATAATATCATCTTGATAACAATATATGATATTGGTGATAACATTATTTTTATATTAATATTATATTGCTAATAATATTATATTGAGAATAATATCATATTGATAATAATGTTATATTGAGAATAACATTATATTGATAATAATATCACTTTGATAATAATATTATATTGATATTGAAATAATATTGAAATTAATATTGTATTCATAATAATATCACTTTGATAATAATATTATATTGATATTGAAATAATATTGAAATTAATATTGTATTCATAATATTATCATATAGATACTAATATCATATTGATAACAGTAATATATATATATATATATATATATATATATATATGATATTGATAACAATCTTATATTGATAATAATATTATATTGATAATATTGATATCGAACCCATTATGGTGGTGAGTTGAATGTAAGTCGTAATAGTCTAACACAACGGTCTTTTTGTAAAGGTCCGGAATCGATCCCTCTGAGAAAGTTCCGAGGCGTACATAAATGAAAATAATTTCAGTCGAACATAATGGAGGCACGCACAAGCAATTGGAATTGCAAATAAAAAGAGAGAAGTAGGTAAGTATTTAACTTGATATCCCACCGGTGAAGACAAAAGTCTAATGGTGAAGATCTGGGATCAATCCTAAAGGGAAAGATCTGAGAACAACATCACGCAATTTTTAACCAAGGTCATATAATGAGGACAACAATGTCAACATCTGAGCTACCATCCCCTCCCTTCAAATTCCACACCATACCAATTACAGGTCATGCAAACATACTCTTCACCAGTCACCACGTACACGACGGTGTTCGGCTGAATCGGGCTTCAAACTCGTAAGTATCTGGTTGCTAATCCATGACTGTCAGCTGGCTCCTTAGGCTATCAACTCCTTCAAGAATTTCATTTCAATAATTAAATAAAGGGCGCCTTTGAAATATAATTATTTGTAAAAATAATTTTCTTCCACTCGATATTCATTTAACATCCAATAGCTTATAAAATAGTGTATTTTAATATGTTTTATATGAATAATCATATCAAAGTTTTTTAGAACAATCTAGAATTTTAAAATGAACTTTTTTGGCACTTTTAACCCCCGGCAAGACGAGCGCCTCATGAGGGAACGTTAGGACGCGCGGGGGTCATAGAATGACCCCAAACAGAAATGCATTCCTACGCTGTTAAAAACATATATTTTTTGGCGGAATCATAATGCTTTTGACTTTAAGACATAAAGAATGTTTTACTTTAAAAAACAAAATTATATTATTTTTTTTATGAGAAATAATAGATAAAATTTTATCATATTTTCTTCTTACGCAATTGGTACACTCTATATCACGTCCATGCAAACACGAATTTTAATGATATTTAATTTAAAATAATAGATGTATATACATACCAATTTTATATATTTTATATTCCATAACATATGGAATATATATTTCTAATGGAAATTATGTGTTCCTTGCAAAAAACATTTTTACACAAATTGCAAGTTCCAGTAGTTTTTATATCATTGTTTCTTCCCTTTGAAACTAATGATTTAAAACTAATGCTGCGTCTTGCTGGAATCCTAAGATAGATGAATGAGTTTCTCTTCCTTTACATATTTTACATTCAGCAGGGATTTGCCTCTTATCTT
Organism: Metellina segmentata; assembly: GCA_947359465.1. Classification (NCBI taxonomy): domain Eukaryota; kingdom Metazoa; phylum Arthropoda; class Arachnida; order Araneae; family Tetragnathidae; genus Metellina; species Metellina segmentata. Next base: position 32,127,742 of record OX375878.1, on the reverse strand, counting down.
CCCGCATTGTTCCGATGAGTGTAATATTTTCTGAAAGTAGACCTTTCGCAAGGTCGTAATTGGTGTACCAATTGTCAACGGTGAGGTTTCGACAAGATTTGTAGGAAGGTTTCATAAACCTTTTTATTATATTGCCTGCTGAGTTTGAGACTTTATAGGGTCCCTCTGGTTTGACATACAACGTACACTTCCATATTACTTGCGTAAAATGTCAGTGAATCCATTGCATCAAATAATTTGATGTCATATTTTGTGTGTTCCTTTGGCATATGTTGGCAAAAACCACAACGACCGCGAAAAGGTTCTGATTTTTCGTCAATAGTAACATATTCACCCAGTGTATAATGTTTCTGACAGTTCATTACAAAAAAATAACTAAAGTCCCTTATAGCAGCAAGTTTATCAAACAACTGCCTCTGCGTTCTGTCATTCATGTTGTCAAATCTTATGCAACGGAGAAGAAACAAAAAAACGTTTATTAGACATTGTAATGCTGAAAATGTTGACGAACTATCCGTATCAGCCACGCGAAGTAACTGATCTGTAGAGCAAACGTGAAGACCCGCGGGGTCATTCCATGACCCCAGTAACTGACCAAACCTGGAATTGGGAACGAAAAATTCCTGAAATACTATTAAATAGTCACAAAAGGCAGATGAGGGTGACAAACTCAGCTACTGATAAGAAAGGAATGAACACGTGGCTAGTTTTCTAGGAATCGGGGTTGAGCAAGGGCTTGGGGTCATAAAATGACCCCCTCGCGTCCTGCCGGGTTAAGTAAGAAATGGCTATGTAACATTTCATTTCATTAATAGTTGTATTTTTCTCGTTTTACTCGTTTAACGCGTTTTTAATTAAACACGTTTCGTATAAATTGTATCGTTGAATATGGTTTCAAAATTTAAAGAATGTTAAAGAAAATAATAATACTATTCAGAAACAATTGGAAATTTAAATTTGTAGACAGTTGACATGCTTCCAACAACTACTTTGTTGAACTATGTTTTATGGATGAGTAAAAATATCGTTAGTTCTTTCAGGTATTCAAAATTTATTCAACAGAAAGATGTACAGAATTTATTCAGAATTTTTTTCAAAATGTTTGGAAAAAATATTCTAAGATGTCAGGTATTGTAAAAATTTAAATATGAGGTAGGAAATAATATTTCAAAATATAAATTTATATATGGTCGGGTGCAAAATTTTTCAAAGCCGAGGTTATTTTAATTTTACCTTTACATGAAGTGTTCTTTAAAAGAAACTTAGTTTAATGGATTTAGATTCGGAAACGTGATTAAAAGTATGTCATTGAACACTAATTTAATTTGGATCTATCAGTATAGTTTTCTTATTTTCCAAATGGATCTAATTTTTCTTTCTAACACAACGAGCATTTTGCATTTGGATACTGGATTTTCTGCCAAACTTAATTAAAATTACTCTAAAAGCTTAAGCGTGATGTAAGAGACAACCTATATACAAAAGATTCCATCAAAAGGTGCTGAAAAAAGTTGTTTTTGAGAACAATTGCACTCTAAAAAGAACATTACGTCCTCACAAAAGAAGTTTTCTTGATTCTATTAAAGTACTTAAGACTTATAATGAATGGAAGAAAGACTTTACAGAAGCACACAGAGTAGGATTCCATTACATAAAACTAATAGATTTAGAGAAATTTTTTCAAGATTGTGTTTGATATAAAAAATGATTCGAATAAAAAAAGAATAATTGTTAACATAAAATTAAATTAAAAGAAAATTCAAAAATATTTTAAATTGCTTTTTTAAAATTATCCAAGACAAAAGTCGAACTCATTTAAAAATCAGCTAAAAATTTACAAAAAAAGGTTGCTTTTACAGTTATTCTATCATGTTAATTAGCTTAATTTCTCTGTTAAGACATTTTTTGCTTTTTCTCTTACATCGGATGAGTTTAATCAATATTTCAACAATACTAATTACATCAGAAAGGTTTAAATTGATTCACGTCCAAATCTAATTAAAGAATAGCAGGTAATTAATCTTACTTTTTAGAATTATATCCATTTCAAATCTTAATTGAACTCAGCTATCGCTAATCCAAAACAAAAGTATATTTAATTTTTATTATTTTTTTCTATTTATCTTCTGTCTACCTTTTATGATAAATTAGAGTTTAATGGAAAATAATTATCTTACAAGCTTCATCATCACTGTTTTATTTCATAGGAGAGATTTCACTTAATTTAATATACTATGTACAGTTATTTTCTAGTATAATACGTATCATGCTTTTATAACCTAAGGCATGCCATCATATAAATTGATGTTTTTCAGAGTGAAATTTTGATTGATACTAAAGAACTTCCAAAAACTATTTTAAAGTTTCTAAACATTTTAAGCAATTTTTCATGTATAACCATTAATCAGAAAATTATAGTGTAGTGAAAATTCTTACCCCAATTCATTAATTAAAAATGTTCGTCCTTATACAGTCACATGAAAAATTTGGGTCACCGAATTTACAATTCGATAATGCATCAGTTTACCTTTTAAGAGAATGACATTGTTAGTATTTCTATTCAGTGTTCAATATTTCTGGACCTTCAGTAACAAACATTATTTATTTTTTGGCTTGGTATTGCTTTTGTATGCAATTATTGTTATACAGTGACTTTCATTGAAAATGCAACACCAAGCTCGAGTTCTATCTATCGAAAATATTGCAGTCGGGTAGTTTGTCAAGAAAGACAAAAATAATTTTGAGTCTCAGCTAATTATGAGCAAATAATGTGCGCACGTAACACGTATGGACATGTGATTGAGAAGAAATTATAGGTCTCATAAAGCAAATCCTAAAAAATACTGATTTATATTGGCATTGATTTATTTTATGGATTGGTCCCAAACCGTTGCCAATAGCCTAATGTATTTATCCAGTAAGATGCAAATTAAACTACCGACCTAGGTCAATTAGTATTGCTCTCCTAGTACTAAACATGCCTTGTCATAAAACGAGTCTTTACGAACAGTTGACAGAGTTGGATAGAGAAATTATTATTGAATTGAAATAAGGTTAATTGTTGTACAGGGATTTTATTGCAAGCGTTAAGAAAATCACTAGTACAACTATGTGTTATGGGATATAATAGCCAGGAGACGGTTCTATAGATAGTTTTTAGGTATCTGGAACACACATATGGCTACTTCAGAAGGATAATGTGTGCCTTTCTACACATTGCAGTGACAAATGATAGTTACATCAACAACGGTAGTGCTACAACGGATAATGATGAGGCATCAGGCGTTTTGTGCAAGTACTATTCACTGACGATTCCTGCAGCAAGACCTCGTAGCTCTTTCTACTTCACTTCCTTCAATTGTTGCAGTCGAGAAGACACAGGAACACTGAATGTGGACAAATCCTGTTTCGTGACAACTAATTCCATACCCGTGACTCATGACAATTGGATCCTTGTCTAAAGACATTTGTTCAAATTATTCGACGTTTCTTCTGTGGCCAACCCGTACCACTTCTTATTAGGCACCCTCTGTCGACCGATTTATTGTCAATACGTGTGGACTATGACTGCACGATCTGTACGTCATCACCCGCAACTACAACTGGCAAATTGTGTTTGCAGACGGTCAAGCAAAACCTTTATTAGTTCAAGTCACGCTTTTTTGCAAGCCTTTATAACAGCTAATGTAAACACACAAATTACATACTCTAGCATGAACCTTTTAATTTATATTACTATAATCTCAATCATTAAAAGCATTGTACAGCATTTCATCGCTGAAATGAATCATATTGTTGTAAATCAAACGTTGTAGGCGTTGCATTTTGTATGAACAGCCGTGTTTTTGATAAATAGTAGTTATATATAAAATTATTGATAATAGTAGTTATATAGAACTCGCAAATTTCACCAAATGAAATCAGTAAGTATTTGTATGCATATATATGTTAAAACAAAAAGAAAACGCGTATGACTTAAAGCGTTGCATTACTTTTCATGCAAATATTCTTTCATACTGAAAAACCCAACATAAATATATGTAATCTTATTTTAAATAATGATTCAAACCAACAATAGTTCAAACCAACAACACAAAGATGTATTTTATATGAAATGCAAACTGATAGTCTACTTTAAATACATATATTATACTTATAAAGAGGCAAACTAGTGGTCAAAAGCAAATACACTGTGGATTATGATTTGATATTTACTCTATAAGAACCTAATACTTTTCACATAATCTTTTATAGGAAACCTAAGAATTATTTATTTCCATAATACAAAGTTCAAAAATTGAAAAAGAAAAAAACATTAATGCATACCGTGGTTCCGAGATTAAAGGTTCGATAAAAAATCCAAAACCAGCGTTTCGTTTATGTGCTATAGTAGCAAAAGAAAACAGCGAGCAGCATAAAAATTTTAAGAGGCTTTGCAAAGTCCTGCCAGCAGATGAAAAGTCAAGAACAAAGAAATTCTATATGTATTCTTGTTTATATTTACCAGGAATAAGAGGAAACAGTTCATATAAGACACGAAACGGGCAGCTTTAAAAAAACTCTTTGTTTATCACGCTCCAAAAACTCGTTCTCTATAAACGTCAAAATATATGAAACGAGTGGTCTCCAGTACTTTCTTTTTAACTCGTTTTTTTACGGATAAAACACGATCTGATATTTGGAGTGAGTTGTTTGTGTGGCTCATACAACTTGGATAAATCACATTGGACACGCGAAGCTTAAGCTGCTTTTTCTGTATTTAATATTACAGCCTCCACAAAATAACTACAAAACGGCATGTTTTTTTATTGCTTTATTCGTCATGGGTGTTTGGAATTTTTCATTTGCTTTCCACAACTCATGTGTTCGTTTCACACCAGTAATGACCGTCATTGTATGATGGGATGGAATCGTATTATTTAAACTTTGTTAAACCAGCTAAGCTTGCATTTCTGTTACCTCCAACCAACTATCATCGACTCCATGGAAATTGTATGTGCACAAATCTGTGAAAATGAAACAAGCATCTCTTCAAATAAAAATAGACAATAAATTTCAAATGCGGAAGTTATCGCATACCGATATTGAAGAAGATAAGCTATTTTCAAATGTGTAAAGGATGTTTATCACGAAGGCATCAATTGTCCTCTACATAACAATGCTATGGCATTGTGAGAAACTGTTGCGTTGTACCTTTATGAAGGGTCCATTGCAGAGCATTTGCTCATTCCATTGTGTCATCGGAATGCCGAATGTATTTTGACTTTTTATTGTTTGGCACCAATTTGCTGTACATCCACCATGCTCATTACAACGACTTGAGAAGAACAGGTGGTGATAGTCCAGATTATCTGATTGGTTTTTAACTTTTATTGTTGGGTGTTTCTAGACTGTGGCAGAACACGTCGAGGACCAAGTTAGAAACGGTCAAAGAGAGAGAGAGAGAAGCAGCGGGTGTTCGCATGGCTCATCGCGCTTGACTAGCAATACATACTTTAAAGTATTGGAGTAATGATGTTAATGTAATTATGCTCATGAGATTATGTTAATTCTGCATATTTTTCTTAATGTTTTCGGAGCTTAAATATATGTTGGTTGTCTTCTCTTTGTGTACGATTCGTACTGTTTTCACGCTACCATTTTGGGGCGGGGACGCCACAATGATCAAGTTGTTGGTAAGCGGATTGGTGTCTGTCTTAAAAGTTGTGTCTGTTGGTTAATTTGTTTTTTTTTTTTCGGTTTTATGTTACAAGGGTCATATTTGGCCATGCTAAGCCAGACAGAAGACATACAAGATAGAGTAATAGACATAGACACAATGAAAGTTTTAATAACACAGAAGAGAGAAATACACCCAAGGAGGAATGCACCTGCCATGAATCGAATCTGCTTCGCTCACAATTCGAAGGTTGATAGAACAGTGGGCGTACCCACTGATCCACGATATCCGCTTGTGGCCCACACACTCGGGTTTTATATATGCAACTTTAACGCTTGTTGAACGTAATTCAGCTTGAGTGCTTACAATCAAAATTTCCTGGAAGTAATTGTGAACAAGCTAACTTTTTGTTCCGTATTAAAGTTTCAGTCTTCGCTTATTTCTTCTTTACTGATTTAAAGGTTGTTGTGACCAGAATTTTGCTTTGATATTTTACATTGACTTGTGATTTATGTAATTATTTTGATTTTTCGGATAACTTAATTGAAGAAAACATACAATAAAAGATTATCCAGCAATGAACTTGAAAATTGATTCTTTTAAAATCAGAGAAAAATCGTAATTTTGAAACACGATCAGGTTACGAGATCAACATTTAAGTTCAAAAAGCAATAAAGAAAGGTTACCTTGAACTCGAATCGAAAGTACAGTGATAACTCGTGTTGAACGTGTGAATGGAAACGGAGAGGCATTGTTGGTACTTTCTTTATTTTGGGCTTGCTTTTTGTTGCGAGACTTCCAAGTTAAAACTAAAACTGTGTTTGCTTAAAAAGTGAAGCTGGTGTAGAGGATTTAAAATAACCGGTTCGTCTTGAAGTGTTTTCTGAATGCTTTTTCGTGTGTCTTGGAGAGGGCTCGCTGGTGATTGCTTTGTATAAAACTTAGCCTTTATCCAACAGGTCGCTTTTCAAGTAGTCGTTCCCCTGTAACAGTATTACCACTTTCAATTAAGGTAGATTATAGCTGTAAGTTCTGTAGTTTCGACTGTAGGTTCCTATATATATTCCCTTTCGTCTACAACGATGTCATATACCCCAGCTCTATTCCAAATTATCAAGTTTGACACAATAGGAAACAGTAGAACGACAGGCTTTTATATTTCGTTATTTTATTATTAACGAATATGAAGAGTGCGCGAAATGTCCATGACACATTTCAAAATTAAACATAGAGTTAACCAATGACAGTTTGGTTTTTACATAATTTATTTACATAACATCAAGTAGTTTATTTAGGCATACAAAAATTATTTACACATAAATGGAAAATTATTTACACATCATTGACACTGTAGATGGCACCGAAAAACAATTTAAAAGTTGTACACACCAAATTACAATGCATATTATAATTTATTATGGCATTTTTGTCTCTACGTACTACCATATTACAATGTGGGCGGTAATGGGCAACAATGTGGGCCTTTGTGGCTCAAGCCATATCAAACCGATACACAATTTCAATCCAAGTATTTTCTAACATGGATTGCGGAATAAGTTTTGATTACTTGCGTGATTCGTGTCTTTAATTTTTCAAGTAATTGAACTATTTTGTATGCCAAAAAAATAACTTGATGCCATTTTAAGCTATTTAGTGAAAGCCACACACTCCGTATGGTAGTTAATTGATATTATATTAAATTTCCGACCTTCCTGGACCTTTTGCCCATCCTGTACATCTAAACACATTTTAAAATGTTGTATGTAGGTTTTAACTACATATTTTATGAATCCAGCTTTCTCAAATTACCAAAACTGTCCTAATAAAAACCAATATACCACGCAACATCTCGTATTTTTTGACACTTTAACATTTCAACAAAAATAGTCCTTTTTATACCTCTGAACATCACAATATTTCTTTGTAGTGCATTATGCGTTTGCCACACAAACCACATGAAATCTAAATAACCACATCTATTTTTTGCAAGAATCGTAGAAATGGTTTTAGTGATCAAGGAAGTCAACACTTGTTAGAATTCATGCAGAGAAGAAATACTAAAGGATAAATGCGTGTGAAAACCTTGAAAGGGTTAATTTATCCTGTACAAGTTACAACTATCTGCTTAGACTACAGCTTTCATGCTATTAGTGCTGTCACAATACAACATGACAGTGGAATTCCCCAGATCTCGTATTTTGAAAATTTAACGTTTCAACAAATATAATCCCATTTAATATATTCAACAAAGGCTTCAACTATCTGTCATAGACCCGAGATCCCTTTCATATTACCAAGTCTGTCACAATAAGAAACGACAGAGCAACACTCTAGATCTCGTATTTTGACATCTTACAGAATTGTCCAATTGCTTTTCTTCCTCTCAGGAAATACAAAACGAAAGTCTATCTGCTTGTTCATGTTCTGTCCTTGCCAAGTTGAAGTGGTGAGAAATACACACTCCTTTATCCAACCGCTTTCTGGGGGTGGTCTCGGCGGTACAACATGTGTCAACCCCAATTCAAATCCCCTGGTCGTAAAGAAGGCCAACCTGTCACTGAACTCTTTTTATCCTCCAAAGGCCTTTCGGGGGCTTACATGGTAAAGACCGAAAAAGTTACAGCTCAGTTGCTCCGGGGAGAATTTTTTTTTCGTGTGTGGGCTGTCTATATATGTCTATACTTTCGAACCATAGGGTTTTGTTGGGAAAATAAATATTTGCAAAAAGGTCTGATGTAATAGGAGTTAAAACTTTTCGGTTCATGAGACGAGGAGGAAATTTAATGGTATTTGGAGATAGTCTTTAGGGATAAAGTAGAATGGATTGAAATGAAACGATTACTTGACAGTTCCAGAATTTACAATGACCAAGATTTTGCAGTATTGTCTATTTCAAAACATTTTTTCTTCATTCTTGAATAACTATTGAATTGTTTTTAAATTAAAGAAATAATGACTTTTCTTTTAATTTATAATTTTTATTTGTTCTGTAAATGTTAGCAATAATATAACCCATAACTTAAAATTATCCGAGAAAAGGATCCATGCGTATATATATATATAACCCATTTTCTTACTCATTAGTCGTGTGATTTCATGGAATTTGTGTGTAGTGTATTATTGCATTTACCACATATCACAAATAATGAGTAAATAACTCCATACATTGGTTTAAATTAGCCAAGGAAAGACGCTATTAGTCCATGAAGGTAAAACTGGTGTGAAATACATACAAGGAAGAAGGTAAGTTTCAAAATGGATATTTTTTTGTACATCCTCCAGAGGGTTGTATATAATAATTAATTGGAAATGAATGTAATTAATGCTACTCTATAATCGTATTAATTTAGCATAAGTATGTTGATGTTTAATATCCATATTGTTATTTGGAACATTCGTTAGTAAAGCCATCCCCCTAATAAACCTTTCAATTAAAAAATACCTTTAAAAGGTTTATAAAAACTACTGTCAAAACCTAATAGGGTATTGAGTAAGTAAACTAAAACTGACATGCAATAACATAAATACACTGTTAGTAATTTTACTTTTTTAATACTGAAATCAAATCAGCCACTCCACGTTAACTAACTATAAAGGTAGCGGAATTCATTCAATCTTTTCTCTCTCACATATATATTTATTACCTTGGATTAATAAAGAAATTATATATATATATATATATATATATATATATATATATATATATATATATATATATATATATCATCGTCAGTTAGGAGTCTTATCCATACAACAGAACATGATGTTTTCTACGTACATGTGCAGAAAAACGGTAAGAAATTGTTCAGATACTTCCCAAACACCATTAAAAGGAAACATGAAAAACAAAACATTGAAATTAAAAGAAAACTAAGAAACCAGGAACAGCAGTCGGGAGATCGTATTTTCCTCTGAGTCGTTGGGTTAGGGTTTTGTTGAACGAAGTGGTTAGAGGCATTTAATGCTATCTACTGGATTGGTGTTACCGGTCTACCGACTGTTGTTTCTGATTTCATTTCAGCTATCATATTTTATTGTTTTGCTTTATATATTTGCTTTTAATGGTGTTTGGTGAAGTATATGAGCAATTTCTTAAATTTTGCGATTCATATACCTAGAAAACATCATATTGTGTTGCATAGGTCCCTGATGACGCCCTGATCCACCAGATCCACCAACACTTTCATTTTCAATAAATTACGTTTTGGTTTTTATTTTTTAAATTTCCTCTCGTTTTAGAAATTAAATTGTTTACCATGTTATGTCTGCAGCTTTCAGAACACTTGCATGGTAAGTTTTAACTTTTGATTTCACTTTTGTTTTCTGTTTGAATACCCCTGCTCCTTATTTTGTTCTTTCGTTTAATTTGCGATCGTAATAATTTAAATAAATAAATAAATATAAATATATATTATATTACGTCTATGTCTGTATACACTGTCGGCATTATGTCTTTATAAGGTATTTTTTCTATCCATTTAATTAAGAATAAATTAAAAAGTTAAAGGCTCCGGATTAAATTAAAATCACTTGTTCTTAATTATTCAACTAAGTCATTTGCTCTCTTTCTCATTAAAACACACACGCAAGGCAAATATTCAATACTCACTTCCAAGTATTGGTGTCTCATTCTCTGAAAAGAAAGAAGAAAAAGATAGGCTGAATTAAAAACAAATTTTTCGGATATTTATCAAACAGCAGGAAGTAAGTTTTTTCTTCATTTCCGCATCGTAATAACACGGGTTGACGTAACTGGAAGGCATAAACTCAGCTCCGGATTCTGCTCTTAAAATCACGCATAAATGTCTGGAAGACATGTAAAGAAAAAAGTTAAGAAAAAAGATAATAAAAGCAGAAGAAAAAAAAAACCGCCTCTGTGGAAAAAATTCGAAAAACCGCCCAGAACTTCCACAATAAAGGACATATTTTCACGCATAAATAAAAGAAGTACGTACGAGCCTGGATGATGATGACGGTTACTGATGCTGATGATGATAAAGGCAGACGGTTTCGAAAAGGGTTCTCCAAGTGAGTCGGCTACCACTTTATATCGATTTTTCCCCTTGTGGTTTTTAGTTTGGGGGAACGGGGGACGATATCGGAGTAATAGAATGGGGGTTAGGCCTACTTCGTATTCATGCACTTCCGAAGAAAATGAAATAGAGTAAAGTAAGACGAATTGAAGAGATTATTTGAATAACGTATTCAACAGCGTGAGAAACAGGGGAGAATGGCCGAATTTCTCTGGAAGATGTCCACAATTTTAGCTTGGTATCGTTTAACCTGATGCTTGAGTTTTGTATGAAAATGTAAAAATGATTCTATATTCTCTATGAATGTTAACTCTATGAGCGGTACGAGATTTCATCTATAATTGTTGTATCTTTGCATCCGGGAATTTGGAAAGATTCTATAGGTCCTTTCCTACAAATAGAATTGCTTGGAAAAATTAAATTGATCCATTACTTTAAATAGAGTCACTGAGGAATAGTTTAATAATCCCCCCATCAAAATAGTCTTTGAAATAATATAATTGTTCTTCCCTTAAGAATATATTTCCGAAACATTCATTGGTACTTTCTTTAGCATATAATTCTTAGAAATGACTCTATTGGTGTTTTCTTTAGAATAGAACTTTTTGTAAATATTCATTTGGTCAATATGATTTACGATGGCTGAAAGTCAAACAGGAAAACCTGAAGGTCCCAAGATGGAGTTATTGTTAAGAATTTTTAATGGTTAATCGTCCACGAAACATCAGTAGAGCTACATGGTAAAATAATAACACACTACTACTCACCTCATTTTGATGTTAGAAAACTTTGTCGAAATTATTAATTTTCTCAGTATTTCATGCTTGGAATGGTTTCTAATATTGCCTAAAAAACCAACTTACGTTGTGTAACCAGCAGAAGAAAGCATGGAAATAGTAGCACTTGCTGAATCTAAACATTTTCATTGCCACAGGAAACGCAATTAGTAAGCGGTAATGAGAAAACGAAAATGTAATTTGTTTACTCTTTCCTACAACAATTATGTACATCCGAAGGAAATCATTGAAGCATCAAATCTAGAATGATTGTGTTTGGAGCTAACTAGTATTCAGAGGGAAAGTATTTAAATCTCTTGTTAGTTTTCACTAGTAAGATCATAGACCATACCTATTTCGTATGCTGACTTTAATAGTATAATAGTTGAGTGATGTAAACATACATTTATTTCAAACAATGTTTCTTCAGACAATTTTTATTTAAAACAGTTTCCATTCAAACAAGTCTTATTTCAAACAATTTTTCTTCGAACAATTTTTCTTCAAATAATTTTTATTTCAAACAATTTTTGTATGAAACTTTTTTTGTTTCAAACAATTTTTGTTTCAAACAATTTTTTTAAAACTAATTTTCATTTCAAACAATTTTTCTACTTACAATTTTTAATCCAAACAAGTTTTACTGTTGCACCTTATTTGTTTCTTAATGAAGAATTAAAAAACCGTTGTTTTAAGAATTTGAAGAATCTAAGTAAGTAAAGTAATAGAGTAATTAACAATGCTATACGTTCTATTCCATACACTTAACAAAAACAATAACACATCTTACATTAAAAAATTTTTTTTCAGTATTTTTATAATACACAGAGCATAAAAAGTTATTAATGCATTAACCTAGAAGGTGGTTGACTATATTTTGTTCATTAGTTTAGTAATTTCAGTAACAAAAATGGTCCATTTCTTATTTGTAGACAGGAAATATTTGTTACTGATACATTAAGTAACAAAGATATATATTTGATTATACATAGCATAGGTGTTTAAACAGAGGAATTAAAAAAAAAAGTTCAGGAACGCAGACTAGAATTAAGAGATTTTTGCGGCATCCGCACTTTTAGAGCAAGACGAATTAATATTACATTACTACGTCTGTTCAATAATGGACAGTAAGTGAACATTTTTCTTAGCCTTACCTTTAGAGTTTGTAAATAATTGTACAATCATGATTTTACAATAGGTAGTAGTGATTTCACAATAGGTAGTGACGTAAATAGAACGTCAACAATGTACGCTTTGTTGTGTTGATGAAGCCGTGCTGTCACACAGCGCCTTTTGCATTTCCTGATGAATCTTGCGGATATACAACGAAATGTTAATGCCACTAATTTTATTGTCACCTACCTCATTTTAAAGTTTGTACAAGATGTTTCAAAACAGCCTGTGTATTTTACTTTAATATTTATAGATTCATATGTGAGCAGTTAATTCACGTTTCACTGGAGTAATACAACTGGCTGTTGGTGAAGGTCCAGGATCAATACCGAAAAGAAAGATACAATTTTAATATTTATATATGTTTAAAACTATGTTTGTGTTATTTTTCACTTTCATTTTATTAATATCTAAGCCATGTAAACGATAGTGTCCAGTTTTTGATAAAGCAAAACGATGAAAAAATAATTACATAGGCCTTTTGTTTGTCATGTGCATAACAAAAACCATATTTTTGTGTCTTAATAAGTATACAATTATTTAATTAATTTTTCTAACATTATGTATATATTAAGAGATCAGTGTTAAAGAATTTTCAATAGTGTAATTCTATAATTATTTCAAAATATAGAACGTTTTAGTGCATCATTTCAACAAAAAATTATTTTATTAATGCTTCTAGAAATTTAATCGTCTAGAATTACGCTCGAACACTTTTATTTATTCTTCTGCATTACTTCGAAAAAAAAACTAAGGGCCAAGTTTTTAAGCACGTAATGCAATTAATTTAGAGGAATATTATATTTTTTCTGTATTTATTATAAGTAACGGTACAAAAATATGCATGCTTATTCGTTACGGATTTATTTATACGTCGAAACTGGCTTTTCTACGCATTGCAGCATCATTACGTAGAAAAAAAGAATTTTAGCGATTGCGAATGTCGTAATAAAAACGGTAAAATTCGAGTTTTTTTTTATGGTTTATTAAAATAATGTCATATTCTTCATTAAAAATTAAATTCCAAAGTGGCACAGATTCTTACACATGGCGAAATTTTGAAAATTGCCTAAAAACATGTAGGTATGTTTATACGTCTAATGAAAAGTTTTGAGGAATCACAAGATTGTTTGGTGCAATAAGTTTCATAAAGATGCTTTGAAGAATTTAAGTAGTTACAATTACATTGCACATATTGATGTGATTAGGAACTGGTTTTTTTTAATTCATCAAGTGAGTGTACAAAATACCTAAAGAAAATAAAGAGATACAATACATTTTTTTGGATCAAATTAGAAAGTTATTTGATATGTTTATACTTTAAATTTATTTTTGGAAGCAGTTATTTTTCGCTTTATCTACGCTGCTGTTTGTAAAAAATGCAACACCAGAAAGGAATCATCCCAATGAAATGAAATTTGCAGCAAATGTTAATTATAGGATGTTATGAAAAGTAGTAAAGTTTCAGAGTCACCACGCATGCTTGGTGTCAGCAGCGCCCTCTGAACTGATGCTAAAAGCGTATAAATAGAGGGCTGTAGCGGGACGTTGAAAAAAGAGCATGACTATTTTTTAGTGGCGAACGTTTAGTGAGACCTAAGTATGCCTCCACGACGAAATTGGGTGAAATTTGAACAACTTACGGAGTTTGAACGGTGGAGAATCATCGGCCTTCGTAAAGGAGGATTTTCCTATCGCGCAATAGCAGATCGTGTGCAGCGGAACAGTTCCACAGTGATGCGAGTTTGGAAGCAGTGGACCGACGAGCACCGGAGAACTCGACGCGAGGGGACGACGGAAGGTGACGTCAGCGCGCGATCGATGATATACACCTGGTCAACATGGCCGTACAACTTCTTCCAGGCAGTTGGCAGCACTTTGGTCTACTGCTACTGGTGTACTAATTTCGGCTTCGTGGACTGCTTGAAAAGATTCCATTATACAGGACCCCCCTCACGCCAAACCATCGACTGCTGCGTCTGCAATGGGCTCATGAGCACAGAGCCAGGTGAGCTGATTGGTAACAAGTTGTCTTTTCTGACGAATCCCGCTTTAATTTGTGGAACCATGATGGCCGCATTCCTGTTAGACGCTATGCTGGTGAACTTTGACTTCCAGTGTGCGTTATCAAACGTCATAGTGGCCGAACACCCGGAGTTATGTTCTGGGGTGCAATTTCGTATCATGGACGATCTCAGCTGCTACGATTTGAGGGTAATTTGAATAGCAACAGGTACGTCCGTGAAGTGCTAAAGCCCGAAATCGTTCCCTTCCTCCAAGGCATCCCTGTAGCTATCTTTCAACAGAATAATGCACGCCCATATGTTGCAAGGAATGTTCGAGAATTATTTTCAGTCCAACACATGCAACTTCTTCCTTGTCCTGCTTATTCGCCGGATATGTCGTCTATTGAGCATGTGTGGGATTTGGTTGGTCGGCGTCTCGCTCGTGATACTCGTCCTACAGCTTCAAAAGACGAACTTTGGGTGCGCATACAAACAATATGGAATTCTCTTCCACAAGCAGCTATTCAACATCTGTTTCACTCCATGCCACGTCGTATAGCAGCACTTATTGCAGCGCGTGGTGGCTACACCAAATACTGATTTCAAATTCTTAATATTATTTTTCTTGCTTTGAAAATTTATTCATTTATTTGTACTAATACAAGCCGTTTGTGTATTAAATTTCATTTAATTCTGATGGCTCCTTCATGGTGCTGCATTTCTTAAAAACAGCAGTATATATAAATAAAAATGTGCGTTGAATATTTTTTTGTTATTTATCGGTGCTATGACATTCTAATGCGAAATCAGTGTTTTCCGCATTCGGTGTGCCTGCACTTCGTCAAAAAGGCTTTGTATATTTTCGTGAATATTTTCATACAGTTTGATTATTTACATTTCTTTAGTGACTGAATTTCAATGAGTCAGTCTGTCTTCTTGTTTTATCTCTACTTTTGTACTTGTGTTTTTGAAAGTATCGCATGCAATTTGTTCCATATAATTTCGAAATGATACTTAGTTTTTAAATGTAATATAGAATATGTTACCTTACTTTCCTTTATCAACATACTTTTACTCTAAAGTAACTGAATGACCATACTTATACCAACCTCAATTTGCCGATTTTGTAGTACCTGGAATGTATATAGAGCATTGCAATTACTCAGAATATTTTACAGGTACACCTGAAAAACAATAATTTTTGCTGTATCTTTTAATTAAAGAAATGTTCTGTAAAATGTAGCGTCTCCACAGAATACTCGCTTACGTTGAACTTGTGCACTAATATAATTTTCTGAGTTTTTCACTCAAAGTTAATTTCATATTTAAAAATTTAGTTCCATTTTTAGTTGTGGCAAATGTGCGAGCGATAGAAAATAATTATGAGTTGATATCTTTAAAATAATTGAGAGCTTTTTGTTTGTTTATGATCACATTGGCTGTAAATTTAGCAAATGTTAACCTTTTTAATACATTTTTGTTCCTGTTTATCACGCGAAATAACTCAACGCTGCTAAAACTGCTGAAAAACCTTTCCAAAAATTATTTTTTTGAATTAAAATTATTTTTTAACTTGAGTTTTATTAATATAAATAATTTCCAAATATTTTGGACCTTTGCTATAATAAAAATTAAATATTTAATTTTGTACCGTAAGGAGTTACAAATTAATTATTTGTTATTAAATATTTTGGACCTTTGCTATAATAAAAATTAAATATTTAATTTTGTACCGTAAGGAGTTACAAATTAATTATTTTGTGTCCAGTAATTATATTACGTGTGACTATGCTATGACGTGTATTCATTTACTAGACGGTATGTGTATACATGGACAGAATGTTTTCAAACAAATTACATACTTGATTAGTATACACACGTTGTTAGTAAGCACATGTTGTAAGTAAACACACGTGGTTGTATAGATATTTAAAAATAAATAACGTGAAACATATATCAATATTATTAACTTCTGAACCAAGACTAGTAGCTAATAAAATTTATTTAAAGTTTATTAATAAATTAACATAGGTTAGTTTTATTTTTTACACTCTTCATTTTTTGCATTTTTGTCATGTTTCATATCAAATTATTGGTTTTATTGAAAGCTGCATAGTAACACCAACATAGATAAATAACACCAACATTTTCATTCTAAACTGGTTCCTGATTTTTGTTCAAAACTGAATCAATGATTTGGAAAATGTGTTTTAAATTGTAGCGTGTGCTCAACGAAAACGAAACTCGTTTTTATTGGAAACGAGCTGATTTTCTTTCAAGATACAAAGAATTTTCACAAAGCAATTAGTAATAAATATCGTATGAAAATTATTTGTCCCTAAAGATTGGATAAGATATGAAAATGTCGTTTGAAAACTGCTAAAGTTCCACTTTTTCAAAAGTACTAATAATAGATATATTAATGCTTAAGTATTTTCAGTAAATTCGTATTTGTCTCAAATTAAGTTACGGCAGTTTTTAGAAAACGAACCTAAGGGCATTCATAATCTCCCACCAAAAATAAAACTCAAAATATACTTTTCAAGTAGTCATCTTAGTGTCACCTTTTTGATGTTTTGTCATTCAGCATGAGTGTGATGCATGTAAAATATATTACATGGATGGCTATGCGCAAATACGATTTGTGGCCAAAATAAGTTGAAAAATTATAACAACGTGGAGAAGTTAAACATTAGTTTATGATACTTGCATTTTTATACGAAAGAGAAAATGATTTTTCTGGTCAATTTTCAATCTACCATAAACCAATGCAACACAGTAAGGTCGGTTAACTCTGCTAGTTTTTTTATAAAATTTAAATTGGTTCCAGTACCGAGAATGAGTATCGGTAAATATGAATTTATCATTTTTACAAAATATGTGGCTATTAGTTTTCTTATCGTCAATGGAGTTTTATGGCACTGAAATAACTGACAGTTGGTTCATGAAACCGATACATATCTATGGAATATCAGCGTAATGATAACGCTTTGATCCCTGTAGTTTCCGCATGATTAGAATTATGCATGTTTCTTACCCTACTTGATTCAGACAATTTAGACGATGAGTTCTTGTACCATTAAAATGTGCGAGATGAGATAGTATTAAAATACAGATATTACCTGGATAGAGCCAGACAAGCAAGAACGTGCATCGAAAAGATTTGTTCAGGATTGAATTTCCAACATTTTGGAAAAACCTTTCTGTCGTGATAAAATGAAATTGATTGCAAATCAACATTTGTCAGTCTACAGATGCTAACCTGCTGACCCTCATCACATCGAGGTTCAACATTCTAACAATTATTCTATTGTTCTAATTCTTGTGAACTCTTAGCAACATAATAATTCATAACAAGCTATGGAAGTTTATTGGTCAACGAACTTCAGTCACGCTGGTAGTAAGAATCGGGAACATCAAAGTATGACCAATCAAGATTAAAAATACAGGAAACATCCTCAGCCATGTCGGTGGACAAAAGGTCGTCCATTATCAGGACAGTGTTGAGCCACGAAAGTAAAACAAGAATTCGAATAAGCTACTCTAGAAAAGTGTCGCTATAACTCACCTTTTAATTTTGAAATTTCTATGCATTTTTAATCCTCTGAGTGACATGGAATTTCCCGAGTGGGAATTGCCTTTATTTTCCCCCACAACACAAATTATAAGGACTAAATAACACCATGTATTGGCTGGAAGAATCCTAGAAGAAATTATAATGGTCAAAAGTGTTTACGTCATGCAACGAAAACTACAGGATGCATAATGGATGTATGGTTGTGAATTTTAGTAGGGGCAATATTTGTTAGTCAAGTTTGATATTGTTCCTATGGACGCTTCTTTTAAATAGCCTCTTTTGTTGCAATTATTTGATTTTTGCAAGGATTAAGCCGGAGCTGTAGCATATTTTTAATTCTGAACTCCATCTTATGCCTGTTCCTATGCTAATATGTGTTTGGTCCGATCACATGTATTTGTTGGAATAATTCTAAGCGAGATTCGTGTGGTCCAGAAATGGAAAGTAGTCATGAAGGTAAAACTACAGGATATATAATGGATATATGGTTGTGAAGTTTTATAAGGTGAATATTTGT
The DNA here is from genome assembly GCA_947359465.1 of Metellina segmentata. Taxonomy (NCBI): domain Eukaryota; kingdom Metazoa; phylum Arthropoda; class Arachnida; order Araneae; family Tetragnathidae; genus Metellina; species Metellina segmentata. Next base: position 32,109,001 of record OX375878.1, on the reverse strand, counting down.
TAGCCAAGTTTGGCATTGTTCCCATTGACGTTTCTTTTAAATAGCCCTTATCGTTTCAGATTATTTGACTTTTACAAGGATTAAGCTTGAGCTTTAGCCAATTTATCGTTCTGAACTCCATCTTATGCATGTTGCTATGGTAATCTATGTTTAGTCTCCCTAGCTACACGAGAATGCGAAACATTTCTTCTTGTTATCTCACCTTCAATCATCTCACTGATTGGTTGTGATTTTTTATATGGTCAATATGTGTTAGCTAAGTTTGGCATTGTTCCTATGGCTGCTTCTTTTAAATTACCCTTAACGTTGCAAATTATTTGACTTTTGCAAGGCTTAATCCGGAGCTATATCACATTTCTCTTTCTGAACTCCATCTTAAACCTGCCGCTATGTTAATATATGTTTGGTCCCCTTAGCTGCACGAACATACGATACATTTCTTCTTGTCATCTCACCGATCCTCTCCTTAAAGTGTTTGGGAAATATTTGACACATTCTCCTTCGATTCTTTTGCAGATGCTATCACCCGCTCCAAGTTGATTCCGTTCTGAAATTTTTCGATCGAATGTCTGATTGTGACTTAAGAGCGTTTCTTCGCTGAAAGTACCACGGATATTTCCCGTTACTCTTTAAGAATTGAGAATGCGTTGTACTGGATATAATTTTCAAACTTTCTTGAAAGCCTTTCCCTGGAGGGAAATTTCGTCGGACTTTTGTTAGAACTCAGATAAACGATTTGGGTGGCATTTAAAAATGGAAATATCTTTGATAAATGTTTTTAAGAATTTGGAATGTTTAGCTCGTATATGATAACGTCTATACTTAAATTGACATTGGATTGTAAATTTTTCGTGTGAATATTTTGTAATGAGCCTAGAGTAATATTACATTATTAAGCAATTAATTAATATTACACAATTGTAAAACATTTTATACTAAGCCTCAAAAATATTTATACTACTTGATGAATAATGTTACTGAGGCTTATTGGAAATTTAGATCCAGCTTGCATCCAAAATATATCATTGTTTCATAAAATATTATATTCATTGAAAATATATCTCAATTATAACTTATGTGAGTGTATGTTTCTCAAAACGACATATAGATGATAAAAGTAGCTTCCGTTGATTTCACAAGTTTATTAAAAAATTTTACGATCCTTTCGAGGTCTTGGTTCTATTTGAAATAAATATTTATTCTAGTTATTCAATCAGAGAGTACATCCTTAAAATATAAATTGCATATTGTTCTAAAGTGAGTATGAAAGTCAAACACGAAGTGTGCATTTACCCTTGTCTAGAATTGAAAATTGTAGGAATGCTGAAAGAAGGTTTCGGAGAAATCGTGCCTCTTTCGCGAGTGTTTGAATAGCATTAAGACCTAAGTATGATCAGATAAATGAATAGGAAAGTATTGATATCAACTACGCAGTGAAACATATTCCAAGCAGATAAAATTATTAAAACAAAATTGATAACATTGTTCGAAACGGAATGGTTTAGTTAATCCTAAGCACAGGATACGTCTCAGGGTGTTTATAAAAAGTACTAAGAAAGTCGACATTCGGTTAACACAAAATTTCTCTGCGCATAATTTATCATGACATTTACATAAGCATTTCCAGTCAAGGTGACTTAATAAAGTGATTAAATGATTAGAGCAACTCCAAGCGAAAAAGCATGCACAGTACAAAATGCTTTATATGTGCTAATATATCTTTCCTAGCTTCTTTGAAATAAGTAAACTGAGATGTCTTAAAAATAGTAGGTTCTTATTGTCAAAAACACGTGTCCAACCTTTATGCAGCGGAGCTCAGCTTTTTTCAAATAGTCTCAAGGAATGGCTTTTCTACAGATTCACCGAGCCCCCATACCTAATTATCTAACTTGAGCTATAGGTATTATGACTGATGATTGGTATGATGATGAGTGGTATTTATGACTGACGCTTTCCTTTCATAGTATCGTTTGGTAGGAAGACATATCACCTGACGACTTTATGCTTTCCCCAAAGTGTTCACACCTCATGGTCGGTAGGGTAGGAGGCAAACGAACCAAAGAAGGAATGCTCTAGAAGGTCAGTTGCCAACAGCTCGTCAATAGTGATCGATGCCAGATGTCATTTAAAGGGGGGGGGGATAACAGTCACCGCTGGCATGCCGCTACTGTAAGCGATATTTTAGTGGTAACAAAATCAAATCTTCCGCATCGTAAAGGTTAACTTACACACATCTAACAGATTTTTCTTAAGGAAGGATAGGAAGGAATAAAAGGAACCGATAGTTGGTTCTTGAAGGCGAGTCGTCAACTGGATAAAACCCAGATATGCATCGATGTTTAAAATACTGATTAAGGGAAAACACGAAATTCTGTTGAGCTATGGCTGAATCACGTAGGCTGGCTTGTCAACACGTTGATAATCTAATTCAGGGACAATACATGGTTAATCCTGTTGTCACTTTACCAACCATCGGAGAAGCTTTGATAAATGTTAGTAATCGACCCATCGCAAATTGAACGATATACGATCGCTATCGGAAATAGAGCAAATGCGTCAGTCAATGTATGTTGCTTACTACCAGCTTCGTGCAGCACGTTCCAAATGCAATGAATATCAAAATGTTTTTGTATGACGCTACTATGTAGTGCCTACCAAAAATGCAATCATAAGATGATTTTGAAATTTGAGTAAAGAAATGATGACGCTTACTTCGAGTGGTAAAAATGACTGACGCACTATAATCATACCATACTATTTACTTGTCGAAGACCCACTTATGCCAGTTTTCAACACAACGTGGTTTTCTAGAGATGCCCTCATGCAGATTGTTAGTTTAATGCATTAATTTGTATGGGGTGATAATTCACAGGGATTTTAAAATGGGTCACCAATGTTCAGCTGCGGGTAAAAAGGCTAATAGGTTATTGGGGTATATTAAAAAGACTGTAACTTCAAGGGATAAGAATATAATCTTGCCATTATATAAGGGTTTAGTAAGACCACATCTAGAATATGCTGTACAATTCTGGGCTCCATATATGAGAAAGGACATAGAATCAATTGAAAGGGTTCAGCACAGAGCTACAAAAATAATAAAGGGGCTAGCAAATTTCGACTATAATGAACGTTTAAGTAAGCTAAACATGTATACTCTGGAAAGAAGAAGAAGGAGGGGGGATTTGATTCAGCTTTTCAAGTTTGTAAAACTAGGGGACACAGAGGGCTTAAATTTCAATAGGGATAACAGAACAAGGGGCCATGGGTATAAATTGAATAAGACACATTTTAATCGGGATTTAAGGAAAAACTACTACTTTAATAGGGTAATAGACAGTTGGAACGCGTTGCCAGAAAATATAGTTAATTCAAAGGGAGTGTACGAATTTAAGACACAATTGGATAGTCAGTGGGAATTGGAGAATTCATAAACAAAGGACCAGCCTTGTTGGGCTTGAGCCTGTAGCTGGTCGTCAATATTTGTATTTGTATTTGTATTTGTATTTACCTATGCATTAGATGCGTTATTTTCTTATTTGTGTCTCGATAGACTTTCAAATATCGACAATCCGAGGGACACGGAAAATATAGACAGTTTTTTTTCCTCTAAAATTTCAAATGGTCGAAAGTGACGTCAAAAATCTACTCGAATCCAAAGTAACATGTCCACTAAGGGGACCAGTGCACAAAAACCTTTCAAAATGTCTATTATTTTTTTATAAATTTAAATAAATGTTCACACAATTCTGTTTAAAATGATACTATTTATGAAGATACCTCTCGTAGCAGTACTTTAATTTTTTTTTTGGGAAAAATACCTGTACGTATCTGAAGTAAGGTCAATTTTATGTTTTTGACTTCAATATCTCAAAATGTCTACTTTTTCCATAAAATGAATTTTTTTTTAAAGTTTATTTTTGCGAATATAAAACAATTGGCTTACACCACAAGTGTAACATACCCTTTAACATATTTTAACCTATACATTTTTTTCTATTAGCTCACAAAAGTTAATTTTGTTTGTTGAAAAGGATAAGAATTGGTCACTTAATATTAATCTATAACTGGTTATTATAATATCAAAACTTCAAATTTTAAGTGTTTTGAGAATCTCTGAGCAAAAATGTTTAAAAGTGGCTTCATAACCTGCATAAAAAAATTAAAATCTATAGACATAAAAGATTCTGAGAAAATGCCCTTAAAATTTAGCCATTTTAACGTTACGGTAAGGCACTGGTCTCCTTAAAAATGACAACATTTATTTGGGTTGGTTTTCACTCGTAAGAAGTAGTTTCACCATACCGTAGTTTCAAATTAATAACCTATTTAACACTTCGCTAATTAACACCGGTAAACACCTGATGGAAAGTGTTAAAGGTTTTGGTGAGGGGCACAGTTTGTTTTTCCGGTTTTTTTCTTAATTTCTCCTAGGCAGTTTTGGCATAGTACTGCATATTAAGGCAGTAATAAAAAGTTCTCTCAGTACCTCTTCGTTACAAAATTATCCAAATCCTTTACTCTTCAAAACACTTGAAGGGTTAATATCAATCTTTTATTTGCCCTTCAAAATTTAAAATATATATATATGATCCACCAACACTTTCGTTTTCAATAAATTGCTTTTATTTTTTGGTTTTTGAATTTCCTCTTGTTTTAGAAATTATTTATATCGTCTGAAATCTGGGTATCTCCTAAACATATTATGTAATAGTTGTAATATCAAAAAAACTCCAGTAAAAATATCTGACAGTAAGAAAGCAAATGAATAATGTAACGATATTACGTAATACAATGTAAAACCTTTGGATAACTCATTTCATCATATTTAATTCTACATTAATAATCTGTAACCTAGCAATCAATCACATCGCCAATGTTGCCCCTGACCGCATCGTCTCATATTTCGTCCTCTGGTTTTCTCTCTAGTCTGTGTTAGATCAATCCATCTTCGACTTATCATGGATTGGTGACCCAAGATTAGCCACAGAATGGAGTCATATTGCATTCAATGATGAACTTTTTACTTTATATTAAGATACCATGATTGCAAATTATAAGAATAATTTAACATTACATCCATGTGTTTGTAGTAAGAAAGGGGAATACAAACAAATCGATGCAACAACTCATTATCTGAATATATATTTAATGGTCCTTAGAATAGTATCATATAAAATATAGGAAAAGTTTGTATACTGTCGAATAACGGTGCTTCTTTGGAAAACAAGCCCATTTTTTTTAAATGAATACAATCTTTATGTTGATTTAGTTTGTGAATCCGAAATTGAAATCATACATTTTTCTAAAAGCTTTGATCCCTTCCTCTTTCAGAAAGTATGTTTTGTACACAGCGGTACGGTTTTTCATCAATTTACTTAAACATTAGTTTGTATTTTTAATCTCAGACGAAACAAAGTATAATTATGAAACATGCATGTGACGAAATCCCGAAACACTTATACTTAACACATTATATTTATAGTCACTTTTATTGTATCTACAACTTCCCATGCTCAGATTCATTACCATTAAATAAAATTTCATTCCATCTCACGAAAACCAACCTACATAATTGCTGATTATGCTTTTGCATTCTATGTGTTTTATCTTCTTTAATCTCATCTGTGACTGAAATATCCAACCAGAGTGGATTTCTGAACACTTTCATGCGATGTTCGTAAATTGTAATTCAAGTCATTGGTGTTAAATTATGGCTCAATTAACATTTTTAATTTAATTAATCATTTATGCCATAACAATACAATGCGATATACATTAATTACGATGCTGAATCATCCCCAAAGAAATCAGAGAAATACATAGATACATTGAAAACCTAATTGAAAATGCAATCAGCACGTCTTGAGTTATTTAAGAAAACAAAAGACCTTCAAAATGTTGCTCACTGGAGCTTTAATGCCTTAATTGAATGCTGATTTCTCCATGATTCGTCCACTTGGGAGTTTTTTTTACCCAGCTTTTTCAGTCTATGAAAAGTAAGTAGTATGTTAAGCACAAATTCCTTGTGTATTGTTCGTTAAGGATTAATTGTAATTAACTCTTCATAAAATTCCCAGTAATTGGATCACAGAAACAATTTTTTTGTATATGGTTAGTAAATTTTAAGTCTTAAGGAATAGGCTTGGTACGAATATGGCATAATCGGTTCTTTAAATTCAGAAAAACATAAATATTGTTCTCTTCCAACGCGGGATGTTATTAATAGTTGACTGAATGTGAATCTAGTCGCATGGTATTTTAAGCCTCACACCAAGACATTCCACTAAGTTTTTATCGGGAACGTTTTCAAATACTAGAAAACTGAATTTATTATTAATGATTTATACGTTTTCTTGACACGATGAATTCTAGTGAAACCGATAGCATAGTTTTCGATTCAGAAGTCTAGAGCTTCTGTTCAATAAATACAAAATGAAGAATTACTCAAAATATTCCTCCGGTGCAATGGCACCCCCAATTGGGCCATATATGGCCCACACGACAACAACAGCAACTCAAAATATTTTTTAAGGACTGAGACACAAAATTAATTTCGTAGAGATTCAGGATCAAACTGGTGATATGAATTAGCTTTCAACTCAGACAAAATTGTTTATTACTGTTAAGTTAGAATCTCCAAGAGATAGAAGGTATTACAAAATAAAAATTTGATATTTTTCATTAAAGTTTACAACAACTGAAGTCTCGTTTCGTGTGAAAAAGCTTGATGTCGTACTGACGTAGAAAACTGACGTTGTTTATGATACATCTTACTACAGTAATATGATCATAACTATCAGACTCTTAAAAGATTTTTCAAACAAAATTTTGGAAAATCTATCTTAATGATGGAAATAAGAATAGAATTCGCCATTTATACTTGATAATGTGGTAAGTCATCAAGGAATATCATCTGACTTTATATGGAATTAAAGGTTATCGTGTCACAAATTCGTTGATCTAAATGTGATGAATCACTGCTCTCGTAAAAGGCTTAACTTTGTAGTCACGAATATTGTTATTTTATACGAGAGTGAATTAGTGGTGCAAAAAATTCAGGTAACAAAAAGTACTAAATTAAACAGTAACAGGCACCTAATACGCCATTGACCTTTAATTATCTTGGTAGGTGTCTTGTTGTTCAGATCCTGTTTTTATGATCATGCGAAACTCAACAATATCTTGATCATTAGATGTATTTGTAAAGTGCTTGTGGCTCGTAAAAACGATGGAAGGCTACACGAATCATTTATTGAAAATCATTTAAAAGGGTCTGGAACTCAAAATTCACTTTTTCATCAGATTTCTTTCTGTAGGTATATATTGTATTTTAAAATTTTAAAAATTATTTTAAATTTTTAAAAATTAAAATATTTTTTATTAAAATTAAAATATTTTTTATTAAAATTAAAAAATATCAACATTCCTACGTTGGGCAAAATTGATATATCGCAATATATTTTGTAACAAATCACTTACTTTTTGCATTAATTAACTTCTAAGAGTTCATTTTATAAATTGTAATCGTGATTTTTGGTTAAAACAATTAGAAAAAATTAAAAAAATATTTTGTTCAAAAACTTTATAAAACACTAAATATACAAAGTTCAAAAAATTACAACTGTTGTAGACAAATTTAAGAAACATATTTGAAAAGTAAATGCTGAAAATTTCGTTCATTTATGACACGTAGTTCTTAAGTTATATCAATTTTTACTAGTGAAATCCCATTTTACACAACAGGAGAAAAAGAGAGTTTAAAACTATAAAGTCTCATTGGATTTGCAGCTGTCATGTTAACAAAAAGTTGAATATTTCCGATTCTACGCATGGTAGAAACATACTTGAGGTTTCATTTTATTCAGAAAAATCTGTATTATATTTTAGGATAGTAAAAAAAATTATACTTTTTTTTTCATATTTTGAGTCCCAGACCCCCTTAACGGCACACACGAAGAATACTAGCATGTGTCACAAAAGAAGCGAAAACACACGATGGTGCATGCTAGACAGGTTCAAACTGTTGATGGCTCAGTCTAGAGCGGTTTTCAACACCAGTACTTATGACTTGCCCACGCAGAGGAAACATTGTATGAGTCATGCGAGAAGGCATATCCGAACTTCATAGTATTGCTATTATCAAAGATGATCAGATCAAAATAGAATAATTATGTCGTTGAAACCATTTGACGGGTTAAAAAAATATTTGATGGTATTATTCAAAGGATTATTACTAAACTTAGTGCGTTAAATTGCTTTTTGTGACGCAATTATAATGTATAATACTAATTCCAATAAGTTATAGGTGGCATTAAATATAATAGGTTACATTTTGTATATTAAATATACTAGTTTATATGTGGCATTAAATTTAATATGTTACATTTGGTACTATATACAATAGGATATATATTTTCAACTCGATGTACTACACTAATTTTAGTAGGAAATGTCTTAGACCTTTATATATTCTATTAACGTTAGTTCATTTTCTTTTGTTCTACGATATTTTTAATATCCCACTTTAATTTGTGTGAAAAATATTGCTGTTATTAAGAGGGATGATTAAACTCTGAATGTAAGATACTTTGTCCTCATTCGTATACTTCGAAATAAAGAAACGAATTCAATGTTTTAAATAAACCACAAACAAATATAAAACGAGCGATTAAGGACAGTACACTTTCCACAATTGCGAGATCGTTTTTTGAAAAAAAACTTATAATAATTACTAAGACGATTAGAGCGGGATAAATAAAAAGCAAAACTAGTCCAGACAGATAAAATAAAGAGAAATGATCATGACTAGACATGTCCTGCTGAGATAAGTTGTGTGACGTCATACAAATAGCATAATTAAACTCCACGTTTCATTATCCGAGTAGTAAGTACATCAGATTATTTCAAACAAGAAAAGAAACATTTTTTCTTGGATAAGTTTCGAACAAAAGTAGGTTGTTCCCATATTTCTTGAACTTAATGTGTTCGTGTGTGTTGATACTAATGAGCATTTAATTATTCATGCACGTGGAGAAAAACTTGGATTTTTCAGGATTTTGGAAATCATTCTTCTTAAGAGAGCATTTAAATTGATGATTGTACAACTTATTCAATTAACGCAAATCGCTTTTGGTGTTGGCTTTTTGATTGTTGTTTACATCTTATTTTAGAAATAAAGGGATGGGCATTTTAAAACTACCACGGATGTTACAGAGGTTCCTATTAGATAGCATGAAAAATCTCTTTGTTCTGAGCTTAAGAGAGTTACATCCTAGTTTTCAGTAAAATAATCGCAACAACTTTAATTTGTACTATTTTGTACTTGAAAGGTTTTGACATTTAAACATTTGTACTTGATCTCAGTCAAAATATTATTTCATGTTTTCTTACCTTTGCTTACAATGTTTTACATTTCCATATGAATTTTAAATCCAGAATTCTCTTGAGAAATGCTTGTTTTTCACCTTTAAAGTGTAAAGAGTCTTTAATCTGTTACTTTTGCTTTAGAGTTATAAGCTTACGATGTTATACAGGGTGGTCCCGAATTCATGGTACAAACTTTAATGGTAGGTACAGGACATTGTAACAATGATTTATTGTATAGGAATGTATAGTCGCAAGTGACGCGGTGAGGCGAAAACAGGGGAAATAACGGCCGAAAGGAAAAACAAAGATTTTATTGAAAGCGTTGTTGACAAGTGTCATGTTTACAGTAATTGTTCAAAATTGCGTCCACCAGTATCGATACATGCTTGACAGCGTCGGTGGAGCGATTGGCGTACACGTTCAAAGATGCCTGGTATTTCACGCACACCTGCAGCAGCTACAGATAAGCGAGCGACGAGATCCTCATCTGAGTCAACTGGAGTCTCATAAACAAGATGCTTTAGATGTCCCCATAAAAAGTAATCGAGGCTCGATAAATCGGGAGATCGGGGTGGCCAAGGGACTGGTCCACCACGCCCAATCCATCGAGTACCAAACGTGGCATTCAGGTAATTCCGTACATCAATGCTGAAGTGTGCTGGCGCCCCATCGTGCTGAAACCACATGCGGTTACGAATGGCGATCGGAACATCATGCAGCAGTTGTGGTAACACTTCTTTCAGAAAAATAAGATAGCTTCCGCCAGTGAGCCGCGTGGGTAGTAAGTATGGGCCAATCAAAAAGTCGTTCACAATACCAGCCCACACATTAATACTGAAACGTTGTTGAAACGCATGTCGACGCGTTGCATGTGGATTATCGGTTGCCCACACATGGGAATTGTGCGCATTAAAGACACCCTCACGTGAAAATGTCGCTTCATCTGTAAATAGCACATAATCTACGAAATCCGGCTGCAACGCACATTGCTGCATCACCCACAGGCAGAAGTTCACGCGGCGAGGATAATCTGCCGGATTCAATGCTTGTACTTTCTGAAAATGGAAGGGGTGTAAGCGATTTTCGTTTAACACTCTGCATACAGTCTGATGACTCACACCTACGTCACGCGCAACAGTTCTTGTGCTTGACTCGGGTCTATCAGCCACAATGTTCAAGATGCTTTCTTCCAGCCTTGGAGTGCGTACAGCTCTTACTCGACCAGCGCCATGTCTGTTGACGTCGAACGCACCTGTTTCACAAAGTTGACGATGTAACCGTTGAAAAATTCTATGATCCGGCATTCGTCGATCAGGATACTCCGCGCGATACATTCGTAACGCAGCTCTGCCGTTACCATTTGCACGGCCGTACATGTAATGCATGTCTGCTTTTTCTGCATACGTAAAGTCACCCATCGTCTACGGCAGCACAATTGTGAATGGCGCTTTTCCCTACTGCGATGCATCATGTTCAACAGCGGCTAGACATCTACTGCCCTCTACCGGCAATGATACCAACCGATCACTCCATTTCTCTTTCCTTTTATTTCCCCTGTTTACGCCTCACCGCGTCACTTGCGACTATACATTCCTATACAATAAATCATTGTTACAATGTCCTGTACCTACCATTAAAGTTTGTACCATGAATTCGGGACCACCCTGTATATTATACACTCTATAACAAAAAAAATCGACGAACCAAGGAGTTGTCTGATTGAGATAAAATTGTTGGATGTGAAGAACATACATATATACACAAACGATTTATAGTTCAGAACAATTGAATGATTTATTTCAGAGTTTGACCGTTACAAAGAGAGAAAGTCAATAAGTCCTCCAGTTGGTCCACCTCTGGCCTGGATGCAAGCTGTCACCCGGCTTGGCAAAGACTGATAAAGTTCCCCGATGGTGTCCTGAGGAATTGCTCGCTAAATTGTGTCCAACTGTCGGGATAAATTGTCAACACTCCGTTATGATTACAATCGCATTCCCATAACGCGCCAATGTACTCTATGGGAGAGAGATCAGGAGATCTAGCTAACCAAGGAAGTGTTGGGAAAGCTTGAAGACATTTCATAGCAACAGGTGCCGTGTACAGCAGGACACTGTCTTGTTGAAAAGTATGTCCGGTGTGTTGCAAAAGGAATGGTAACACAACCGGTCGTATAATGTTGTCTATGTACCACTGTGCTGTAAGTGTGCCAGACATGACTACCAAAGGGGTCTAGCTATCAAACGAGATTCCCTATTGTGGGCATTTGTGGCGTGCGATACTTAGAGCAAGATCCACACGTTGCCGTGGACGTCTCATGATACGTCGGCGGTTGTCGTCAGGAAACAGTTGGAAACGGGACTCGTTCCTAAAGACTATACGTTTCCAGTCAGCGCCGTTACAAGTTGATTGAGCCTGGCACCACTGTAATTCTACACCTTCAAAGTGAGTCGATTTTTTTGTTATAGAGTATATATAGAGTTTGTTATAGTTTTTTGTTATCACGAAGTATATCAATATATTCTATGATAGCCTTTTTATAGTTATACTTTTTTACTGCTATTTTGTGTTCAAGTGGTGTTTAGCTCACTTTTTCATTTTCACTCAAGACTTTTAAAATATCTTCAAATTCGAAAATTATTTATGTAAAAACCACACAAAATAAGACACATTTTTACTTCCTATTATTTCAGATGAAAACCGTGTCTGTCTCTAACAAACGATTTCAAACTCTTAGATGCAGTTTCTTTAAATAACTAAATTATTTAGAAGCAACAATGTAATATTTGAATTCATACTTATTTGCATATTCGTCGTTTTTCCTCTATGTATATAAGTAAATTAAGTAATTATTGTAGCAGTTTTATTTGTTTGAGCAACTAAAGTAAAATTTATTGCTTTGAAAATATTCTTTTTTCGTTTATGTATTACTGTATTTGGGATTTTTGCACATAGCAGTGTTGTAGTCTGAGCTTCCAGTGATACTCATTATTCTCCTTTTTATCATATCTGTGGACTCAAAACGGATGTACTTCAACAATAGTAATAGTTAGCAACAGAAAATAAATCAAAGGGAAAGCTAAAGCAAGTTGTGTGGATATACGGAGTTCGTGATTCGTTTTAAAAACCAAACGCTATGATTTATTGATCTATACTCTACAATTACATACAAATCATTTGGTTGCCCCCCCCCCTTTTAAAATTTAAAAAGAAAAACTTCATTTTTCAGACACTGTCACATTTTAAACATCCTAGTCAGTGATAAATGGCCTTGGCCACGGGAATAAAATTTGGAAGGAAATTCATAAATTTTGTTTGAAATCCACATTGTAAAATCTATATTAATTTCATCGATTGAAATGGCATTTACTAAAGCTCGAGTTGATTTCAAATATAGGAAGTAACATATTTTTTTTGCTCCGTTATGATTACAGAAAAGTGGATTACACCAAATCTAACAATGAGAAATTTCGACATGATTAAAAACAAAATATTTATTTTGAACCATTGAATACCCTTAGAATTTCAGAATTCGAAACCTTTTGTAACGTTAAAGTAAACAAAACAAACAAGCAATCAAAAACTGAAATTAATTAAAACTGACCAAAAAAATATATTTTGATATGCTTTGTTTTTGTTAGAGAAAAATATAGTATGCTTTTCAAAAGAAGAATAAGTTAAGAGTTTGTTTACATCTTTATTCGGTTTTTATTATTTTCGGTACCTAATATCAATAAGCAATAAGTAACTGAGTATTTACATTCGTAGTAAAATATACATAAATATAATAATTAAAAATGTAAACAAAAAACAATAACCATTAATATGTTTTTTTAATATAAATAATTATAAATAATTTAAAGCAAATCTGGATATCTTTTACAAGGAAATTATCACACATAGTTTAATTGGGTTAGGAAGTTTTCATGAAAATTCCTCAGGACTGGTTTAACAAATACTTGAACGAAAATAGTATAATTAATAGATTTGCAAGTTATTGTACAATAAATGGAGTGTTTAAGTGTGAAATACTAATTCTGAATCCTCAAAACTAAAACTTCCTAGTCTCCGTAGGTTTGACTAAACATTATATAAACGTTTTGAAGACTTAAATTACGAATGTTTATTAGGTTTCGAGCTCTTTTTTCAGTTTCCTTTTTTTATCGAGGAGAATACACCTTGCAAATTGTTATGTAGGAAAAAAAGAATAAAACGCATAAATAAATGTTACGAAAAAAAATTGTCTGCTGTATTAAAACATAGCATTGGATTAAAAGGTAATTACAGTTGTTCAGGCAATTTTGCTTGCATTTAATTTTACCGCTTTCATGGCAAATACTTAATCGATAATATTTTGTAGACCGTCTAAAGAGGCAGTTTTAAATAGTTGCAATGCGAGTATTCAAATTTAAGTAACAACTCTGCAATGGTAAATTTTATAATAAAAAGTATTTCACAAAAGTTTGGAAAACTATCTAGGAGTTAGTTCCGTCTACTAAATTTCATGAAGATACCCATTGAGAAACACATTTTCTCGTCGTATTGCAAACATAATGATACGTAAGGGAATATGTATTACATTTACTTTTCTGACTAACATTTTTAACACACGGAGTTCTGAGGTTTTAAATGATAAAACTTTAAATAGTGCTTGTTTAAATTATTTCCTTTAAGTTAATGTTTATTTAAACTGGAAGATTTAGTCTCATTACACAACCAGCTACAAATATCATTATAGCGACGTAGCACACATTATAAATGTAGTCGACCGCAAATATTTTACCATGAGAATTGAACATGACATTTAATAATCACCAGGTTATGTCTACTTTCATAACTGTGCCACTTATAAGTATTTGAATTAGTTGGATTTGACTGCATTATTAGCAAGTTGAATTGTTTAGTTTAATTTAAGCTCATTTGTAAGGGACTTAAGTAAATTAGGTTCGACATACTACATCGCTAATGACATTTATGGCATTTTAACCTCAAATAAATCGATAGAAAATCATAAGTATAAATTCTAAAAGTATGAATAATTCTATTGTCTATTTTTAATTCCTTAATTTAATTATACATCAGAAGTAATCACTAAGTTTAATTGTAAATAAAATTACTTTTTTTAAGTTTACTTATTACAATTATTAAATTAATTAATACAAATTATTCCGCCAATCATGTACGATAAGAACTGACCTTGGCTTTCAAAAGCTACTACAATGTGGTAACCTTCATAATGGTGCTACTTATTAGAATGTTTCATTTGTATTTGATTATGGAACTAACAAATTAAAGTGATTAATTTAATCTTAATCTTTTTGTAAGTATTTTAAAATCTTAGTCTAAAATACTACATCGCTTTGCTGGGCGATGTTTTTTTATTAGTTAAAACCATGTTATATCACACCCATATTCATTCCGAAAAATAAGTAAGAAAAGGAACAGTAACTGACTCTGAAATAAATGGCAGACAAATGTTCAATGTGACATTTTGACTTCAGAGAAATTGATAAAAAATTATAAGTGGAAACTCTGTAAGTGTGATTACTTCCAATGTATTAAACTTAATGATAGCAATATTTTTCCACACTCATTCTATGTATACTCTTGACCCAGTAAGTTGCAATTCTTTACTTTAAAAAAATATTTTTTGTGACCCTCTCAAACATTCATTAGATCCATTGGCTAAATTACGTACGTAATTACATTTTGTGGTTGTGGGACGTCGAAGATTAATTTGGCTAGTTAAACATTATTTCTTTTATTCTTTATTTACCATGTTTGTTCATGCTGTTAAAAATAAGCTTAATAAAATCGATTTAGTATTAACCGCTTATGGTGAATGTTTTTGTTCTTTACTTGTTCCAGTGGAAAGATGCGTTGAGTGAATTAATTGCTAATTGAGGGTTAATTATTTTTCTAATCAAAAAAATTAATCTCGCATTAGCAACAGAGGTATGGAGAACGTTCTTGAAATTAAAATTATGTTCCTTTAATCAATATTTTTACTCGGAATGAAACAACATATGAACTATTTATTCAACTAAAAAAGTTTCTAGTAAATTAATTATATTATTATTTCATGACGGGTACAAGGGACATTTTTCGATTATTACTAAACACAAAAAATAGGGTCATAATTATGAATCATTTTTAACCATTCATATTCAACATCTGTATGAAATGTTAATGTAGCTATTATAATTTTTCTTTTCTACCAAAGATTTACGAAATTTCGGAATTGCGAGAAATGACCTTCGTCTATTTAATCACAATTTATTTTAGAAGGAACTGCGAACAAATTCATCCTTGTTTCTTCACATTTATAATTTTTTGAAGCGTTTATAAATATGTAAGGAAACTGTACATTAATGTATGATGTTTACTGTCGGCATGTTTGGTTCATTTCGTCTTTTTGATAATGTATTACATCACAGGCTAATTAGACTCATTAATTTATGTAAATAGACTCTTCAGGGGAAAATCCATGCTCGATAAACGCTTTGATCATATCTTCATCAAAGATAAGAAGGTATTTGGTGCTACATTAATATTTTTTAAATAAAGAACACGTCTATCTGCATAAATTTCGAAAGCAATATGTCTCCTTGACTGAGAAAAAAGTAAAAACTTAAATGTGAAATATTGTAACAGACTAATTAATGAATAATGTATTTTTATTAAATACAATACGATGAAATATTATGAACAATGTGTGTTGCATAACATTGCGTCCTTTATTAGTCTAAAAGTAGTCCATGCACTTTAGATAAATAATCCGTTAAAGGTATTAGGGCTCTTAATTTACATTAAACGGAATAACTCATAACTTCAAAGGAAGCTTAGTCTCAATGAACAAGAGAAACGAAATTAATAATATAGCTTAACGAAATTCATCATTACTTAGATACATTATTTAGAAATAATTACTTAGAATTTAATGCTGTATTGTTAGAACACAATAACAGGTGATACATGTTATGATTTACTGTCCCATTTCCTTTAGGATTTTTTTTCGTTTCTATGTTACTCGTATTCCTTACGTTCGTGTAATTGATACTAAGCTGTCGATTCGCTGTAATTTGTCCACATTCGATCAATACCTGACAAAAGAACTTGTCGTCTACAAAGATTTTCAAAGAATCAGCAAAGCAAGATTCGACACAAAACCATTAATCGCACAAATGCAAAGGATACAGAATTTCTAACGCTAAGGATACATGATTGCATAGGTGGATTCATTTACATTTTGAGAAAAGTCAAGCAAGTTTGTAATGTTATGGCAATTTTTAATTGTAATAATAAAAGTTCCACAGTCGTCCATATTATGTCGCTGTGGACCAATTGTAGTTCATTTAAATGAGTGCATTGAAACGGTTTAAAATAAAATTAAAAACGTAGTATTAACAATTTTAAATAATTATTCTGATTGTAAATTGTATTGATTGATAGCATATAATTAAGATTTCTCAAAACAAATTATTTTCTCGTTGTTTCTCGGTGCAGATGGTAGTTTTAATTTTTCAAACTTCGATTCGAGGACAATAGTTAAGAAACAATTAAGATGAAGAAATAATAAAGTTAGTATATGGTAATTATACTGTGTAAATATGAAGGTGTGATCAAAAGGTAAATGGCGCAATATATATGTTGCTCGTAAGTTGTATCAGATAATTTCTGAATACAATTGGAAATTTGGTATTGTTTTGATCATGAATAGTTTGTAATTTAAACCTAAATAATGCACTTATTAAGTATTCTGAAACAATCACCTTTGTCTATTCTCATGGAAAAGTAATTACTAACTAGTGCTTTTGTGGTAGAATCTTCTTACTTTGTGTATTCTGTATTTCAACATCGTTGTCTTCCAGTAGTTTGTTAAAACGGAAAATCCCCATCAGATTTATCCTGAAGCTAATCATTTATTCAATTTATGACGCATCTCCACTTGAAATAAAATACAAATATGAAATTATATATTTTTATTTCTAAGTAAATTTAATGTTACAAAATTTACTTTAAAAACCCTATTAATAAGAACGAGACTTGAATTAGGTTCTTGGTAGAAAATGTGCGATATGCTTAAAAATTTATGCTCAAATTTTCACGCTCTTATGTATGGGATTCAAGGTAGTAGACATTACTTTCGAAACCAATATATATGATGAATTTTCTTAAGTTCTGATGTGCATCAACTATTACCTAATAATAGGTACATGGACTATTAGTCCTTCTACTGAGAATACTAGGCAGAAAACCAGTCTACAACAGTATAATATGTAGATAATCATTTTCTGTGGGTTTCGTTAGACACACACCACTTTATTTTAGAATTAATTTACATGTTTTACCAGTAGACAATTTATTCGTAAACCTTTCGGATATGAATATTTATTATGTGCACATAACAGTCATTACTAAGCAAGTTAGTTGCTTCTCAAACTATAGGGATAGAACACCTAATTCACCGCAATAGGTCTAGCTGTGCCTTATGACAACACATTTTATTAGGTAGAACAATCCATATTACAAAATACAATATTTATCAAAAGGTTATATACGTTTTCAATATTATACTAATTTACGTACAACCCTGATAGATGATATACATGCACAATTATCTGAAGCAAATATCCATTATGGTAAAATATTTCTTATGAAAAGCTTAATTCATCCTAAAACATCTACTTTATGGTACTGCATTTTCAAAATATATCCAACCACGTCTTTAGCAAAACGAACTTTTCAAATATGTTTATTTTCAGACAAGACTTGTAGAAAATTTACCAATGCACTCTGTGAATGGAAATCATTCTTACTCACAATTGGTCATGTAAGTAAAAGAGCACTTACAGAAATCAAATCCTGTACTTCTGTAAACTAATGACACAAAAAGTCTATTCCGCTGGAAAAATGCCTACTTGAAGGTATCGCATTTTTTTAATTCGTCCCGCTGTGGTGGTCCAACAGAATCATTTATCTTTGTTGCCAGAACCATATTTTACAGAGAACAAGTTCACCGGATGTTTTGGTGCTTTAGGGAAAAAAGAGGCGTATATAAATCCCTTCATACATTCCCGTGTAATCTATGAGTGTGTATACACCCGTAGACTTCTCTCCTTTTCAGAATGATTGATGGACGAAAAGAGTGCAAGATAAAATTGCCGCTGTGGCTGCCGCTAGAGATGAGCTTTTTCTCTTACGGAGAGAATAAAATTCTCAAACTTGAGTAGATGAAATGCCTGGAGAGCAGCAGGAGTTTATATAAAACCAGCGTCTTTTGTGGAAACATTACACGGAGTGGGAACCATTCACTCGCAGCGAACATAGGTGCGTCAGGGACAAATTGGAGTGGGAATATCTCGCATCACAAACTTGTTTGCTTTCGTGGAGGGTTATTGAAACGGGGAAAAGAACTTCCTTCATAAACTGGAATGCTCTCGGCGATTCGAAAGTGCGATGCACTTAAGTACGAAATGCGTGTGTTATTGTAAAAGTATGATCACGCGTATTATTTTTCAGATAGGATTTGGTAATTGCGAAGTATGCGGATTCAAATACGTTTTTATAAATAACCGACGGCAACATATACACTAAAAATAAAACGTTCAGAATTTCAAAATGGTTAGTCTTTAAAATCTTAGCTATTCTGATTTACAAGTAATGGATTCGACTGATCTATGTATTAATGGATAAAACATATTTGTACTTTTATTTGATTATTTAATGCAAATAATGCATTGAATTCATTTTTAAAAGAGGAGGTAACCATCCTAGTCAGTTTAGATGACTTCTAAATACACTATATGGACGCAAGTATTTGGACACTGCATGTTTCTCACAACAAATACATTATTATTCTATTTGCTAACGAGTAGTCTATCCTTTTGCTTTTGAATTACAGTTGCAACACGTCGAGACACGCTTTCCATATATTCTCTCCAGTTATGGATAGGAATAGATAGCCACGCCTCTTGCAAAGCTGTGAGAAGAGACTGTTGTGAAGATGGGCGTGCGTGGCGGAGACGTATTTCTTGCCCCAGTTTGTCCTACAAGTGCTCGATCTGATAATCTGGGCTCTAAACAGGCAAATTCATTTCCTGGTAACCAGTCCAACACACATTTTTAGTATGACATGGAGCTCGATCCTGTTGGAAGAAACAACCATCATCGCCTTAACATTGCCATAGCGTAGGCAAGAACGAATTAGCCAGAAACGCCTATGTGCACATCAGCGTTCATGGTACCAGGTTTATAAAGCAATGGGGTGAGTCCTAATCAGGAAAACAACCCCAAACTACGATGAATCCTCCGCCGAATTTCTGCAGTGTCCAAATACTTTTCTCCACATGATGTAGGTTTCATTACTATTAATATTGTTACTATTTATCTCAATGCACAACATACATAATGATCAAATAACCAAACAATCATCAAAAGGATTATATTTGTCAGAAAATTTAAAACTGGTTATAAATTCATGCCCTGGAAACTCCAGGCTTCATCTATATAAATAAGAATGGAGTGTTTGTTTGTACATTCAATATTTTCGACGCATTTCAAGTTTTCTATCCGTTTTGGACCCTTCTGATGCCAAATCCACCCTTTTCTCGTTTGGTGTCTGTCTGTCTGTCTGTCTGTCTGTCTGTCTGTATGTTGTGCCCTATACACGTCCACGCGGTTTAAGATATTTTCATGGAAATTTGCATACAGAGAGTACTTATCTTGATTTAGTGAGTGAAATTGGTTGCGAAAGTCTGTCTGTCCGTCTTTCTGTTCTATGCTCGATTTTGTGTTTGTGTGTTTGTGTAGGCATCACATGAATTGTATTCCAGATATTTGATTGCATTGTATTTTATTTTATACATTATCTAAAAATTTAGTGAATGCAATATTAAACATTTCTTTATTGTTATATTTAGACGAGTTTCATGCTAAAACACCTGAGTAAGTATACTTAAATCAACCATAATTTGGTAGTTTTGGAAAAATTGGAATGTCTATTGAATATTACGATTAATTCGATTGCTTTACCAGTACTGCTGAAAAAGTAATTATTCTTCAAAAAAAATTTTTTTTTTATGGAATTTCATTTCTGATACGTCATTTATTTCGAGTCTTATTTTTATTCTTTGCGCAATGAAAACGATTTCCGAAAATTTAGGACAGACGATATTTTTTAATGAAACGAGAATGAACACGATCGCGCGAGCAGTGATATTTTTTCTGGTTCTTTCGCACTGAATTAATTTCACATTTCTAAATTTTGTACACTTTTAGTTGTAAGTTGTGGCAACTGTGCGAGATCAAGAGATAAAATTGAATCACAAATTAATATCTTTGGAACAATTTTTTGCGACATCTTTTATTTTGTTTTACTTTGCTGTTTCCTTTTTTAAACATTTATTATTTTAATAAATGTGTTTTCCTTCTCATCACACGCAACAGCACCACAAAGTATTAGACTTTAAAATGTTAGGTAAGTCAGTATAAATTTTCAGTAAATTTTAAGTGTAGTTATGCCGTTATTTAAAGAATAATGTCGTTATTGAAGTAATAATAATGTTTAAAAATCCAAACTAGAACTTTTTCCAACATTAAAAAATTCGTTGTAGTAATGACAGGAGAAGATTGCAAAATTTCACAATGTCGCATACCGGAGGCAAGAGTGCCACAGGTAAAAAAATATTGTTTTGTTGACTATGAGTGCGAGAGCACTCGCCGTAAATCGTAATTTTAATTAATTGAGTTGCACATGAAAACAACTTAAGAAAGGGAATTCCAAATCTTCCTATAAATCGTCTTTTATAGTAGTAACCTTAGTATCACCTTTCGTCTTTTTGAGCTTTGTCATACAGCAATTGTGCGATGTATGTGAAATGTATTACATGAATGGATATGCATGTGTAGGATTTGTGTCCAAAGTAAGTTGTAGAAAATATAAAGATGGCGAAAGGTGTTAAAATAAATTTTTACTCTACAAAAACGTAAGTCATTATATATTTTGATTATCTCTTCAATCTAGAGTAAACGAATTCAAACCGAGTAAAGTCGGGTATTTTGCTAGTACTACTGATAGAATTTGGAAGTCGCATTTTAATTCTTTCATCTTCAAAACACACACACAGCTAACGAAAATAGCAATTTTCTACTCTAAATAGGCATAAGTAAGTATTCAAATGAAGGACATCTATATAAATAAGAATGGAGTGTTTGTTTGTACATTCAATATTTTCGACCCATTTCAAGTTTTCTATACGTTTTGGACCCTTCTGATGACGAATCCGCCTTTTTCTCGTTTGGTGTCTGTCTGTCTGTCTGTCCGTCTGTCTGTCTGTCTGTATGTTGTGCCCTATACACGTCCACGCGGTTTAAGATATTTTCATGGAAATTTGCCTACAGTGAGTACTTATCTTCATTTAGTGAGTGGCATTGGTTGCGAAAGTCTGTCTGTCCGTCTTTCTGTTCTATGCTCGATTTTGTGTTTGTGTGTTTGTGTAGACATCACATGAATTGTATTCCAGATATTTGATTACAATGTGTTTAATTTTATACATTATTTATTAGTTTAGTGAATGCAATATTAAACATTTTTTTATTGTTATATTTAGAAGAGTTTCATGCTAAAACACCCGAGTAAGTATACTTAAATCAGTCACAATTTGATAGTTTTCGAAAAATTGGAATGTGGTTTGAGTATTTCGATTACTTTCATTTGCTTTACCAGTAATGCTGAAAACCAATTATTTTTCAAAAAAAATTTCATGGTGAAATTTTAGCTCTGATATTTCATTTATTTCGAGTCTTATTTTTATTCTTTGAGCAATGAAAATGATTTCCGAATATTCAGGACAGACGATATTTTTCAACGAAACGAGAATGAACAAGATCGCGCGAGCAGTGATATTTTTTCTGGTTCTTTCGCTCTGAATTAATTTCACATTTCTAAATTTTGTACACTTTTGGTTGTAAGTTGTGGCAACTGTGCGAGATCAAGAGATAAAATTGAATCACAAATTAATATATTTAGAACTATTTTTTGTGACATCTTTTATTTTGTTTTATTTCGCTGTTTCCTGTTTTAAATATTTATTATTTTAATAAATGTGTTTTCCTTCTCATCACACGCAACAGCACCACAAAGTATTAGACTTAAAAATGTTAGGTAGGTCAGTATAAATTTTCTGTAAATTTTAAGTGTAGTTATGCCATTATTGAAAGAATAATGCCGTTATTTAAAGAATAATGCCGTTATTGAAAGAATAATACTGTTTAAAAATCCAAACTAGAACTTTTTCCAACATTAAAAAATTCGTTGTAATAATGACAGGAGAAGATTGCAAAATTTCACAATGTCGCATACCGGAGGCAAGAGTGCCTAAAGTAAAAAAATATTGTTCATTTGACTATGAGTGCGAGAGCACTCGCCGTAAATGGTAATTTTAATTAATTGAGTTGAACATGAAAAGAATTTAAGAAAGAGAATTCCAAATCTTCCTATAAATCGTCTTTTATAGTAGCAACCTTAGTATCACCTTTCGTCATTTTGTAGCTTTGTCATACAGCAATTGTGCGATGTATGTGAAATGTATTACATGAATGGATATGCATGTGCAGGATTTGTGTCCAAAGTAATTTGTAGAAAATATAAAAATGGCGAAAGGTGTTAAAATAAATTTTTATTCTACAAAAAAACGTAAGTCATTATATATTTTGATTATCTCTTCAATCGAGTAAACCAATTCAAACCGAGTAAGGTCGGGTATTTTGCTAGTGATTAAATAATACGTGCATGACCTTCGTAGGAATTAACAAGACGTTACGAAATAGGTCATACGAACACATTGTTCATGACAGAAAACAAGCTGTTAAACAGAGCAATAGAAATGTCACCCTCAAAGTCGTTTCGATGTGACATTTCGTCCATTACAATCGGTTCGATTTTACTAATGACGAGATACTTCGTACAGACAAAACTGCTGGAAGGAAATGAAGATACAGGTATTTCCAAATAGGATCTTCATTCCTTCCAGCCGTTTTGTCCCGTTCAGCAGCAAACTGTATCTTCCCTGAACTGATGACAATTTCAAACAGGTTATTGTGTGTTATTGCATCAGAGGATGGCCACTATCAGTCATGTTTCAAAACCAAGTCTATTAACATGATTAAATAAACCTAAGTCAAATTCCCACATCAAGTAACCGAAATCTGAAACGTGTGTAAGGACGCAAACCTATAAACTACGGAAAATAACCAAAGTTTGAAAAATAAACTACACATAGTTTTTTGACTCATTTCAGGTGAAAAAATGCTTTGCTATAATTTTTTAATTTCTTTAAAAGTAAAAATTACAAAGTACGTTAGTGTGGAAAGTGAATTTTTTAACACTAGTCACACAATGAATTTTTTAACACTAGTCACACAATGAATTTTTTAACACTAGTCACACAATGAAATTTTTATCTACGGATAATTATTTGGTCACTTAGATTAAGTTGCAAAAACTGTATACTTTTTTAGCACCCTATTGATATGCTACGTGAAATAAATTAATTTTAAGTTGAGTTAATTGGTTTTTCATCATTGTATGGTAAACGATTTCACAATAAAACTCCCTTATGGGTTGATTTTGTTTGAATGTTATGATCATTGTAAAGATATATTAAATTGGTAACCACTGTATAGCTTATTTTCCAAAGAATTTCAGCAAATATATGGACATCAGAAGTGTCACAAACAAATCAGATATTTACTTTCTGACTCCAACTAAGCAAATTTGATAAGGACTAATGTCAGAATTTTGTTAATCATTTAATTGCTCTTTTCACATTAAAATATAATAGGCAAAGGGTTTTAATTGTATTTAAGTAGGTTATAAATTCACTTAAATTAACTTTAAAAATAATATTTGGCGTAAAAAGATCTGTATAGTTGTTCATAAAATAATTCACACAAATTTTAAATCCATCCCAAATGATAACGCTATATAAAGTGTTTCTTTATATATCTTTATATATTTTTAAAATGTCTAATTAAGTGCAAATGTTTAGTTTTCTTCTTTCAACTTAGGCTTCAGCGTATGGATATTATTTTAAATGTATAACATCAAATGAAAATAAAGATACAAAACTATAAAGATTATAGAAAAGATGTAATTGGAAACTAATTTTTTAATAACCTTCGCTGTAATTAATTTTGTGGTGCGTATTTTGAAATTAGGACGCTGATTTTTATGGTTCGAAATACATAAATTTTGTTTTGTGCATTTTTATATTTTGCTTTACTGAATAGCAGTTTTTTTTATATGTATGACAAATCTAAAGCTGTACTGGTTTTCGCAGAAATATTTAATTAAGGTACTGTAAAGTACAAAAACAGGAAGATAGAACAAAGTTTAGCTTTTATGTGAACTAAAGTCGTAATTACACAGATTTTCTTTACACATTTATTTACTTGCCTCAAATTCTTTTCATTTACATTTTATTTTGCTTTTACAAAAATAATTTTTTAAGTTAGGTACATACAGTAGAACGCCTTTTAACCGAACTCCATTTATCCAAATCGCAAATTATGTGGATTGCTTTGAGAAAAAAGGAATAAACAAAATCCAAATTTTAAAAGTTTCTTATAGGTGGACCATTAAAACGAGAAGAAGAAGTGTCATTTGAGGATTTAAAAAAAAACCTAGCTAAAAAATCCATGGATGTTCAGAGAGCAGTGCAGAGGACGTTAACGAGTGGATGTTATGTGATTCTTCGGACCGGGGATTCCAGATTCTCAGTGACGATATACTCATACAAAGTGAGAGAGAAGTTTGACATATTGCTGCTCAACTAGTTTCGCGACCGTCAGCTTGTAATGCTGAGTGCTTTGAAACAGTGCAAAATGGATGGATCAGTACCCTGAGTGCGACCCTATACAGTTACAAATCGTAAAGCGCATGCGAGACATGGCTGCACGGAAACAAGTGAAGACATGGAAACAAGTGACGGATCGATATGTTCAAGCAATGGTACATTTTAGTACAGTATGCAAGTACAAAATATAAACGAAATTGTTTTCAGTCAATAAATTCCATTACATAATAAACAAATTCGTTTTTTTACTAAGAAACAGCCTTTTTTTTTCTTAAATTATCACATTATCTGGATGGAGTTTTACAGTATATTTTTAAGTACTCTCATTATCTATATAAATAAGAATGGAGTGTTTGTTTGTACATTCAATATTTTAGACCCATTTCAAGTTTTCTATCCATTTTGGACCCTTCTGATGCTGAATCCGCCTTTTTCTCGTTTGGTGTCTGTCTGTCTGTATGTTGTGCCCTATACACGTCCACGCGGTTTAAGATATTTTCATGAAAATTTGCATACAGTGAGTACTTATCTTCATTTAGCGAGTGGCATTGGTTGCGAAAGTCTGTCTGTCCGTCTTTCTGTTCTATGCTCGATTTTGTATTTGTGTGTTTGTGTAGACATCACATGAATTGTATTCCAGATATTTGATTGCATTGTATTTTATTTTATACGTTATCTACTAGTTTAGTTAAAGCAATATTAAACATTTCTTTATTGTTATATTTAGTTGAGTTTCATGCTAAAACACCTGAGTAAGTATACTTAAATCAACCATAATTTGGTAGTTTTGGAAAAATTGGAATGTCTATTGAATATTACGATTACTTCGATTGCTTTACCAGTACTGCTGAAAAAATAATTATTCTTCAAAATTTTTTATTTTTTTATTTTTTTTTATGGAATTTCTCATCTCTGATATTTTATTTATTTCGAGTCTTATTTTTATTCCTTGCGCAATGAAAACGATTTCCGAATATTTGGGACAGACGATATTTTTCAATGAAACGAGAATGAACAAGATCGCGCGAGCAGTGATATTTTTTCTGGTTCTTTCGCTCTGAATTCCTTCCACATTTCTAAATTTTGTACTTTTAGTTGTAAGTTGTGGCAACTGTGCGAGATCAAGAGATAAAATTGAATAACAAATTAAGATGTTTAGAACAAATTTTTGCGACATCTTTTATTTTGTTTTACTTCGCTGTTTCCTGTTTTAAATATTTATTATTTTAATAAATGTGTTTTCCTTCTCATCACACGCAACAGCACCACAAAGTATTAGACTTAAAAATGTTAGGTAAGTCAGTATAAATTTTTAGTAAATTTTAAGTGTAGTTATGCCATTATTGAAAGAATAATGCCGTTTTTTAAAGAATAATGCCGTTATTTAAAGAATAATGCCGTTATTTAAAGAATAATGTCGTTATTGAAAGAATAATGCCGTTATTGAAAGAATAATGCCGTTATTGAAAGAATAATGCCGTTATTGAAAGAATAATGCCGTTATTGAAAGAATAATAATGTTTATTAATCCAAACTGGAACTTTTTCCAACATTAAAAAATTCGTTGTAATAATGACAGGAGAAGATTGCAAAATTTCACAATGTCGCATACCGGAGGCAAGAATGCCACAAGTAAAAAAATATTCTTTTGTTGACTATGAGTGCGAGAGCACTCGCCGTAAATCGTAATTTTAATTAATTGAGTTGAATATGAAAAGAACTTAAGAAAAGGAATTCCAAATCTTCCTATAAATCGTCTTTTATAGCAGTAACCTTAGAATCACCTTTCGTCATTTTGTAGCTTTGTCATACAGCAATTGTGCGATGTATGTGAAAGGTATTACATTTTCCCTCCTTGTTCCTGTTCCCTACCTGCCAGTCTTGATCACCTTCTCTGTCTTGGCGCTTCGTGTAAGCAGCTGTTGGTTGATCAGGACTTTTTGCAAGTATATGGGGATCTGGCACGACGGGGCCTTCTGGACGTGGTGTAGGCTTTCCTACACCAGGGGATGTGCAACAACAACATTACATGAATTGATATGCATGTGTAGGATTTGTGTCCAAAGTAAGTTGTAGAAAATATAAAGATGGCGAAAGATGTTAAAATAAATTTTTATTCTACAAAAAACGTAAGTCATTATATATTTTGATTATCTCTTCAATCTAGAGTAAACCAATTCAAACCGAGTAAGGTCGGGTATTTTGCTAGTACTCAATAAAATTGGTTCCAGTTATAGCATTTTAATTTCACAAGAAATTACTCAAGCGTGGAGGTAATAATAATTCCATCTATCCAACTTATTGGTATAATTTTAAATATCGATAGCATTATTTGAGGCGACATTTTGAGTGAGTTTCTATAAATTAAAAATGCAGAGTCGGGAATGTTTTTCAAATAAAACACCCTAATACATTAAAAATAACACGTAAGTATATTTGGTAGATATGTAATTGAATTACATCCCGCTGGAACACACAACGAGCTATCCCCTACGGTCCAGTTAGTTATTATTATTTTTTGAATTAACGTCGTACTAGAGCATCACAACAATCTATTGATGACGGTCCGGGAACAATGACGAAAGGAAAATCTGATGACAACGCCTCGTAATTTTAAACCATGGTCAAATGACGAGGTCAACATCTGAGGTGGCACCCCACTCTACAAACTACCATACCATGTCAACGTTAAGACATTTGAGGCCACGGCAGATTTAACGAGCACCAGCCCCCACTTACACGACGGTCTTTGGATGGATTGAGCTTCCAATTTTTCACCCTTCAGTTCATAATCCACGATTCTACCAACTGGGCTACCAAATCCCAGAAGTATTTGTGGAATCATATACACTAAAATGACTGTTGACAGCGTTGATAATCAGTGAGTTAAAAATGAACTAACTTCAATTCATTAATTAAGCAATTTCTCAAATAATTTTTAAATAAAGCAATAATTTTTATGAATGATACTAATATACACAATGAGATACGCAAACATAAATATAAATATATTTTTCAATTTTTGTGACTTTTAATAGTATTTATTTGTAACCTTTTCATCACTAGAGTACCAGTTTGGGTACATTAAAATAATACTTTTTTTTCTTCAAAACGTTATAGTACATTGGCTATTAATTTTTGTCTCCATTCATTTAGTATTTGGATTGATCGGATAATATAACCTATTTTTTGGCATTAGTCCTGGCTACCTATATTTTCAAAAAGATAAACAGTTTTTATTTATTCCTAAGTTTCTGAATACCTTATTGGTCATCTTTTTGAGGCGAGAGGTTTTTATGTAATTGAAGAGGTAAATATTTATTATTATATGCATTAAAAGCACAATGATTTTATATAGCCCCTTATCCTGTGGTGAACTTAGCACATCCACTAAAAATTTAACTTACAATACAGTTATATATACAGCAGCATCCACCAGTATATCTCCCAAAAGTATATTTTTGCAAAGCTCTACTGATTTTCACTTGTCTTCCTAAAATACCTACTTTATATTCAATGGATCCAATGGAATTGCTTATATCCGATGGATCCAATGGGAAAGTTAAGAGAATATTTGCTTCCACTTACTTCTTCCTATTATAAAAAAATATTTTGCTAAGAAACACAGTAATTCATATGTTGCAAGGTAACCTATCTCCAACACGAAGTATTTCATGGTACACACAGCTGCAATGTATTGTACTTGTCTTGCTAAGATAACACTATACAATACGCACGTGCCTTGCCACGTGACATAAGAAACGTTATTAGAGGGAGTATTTTATACTTGGCCAGTTTGTCTTTTGGCATTACATAGTATGTCTTGGAATGTGTGAAATATTAATCGTTTTATACTTAACACCCAAACACCAGGTATTCCGTTTACTGCGTAAGCATTTTATACAGTGTATGCTTTGAATACTTTGCCGGTAATAGGTATATCATGAATGTCACAGACAAAAAGCATCACCCACAGATACAAAATCATACCTCCACGCAACGCAGTTTTCAATGCAAACTATTGGCAACATTCCTATATCTTCATCACAACATAGCAGAATGAACCTGATCTCTTTCATTCCTCCATTTTGGAAAGGTAACATTTTCCGAAATTAAATCAATAATTCATACATAGCAGTATAACAAATCTCCACCAGTAAGCATTTTTTGGCAGTTAAAATTTCACCTTTTCTAACAAAACTTGTAAAAATAAATACTATGCATTCAAAGGATACGTCACGAATTTCAGACACAAAGCGTCACCCAGAGAAACAAATTCATACCTCCACGGAAGGCATTTTTTCAATGCAACCATCGGTAACGTTCCCATATCTTCATCAAAGCATAGCAGAACGAACGTTGATCTGTCTTTCACTACACCATCCTATTGGAAAGATAACATTTTGCGAACAAACGCAATGATTCATGGCCAGAGTTCAGGATATTTAAGGTATAAATCACTATGGTAGGCCCTCCCTAAATGAACCGACAAAAATATCTTCGTGATGGAAATGTTACTTCGGGAAACTTTTTTCGGGGCTCTACAAAGGGGGCAGAAAAATCTATAAAATGTATCAGATCTTCCGCAGATAAAAAAAAATATCGCAACGGAATTACTTCGTAGGACTGTTCTTATCCTCCATATCTAAAATCGATATCTTTGAGATATAACGATTCCCAATATCAATTATTCTTCGTTAAAATAAACAACGGAGAGAGTTTTCTGTCTTATTTTTGTTTTGAGTATCCTCTGCTGGTCTCAAGGGAGCGATTATGTCGATTAAGTATTTACGGCGTGGTTTGAGGTTCGATTTATTCAGGGGTTTGTTTAGTTTGATTTACGTCGCTAATGGAAATTCGGTGGAACACATGAAAAAATGGAGCAGATTGGGTTCTTTGAGTGTCAGTGAATCGGAATTATTTATTAGTTTCTTAAAACCTGACGCATAACTTTGGTTTATGGTTCCAACTTTCTAAATAATTTAAAACTTGGTTCACTAAATGGATCCTAGATAGGAATGATTCGCTTTATTGTGAATTTTGTTTCAGAACTTTCTTTTTTTCATCGTGACTAATTCTGTGGTCTCTTAAACCTCTATTTTACTACAGTATTTATAAAAGTAATAAAAAATTTTTAAATTGTTTCTAGAAAGGTTAATAGTTAAACACATGTTAACTGCAGCTTCTGAGCATCACAATATGTCCAAAATATGTAGTATTTATTGTTTTCACCTCACACATCAAATAATGTTTAAATAGCAGGATATATTGACTTAAAGAATCCTTTGGGAGATTCGGTTAGTCAAGAAGGGCAAAAGTGGCTAGAAGTCAAGCAAAGAATGCCCATGTTAATGAACGGATATATGCGTTTGAACCTATCAGAGGGTTAAAAGGGATGCACCCATAAATTACGGCTCAGTAATGCATGTATATATGGTGCTTGAAAAAATATATAATGCATTACATTTGAATATTTTCAATATAAAATATTACATACACTATGAAAGTACATAGCTTAACACTACTTCTACCGTAAGTGTATATAAGTGGAACACATTACAGCTAGTTTCATTTTGGGATGATTTCAAAAGTATGAAAAAAAACCCACTTTAAATAAAACCTACTTGACAATATTTTACTTGAACATTACGTCAGAAATTATATTTTTATTGAAATATACTTATATTACTATTTAATGTAGTAGAAAAGTATTTTTTATTTTATGTGACTCTGGGGTCACCAAATTTGAAATGACTTTATTTAGGATACTACTCGACAAGAGGAATATAAATGCAAATATGCAGTACACACGTACAGGATTTTAGCACTCACAGTAGCTCTGTAGCTGTGCACCCAAATGCCGAGTTGCAGTATTATGACTTTCAATCAATTTATTTTTATCATGTCCATAAATATACAGCTTCGTTTCAAATATTTCTTCTAAGATATATTTCATTTAAGCAGTATTTAACTTTTTATCACTTTGTTGCAGTAATTGGACCCTTGGTAAAAATTCGTGTGTACCAAAAATATGGACACTACCCAATCTCAATTCAATAATTCAATTATTTAATAATCAATTCAATAATTCAATTATTTAATAATCAATTCAATAATTCAATTATTTAATAATCAATTCAATAATTCAATTATTTAATAATCAATTCAATAATTCAATTATTTAATAATCAATTCAATAATTCAATTATTTAATAATCAATTCAATAATTCAATTATTTAATAATCAATTCAATAATTTAAAAACTATAAGAACTAGCAACAGTATAATAGCCAAATAGAGGAGAGGAAGGTTCAAACAAGTCACCCAATGTAGTGAATAAGATCAGATCGCGTGAAATTGAGCTGCTCGTAGGTCCTCAATTTCAAAGTGGTATCTGCCTTCAGTACGCGTGGTAAAATTTGTAGTTATTGTGACTGCAACGTGATTGCACGCACCATTCGTTCCGTCTACTCGAGATCTAATTGCTATCTGCAATGCAGTTTGTGAAAAACTCGATTAGGTGTTGGAAAACGTCTGAAATATTTGAAAACATTCTGATGTCTAATTAATACTAAAACATTCGCCATTACGATTACCCTTAAAAGTCCGCCGGTGTCATTTCGACACCGATAAATAAATCGCATAAAATAATTGCAATAATCAAATATTAGCAAAATTAATATTCAATTGAGTTAACTTTTAAGATTATTTCATGACATTTATCAGCATTTATTTTAATAACTGTTGATAAATTGTTATGTTCTCACCAGGCTTGTAATTTCTTACGCAATTGTCAATAAATCTATCCCATACTTCCGAAATCATAGCAAACTATTTGGCTCGAACTCTCTGAGAACGCGTGGATTTTAAATCAAATCTTAAAAATCTAAGGATTTCTCTAAATCTATATTTCGACTTATTATTTAATTACATACGTTTAGGCTCCAAGAGTCAGACCTTAGGGACTGCAGTTCAATGTTCTTGGCACCACCATCTCCGCGAGCATAGAATATCCCATGAAAGTTCATCAACGAATACATACCAGCTTATATCGTTAAAACTATTCTAGCTTCAACATTTGTGCATTTTATTATGTGTTCGAATATGTAACTGTAGATGAAAAGTAACCACGAATTCATAAAGTATTCATTGACGTTTTTTTTCCCGCACAGTTAGTCGATCAACTACTTTACCGTTAAACAAATCTCTGCCTGTGGCATTGCCAGTATGTGGTATACATTCTGTGTCGTCCCTAGCGACATATATATCCGGATTAGTTGGGTATTATCAGTTTCATCTGCACTTTCTTCAGATTCTTCGCATTCACTTTCATGTAAATTAGCGGCATTGGAATCGAAATCCGAACAAGAGAGCTCCCCACCATCCAATTCATTTTCAGCAGGTTTTCGCAACAAATTACTAACAATTTCTTCAGGACTTTGACATTTCCAACGAGCCATCTTTTCGGTGTCTAGCACAAGGTACGAAAATCGAATCTGGTTATTTTTAAAGCAGATAAACAAATATAAACGACAAAACACTTAGACCCAATCACACTAGTTTAATCTATTCGTTTCCGCTATCAACATGTAAACATTGTGGTCAAGGTCAATCAGATATGCGATGAGAATTTGTTTGGTTTGCTAATAATTAATAATAATGATTGTTAATTGTAATAATAATTGCTAATAATGTTGAACGGACGGTATTTCGAATGATAAATTCACTTGGTGTCGAAACGACACCAGCGGACGTTCTAAGAAATTTAGCTGTAAAATTTTTGTAAATAAATCTAGACCAACAAAATTTCTACTGTGTATTCATCTAGGAAAATGATTAAAACTTACCAAAATTTTTCAATTTCAATTCACAAATGCGGAAAGAAGAACAAAATAAACAGGCTCCCGTGTCGAATAGACACGACATTCTAAAAAATTTAGCTGTAAAAATTTTGTAAATAAAAAGTTTTCAATTTGAATTCACAAATGCGGAAAGAAGAACAAAATAAACAGGCTCCTGTGTCGAATGGACACCGACAGACGTTCTAGTGTTAATATTAAAAAAGGTCCAAACCTACAGCAAACATAAACATGAAAGAATGAGTCCAAAGGAAAAGAAAGAGAAAATATCTTTAAAAAAAAGAAACTCTGAGGATTCACTCATTTCTAATACCCACCCAATAGCCACACCATGTATTCTATGATCAAAAGACCTGCGGTCGTAACTCCAACACAGCCCCCACTATTTTCTTTCGTCCAAACCTAACTTTATCAAGGTATTGTTACTTTTCTTTATTTGTTCAAGATAGTGTATGAAGCTTTTGTTGAATCTGATATCTTTATTGGATTTATTTTACTTCTAAGAAGAAAATGAACCATATATGCAAATTTCCATCTCAAAAGGTTTAATGGGTTGTAAATATATTGAAAAAATAGTAAATAAATGTAAAAAAATTCCATTTCATTTTTATTTCTAGGTCCTGTCTGGTATACCTGGTGTTACGCGCAGTAACGGTTCAAGATTCATGGCAATTTTTCACAATCTACAGAAATCGGTGATGATAGAACGAAAGTGGTATACAAAATTTATATTCATTGATATACGATTTTTTAAAATATAAAACTTACAAATTGCTTTATTTGTTTAGCTCAAAGAGAAAAAACTCAAAGAAAATATTAGATTACGAGTTTGTATAGTTTCATGAGTAAATAATAAGTTATTGTTTCCTCGAATGAACATTTTCAATGAATATTCACACAAAAAATTATAAAAAGTTGAGAGAGAGAATAAAGTGAGAATTGAACCCAGGAAGGCAGAATGCCAGTTTCGCTCGTATCTACTCAGCTCCTCTGATTCCTCGAACTTCGTATAAGCCAGTACATAAGTAACCGTGTATTTCTACAACCAATAACTCGAAAAACATCTGATCGTTGAATCCTGTCTCTTTCTCTTGTTTCTAGAGCGCTTTTTAGAGTGAACTTCGTACATTTTAAGGTAACTTAGTTATCAACCAATTTATAGAATATTGGACAGTTGAAAGTAAAATCATCGTTTCTCGATTGTTTGTATAAACTGAAAAGTCATCTATCATTGTTCAATGCAAACAATAAAACATTGGAAAATATAACAAATATAGTTCTAGATTCAAAAACACCATCGAATCTTTCATGTTACATAATATTTATGTTTTTCCATAACAAAACTTGTTTTCCATAACACAACTTGATTTCCTTAACAAAACTTGTTTTCCATAACAAAACTTGTTTTCCACAACAAAACTTGTTTCCCATAACAAAACTTGTTTTCCACAACAAAACTTGTTTTCCATAACAAAACTTGTTTTCCAGTAAAACCTATATTTTTGTTGATTGTATACAGCAGAGGTGTAAAAAATCACCTTGTAACACATCATAAAGCTATGAATTATATCGAAGAATTCTTATTATTTATCTATAACTTCTATTCTGTTATACTTTTTTGTTCCAAAAAAATGACATTATATTCCTTTAAATTTCAATTATACTGCTCGACATTATTTATATTGAGAATTATAATTATCATTGAGTATGTAAATAAATATTGAAATATAAACCCTAAAATAATTTGTCCTGAAATTTAAATTGCAGTTGGTGCATTAAAAATGTTGCGTTATATATTTGAACAGTATACCTTAATTCAATTAACATTTTAGTAAACCCTTCCATTCGTAAAAACTTTATGTTTATTGAAAACTCCAATTACATGCTCTGTTACAAACTATTCGGATGAAATGTATAATTTATATGTAGTACTTAAACTCCATCGACATATTTAGAGGGATGATAGTGCACATCCGCATCCAGGTGAACAAAAAATGCAATGGAACATGGGCTCGCAAATAACGTTAGGTGGGTGAAAATCGCAAAAATAC
The DNA here is from genome assembly GCA_947359465.1 of Metellina segmentata. Classification (NCBI taxonomy): domain Eukaryota; kingdom Metazoa; phylum Arthropoda; class Arachnida; order Araneae; family Tetragnathidae; genus Metellina; species Metellina segmentata. The sequence continues at coordinate 32,073,870 of OX375878.1, read as the reverse complement.
GTCTACAAAGTGTGAGTTGTCAGGCGGCTGTCACTGGATTTCGTACGTCAGTCGTCGGTTGGCGCACCCTTGTAACCTAGCGGGCCGAGTGGTGTATCTGTCAACACACCGATACAGATTAATTCACAATTAACTTGCGTTTATTTTACTGTGTCCAGAATCTTTAGAGAATGAGTTAAAAGCACCTGCACCCAAAACTAACGGGATGGCTGTCGAAGACCATCTGCGCTGCCCCGACAACGGCAGATGTTTCGGGAATTTTTGGCCGGAAGATAGCGAGTTTGTTAGGAATGTTACACCCTATCCAATGAACTTAACTTCCCGTAAGACATGCGCTGTGGGTAGTAGAACTAACTCCAAGCAGGAGGTTGACATTGGATTCGGAATGACTGACAATACGAACGGTAAAATGACGGATATTAATATGATGTATGGCGAAGCTGGAGGCAATAAACGCACTATTCTCATATTTGTTCGAAGGAGAATGCTCACAGTATTGCGCACGAATGTATCAACATCGGTTCAGTATCAATATGTGGTCCGGAATCTTTGGTGATGATCTGTTGGGCCCGTACTTGCTGCATGAACGTCTCAATGGCGCAATGTACCTCGGTTTCCAACAGAATATCCTTCCAGATTTGCTGCATTGTACACCTGTCTACGAGCAGTGGTAAAAGTGGTTCATGCACGATGGTATCCCACCCCATTTCCCCCGCGCCATGCGTAACCACCTCAAAACAACGTATCCGGCAAGATGGATCGGAGAAACCGTTGCTTGACCTCCACGCTCGACGGAGTTTAATCCTTGGATTTCTTCTTCTGGGGTCACCTGAAATCACTCGTTTGTAAAACACCAGTTGAGGCCGAGAGAACTGATAGCGAGGATCGTGACTGATCCAGGAAACACCTGGAATATTCCAGAATATCCGATCGTAGTTTCTACGTCGTTGTGCCCTATGCAATGCCATCCGCCGGGGCCACTTTGAATAACACAAGCTGTGTTGTACCGATGTTGTCCAATAAATGTTTTCTGTACTTATTTGTTTTGTTTCTTCCCCGTCACACTTTACAGACGCATTTTCTCGAATTTCACCCACTCAACATCATTTGCAACCCATGTAACATTACATTATTTTTTTGTTCGTCTTCAAGCGTACTATCATCCCTCCAAGTTTGCCGGTGGAGTTCATAAGTTCACCAATAATGACTATACCGCGAAGCAATTTAAATCAAAATAAAATAAATATTTTTCTTATGTTAGAATATGTTCAGTTCATTTCAGTGAGAATGTTCATGAGTTTATATATTGCTCTTGTGGCAGCATAAGAAATTAAAAATCTAACGGAATATAAAGATAGAATAAATATTGTGAAATAGGAAGTCTAGGGCATCCAAACTTATTAGCTTGTCATCTCACCAAGATTGAACAAATATAAAACGCAAGATCAATTATATTACACTTAAAATACATGTAACATCGATATACGAATAAGTTCCGAAATGAGCGTATTCGTTATTTTTTTTTTCATCTTCAATTATTTTCACGTAATAAAAGAAACGTTTTACATATGAATATGCTGAACAGATTGTTTACAACAGATTGTTAGTTCCAACACATTTTGGAATGTATGGAAGTAGTTGGAACATACGATGCACTGTAGCAACATAACGGGCTATTGGTGAAAGTCCGAAATCTATTTACAAGGGAAAATATATGAAAATAACACATTGTAACTTTTAACCATAGTCAGATGCTGAGGTCAACACCTGAGCTGACATTCCACTCTCTTTATTTACGCATCACGCCACCGAGAGCATTTGAGGCCATGACGGAATTAACATGCACGCAAGCAAAGGTCTTTGATTAGATGGGTCAACATGGGTAATATCGAAACTCGATTTTTAACTCTTCGGTTGCTTTTTCTATAATCTCGTGTTGCTTATTCACTACTCCATGGTTGCTTTTTGACTATATGGTTGCTAATTTACTGATTTTATGGTTGTTAATTTGAAGCACTGCGATATTCATCAACACATTTCGGACAAATATTACTACGGCGTACCCCTTTCTAAAGTACACGACGGTCTTTGGCTGGACCGAGTTCGAATTCGCAACCCTCTGGTTGCTTATGGCTAGGCCTCCCCTTGCGATTTCTAGTCACGCTACCAAAAAATCGCTGTCGGAGAAAAGTCTATAAGGTGCAAACTCTACGATAGATAAATCGCAAAGTTAGATTAAATTTGTGTTTTATTCCCCTAATTCAAGTTTCTATCTTTGCAATCGTTGACGATAGATTAAAAATTTCAAAGGGGTTTCGAATCAGATCGATACTAAAACCAGATTTATTATTTAATTATTTACCATTTGATTATTAAATTATTTTTATTAAATAATTAGTTATTTATATAAAGAAGATCACATTAAATATATCGATCTGGTGAAAATATTTCGCAGATTTGAAATCCGTTGAAATTTTTACTCTATGTATTTTCAACGATAGCGAAAATAGAAACTTGAATAAGGGGAAGGAATAAAAAAACATAATTTAATGTATAAGGAAAACTGTCCTTGGAAAACACACGACTAAACTATCGCAAGTGGTTGCAGGTCCATGTCTGTCTGTGTGAATCATTTGATAGTCACTGATTGGGACGGTTCAAAGCCAACTCGCTGTTTAAGTCCCCCACCTTTGCCTCTCAAATATTATCATAATCTTAAGATATAAATATGCTAATAATCTAATTTTCTCCCAATAAAAGTGCTAACATTTCAAGATTAATGTTTACTGTGGAAAATGTGAGACACGTATTATAATAACTAGACAATGTTTTCAATAAAGAAAAATTTTTTAAAATGAAACCCAAAACCAATAAACTCTTTAAAACACTGTCTTCTTTATAAGTTGCCATCGCTGTCATATTTCTCTTCCCGGAAGCAGAAAGTGCTTAAAACTGCGACGTTAGTCGCAGAACAAACAAAGTCTTTATAGAACAATGTTTCCTTAATTTTAACAAAGTTTGGGCCGATGTTTTTCAATCATAAGTTTAAATGTTCTGTAGTGCAAAGCGTGCTCCTTGCCACACATAGTTACGGAACACTATCCTTACGCCGCCCAAATTACCACCGACACTTTATAAACAACACATCTTCCAAGTCAATGACAAAATATTTAACTTCAAAACTTGTCGACAGAACTGCAAATTCTGAAATTATGCCTTGGTTTTAGTAATATAACTTTGATGTTTTATTATAAATATGTAATACATATTTAGCAGTTAATTGTGTTTTACGTCTGTTTTTGATTTTATTGTAATTTTCAAAATTCGGACAAAATGCCTGCACAACATTTGGAATTGCTTGTTGTGTTGCAGAACACTGAATATAATTCTTCACCTGGGCTTCTCTGACGAGGCCAGTGCTTTTTTAACATGGTCTTGTTCTTCTTAATGTGCTCATACATATCCACGCACGTTAGTGAACAGCTCATTTGAATAACTAAAAAGGCTTTAACTCACTAGATTGACGTTGAGGACTTTTCAGTACTCCAAAAATTGTCTATGAACGAGAACGCTCGCTCAAGTGAAGCATTAATTCCCGGCAGGGAAAGAACAAACTAAACAAACATCTTGACATTCGAGACACTTATTACATTTTTTTCATATCCTGGAGCACAGACAGCAACCTTGTTCTATGGAGATTTTCTGATTTGTGTACTCTTTTGGATACAATTATTTCATTATTAGAGACATTTATTATACACTTCGGGTAATTTTTATTTATATTAATCTGGATGCCGGAACGAAACCCTTGAAATCGGTACGTCCTGATTTTTTGGATAATGTGATCACCGTAACTATAGGAGATTAAATAAATCCGTTTGGATAATTTAAACGTTGGTTTTATTCCTCAAATGAAACAAAAAAAAGCAGTTTTTAAAGTATAAAATGATGCCGCATTCCTAAAAGTTTTTTTATCGTTCTTTGGGGAAACAAAATGGCACAAAGAATTAGAATTCAATGAAGAAATATACGCATACATTTAATTAAATTTTTATTCCCAAACTTATATTTAAATTTTTGGTGAAATTTTAGGTTATACTTCGCACGCAGAAATAATTATGAAAGAAAAAGTGTTCACAACTAGTCTTCAAAAGTAATTGATTTTCGGATGAATAACAATTTCATATTCTAAAAATTAAGTTGCATTTTTTAAAGAGCAGACGATTTAATTCCCTGACATTTGCAAAGGTCATCTGGCAGTGCTCCAAGGTGTTTCCCTCCCCCATCCGTTTTGTAATTGTTATTTATCTCTTTTCACCTATGCCAGTTCGGAATTTTTTTTTGTTGCATTTACTGCAAACGATTAAGATGGTGGAAAAAAGAGCGGGAAAATAAATAGGAAAAAGTTAAGGTTGCACTTTTCGCTTTTAACGCTTGAAGCAAACGGAAATTAATTTGAAACCTTTTAAATATTCGAACAGTAAATGGTTTGGAAGGAAAGGTGTTGAGTTGAGAAAAAAAAATCAAGCAAAGGGAATTACTCTCCTGCGATTCTGTAAGTTTCTTTTTCCCCCAGCGGACGCCTGTTAAAACAGTTTTAGAAACCGGATTGTGAGCGAAAAACACTCTTAAGAGAAATTAAATAGGACTAAGAACATATATTCTGAGCGATGAGAGGCACAGCTGAATGGATGAACATGTAATTCAGTTTAAGTAGATTCGAACAAGTTTTTTCGGTTAAAAATGAAATGTACGATATTAAAATGAAAAAATACTTGGCAGTACTTTTCAACGTATTTCATTTGTTTTGTTCGGAAGTTAAATCATAGCTGAGACCAAATTCGCTTAAACAGTTAATAGGATTAAGTATTTCTTTAACGTAAAATAAATATAAATAAATGACAATAACAATGTTAATGCTGGAGGTAATCATTTAAATAAATCACACTTTGTAAGAATATTGAAATGTTTGCAAACGCACTCGGGATTTTATTGAGTAAACAAATAATTAATTTGCTACTGTATGGTAAAGACATACACTTAAGAAATATCGTGTTTAGTTTGCCATATTTCCGAAATATATGAATTCAATAATTGTAGTTAAAATCTTTATTTGAAGTATCGAATCCATGACTTGAGTCAGGTCCCACATTGATCCAACATTGCTTCTACGATACTAAATGTAATGAAATACGCATTCTTAACAATATGATTTGGGTACTGAAATGGAATGCCCATACGCATGTTCGGTGTTTTTCTATGACCAATCAATGCGTGATTTGTATAATTCAGAAAGAGTGAAAGAAATTGAAATCTTTATGTTCAACTCCCAAAACGACGAAATCCATTAAAAATTAAATTGTATCTCATAGCTCCAGCTACTGTTGAACATTGAGTAAAGCATTTTTTGAGAAATACAAAATACCCAAAATTATGAATTCGTTAAGGTTCAATACTTTGTGATGTTGTTTAGAGTAAGAACAGAAAAAATGATTTTATAGCGTTTTCTACGATTGTTTGTTTAGACCTCCCATTCATTTTATGTGCATTATCGGGTCATCATCACGATTCAGTTGAGATCTACACTCTAATTTTATGTATACTCTTTTCTGAGATTGTAAACCTTTTTAAAATTTCGTTTAAATCTTAAGTTACTCGAGATTTTTTTTATTTGGGAATTTAAATGCGGTTTTAAAGATCTAGAACGTCCTTTAAGACATGCATTGATTTAGAAAAGATTGGATAGCAAAACGTCATTCGCATAAATAGATACTTCCAACGTTTATCTGTGATGATGAATCACTAGGAGATACATCACGTTGAAAAAAATTTATTTACAATGGTGGTATCTAATTAAAAAAAAAGATTCCACGTGCTGTCGACAGTGGAAATTTAAAAAAAAAATATATATATATATATATATATATATATAGTTTCTTAATAAAGATTTATGTTCTAGTGTTTTTTGGATGCCTATACTAACCACTAATTGGAATTTCTGCTGAATGAAGCTACTCTCAATCAAAAATCAATAAAGTTAATTTAGATATTGGAACTAAACGTTCGAATTCCTCATCGTGTAAATAAGAACTATGAAAATTCATGTTTAACTCAATAAAGATAATTGATAGAAATCATAATAATTATATTTCGTTAAATGATGTTTTAAGAAAATTGTAGATTCCTAGTTACATCAATATATATGATTTAATTGTTAGTTGTTCATATTGGTAACATAATATTTGTTTATAGTTTTTACTGTTCTCTTTTATTAAAAGATTGAAGACGAAATAAAAGAACCAACGAATAGAAGTTTTGTTTTTTAATTTCGCATACTAATTAATGTAGAAACATCACAGTTGTGTAGACTCAACTTAGACCTTTTCGCACACGTTAAGCAGATCATCCCAAACTAAGTTCCATTCATTGATTACCTAAAGATAATTTTTTAACTAACAGAAAAACTACACAGAAGAATTGGCACCAAATTGCTGAAGTAATCAACGTGAAGTAAATTCAATTTCTTTTCATTTATATACATGATGAATATATGTCTTGATTGAATTATTCTTTTATCATAAAATCGATGTTTGTGTCAACAATCCTGTAATAAATTTTCGTGTTATTTATTTATCAGTTCAATAATAAATGTATTCCATTGGTAGATCTCTGTAATGGAAAATAACTTTCAAACATTACAATGCATTTTAAAATAAAATCTGGAACGCTAAGCACTCAGTTTCAAATTTCATCAAGACATTTTATAAAGAGTCCAATGTTATAAATTTAAGAATATAACAAAGCATTAATCTCTCCTGTTGTTCGAACATCACTAAATTCTCCACCAAGTGTGTCTAGATTTCATCAAACTTCTCCACTCTTAAAATCCATCGCATAATAGAAAATCAAATCAAGGATCTTAATCCACTCCAACGATCTCCAAAACCTCCAAGGCACTCTAGAGAATCAAAATTCTCGCAAAAGGCAATAAAGTCACGACGTAACTGCTGCAGTATCCAAAAACGTAGGATGGAAGAAAACATCCCTAAATACTTTATCACCACTTGGCCTACGACAGTAATGATCGAATTGGAGACTTGGACCATTTTTTCGGCATGAAGGAAACAAACAAAACAACTATCCGAAGATTAGCTGCTGTCGTATACACGGTCTTTGTGTTGTGCTCCGCATTCTACAGTTTCTTGGATCTTTTCATGCAGTGATGAGTTTCCTCCGCACTTGTAGCGTTTGAAAGATGGCAACAAAGAAAGATGATTCAGTTCTTTAGAAAATCTGGTTCAGTTCTCTGAAACGCCGGATGCTCTGTCGCCGGTATGTCCCTTTCGGATGCCCCCTTCCTACAAAATAAGCTCCTTTTTGTGTAGCCCGACCAGTGATATTGGTTCTTTCTAAACTTTTAGGAAGTTTGCGAAGTATATTTATTTTGGCTGACTAAGAATTTAATAGGGATTGTAAAACTTTGAATTATTACTCACATTTAAAAAATATGTTAAAGTTTTTTATTGATATACCTACACGCTTTCAATAATTTAACTTTCATACGAAAATTTTTGAAATTGTTAGAAGTACCTGTGCTATGAATTTCTGTAGAACACATTTCACTCTCATGTAAAATAAATGAAACAAACACTTTCACTGTCATGTAAAAGTAAAGATACAAATACTTCATTTCTGAATACTTTGTTATTATTATAAAGTTACGTAATTATACAATTGTTTTGTAAAATACTATGTTAATGTTGTGAAATAATTTAATTTTACATTCTATGAAATATTTGTTTCATTGATTTCTGTTAAATAAAATATTTGTTTTGATATTTTTCATTAAAACAAACATTTGTTTTGATATTTTTCATTAAATCAAACATTTGTTTCAATAATGTTTAAATCAACCAGCCTCTTCTATTATTTTGTGTACGTATATCTCACATTTGCATTTTTGTGTTCGTATGTAATATCTTAGGCCTTTTTGAAATCTTTCATGTTGTCTATTGAACAATGAAAGAAATAATTTTTATTTGGAGGTATTTAAATTAACATCGCACTGGAGCATTCCGATATAAGGAAATCGAATGAAAATTATATTTTCTTAATAAAAAATTCTAAAATTCTTTTTTAAAATAAAATTCATTAATTTTGAACCACGGTTTAGATGACCAGATAAACACCTGAGCTGGCACACCATTCTACGAACTTCTATACCTTACAAAATTGAGGATATATGAGTTAAATGATATGAGTGTATGAACTTAATTAAATCAATCTTGGAAACGACCCTATGAATAAGGCATACGCAATATTATACACAGTATTAAAAATCATTTGATGTTTTAGGGTTGTCTACGAGAAGTTAAAAAAATGTCTATCACGCCATTGGTGAAAATAGAAAATAAAATACTCAAATAAACGAAAATATAAATAACATTTTTTTAAATGTATGAAAAAAGTTTTAAAAAATGTTTCAATTTGCCTATTAAAATAAAATGTTATTTTTGAACCTAAAACACTATCTGCTATTTATAGTCTGCCTGGCAATACTATTCTAAAATAAATTCATTTATATTAGATGTGGTAAAAGTATCTCAAATTCCATTAAAGAGACGTATCGCTTTCGTGCTTAGTCAAACCATGATTGGAAATAGTTCAATTCCTAAGATTATGTTACTTTTCTAGAAAAAATGACGTTTCTGTAAAAGATAAATTTGTTTTAAGGGAAAAACTTGGAAAACGAATTATTTTATGTTTCTTCACGAAATGCTTCATACAAAGAAAAATGAAATTATTATGGCTTGGATATCATTTATTCCATTATATAGTACTAGCAGAACAATCCAGTGTTGTTCAAATTAATTTCGTTAAATTCTGATTGAAAAATGATTAGACAAATCACTTTTCTTTCATAGAAAAATGCGAACATCATTTAAGTGTACGGAAAATAATTTTTTAATGTCGTTTAATTTTTTTCATAGGCTTTACAATTTTAAAATTATTTTTTACTTTAGCGTCTATTTTAAAATATGAAGTTACAGAGAAGTTAAAAGAGTTTTCTTTTGTATATTACCTTCGTTTTTATGAAACAAAATCCATTCTACAAAGAATTACGTGTTCAATCCTATCTAGAAAGTTAGTTGAACTATGCATATGATGACAAGAACTTGCCCTTTTCTAATGATATTTGCCATGTAAAATACTGGAACACATAAATAGTACAAACAGAAACGAAATTCCGATCATTGAAAAAATGCAGTGTTCTCAAAAGCAAAAGATGAGGAAGCGGGTTCGACCACCTGAGTCTGAATGACAGTAATATGATTGTGTTTTGAAAAATATTCACAGACATTTATGATTTATTTACAAAAAGAACACACAATTTATAGTACTTTGAAATGCTCAAATGTGACAGCAACATTTTGCTGTTTTACGTCAAATGCACAAACACGGAATTTTAAATTAAATTTATAATATAAAACATTAACTGACGTTACTAGATAACAAATAGCAAAATTATGCTTCTATGATCAAATAGGTTTTGCTTAAACTTTTCTTATTTCATTACAAAAAGCAAGTTCAGTAAAATTAAAAATTTTAAATTACCTTCTTCTATAAATCAATTATTCATGAATTAGTTATATTGTGGGAATGAATGACAAAAACATACGATATAAATATTATAAATTAATTTGACCTGGAAAAAATGTTTTTTTAAGAAATACTGATAAAACAATTATACTGGAAAACTACATTTTACTAAACAATATTGGCAAAACAAAATTAGAAGCGTACCTCAGTTGTTTTATACTTATTGTTGTTCATATGGGTACTTAGAAGGTTTATAGCCCCTCTGCGCAACTAGGACAAATAGAGCGGAGATTAATATGCTGTCTAAGTTACCAAGAGTGGTTCTAAAGTGCGGGTATCAAATCTGATGCGTATTGGTGTAATATTGTAGATTTGTATATAAGACAGACAGACAGATATATGCCTACTCTGCTTTATTACAGAGAGATGATCCTAAAACTCATGTTTAAAAAAAAATTAGCTTTATATAAAATATATAACTATGTTGTACATTCCTATTAATGTAAAAGGGTTACAACCAGTTGTAACAGAATGAAATCGTTTGCAGAACCAAATGTCGTGATGAATTTGCAAGAAAATTAAACATGTACCTAGACACATTAAAACATTGTTAGCACAAGCTTTGTTAATCTGAAAGGTTAAATTGAAAAAAATAGGAGTTATGTGGTAGAATTCTAACAATTAAAATTACCGATTATTCTAATAATGTGTAAACAAAGGAAAATGTTTACGAAGCAATTCATAAAAATGGAAGGAGTCTTCATTAAAAAATATGCATCCGTATACCTATATCTAAAATTTATGTACATTGAAAATTGACACTTTAATTGTAAATAGAATTTCGTTATTTTAAGTTTATGCCATAGTATGTACATGTGTTGTGATAAGTACAGGCATTTTCTACATTTATTTAATAGTTTAAATTTTTAATTCCACTTCAAGACAATGGTATTAAAATTATGGTACATTGTTGTAAATTTAATTGAGGCAGTATATTTACGATTCAGGGAAATCGATTTCATTTGATTGTTTGTCGAGTTCAGCTGCTACAAAAAATATGGTTTAATTCGTAGGGATTTTTAGTGGTTTAATTCGTTTAATAGTTGTGCGGAGTCTCAAAGGTAAATTCATGGTAAAACTGTTCTACTAGGGTTTTACACTTCAGCTTGTTGTCTCTGCCTTTTGGACTGGGGTGCCATTGGTCACTGTTTCATGGTGTCAGAATTGCTACTACGGGGTTTCGGGAGGTAGCTTCTTTCACTTTTCGATTCCTCAAGGATCACACTCTTTACGGCAGCGTTTTTCAACCTTTCATTATTCGCGGCCCAGTTTTCAATCATAATTTTCATCTCCCCCCCCCCCCGCATACAATAAAATGTGTACAACAATAATATATATTGTGTATTTTGATTTCTGTTTTTAAATTATTTGTAACTAACTGTCAAAACAAGAGTAAAAGCGAGCCAACGTTGGTAAGAAACCACATCTGGCATTTTGCCAAGCGGGCGGTGAACAGATGAAGCGAATGGAAGCGGGGAAATTTAAATATTATATTCGAAATGAAAACCAAACAGGGAGATAACGTTAAAAGAATGTGAAAGTACAAAAATTCGTTAATGAAAGTTAACCTAGACGGGGTGAGCTGAATTTAGAAACTGGGAATACATTTTTGGCATAATAAAAGAAATAAAACAGAAGCATGACTAAAGAAAAGAGAAAAATAAGTAACATGGTTTGTGGAAGCCGTCTCGAGCATGCGCAGAGCAAATGTTTTCTCATAGGAAGAAGGAAAATGTTCAATAACGCAAGTTTCAATTCTCATACGATTCAATCGCTATCAAATCTATCGTATGTTATATATGTTTTCGTGTTAATTGCAATCACCATATTAAATATTCACGGCAACAGATTTATGCAGACACATGGATAATTTTTTAAGCGGGCGTAAACGAGCATTAGACGATAGTCAAGCATCAACAAATACACGGACGAGCGTGGTTCCGAAAATGAAATCAAGAATACTTAAATTTGGGGTTTACCAGTACTGAAGTAAATGAAGAAGAAAAGGCCCCTGTGTATCATTTGCTCAAAAATGTTGGCCGCAGACAGCATGAAACCTAATAAACTTAAACGACATTTGGAAACGCTTCATAGTGAGTACGTCAACAAACCCATTGAATTTTTCGAATTAAAATTAAAATCATATGTAAAGCACAAATCATTTTTTAATGAAACTTAGTCTGTGGATAAAAAAGCTTTAATTGCATCTTACAAAGTTTCATATAAAATAGTCAGATGTAAAAAACCTCACACCGTTGGTGAAGAGCTTATTTTGCCAGCAGCAATTGAGATTCTAAAAACTATGTTTGGAGATAATTTTTCAAATCAATTGTAGTCCATACCTCTTTCAAATGACACTGTTGCTCGTCGAAATGGTGATATAACTGAAGATGTACAGTGTCAGCTTTTCTCGAAGTTGCGTGACAAATTGTTTTCAATACAGCTAGATGAAGCAACAGATAGTAATAAAGATGCTCATTGCATTGCCTATGTTCGATTTTGTGATAATATGTCATTAGTAGAAGAACTACTTTTCTGCAAACCAATAGATCTCAAAACAACAGCTTTCGCATTACTTGCTATTTTAAATGATTTTATGAACGAGGCAAACATAGAATGGAAAAATTGCGACGGAATATGCACCGATGGTGCTCGTTCAATATCCGGAAGATTCCAAAGTATACAAGCACTTGTATAACAAAAATCGCCTCAGTGCGACTGGACACATTGCATGATCCACAGAGAAGCTTTGGCTTCCAAATAAATGAGTCCTGGTCAGAATATTGTGTTAACTACAGTTGTAACCGTAGTAAATTATATCCCGCAAAATGAGACCCCTGAAATCAATAATCTTTTCCGCACTTTGTAAAGACATGGGTGCAATGCATTCAGCTTTACTATTTTATTACGAGGCAAGATGGTTATCACGTGGGAAATTCTTGCAACGTGTTTATGAATTAGGAGAAGAAATCGCCATTCTCCAGGAAAAAGAAAACAGACCGGAAGCCAAGAATTTTCGCGATGGTTTATTTGTGATGAATTTGAGCTACTTGTGTGTGGTCGACATATTCGAGAAATTAAATAACTTGGATCTTCAACTCCAAAGAGCAAATATACATATGTTGGATACGAGTGATAAAGTTAATGCTTTTTGTAGAAAATTGGAATTGTGGAGCATAAATTTAAAGCAAAAAAAACCTAACATTGTTTGCAAATGTGAATGATTGTACTAAAATTTACAAGGCTGAAAAAGAACATGTAAAAGTTGTTTTTGTAACCATTGAAAATCATTTAGCCATGCTAGCAAATAATTTTAGAAAGTATTTTCTTGCTGACGACAAACTGATAGCAAGTTACGAGTGGGTTAGGGATCCAATTGATAAGACTCCCGAAGGAATCTCAATTGATGAGGAAGAAAAATTGTTAGACTTCACGACAAGTCGCGAAACCAAAAGACAATTTAGTAATAAATCACTACTTGAATTTTGGTCATGAGTAGAGGATTATTTTTCTGCACTAAAAACAAGGGCATTTCACATTCTATTACCATTTTCAACATCCTACCTTTGTGAAACTGGATTTTCTGCTGTGGCTTCTTTGAAGACAAAATATAGATACCTAATATTCGAAAAACTTTGCTCGGCAAGACAGGCCCAAGGAAATCACTAATAAATATTAAATTTGTTTTTAATTTGGTATGTTTTGATTAAGTAAATTTTGATTTAGAATTTGTTTTACTTTAATAAGTTAATTATTAAATATGTCGAAATGTATTTTGTTTTCCATGTGTATGTGTGCTTTCCTTTAAGTCAGTTAATGAATTTTTTTAAATAATATTTTCTCTTGGATATTCTCGCCCCCCCCCTTTTATTGTGCGCGTGCCCCCCTAGTGGGAAGTGCCCCACAGGTTGAGAATCACTGCTTTAAGGGTTCATAAAATCAAGCAGGAAAAAAAATATCAGCTTTAGTATGAGAAATCATAATTATTCTCTCTTTCAGGCTGCATCCTACTAAAGTCCACTAACATTATAAATTCTTTGACCAATGCCAGCAAGTCCACTGATCTCAGAGAATTACTATTTTTTTTGCCTCTCTTATTTTCTATCCACACTGAGGTCGCTATAACGATACAGTTTAATTACGAAAATAAAAATACGTATTGATGAATATAGGCTGTATGGTAGTATATTTAGATATAAGTCATGATTTGAAACTTAAAATTTTAATCATATTATATTAAAAACTAGGATAAATAGCCCGTCACATGACGTGCATATCAAAATTTATTTTTTTATTATAACTTCGTGGATATATTTTTTAAATCCTGACGTGCGTGATCACTGGCTGTGTATTAACTTTTTTTACCACTATCTGTCAATTTGCCTTGGTGTCGTATGGTTTTGTTTTTAGGCAGTACTGGTAAAACAATATTATTGGAAAACTTAATTTACGATCAACACTGGTAAAACAATGAGCTGTGTACGGCAATCGTTTTATACTCAATGATATCTCAATGGCTATTTCGAATGTAATGATTTGTGAAATCACGCAACTAATCAAAGCAATTTTAAACTCTACCTATTTATGACGTCACACAATCAATCAAAACTTTATAAGCTACGGAAACACAGCCAAATCTAGCATTTTATGTAATAAGATTGAATCGCAGAAAAGTATCACTACCGAGAAATATTGGTAAGGGCATTCATGTATACTATTTTAGTAAAATCTCACTATAAATAAATGTTAGTAAGTGACATTAAGTTCAAAGAAACTTATACAGCTGTTAAACAATAATGTGTTTACGAAGCTTACGGTTTTGTGAGTGATAACATCTTTGGTTGTTAATTTTAAATTTTAAGTTATATTTCCAGTTTACGTTTGTTTCTTTTTACGTCTTATTTTTGCTGCGTAACTTTTCGTTTTGTCATATTAATAAATGGCTTTTCTTTGGCCTCTGACTTAATTTATTCTTAAAACATACTGCAAAACAGTTGCTTTAATCACTATCATTCAATAATTAAACATATATATAGGATTTTATTTTCAATTTACACAATTTATTCTTTTTTACTAGATATCAAAACATTTATTTTTCGCTGTATGAAGCAACCTTAAACGATGTTGAAATCCGAAGAATCGCTAAATTTATTTTAAAATTCAACACTAAAATGCGAAAGAATTCAAATTTTCATTTTCATACCTAAATAAAAAATATGTTAAACAATGAAAAATGTGTGTAATGGAATGGATATGTCTACAGGAAGTATGACATAAATTGATAACAAAATGTTAGCATTTGGGTCTGAAAAATACATGGAAACTCTTAGCTTCAGAGGACATTCGACCTCATTATCTTGGGTGTACTATGATTTATTTCCTCAACCTAATTCGGGACTTCCTCACTGCCATGGTAAGAACAAGTAAACAAGAAACATTGCACACTTCTCGACTTCATGAGAATCAGTGACCTACTTTCTAAACTTGAGTGCTCCAACCGGTTCACCCATCATTCTGTATCACAGATTTAATACTGTTTTCCAACTGCCTTTGAAATGTTGAAAATTATTTGACAGCAGTGTTTTGAAGGAGTGGAGTTTATATATCTGGTATCGAAATAATTTAATGTAGATTCAAGATGATACAAGCAAGTTGTATAAAAATGAGATAAAATTTTCATCAAAGCTGTGTAAAACAATTTCAAATAAAATACACCCATATCTATATTCATAGATAAAAATAGTTTTCTTCTACCATTAAATATCCTCGGTCTCATTTCATCTTATATATCCGTTTCATGACATTTCAATAGCAAAAAACACTTGTTTGCATGCTTTGATATAAAAATGCCCTTGATACGTATAAGCGGTTAGACATAATTTCATGGAATTTAGTACATGTTTACTAATTACTAATTTAGTGAATGAGTAACAGTGTAAGTCTCTTTCCCTCTCGTTTCCTGTATTTTTGTAAAAAATATTGGAAAAATATTGGATTACATAAATAAAAATAATTATTTTTTAACACCCTATTCATTATAGTTATTATAGTTACGCTATCAGTATTCTCATTCAAGTTTCACAAATAATTGTTTTAAATTTTAAATTAAACTATTAAAATTTTCGTATGGACACTGAATTTTAGTTATGGCTTCCTTTGAAAGAGAGAAAAATATCACACTTTCCTTCTTGATTATTTAAGCTCGTCCCACGTCAGTAAAAGCTTGTTAGAGCAATATAAAAGTACGCTTAATCCTCTGGACGTAACACGTTTCGATTATATATTGTCAAACAGAAAATTATAATAGAAAAAATTAATGATTCAGATACTCATGAAGATTAAACATTAAATATGCGGTAGGGGTATTTAAATAACGTTGCGCTGGAGCAACACAAGGGCTACTGGCGAATGTTCGGGACTTATCTCCAGGAGAAAGATTTGACATTAAATCTAAGCATTCCATTAATTAGAGACAACATTAATTTTTAATTAGTTAAACATAACCAACATTTTAACTTTAAAATACATCAGAAAATTTTAATGTTAAAGAATTTACTAATCAATTAGGAATATCTCTTAAATTATGTATATCTTCTTTACGATACTTACTGAGACAGGTCACATTTGTTTATTAAAAACCAAATATGATTTCATATCACATAGCTGAAAATGATTTCCTGAAATTACAAATTTCTACATAAGAAGTTATTTCTTTATAAAGAAATTCCTACATGTGAGACTTTTTTTAATACATGGGAATGCAAACAAATAGCTCTATGGGAGAATGTTTAAAATTATTGTAGAAAACTATTTTTGAATGATGTTAGGCGACAATTTTAAGGAATTAAACAGTGAAATATCAGAAGTAAAAGTTGATTTTGTTATTGATTTCGTAAGTTTGCTCATATATATAGTTTTCAAATACAAGTATAACAAAGACTTTAGAAATTTAATATGGATTTAAAGATTTACAGATAATTCTCCTGCTTGTATCAAGAAGAATGATTCAAATAAAAATGAATGTATTGTGACATTGGAACCAAACGTAAAAAATGGAATGTATTGTCATGTGACTTAAAATAGATTAAAATTCCTTAAAGCCAAGGTAACACTTTTTTTATCTTTAGAAAGTAAAAAGCCTTAATAGAAAGTTGAAAATACCTTCTTTCAACTCAACTTTTAATTTGAAGTGTTATGGCATACTGTGTCCCAAGAAAAAAACTTTATTAAGATTACAAAGAAAACGACATTTTTCAAATTAGTGATGATCAAAAGAAAAGAATTTACGTTAACAATTCAATTACTTACCTTCAATGCAATCTATTTTTATTAGCGTTTTTATTTGTTGCATAGTAGGAAGGGGCTATATTAAATATTTTTATCGACTTTTGTACTCAAATGTTTCACAGCCTCACTCTAATTTATCCACATCGCTTTTTCAAAATATTATAAAAGTAAACTTCATTGATATAAAAGCCAGATAGGTAGTCATTTTTTCGGTATTCGTTATTACCATAAGTAATTTCGTTAGTTTTTTAAAACATTTTTACATTCTTTTTCTTGACACAACTTGAAAGGAAAAAAAAACAATGAAATTGTATATGCATATTATCCGTCCCAGTGGCTGTCTTTCGGTTACGGAATAAAATAAAAAATAATAGTTTTTTTGTTTCGCTTTTTGAAAATGTCACTTAAGAAAATGTTGATACCTATTAACAAGTTTAAGTTTAAAATGTTACAATATGGTAATTTCTTTTATCTCCTCAATAAAAGGAAAAATTCTAAAATTTAGTTAAAATTAGAATTGTACAACATTTTAATGTATTATTGTTTACTGGTTGTTTAAAGCAAAATTCTTTAAAATAAAAGGGTAAACGTAATTAAAATTTAAAATCCCAATTTAGGTTAATATTAATTACAAAAAAAAATATGTACGTTTGTTTCAGAAGTTTCAGAGAAATTAAGAATGAAAGATCGGCGCAGCATATAGTAATCAATCAACGAAATACGTGTTTCGTAATGAAAACAACGTATAAAAAATATCAAAATTATTCATGATTATTGAATGTTTAAGGTTACTTTCACACATCAAGCACCAATTCATTCATTAATGAATGCTTGAACTGTGAATGAGCCATTATAATTCTTAAATGGCAGGCAAAGTATACTAATTATTGAATAGTACATAAACTTTTATAGTATTTTCTCCTCTTGAATAGTGCATTAATCATTGTAGTCTTAAATTTATTACAACTTTAAAATTACTCCCTTGGACAATTGAAACGTGGCTTTGCAATATAAATCTTTCAAATATAAATTGTAAGTTAAAATAATTTCTCTGAATTTAAATTACCATGTGTTACGAGACTCTCAATGAATGAAACTATTCCATAGTTCTCTTCCAAAATACACTTTATTTTACCTGACTCCATGCATAGAATTATTTACACGGCCGCCTTATCAGACATTCTTTTTTGGAATAAACACAGAGATCAGAAGCTGTGCGATCTGTTTCATACTGTTGCCATTCTTATCAAACGAAATAACTCGAAAATATAGTAGTAACTAATGTGCAAACGATAATACGAAAATATAACACCAATTAGTGTACAAACGATAGTACGAAAACATCACAGTAACTAATGTGCAAACGATAATTCGAACTACTTTTAACACCGTGATTAAAAAAATTAATCGAATTTCGAATAAGTGTAAAGAAAATCAGGAATATTTATTTCGATCCGCTTACAATATATATTTGCAAAAAATGAACATTTTAGTAACTGCGAATATAAACATCAATTATTAATATTTCTTTCACATCGTGTACAGTTCAATTTTGAATATCTGTAATATAATTACAGACGTTAAGTATTGGATAATATAATTTTCTGTTTCTAGTTGCAACTATAATGTTTTTCGTATTATTAGATAGCATTTATACTAATTCTGATGAAACATTATTTCAATTTACCATTTTTGAACTTTCCAAAAACTTTGAAAATATCTATTTTTCTATTTTAAATGGTTTCTACACTAACAAGGTTTCTTAGATTCGTACAACCGTCATAAAAGGGTAAAGGTAAATTTTTGATTTTTTTTAAATTTTATTATTTTATAATAGTATTTCTGAATGGATAAAGGGAATCCGGCACATCCATAGACACCCGAGTTAAATTCACAAATTTTGGGAGCATCTCATTTATTTATAAATTACTGTATTAATATGAAAATTGAACACTGTAATATTTAAATACTTTTAAAGACTTTAACATAATAATTGTTTTTAATTCACAAAGTTATAATTTTTTTAAAATGACAAAACAATTGAAATATTTTAGATAAAATTTTAAAAAAAGTATGCATTTTTATCTTATACCTCTAGTTAAAGTGTTTAAAAGTTCTACATAAACAATCATAAAAAGTTTCGAGAGTGTATATCAAGTGGTTTATGAGTAATGTTTCCCCAAACATGAAAAAAGTATGTTCTGAGAAATATGGCTTTAAACATCATAAGGACATATGTCGCTGTAATAGTGCATCTACTTAAACAAATACTTAAAAATCATTCCAATTAACGGATTTTACAAATGAGGTGTCGTTATAAAGAGAATAATTCAAGTTTTAATAAACAGTACAAATCTAAAAAATGCTTTTTTTTTAATATTAAGGAGCTGGACCCCCTTAAATAAAAGCTTTTGTGTTAAATTTATGTTAACTACAACTCCTAACATGATCGCTGAAACATTCATTCCAACACAGTTTATATAAAGCATCCTTAATTTCACATTAGGGATGGCACAGAGGATGAAACGTGTTGTGAGGGTTAAAGGTGAATTGATGGGAAATATTTAGGAGCTAGATGCTCTCCGATTTCGGTCTTTGAACAAATTCAGCATGTCCATCAATCCATGGTCAGTTATTGTGATTGATTTGTATATACAATTATCGGTTGATAAAGTGGTGAACAGGTTCTTAGCCAGCAGTAGCTACTTTTGAAGAAGGCGTGCTTATTCCTTCGTCTTCTTTGGAATCTCCATTTATTCTTTCACCTTCACTGTTTTTTACATATAAATTTGTAATTGTGGAGTTCCTTAATGTTACTGATATTACTATTAAAAATAATCCTTTCGCCCTCAAATTTCCCAAATATCTTCGTCTTAACCATTGATTAGTGTTACCCGAATTTTTGTTTTTCATTTAAGGAAACCAGTTTGTCGAATAAAAACAAAGTTTTTCTGGTAAACACAATTAGAAATTGAAAAGACATAATTATTGTCGAAGCAATTCAAGAAAGCATGACAAGTAATTACGTAGAAAACTTCTAAAAAGTGCCGAAATGACCATTTGTATAAGAAAAATGCCATCTCTTTCACTGAAAAGGTTGTATTCAGATTTAATGATGCTATTCCAAGCGATGGAAGCAATGGAAAAAGCTCCAAAGGCCAGAATGTGATGGTAGAAATGTCGTTTTAGTTGAGTGCCGAATCAATAGTCTCTTACTAGATTCGAATGCAGTAAGAAAGCCTTGACGAATACATTTAAGTGGTTCCATTTTAGAAATAAGACTTCTGAACGAACGATAACGATAGTAGTTTACTATGATAAATTGTTCTCTTGCAGCGTTGAATCGAATGAAGACTTTCAATCAGGGGCATTTCTTTGAAAGTTAGGAAAGTGAGAGATTTTTCATTTGTTTTTCAAAACATACACAAAAAACAAACTTCACGATAATCGTTGAAAAATACTTATGTTAAAATGAATTTTATGAAACACTGCATTTAATGATTTATTTACAGAATACATGATGAACAGTGATGATGAAGAAATTTGTAGGATCTTTCTATATTTATTAAAAACATTTCTAATGTTATATCTGTATAACTAAAATCAATTTTAAAGAGGACGTGTACAGGAACAATATATTGTACATACGTTAACGAACTTGGGATAATTTATGCTGAAAAAGACCACTTTTAGGTATGATCAACTTTAATTATTGTTAAATAGCATACACCTCTCTGTTTTTGCATAGACTTAGATGTCACTTTCTTCAGTTCATCTGCCTCGAAGTTCAACCAATAAGTCAGTAAACTCAAGACGTATGAACTTATTGTTTGTGGAAGAAAAAAATCTTTGGTAGCTAGTAGCTCTGGTCACAGATAATATGAGAATCAGAAGGTTTTAAATGTTAATGAGAAATTTGAACTTTGTAGTATATGTACAATGTAGTGATTAAGTACTAGTGCTTTTAAAAAGATATATATTCATGAAAATAAGTTTCTGAGATTTCTTGGAAACATTTTTTTACCGCTTTGAAACTTCAGACGTCTATTCACGTAAAATCGACGTGTAGTATGCTATCACTAGTGGGATGTATGTAGTCAGTCACTATAGGAATCGCATGCATTCATTCGAAGAGTTGTATGCCGTTGGTTGAGGTGCGGTAATCAGTCACTGGAGGAATTGCATGTAGTCATTAGATGCGTGGCATGCAGTTACTAGAGGGATTGCATTCAATCACTTGCTAGATTATATGCAGTCACCCGCTAAATTGTATGAAGTCAGTTGCTAGATTGTATGCAGCCACACTCTAGAGTGAAAAAGAGAGAAAAAAAAGACCACCTAGACCAAAAAATAATAATATTCAGACATATTACTCCTCGAAATTCTTCAAGTCTACCGCCCAAAACACAGAGCTCATTCGCTAAATGGATTACTCTTTTAGGTAAACAATCACATTGAGCAGTTTCGTATGACGAGAGGAAAGCAAAATATAACAAGATATTTAAATTTTAAGACACACACTAAAATTTCATTTGTGTCATATATATGCGTTTACAGCTTGAGGCTTCAATTTTGCCAGTTACGTAGTGGCTTTTGTTTTTACGTTCATCGTTCTGTGATGAAGGCGATATCAATGATAACAGTTGTCATGGGGGAAACTTCTGTGGTGATCCCATTCATGATTTCGCATATGATATCCCTTCTTCTAACAAACATTCAAACTGATTAAAAAAATGCATGACCGAAGGACAGCTGCCTGGAGAAGAATTACTTTAAGATTACAGAAGTTATATTAACTATCAACGTCTCTCCATTTAGTTATGAAAACTTTTTTTATTACCTTTTCAACAGTTATAAAAGAGGCAATTATCATTAGAAAATGAATGCAATCACATCTCCACTAACGAGTTAGACCATTGCTTTTCAATCTTCCTTAATTACCTTTAGGCTTTTGTATTTAGTTAAAACACACATTGAGAGAGAAAAAAGAATATAATTTAAAAGAAGCCCAAGTATTATTAAAACATTATCTATTAAAGCATCTGTAAAATCATTATTCTGTCAATTAAAGTCATTGATTTAGTATTTCCTTAAGTTTAGAAAACCTATAATTATCTATTTAAGTGTTTTATCGTGCATTTAATGAATTCAAATAGAAGAAAATTTTGAACAACAAAATATTTTTCATTAAGGTGAAATAAGAATTTTGATATAATTATAGGGTCGTTCTTATTTAACTGAATCACTTCATTTTATTATTTAATGTCATTTAAGTCGCTTTCAGTCTGATATTAAATAAGCGATTATAAACTTATTACAATTCGTTGAATATGATACTGATCGTAATTCATACTTAGAATTTATTACGTGAATTCATATAACTAGATACTTACGTGACTTATAATAATAAGTAAAACAGAGACACGTTATCAAAAATTAATTAGTGATATCGACTCAATAATTAAAATTCAATATAAAAATATATATTTACTCAGAGGATTCAATGAACTTTTTTGTAATAGACAAAAAAAAACTATAATACACTTCAAAACAGCAATTTTGGTCTTTTATCTAAGTACAAATATTCTAATTTTTTATCTTTACAGTACAATAATTTACTTGTTAAGACTTTGTAAAGGTCTGACAAAAAGTGTGTAGAAATAGATGCTTATTAAAATAGTTCATGCATGAAAACCATCCTTTCATAAAGTATGTAGAAAACTACATTTTAGGTCCCTTCTTTGTTGAATGCTTTTTCATTGAAAAGTATTCCTACTGTAGTATTCTTTAGTCAGTTATTGCTCCTTAAAAAATCAGTTTAGAAGGTGTGGAAAATCAGATAATTAAATTGCATGGAACATCATTAATGTATGTGTAATATATAAGTGTATTGCAATGTACACCCGTCAAAAAAAAAAGACTCACCCGATCGAATTGCACAATTTACATCGCAGAGCAAAATGGAAGGTAGCAATCGATAGGGATGAATGTTTTCTACAGATATCAATATTCAAAATTTGTCTAAGGGACCGTCTTCATATTAAATTGGGTGCTTGCTCCGAAAATTTCAATACAAACCCATAATCTTTTATCAGAAATTTGGACTGTACACACAATTTTAGGCGGAAATAAAAAAGTTCATAAATTTATTGGATTTTTCACTGATTTGTAAGTGTTTGAAAATTAGATATCCTAAATTGGTGTTTCACGTTTTTTGTTATATTTG
Organism: Metellina segmentata; assembly: GCA_947359465.1. NCBI lineage: Eukaryota > Metazoa > Arthropoda > Arachnida > Araneae > Tetragnathidae > Metellina > Metellina segmentata. Next base: position 32,050,697 of record OX375878.1, on the reverse strand, counting down.
CTGAAAACATTAATTTTCCTTGGAAATTTTTTTTTCATCCTTTGGTACCCAAAAAACCAAACACAATCTATAAACATTTTTTTCATAAAACTAAATTTTATTATTTTTTATTAATCATAAAATTAATATTCATAAAAACTTTGAATAGAAACCTGGGCATATTTTGACTCCATGCGATTCAACTGTTACTGAAACATCGGAATTCCAAATTTCAGCTCATCACGTGCATAATATATAGCGCAGTGAGACTATTTGCAAAATTCGATGATTATTATCGTTACTGGGGATTGTTCACAAAATGAAAACAGAAATTTCTGCCAACAGATCCTGGGATTCAATCAGAATGGTTTCTGACTTTGTTGCCATCTAAATGGACTCCATACCAAGGCGCCTGCAACAGGTCATTGACTGCGACGGTCACAAGACGTCTTTATTAATATTTATAATGCGACTAAACTCCGAACATTTACACGCTCCATCAATGGTTATTGTGGATTTTCTCGGTTAATTTTACACCGTTTTGAATTAGTTTTTCATAAAATCTGTTTGAAATTTGTGTGTAGAATCCAAATTTATGATAAAAGATTGGTGTTCGTACTGAAAATATTGGAGCAAGCACCTAATTTTATATGAAGACGACCCTTTATACAAGTTTTAAATATTGGTATTTGTAGAAAACATTCACCCCTATCAATTGCTACCTTCCTTTTGTTCTGTGATGTGAATTGTGCAATTGCGATCGGGTGAGTCGTTTTTTTTTTGACGGGTGTACATATGTGTTAAAAATATTTGCTTTGAGCACAAGTCGCAAAGGATAGTATAATTCTTGTTTCACCAAGTCCAGACATAAAGATAACGAAAAACAATTCAATAAAGTAGGATTTTTCGAGGTGCTTAGCTGTGTGCTCTAAATTTAAATCTTCCAATAGGAATCAGACAAAAATCAAATGAAATATTACAAAATTATTAAAAAAGTTGGTAATAAAATGTCTGATGTTATTGTGTGAAAAAGACGTAGATTTATAAAGTTCGTTAAAGATGGAAATAAAACTTTTTTCAACGAAGTTGTTTATTTGCTCCTAAAGGTTTTGAAAGAAAGTGTATGCTTCTTATTTAATGCAGTTTTCTGTAGAGATAGACTCATTAGACGAATGAACAAGATACAAACTCAACAATAACTCCTAGTTAATATAAATGATAGTGTTTTTTATAATCGAAGTAATTTGTGTATTATAAATATTTAAATTTGGGAAAATGTGACAGTTTATTCAATTGTGTGCTATAAAAAATTGCTATATTTATAAAGTAAAGTTAAACAAACACATCACATGTTTAATGAACAAATTATTAGATTTTTTCAGTTTAAAATATTCCCATTACAGTTTTCAAACTTTAGTTTCATGTGATGACCTGAGCATTACTTTAAACGTTGTTGTTATTGCTGACTCACCTCGATCATGGTGAAACTAAATTCAAAATACATATTTTTCAAGTCACACAAAGACCAAATCGTATTTACCCAGGATCTGTATCACAGAGGCACCATACAATTCAAAATATGGAAAAGAGTTTCTGAGTTTGTGGACAATAAACACGAGCTTGTAGTTCCTTTAATAACAGTTATGTATTTTATGCGCTGATTTCTAAGTCAATCTATGTCAGTATGGTACTGTGTTGAGCCTCAAAAGTCAAGTGCATTGTTGAGTTTTAAAGGCAACGACAGTCGACGACGCGTTTTGGTATACCAATTATGCGGAGATAACATACCTTGTTTTTATTTCCAAGGAGAGTAAATTTCAAAGCCACTAAAATCACTGATTGCTCGGCTGATCTGCTCAGAAAACCCTTGTCAACAAAAAATGAGCAATACTATTTCAAAACAAATCAACGTACCAATACAATACCAATTGTATTAGGATATCCCAATTGCAAGCAAAACGAGCCCGTATGTACTGATTCCGACAAGAGTTGAATATGTTCAATTATTATATGCACATAGCTAAAAGTGTCAAAACTTTTTTAACAAGAATAGCTTCCAAATTGACACGAAGCTTGCTAAACTTGCATCACTTGCTGAAAAGACACAAATTTATTCAGTTGTCTCAATTTCTTTCAGCATTACCACATGCCTCAGTTCCGCCTTTCGAAGAGATGACCACAAAAATATGCTACACAAATCTGAATTCTCCTAGAGATTCACCGATTGTCTCCAGCCACGTTGCTCACAAATAAATTGCAAGGTATAAATGAAAAGAAAAATGGTCTCGGGAATGGAAACGAAATCAGAAAAATGAAATAAGAGTCGAATAAAAACTCGTTAGCCACCGTTAGAGTGCTCACAGTTCATTACGTCATTTTCCTCAATCTTTCCGAAGGACGAGTCAGAGGGAAAAAACCGAAAGGGGTAGAGAAACGGGCTGCGTTAAAAAAACGAAAAGACCGCAGAAATGTTGACGCTACGATTCAAGGGGGGGGGGGGGGCAGGGGGAGGTGAACTCTCTCCCAAAATCAATGGGCAAGAGAGACATCCTCCAAAAGAAGGGGCTAAAAATTATGTCAAAATCGAATGTCTGAGGGCTAGCCTCCTGCCAGATAGATGTCCTATCAGCAGCTGTAGGTGATAGTACCTTAAAAAGGAGGGGACGGCCATAGCCAGGGCTAAATTTATCTTCCAGAGTTGTTTCTATCGCCCCCTCTCTTTTTTTATCATCCGACCGTTGGATTTCCTTTTCAAAAATTTTTCGTCTTTTGTACCCTGGAGATGCATTTAATGAAATATAAGATTTTTACTCCCCCCTCCTCTTCTTGTCTATTTATTTCTTTCTGACCTCGTTTCCTGAGAAGTAATTGATTTTTTTTTCTGAGGAAGGAACACCGGTTATTCCTGGATCCGAGTGGGGTTGGGGCGATGTCGTACATCGAGTATGAGGCTTCAGAATGCTGCTGAATGGGACACCGTAATGAATGTACGTCCATTCATCTGAAATCCGCTTCGGAGAGAGGGATGGAATTTAGTCTTTCGCGAAGGGTATTAAAGTGCTTAGAGAACATACTAAGCTGGACGCTATAAACTTGTATGTATGAACTTCAAATCAACTTCTTTGGTATGGTATTTTGAACCCAATTGATTACATTTTTCTCTTTCTGGCAAATCACTTATCCTCCCTGCTGCGATTTGCGTTGGCAATTAAACTTCAATTGTGGGTAATCAATTGATATTGGTTTCGGTTCAGACGAGTACCATTTGTAACTTGTCACAAATATCACCCAACGTATTTGATAGCGCATATGTTCATAATCGCATCTACAAGTCACCATTATAACCGGACGTGAAAAGATACAGACACTCTAATACACCAAAATTCACTACATGGTTGGTTACGATCCATTACAATGCTTCATGTATTACTACATTTTAAGTGTGGTAGACGTTGTTAAGTTCACCACAGTTCTCCATCTCCTTTTCTCTATGTGGACAAATGTATTTGAACACTGCATAAATTGGGAGGAAGATTCATCTTATTGTGGGGTTGTTGCAGCCCATATCTTTATGCACTTGGTACCTCGACGTTGTGGATAATATGGCCTTGCCTACTCTGTGGGATTACTACTGTGATGATGGTTGTTTCTTCCGACAGGATCGAGCTCCATGGCATACAGCAAAATGTGTGCTGGACTGGTTTACTGAAAATGATATTAATTTGTTGACTGGCCTGTTCAAAGCCACAATCTCAATACAATCAATCAATTGTCGGACAAACTGGCGCGACGAGTATGACACTACCACAGACGCCCATCTTCGCAGCTATCTCTTCTCACGCCTAGAAAAGACATGGCAAGCAATTCCTGTCCAGACTTACAGAGAACATGTAGAAAGTATGCCCCAACGTGTTGCTGCTGTAATACAATAAAAACGAGGGCCTACCCTTTACTAAATAGAATAAGGCACGTTTTGTTTAAAACATGCAAATACGACATTCAAACACATGCAAAATGTGTCCAAATACGTTTGTTTGTATGTGGTGTATATAATGAACTTTAAATCAATTTTTTGAGTTTAGTTTTCGTACTAAATTATTTCTTTTAGCTGTCAAGCACCCAGTTTCCTTGCTTTCAAGATGGTTGGACGTTTATCTCGTATTTACTATAAGTTTATTAAAATTATTAACTTGACTTCCAAGAACCAACAAAAATTTCCAGACAAGAATAGATGGATAGGACGAAAAATATTTTTGACAGTCACTTTTGCACTTGAATTTTTTTTTTAATTCTTGACGATACTGTTCCTTGTTTACGAATATCCAATACATATTTTTTTTACTGATAGCATCCTAACTAAATTGATATTTTTAAATAAGTACACGAAAGTGGCAGAGCTGGTACACGTTAAATCTGCCGTGGTCTCAAATATCCGTACGATGGCGGGGTGTGGAAGTGCGGGAGTAAGGTTGCAGCTCAAGTGTTAACATCGTCCCCTTTAAAATTACGAGTTGTTGTCCTTGGCTCGTTCCATTCGGAATTGATCGCCAATCGTCGACAATAGTTCGTTGTATTGCTCCAGTATGTTGTTAATTAATGATAACAATGGAGTAATGATAATAGTTAGTGCTACCAAGGGATTCTAGACGACGTGGAGGGACGTGGTGGTCCAGTTAGACGATTAACAATTGGACGGTTGCGAGTACAAAACTCCTTCCAGCCAAAGATCGTCACATACGCAGGGGCTGGTGCACGTTAAATCTGTTATGTTCGCAAATATCTTCACGTTAATGTAGTGTGGAAGTTTGGAGAGTGGGGTGCCTGATCAGCAGAGACCTCGTCATCTGACCGATATTCAAAATTAAGAAGTGTTTTGCTTTCCTTGGATGTTGGCTTGGGTTCCACACCATTGGCAATAGTTGTACTTTGTTTTCTTGCACTATCGCAAAGTGAATTAAAATATGTGTCATAAAATGTTTAGAAGGTATGCAGGATAGACTGATTCTTGCAGAATGAATACATGCTTATGAACCCCTCAGAAGATTAAGTGAAAATTTCCTTCCTCAGTTTAGGTGTGGAATAATGTTATATCTATAGTCTAAGAGATACATTACCTTAAATGCTCAATGGTCCTTCTCTGCTTTACTCAGAATGTTTGTAACCGATTTGAATTTGAAGTAGAAAATTGAGTTCTAAAAAACTTGTACAACTAAATAAGACATAATTTAAGACACTGCCAAAAATGTATAATCTGTGCACAATATTTTGCTTTGAATTAATTTTATTTAGATACATAAATGTTTATACGTTATAATTTCTTTTTTACACAAATGTTTATGAAAATTGCACAAAATGTAATCCAAGCTGTAAAAGAAGTGTTCCGACTTACGTTAAATATATTTAAATCTTATAATTAGGATTTACTATACAAAATCAGAGTACTTTTGTGGACTGTGAGAAATACGTAGCAGACAGTTGCTTAGTTAACATCTCATCCATATTTGATCGCTGAGATAGATGGACAGAAATGTCAATGAATAATTTGTATCCCGTGTTATATCTAAGACGTCCCTGAAGTATTACTAGTAGTCAGGCATTGCTACTCTGTATTTGTATCAGAATAAACGGCGGATTGAATGCAAGTCACGATTCTTGGCGTCATGATGTGACGCTGCAAGGCGACAGCTTACAGTCTTAACACACGTATGCGATAATTATAGTGCTATACGTTCAGCTGTTAATAATCAAGAAAAGTAGAAATTACTACGTAAAGTACAAACGTCTTAATTAAGATTTCATATGGTTACTAATTTAATTCGGTTGATCGGTTTATATTGAATGAACAACCTTTTAGATTCAAAGAACATGTCATTTAAATTTATTTAACCCCAAACGAAAAATTTCAAAACAAGAATTACTTCCAACATTAGTGTAAATGTTCCAATAAAGCTACAAATTTGCATATTTCACGTGCATTTCGTTTCCTTGAAATTAAATTTCACGAACGCAATTGCGTAAAATATTTCCAAAAGTCCCACGTTTCTGTAAATAAAATGTTTCATGTAAAATAATTTTACGTTTAGTACAAACTATACATGTAGATAAAAAGACTGAGGACTGATGTTGTGTGTAAATTCTATTAAATGTCTAATTGCACTATCAAACTGTAAAATCAACTCTAGAAAAGGAAGTATTTTAAGTTAAAACACAATTAACTTGTAAAATTATGGGTTCCACAAGGCTTCTGTTTCTAGGAAAGGATAAAAGTATACGTTGCACTATGTATTTGTGAATAACTGGTATTCTAGATCACATAAACACGCAAATTCTCGAGAAAGGACATGTAAATCCTTACACACGTAATTATGCATAATGCTCTACAACTGAGTGTTCTTGAAGGTATTCGGGATCTAAAGTTAATTAACTGTCAAAATAGATTTAAGGTCTTATGCAAACTTTATGTTTTTAAATACGTATATGTTCATGATTCCCCCTCTTCGATTCTTTGAAGTACTATTCGGATTTCTAATTAAGGAAATAAGAGGATAAAACAAATCGCAAATATGATACATTTTACGAACAATGCTAACATTTCAGAATATCATACATTATTTACAACGCAGTATATATATGCTGGCTTATTGTATCAATAAACTTGTAGAATTTCTTTGAATGAAAATGTTGCTTTCAATTACATAAATGTTTTACAACAAAATACAACTCAATCCTTAGAAACAATATAAGCTTTATATTTCTACTCTTTATTCATATTAACATAATATTCTAGAGGAATATTTTATTAGACTATACCGTAAAAACAATATTAACAGTAGTTCTCCTGATAGGAATAAAAGGGGTGAACATAATTAAACAGGTGTTTAGATCTCTGTAGAAATACAACTGGGAGAATAGCAACCAAATGTCATGTAATACAATCACTATATCATCTTGCTCTGTAAATTGCATTAACATCACAAAACACTAAACAGTGGAACGCACTTGATTCTCGTCTATTCTTGTTGCGAAATTCTGTCTTTGTAGAGAGCTCTGTCCAAACAATACAATGCGCAAACAATACAAAACGACGCTCTTATAATAGCCCTACAGCCAAAATTCACAGTAGTTCAGATCTGGTGATCGGAGAGGCCGTGAAGTTGGAAAAGTCTTTTTGACAAGAGTAGGACCCCAAGCGATCTAGTCATACTTATTGTCCTCCTTGTTTACAAGTACAGCAAACACTTTCCATTCTTAAATGAAACATTATTGGACGCACAAAATACACACAAATTCTCGTACATCGAAGAAAACCTTCCTTGCTCCCACGCCGAGGTTCCCGCGTCTCTCCTTTCAGTGTCACCCCTTCTCCTCTCTTCCTTCTCCTCGAGGACCAGCGCTCACTTCGCCCTTACAACAAGTATCACTCTGGGTAGACACGTAACGTTGGTGGCATGCTCTACTCATACAACCAAACTTATTTTAACTGGTACAGTGTCTTACGACACTAGGCACGGGAGTGTGTGTTGATATTAGTTTCGGAGGCCGGTGTTAAAAGTAAGGAAGTAAAGACTAATGATAAAAAATTTCGCTAAGTCACACCAAACAGTTACTTTTGCTGTAAGCAATGGAAGCTCTTGGTGAGCGTGAGGATTTGTTCCTCATGTGTTTTTACAGCACCATTTAAATAGAATGAGCCTCAATATTCCACAATATTAGTCAAGGCTATGTACCATACTCCAACATATGAGCAATGGATATCATATCAAATATTTAAGGAGTATCATAATCCTAAGAAAGCACATTTTGAGTATGGTATATGTTATAAGGGTAAAATTTCAAGCTTTTCGCAGAACACAACACTGTGTTATACTGTGTAATTCCCGTGATATTACATGTCCACGACTGCTATCATGTACATTTGCTATTTCCTTCTATACAGCAGCTTACTACATTATTTGAAACTTCTCTGTAGTCCGGTTGGCTTGCGGATTCGTCCTGACTGCAGGTGTCGTGACATGTTCAAGTCTGGAGTATAAATACAATGTCTTTAGAACTTTTTGTTTCTTCTTCGCATTACCTGTCTGTTAAGAATGCAAGGTCATATTCCGGAGTTTCGAAATCGTCAGTAGACCACTAAGTAAGTTTTTTAGCTGTCGAATTCCTTACATGCAGCAGAATCATTGCTGATTCGTTGATAGAAGATTTTAACGAGTTACGCTCGATTTAAGTAAAGTTAGCTTCCTGACACTCACCTAGTCTTCGATTAATAACAAATGCTGTGACTCCTCTAAAGGATGTAAGATACATTTGGCAATGTACAATTAATCTGAATCACAGGGGCCAAGATTTTCTCCAAGCTACCAAAGTGTCAAAAAACTGTTTTTTTCCTCATAAACTGAAACCGAATACTCAGGAAAGTATGCATACAAAATTCGGTTGCTATTCTTTCGGAAGATTTGTGAACAAATTTAGTTTCATTTCTATCATCCTGTATAAATTATGTTTCAAAACTTAATTAGTAAAACTGCATACCGGCATGTTTAGTTCAAATTTGAATGTATGCACTTGTTGGTGATTTTCTTTATAGGTTTATTCGTCTTAAGTTAATTCGTTTATATTTCAGATGGCATTTACCATTGATTACAGTATCTACTATCCAACATCAGTTTTGCCTGAGAATTCTCTCATATTTGCAATATCAATTATTTTATTTCAAGCAAAGACCGAATAGTTGCAGTAAGTTTTCAATAAACGTGTTCATTCTATTTTTTTCAAAAAAAGTTTTTGCTTTCAGAGTATTGTTTGGTGGATACAATTGTTTTCTCTGAATATACGAAATAGAAACTATATATAGCGCAAAAGGAAATGTGAGTTTTTCGGTTGATTTCTTTATTCTTTCGGAATGCGGAAAGCATATCTTCTGCGGTATGTGCTATAAGTAAGCAGGCATGTTTCATTGGGTTAGGACTTCAGTAAAGGTGATATTGAGTCGAATTGATTCTGAATCTGAAATACCGTTTATTGGGTGTTTAGTGGCACTAGAACCATATTTGTACAAACTCTATTTTTTGAAATCAATGGACACACACGCTATAAAGGTTTATCTGACAAAAATAAAAAATACGGCAAGGATAGTTAAAAGAATCAAACCAATCTGTTAAAGCAATGGTCAAACCTAATGATCCACTAAAAATAAAGGAATATCGGACAAAAATAGAGCAGCCGAGAGGGTTAAATCAGAAGAGAGAAGGAAAATTTGTTCAAAATGGCAACCGAGAACGTGAAAGGTTCATAAACAGTATGTGCTGTACCATTTAGGAATATGTAGAGAATAGAGGAATATAATTACAGTGTCCAAGAACTCGATCTAGGAATGAGTATCGAATCTGAAGATTTATATTCCGAAAGTATTTCATAACATTTGTTATCTTATGAAAGTAATTATACAGTAGTAAATTATTTTGAACACTGATGTGTTCATACCCATAAATCAGCTTTGATATTTTCAACTCTGCATGACATAACTAATTTTGAACTTCCTAACCAATATAATCTTTCCCAGGATTCTTCCAAACAATCAGTGTGATTATTTAGTCATTATGTGTGTTGTGTCGAAAAAGAAACACTACATTGCTCGGAAGTCTCGTTTATCTCAGGCTCCGTATGTTAATGCTGCATTATGGAATCAAGCAGTAGACATATTTTCGTTAAGTAGATCAATGCACGCTTAGTGGATTTAAGGAATCAAACGAAGTGTTCCATAATCCGTGTAGATTGCCACCTTCAACGAACTAATACAACGATAACGAACAAATTCGTTTCTGGTATAAAAATGTATATCTCTCTCTCTCTCTCTCTCTCTATATATATATATATATATATATATATATATATATATATATATATATATATATATATATATATATATACACAGGGTGTTTGAACCGTTTCAGAATTTCTAAGAGGGGTAGGGTACATCCTGACGAACCAAAATCATATACCAATGGGCAGTCAGAAATGCTTTCCTGACGCGGTAGATGGCGTTGTGCGAAAATCCCGAGCTTTCGTGTAGGGAATCTTCATTTCGCACAAGAACGCCAAGTTAGTAGGATGGATGATTACACGATCGCATAGTTAGCCGATATGCATTTGGCGTACGGGGCTGCAAATTGTAGTGGGCCAGCCGCACAGCGTTTGTACGCGGAACGACATCCGACGAGGCGTATCCCCAGTCATAATTTCTTTGCAAGACTGCACCAGAGGTTAGCTGAGACAGGTTCATTAGAAAGAGCTGACAGGGACAGGGTAAGAACAGCACGGACTGCAGACGTCGAACAGAATGTTCTGCAGCATGTACAGAGGAATCCAAGAGAAAGTACACGAAGTGTAGCAAACGCAGTCGGGGTTTCCCATTATAGCGTCTGGAGGATTCTCCGAGAAGAAGACATGCATCCGTTTCACGTGCAGCGTGTCCAGACACAGCAACAGGAGGATTATGCACCTCGTATTGCTTTCGCACAGTTGTACCTTGGAAAATGTGCTACAAATCCCCTTTTACCTGCTGAAGTGTTGTTTTCCGATGAGGCATCCTTCACAAGGGAAGGAATTTTCAACACGCATAACGACCATATCTGGGCGGTCGAGAACCCGCATGCAATACGACGTCGTGCAGCACATATTCGATTTTCGGTCAATGTATGGGCCGGTATTATGGGAGATCACCTCATCGGACCTTACCTGTTACCGTCTCGTCTAACCGGACCTAACTACTTGCTCTTTCTGCAGCAAGTATTGCCACAACTTTTGAGAGATGAACATATTTCTGCATTGACGCAACAGACAATGTGGTTCCAACACGATGGAGCCCCTGCTCATTATAGCGGATATGTTCGTAACTACCTGGATGTCACATTTGGTCAGCAGTGGATTGGACGTGGTGGTCCCGTGCGTTGGCCTGCTCGGTCACCCGACCTATCATGTCTTGATTTTTATTTCTGTGGTCATCTGAAATCGCTAGTTTATGACACCCCTGTTGACATTGTTGAGGAGCTGGTTGCAAGAATTGCAGTAGCTGCCGGAGAAATTCTAGATATGCCTGGAGTATTCCAGAATGTTCGGATGTCCATGCGTCGGAGATATAAGGCGTGCATTGTAGCCCGTAGAAGAAACTTCGAACACTTACTTTAATCCATGTACCTTTTGCTTCTTTTCATGTATTATTAAAACGATTTCTCACTTACGGTATCTTTTCTTTACGGTGCTTCTGTGTACAACGCCGCTTCAGGAAAGCATTTCCGACCCCACATTGCTATATGATTTCGAGTTGTCAGGATGTACCCTACCCCTCTTAGAAGTTCTGAAACGGTTCACTGAAACATCCTGTATATATATATATATATATATATATATGTGTGTGTGTGTGTGTATACACAAGTTCCCGGATGGTGTTCAGCGGTACTTCTTGTCAAATTGTCTCCAACTGTCGGGCTCAATGGTCAACATTTCTGGATGATTAAATTCGCCTCCCCATAACGTTACAAATGTGCTCTATGGGAGATCACGGGCAGTCACTACGATCCAGGAAACCTAGCTGGCCGAGGAAGTGCTTGGGAAAGCTTGAAGAAAAAATTCATAGAAACACGCGCTTTGTGTGGCCGGGCATTATCTTGTTGAAAAGTAAGTCCAGGGTGTCGCAAAAGGAACGGTAACAAAACCGGTCGTAGAGTATTGTCAACGTAGCGTTGAGCTGTAAGGTGCCAGAAATGACTACCAAAGGGGCCCGGCAACAAAAAGAAATGCCCCCTCCCCCCCGAACACAACGCCTTGTTGTGGGCATGTGTGGTGTGCGATAGCATGGGAAGTATCCCCACGCTTCCTCGGACGTCTACGGTTGTCGTAAGGACACAGTTTGAAACGGGACTCGTCACTAAAGGCTATACATATGGAACGATACCTAAGAATGACCCTCTTATACAATTATTACCAGTTATCAGTCCATTAACATACCACCTTCCTCTCAGTCTTTTATCTCGCTTGTCCAATAGGTCAATATATCTTCCCATCCCCTTTCACCTTTGATCTCAGGTTTTCTCTGTATTTTGACCCCCCTACGAACACATTTCCTCTCAAATCGCCTGTCTGAGATCATACTACATCTTTGCTTAACTACTAACTCTTCTACCAACGACATTTCTTGCCATATCCCCTAAACCAATTGACTTTCTTTTAATTCTTATCCCTCTGGCGAGTTCGTTGGGAACTATGGACTTTTTCCATGAGCCCCTTGAATAGGGATTTCTCAGAGCCGTCCAAAATTCCGTCCTCTCAACAACCTCTAGTTATGATGTTACGAGTTTGTTATTGAATACAGCATTGTCGTAGAACTCCTGTCTCTTCACTTGTGGAAACAGCATTACATTCCACACCATCGGATCATCCTTACCTTGTTGCCGAATACCACTCTTGCTACTCCGTCACGAGAATACAGGATTATAATTTCTCTTAGTGTGTATATGTGTGTGTGTATATGTCAAAGGTAAATGAAATGTCCAACTAAATTAAAGCGCGAAGCCTTTTGAAGTATTAGTTTTCTTACGATAATACAATTATATTATTTTCCTTGTGACATTTAATAGACCTTTTGGATGACTTGCAAAGCATGTGATAGAAACTTGGAACGGCTGACAATTAAATTCAACAAGAAACTCTCTCGGATCGCAGAAAGTAATTTCCTTTAATCCGAAAAATAACAAACACCACCCTCTGTCTCCCTACGATGCGCAAGGTCGTGAAATTTAAGGACCAACGCTTCCCTTTCTTTACAGGCACAGCCCCACATGTCCGTAAAAGCAATCTAAGTTAGCATTAAACCTAACAAAGAAAAAAGGAAATGAAAGATTGGGGCTTCCAACAAAACGCGTACAATAAAACTAAAAGCTAGAAATCCATACATTTCTTAGGAACAAAAATGTTTTTTTTTTTCTGATGCCGAGTCGTACTCCTGGTATTATCTTTCCTTCCGATCCCTGAAAGAACTTGTATCGGGGAAAAACGCAAGTGCTTCGAGTCGGTATAAATTGAATCTTTGTATTTATGATTCATTCAAGCACCACTAGAAAATGTTTAGTGTTTGACTTTAAAGCCCCTAGACGTCTAATGGATTTCTTTTCTTTTATGGGAGATTTTAGGGATACGTTTTTTTCCCTTTGTGATGAAAGAGAGCTTCTGCAGTTGCGTCGAAATTAATCGCTAAGTCGCAGGAGGACCATAAAGACAAGATTGTCTTCGATCTGGTAGTGTGTAAAGTTCTTTAATTTATAATGTCCCTATGTCACATTGAGTCACTTAAATTAGTAGTCGGTTGGCTTAGCTTCAACTTTCTGTTGGGCGGCAAAAACGGAACAAATGTGTTTTTAATTTTGATATTTTGTACTAATGTCAGCGTCGTTTAGTATTTATCTCTGACCCCATGAACTTCTCGAGAGGAACTTCAGTTTGCGTAGTGCGTTTCTTTAGCCTCACAAATGGCTATTAGAATATTCAGGGAAAATCCTGAAGTGAAAGATCCGAACTGAACGTCACGAAATTCTAAACTAATATAGTTATGCTTTTCTCCCACAACAATCATAATGACTACAGAACCATATATTGGTTCAAAGAAGCCTAAGAAAGATTCTATCGATCCAGAAGGTACTTAATGGTTAGAATGGATGCAGTATAAAATTCAATTAGAATTTCAGAATATATTTATGATAACGTGAGATAGATTTGCTTCTGCCATTTTTTTTTTTTGGAAATAAAAATTACGAATTAACAAAAGTAAATGTAAACAAAGTGTGATTGCACATATTTAGATAATTTTATTTCATTTAGAGGTATATAATCCGCTTATGTGAATGTGGATTTTATATCCATTATAAATGGATTGAAATAAGATATAAATTGAGTAACAACATTTTTCCATGAATTGGTATAAACTGAGAAAGTATAGAGCAAAAGTTAAGCGCTTGCGTGCTATTACGTTAAGAAACATAGGTACATTCCCAAGAAGTTATTAGTAATATTTTCAAACTTATAATCATTATGTACTGATAAAAATTGTATGATTGTTAAAATAAAAATATTTTTAGAACAGTTACAGATGGCTATAAATGTCAAACTGTGAAACATATTTAAATATGAAGCTCCTTCTAAAGTTCTTTCATTCCAATGAACCTAAGAGCGAAAAGAAAATATTCAGATGCCTCCATTCTTTTCCCTTCACTTCAACTCATAATAAATCACTCCAGTGTCACCATGGATATTTGATCTAGACTTTATTCATATTAAAAGATGGCATTACGCACATCTTTCTGAAGAAACTTTTCCGCACTGTAACGTCAGGAGAGAATTGACGAGTCAGGATAAAATTTTATTTATATACGGTATATGAAGTTTTCTTTCAGAGAATACGAGCCGCTAGTTTATGTATATAACCCACTTTAACTTCAAAAAACGCCATCCGCTCAAGAAAGTATGGCTTTTACGCTATCAAACTGCCGGGGCGGTGGCATTCAGGAAAGAACCAAACACAAACTGGTCAGTTTATGATTACGAAACCGAGCTAATAACCCTCAGTTTGTGTTTGGTACGTTGTCAAAATCTTTAATTTTATTTTACTGATTCATTGAAATTGATTACGACTCTCTATATAAAATATTTTTTAAAGAAGCTTTCTTGTGAAATACTAGTGGATACTTAAATTGATAAAGTGAAATACTTAAATATAGAGAGGTTTATAATGGACGTGTTAAAGTGATTATCACTTTAAACAGTTTTCATAGACACAAGCGTTCAATTAGCAAGCATATGAATCTCGTTTAAAGTTAAAAGTGTCATTCGTTTGACAAAGGTCTATCTAAGTATAAAAAAAATTGGAAATAAGCACACACATGTATACACAAGCATCTTTTCAGAAAGACACTTTTCGATATCCAAATAGTCTGACATACGAATTCCAATTTCATGGTATTTAAATTCTTTGATAATACATGCATTTTAAAATTTAGTATTATTCTAATTTTAGTTTTTAGAAAAAAAATATATTAAACGTTAAAGTAGGAATTTGTATATTTTGCTCATAATCCAGAGGTTTAAATACAAAATGTTTCCCCATACTACATCCTTTATGTATGCAAAGCTTCTTGCGTGCCGTTAAAGGTTCTTTCAGAATTAAAAACGATAGCGTGATCAATATTTTTTTCCTTTAGGCATTTTTATCGTCTCATTAAGGAATTCCCAGAACTTTTCGCACCTGTATTTTTGCGGAAAACTTTTTCATTCATCGTTTTCCTCACCTACTTGTTGCCACTTGGGAGAGGAATATTGATAAAGATAAATATAACGATATAATTCGAATGTAAGAAAACTAAAACATTATTAAAAAAAAATTGCAAGACACACACATGAAATGTTTATATGTAAATGAATAATTATCATCTGATAAACACTATATATATAATAATTTTTTCTTCTGAATAAATATAATTTGGTAAAATAAATTCCGGGTATTTTACACATGAAAAGCTTGAAACAAAATTTCATTTTCGTATGGATGTATTCAAATATAATTTTTGTATTTAATTTCATCTGATACTTGAAATTAATTTTTACACTAATTAGATATATTGACAACTTTTCAAATAAATAACTTATTAGTAGAGGGTTTGTATAAAATAACCCTTGTAAAGAGAAAAATCTTACATCAGATATTTTTCGAACATTTTTTAGAAAATTAAGTTTGTACGACAAGTAATATAAGGCGGTAACATTAATTATATATAACCATAAAAATTTTGTTTACATCAATAATTTATGATTACTAACAGTCTAAAACTGTTTTCACCATTTAAATTTGTAATTAGGATTACATAGAATTACGAAATCACTATGTGTTAAAATTGATTCGAAGACAGAATATAATTTTACAATGTCGTTTTGAAATTTACGGATACTTCAACGAAACATAAATTAACAAAATCTCAATTTACGCAATCTGTTTGTGGTACAGATGCATGTTCTAACCTAATTAATATGAATTATTCATGTGGAATTGCATTGTAATCCATGTAATATAATGCATTGTCACTTCATTCACTCACTGGAAAAAATATTTTACAACCTTTCTTGATCTGAATATAAATGGTTTTATTCAGAACAGACCATTTCGACTTCTCGTTGCAATTGGTCATACAAATTTGAAAATAATTTCTGGGTACATTATAATATATTAATTAAATCAACGGTGATTTATTCAATGGACAGTTTTAAATCAGATTAACATTCAATATAAATATTATGAATAAAACATTAAAGGGAAAATAATTTTACTTCATAAAATAATTTTCCGTTAAAGCATTTGTTGATTATTTTGAATTCGTAGACTCCATTCAGTGTGAATTCTATTAAACATCTTTATATACAGTACTAGTAAACACACTTTTGATGTAATAATTTCCATTTTAATCATATTAGTAAATATTAATATAAATTACCTACCGTTAAATCTAATCATTTTCATGGAGTTTAAATACTTTAAATTTACTATCATTAATTTTTCACTCTACTAAGTAAATTTAACTAGACACTTGATGGATGTAGTTGCTATAACTGCAATGTTAAAAAACGAATTACAAATGTTAAAAAAAATAAATTTATTGCGCTTCATTTAACAACTACCCGCTGTCTGGAAGTTTTACAGTAAATTGCATGCAGTTTATCAGCGTTGTTGTTTAATGTTTTGATATAATTTTTGTATATTATACAGAAAAATTATTCATTCTCCTTCAATATATATTGTTCACCCACCTTTATTTAGTAGTTGCCTTTAACGACATCTGTAAGTTTATCAGAAAATGTGCTTTTTTACAGATGCGGTATAGCTCTTCATATGGAAATTTCTATTAGTCTTTAAAAATATCGTTATATATTCGAAAATACAAAGAAGTCGTACATGCAACAGGTAAAGTGGATATAGGCTATAAAAACTTAAATCGCAACTTCGAAAAGGTTTCATTTGAAGCATTTCATTTTCTACAAGTTACAGAAATATTCGTTTATTATTGGAACTTTTTATTGAATTGAGTGCACGTAGACTTTTAGTTTCTTGTAAAATAAACTTATTCAAGTAACATTTAAGCACACAAGTTGATAATATTTTAAATTCAAGGAAAATTTTATGATAAATTGCAGTAAAAATTATAAATATAATATCCCATGTTTTACAATCATGTGGAATGACCACTTGATAACTAAGCAAAACAAAAAATGTATCATGGGAAATACAGATAATGTATTAGAAGTAGTTATGGGAGGATACCTTCAGCAGGTATGAAATGCTACACATCCATTTTCTCTCTAAATTATGATTAGTAAATGCTTACTGACAAAATTATAAGACCAATTAACAGAACAACTAAAACAGATAGTTCAAATAATACAAATGTAAATTTTATCGTTATTCCAGCTTATGTAGAAACCGTTGTACACAAAATGGCATAGAAATAACAGTGTATCTAGAAAGAGAAGCTTAAGTTGGATCCTTCTTATGTAAACAAACTGAAATATAGGAGCTGTCTTTGACAAAAATGCGGGAGAGTTGTCCAACTGAACAGGAAAATGAAAAATACATTCCTCTACCATGATATTTATGAGATCATAGGAAAGACAGGATTTCTTTTTCTAAACTATATGCATATTTTACTTTATGCTCTACCGTACAGAAACAGATATGGATTGTAAGTTGTCATGCAAGAAACCGCATATATCTTTTCTCTTCTATTTCATATGCATTTTGGACTTTATACACAAGCGAAACTTTCATTATGCACTGACGGTACAGCAATGTAGTAGTGGAAATTGCGAATGTTGCTAGGATGCATTTCAAGACAGACTGTTTCCACAAATTTCTATGCCTTCCTTCTGTTTTCTATGGTCCAATGTGTTACTCCAGGGAGATGAAATGTCAAGTCCCTACCAACTCTTCTGGTGTCTGATTCGCCAGTTTTGAATACTATATATATTTAAAACTTTTTCTACGGATTGAAGTTGCTCAATAATATAACTTTTTACAACGAGTGATGTACGAAAGTTTTAAGTATCAATATGTTCAGATATTTCCCTTAACCTTTAATGGAACCCATTTTACTTTGATATATAAAAAAAACTTCCATTGTTCACTTACAGTGCACTGTGGAACATAGGGAATTCCACATGTTGCTAGAGCGTAGAGCGTACTTTAAGAAAGGCTCTTTTCATAAATTCCTGTCTTCCTTTTCTGGAATATGTTTCGCCAGTTTTAAATATGATCTATATCATTGTTTATTGATCGGAAAAACCGAAATGCAACTATTAAAAGCGTGCCAAGAAAGATAGTTTGAAGTGTTAGGACGTTTAAGTATTTTTCTTAACCTTTAATATAACTTGAAAGGAAACATTTTTTCTTATACACAATTGACATTTTCCATGTGCACTGGTTGCAGTAGAGGGAATTTTAAATGCTGTTCATGGTCATTTTTGTAAATTTTAAAATCCAGTATTTACTTATTTCTGTCTCTCCTTCCTGATTTCTGTTTCGCTAGTTTTAATTACTACATGTACTTAAATATTACTTATTCATTGTTAATGCTAGAAACAAAATAATTCTTTTAAAGAGAAATTCTAAGAACAAAAGAAAGTAAGCCCATTTTAAGTATCAATATGCTTAGGTATTTTTTATACACTAAGAATGCATTTTAATTCAAAGTCATAAATATTTTCAATTTGGATCTAAATTTAAACCTCTGACGGGTTACAATCCAATGAGCAACCTTCATTTTTACTAATTAGTTTTTTTAATTTGGGTCCTTGTCTAACATAAGAATATTTCATTTTTCGTATATTTTAATAAACAGATGTGACTCCTTCGTGATGTGCATAACATAAACTACGCTGCTAGCAAATTTCGTGACTTTAAAATTTTAGAAATTCTGGAAAAAGGATGGGAAATTGTTTAAAAGTGTTGAATAATACGCAGTTAAAAAGTTCAATAAATTTAACTTTAAATTTAAAATAATTGATATCGAATAAAATCAATATTTATAATTTGCACGACTGTATATTTGGGAGTAGAAGCTTAGCATCTATTAAGTACATAGAATTGTTGAAATAATTCAATGAATAGTACTAGTAAATAAATTATTAGGCTTATTTGGTAAAAAGAAACACATAAAACCGAAGTGTACCAGAAAAAAAAGTGTAATGAAATAAAAATAATTATCAACGATACATAAAATAGTAAAGGAAGTTTCAAATTTTATGATTCGTTAATGTACATATGGTTTCAGAAATTTGCACGATGTCACTATCAAAAATATAAACTTTAAAGACGATAATAGCTATGCAAAATATAATCTGCCCCACCGCATTAAAATCTACTGGCACATTTTTGAACCTGGAACTCTCTTTTTTTCAGTTATGTATCTTCTGAATAGTTTATCACGTAATAATATATTACATTGATATGGTCAAACAATTTAATATGCTCTACTTTATTCCTACTTTCGTTATTTGTTTATTAAGTTGACTGCTGAATTTAAGCATAGATACTTTTAGATAAATACTATCACAACCAAAAAAAACACAAAACGTGATGTGAACAAGATGAAAAGTAACATTATCTTCACTGTTTTGAGTTACTAGTAATATTATATCCGAAACAATATCCTTATGGATGGTACAAGTATTACTTATACACACATCACAATAGCTCAAATATTAATATTTACTTCGTAATTCAATGCAATATAATTGGAATTTGGCTTTTCTTTTCCTGAAAAATATATAATTATTCAGCTTTGAGAGAGGTTAAATAGGGATTTTCTCTTTCACATATGGCAAAAGAAAACCCCTCACTGGTATTCAATTCAAATACCCTTCATACATAATCATTATACTCAGGATATATTCGAACTACTAATGGTGGACACAGATACTGTAGAAGTATGGTTCGAAGAAGAAAAAACTGCAGCAAATAATAGAACTCATTCTGTGGAGGTACCATAAATAATTTTCATTTCATGGTGTATCATCGATAAATAAATCTGCCTCTATCAGCATGGATATAACTAGACGTCGAGTGATTCCTCCCAGAACGTGATGAACGTCCTTCAAAGCTATTAATCTAAGTCAATCAAAGATATGGCTAGGTAGTGCGTGGGTTACAATGCTATTTGTGGGCCTGACTTCATTATCCCATATATTTCTTTGCATTTATCGGTATGCATTCATATGACACGTTTTTGCACACCAAATTCAATATTGTATTTCGGATTCATATATTTAGTTACTAGAGATATTTATCACAGAATCATCCTGGCAGGAAACCGAGCAATAATCATAATGTGATTTTCAGTTTGCCTCCAGTTCTCTGACGTTCAAATAATCTTGAAGGTCAAAGGTCCGTCCTCAGACATATTTGACATTAATATATTCAGTATTGTATGTAGATTATAGAGCGGCATCCTGGTCTCAGAATTCTGTACTATGGTCGGTATTGCATATTCATATCAATACTATAATATTCATACAATACTCGCACAGTGAAACTTAGATTAACAGTCAGGGTTGAGACCAGGGTCGGGACATGGGTCGGGACGGTTAATCGAATTGACGGATAATACAAAAACCTTAAACAACAACACTCCCGTCCATTGCATAAGAACGAATGATAAATAATGCACGTTTACAATCTGGAAATATATTGTACATACAAGTATTTTATTTTACAGAAACAAACAATATCTAATTTACTTTAAGTACAGCATATTACATAATGTACATATTGTTACTTGAATTTACGCTCTAGACGTACATGCATATTTAAATTTTAAAATAATCTGTCATTTTCTGTATGTACGTACAAATAACTTTTAATATTTAATAACTAATTTTTAATAACGGACTGACGGTTAACACAAATTGGCGGTTAAAAGAAAAACAGTCATTCGAAGTTTCACTGTACTCTCTTTCAATGTTTGTTATATATATATATATATATCACTAATATATAAGAAACTAAACATTAGCAATGATACATTTTGAAGAACGCAAGAAAAAGTTTAAGAGGTAGCATAAATAATGTTTTCCTAAGGCTTGTTACGAATATTATAAAAGACGATAACTAGTAGGAAATGGAATTTACGTCACACTGGAGCAACACGATTGGCTTTTAGCCACGGTCCTGCTTTTATCCCAAAGGGAAGTACCCGAGGTCGACATCTGACAATTTTATACCACATTTTTAAGACGAGGTCAACACCTTATGTGGCACTTCAATCAATAAACCACCACACTACGTCAATTTGAGGACATTTAATGTCACGACATTATTTAACTTGCATCAGCCCCCAAGTACACGACACGGTCTTTTGTGCTTTCAAATCTCTACTTCGCATCCCTTCAGTTGCTAAAAACGACTCCACCAACTGAGCTACCACGATCCAGAAAGACAATAATTCCTGTCATACGATAAATAAGAAAAATATCTAGTTGACAGTACTAGTGCCACACAAATATGATACTGCTTCAACATACATTTCAAGATGTACGTATCAAGGAAATTGACGTGCATGCTACTCACTATATTCTGCGAATTAATGTATACAGAAAATTCAATTTGAATCATAAGAGATCGAAATTGAGGAGTCTAATGTGCTGAATTTGTAAGAAATGTATCACAAAATTAGCATTTGTTAAGTAAGAGGAAACTGTAATCTGCGTTATTCCTTTATCCAATAGTTAAAATCAGACAAAGGAGAACTTGTAATAGTTGACATATATATATATATATATATATATATATATATATATAGAGAGAGAGAGAGAGAGAAGAGAGAGAAATATATTTATTGTTAGGATGGGATTTAAAAGTCAATGCACTGTTCTCTAGAGGTAAATATTCGCAATCTGTACCTTGGAGATAAACATTCGCAACATTAATTTAGTATGAATATGAGTTGAGTTACTTACTACTTGATTTGTTTTCATTTTTGAATGTAGAAAAAATGCTATTTCTAACTCTAGGGGCGGCTGGGCTTTCTAAGTGTCCCCAGGCTTGAGTGTTTTTTAAGAGAGAGAGAGTGCACGTGTTAATAAATACATTAGCCTGTTTGTAAGACTTGAAAGATAGCGTAATTCCGTCTACCAAAAAATACTACTGGGTGGATATAGTTTACAATAATATTTACTACTGTTAATTTACTACAATTTAATTTTAGAATTTTTTTGGCTAAGATCATAACGCTAAACTATATTTTCTATACGAAGAAAAATGCGATATTACATTATTCCAATTTAGACATGAAATACTTGTATTATAATTTTAAAACATTATCTTTCTCTGAATAGTAGTGCCTTATATTTCTGTTTTCATAAACCTTTTCAGAATTAAAAATAATACAGTTTTAATCTGAAATAACTTTATGCTTACGCATAAACGTGATTTTATTATCCATTAATTCAGATACAGTAAATACTTATGGTAAAGCTTATCATCTTTAATAATGTTTTCTTAATTTATATGAATATATATATATATACGTACACGATGACAAGTAAGCATAATTTCAATCTACCGCATGGTATCGGAAGAATTTGCAACAACCCGGTTACTGTGAAATTAATAAGTTTCAACTTAAAACTAATTGCACCTTTTCTAAGATATTGAATGAATTTTTGATACTTCAGCTACGATCCATTTAATGGGTAATTACGTGTAATGTCAATCAGTTCGTCTAGTGTAAGATGATGTGATTATCGTCTAATGAATTTTGATTGTCTTATGAATTATAGAGGCTACTTTAATGTTCCAATATAAAGTATTCGGGCTTCATCTTATGAAATTGACAGAAATTGCATGCAGTTTGATTACAAAATATTTCTACCTAACGGGACTTTGCTGTTGCTTTCCCTAAGCCGAACGTATTCTGTGGAAAAGAATCCACAGTAAACAACTGCTGAAGCAATATGTTAATGCTATCACCTATTCCAAAGTTAACTAATAGGCTCTTCCAAAATCACGTGACTCGAGTACCAACTCCCGGGAGCAGCACTATATAGTCTAACTCCAACGTGTACTGGAATACGCAAGTAGTTATTGGCTGAAATTAGTACTTCATGGTGATTGAGTCATTGTTTAAATTTTAATAGATAAACAGGAACAGCAAATGCAGACAATTTTATATTATTGGATTTTATGCACTGATGACGAAGAATATAATCTAACACTTTTAATTACTCTTCGACTTCCTCGATAAAAAAAAAATTCAGCGCGATGCACGAGCAGCGATCTTTATATGAAATAATACTGGGCATGTGGATGGAATCGTCGTAAAATCTCAGTAGGAATTGTAAAATCTCTCTCTTACGAATGGATTTGAGCCGATCGGTTATCTCAGAACAGACTAGTGTTTTCAATCATGCGGATAAATCAATTTAATTTAGGTTTCATGCTTTTCCCACAAACACGTGACAAATCGACAAACAAAATTATCTGCAAAAGTTGCATGAACTTTTATTGCATAGGGACATCGATGTGCACGTACTCCAAGCGTCATGAATTTCGATGAATTTTAATTCTGAGAGGAAGCGTTTCAGCTCAATGAGTTATCCATCCTTTTTGTAAAGTTAATTACACTGTGTGCTTCTAATGCATTCATTTAACTGTATTCCTCAATTTAACTGATATGCTTTTCTATGTGCTATACATGTACAGAGATTCATTCATGAACAGAGATTGTTCGCACATTTTTTAGACGATTTTGGTTAGCGGTAATAAAAAATCGTTTGCTGCAAAAGAAATAATTGCAGTTGTACCATGTTTTTAAAAGTCAAAATTATCGTCTGCGGCTTGAGAGGTTTGTTTTTATTCAAAATGGCGTTTTTAACTAAGCAGTGGTTCGAAGGCTATATTTATGCACTTTCCGAAGAGAAATATTCATATTCCGTTATACAAAAACGATATGAGAGTCATGGTTTTGTGATATCTAAAGTGTCGATAGGTAATATCGTCAACAAGAAAGGAAAAAAACGTCAAATTGGAGCCTCAAGTGGGACAAAAATTCCAAACAAGTATCCAAGGAAGGAACGGACATCTTCGACTATTGCAAAGGTACGTTGTTTAATGTTAAAAGAAAATCCACCTAGTCAAAGAACAGTTGCAAAATCATTAAAATGCTGGGTGTCCACTGTAAACAAAATGGTAAATATTGATTTAAATCTTAAGAAAACGAAAAAACGCAATGTGCATCGTCTTTCTCCAAAACATATCGCTAAACGCAGGACACGCTGCCGAATTCTATATGAGAAACACTTATCCAAAGAAAAATGGAAAAAAATTGTCACAATAGATGAATCATGGGTGTACATAGATGATTGCAGCAAAAGCAAAAATGTCATTTACTTTCATAAAATGGGAGAAAAAAATTTAAGCATATGGTTCACAGAATCGAAAGAAAGTTTTTCTAAGGGATTCATGATTGTTGCTGGTTTTTCATATAATGGCAAGTTAAAAATAAAGAGAGTGAAAAAAAAATGTCAAGATTAACTCCAAATACTATCAGAAACATATTATATCGCCAAATTTTCTCTATGAAATACCATCGCTTTACCCACAGTACCATCAAGACAAAGCTAGCAGTCACGCATCAAAATCAATTGTAAATTTCCTAAAAGAAATGGTACAAAAAACCAGTATCAAGGCCATGCCCTTCACTGATATCCCTACTAAATCTCCCGATGTATCACCTATGGATTTTTGTGCTTTCTGACTTTTAAAATCTGCATTAACCAAACGTCGTCCCACAACCCTTACAGGACTCTGGAAAGCTGTTTAGCAGGAATGGGATATAATATATCTTCCGACACTTTAAAAGGCATTATTATCCTTGAAATTACGGTATCGAAGATAATTCAGAATAAGGGCTATCAAACATTTAAAACAGAAGAATTTTATGTAATTAGTTTTGTGAATACAATATACATTGTCTAAAAAATGTGTGAACAGCCTCTGTATATACGTATGCCAAAATACATTTATTTGATAGTTAAATAAGAGGAATCGTCGTACATACCTTCCAATGCTAAATTGTATCAGTGTCCGGAAATTGAGTTTGGATAAAAATAATAACTAAATAGAGAGTGCGTCAATTTGTTTGCTTTTTGTCCGTTGGAAACCAACAGAAGGTGCGGAAGTTTTCGCGTTATTGGTTCTCCCGTAAGAAAGATTTTCTAATGTGTATTCACAATTTTAATTTTTCTTCGCTTGTCTTGTTAGTTAAAATTGAATTTCCGAGGGATACAGGTGCCCCAAGCGCCATCTCCGTTTTCAAAGATAATATCTCAAAGAGAAAAAGTAAGGTTTCAACTCAATGAAGACTGCTACACTATAAAAGCAAAGTTGTTTAAATGAAGCCCTAAGGACAGATCAATATTGTGCGGGGAAGAATTCTGCAGGTGTAAATTATGAACGAATTTCGTTATCCCGAATGCTTCGAATATTCGGACAGAGGATAAATCCCAAGGCTTCCCGGGAAGCTATAAAAACCGTAACGCTTTTATCACTCCCAATCTCCTTCGCCTTTTAATGCCCAAGAAAAGGGTAAAAACGTTCAATTTTGATTCGAAGACAACTCGATTCGCCATCGTAATTGGATTTGTACAAATTGGAACTTCAGTATATCTGTCTACCTGTCATAGATGGATCTGTTAAAATTGAAGCTACACTGAAAGGCCTCCAATAAAATCTCAAACGTTCGTTTCAACGCAGCTCAAGTATATTAGATTAGTTGGATGGGGAGAAATAAAATTAAACATCTCCAATGTAAAAAAAATCAACCCAATACCTTCGCTTTGGAAATAGAGAAAGTGCAATGCTTGCCAACAATGGTGGCTGCGAATGAGATGGATTTTTGCTTTTAAATAAGAGTGCGTTGTGTTTTTTTCGTTTAGATGTGTGATTATGCGGATACGTTTTTGTAAATGTACAAATCGTGATGAGACTCAAACGAGTCAAGTGCATTAATAGTATACACGGGTTGTTCTGAATGGAGGAACATTCCTACTAAGGGGCTCTCTTTTGACTTTCAATGAAAGGTAAAATTTGTTTATTCAGTCATCCAAAAGGGTACGTCCTAACGCTGGGGAAATAGGCTGTGATTTTCCGACATAGCGGGAGACGGATAAATTATGGAGATGTTGAGGATAATTCTCTCTTTCGCATTACAAAAGCCGCATTGAAAACTCCTTTTCCATCGGAACACACCGTGACAATTGATAAGGGAATACGTGAGTGCATGGGATTCGGATGTGGATGAATGAATTTGAGTAGTATGTCGGCAAAGCGTAAATTAGCAATTTGTGGAGAAAATTGAAACTTTTTACAGTAAGACATTATTTTGCAAAAGAACACGACAATAAAGGACAGTTTAACTTATAAATAAAGATTATAAGCAACTTATCAAAGAAATTGAAACAGTTGATTGGAAAGCTTGCCAGTTAATAATTCAAAACTTTCAGCTTAAGTAGTTGCTACAGCTACACTATACGTTTGTAGCAGTGGCAACGGCCTGGTGATATTTTTTTTTGGCACGCTTCTACTAGCTAGTTACAGTAGATTAAGGCAACCCATCTTTCTTTCCGGTTTTTGTTGTTTCCATGGAAACCTAACCTCGGCAAACGGTAACTTTCAATTTTCATATTGAATACTCTAGAGTTCTTCCAAAATCCGTTAAAGTCGTTTGATTTCATTGGTTCGTTTAAAATTTTTTCTTTCCTTCCATTGCTTCATTTGTTTGTATTTCTATAGTTGTTGAATTCTATTTTGTTGTAATAGTTTTTTCGAAGCGATTATGAGTTTTGTTTTTAAGCCAGTTTTGGAATTTTCGTTTTTTACAATTTTTTTCCCCGGAACACTTCTGACGTATCAGGTTGTAGTATTTCTTTCTTTTTTTTCTTTTATAAATCTTTTTCTTTTAAACAGGTCTACTGCATTTGTGTAATTGATAAGTTTCAGGGTGTTCTTGCAAAACATTCGTAGCTTAGTTTTTCTGCTCGTTCACAAATGTGTTTTGAAATATGTTTAAACTTACTGCTTTTTGCGAAAGTTTAAAAAAAATGTACCTTTTAAATCATTCTGAAACGTGTTTTCAAGCTTTCATTTTACGTTGTAAAAAGAAAAATATTTTTGAAAGATAAAGATTTTTGAAATAATTCTTGATTTGGAAATTTAAGAAGTACGCCAAAAGAATCGCCAAAGCCGTTGCCACCGCTATAAACGTAGACTGTAGCAATACCAGGTAGTTTAGAAAATCTAATTAAAGTTCAACACGAAATGTATTGTTTTATAACAATATGGGACGCATATCGCTATGTTTAAATGCAAATGAGGAAAGCTGTTATATTTCTTTATTAAAATCAATCTGCAATGATGTGCGTTTCTTTTTTATAAGTTTTTGAAAAATATTAAGATTTCCAGTTTAAAATTTTCGTAATTTTAAAATTAATGACTCAAAATCAGAGGGTGACAGAAAACTTGCAAATTTTTAAGGCCAAATAATCAACATGTAATGAGAAAATACCTGCACTTAACAAATAATTCTACAAGAAGTTATAGTACTGGTTTTTTACGTAAGTAAATAACTGTATTTAAAACTTCGCAATATAAATAATTCCTATCACATTTCGACATGCAAAACATAACTAAAGAAAAATGTTAACAGCTTTAATAATTCCATTAGACTAAAATATTGCAAATTATATTCTTTCTAATTACTCTTATTCATTATAGGGTATTGTTGATAAAGTGGAACTTTCTGGAAGCTCCTACTACCGAATAATAAAAATTTTAATTTCGAATAGTGTTCAGCATTTTATGGGGTAGTTGTTAATTATTTATTAACATTTTCTTTCAACTTCTGTTATTATTTGCTACCTTTGCCTTTTCTCCAAACTCAACTTTAAATTTTATTCCTTAAAACATTTAATTATTTCTACGTGACAGTAGCAAGTTGAGTGAAATATGCTTAGAGCCACTTGGAAAATATTTTATAAACAAAAATTAGCTTTACACTTTTTACTTTATCTCGAATGTTTGTGCACCTCAAAAACACACTTCATCACAAAAGACCAATTTTTTTTAAAAATATGTATGAGTTATTTTTGGAAATTATTTTGTTCTGGTGTTATCTTATCGTAATTGTTAGCTTTTGTTTGAAACTGTTCGAAACGACTTTAAAGGTAGCTTCCAAACTTTTGTAAGGTTTTATGGCTTTCCACGCGAAAAGACAAAACCAATGTCTCTTTTTTTTAAATGCAAAAGCGATACCTACAGTTCAATTGATGATGCATTACACAAACAATTCCTTTCATTAACAGTGAGTGCTTAGAGCCATTGGAAAATATTTTATAAACAAAATTTGCTTTACATTTTTCACTTTATCTCGAATGTTTGTGCACCTCAAAAACACTTCATCACAAAAGACGATTATTTTTTTAAAATATGTATGAGTTATTTTTAAAAATTATTTCGTTCTGGTGTTATCTTATCGCAATTGTTAGCTTTGTTTGAAACTGTTCGAAACGACTTTAAAGGTAGCTTCCAAACTTCTGTAAGGTTTTATGGCTATCCACGCGAAATGACAAAACCAATGTCTCTCTTTTTTAAATGCAAAAGCGATACCTACAGTTCAATTGATGATGCATTACACAAACAATTCCTTTCATTAACAGTGAGTGATGTTCCTTTATCTCGTCTTTACCGCGGAGTCAGCGTCAATTCGAAAACGACTTCGCTGAATCGCGTGTAACGGATGTTTGGACTGCGTCCCATTGATATCCAGAGCACGTTATTGGGCAATCAACTCTCTATCGAATTTGTTAGCGAAAGGGGAGTACTGCCCGCCCTATTAACGACGACGACAATTTCAACCTAGGTGCCGTTTTTGTTGTATTTTACCCCATGCCGTTATCTGTTATTGGCATGGTAGTTGTTGTCTTCCCTCCAGCACTTTAGAGGTGTCCCAGCATTTGGCTCACAGTGGGGACGACTGTGGAATGAGCAAACAGCTGTGGATAAGAGAACTATGAAGCTATCGTGGACTCGGAACCATTTTATTTGGTTTCCTATGTCAATGGGGTCTGTTTGGTAAATTAATCTTCCCACTACGCAATCTGTGATATCAGGTAGTCAGCAAGAAAAAAAACAGAGTAACGACGTGTTAGACACTATGGAAGCTAAAGAGAGAGTCACTTTGAATGAAAAATTATCCTAATTTCAATACAAAGGAGACAGTATTTTAGCATTCGAACATAAACAATCGATAAAATGGCCCATTTCACTTTAAACAAAAACAAAAGTGTAAACGTAGTCTCAAGTAGTCTCAAAATTTCACACTAGGTATGGTAGTTATTTTAATTAACGTCACACTGGAATGACACACCGGCCTATTGGCTACTGTCCTTGGTCAGACCCGAAGGGAAAATATTTTTAAGGATATGTGTTTTTTAGTTTTTCTAGATCAGAATGTGGTAATATTTGAGCTCGTTGAGTCCATTAATTGTTTTTTTTTGTATGAAGGTTAGATTTGTTCTTGATAATTCGCTAGTGAGTAAAATATTTTTCGTTTTGTTTCCTTAGAAGTGCATTTCGTGACTTAACGTGTGTCACTTGTAATACGACGTTATTATTATCGATATTAGTGTCGAGTATACTGTGATATTGAAATTAAAGCTTGAATTTAAAAGTATATTAATTTTCAATGACTGTACAAAATTGATTGAAATTTTGTACCAAGTTAACTATTTTGCTTTCTCATGACAAAAGTCCTTATTCATCCAGTTATTAAAAAAATGTAGTTTATGATATCTTACAAATATTTTTCCATGATATCGAATATATTATATATTTTTCTCTCATGAAATGAGTTAATAAAGTTATAATTGGTACTATACTGATTTCCTTGGTAAAATTTTTAATCTTATTCCAGCAAACCGTTATAATCTTGATTGAAAGAGGTATTAAATGTGCTGAATTTTACTATAAAAGCACAATTAAATTTAAAGATGACACAAAAATAATCTTGAAGCACACGGATACCACCATTTATCTTGCTGCATGCGGATAATTACGAGTTAGATACAAAATCCGTTTACTGTGAAGTACCAATAATATGCACATCGATTTTCTAATAAAATAGATCGAGTATATAGATGAAGTTATTGTTGTATGGTCATGATAGGCAGAAGGGTGCGTCATGTATGCTTACGAATCGACTTCTACCGATTGGCCAGTGAAGTGAAGACTAGTGTGTTGAATCACTTTAACCAATCAGTAATTATCTCACTTTAACCCTTCTTTGCATGATTTTTTCTTTATTGTTGAAATAAATCAAGGTGATATAATTCATGTTCAAAATTAAAGGAAAACTGGCTAAAAAAATCTTAGTATATATTTATAGTATAAATTTACCAAAAAACAATAGGATGGTATCATGTGGTATTTTTTTAATTAAACACAGACTTTTTCAGAAATTGCTCTAAAAATAACAGAAACACATGTTACAAACCTTTCTTCCACTCATTTTCACTTTTTTAGCAATAGAAACTCAAATATAATAAAACAAAATTAAAAACGAAATCATACGTTTATTGCAACTACAACAAACAGCGGAATGACAACTTCAAGCTCGTTTTACTGATAGTGACACTTGCTTATTTTTGACAGCTATGTTTTTTTTATGCAATGGACATTAAAAAGGTATCCAGACACGATCAACGTAAAGTGAACTTGTTCTTTTATATAATTTTTGGGCATTCAATGTCATGATGGAAATTTCCACCATTTAGCGTTATTATAAAAGGGTTAACTTTTCCTACAACCATGTACCAGATCTACAAACCAAGTGGTCGGCAGAAATAACACAAAGCCGAACGCACATGTACCGTGTATTTCATTCGGATTTCGATGGATATGCATGACTTATATTCTCTCTCATCCACCACCTAGGATGAAATTTGAATAAAATATCTGAAGAATACTACGCTAGATTCATTTGAGTTTAGTGAATATATAAGGCAGTTTCGCAAGTTTAAAAATATTCTTAAAATATAAGCAAGAAAATTAAGAAAACTTTACAGTTTAACAGCAGTAAGATAGATTTAAGAGAAATTTTAAATTTATCAAGTGAATTATTTACTTTTCTATTCTCGCATCACTTTTTATTTGTTTCACGATTGTTCAAATACATAATCTTCAAATTCGAAATAACAGGAAGAACTTTATTTAAAAAATCAATGCATATATTTCGGTAGTTTATTATTCTGAAAGGTTTATGACACGGTTAGATACATAATAGTGATAAAACTATTATGGTTAGCAGTTACAAGTTTTAATTTCCCAGAAAATTAGGAGATTTGAATATTATGTGAAGGCAGAGAAAATTCTGAAAACTTCAATCTAGGGCAAATAATGACTAAAACTGTCTACAGCAATTTCGGTGGAGCAAAACATTCAGCATTATCAGGCACAAGTTAACAGCAAGAGAAAAACACGAGTTGAATTATGTTACTCTAGAATATTGTTACCAACACTTGCGTTTTTAATCAGCCCTTTCGGATTTTATAGCAGTAGTGAGTAAGTAAAGGTGAAAGAGAAGAAAAGAACAATTGTAAAAGAGTCACAGGCACACTATTGTTCAATAATATTCAAACTTGCGTTTTCTACTCGTTCATTTCTGTTTTGATGTTTATGGACGTTCATTTCACCGAAATAGCTATTAACAGTTCTATCTCCAGATTTAATCTTCATGAATCAAATTTTGACGTTTTTCACTATTTTTCTACTATTTTGACTGAGGTAATCCTGTTTATTGTTTAATGACAGTAAATCGTACAAGTAAAGTAATGACTAGTTACTTTGATATGTTTTCAAAATAATTTAAAATGCTTATTGGTATTTTGTACAAGCATTAATGATATCAGATGATTTTGCTAAATTTTCAACCAAAAAGAATTTTAACAGATATGTACTATTTTAAATAAATCAGTTACTTACAAAACTTTATAATTTCCTGTTCGTACAAATGTTACATTAATTTCTAACTAATTTAGATGTAGGGGTTTACCAAATCAGGTGTTGTATGTCATCTGACAGTCGTTCAAAATTACGAGGCGTTGTCCCTGGACCTTTGTCTACGGGATTGGTCCCTGACTGCCTACAATAGCCGTTGTGTTGCGTCATTTAACTACTTAACCTAGTCTTAACTACTAATTTATATAGTAAATTTTGCTTTAACTTACTTAAAAACACTAGTGAAACAATCTTAACTAATCTCAACGTTTGATAATTTTTATAGTTGCATTAAACATTTACGTAATTGGGATTTTTCAGCAATGTGCTAAAGATACTTCAACTATATTTGCGAAATCTTATTTTCTAATGAACTCATTTCTTCAAGACATTAGCGCAATGATAAAACTCATAATTGACAGAATCCGATGAACGATATTATGTTGAAATGTTTACGAGGTATTGGCGCTATTCAGGATCATTCAACGAAAGGAAGTGTCTTATTCAATGTCTGTCTTGGCTTATGATCTTATCAACTAATGCAATTGAAACTCTTTCAATAGCTGATGATGTCAAAAGAGAACGATTTAAGATTTCAATCGCAGTGATAGTGGCGTTCGTTTCGCAAGAACACAGTTTGTCGTTATACAGAGACTTTTACTAAACCCTGACTTTAATGTCTAAATTGCTTATGTTCAGACT
Source organism: Metellina segmentata (assembly GCA_947359465.1). Classification (NCBI taxonomy): domain Eukaryota; kingdom Metazoa; phylum Arthropoda; class Arachnida; order Araneae; family Tetragnathidae; genus Metellina; species Metellina segmentata. Next base: position 32,017,882 of record OX375878.1, on the reverse strand, counting down.
CTCTTTCAACTATTTACAAATATAACAGGGTATTTTCAATAATTGGCTGCACTGAATGGAGTATAGATCCGAACATTTGTGGAATTATTACTTACAGAAATTAACTCTCTTCACTTTGTGCACTTGCAATTTATTCCTTTAAGGCCGATGAGAAGGACAAATTCTTCAAATTTATCTATTTAAAGTATATCGTATAGAGAAAAAACTAATTGAATTAAGACCTGCTAGCAATAAATAAATAAAGTTTATCGATGAATAGGAAACTGTTGTTGAATATCAATCTCTAGATATTAGATCATTCTTATAAGAAAACTACCGACTTCTAAGAATATGATTTATTTAATGATGAATTGAATAAAAAAATTTTGGTTGTGTAAATCTTCAGATATTTCTGTACTTCCTGCAATATCCAAAATTCACAAACAACGGCATTTATTCTACGAAAATGCTATGTTAAATATACTTTGTGCGTTTTTCTGTGTGTAAATGCATTTATACATTTTTTATACTTAGGATATGTGACCAAATCAGGTCCAAGGCTAACAACTTTTGATGATTCAGAATTGACTTATTACAGATAGCCTTTCATATACATCGACGATGGAACTTTTTCGACGTATGGTATTAAAAATACGAATATATGATAAAAAGGTGACTATTTGATTCTTCACATGTATAAAATTAAATTTTCTTAATTCTAGTTAGAATCAGATATACGCGGAAAATACACTCATTGCCATAAAAATTTGCGCACCAAGAAAAAATCGTCAAAATGAAACGAAGTTTTACGCATGTAAGTACTACTTTGATACTAGTAAGTGATTAGAAAATCAAAGAAAAAGGATCATTTATTGTAGAAAAAAGTAGAAATTAACGGTTTTAGTACTCTGTTGGACCCCCTCTAGCGCGAAAGCACGATGCGATACGAGCGGGCATTGAGGCATACAACTTCCATATAATGTCCCGAGACATCTCCTTCCACAGTTGCTGTAAACGCGCCTCTAGCTCGACCAAACTCGTAGGGTGTCCAACTTACCGTCCCAAATTATCTCAGATATGTTCGATTGGTGACCAATCTGGGGATCCAGCATGCCAGGGAAGGATGGTAATGTGGCGGAGGCAGTCTTGTGACATCCTTGCTGTGTGTGGCCGAGCATTGTCTTGTTGAAAAATGGCTCCTGGGAGCGCTGCCATGAGTGGCATCACGTGTGGCTGAAGGATGTCATAGACGTATCGCTGGGTTGTCATTCTGCCATGGATCAATATTAAGGGTGACCGTGTATGGTAAGCAATAAACATCACACCAGCTGTTGGAGCGGTGTGTCGCTGTAAAGCGAAGGCAGGATTGAGGCGTTCACCACGGGGCCTCCACACACGAACACGAATGTCATCACTGCTCAAATTGAATCTAGATTCGTCTCTGAAGACGACCTGGTTCCATTCCGTTGCAGTCCATTCCCGTGACATGCCAAGGAAGACTTGACATGTCTTGCGCGACACCAATCCAAACGGAGACGTCGGTGGGTGGGTGTCATTGGCAGCACACGTAATGGGCGCCGCGATACCAGATGTCCTTCAGCCAGGCGTCTTGCGATGGTTCGGGAAGACACATGAGCCCGTATTGAAGGTGCTGCATGTGTCTGAATAGCGACTAATGGGGCAGTTGGCTCTAAGCGTGAGTTTCGTATGATGTTACGTTCTGTTGAGGGCTTCCTGTGCCTGGTCGCCGTGTAAATGACGTCTCTTCTGTTCACTGGTCCAAACACTTCCTCACAATAAAATCAGAACGGCCTACTTGACGAGCTACTCGCCAATCTGACCACCCAGCTTCCATCATCCCGATGATTCTTCCCCTCTCGAACTCTGACAGCTGCTCATATTGTCTTCGATGGCGGTGTAACGGCATGTCTACCTCAGTGTTTCCTTTGCTAAATATTAAGTACACTCAAACAACCGCTGCTTACCTGTTTTATACTCCAAGGAAAACGTAGTTCAACTTCTTTTAGTGGCATTAACGAATGCGCAATCACGCTGCATTTCTAATCATTTGCATATCTGGCCGACATGTGCCTTCATGCCAAGTTTCGTTACAATCCCACAATTATTTCTTGGTGCTCAAATTTTTATGGCAATGAGTGTATTAGAAACCCCTACCTTATTTCGAGCTTTATTCATGGTAAATTCAAAAATACCATTCAATAGGAAATAATGTCATGTACAAATTTCATTGCAAAAGTATCGTGTATGAAGGGCTGTTTTGATATCCAATATTGCATGAACAAAATTTCCAATGACAACTTCCTGTTTTTATGACTAATCAGATTATACATCATCAAATTAGTGTAATATGAAATGTCATGAATTTAACATCAGTATATCCTCAGATATTCAAAATTGAAGAATTTGCCCTTTTCAGGGATCATTGCATTGCGAGTTGCTAATAGTAGATGAAGAACCAAAGAAAAGAAAAGTTCATTCTTCTCATAATATTCCTTTCTAAATACTAAACATTCCGAAATTAGCTGTTGTTCAAACAACAGTTTCAATAAAAGTGTTTTCTCAAGATAGCACCTAGAAACTGCTATGAAAACTTTTATCAGTTAGAAACTGTTACCGACAAATTTAATAGTTAGTCACTGCTTTAAAACATATTAATAGCTATCGATTAAATGTTATTGTGATAGCAGTTAAACAAATTAATTAAGACTTTATAACAGTTAAAATACATTGTTTATTTCGATTTCTAAGTCAATATTAAAATGTAACAATTGTCATGTTTTTTTGTTGACTGTTTTTGCTACTTGCTTATAATATGAGTGTTGATATTAACAGATAATAATATCGAAAATTACCCATAACAGTTAATAGATTTATCGTTAAATAATAGTTTTTTAACTCTTGGATGCCTCTTAAGACACCGTAGTGACGAAAATTTAAGTGTAGTGCTAAATTAAAATTCCGTCGAATTCGATTTCTATCAAATCGTATCAGGGCACCGATTCATAAATTTTTCGAAAACGTATCAACTTAATTGTTAATATTGCAAACTAAAAAATATGTAAAAACCTAAGCATCGTGTAAAATTTCATTGGATTCCCTCATAGCAACACGGTACAAAAGATCACCGGAATATAATTATTATTTCTGAATAATTTTAATATAGATTCGAAACGAGGTGTCAAATAGGGTATTGATATTGCAAATTATGAAATTATACTTCCCCATATGCACATTTTACGAACCGAAATTAGAGAAGACGTAATTTCATGGTGAATGTCATCTTTGACATAACTCTATGTCTTATTCATGCCAGATCGTGGCCAATAGCCAGTTAGTAACTGGCTATTGGAATGATTCCGGGGATATTCGATGAATAACGGTGGGATAAATCCGAGGACAATTACTTGTTAGGTAGAACCAAGGTCAGATGAAGAGGTTAACCTTCATAGAACTACCTGTACATGCAAACTCGATGGTCTTTGTTCGGATCGCTTTGAACTTGCAAACATCTGCTTGCAAAGCCGTTACTCTTTCAACATGGATACCGTGGGCCCTGAGATTGACGAAAAACAGCTTGTGTGTTAGGGCACGTATGTGTCTAATTTTAACTTCAGTTTTATGTACAGTGTTAGCACAACATACTTAGCGAAATAATTTTTAAATGTATTCTCATTTTAGTCCTACAATGTAGCTTACACCTTTATTATTTCAAGCTCCTCTCTGTTTATGTTTATATAGTTTTGTTACGTCTAGTTTGTTTTTATTTGAGTTTATGTCAATTTTTCATTAAAGTATCTTAAAATTATGATTATGATAATCTTGTTTAATTGAGTATATTTTTTATCTTGAAGGCGTTAAAGTGGTCGATCATAGTAACACATCTTTTGGTTTAAGAAACATTATTTATTTTTTGTTATAAAATGCATAAACATTTACATATCTCTATCACACCCACTTGCTTTTAAAATCCCTTGTCTAATTTGTTTGGGATCTGAAATATCTGTGTTGTTCGTACTAATCACATTTTTCGAGATAGAACATTGACCATGTCTAAAGTACCTTGTTGAACTGGTCGAATAACTACATCCTGAGATATATATATATATATATACACATATATACATACATACACATTACACACAATAATGTAATAATATAATAATTTATAACAGTTGGACAATTCATATACTATATGAACTGTCCAATAGAAACACCAATACATTCTAAATTTAAACATAAGCTAGCTGTGCTGGCAATATATCAATTTGATGTGTCCTCAGTACTATGAATACAAATGTATGAGCCTTAAAATTGACAGTGTAAATAATACATTGATTTTAACAGCTGTATAAAATACCATGTCTTATCTGATTTGTATTGAGAATCTTATCTGTAGGACATGTTTTGCTCTATGGTACGTATGCGTGTATCGATGTCAAAAGTGTTGGATATGAATGTTTAGTCTGAATATGAATGCATAACTCTATCCATATTCCACGCAATACGACGTTTATGCTAACTCACTTAGAGCCCTGTGCTTAATCACGACCATACAATGACAGAAGCACTAACGGATGATCCAGACGCCACGGGTGGCGAGCTCTCGTTGTCCGAATAAATGTATCGAAGCTGATAAGGAGAAAACTTCGCTGTCGTGCCCATTTACCATAAACATTTATGCCCATTAAAAGCGGGCAATCAAACCGTTAACGCATTTCTAGACCCGGGCAATTCTGATGGTTCAACAGAAAAGTCCCGGGCCAACTCATTCAGCCCAGTAACTCGAGCCATTAAACGCCAACTAGGAAATTTGACTTCGGCGGGACCGGAAACATTCAGAGGAACAACGGTCGCCAGCCGCTACCTAATGACCCCAGAATAATAAAACTGTCCACTCGCAAACCGTGGCCTAGTCGGAGGAAATATGGCTCCCCCTCCCCCTTATGACAGAGGCGGAACGACGTATAATACATATGATGAAGTTGTTAGGACATGTCTTTGTGGAGAGGAGACGGCTACGACAGATGCTTGTTTTCAGTTTTATCCGTCTTTAAAGCAATGGGACGCTATAAAACTTCCTTGTTGGAATAAATTGCTCCGGTACGGTCAGCAAGATACTAATGTCCGTTACGTTTTATGTGAGGACACAATAAAAATGAATCTTCCGTGATGTTACTTTTTGCTTTGTTGATGTTCGTAAACCATGATCGGTATTATTGCTGTATACAAGGTAATGTTCAATGATTTGAGGAGCGTGGTATTTTGTTCCACGAAAGTAATAGGTTTATATCGGTATTATATGTGCACACACATGTTTTGATCGATATGTTTCATTGAAATCAGATGATGTGGAATGCAAATTTGGTTTTTAAATAGTAATGTATGTGTAATAATTTGTAGTAGGAATTTCACACAAAAACTTCAATGAGACAACTCTTCCGTCATTAATCTCAACTATTTAATTTGATGAAATTGCGTCTGCTTATAATAACACTCTTGTTTTTTTTATTATAAGTTAAATATTGGAATTAAGTATATAATTTCATTGCAAATAGCTTTTTGTAAGCTAATTTTGTTGTGTGACTATAATATGGATTTTCAGAGCACTGAAACTACCACCGGAAGACGATGGTTCTATTTCCATTTGAGAAAATATGGAGTACATACAGGAAGCATTTAGTTTGAAAGAATAGCATCTAATAAAATAACAGTTAAAATCTTAAGTTAGTTAAATCTAAAAAATTACAGCAACATAATATTTCGTATGGATTTTTATCAACCATTTTTATAATTTCACATCTTATAAGCAATCCTTTACAAAATAAATTGAGATTTTTTGAAAAACCAATGTCATCAATCTGAATGTGTAAATTTGAATTGTAGTGAAAAATATCATTCCCGTTTATTGTTTTGAGAATAAAAGAAACTTGCACAAAATGTTATTGGAAATTAATTATTTAACTTCAAAAAAGGTACTGAAACATAAAAGTAATTTGAAATTTCTTTTGAGTAGTCTACTTTAACTACGTCCCTATTACGCCATACCAAATGTTTTCCCTAAAAACACTAGACAAAAAGCTATTTGTTGTTCCTTGAAGAGCAGGTTTAGTGTCGCCATAAAATCGATGTACTTCTATCACTTATAACACGCACTAAATCTCAGAAAGACATTCTGCGTCACAAAACAGTGACGGTAAATAAATTAAGCCCCGATGTAATATATCTCTGGGAGAAAAGTAACCAAATACGTAGAGAGATAGATAAAAGTAGTGGACACAGATAAAATGTGACGTATAACTTGATGTGGAAAAAATCACGTATGGTATTACAGAACGAAGGCTCTTCATTGATTGATGTGGAATGGAATGCTACGTGGATTGTTCGAAACTCTGTTGAAGTATCATTGAGTTCAGAACCCAGAGTCTTATTCTGCTTTTGTTTCTAAATTGTGGAATTGGTCACTAATTGGATTCTTGGCAAATGGCATGCGGTAATCCCACTTTGAAGAAAAGTGCGCGGAATTATCTTGGATGAATCGGGATTACAGTTACACAAAAAGAACGGAAGAAGCAGGGTACTCATGAAAGGCCGTTCAAGATTTCATTTGAAAGACAATAAAAAAAAATCAGTCCTTCTGAGCATGTTTTTATGGAAGAAAATATTGTACGCATGAAACGGAAAGCATGTTAAGAAGTTTCAGATTTTGATTGAAACCCAAAAGGTTAAAAAAGCCTATTTTGAAGTATATTTAAAAAAATTATATATTTTAAAATTATATATTTTAAAATTATATATTTTAAAATTATATATTTTAAAATTATATATTTAAAAAATATATATTTTAAAATTATATATTTTTAAATTATATATTTTAAAATTATATTTTAATAAAAATTTTAATTAAAATAAATATAATTAAAAATAATTTGTTTTAAATTTTGTAAGCTTGTAAATTAATGTTGGAATAAAAATGTTTTCAACTATTTTGTTTGCCGAATCGATATGAACTGTCCAGAATTCGATTATTAAACATGTGAGCTCAAGAGGATATTTCTTAAAAATTATATAATTTTACCCGATTTCGTGGATGGAAATCTAGAGTTTTTAAGATAATTTAACCTTCCAATTAGTTCCGACGAGATATCATCCATAAGACGAGACTTCTCGTCGTAAATCTGAATAATTTTACTAATGACAAAATATCTCTTTTCAGGATATTGATGACGAAACCAGGATCTGGTCAGTTTTCTTTTGATGATGAGAGATATGTCCACCAATGCCTGGATAGTCGTGACAACTCGTGGAGCCAAACATCAGGACGGTTACACATTGTGGTGTTTCAATACGTTAAAAACAAAACCTTACATGCTACAAATAATATCATCAAGATTTTTAATTTATAATCCCCACACAGCGATAAGACAAGATGCTAACGTTGCTGTATTTACAAATCCTGAAAAATGCTGATTTACTACTGCATTGTTATTCAAGTTCTTCTGAAACCAAATTTATGCATACATTAATCAGTACAAAGGGATGGGAAATATCGAATTATCATCGCATCAAAATTGGCAGTTGGATGTTAAATGTGATAGAACTGCGTTGTGCTTTCTAATTGCGTTCTTGTATGTTAATTCCTTTATTTAAACTGTACTGATACACACTCATGTATTGAAAATTGCAACGCGATTGAACTGTCAGATTTTATGGAAATTTAAGGTAAATGTAAGGCAGGGAATGACATGCAAATGGCTTGACATACAGAGTGAATGCTTGAGTCTGGGCTCAGTAGTACCATCGAAATGGTTGTACTAGATGCATAAGTTTAGGACTGTTGAAGAGACAGACAAGTATTCAACCTTTATCAGCGAGCTGTAAACTACTATATTTGAGTTACAATGCCTCGATGATGTCAAAGGATGCTATATAACCATATTAGATTTCAAACTGGGACGCATCATCGACATGGGGAAGGAGGATTCTTGTGAAGGGATATTTACCCAGATTGGATATAATGGAGCTTGGCAAGCACAGAAGAATCCTCTGCGTCCTTGACCTGCCCGTTCACCAGACATGTCGCTGATTGAACATACATGGGATATGGACACGCATCGACTGGTTCATTACCGTTCTACAGCAGTCACTACAATGAATGAATACTCAGATCAAAGCAGCCTGGCATGTAATATCCAAAAAGCACATACAAAGCCTCTTTTATTCGATGCTACTACATTTTAAAAGATGTTATGACTGTTCCTAGTAGCTTAAAATATTAATTGTGTACCAGTAATATGGTGGTATGTTGCTCTGTATCTTCAATCATTCATTTATATCACATTTAGTAAGATACGGAATAAATGTCATTCAAATTAGACAGTTTCTCCATGGCAATTTTCATAAACATGAGTGTGTATTGCATTGATCGAATCAAATTAATATGCTAAAAATAGCGAAATACAACTTTTAAATTTATTTATTATTTGTCTACTTTTTGATATTTAGAAAAATTAGTATTTTAATATCTTATCGCCAATTTTAATGCAACTGAATAGTGGCAAAAAAAAAATTAGAGACGCGCTGAAAGTGCTGGAAAAAAGGGACACACCTACTGAATCATTGAAGGGTGGATTGAATGTGAATAAATGTGTGCGTAATTTCTAAAATAAAATCTTACTTGGAAATAAGAGAACTACAGCAACAGCAACGAGTGCACATATTCCTAGTATGACACATAAAGTTATCCCAACAATACGCCAAACATGACTCTCTTCAGGAACTTCATCCTCTTCCTAAAAAAAAAAGGTATTTTTAACAAAATAAAAGACAAACCTGCTCTTAATTTATATCTAACGGGATTTATATTCACGTAAAACAATGTCTGACCACATGAAAAACAATGAAGACTGACTGATAGTGAGTGAATGCAATTCTTAATTTGATTAACTTTTAACTTTATCAATGAAAATGTTGACTTTCAGTTATGATAAAATCCCAAATAAATGGGACAGTTCCGTCCTTAATTTCTTAAAAGGTTATGGATGAACGAGTAACAACCGTGAAATATGTGTACTTATTTTCATTAATTTACAAATGAAAATGTGCACTTTTACTGATAGTGAAACTATGTCCCAAATAAGTAAAATAGTTTCTCCTTTATATCGTTAAAATGTTGTGGGTGAATGAATTTCAACCGTGCAATGTATTCTTATATTATCCGTTTCGTAATTTATACCCAATGTACTATTCATATAGTTTTCGAAAGTTTCATTAGTTCAAATAATTTTTCTAGGTTTTATATAAGGATAATGGCAAAAAAATAATGATACTTTTATGGAATCCACTAAAAACATATACACAAACTAAAGATTTATAACAAGGCAAAAAGTATAAAGGAACTGTATGTTTAATGAATAGGCAGCTATCATTATCCGTGAAAATTAGGTCTCATGTAAATTCCATGGAGTCAATATTGTCAATGGCATTTGGAATTCGGCCCAAAATAAAAGAATTCTCATGAAATGAAGATAGTAAATAAATGATTGAACTAACGTTTACGACAAATTTGTGTGATACATTTAGTATTCTACTTAGAATGAAAGCATAGGTTGTACTAGAAATCCTTTACAAATAACTAATTTAACTTAATTTCACTTTTTAGCTTCAAAGCATTGGTTATGATTCAATTGTATAGGAATACTAAAATACACTCATTGCCATAAAAATTTGCGCACCAAGAAAAATTCGTCAAAATGAAACGAAAATTTTACACATTTAAGTAGTATTTGATATAAGTGAGTGTTTAGAAAATCAAAGAAAAAGGACCATTTATTGCAGAAAAAAGTACAAATGAACGGAAGTTTTAGTACTCTATTAGACCCCTTCTAGCGCGAATGCACAATGCGATACGAGCGGGCATTGAGGCGTACAAGTTCCGTATGATGTCCTGAGGCATCTCGTTCCACAGTTGCTGTAAACGCGCCTCTAGTTCGACCAAACTCGTAGGGTTTCCAACTTGCCGTCCCAAATGATCCCAGATATGCTCGATTGGTGACAAATCTGGGGATCGAGCAGGCCAGGGAAGGATGGTAATGTGGCGGAGGCAGTCTTGTGACATCCTTGCTGTGTGTGGCCGAGCATTGTCTTGTTGAAATATGGCTCCTGGGAGCCCTGCTATGAGTGGCTTCACATCTGGCTGAAGGATGTCATGTACGTACGGCTGGGCTATCATTGTGCCATGGATAAATATTAGGGGTGACCGTGTATCGTAAGCAATGGCACTCCATACCATCACACAAGCTTTAAGAGTGGTTCGTCGCTGTAAAGCGAAGGCAGTGTTGATGCGTTCACCACGGTTCCTCCACACACGAACACGACTGTTATCACTGCTCAAATTGAATCTAGATTCGTCGATGAAGACGACCTGGTTCCATTCCGTTGCAGTCCAATCCCGTCGTGCGCGACACCACTCCAAACGGAGGAGTCGGTGGGTGGGTGTAATTGGCAGCACACGTAATAGGCGGCGCGATACCAGATGTCGTTCAGCCAGGGGCCTTGCGATGGTTTGGGAAGACATAGGGGCCCGTATTGAAAGTGCTGCCTGTGTCTGGATAGCGGCCAATGAATCAGTTGGCTTTATGTGTACGTTTCGTATGAAGTGACGGTCTTTTCGACGACAGGTCTGTCGAAGGCGTCCTGAGCCTGGTCGCCGTGTAAATGACGTCTCTTATGTCTACTGGTCCCAACACCTCCTCACAGTAAAATCAGAACGGCCTACTTGATGAGCTACTTGCAGAGCTGATCACCCAGCTTGTATCATCCCGATGATTCTTCCCCTTTCAAACTGTGACAGCTGATCATATTGTCTTAGATAGCCGCGTAACGTCATGTCTACCTCAGCGTTTCTTTTGCAAAAGAATAAGTACACTCAAAGAAGCTCTGCTTACCTGTTTTACACTCCAAGGAAAACGTAGTTCAACTCCCTCTAGTGGCATTACGGAATGGGCAATCACGTTTTATTTCTAATCATTTGCATATCTGGCCGACATGTACCTTCATGCCAAGTTTCGTTACGATCCCACTATTATTTCTTGGTGCGCAAATTTGTATGGCAATGAGTGTACTAGTTAGTGATAAGAGAAGATAACACTATTATGTCTTTTTCGTGTATGAAACTCTTAGAAATGTACACAGTATTTTTCAATCACAGTAGAGGAGTTTCCGGGATTCCAAGGAATGAGTTTAACAAAAGTTTTGTAACAAATGCGGCATTAATCTCAAAAAATGTATGTTAGATCATAAACTACGCAATTTTAACAGAAGTCCTTAAAACGTAAGTTCGTTCAAAAATGAACAACTATCACGTTCTGTAAACATAAAAATTTTATCTCATTTTCTGTGCTCATGCTGTTTTATACATGTACAAATGCAACAAAGTTCAAAATCTGAAAAATAACCTCTACCATACGGCTATAAAATGTTTAATTTGAAATACAAAATAAGATTAAAGATTACTCTTACAAGGTTATGAATTCTTTAAAAAAATATTCATTACATTCATGCAATGCAACGGAAAGTGTTTTAGCTCCCAATAAATGTCTAACTGATAAACGTAAATAACATATAAGTCAAATCAAATGTTTGCAAGAAACAAAGACAATACATCATGATATTTGTTGATTCTAAAGTGGAAACTTAACAATGTTAAATACAAGTTCTTTGAGTACTTCTCATTGTCAAGCAATACAATGACATATTTCATAATATTTCCCTATGAACAAATGTTGTTAAACATAACTGCATAAGTATAAACAGATGGAATTGAGAAGTGTATTAGATAATCACTGCTAATGCTTTATTATTTGAAAATTAATTCTGACAGAATGATAAACGCTGTGCAATTAAGTTGACATGGTTATAAAACCCAGGTACTTGTTCTCACTCTTGTGACTACACACGAGCAAAATACCTTACACTTTAAATTTAATAAAAGGCATGCAGACACAATTATATCAGTCAAGCAAAATGTATGTGTTTCTATATACACACACATAGGGAGAAAATATATTATCTTTTTACTATGCAAAGTAAATATAAATAGAATAAGAACGATGGTAAAAGGATAATTCAAAAGAAATAAGAAACAAAGTTTTGCATTATTGGTAGTAGTTAATAAAGGTAACGATTGTAATACACACACAGATGAGAAAAATTGCTTTAAAAACAGACTTTGTGTATCAGAAGAATTTTCAGCATAGACAAATCAAACAATCTGTGAAGATTTTACCTATGCTGTTCAAATGCCCACGATGCATATCGGTTGCACATCGGGGTTACCTTAAAAGGTATTTTATCAACGTTTGGGAAATATTTGGCGTTTAATTTAATTGATGTGGACCTATCTATTATCATAAATAAATCCGAAGTTCATTATTTGATATTTTTATTGACTGAGGTCTTAAATCGTATTTGAAAACCACCAAAGCGACTTCATGTTCAGAATACGTACAAGAAACACGTATTCTCTACACAAAAACATACTAATTCCAAGTATATATAATTTGACAGAAAATACCTCTCATAATATATAATACAGAATCTGTTGAGGTACAGCATAAACTAACGACAAAATTGTATAGATTAAAATTGTAGAGAAGCCTCATTAATTTAACTGAACTAAATCATTTGAGGTTAAAAAAAATATAAAACAATATATGCCGTGTATTATCATACTCTAAGGTAATGAGTTTCAAACATTTTCGACATATTACTAAACCATGCATTTTTATTCATAAAAACGCTTTTATTATTCTCATAGTGAATAGAAAAGCTATTTGAATACATTATAATACCAATCATTTATTATTACCTCTGATAATTTCAATTACACAGAACACCCTAAACTCTACTGCTAAATTGCAATTAATGACACGTATTTCAAACAGTTTTACTATAAGTCAAGAACACCATTTAAAAATTGCTGTCTTATTACCAAGTGTTACAACCATATGCGATTACCACAACTAAGGATACCTGCATAAAACATTAATTTCAGTACTAAATTGGAAGTATCTTAGAAATGCAACAAAAAAACAATACTTCAACAGAAACTCATTACTTTTTATATTAGAAGAAACAATAAGATACACGAATAAATTTATTCCCGAGTAATATCAAGGTTACACCTTTTGTAATCAATAAACTCAACCGTTTAATAGGAATTATTTAAATAGTCGAATGATAATTAGCGAAAATAATGATTAGCTGGATGTTATAGGAACCTTTGAAAGATTTAGCAAAATTATCATATTTTCACTGCTTTGTGGAACAATAACTATAGACAGCAAAAAAAACATAAATACAATAGTTGTAGCAAATTTTATGTTCTACAATATTGGTATTTACTACTTTGTTGTCCGATGCATAGAAACAGAGATATTGAGCAGAAACAGAAAAAAGTCTGGACATTTCGACGTTTTTTCGATTTAACTCTGCTTGCACAGGGCTTTCGTTTTCGTAGATTTGGTTTATTACTAGTGTCCTTGGTCCCAACAGCATGTTCAAAAATTAGAAATTCTCGACGTTTTGCAAGGAACCATGTATAATTTGACTGGGCTAGTAATACAATATAACATACTGAGCAAAGTAAACGAACTGTTACAGTCAATTAGCATCTGTAAATTGATTCTGATGGGAAAAAAAGCCGTCAAACAATATGTTACTAAAAGCAATATGTAGAAAGTGTTCCCAATGAGTTGCCTTGCACTTACTGTGACAGACAAAAACTGTCTTCTCATCCCCGAAAATTGATTATTGCTCCAGCCCCAGTAACAACTAGTAAATCATAGTAACAGAATTGTCCTTTTTCCTATAAGATGTTATTTGTTTCTAGAGATAACAGAAAACGGTAACACAATGTTTCGTGTAATAAATGTGTGTGCTTGTATATTTTCTTTCGTGACACCATATGCCATATTTGTGCAATGCTTTGTATGCCATAAGTAAATCACCGGTGTAGAAAGTGTTGTGTAAACTATTTAAAAAAAATTTACAGAAATATTTTATCGTGAAAACTTTTGACGGAACTCTCTCTCTCTCACTCTCTCTTTAGATGTTCAGATAGCAAAGGGTATGATCATTTACTTACAATTATTTTAAAAACGCAATTCATTTCTAATAGTTTAATAACAGCGAAAACAAATAGTCTATAAACAAATAATTGTAGTCTTTCACAGTGTAATTTCATATCTTAATATTTTACTTTTGTAAAATTGTGTTATAATAATACACACATACGGATATGCGTATTAAGTTTCTTAGTCTGTTGTTTTGATGGCACATGGCTAAATTACTATAACCACAGAACAGTGTCAAGCAATGGACCTATGTCCAATGCTTAACACTGTCCTGTCGTAACGTAAAGGCCGGGACAACATCGGAAAGTTTGGCTGACGCAAAAAGAGAATTAAATCAAAAGCAAGTTAAAGGAATTGAACCTGGGCGTCCTACAACTGACATATCGCTAGCATTGCTGCATGGATTAACCTTCTGCGTGCTAATCAATTCCCGCATAATGTAGCTATATGTATAACCTCAGTTTTGATATCCTTGTCTAATAGAACATTTTGTAGGATTTCTTCAACCAATTGCTAGAGATTGTTAAACTATTACACATATGAATTTACACCACATACGTTGGTAGATAGTTGAACTTCCTCGCACAGGAACAACAAACATAAGAATTATTGGTGAAAGTCCAGGAACAATCGCTAAGGAACAAAGTTTAGATGCTAAAATCAACTCCTGATCTTGCACCCCCATTCTATAGTTTCAAACTCGCAACAGTCTGGTTACTCATCGGGGATTCAACCAAATTGGCAACAGCAGTCTTCAGCTACATTCTATTATCTCCTATGTATAAAGCGGTGATAAAGTAATTTCAAAGGTTGGAAATTATGAATTTTGTTGAGTTTGACATAAAACATATAATATTGATTTATCGACCATTTTGAAAAAAGTGTTAAGTTAAGGTATAAAAAGAGGGTTTTCCAAAACTCTATTTTGTTTGAGTAAGCTGCCGTCACTGAGAATGATGATTGTTACCATTATCAAAATGACGACAGTCGTTTAGATCTTGTTCCATCATTACACAGTAATCCTCAATGCACTTAACCGCTTCCCAGTTTATGAGTTCATAAAGAAGCCATGGCACGTTCTGTTATGGTTATAATTTATCCTTTGTCGTAAACAGAGCATTCATCGAACATTTTTTGATGTTCGAAATGGAATCCACTCATTGCCAAAAGCAGTGCTCAGAAATATTTCTTGGAAATATTCTCTTCAATGAGATTTTTTTCGCATTCATAAATTTAATTTTAGTATTCCAAAATTGTGTCCCCAACACCTCAGTCTTTCTTTAAATGTTGTATGTATTGAACAATCCTAGATATGATGAACTATCTGCATACATGTTTACAAACATTTAAGGTGATGCTGAATCCGTATTGAGCAAGGTCACCTGATCTCAATCCAATGGGATATGCTTGGGATGAACTTGGGTGTCGCACTGCAGTCTGTACGCTTACTAAAGACAATGTAAGAGCAAATAATTATTATAGTGCTCGAACTTTGCTTGTCAAAGTCTTGGGGAAGTTTAGTGGAAAGCATATCTGCAGGTTGTGAGGCCTGCTCTCCAATAACACTTTGTGTTGCTCCAGTGCAACGTTAATTAAAATACTTACCTAACAACCCCTCATATTAGGTTGCTTTTACCAAGCAAAATGTTTTGGAATAATTAATACATACAATGTGTTCATCTAAATATTAAAAAATATCTTAGGTTTCCAAAACCCCAACAAGGCACATCTAAATATTAAAAAGTCAGTATTTTATACCAGATAGCAGAAAGACTGTTGCTTTTTCATTTTAGGTACATAAGTGCATGTTCTTGTCACGGGATTCATTACGGATTGAGTTATTCTTAATATTTGAATGTGTTGTATTAAATTTTAGTATTTGACTGAAGAGGTTTATGGTTTGCAGGCTTTAGCTCATGACACATATCCAGTGAATAAAGAAAATCCTAATCTAAATTTACATCATTAGTAAACCTACGTATTACATGAAGATGTGTTAATACTTCAGGTTTCAACTTTTAAACAACTATTAAAAGACTCAAAGATCAGAACCCAGTTTCAATAGAGATCGTCATAGCTCAATGGGTTTATTTATTGCATGAAACCTGAAAGTTGTAATTAGCGAAGGTTTGATTCTTCCCTGAATGTATTTCTTTCGTCTTACCAGTAACACATTTACTTGCGTGTGCCTTTACTGGAAGTTATTATCACATTATGATCAAGCAAGATATAAAATACCAACCTAGTTTTCTTATTTAACAATCAATAAGTGTCAGTACACATGCATTTAAGGAGTGATCAGTAATCCAATTTGAAATGTGATTCAAGAATATTCTGATACTGTTCAATACCGATGGTTCATGCTGATTCAATGGAAAACGTACTTCTCACATATATTGATTCTTGGTCTTTTGTGTTTTATGGAGCAAAAGCCAAATTTGTCTAAGCTGAGCCAAACACAAGACCGTCAACGTCAAGCATTGAACATACACACACGAGGTGAGTTTTACTAGCACGAAAGAGAAAACTGCATAAGCGGAAAGTACCATGATTCAAACCTGAATCTGCAAACAGTCATAGATTTCTAATGCAATGGGCGAACTAACTGAGCCTCAATAGCCTACCCTTTTAAATTGGAAGCAAACATAGCAATAAGAAGCATTGCATATCAAACCCCTTGATATTGTTCAGCAGCAGATTCAGAACACAGGTACATAAATTGTTTCAAATAAAAACGGAATTACAGCAATAAATTAGCTGTAAATACGATAATATTTATTTAACTATCAACAGGTGCATTTTTATTTGTGCCAAATGTCATATCTTGAAAAATTAAGACGCGTTGTAAGTCTAATGTTTTCAAAACTAACAGTATTTTGTGTACGTTATATGACTGTTAGATTCCAAGTTAGATCTGTTCAAGAACTGGTATAGCAAGAATCAACAAAAGTTTAAAAATGAGTCCCTTAGGTGATGTTTATGGCGAAATTATGTCCTTGCCTCTATAACTCAAACATTTTTAATGTTTAGATGCTCTGTAAACCGTACTTGAAACAACTAAAGGTATACGACTATTAAAGTAAAAATTTCAACTCTTAGAGTTTTTGTTTACTATATCAATTATTCCTCATGCAATTATTAATGTAAAACAAAATATCACAACTCATAACTACCATTTCTACCGACTATTTTCCCGACTTCTTTAATATATTATGCTATCGTTATTTCGTTTCTTTATTCATACAACCAAAACATATAGAACCACGTATTATTTATCATCTCGGCTAACTATTTACTCTATTGTTTATTAAAATTATAATATATTGTGTCTTTCACAGACAATTATAATTCTAAGAAACTATTACACGACTGTATATATATAACACATATATTGATTATTATTTATTGTACTGTTTCTTTCAGTTACAAAATAACAATGTAAGAAAATACATTATCTTAGTTTGTCAACTTGTATAACAAATGTTTCGCAACGAAGTGTTTTGACGTCAGGAAAATAGATGTGGCTATTAATCCAAGTGTTACTACATATCTATTTGCGTACAAGTAATAGCATTTTTTATAGACGCGCCATTAGTCGCTCACTAAATCTATCATCACGTGTACGAAAGCTCTAGGAGTAATTTCCGCCATCAAAAGCCAATACCTTTCGGAAAGTCACGCAAAAACAAAAGATTCTCACTCCGTTGTAATACATAATTAAATTTCCTTCCTCCTTTATATGCCGGCTCCTTAACGAAAAAGCCAATTACTGCACCACCTTTTCCTCTAGGCCTGGAAAGCACACACTTACGGAATGTGTATCAAAGGCAATGGCAACAAAGACAGTGAAACGCAGGGAGGAGCTTAAGGCAAAATTTACGGTTGTGCTACCGTAAAAGGATTACTTTCGGTAGCCGATTTTCGTTTTCGTAATCAATTAAAGAGTTGCGCTTGATATTATTCGTTTCATTCGTCTGGGCCCTTTTAGCATGTTAATTCAATGAGACTCTAGGACGCCATGCCACAGAATGGGCAGCCGTGGAGTTGATGAGGAGTGGGTATTGTACTGCGCAATGGAGGGTGGAGCGGGCATTCCGATTCACAGAAAGAGACGACGTTTATCTTTTCATTTGATTTGCTAACGCATGATTCTTCTACGCAAAGGCTTTCGATGTTTCTACTTAAGCGATGCGTTAACGGTAAAACAAAGACTTTTCCCGACTTCTCCCTCTGATATAAACCGGGCCCAATTTGCCTTTCAGTCGCTCCGTGTGTTCCGCAAATGCTTGGCTTTTGTCCTTTTATCTTATAAGATGACTTTTCAAGACTACCATGGAGGCCCCGCTGTGTAGTTGTGAAAGGCGATCATCTGTGCGTACCGAAGGTATATTCTATCAAGCTAAATGTAGGACGCGGGAGTGTTCCTTGGGCGGGACATTTTTATATGCACATATTATGTGCAAGACGTCATTCGAATGGTTTTTAGATTACGATTGCGGCACTTCACGAATAGAATTATTATTTTTTAAATCTGATTTGGTAAACGTAGCTGATTAGTCAACACTAATTAGATTGAAATTCAAAAAGCTGTAAAATAAATTTTAAGGTAATCTTAATATAAACTATATGGACAAAAATACACAGTCCAGTCACATTAATGTGCGTACCTGCCAAAAGCCAGATTCACCACATTTGGCAGATCGGACAGCTACGAGACGTGCAGGAAGAGAGTCAATTAGGTTTCTGAAGATGTTCATTGGGATGTTGAGTCATGCCGACACCAGTGCCGTGGCCAGCTGCGCTAGATTACGCGGTTGAGGATTAATGTCAATTGTTGCAGGGTGTTTGCTTTCAGACGTTTCACGCCTTATACGCCAACGTCCATCTGTCCGATGGAGCATATAACGTGATTCATCGGAAAAAGCCACCTGTCGCCATTCTGTGGACGTCCAGTTGCGGTACTGGCGTTCTAATTCCAGCCTACGTCGCCGATGAACATCAGTCAGCATAGGTGCATTAACCAGGCGTCTGCTGCGGAGGCCCTTGCGCAGCAACGTTCGCTGAACCGTTGTTGAGGATACACTCTTGGTAGCCCCCTGGTTAATCTGGGCGGTCAGTTGCTCAACAGTTGCACGTCTATTCGCTCGTACACATCTCCGTAGCCTTCATTCGCCTCTGTCAACTATAACCCGTGGTGCACCACATGTGCAACGCCGCTGATTTTGGATAGTGCCATTTTGTCATGCACGGTATACTTTTACCACGGAGGCACGCGAATATTTCACAAAATTAGCCGTTTCCGAAATCTTCCACCCTTGGCCCGAAAGCCAATAATCATGCCTTTTTGGACGTCGGATAAATCGCTACGATTCTGCATTACGCCAACGATTGAAATGCTTTCCGATGCCCTAGGACATCCTTTATATATACTCTACTGCAATGTGCTTCCACCTGCCATTTGTGATTGGTTATTTCACGTGGACGTCGAAAGTAGGTGCTGGTCATATTAATGTGACTGGACTGTATATTTTGACACTTCAGAAATTCGAAAGATGACCCATCTTACTGTAAGGTTGTTTTTCCTGGTTAGGACTCGGTCCATTGCTTTATGTACCTGGTACCATGAACGCTGAAGTGTACCTCGACGTTCTGGATCGTTCAGCCTTGCCTACACTATGGCGTTACTACGGTCATCATGGTTGTTTTTTCTAACTAGATTGAGCTCCGCGTCATACTGCACAAGTGACCTAGACTGGTTTCCTGAAAGTGAGGTGAATTTGCTTGAATTCGCTCTTCAGAGCTTCGATCTCAATCAGATCGAGCTCCTGTGGGCCAAGTTGAAGCGACGAGTACGACACCACCATGCACGCCCATCTTCACAACAACCTGTTCTCATACCCTTGCAAGAGTCACGAAGAGCTATTCCTGCCTAGACTTACGAATAACGTGTGGAGCTTGTCACTCGACATATTGCAGCTGCAATACAAGCAAAAAGAGGGGCCTACCCGTTATTAAATAGAATAATAAAGTATCTTTCTGAAAAACATGGAGTGAGCAAATACTTCTGTGCATATAGTGTATATCAAATTAGTGAGATCATTTGGAGAGCTATAATAACATACACTTTCCATAGGGTTTGTTTGCTCAGATAGAAATCTTACAAAGAGTAAGCGAATTTAATTTGGATAGTATTTAGAACTAGTGAAACCTTTATCAAACGCATTAATTGATATTTTCTGTTCAATGTATAAATATACTGTGTTGTCTATCAAGAGGACTTACTGTTATAGACACAGGCGAGGTACTGTAGATCACTGTAGAAACAGGTTTTGTGTGTGAAGTGATCGCTTGAAGTTTGGCCGGTGAATGGTTTCGTGAAGAGACCATAGATGACATCTAATTTCACAAACGTCTGTTGAGACAGTTGTCTCTCCGTCCATCAATGTGACAAACTCGAAAATCTTAAGAACTCCTAAGGAAATGGGTTCAAGTATCGTTTATGCGGCTATTGGACTTTGACTGAACTAGAATACCACTTTCGTAGCACCAGCTGAAAAGCAGCTCATCTGCACATCAGAAAAAGAAATAAATTTAAAAAAAGTCCCTTGTACCTACGGATGGGTTAATTTACATAAAAAATGTAGATCTAGGGTGCAGGAAAACTCAATGACTAAATTAACCGTAAGGACAAAGGCCGCAAAACGAGAATAAAGATCACCCTCCAATCTACTGACCGGGACATTCGGTGCTTAGGTTTTAGGTCCAATGGATGACTCAGGGACAAATCCCCTGTACTGCTATCCGCTCGTACAAAGCGTTAGCTTAGGCGGAATAAAGGAATGAAATTTAACTTTACGAGAGAAATTACAGTTTAAGGATGAAACTTAACTTTGCAAGTGATAATTAGTGATCCAGTCGAGTCCTTAACCGTCTGGAGCATCCCTTGTGATAGACAGACAACACATCAAGTATCTACCTACCTTCCGTGTATAGTGTTATTCCTTATCTCACATTTAACTAAATAGCAATGAAATATGTATAGCTCGTATAGTGAAAAATCCTTAAGTAATGACTTGCCTCCGTGTGAATAATAAAGCACTGAACGCAGATTCCTTAAATATTGAAGATAATTTATTAAGATGTTTAACAAGCAAATTAACAGATTCATAAGAGAGGCCCCCAACAAGGTACATAAAAATCACTGTTAATAAACAAAGATTACGCACAAGATAATAGTCCAGATGAAAGGAGATGGGGACCGGTGGCAAAACCCGAAGAACGGAACGTACTGACTCACCCTAGGCAAAAAAGTCTCGGGAAAACGTTCTGAGATTTCCATACGTCAGGTGTCAGGCATGGAGTTCAGTTGTTCAAGAGAATAAGTACTTTTATGTAGCACATCTCCAGACTGTTGGTAGCCACGACCCCTGGAGGAGTGTAGTTGCTGCCGGATCCAGCAGGATACTCTTTCTTCCAAGTGACCTACGATGTCGCTGGAAAAATCTTTCAAAACATATCCTTCGCGAGGTCGCCGGTAAATTTTCTCAGACCCAATTATCGGCCTCCTGTCTGTTCGTTCGATTCCTTCAAGGGCAAAAAGTGTCCTCCTTGTCGGTGAGTCTCTTCATTTATCTCGTGATTCTCACTTAACAGAACCCGCCAAATCCCTCAACCCACATCCAAAGTAACCCTTAAAATTAGGAGCCAATCCATTTAAGTAGTAGGCCACCAGACCCCCCCCCCCACCTGGGATGGAATACTATCCCATACTGCCAACCACGCCAGTACTGATGAACGCTTTTCCCCCAGGCCACATTCCTCGCCCACGGGTTTCCGCTGATAAACATTAATGTATTTTCTTTTCTCACGGCTACCATCAGAAAATTCCCAAGCGCTTACAGGTTGGCTTAAAGGCAGTACAGAACAAATTATAAATACACATACGCACAAAAATAATTAAAAGTATACAAAATTAATTTCTTAAAAATTAACCCAACTGGCGTACAAGATCCTGAGAAACATGATAGTGGTCAGTAAGTTTAAAACTGATTAGAAATCCAGGTATGAGCACATGTTGCCGTACATATATATGGTATATATCACTATGAGTGGTAGTGTGCTAATAGAACAGATTCTATAACATGCAATTTATTAATAATGATAGTGATGAATCGTAACACAGATATGTTTTTTCAGAGAACGATGACTGATATCTACAGATATGATATAAGATATAAAGTCAAGCAGATCCATACGTTTAAATTGTGAAAAGGTATAAAGAAAATGTATCTGTAAAGTGTTTAATCTAGTGCGGGACAAATCTCTCCTCATTCGTGCCGAAAAGGAAATACTATCCAGAAAATTAGAATTTTGAAGCAGGTCTTATGTTATAAGAGTAGAGAATTGTCCTACTGTGCTCTAAGGTACGCAGGCAGTACATCAATATCGATGTGCAATTTACGTAATAGAAATTATGAAACTTTTTGCTACATAAATTATTTTTAATTTTATTAATTTAGTAGTATGATGGATTTGATGTATCTATACCAATCTCAAAACACTGTCATCTTAAAAATTAATACTTCTACACTACTACGATGGCTAGGTTTTACGTAGATTAAGGGTGTATGTAATAAAACGATGCATAGCGGCTTAAAACGAAGTAAATCTTAAAAACCCTGACTAAAAACCTAATATTTTGACATTTGAAACAAATTACGAATAGAGGATCCAAGTGTGATAAGTCCAAGTTTTCTGGATCTAAGTTAGAAGAGAGAAAACTATATAGTGCAGACTAAATAATGCACAAGCAGCAAATTTAAGAATTTTTCAACACATTTCTGGGGAATTCATGACATTGAGTTTATGGTAAGTCCTTGTTATGGAACTCGACACAGAAATAAGTATAAAAAAATAGTGATTAAAAAATTTTGTGCTTTTGCTATTTATGCGGATATATTTTAAAAAAATTATCAATTTGTATCGGTTTACTCTAATTTGAAACGAATAACATTTAAGCCCTTCCACGATAAAAATATATTTTACAAATAGTATTAAAATTTCACAAACTTTATGTGTAAAATTATATGCTTGAAGGAAGTGTTAAATAGGAAACAATTTTATATCAAACTTTTAATATTTTCCTTAGAAAATAATTTAAATATTCAGATTAAACCCTCCAAATTATATGAAATATACATTAGAATATTTAATGGACAGTGGAACTGTCATTAGTATTCGTTTAAAATTAGTATTCGCAAAATCTTAAGCCTTTAATGGAATATTTATTCATTATTTAATCCTTCTGGAACTACATGCTTTCTTCGATCGCAATCGGTAAAGTAAGTGTCATCTAAACCGCATCATCATTAATAAATAATTATTAGAAGATCCTAATTATTTTTCAACTCACTCGTTCATCGTAAGGTTTAATTCAATTAATATTTTTACACCATTTATCTATCCGTAATTTCGTTGTTTTAAATAATTTCAGCATTCAGCTTGGAAAATGAAACTTTAAGTCTGGAACATGCTTCAGATAGTTTTAAACTTCACTTTCGTACATCGAAAATGCAAAACCGTGACGGACAGGAACTGCTTATTGCTTAAGCTAATTTTATCATACATGTAACAATAGGCACAATGGTGAAAGTATTGAAATTACAACTCCGTTCGACTTGATTAAAGTAACGAATTCAATATTTTGTGCAATATACATGGATAAGAATAAATACAGCTACACGTCTCATTAAAAGAAAAAGCTTTACACGTGTGTCCATACTATATTCCATGCTTTTCACATGTTTCTAAATTTCATGTGTAATAGCCATGGGGGATACCTGGTGTGGCACCCGTTGGGTGATCGTCAATTCATACGTCGTATTTTTTGATGAGGCTTGTTTAAATTTCCTATTCACAAGAATTTCGAGTAAACACAATTCTAATGCTTCAAACCGACGCTTTTTTACCTCTTGGTATACTGTTTACAAAACGCGTTATTAACTTATAAGATTTGCATATACGCTGTAGTGCCAATAATTTCCATATCCTTAGATACTCTATGCATTTTGCAAGTTTGAAAGCTATTCCGATGCTTCCTTCACGTTATTATATTGGAGACCAGTTATGTATTTGGAATGATAAAAGAAACAAGAGCTCAATATGAAATTGCAATTTAGCAAATTATTTATAATGCTTATAATGCTTAAATAGAAACATTTTATTTTCAGGGAAAGCAGTATTTCATTTTTACACTCTTTCTTTTAAAGTTGAATTCAACAAGACTTCAGCTGCTTAAAAACTTGACACCAACACAATTATTGTCGTCTTTTCAGTTTGAATGATGAATTTCTCTTTTTTTTTATCATTTTATTTTATTCATTAGGGGAAACAATCAGCACATTTTACTTCTCTCGATGATCATTTCTCACATACTGCCATTTTCCAATTTACGAAGCTGGTTTTTTGTATGGTTTACCATGCAAAATCTCCGCGCTCTTCATTTCAATCGTGAATTGGGGATGTCTTGTTTTGTAATTACCTTCAACAAAATCTGCCGACTAACATTCGCCGTCTGATTTTAGAATCCATATATAAGGTACATATCGCTGGTATTTGCTTCTCCTTGTCCTTACAGATAGTTCTTCTAGATGCTAACGGCTGTGGATTCGTTTAGGAATTCTCATTATGTGTTTTAGAACATTCATTACGTGTTTTGTTTTCTTTTTACACTATGTTCGGAGCTGATTTGCGAATTTGTTTAAGTTATTGCATACTGGTTTCTTCTCTGTTGTGCCCACATCTATGAGCTTGTAGTTTTTTCGTTTTTGCCAGGAAATGAGAACTAGTCTTAGTTTCTTCCTGAACTACTATTTTTCAACTTTTACTATCCGGAAAATGTTTAACGTCTTCAGAATTGCTAGTTTCACTCTTTGCCCAATCTATTTCATCTAATCTTTGCAATTTTCTCAAAATATATTTGTGCGTGAGCCCACGTGTGAGTGTCATCTTCTTTCTCAATCATAATACTAACTATTTATGTGTTCATGTTCAATATACCATCGAGCAAAGCAGTAGACATTGCAGTTGTTTAATTTTTAAATCGTAGCTTTACCGACAGAATGTCTCCAATCACTACTAAATCTCATCAATTAGGAAATACGTGAAAATACGTCACCCCTGCGAAATGCGATTTGGGCCACTTTGGCCCCTTTCTGACTTTTTAGGTATAACATTCATTACCTCCGTTTCTATGACAGCTAAGCTAAAGTAATAAAATATACATTAAGTATTAGCTAAATAATTAAAGGAGACAAAACGGTCACTTTCACTTCTTCGTAGTGTCATTAGAATTTACATACTTAAATCGTGGCTTACTTAAAGTAACACATGATTGAGGTATGTATCCAAATTACCATTTGTTACAGATGAAGTAAGAAATATACTACGCATTTAAAGAAATAACTATCGCTTTGTCACCATTGAGATTTTTTCCGAAAAATAAAGAAATAATTCGTAAGGCCCGAAATACATGGTTCGCTGGCTAATTGTTATTTAGAAGTTTGCGATTTTATGTACTTGTTTCTTTTCTCTGGAAGTGTACTGGTAAAGCGTGGTAAAATTCCTCTTACAGCTGCTTCTCACTTAACAACCTACTTGTTTAACGACCATTCGGACTACAGTTCAGTCAAAAGTAAGGAAATTTCCGTAAGACGCATTTTCAAACACCTCAGTTGTTGCATATTTGCTGTAAGTGTATAGATTATTATTTTCTGTGTTTATATTACTGCTTCTTGTATACGTACTCTTACCAGATGCATTCTTGCAGACATTTGTCTGATGCAATCCTTTCTTATATGCAGTAAGCCTGTTGCCTTTGAGTCTTTACATTTTTCGTATCTTTCTTAAGATTATCTGTTGTGGTATCTCTTTACAATTATTAAATAACTTGTTGGACTTAGTGTACATTCTTATTTCTACATTGCAAGACATAACATCAATAAAACCGGAGACAGTGCTCAATGCCAGTTTGGTGAAGTTTACAAGAAGATAAATTCAAAGTCAACCGGAGTTGGACTCAATCAAATTATATATCAAATATATATCTCAGTTATATATCAAATGAAGCGTATATTCTTTATAAGAGGTTCTGCTGGTGATCGGCGCGATTTAATGGAAACAGTCATATCCTATTATGCTTACTAAGTGGTGGAATAATTTTACATAGTCCTGTAAAGTAAACTAGTTATCGGCACCGTTAATGCCGTTGTGCGTGAAAAATTTTTCTTTGTATAGAATAAACAAAACCAATAAAGGTCCTCGTTTATCGACAAATTCGCTTTACGACACAGTCGTAGGAAAGGAATCCTGTCGTTAAGTGATGAATGCCTATGTTTAGACAATTTACACTTATTAAAAACATATGTTCAACATATTAAGATGAGGTTTTTTTTCTAAGTTCAAACATGTTTCTGTGACAAACTGTTGTAAAGACATTGTTCAACTAAATATAGAAATCTTAATATCTATGTCAGTAAAATTTATCTCTCCAGAGGACGCTGCGTCACCCATAGCTGTTTATACAATCCATTGGCATGAAGCCAATTCTGTTACAATGGAACTATGCTGCAGATGGATTTTGTAACTGTTGATTCAATACCGAATGCCGAAACCTAAACCACCAATAATTAATGTATTGAATTGTGTAATTGACTTAGTGTCCTTTCAATTTAATTCCAAATTTTGAAAAACGAACCACCAATTGATGTGCGATTGAGACAGTTTCTTTGCTATATACACTTTATAACAAAAAAATCGACGGACCAAAAAGGAATCATCCGATTGCTTTGACATTTCGTATGCAAAAATGTTTTGACCAAATATGCAAAAGTTTCAAATTTGGTGTCCAATGAATGAATAGTGCGATCTCCAGCGCATCCAGCAGATGTATATAAGGAGTTGTTCTTGAACTGTTGTTAAAAATTTCTGCTGCATTGCGATTTAGGATACTTTTTAACGACTGAAAAAATGCCTCGCCGCAGGATTCGAGCTCATTACAAGTACAACTTTCAGAATTTGAAAGAGGTCGTATCATTGGATTGAAAGAGACAGGTTGAGCAAATCGGAGAATCGCTCGTCATGTGAGTCGAAACCATGCGACGATTAGAAGATGCTGGCAAGAGTGGGTGGACAATGGCAGATTTCAGCGTCATGATGGTAGCGGTCGATGTAGGGCCACAACAGATCGCGAGGACAGAGTTATTGTCAGATCAGCTGTCACAGTGCCTGATTCATCGCTATCAACCATCAGTCGTGTGACCCACACACGAGTGCCACCATGACCATTCACAGACGGCTGAGAGAGCGAAATCTACGCTCGTACCGATCGTTACGCCACCTGCCACTCACGCCTGCACGCTGTCGACCCAGATTACAGTGGTGCTTGGCTCGATCAGGCTGGAATGATGCTGACTGGGGACGTATAGTCTTTAGCGACGAATCCTGATCCCAACTGTGTCCTGACAATTATTGAAGTCGTGCCTGGAGACGACCATGGCAGCGTGCCGAACCTGATTTCACTATTGCACGCCACACGGGCCCTCAACAAGGAGTTATGGTCTGAGGTGCCATTTCCCTTGATAGCCGGACCCCTTTGGCCGTCATTAGAGGTACACTTACTGCACAGCGGTACGTTGATGACATTCTGAAACCTGTTTTGCTACCGTTCCTTTCGCAGTACCCTGGGCTTATTTTTCAGCAAGACAATGCCAGACCACATACTGCACGTGTTGTTATGAACTGTCTTCAAGCTTGTTAAACACTTCCTTGGCCAGCCAGATCACCAGATCTCTCTCCCATCGAGCAAATCTGGGATATGATGGGAAGGCGATTGCATCCGGTAGGGAATGTTGATGACGTAGTCCGACAATAGGAGCAAATTTGGCAAGAAATACCGCAGGAGACCATCCGGGAGCTTTATCGGTCTATGCCACGCCGTGTGGCAGCTTGCATCCAGGCTAGAGGCAGGTCAACACCTTATTGAGCTCGTTACTGTAACTCTGAAATAAATCATTCAATTGTTCTGAAATTTTAATTATTTTCTATTCTGTACATAATTTTCCTATCCTCCAATTTTTGTCTCCATCGGACAACTCCTTCTTGGTGCGTCGATGTTTGGTTATAGATTTATATGTTGAGTCAAATGTATTTCAATGAAAATATATATTATCTGGTATTACCAAAACAAAGGATCTTGAGTATTTATTTAAATAATCTTTTTGACTGAAGAAAGCCTAATTCTAAACGTTACCCAAACTTATTCAATCTAAATTAGTGTCTAGCATAAGGGATCGCATTTTTTCGTTTCAGTGCATTTTGTATAACGTGTCTAACAAAATATTATCGCTGGCATAAATGTGACCATCGTATAATTAGCGTTCCTTCTAATGCTAAGCACAACAACGCTTTTACGCTTAAGTTTCTTTTACGCGCGAATGAATATTAATACGACTTTTGTTTTACGCACTCATATTTCGTAAAATTAACTGAAAGTTATGACATTCCCTTCCGAAAGCCACACATCTGAATTTCTTCTCTTCCCTTTAAATTCCGTTTTACTTCGTTGTATATTTAATTTTTAAAAGTCCCTTCTGGATCCTGTTTGCTCTGCGTCCTGAATTTTAAAAATTAAATGAAGATTTATATTTATTACAATTTGTTTTTTAGAAATTTCAGATAAAACAAATCTATCCGGAACTGATGTACGTACCAAATGTGTTCAGATTTAGGCATGAAACATACGTATCCAGATTATATTCACCATACAAATGTGTCCATCCTCATTCATAAGACTTGAAAATATCATGAATCCATGCAATATTCAAGATATAAGTACATCCAGGCTATATGCATTGAGTAAGTGTATCCAGACATCATGCATTAAGCAAGCATATCAAAACATTGTGTATAAAACAAGAACATTCAGACCACATGCATGAGACCCATACTTATATGATACTTAAACAAACGTATTCAAACATTAACCACAAAACAAATGTATTCTGATCATATACATAAAACAAGTGTATTCAGACAATATGTAAAAAACAAATGTATCTAGACCACAAACATCAAAGAAATGTATCCAAATCTCATGCATAAAACACATATATTCAAGATATTATGTAAAATATATACATGTAAAGCTTCACATAAAATTACAAGCTATCAGTCAAAGTAATTTCATATTTGAAGAAAAATTAACGTCCTGAAACAAATCAAGCCATAAAAGAAATTAACCAGAGACAAAAATTTCAAACATTGAAAACTACGCATTTATGAACTGGTAGTTATATGAAACATTTATTTGTGGGTGAATGTTTGTGTATGAAACAAAATGTTTTTGAACTACATCATTGGGAATCACTTCAACTTACATATTACTTCCATAATATTTCACGCTAAACTCAATAACGTTTCCTTTACTATACCCATTCCACAACCAGTTAAATAACCTTCCCTATAACCGCATGTGCAGTTCTAGGGAACATAAATTGAATTCGTGGAGCTTTTATCGAGGAAGTTTCAAACTACTGCTTTGTCTTCATCGGTGAAAGCTAGGTGTACGGTTAAGCAGCATTTTAGGGGACTTACGGTAAGCTCTTAAGCAGTTGCTAACACCCAGATCAATTAGTGAGAGTATATCGGAGGCAGTGTTCACATAACAAATGCTTCTCTTCAGCCAATTACCTCAGTGAAGAATTCTTCGTGCTTGTATAGTTGAGTACTTTGAATTTCAGTGTAAATTCAAAATATTTATCCTAGCATATTGTTCGGTTTTAAATATTATGAGTAAATTGATTAAGCTTACGGAATAGAAATACGTAATAAAGTTAAGGAAATTTTACATAAATCAATAGAACATACGTTAAGAGCTTTAGTTAATAAAATAGTCTGAATGATATATATTATCATAGGTGCAACATTCATAGTAAACAGAAATACAATGTCTGCAACACCATATCAGAAAAATAAAATTTTTTAAAGTGAATATTTTTTAAGTTTAAAAAAATACATTTTAAATCATACGACATGCACAGTATTTGGGCAACGTATACATATTGTTTCCATCTTTAAGTAGGTACCCTTTAATACCCATATATAATATAATTTATCATAAATGGACATATGATCCAAAGGTATTCTATTCAATTATACTGCTGCATCTTAATTAAATACATAAATATTGGTCGCAATTTTGAAAGCTTCTTTACGTAGCTTATAAAAATTGCAACCCATCGAATGCTGGGCATGCTCGAAAGTATTTTTAGCGAAGAGTGGATATATGCTAAACCTCTAGCATCTCTTACACCATTCTAATAGGAATATATATTAAAATATCACCGAAATAGTAAAAAGATTGTAGTTTTAGAACTGTCTCAAGATTTACGTCTTATGATTTTCGAGTTGTGAAGGTGTTTTAGACGCTTGATATTTATAAATGAACATGTTCGTACCATTTACCAATCTTAAATTTTTGCTGTAGGAGAGTTAGAGAAGCACATGCACTCAATGAATATGAAACGTGTCTGTGATTAATGTGGGGATTGCTTCGTAATAAAAAGGTTTGAGTGAGTTTTAAAGATTATTTTCAACACTGAAAGAGCTTTGAATTTCGCCCAGGAATTTGCACAGACCAAAGAAAGAGCGTGCATTTAATCATATGATATTTCTTCCACTCTCAATATGATCTCATTGCAAGCAAGAAAAAAGTCAACGACATGAACTTCACCCTTTTGGTAAGGCAAGTGGGACTCTATGAAATAGCATCGTAAATTATTATTTTTTAATGACATTAATGGACATGTTTTGATGTAAATAAGAGTGCAAACGCGGTATATCATTACGAGATTGCAGGTAAAAACATGATTAAATATTTATAGGGGAAGGTTCAGTAAAAACTTGGAATATTTGGGTTATGACTTGTCCATCTACCCTTTAAATTTTTGTATGTTTGACACGGAATGGCTGCTTAACACTCTTGGTGGTTGTCTCGACGCGATATCTCGTCATCTCAGATCTTGATGGACGAGACATCTCGTCATCAGAATAAAACTGACCAGATGATAAACTCGTCATCATCAGAAATTGGCAATAGTATCTTGACAACGATATAACTTGTCATTAGCAAGATTCGTCAGACGTTGATAGACGAGATATCACGACGAACCCACTTGAAGAGTTAAAATAACTGGTAACATTTGGGATTATCATTCACAATTATTAACAAACAATAAGGACTGAACACATTTTGATCAGTTTGAACAGTTAATAACTGAAACAGTTTGTAAATTTGGGCAATCAAAAGTTGTATTGTGTTCGTGTATCAATTTTTCCCAAATCAATTTTAAACTACAACTTTGTGAATCAAATTTAGCTTGTTCGAAGTTTGAAAAATGATACTACGATCATATGCGAATAATTTTGGACAACTGTAGGCTGGCATCGAAGTATTAAGCATTCGTAAAATGAACTATTCACTTATTGGAAACAATTTTACTATTTTAGATCCATGCTGAAATGTTTAGGATTATATTTCCATGGAATTATTACTTTTATAACTGCAAATGATGAAATAATAAAAATTAAAAGTATAATCATGTTAAAATATAGTGGTCAACTCTAGCTGTAATTTGTTAATTGTAAATTAATTTTAAGTATTTTGTTTTAAATTAGATCAATTTGGTAGAAAAGTGTTTTGACATTCGAGGTATCAATATTTGATCGATTAGGTACTATATCTGTGTGTCAGTTTTTAATATTAGTCTGGAAACTGATGTAATACATTATAAATCCTTTTCCGTTTTTAAAACTGTATCCATTTCATGAAGCATTAGTGTTTTATTGTGCATAAATTCTGGTATTGTTAATTCTTGAATTATCTTAGTTTGATAGGCCAAGTACTTAAATTCTGAATAGTCTTTTTACACACTATATTATATATGCATTGTCAATAGCTCCATCCTATAGAATGTTTCGGTATAAGTAATTGATTACTAATCAAACATGCTTTTAGTGAAAAACAGGTTTGCTCTTCGAGGCGGCATGTGAACACTTAAGCTAATTTAATTTCTATAGTTCAAGTGTAAATTTTAACCATAAGGTAGAATGTGATGAAATATTAATTTTAATATTTGGATATATTGGAAGAGTGCAAAAGTTTCTTGATCAACTTTTATTTTAGTTTTGTAACGTCCTTAGTTTATTAATAAATGCCGAAATTATTTCAACGTGTGTATGTAACCAAAAACCTAATCACTAATTATTTAGTGCAATCTCACTGATAATCTGATAACACAAAGAGAGGTCTTCATTTCCAGGTGAATTAAGAGAATAATCATTGCATATTTTACTATATAATTCATAATTAATTGGATATTGAGCATGATGTCGTTAGTTGCTAGGTCGTAATATGACAAAATAACTTTTATAAGACTTGTAATAGTATTATTTTCATGAATTACCAGAAATTAATGAATTTTTTTATGGATGAGAATAATAATAAAAGTTCTCGTAACTGAGACAGCCCTTCCTTCATTTTCGATCAAAGAGTTGGGAAGTAATAAGCTTTTTGCAGAAGCAGAGCAAAATCTCGTTCGATGAAAGATTAGGGAAAATAATAAGTTCTCGTAGAACCAAAGTAAAGTTTCTCACTCTTACGGAGCATCATGTTATATTATTTATAGTTCATACATACACAAGCAAGCACGAACCCTAACAAAATATTTATTTCTTCGTACCGAAAATGAAGTACGGAAGTATGCTATTATCTACAGAATTTAAAATGCGGAAATTTTTTTTTGGCTAAAGGCACTCGAATCAAATTAATTTTACACTAACTCTTACTAAAATTTCAATTATTTTGCGCGACTTTGTATATTGACAACTGTGCTGATGATTTAAATGGACACAGTTCCCATTGCATAAATAATTTTGACTTTGCATTTACAAGAAAACAAAATGTTTTAGGACACTTTATTTCAATAACAAAAGACACACTGAGAAGAAAAAATAATTTTTACATTTCTGTATTTTCTTTGCAGTGATTCCCACTATACAGGGTTATTCTAAATGAATCATCCGATTTCAAAATCCCATACTTCCAAAAATAAACGACACAGAATGATAAGTAATATATGAATACAAAGGGAAAATATTGAATTTTCGTATTGTGAAGAATAGATGGTGATCACTTATTCTTCTTAAAGCCATTTCATGAAAGCTGTTTTTGTGGGGAAAAAACCGTTATTAACAGTATCTATTTGGATATGCTGCAAATCTGGCTTTTCCCCCAGATAAAGGAAGATCTCTCCAACTTCGTTTTCTAACAAGATGTGGCACCATCCCACTGGGCTACAGAGGTTCGTCGTTTCCTCAACACGGAGTTACCTAGCAGTTAGATCCGCCGTAGTGGACCATATGACTTGATGTTACACATCTGGCCACCTAGGTCAACTGATATGACCGCATGCGGTTTCTTCTTTTGGGATTTTGCAAAAGATAAAGTGTATGTGCCACCATTACACACAAATATATGTGAACTTAAGCAACGGATTTCTGCTGCTGTACAATCAATTACCACTGGCATTTTACAACGTGTTTGGCAGGAATTTACAGGCAGTCTTGGTATTATATGTGTAACTAAAAGAAGTTACTTCGGACACAAGTAAAAAAAAAATCAGTTATTTTTCCATTGTATATACCTCTTACTTTGTATATTCCTTTTCCTTTGTATATACTTTTTCCTTTGCATATTCATTTTCCTTTGTGTGTTCTTTTTCCTTTGTATATACCTTTTCCTTTGTATATTCCTTGTCCTTTGTATATTCCTCTTCCTTTGAATTTTCCTTTTCCTTTGTATATTCCTTTGTACATTTTCTCATTATTTATCATTTTTGGTCGTTTATTTTTGAAAATATAGCATTCTGAAATTGGATTATTCATTTTGAATAACCCTGTATATTTCATGGGTTTGCATTCCCAACTGCAATAAATAAATGCTACATATATTTGAAAATATAGACAAAAACACCAGTAATAAGCCATAATAAGCATCAATTTTCAAAACATATAACTGTGCTTTTAAATTCTTACCTGTATAAAGTTTTCATATGTAGTAAAAACAACTTAAAAAATTAATTTTTCTTGTTTTTTATGAATTAACATTAAGTAGATTGAATACATTGTAGTTATGAAAATCAACCCACCAAAAAAAAAAACATCTTTAGGGCCCCGTTCACATGAGGCGTTTCAACATGGCGTTCGTATGGCGAGGCTAGCAAGGTGCCGCCACTATATTATGTTTCTTTATTCCTCTAATTCAAGTATCTATCTTTGCGACCTCGAAGAGCGGGACCCTGGAAGCCTAGTCAAACGGGAGTTTTACGCGCCTCATGTGAACGGGCCCTAAAACTCTACACCTTCACTGTTATAAAAGAAAGTGTTTGCCTTCCAGTGTCCTAACGAATCTACGGCACATACAATAACGAAATTTGGCACACAAATAGTCCGAATGTTTTGCAATTTTTGTGCCCAGCCTTAATTTTAAAATTTAATGTAAACATTTTAAAATGAATTTAATGAGAATGTAATTATTATTATTTTTTTGGAATGACAACACTACAAATATATGACAGATTATAAATTCATGTTTCCGTGCTTCAGTTTGATTT
This sequence comes from Metellina segmentata, assembly GCA_947359465.1. Lineage (NCBI taxonomy): Eukaryota > Metazoa > Arthropoda > Arachnida > Araneae > Tetragnathidae > Metellina > Metellina segmentata. The sequence continues at coordinate 31,983,021 of OX375878.1, read as the reverse complement.
TGCGGTGGAACGCTTTCAGTGGATAGTGAAACACAAATAAAGTTTTAACTGTAGTTATGTAGTTCTTTTTTCTATTCTCCCGAGACCGTTAAAAATAGAGTAAAAATTTCAACGGATTTGATTCTGCGGAAAATTTCACATTAGATCAATACCTAAAAATACGATTTTCTTTTAGGGAGACGGAAGACAAAAAATGACCTCAAAGTTCATTTTGAGATTTTAAGTGTTTCAGAATATTTGAAATGTTAAAAAAAAAAAACTTTAGAATGGTGGGCACCTTTAGTCAATGCGCCCATTAAAAGTATTTTAAATTTTAAATTAATATATATATATATATATATATATATATATATATATATATACATACATACATACAGAAACGGACGATTTTTCAGTGGAGTTCTTTTTTGAAAAAATAATTTAAAATACTTTGTGTAATACTACTAACTGTAAGCTTAAAAACAGAATCAGAATCCAAATGAGCCGTTGAACAGTATTATCTGGTCTCGTGTGCCGTAATACACTTTCGTCACGTAGAAATCCCTAACATTCGGAGTCCATGAATCAAGATTTTTAAGTTTGAAAGCAGCAGGAATATAACTGGAACTTAATTGTGTCACCTCAATGAGAACATCGCATGTTTATAATGTATAAGCTATAATATATATAGATATAAGCTAGGTGAACCCCTAATATTAATCTATATTTTGATTTGCATATGGAAATATTTATTTTTACCTGCTTGCAGTTTCTGGAAATCTTATGTAATTTTACGGTATAAACATCTTACATACCAATAGTGTTTGGTAAAGTTTCATCACCTATATCAGGAGAAATTTAACAAGAGAAGCGAAATAAACACAAGCAGAAAGTTTAGTAGTGGCTTACGATCTTTTGTGCAAAAATATCATCACAATGCTGAATAAGGTCAAAAGACGTAGTGGGATAGAAGAATACCCTCTTTTCAAAGCATCGCAACATCAAGGGAATGTACAGGATAGCCAATGCGATCGGTCGTAAGCAAAAATAGGTCACTCACAGCGGATTCATGGAGACAAACAAAGCGATACGGTGAATCTTGATAGTTCTAAAGATTAATGCTTCCCGTTGACAGTACTACCGGTACTTTTATATAGACCAAATGATTCCCATCCAAGTTCTGTATGGGGTTATTTCGTATAATAGTAAGTTTATTTCGTATGTACAAACTCATTCAAAATCCGATAGACATTCTTCAGGGAAGATCTTAATCCACATGCATGCCTGGTAATTCAAATGTTAACAGCTTGCATACTTGGTTTTGATATTTCAATTATTAACAAAAATTTTCCGTATTTTTATATTTGTCATTATTTATCTTCTACACATACAAGGGGATGCAGTGATAAATATGGTCGTTCTATTCCCACACATTAATTTCATGGGGAAGATACATAGTCCATATACATTATCACTCTCTGACATTTGAAAATAAGTGGAAAATAAGTAATATTGTTTAATAGTTTGTTGCTCCGTGGGGTCAAATTTTGTTTGCAACACGAGGACGCATTACGCTGAGCGAAAAATGAAGTATTTAACTTCCATTTCTAAATGCCTCTAGTATGATACATATCGGAGAGTGATAAATTACATTGAAATGTAATTTATCGCTATTTGGGTGATGTATGGAGTTTAATCTCAATTGATCATTTACGCATCATACATCAATTATGGATTGATTAGTTGGAATTTGAAATTGTGAAATGCTGGAATCGTATTCGAAAAAGAAACCATCTGACACCACGTTCGGAATACGTTTAGGTAACACTGTCCATCTCAGATACGCTACTGTCTGTACATTGAGTTGGACAGAAAAAGCCTCTCGCTCGTTCTGTTTTCTAATACTGTAAATACCTGTATTACCATGATCTCAGCAATCCTCAAATGACAAACAAATGTGTAAATATCTCTAGTTATATAAAATTATTCCCTAAAGATTGATAAGAGAGAAGCAGATACATCAGTCACGATAAAGAGGAAGATAAACTGGAATCGTAGTTTTTCCGAAGTGTCTTTTATGCGGGTCGAAACAATTTATAGAAGTTTATTTTACAGAATTACCTGAAGGTTTTATTTGTTACTAAGCACTTATACCAGATACCATTTCATAAAATAATAGACTATTTAAGTCTAGCTGATGTGCATGTGCACTATAATCCATATCAGAAAACGATTTACATTATTATTTTAACAATCTTGACATAGTTACTGCCATGAAAATCAAGTGATTGACCCATTAACTGCGGTTGGTAAGAAATTTTGCCATTTAACTTTTCTTTTCTTTTGCTAATAAATGGCTTTAGTAGTTCTACTCATTGTTTGTTTTCTTTCTAAGAATCAACCAATCAAAATGCTGCACTGGTTGTGTAGTTTCCAGATAACTTTGTCGATGAAACCGTGGTTCAAAGCTAGAATTCCTTGCGAGCGCAAAAGATGTGTCTTCCACAATCAATACTTTACCTATCTCAAAAAATATATTGTAAGAAGTATTGGGGAGATTTGGAACACCTTCCATCGGTCCTGGAAGAACTTAAGTGCTGCAGAAGAATGCATCCGATAAACAAAGATATGATAGACGAGATCAATGGCTTTACAAGTCACCAAGAGTTTGGACGATGCAAAATTTGTGGTGGAACGTCAGTATATAGATGCCATAAATGTCACGTTCCCTTACATCCTAAGTCTCATAAGACTTATCTCGCAACCTAGTCTAAACCAAGAATGCAGCAAATGTTTGAACTTTAGGGGTGATGTTCGTTCTAAAAAAATGGGATTGCTAGATATAATAGTTATTAAATATGAATACTAAATTGCTTTTTAGATAATATACTTGGATAAACTGTTTGTTCATTTGAATTTCTTCCTTAAATATTAAAAGTAATATGAGAAAAAATACGCCACTGAAATTTTTGTCTAAAGAAGGTGGCTCCACCCATGAGGATCTACAACTGGTTAATTGTCCTTCATATTATTTGTTCCAATGTGCTATATAAATATTTCATTGTTCTTTTAAATAGTTATTTGTGTATTTCGACAAATGTGTAGAACATTTAATTCTTTTACATTTCTGTGCACACTGCAGACGATTGGAGAAAAATTTTGCCAGTTAAAAAAAATCATAAAAATAATTTTTTTAAATATATGAAAAATTCAATGTATACTTTAATTGATCTAAATAAACAAGTTATAAGATACAAAAATTATTTTTTGAACTACTTAAAATCGTTTTTAATGGGCTAACATAGATTATGTTTCACTAAACGAAAATGCAATGAAATGTAATAATAATACTAGAATATATTCAGTATCTGAAATATGAAGTGTACAATTGTAAGCAAAATGATGATTTATAACAACTTTAACATCACCATCTATCACCAGTACTTGAGAAACAAGGGCACACACACACTCAAAGTTTTTTTGTCTAAGTATATAATGCAAATTAGTTTAGCTTTTGTCTTCTAAACTACATTTCTTTCGGCTCTTTTTAAGAGGTAGGCTGGTTAAATGAGTAAATGAGAATCGATTGAATATACTGATATATTATGAAGATGAATTATTATTAAAAGATATTGCATGCCATAGGTGCGTCGTATTAATGGAAATTATCCGTGTACTCAGAGATAATGAGGCTTCATCCATCATTTAGCGATCTTGTTCAATCCCAGCTTAAGTTTGGTGAAACTACATCCAATGTGAGGATGGGGATTGAGAATTCCCATCATTCACTCAACGAAGCTAACAATAACCTGTAGAGTTTGGTTTCGATAACCAAAGCATATTATGCATTTTAAACGTATGCCATAAATCTTAGGTTTTGACTTTATTCTCTGCTTCATATTTAACTGCGGCCGCATTAAGTACTATTGTAAAAAGTACTATACGTTTGTAGAGTCACAATGAATAGCTGTTTATTATGTATACTTTCATTTATACGTGAAGTGAAGATAATTTATTTCTGAAGTGAAGATAAATATTTATCTTCACTTCAGAAGAACATTAATGAAAATTTATCTGCTGAAATTATTTTACTTTCCAGATCTATTTCTATTCTAGTGTGTATGTTACCAAAGCAGTTTCCAAAAATTGGAAATAGACACAAACCATTTTGCTACGCATACGTTTCGTGTACATTAGCTTTAGCGAAACCAGACAAATAAACTACAATGAAAACACTTCACAATTTTATCAATTTTTATTAAGCATTAGAATTAAGTAATTCAATTTATTTCTTTAAAATGTGTTTTGACAACACGAATTAATATTATTTTTATTTTCTTATTTTACCTTAAAAATAATCTTTGTAATTCCACACCACAAAACAATAATTTGATTGAGTTTATTTTGAGCAATATATATATATATATATATATATATATATATATATATATATATATATACTAGCCGGGCTGCACCGGATAGCGCTCGGCGGTGTGTAATAGTGCTTTTTTAAAACTTTTTTACTCACAGTAATTAAACATGTTTTGATTAGTATATTTGATTTATTTTTATGAAACAATTTTTCTAAATTATTGCGTATTCATTCAAATATTTAAGGAAAGTTGGTCGATACATACATATGCCTATACAAAATTATACATGTTTAGTGATATTTTGCATTAAATTAGACATATCATTAAAATCTAACTCCTAAATTATATTTTTGCAATAGGTAATATACCCGAACACATAATACGAAAATAAAATAAAATTTCAATCCTTGAAAAAATACAATATATAGAGCATTAATACGATCAAAATTAGATTACGGCTGCGTGGTGTATTGCTCAGCAAAAAGAAAAGAAAAGGCTCAAGAAAATCTGCACTTCAAACTCTGAACACTATCCGCCACACAGCTTTGCGCTTATGTACTGGTGCATTTAAAACTTCACCCATAAGCAGCTTATATGTGGACGCTTTTGAACCTTCTCTGGACTTAAGGCGACAGTTGTTGTCCTTGGAATATTATTTTAAAAATTTCTCAATCCCTCATCACCCATTGCATATCATTCATCACAGTCCATATTTACAACGCCTTTATCAAGCTAAAACATCCTTCATCCCTACATTCCACTTGAGAATGCTGGATTTGATGAACGGATCCGAAATTTCTTCACTTGCCGTCACCCAGAAAAAACAGTATTCTTTCTCTCCTTGGTTTAATCATTACTTTGAATATCAAAACCCATTCCAAAATTTCAATAAAGCAGATACCTCTGATATTATATACAAACAACTCTTTCAAAGCATTTAGAAAATTACTCCAATTTTTTTTCAAATTTACACGGAAGGATTTAAAAAGGCAGACTATGTTGGAGCTGCGTTCACTACTAATAATTCTCTTCATAGCTTTAAACTTCACCCTTCTTGTTCTGTTTTTACCGCTGAAATAATGGACATCTATACAGAATTAGAATATATCTGATCACTGTCATAAAAATGTATCATTTTCACAGATTCATTAAGTGTTTTACAGTCATTGAAACATCCTGATCATGCCAGTCATCCCGTTGTTTTGGAGTCACTAAAAACAATTTATCATCTTTCATCCAAAAATTTTAACTTGGTATTTTGTTGGATTCTATCTCATGTTGGGATATCAGGAAATGAAATAGTTGACAAAGCCGTCAAATCGGCTGTAAATAATATTATTCATACCATCCCTTATTGTGACTTAAAATCTAGTATTTACAAATTTTTAGAAGAGAAATGGCAGAACGAATGGAATGAACAAACTGAGAACAAACTCCACGCTATAAAACCAAATATAACTCAATGGCAGTCACCAGCTCTAAGACGACAGAATGCAATACTAACACGTCTCCGTATTGGACATATGCGAATAACCTATACACACCTCCTCCTCGGAGAAGATCATTCCATTTGCAATTACTGCATTTGCCCATTAACCGTAAAACACATTTTAATGGAATGTTCTCATTTTAATGGGCAACGACTTAAACATTTTAATTCATATACCTTGACTTTAGAAGACATGGTTGGAGAAAATCCTCATCCAAATATTTTTAGCTTTTTACATGACATTGGTTTTATCCATCACATATAATTTTATATAGTATTCATTCATTATGACTTGACTCATTTCACTTTATTATTACATTATGTTCCTGACTTTTATCTTGAGTTTGGCATAATATGTCCTAAGAGGACTCAATGCCACAAAACCATATCCAATCTAATCCTTGAAAAAATGCAAAATTCTGAAAAAAAAACACTTACGTATCTATTCAAACGTGTGGAATTTCGATTTCCTGAATATATTGTGAAATAGAATAATGCGAAAAAAGACTTTCCAATGATATTGACAAAGACAATAATGATTTATTAACAAAAAGACCACATATTTATAATACTTGGGAATCCTCAAATATGTCCGCAACATCTCGCAGTCAACTCAAATACCCAAACACGGAATTCTAAATAAAATTAAAAAGTATACATTAATTCTAACGTGGCCAGATAAAGGGGAGCAAAATCACGTTTAAATTACTTTTACATCAAAGGAAGAAATAAAAAGTCAGTTCAAACATAAATATTACAATTTAATTCTTTATTTTGCATATAAATTGACCCCGGCTGTTTGCAAGAACTCAAAATACCTGGGTTATTTTATTTACGTTGATTGTTGCCATTCGACGATGCAGAAACAACGTCGATTTCGATATATATACTTTTCTGACTAGTTATTTTTTGTTTAATTATATCGATTTTTCACATGTATAGTACACTTACAAGTGAAGCTCAAGAAGTTAAAGTGCTTCTCAAAATGATATCTAACACTCTTGTGTAACGGAAACTTATAACCGAGTGAACTTCAGCAGTCGAAAGATTACCGCCATTTTGATTAAAGGCAATTTAAAATCTCAGATTTGAAAGTTTTGACGTAGCGTAAATTCGCTTGTAGGCCGAGCTGTAGTATACTTTCATTTTTAAATGTGTATTTCAGTCCCACAGAAAGCATATCACAACTGGCAATCAAAATCAGGTATAGATCAAGTAATATTTATCAACGCAATGTGATACCTTATATTCTAAAATACTATTCCTATTTTGATAGTTTGGAATTAAATTGGAGCAGTTTGTCCTGTTTAAAAATATAAAATTTGTCCATCATAAAATCCAAAATCCAATCTCCTTCATGGAGTGAAATACGTAATAATAACATCATTTCAATGTTGATAAAACATGACAATTACAGATCCTAATTATATATCATTATATTTCCTTCTGTTACATTTATGTTCCGTTTTCCTTCAGTTAGAATTCTGACTAGGTAAATAAATCGTAAGGCAACATTCTATCAACGGAGAGACACATTTATAAAAGAAGGGACAAAGTTCAGCCTCCTCCAACAACAAATTAAACACAGTCCAGAAACAAATAACACATTTTCTCGTACGAACCAATAAATGAAGCTCATAAACTCGCGAGTATTTCCTACCACATATGTCTGTGAAAAAGATAAATAAAGCCCGGGACAAGCACACGGAAGCAAGAGAAAGAAAAAAAAACTGAATCATCTGCGGACATAACCTCATGGATGATTGAAGAGCTCCGGGTCTTTCCCAGCGAGTTGCTTTCCCAACTCCTGATGAACGTTTTAAGCTTCAGAAAAGGTTAATGCGTCTTCCGTAATTGGCTTTTCCGTATGAATGGTCTTCTTTGCAATTAATTGCCGTCAGCGTAACTCAAGAAGGAGAAATCTAATTATTGATGTAATATGCATACCTCATCTAGTAAGCCGGGAAGAATAATCTTCCAGGTCTCATACTTCCAGTGAAGTCTGGTGAGCGTGGAACCTTTTCCCCTAATATCTTTCTGCCGGGAGATATCGGAACGATTGGCTTGCATCGGTTCCGCTAGTTTTGGGAAGTTATGAGATTGGGCAGTATTTTCTCTCCGGGTGGCATCGCATTTGTTTTGAGTTATTCAGAGAGGTAGTGACTGAAGCGTGGCATTCCGATTTCAATGAATTACGCGGTTTTGACTAACTAACGAGTAATTAGACATTTCTTTAATTGGTTTGCAAATATCTGAATTACGGGACGCGTGATTGGTGGGCAATCGGAGCAGCTCTCAACGGGAATGGGTTTTAAGCCCGTCTGAAGTTGAAATTAGTGGTAAATGCATAACTCATTGCGGGACTAAGATATGTTTCATTTGTATACAGAATGGTAACCAATGACCACATTGTACCAGGGCTGTTCAATAAAGAATGATCACAATTTTTTAATTAAAATTCATTTTGAATGTGTTGCGGGATAAGTGGAGAATAGATTGCGCAAGTTCCACGGTCCTGACGTCATTGCATAGGCCATGGCAGCTGGCCAAGGAAGCCTAGTTTAACTTTCGCCTACGGCAAAACTGAATGTGACACGCAAAGTGCAATACACTGCATTGAAAATTTTTTTTCGCCTTAAAAATCGTCAGCTGAACTCTATGTGATGCTACAGGAAGATTACTGGAATATTCATGTGTGCTCACCATCCTCCATATAATCCTGATTTAGCCCATGCGATTTGTTTCTTTTCTCGAATTTGAAGAAACACCTCCGGGAAAAGCGGTTTTTATTATCACAGCCAATAGTAAAAGTTGCGTAGGGGATTTTGTAGGACCTGTCAAAAAATGGCCTCCAGCATGTGTTTGAAGATTGGAAAAGTGGTGGGATAAGTGCATTGCATGTAATGGGGAATGTTTTGAGTAAGGCCATAAAAATTTGGAGGATTAACACAGAAAATGATTTTTTTTATTAATTTATGATCATACTTTATGGAACGGCCCTCGTACATGTCAGATGTTAGAAGTATTATTCTTTACGTTTACATTTGAAAATTTTTTACAGGCCTATAATTTTAGAGTCCGATGGGCAGGTTCGAAACCCAAACTTTGAAATTCATACTTAAGCAATTACTTCACCCGTGGAATGAAATGATCAATAAAACCATGTATTTCCTTCGAAAAGGTTTCATGAATAACATATGAGTTTAATCGGACTGCCTATCGCATTGATTTTGTAATTCTGAAACATCTGAAACTGCTTGCTACAAGTCCAAAAATATTTATAAGAAAGCTGGCTGTAACGACACGGTGTAAGTTAACGATTTTCGAAGCAAATTAAAGTGCATTCATCCCTTTAAAACTCAAAATCGACATCTGTAATGCAGGTAGTCATCCCAGTAACAACTTTAGTAGCTTTGTCTCGCATTATAGTCCAATGCATGTGTTGCGGATTATATGGATGACCAAAACTAGCATACACATTTCATCCAAATTAAATTGTAAAATCTATAAAATTGTTCAAATGAAGTTTAAAAAATTACTTTGCGTTGACTTGTTTTCGCTTCTCTATGACAGAAAGAGGTGTTTCCTTACAATTTCCATTCAAATTTTGATCAATTCAACCCAAACAACGCTGGATAACTTTTCTATTGAGTATTATAACAATATACATGGAATACACTGTTTTTACTCTCTTTTGAACTGTATTTCATCGATGCTGTAGAAATTCCCAATTATAATTAGAAGCAAAGTTCAAGACATATCCTCGGTCGAATAAAAGGTAAGAGTTGAAAAGGTATCGATGAGAAAATATTAGTCCAAAAATACAAAAAATAACGTTTTTTTCAGACATAAAATAAATGAAATTCTTCTCATAGCCGACAGGGAACTGAGTTTGCCTTTTACATTCTTCGCAAGTAGAATTTATCAACATTTGATAAACATTGTACGTCTTAAACAAAAACAACTCTTTGGTATCTATTCTGAAATGGTAAATGTTTTGGGTCGAGGAAGAAAATATCAAATAAATCAAAGGAATGTTTGTGTAAATAAATCATTTGAAAACTTTTTCTTTTCAACTTTTTTTGCGAAACAAAATTTACTTTGTACGCAAAAAAGTTATTTTAACTAACCGTGAATTATTCCTAACTGAACATGAGTAACACATAAAAGAACCTTTGTACGAGAACATTATTTGATTTGATTAAATAAATAAACTGTTATATGATGTTTTGAAAGATCAAATATTAGGTTAAATTCTATAGAAAGATTTATAAAACACAGATTATTCGATATCACTGAAAAATTAAAATCAATTAAAAAAAAATTCTATGAAAAAGTTGACAACAGCGCTTTAAATATTAAGTTTAAACAAGCATATAATTATTTTCTAGATTTTAATTAAGAGAAGCGTGTTTGTTTTAGCTGATGGATATCAATAAAGATAAATAATGGCTGAATCATAAATTCATTTAAATGCAAAGCTTTATATCACCTAAGCAAGTTTTAAGCTTAAAGATTTTTACATTCCTAATTAATTAATTTATATAAGAAGTAATGTTTCCCTGTGTGTGGGCTGACTATTTGTTATTTTTTTTAAATTAGATCTTTATCAAACGAATTTTCAACTGCATTAAATTAACACATACATATAATACCTACTTCTCTCCGAAGTTGATAAATAATATACTTAAAGGATAAAAAGTGATAATAAAGTATAAAAACACCTAGACCTCGGGTAAATCAAACATATTTCCCCAAAAACTTTCTGTCTTTCTAAATAACATGAAAGTAATTTGAATTACGGAAATTGGGATATTAATTGTCTTTTATAAAACTATTAAATGTTTTTCTAAATCTAATTGTATTGTTAAAAAGTATGGATTCAAAAACAGTATTTTCTAATTTATTTGCCTTTTTCAAAATTGTAGAACATAAAATATCATTTTCAGGGTTCAGGTGTGCTAAATTCAAGTAATATTGTTTGTAATATAGAATTCTGTGACATTTTTTTTAATTCGTTTAATATTATCTCTTTTTATTGAGCTACTTTTTTATTTTCTTTTATAAATGAATCATATTTAGTTTATATTTATAGATAAATACCTATTTTGGAACTATATTTAAAGCAAAAGAAGAGGTATTGAACAGACTGTTTAAGAAAGATTGTATAATGATTAAGTACAGTAACGTAGAAAGTTGTTAAGAGATTGTATTTAAGTCAGTCAAATTATATTTGAGTTATAAAGAAAATTGCAAAATATTATGTTTCACGTCACATGCGAATCGAAGATTTATAGATTGTTAGTTTAAATAACAATCAAGCAATCAATTATTTAAAAATTACTATACTTAGTATCCATACCTTAGGAAAATAATAACTTTGCTAAATAAAAAAGAAGAGAGAAAATCGTGGGGAAATTTTGATCTACCTATTTGTGTGTTCAGAAGTTTAAAATTAAAAAAAAAAGCTTGATATGCTCTCAAAATTGCAATGAGGCAACCAGGAATTCAGTTTCAAGAAAACACATTGTTTCAATAATTATGTTTGCATAAAGAATATTATTTAGTAGCTGAAATAATTACTAAATTCGTGTGCTAATAAACCTTTATTTTTTTCCTTCCTCTCTACTTGTTTTCGTGAATTTCTTCGTACTAGAAATCACAGCAGTCGCTGTTTTAAGAAAATTTAATTTTCGTTATGACCACAACGAGTACATTATTTAAAAAAAGTTTACATTTTAGCCAGAAGAAGTAATCATACGAAATTACCGATCTGAAATCAAATGTTCTTAGTTGCAGAAACTATAAAAATTTCACAGTTCATTCAACTGTATGATGTTACCTACATGTTTTCAAGGCTGGAAAACTCATTGGAAAACAATTCATGAGACGTGCATGTGAAACATGGAACATGCAAACGGAAAGTTATTTTAAATAAACTCAACTTTTCTTTATTTCGTATCTAGCTAGTTCGTACTAGCTTTTTAGCTTATATACTTTGATAAACTGTTCATTTGAATTTCTTCCTTTAATTACTAAAAATGTTGTAATAATATGGGAAAAATACAAAGGCACTAAAATTGGTTCCTGAAGAAGGTGGCTCCACCTATGTGGATCCACAACTGGTTGATATTCCTTCATATTGTTTGTTTTAATGTGTTACATAAATTTTTCATTGTTCTTTTTAAGTGTTACTTGTGTATTTCTATATATGTGTAGAGTACATAATACTTTTACCTTTATGCGCACACTATATACGATTGGTCAAAAAATTTTCTAGTTAAAAAATCATAAAAAAAATTTACGAAAAAATCTGGGATATTCAATGTATATTTTAATTGATCTAAATAAACACGTTACAAGATAAAAAGTTAATTTTTAACTATTTTAAGTCGTCTTTACTGGGTTAAATGAAACTTACGCACCTAATTCTATACATAATACATCTACCCTTTTAAATCAAAGGAATTTCGTTAAAATTTGTTGTTTTATATCTTGTTTTGATTTTTCAGTTTAAATTCAGATTATAATTAAAAGTATCTTCAAAGTTTTAAAGAATTAAATTTTGGCAGTAAATAGACTTATCCGATGGAAACTGAGATTTAAATCTGATTACCCAATTATTTTAAGATAATCTAGGTATTTCCAGCAGCGTTTCTGTGACTTTCTTCATATTGATATGATTTAATTTCACCTAATCCAGATATTTTTATCAGAATTAATTCCGAGCGAATAAAACAGAAACTATCAATGCATGTGTCAAACGAACACCAGTTTCAGTAACGTTGCAAGAGTATCTTTTGTCTCAAAAATTCGGAAATAATTTATACCTCGAAAGTAAAATAAATAAGGCTCAAATAACAATTGTATTTGAACTTAAATTAAGTTAAAATAGTTTTGTGAAAAAAAAAAGATTTTTCAGCAGTTCTCTTAAAACAATCTAATAAATGTAATGCTCAATATACTTTACAGCTTCTCTAAAGCAACCGAACTATGGTTGATTTAAGTATAATTACTCACAGCTTTAATAGGAAACTTGCCTAAATATGTAAGCAAATAAATTTTAAATATTGTATTCACTAAACTAAACTATGGAGTATCATGTTTATCACATCACATCAACATGTGTATAATTCATTTCATGCGATACTTGAACAAACACACATACATAAAATCAAACATAGAACGAGAAGACAGACAGACAAACTTGGGCAAACAAGTTCAGTCATTCAATGAATGCAAGTACTCACGGTAAAGAAAGATAGACAGAACAGACAGACAGACAGACAGAACAGAACAGAACAGACAGAACAGAACAGAACAGACAGGATAGACAGAACAGACAGACAGACAAGACAGACGAACAGAAAGACAGACGAACAGAAAGACGGACAGACAGACACCAAACGAACATGAGACGGATTTAGCATCAGACGTGTCCAAAACGGATCGAAAACTTGAAATGGGTCTAAAATATTCAATGTACAAACAAAAACTCCGTTCTTATTTATATAGATAAGCTAGAAAATATCACATGTGAATAACATTGTAATAAGTGCTAACTATGCCCTACCTTAGACGAAAAAACGCGATTGATAGCGTTATCAAATAAACAAAAAAATCATTATTAAATTAATAATGCTTAGAAATAGGCTATTTTTAATATTCTATTGTACTTTCTTGCTGTTAAAATGCTATCAAAGAACGGGAAGTGTGCTTGGTGTTGAAAGACGCTAGCGGTTGTTCTACATAAATTTAGCTGTAGATTTTCTCTATAAATTGAGTTACATAAAAACATTTCTAATTTGTGCTCATGTAGTAAAGTGATCAAAATTGACAAAAAACTCCCGACCTCTGACTAAAATGCTAACGGGAGAAAGCGAAAAAAGGACTCTGGTTTCGAAATGACTCCAATGACCGTTTCTATAAATAGACCTTTCACATCAAACCTAAAGAAATGATGTAGCATTATAAATGTGATAAAGATATATTTACTAGTTTGAAACGTATCGATTGTGTGATGTAACACTTATACTCTGCAATGCTGCAGTGTTTTAATTGTGTTGCAACCAATTCCATTTCTCTTATAACGGTGAAATGCCCTTAGTGCGGAAGACACTAAATTGGGATCGAGAACTATCACAGACCTCATCTTCTCACAGTATAGAGCTAGTGAGAGATGAGTAACAAGGGACGCTGGCGTAATCACATCGTATATCTAAGCGTTTCTCTGTCCTATGGAGGTGAGTTCATGACTCTACCATAGAATGTGGTAAGTAGCATTGGAGTAAATTAGATTAATAAATGTCCCTCAGAGAGAAAATATATGATGCATTCTGTTAATTAAATTGAATACAACGTTTTTTGGGAAGTACATTAATCTAATAAATAACTCAATTAAGGTAAATAAATGTTTAGTGTTGTGATTACAGAAATTGTTTTTGAAATCCATGATAGATTTAGCTTAAATAAAATATGTGCTGGGATTACTAAACATTTTTTTTTAATTCGTGTCAAATTTAACTTATTCGATAGAAAGCTCGTTAAAGTGGATTATGTTAATTACTAAATGGTATTTTAAAAGATCTATCTATCAAAAATGAATTTATATTCATTAAAAAATCTCATTATGTATGCAAAACAGCTTAGTTTTCCTGAATGAATTAAATATTCGCGTGGTGTATTCTTTATTTATTAAGCAGGACGCGAGTTTTTTTATTAAATTAGCAGACTAAATAACCCAAATAAGTGAAAGAAAAAAGTTTTACTGGGATTTAAGACATATCGTTTTAATCAAATTTTTGTGTTTTTTTGGCTTCTTTGATTGAAAGTCTTTATTTTGAGCTGTTAATAACAAAACTTAATGTTCTTAAAACGCTATTAATTTTCTCAATTCGTCCAGGCGTATGTAGATTGCAGTGTTTAGTCTTTTTTTAAAGCATTGTTTTAATGCTTTGGACGCTTAATGTTTTTTTTAATTTATTCCCGCATGCAGAAATGTAAAGTTTGTATAAAATTTTTGTTGTTTCTTTTAGAATTTAGAATCTTAAAAAAGTTACAACTTTAAATAATATAATTAGCTTGTCCCTTTATTCGCTAACATATGTAGTTCAATAGAAATTCAATTTTCTTATTCCGTTCCCAATAGTCAGTTGTGTTGCTCTAGTACGACGTTAATTAATAATTAATAATTATTATTCCGTTCCAAAATAACTTTTGAGTGTGGTTTGTGCTATATTCTTCATTTTAATGGGATTGTAGATTTGCAAAATCACCAAAATCGATAATTTGTGAACGTTAATTTTTTAACGTTTGCGTTAAAAATGAATTCCTATTAAATTCTGTGAAAGCAAAAAATATTTTTTAATTGCGATTTTTTTGACGGAGTTACATATCCAACAACATAAACCATCTAGCAAATATAAGTACTTCATAAACGCTTTTATTCTCAAAGTTTCGATTTTATTCTATTTCAGAATGTTTCCTGCGAACCTGATTTAAATTGATTTACTGTTGTGTATATGTTACCGCTAAAGTGCAGTAATCAGTTATTCTACAGATTATCTAGGTTATGTGCTGATTAACTAGAGTGATCCGTTAAAGTGTCAAAAATTATTTCATTTCTCAAATTACCTAGGTAAAATGTAAATTACCTAGATAACCTGCGCATTACATACTAGACACTCGTTAAAGTGAAAATAAGAACATTGCTGGAACAACAGCAACGTTTCTGTACGCTAAATAAACAAATCGATGTCTATTTATATTTCGATACCTAAAGAATCAAGTTAATGCAATCAAAAAATCAACAAATTAGTTGAAAGATTCCATCTCTCTCATCAATTAAAAACTATAATAGAGAGAATAAAACGGTTTAAAATATTATTACAATTAAGGAAATTAATACCATGATTTATTTATTTTTCGTTACCTAAAGAATCAAGTTGATACAATCAAACAATCAACATATTAGATGATAGAATCAAACATCAATGAATTGAAAGACTATAATAGAAATAATCAAACGGTTAAGATGTTATTACAATTAAGGAAATGAATTTGCTAAACATACGATAAAGTTATGCTTACTTATTAGTGCAATCAAAAGATTGGTGACACTTTGAATTACATAGCAATTGGTTTTTGCGACAAGCACACCTATTTGTGGTACATTTAGATTTTCATTCACATTTTCTGAAACCCTGCCAAGTTCCAAGGGATTGTTGTATTGCTGTTTGACGTAAAGATATTTCTACAGCAGGGACATCTTCTTTCCTTAAAAATCTCTCTTTGCAAACACTGAATTCAGAATTTGCATACAATTGTTTTAAAATACCCGTTGTAGCACCAAGTTTATAAAAAACATCCTTTGTTTTACTAAGAACCACAGCTAAAATCGAGCGGGCGTCATTTTTGCTCTGTCTCTTTCGGGTGCTTTAGTTCTCACAGTTACACCTTTATCAACATTTGGGTGCTTTGCATTAGAAACTGTTAATCTTTTCTTTGCTTCGTTTTTCTAAACCTTTCCTGGATACATCACGCTGTATTTTCTGATCCATATTATTTTACAGATGTTGCACAAATGAGAGAAACGAACTTCTGTACTTAAATGATACTGAAGACGTTAATGTGCACATTATCTAGGTTAAATCCGGAAAACTCTGGATTCCGAACGTTAACGAAGCAAATAAGTTAATATGCAGATTAGCTATGTAATGTGCACATTAACGGCTTTCAAGCTTTAGCGATAAAATATATCTAAATACAAAAGAGAAATTCATCATGTTTCCCAATTTTGACTTAAATTGCTCCTTAACATGATGTATTTGTAAAATTTGAGGTGTTTTATAGCAAAATTTTATTTTGCTTTCCAACTGCATGCTACATTTACCGAATGAGGTTAATTTGATTTAAATGGATACAAACTATTTTGGGATTTACAACTTCAACAATAGATTGTAAATTAATGCTCATGAGACTAAAAAGGTTTCTTAAACTATTGAACGTTTTAACCATGATTTATGTAAAATCTGTAATATGATTAAATAATTTTCAACCAAACTTTATTTGTCGTCTTTTTGGTGAAAACTCAACAGGTTTGCCAAATTTATGACAGTCAGAAAAACGCTGTAAAAGTTTACTCTGTATTCTTAATATAACTGTGTTTCACATGATTACTACTACAATCTAGTTATTAAAACCTACAAGTTTCGTGTTTAAGCGAAAACATATCAATCTACTCGTTAACATTCTATTATATTCCATACATTTCTCTGAATAATTTGTACGTTTAGTTTGGCAACTCAGTACTAAAGAAAATTTTTGACCATTGTAAAATTTCTATAGAAAACAATGTTAACGAAACAGAGTAATCTAAATTCATTTCATTTACTCTAAAAGAACTTAAACGAGAATGTTTCACTAACTTCATATTTTAATGATTAATTAATTTACAGTATGCATGCAATTACTTTTACGTTGAAAGTAGCACCCATAGATTAGATGACTTATTTTCTTCCAAGTTAGTTCTTTTATGCTTTTGTATCTCATCATCCCAACTTTTGAGTGAGCTTCATCAAACACAGCTGAATATGCATATGTATACACTTCTCTTCGGTATGTTTGGGTGAAACAATACGAAGAGTTTGATAAGTATGTAACGAACTCATTTTATTCTGGAATTTACTTCGTTTCACCTAGCAATATATTTCGAGCTCTGTACGATTTCTTCCCCTCGAGAACTTCAGAATTTGCATCTCGAACACTTGCTCTGTGTACGTTTGAAGGCAATTGGAAGGGAATTCTAGAATCTCGGTGTGCTGTTTCATTCCTTCGAATGGTAGCATGGAACTACGCTATGGCGTTTACTTTCATCAAGAACACGAAAGCAAGTATCAGCATCCTGGGATCCACCTTCCTGTTTGATTTAATAAATCTCAGAAATTTTTTCAGTTGAACTTATCTCCACTGAGAACTAAATATCTGTTTAACTGCATTCGCGATAGTTGTACATAAAATAATTTTTGTTGTAGGAAATAAACACCGTGATGTGACGTGTTTGCATTAAATTAGATAAATATTTAAATCAACGTAGTAAATCCTTTTTTATATTAGATTAAATGCGTTTTAATTATCATTCGTTGCATGTTTACACTTATACCTGTATATGTAATAATACTCATTCCAGTGTGCTTCTTAAAATGGGTAATACGGGTGTATGAGTTCCCGTGATATAGTTAGCAAGACCATGCAACATCGAGGTAATGGCTCTAAATTTAATTAGCGTCTATACCTCTGATGATTCAAACGTGTATAGTGTGAGTCTTTCGAAATTAATTACATTTTAGTTACATTTTAAATTCACAAGAATGTAACTAGATTTGCTGCCATAAAACTTTCAAGATATACTGAATTGAATGGTACATTTCATCTTTTAAGATTACGAATTGAAACACATTCAAAATATCAAACATTTATGTTTTAAACTTTTTTTAAATATGTATAGGGTCTACAGAAATCCAATCTGGTAAGAGCTAGATGTAGATTTTAGAAAAGTGAGTTTGCTTGTGTTTCAACTTTTTCCAGCCACACTTTTTATTCACTTGTTCGAGAGATCTCACTCAACGATAATTTTAAAATGCTCGTGACAAAATGAATTTCAGATTTCCCAAGTGATACAACTGCATGAGTTTAACTTCTAAAGTAATATACATCTTATAAATGTACAACATTTTTTAACAGCTAAGCAATTGTACTATATACCACGACTATA
Organism: Metellina segmentata; assembly: GCA_947359465.1. NCBI lineage: Eukaryota > Metazoa > Arthropoda > Arachnida > Araneae > Tetragnathidae > Metellina > Metellina segmentata. The sequence continues at coordinate 31,964,408 of OX375878.1, read as the reverse complement.
GTTGCTAACAATTTTTTTTGTTAGGTATTCTGTTTGATAGTGTAATGGAACTATGAGATAATTTGAGTTGAAATTATTATCTTAAAAAGTTTAACACATGTTTTGTCTCCTTAATTTCATAAATTTTAGTTCATATATTTAACATTTTCGTTAGCAATAAATACTATTGGCAAGACATTTTCCGTCATTCGTTATCATTGGTTGAAATATGTTATAAATATTTATTGAATTGGTTAATTATCGTTTAAAAAACTGACAAGAGAAGGAGTTTATTCTTTTGTAGCAAATTCAATAACATTTAGGCGCCTGAAAAATAATTTTGAAACATTATTTCAACATTTTTTAAACTTTTAGTTTAATTTGGACACAAATCTCCTACGTGCAAATACACCCATTTAGGTAATCCGTTTCACACACATTGTACGTCTGATGCACTGCGAAACTATAAACGGTGATACTAAGACCACTTCAAAATTCAATCTTGAGTTAGAGAATGAATTATAAATGCCCCTTCTTAAGTTCGTTTCCTTAAAAAAGGTGTTCTATCGATTACTCAAATTGTAATGTTAGCGAGTCTAAGATCTTTTTCTAAACTCGTATCTACTAATATGCTTTGATTTGTGGTATTCGTGCACTAGGAATGTGACATTTTTGAATATATTATTATTAGAGGAAAGAAAATAAATTAATGTGATGATATATTCAGTGCTAATTTATTACGAAAATTCATCTTTTTTACTTAAAAACTCATTTAGGGACATGTGCTATAGTAAATGACTTGTTTTGGAATTAAATGTATTCAGTTCAGACCATGCAAAGGTAACCACTGACTATTTTTCAGTGAAAAGGTCAGTCGATTTTACAGTGCTTTTTAAATAAAGAAATTCGTTGCTTCAATAAACTTTAGCAGGTATTATAAACTGCTTAATAATTGGTCTCCTAATGTTGGAAAGTTAGACAAACTGCTTCACCAGTTTTGCTTGAAAAAACAATTTTTTCCTATCTATTAATATTGAAAGAACATTACAGTTCGAAAATATTTTAACTAGAATTTTTGAAATATTAAATTTTCTTTGTTCCAGTGACAGAATGAGTTTCAGATGTAATCACAATCCTCTGTTTATTTATCAGAATTTCCAACTTAACTTCTCCATGGTATTGATTTATCTGTAGTAAGTAATATTCAGCCATTGCGTCAACTATACATAAACATGCACACTGAGAGTTGCTTAATAATTGAATCAAGAAATTACAGTAAGTTTTATGGATTGATTTATATTGTATGAAAATCCTTTGCTTGTGATACATACACATAGACATGTAGACATTAATCGGGAGTATATACTGAAGCTGTAAGATTCACTCACTAAATCACTGTGAGTATACCAAAATAATGATGATAAATGAAAATAAGTTCAATCAGTTGATAAAGTTGGGACACGAACATGCTGTCTGAAAGGCAAATAAAAACAAAGATGTAGGTAGGCATTTCTATTAATGTTTCACCCGTGCAGCACAAAGAGATATTGTCGACGGTCCATGATCAATTCTAAAATAAAAGGTCCGAGAACAACATTACAAATTTTAAACCACTTTAAGATGACGAGATAATACCTGAAATGGCACTCAACTCGTCAAATTTCCACATCACTCCAAAGAATTACAGAGGGGAAATTTGGTGAAACCACACTGTTCTTGTATTACATCGACTCAAAACAGATAAAAGTTTGAAATCGGACGAAATTATTAGAACTACAAACACTCCATTTATATTTACAGAGAAATGTTACGAAATAAAGCATATTGCATATTGTTTTGAGGCCTTCTTTTCCTTTGACTTCAGAAATTTCATTCTTATTGCCTATTAAATTAGTTTGTTTAAAAAGAGCTTCACAAAAGACCTCACGGAATACAAAACAGCAAGAACTTCAATCAATTCTGCCTTAATAAAATGATTTATTCTTTTAGCGTTTGGCTTAAGCAGTTGTTTTTCAAATGCATGCCATTATATTTCTTCTTTTTAAACAAATTTCATGCAGTAGAAAATAATTCAAGAAACGTTCTTTAACAGCAGGTTATAATGTTTTTAAAGGCACTTTATGCATACAAAAATAAAAATAACCGATCATACCCAATAAAAAGGAAATAGTTAAAATGATATGGTTAAAGGTAATTTTATTTGTCTGTAGGCTTGCTTCATAAGTTTATTTCTATGTTTTGTTGCAAAAATAAAATTTTTATCGCGATTTCAATTTAAAAAAAAATGAAACAACCAATTTACAGTGTTATTTGTAAATGCCAAAAGCTGTATATTATCACTTCGCAGCCTGATTTCAATTTACGTTATAAAGATTTATCTTACCATTTGGCTGTTTTAAACGCTCAGTTGAAGAATCTGTTATTTTTTATTATATTAGCCTGAAATAAAATTATTCATTGAATATGATTTTAGTTTTCATATAATATTTTTTTTACATTCTGCTTGTAGAGAGAGAGTAGAAGCGAGAAGAATTTGGTAAAAACCTAAAAAATTTTAAAATATCCATACACATTCTGTTTCAATTTTAAATTTTGTATAAAATGACTTTGTAATCCTAATTGAACAGAATGAAATACATTTCTAAATAGTTTTGTCTTAAATTATAGTGTATACCTAAATCACTATCTATGTACAATTTCAGTCTGCCTTTTATATGACATTAAATTAAAAATGTCTATACTTTTTAAAAACACTGTATTTCAGAATAAAATTCTAATTTAGGTTATTTATATCCCATTTTAAATTATTTATGTTCTGTAAATTCTTATGAGTAAAGTGAAAACAGTTATGTACTCATTGTTACATTTTATTATCACGATTCTCACATCCTATGTTTACGATTATAAATATATTTAAGTCACAAATTGCACTAATTCAATATCAGTATGGTTATCCAAGAGAGAACCTTAAAAATTTAGTCATAACAATCTTTATATGAATGGCAATATTATACTAGAGACAAATTTGTTGGATTGCGCTAAAATTGAACATATAAAAATACTTTTTACATTTATAAAATGACTTGTGATGACAAATATATCAGTATACATCAATGTGTTTCATTTTATTTAGATAAATCATCATATTTATCACATGCTAAAGGTAAAAAGTAAACAAAATACATGAATTATATTTGTATTAAGCAAAACAGTTTGAGAAAATGATATCACTTTCTATAGCTTGCAATCGAATAGTTGATACAACAGTTATGCTCATAGGTTACGTAATTTTTATTTATCCAAAAACATTAAAAAAAGGATATAATGCTTTATCGAACTCCAAATATTAGTGAAAAATATTTTAACAATTAAATCTGATAAAAAAAGCTAATATTTGAATAAAAAAATAGATATAAGCATCCAAAACTAGGTTGAAAGTAACTATGTATTTTAATGTCTTTACTATATTGATTTTAATGTTGTATGTAGTGCACTTTGTATTTTAAGCATTTCCTTTTCACCATGCTTGTGTACTTTCTCCCTCTTTTAATATTATATATCAATTTCGGTTTGCTAAAGAGATCAATATTGTTGCCTGTTTACACTCGATTCATCACACTCAGAATTTAATTACTGTCTAATGTCGGAATACGCTATTCACTAACACTCTTTGAGAAATGACGGATGGGCTCAATACCGCTCAATGTTTTTACACACCCTCACTATAGTACTATAATAACATGTAATTGTAGAACCTCAAGCAATGTTTTTCATTTTCGTTATTTAACGGGGCTGTATTAGTACAAAACATGTGTATAAAGTATTTACTTCCAGTAGTTAGTTGAATATTGTTAAAATACGATCATATTGTGTTCCTGACCTATAGAGTTTCAGTTATATATATATATATATATATATATATATATATATATATATATATATATATATATATATATATATATATGTGTGTGTGTGTGTGTGGAAAGCATGCTAATTGTGACCATCTATTAGTAAATGTGTTTATTCAAAAAAATCATTGACATGTTGGTAGTATAGTAATTAATCTCAGAGAACATTTCAAGCAACATTACTTAGAAGATCAGTCCCTCAAACTGAATTGTGAAACAAAAAGCACGCTTTCATACTGCACTTAAAATTAAGATAAGGAGAAACATCTGTCGCAAACTGCATTCCAAAACGGGTACTTAGGCCATAACAAATCTCTAATTTGCCTACAATAAAAATTAATCAGTCGAAGGGATTCTCAGATATCAAGTCTTGACTGTAAACTTACACCATAATCACTCCTTGGCCCGGTTAACAAACACTCCTTCCGACGCATAATTATTCCCACGAGGGGACCCCACAATGTTTCCGTGTCAGTTAAAATCTCTAGCTATAAATTCCGAAACAAGGCTTAATTTTCTAGAAGAGAGACCCGAAGTTAGTAATCTCTTAAATTGCAGTTGATACCTTAGAGTACAGATAATTACGTCATTAGAGAATGGAATGATCAATTAAAATATGATATCATTAATTGCCGTGTTTGTGACGGCGGTAAATATCGGAAACTTCAAGCGCTAGTTAAAAATGGCTGACCCACAAGGCAACCAGGAGTAGATGTTCCAGAACAATAACGAACCACTACTGCGCAATTGGAATCCCTTTTAACCAAGCCTATATCTATTCTGCCATTTAATACGCAAGTTTCAAATCGTCGATTGGGGATGAAACGTTAATGGCTTTGCCAATTATGATTAGGACTACAATCCATAATCACCACATGACGGCTGGGGTAATGGATTCTTGTTGTTACACAAGCGGTCGTTTGTCCAAGAAACGTGAGATCGCCGAGAGAACAAATTGTATTAGCGCGGGGGCTTACAGTTCTGGGAATTGAATTTAAAATACTGTTTGCTCTCGGAGTATTGTTTCAGAAGATGAGATCGGCCATACATTTCTACCGACTGGAATTAATGATGGAGCCGTTCTGAGGTAAGCATAGAGTTAGGTTTCAATTTTGAGAAGGGTGATTTGTTATATTTAATTAAGCGAGTTTGAGCAGTGAGGGTACAATTTCTTGTCCACTGTCTAAAACAAATCGCAATTTAATAATGCTATTGTACAGTGTAAGTCCATTGTTTTTTCAAGAACATCACTTGTAACTTCTTAGCTATTAAGACTTTAACTATATCAGAGTGTGGAACATATGACGCTTCATCACTTCTTAAAGTTTAACCCCCATGAAGGTTTCACGCTCACTTACTCGTTCTATAAGCTATAGTCTTTCCTGCAGGACTAAAACCAGTTTTTGTTTTTTCATCAATATGATCTTTCAAATGGTTTTTCTACCAATAGGCTTTAATACTTTCCATTATGTATGTTGTGGCCAAAAACCGATATTATGGTACAAGGGAATCCCGTGACGCTTAAAGGTATAAGGCTAGAAGGCATTAATATTATAAGTTTCTTAATGCGAAGTATATAAGTATTCTTCAATCTTGTCGTGGGTTCTTTTGTTAAACTATTGTGGTCAAACTATTGCGTCAAAAAAAAAACTATTGTGGGTATAAACTTAGGTTGAAGCGTTTTCAACCTAAGTTTATTCCCACAATAGTTTTTTTTTAATGTGGTATCTTCCAAGGTTTACAACTCCAACGGATTCACACACATTCGTTCTGTAACCTATAATCTTCACTGCCACGACTTCTAACCATATATGATCTACTGTACTAATGGAATAGTTCCAATAATTATTTAGATGATGTTATTTAGACATTATATTCGTTGTGAGGGGAAAACAATCCCATACTACTCGGGAATTCTTGGAATATTAAGGCTAAGTTTATGAATATCCTTTTGTGAGCCATTTGAATTATATTGCTGCTCTAAACAGGTAGTAGAAGGCACAATGTTCCAGCAACCCGTAAATGTCTATAAAAGTCTATAAAGCCTTAATATTGTGTACGGGGATGTTATCAGGGTTCAACAAGAGTTTTTAATCACAAAAGGTTAACAATATGCTACATTCAAAGGATTTCCATTCTGCGGGCCTTACGCTCAAACATCCGTTTTGTAACAAGCAGCATTTCCTTCATGTCGTTTTAGCAGCTCGACCAATATGATATAACCTAGAAATTTTTCAACCAGTAGATGTAGATATTTAGTCATTATGGGTGTGTGTCTTGGGGAAAAAGCAAGATTACACTACTTGGAAATCTTATGACAATCAGACAATCGAGTACGTATATAATGATAATTAGACATTATTAAGTAATTAAACACTTAAATAAGGAAAAATATGATTTTAATTACATGTAGTTATATCGTTACTTCATGAAAAACCTTCTTAACACAACTTCTTTGTTCATGAGTTTTTCTTGAAAATAATTCAAAATTCTAAACAATATCTATAATTGCCCCTATATATTAGCTGCTTTAATAATGGAAAGTACGAACCATATATTTAATATAAATGAGTTCTCTAGAATTTGTGGTAGTTTAAAATCTTTCATAATCCAATTTCTGATGTTTTAATATCTTCAGTAATTTAATTTGTTAAATTTGTTAGAGAATTTTTTATACCATGGGATTGTTTTACTGTAACTGTTTGTTTACCATAAATGTTTGACAGTGTTTGGAAAGAGTTATGGCATTTCAACTGTAAACAAGGATACACGCGAAAATTTTATTTTTTGTTACCAATAACGGATAACATGCAGAAAATAGGCTTTTCCACTAAAACAAAACCCAATTATTCATTTAGCTTTACAGAAAAGACCTCTCTTTGTCAATGTTTGATTCATTACTTTTATCAATTTCTATCATGAAGCATTTATTGAACCGAGAACGGGCTCAAAGTAATAATTTATCGTTGTAAAAAAATATTTTACAAACCCAAGCACTAGATCAAATGCCCTGATAAACTCAGATTTTACTTCTGATATTTCAAAAAAATCATTAGGCAGAAATAAAAGATATGCTTACTCAATAAACTTTATATGTTCCATACTGAAAGGATAGTACTAATTTATGTCGATGGCAAAATATACTTTCGATAAAAGACTTTTACTTTTGTTGTGTATTCACACACAATAAATGTAGACATTACTATTATTCATGTTACAATCTCAATGCTCTAATATACTCCGAACAGTATAAAAATAAGATTTTGTACCAATGCCAAGCTAATTGAACAACATTCATCAAGGAACGAAATGATGGATTCCTGAACGTGGCTTTACCCTGAAGCACCCGAGGTATGAGCTTATTTTAATCCCCCTCACATACATTCTAAGCACAACATATGTATAGAAGTTGGTCATTCACTTGAAGAGGACAAATATCATTTTCGTAACCCGATATCAAAGCAAGAAGCTTTCGAGCTATAAGTAAGCCCCCAACAATTCCATGGGTAGACTTTATAAAACGGTAATGTAAATTATTATGTATAGTAAAGGCGTATATAGAATAGTATGCAATAATATTGTTTTTATGGAGTTGTATGCAAGAGAGTGCACACAAGGTAAAATTATTGAATAGCATAGACCCATCCGTATCCTGAATTCACTCATTTTCCTAATAAAAAAAATATTTTTTAGGTATAAATAATATTTTTTTCGCATACCGTTATAACAATCAATACAACAATGTTATTATCGTTCAACTTCAAGTATATTACATACATATGCATGCAGTTGAACTTCTATTGTTTTGTTTATATTGGGGTATCTTTTACTAATATTCTACAAATAAATATAATAGATCTGATATAAAAATTAGATAAAAACCAATGTATCAAATTGATAGGATGAGAGTAGGCCATAATGACTAATGCCTTAGAAATTTTATATATTTTTTAATTTACTTGTATTATACCAAACGTCACACCTACAAATTGCTTAATTTTTTTCGGATGATAGCATACAATACAAGGAAGGATATTCTATTCAAAGTGGTAATTTCACTTCCACTTAAATCATTCTCTACAGTCACGATTAATTAACTTATACAATGTTGTTTTCAGTGTTATTTTGTCTCACATTTGAAAAACACATTTTAGAAAAGGGTAAAGCGATTTTAAGCTTATTTTATACGTATCATACTAGACGATTCCAATTTACAAACCTTGAACATTTAAATTATATTAAAGGTTAAGGTTTACATGTAAAATTAATATAAATTAAGCTTAACCGTACTTACGTTTTACATAGTGTTTAATTATACTTTTTAAAATGTCGACTTAAAAGACTTATCTCAGATTAAGTTACTTAGAATAATTGGAGCAACTTATTTAATTCAGCTTGGAATAAATGTGAATAACTTCGGAATATATTCAATCTAATCACTTTTTACTATAAGACAGTATTTGCATACTTAAAATTGCTGATGAAAAGAAGATATTTCTTATGGCAATATTGAGTAAGCAACATCAAAATATTAATATTGACAAATGTAAGTATTAATATTACAATATTCGAATATTTATAATTAAATCTGTAAAAAAAGCTGTGATAAAGGGTTTTAGAATTAGTAGAGAACATAAGTTTAAAAATGTAGATGATCTGAGTGCATGTGATTGGTTTGAAATTCCGTTTTCCACAGTAAGCATTACGAAAGAAAATTATGAATAATAATTTAAATTTGTTCTTTAAATAAAAGTAGAGATTAAGGATGGAATACTTTTGATAATGTAGGCATTTTTAAGTGGATGTTTTCAGTCAAATTTTTAATTCAGGAAACTTTCTAAATTCTATTATCAAATCAATTATACACTCTATAACAAAAAAAATCGACGCTCCAAGAAGGATTTGTCCGATGGCGACGAAAATTGGTGGATAGGAAAATTATGTACAGAATAGAAAATGATTTAAATTTCTGAAAAATTGAATGATTTAGTACAGAGTTAGAGTAATGAGCTCAATAAGGTGTTGACCCGCCGCTAGCCTGGATGCAAGCTGCCATATGGCGTGGCATAGACCGATAAAGCACCCGGATGGTCTACTGTGGTATTTCTTGCCAAATTTGCTCCAATTGTCAGGCTACGTCATCAACATTACCTACCGGATGCAGTCGCCTTCCCATCATATTCCAGACATGCTTGATGGGAGAGAGATCTGGTGATCTGGCTGGCCAAGGAAGTGTTTGACAAGCTTGAAGACAGTTCATAGCAACACGTGCAGTATGTGGTCAGGCATTGTCTTGCTGAAAAATAAGCAGCCCATGGTACTGCGAAAGGAACGGTAGCAAAACAGGTCTTAAAATGTTGTCAACGTACCGCTGTGCAGTAAGTGTACCTCTAATGACGACCAAAGAGGTCCGGCTACCAAGGGAAATGGAAGCCCAGACTATAACTCCTTGTTGAGGGCCCGTGTGGCGTCTCCAGACACGTTTTCGATGATCGTCAGGACACAGTTCGAGGCGGGATTCGTCGCTAAAGACTATACGTCCCCAGTCAGCATCATTCCAGCCTGATCGAGCCAAGCATCACTGTAAACTGGCTCGACAGTGTACAGGCGTGAGTGGCAGATGGCGTAACGGTCGGTACGAGCATAGATTGCGCTCTCTCAGCCGTCTGTGAAAGGTCATGGTAGCACTCGTGTGTGGGTCGCACGACTGATGGTTGATAGCGATGAATCAGGCACTGTGACAGCTGATCGGACAATCACTCTGTCCTAGCGATCTGTTGTGGCCCTACGTCGACCGCTACCATCATGACGCTGAAATCTGCCACTGTCCACCCACTCTTGCCAGCATCTTCTAATCGCCGCATCGCTTCGACTCATATGACGAGCGATTTTCCGATTTGCCCAACCTGACTCTTTCAATCCAATGATGCGACCTCTTTCAAACTCTGAAAGTTGCTCGTAATGAGCTCGAATCCTGCGGCGAGGTATTTTTTCAGTAGTTGACAGGTATCCTAAATCACAATGCAGCAGAAATTTTTAACAACATTTCAAGAACAACTCCTTAGATACATCTGCTGGATGCGCAGTTCCGATGCGCTGGACATCGCACTATTCATTCATTGGACACCAAATTTTAATCATTTGCATATTTGGTCAAAACATTTTAGCATACGAAATTTCAAAGCAATCGGATGATTCCTTCTTGGTGCGTCGATTTTTTTGTTATATAGTGTAAAAAAAAAGAAATTGAAAATTACAACCTAAACCAAATAAAATCAGTAAAAATATTTCGATCAATTCATATTTATGTTTTGCTACCATTTCCATAATTCCTAGTTTCTATCAAATAAATTTATTGATTAAGCTACTGAAACGTATATTTTTCCGTCGAGATATGAACTTGGAGCTCTTTTTCGATTACTGAACAACCTACTCTTGCTAAACCACTTGTCTTGTCTTTCGAACAATTCACAAACAAAAATTCCAAATTGATCAATGGTAGGGGGTTGGTCAACGTCAATTAAGTAAAACACCAAGTAAAGCCAAAACGGCGATATACTGAGAGTTAAAGTAATCCCGATATGTATCTGCATACGAGAGCACTTACACTAAAAATCACGATCGTATGAAAGGGATTTTCAGTGTACGGAAGTTTTACTTTCTGTTCTAACACGTGGATTTTATATCCCGTTACTCATCTAGGAATAAGTACAGGAAGCATGTTCCACAACAAAACACAAGGCATCATCTACTCTAGCTTTGCCCTCTCATAAAAAAAGCATCTCATAATGAAAAAAATATCCAAATTATACTTTCCACAGTGTGCATTCAAGATTTATTTACACACATAACGTAACAATGAGTATGCATGGAAATGTGTGAGAGTGTATCTTTGTCATTTTTACAGTTTTCCACTGGCTTGCTAGAACTTAATTATGATATTTAACCTTTAAATGTAACCATTTATTATATTCAGTACGATAAGAAAACATTCAATTCCACAGATACGTAATGATAAATTGTTTCATCTAGTCATTTTCCGGTACATTTTAAGACCTTTTTTTTCCTAAATACGAAATTACATAATTGCAATGGTTGAATTAATTAGTACCAACAGTGTAACGATGTATTTAAGCTTACGTATATATGTGGATTTAATGACCTTACCTTTCTTGAATCAGCATGCAGGGATGAATAATTAGACGTAGCTAAATTAGAGCAGTGTTCGTGGACACAAAAGTATTCCAGCGTAAAAAGTAGATTATCAACCTCAAGTACTGCACGTGCCAATCTTTCCGTTGCAGTTGGTAGTCTAATTATACTCATTATTTATATTTAATTTGTATGCTTAATAATTTTTTTTGACAGATGCCTTCACTGAAATAGGCGCTGATGTTATCCAGTCTAGCATCAAAGAGACGACGTACAGCTTCGTTGAAAAATAAATAATAATTTCAAGTCAATTCTCTCTAATCGAATGAGAGGCAAGCCATGAAGTGAAAGACTCGCCGTTCTTCCGGTTTGTCTGATTGAAAAGGCTGTTGAAGCTATTGGTTTGGCAACCGGGTACAATTGTCTTGCGGTCCATTTGCATCCAATTGACATATTTCCAAGACCATCATGTCGCTCTGCAGGGATGCAGATGTCATGAGCAATAACCGTCTGACAGTGTGGTCTGCTTTATGTAGCGTTTCTCTTTTCTCCAGTTACTGAGAGACTAAAGAGTATTTGTATTCATTGGTACTAATTACTACACTGAAACAGCCATATTTTTACTGACATTAATTTTATAAGTTTTTAATTTATTTTTCGTAACTCGTTCCTTTCTGCCTAAAATCAATTTTTAATTGGCGTCTGATTTAAAAATAAAAATATTTTGTTGACACTTTGAAATTTAGCATCGCTTAAAACAAAGCACATTTCTAAGCTGTAATACTTTAAAAATTAATTATGTGCATTGTGACCATAAGCATAATTTTATAAAATTAGCTTTAAATGGCAGTTGTATGGCGGATGGACCACATTTGGCATAGCCGAGTTAAGCACAAGACATAAAAGTTGAAACAAATAAAAAAACTTATAAATTAGAAATTCAGGAATTAATCATTTATACTGAACAATTGTTAAAATTATGTTAAAGTATACAGGTGATAAAATGGATATCCGATGAATGAAAAATGAATTTCTGTGGTAAGGATTTGCCAGAAGGCTATACAGGATATGAATTACAAATTCTCTATGGTAGCTGAAAGCTTGAAATTCGATCCAAATGAATCTAATTCTAAACGACAATGACAATATCAGCACAATGAGAACTTTGAATGAAGTTAACCAAATTTAAACCAGTAAATATACGTTTAAAGTGATTTTGACTACAGCGGAGATTGCATAGGAGAGGTTCACGTTAGTCCTAATGGATCAAATACAGTTAAATTTGTTGAGAGAGAGAGCGAGCGAGACTAAGCGTGAAATAGTTGTCTTGTTTGAGGTCTGGTTGGTTCCCCAAAAACACTTACTAGTAAAATAAAAGTTTTGTGGTGAATAGGTTTAACTGACCCGTATACCAGATATGACCCTCTGAATAGATCAACCTTACCCGAATACTCAATAGTACCTTTTAATTAGGTACTCAACCCGCAGACCAGAAACGGCTACCAGACATTGGGAGAAGATACGCATTCGCATAATAAAGGGTTTCAAAAATTACAAAGCAAAGCGTAGCATTATTTTTCAAAAAGCTACATTGACATTTGTGCAAACAGATTCCTATAAAAATTTTCTTAGTACTTGAAGCAGCTTCTGCTATCTCATTTGTTCTCGGAAGAAGAATCCATTTTTTGCAATACTTGTTAATTGAGTGTCCAAATCGTCCAGTCGCAAATACTTTCCTAAGCAGATTCTATTACAGTGCAAGACATAACATAGAACGAGCACACGTAACGCATCTAGGCAGAAAGTGCAAACACATTTCATGATCGGCAGATGCTGGAATTACAGCCTACTATTGGCAGAAGATCCAATGGAGTCTGCTTTTCAGGGCAATCAGGGCGAATAAAAGCTTGTACATAGTTGCGATGCGAAAGGCGATTTGCCCGGAGAATAGCAATGCGGCTGCCTTCTATTCATAGAAGGCAACGGGGCATTTTATCTAGGGACATCGGGAAGTAATGAAGAAGCAGCCAAGTGGCAGAACAAATTACCCCGACCAATGAACAAACGAAACGTTTTCTGAACACGTAATCGAATGTTATCGCGTGTTAATCGATTAAGTTAGGTTAGATGGAATGAGTACATTGGTATTCTAAAATACTCCTCAAGATGATATAAAAAATAAACATATAAGTAAAGAATAATAGTATACTCTCCATTTATATGAATTAGATTTGATATATTTTTCAGATCGTATAGTGGTTATTATAAAGAATTAAATATTGTTTATGCATACGTTCATTTTTTATCAATAGCCTAAATATATGGGGGCAGTGGAAGACAGATTTGAATAGTTGTGAATTACCAATCGGAGGGATGAGCCAAAGTCTATCTTGTACATGGAGGCTGGTGCATGGTAAATTTACAGTGGGCTTAACTGAAGCACGTTGGCGTGGTGTGGAAGTTTGGAAAGCTGGGTACCAGTCCAGGTTTTGACCTCATTATCTGGTCTTGGATCAACATTATGGGATGTGGTAATTGGGAGCTTTCTTTTCGGGTTTAGCCCCAGTAGCCAATCTTCTGTTGTCCTGCGCAAGTGTGGTGTTAAATCAACTACTTACCTTAGTATATATTGCACAGTTCAAATGGGTTATAGTTAACTGTTCACTAATGCTTCCACTGTTTTGCCCTCAGTTCAAATGTGCGCAGTCCCTTGTCATATACTAAAATAAAAATTTCAACGAATTTGAAATCTGAGAAAAATTTGACACCAGATAGAAGATACCTTGCATTTTATTGTCCTTAAATAAATAATTTTTCAATTGTAACTTTTTTTATGTTTACAATGCTAATATGGGCGCATTAGCCAATGACGTCACGACTTTTACGTCCTTTGGAATCGTCGTCACGAATGTTTTTGGTAGGCATTGAATTAAAGTCGCACCTAACTAACACAATGGGCTTTTGCGATCGTTTTTGGAATTGCGTAGCAATCACCGGAGGTTGGAAAGTGTTATTGTCTTTTCTTTTTTTTATCTCAGCGATCGTTAAAGAGAGAAGAAAAATTTCAGCGCATATGAAATGTGCAGAAAATTTTACATCAGATCAATTCCTTACACATTTGATTTTCTTTTTAAAAATAATTTTTCAACTGAATATCTTTTATTTTTTCGCAAGATATTGTAACATCACGATTATCTTCGCAATTAAATGGGAATCCGTAGCAATCACAATGGGTTTGGCAAGTGTTAACAAGTTTTCTCGCTCTGACGTTTGCAGACGCGAGCGAGAAAACTAGAAAAATATGAATTCGCCAGAGTTGCATACTCCTCCGTTTTTAAGACCTGTACAGTGGTTCCGTTATTGTTGGTAGCTTTGGGGCTCGGGACCCGGTTAATGACGTTTTTGTGAGGGCCTCATGTTCCAGGATTTACGCCTCTACACTACGCAAATTATGCGTAAGTGATGTGCTCGGAGATCTACTTCACCGATACGTTTGGTCCGGGACCATCCACCAACCTCATCCCAACTCAGATAGATCCGGACGAACCACTCCACCTGTTGAGGTTGGCCTCGATGACCCTCGCCCAGATGATGATTGCTCATACATATGTTTTACACAACGTGTTCCACATCTTCTTTCCTGTCAAGTGCTCCTAAAACTGAACTTTTAGGATCCTATAATGCTTATCTGACGAATCTACCAGTGAACCATCATGATCATCCTGTTGAACTCTATTTTAACATGTATTATTGAAATCAGACGTGACAACCAGTCAAAATATATGTTGTTTATATATATACTATATTTTTTTTAACTGTTGTCCTGTAATGTGAAATTTCAAAGCAAAAACAAAAGAAGAATCGGGCATAAAGTCAGAATCAACTATAAAATAAAATAACAAAAACACATAAAGTGTAGCGAGGATCACCCGTTAGAAAAGGTCTCTCCCGTGTATTGGTTCATGTGAACTGCTAAAAATTCTGAAAATGTTAACATCTACCACTATTTGATGCTGTTGACATCTCACAATGTCGAGAAATGTTTTTGTAAACATCTAAATATTTGAAAATAAAGACTTTTGGAATGCGTAGCAATAACTGGGTATGACATGAGTTAGCGAGCAGTGGTCAATCTGTCCCAAAGAAAAGGAACTGTCAAGGGGAATGAAAAGTTTGGTAAAATATTAAAGATGGACTCTGTTTTGTTAATATAATGTAATCCATTGAGTAATATTTTATCAGATGTATCGGGGTGTATAGGATACAGAAGGTAACAGGAGCGCATATATGATGTAAATATGTAATTCATTATGTCATTTAATTTACCCAATACATTGAGGTTAAATGCCAAATTATTACTCAACGGACTGTGTTTTCATTAAGTCATACAGTTCGGTAAGTAATATTTTTATCATTAAATTTGAAACTGTAGTAACATTTACAATAATAGATCACAGTTCAAATTTCAAATATCATTGTCAACAAATATTCACTTAATCTTTCAAAATTATAATACTTCTGTTGCGAGCTTTAAAATCTTCTTAGTTTTGTCTTAAAACATTATGATTAAAATGCTTAATTTTTAATAAATTGCAAACATTATTAAGCACGTTTTGCATGTTTGCTAAAAACGTGTTTACTTTGCAATTGTATAAATTTTTCTGTAGATGTGTTTAATTTTAGCTACATTTATTTTCAGAGTGTATTTAAGTTTTGTAGAGTGAAAATGTATTTTTACTTTAAGTATAGCAAAGACATGTAACAAAAATAAATTTTAAAATAATATTTGTAACATCATAATTTGAAACGATTAAGCGATTACCGATATTATTTGACAGTTTTCCTAAGTTTTATCTATCCATTGAAATGTATTTAAGACGTCCGATTTGCTAAAATCTCTCTTTCATGTTTAGTTATTTTGGTTTTATACTGATTAAAAATGAGTTTAGATAAATAACTACACATTTCAAATAATAAAAGTAAGGGAGGAATTTATACTTATAATTCGGACGAGTTTGATACAATTATGTTAGAATAAATCCGCATTGTTTCTGATTTGATCCGAAAATATTACAAACCATATAAGTGAGATTCTCAAAATGTGGGAAAACTAAATTTTTTCTATGAGTAATTTTTAAAATTTGGAAATTTATCATCAATACTTATTTAGTGTATTCTTTATTGACCTAGAAAACAATATACAATCATTCAAAGACAGGAACTGTTTTCCAAAAATTACTAATTAAAATATTTAATTTCAAGATCCGTATGTTTCAGATTTTTGACATTGAATTCCTGTAGGTTACAGAATTTGGACATTACTGGCCTGTATATTACACGACTTTGGCATTTCCCAAGTCAAATGACTTTCGGACATTGTGTTGTTGATTTTTGAATCATTAATGAAAAGAGACTAACAATATGATAACTGCTATTATATTGCGAAATTTATACATGTAATTTTTATCCTTTATACATAACAAAGACCAAAATTCAGAAACATCCGGACCTCGGACATTCCAGAATTCGGATTAATAGGTGAATAAAAGAGGATTAATACAGAAAAATAAAAAGTATGGGTATTCTACCAGAAAACGAAAGAGAGAGAGAGAGAGAGAGATGATTTTTATATATACTTATATATAGTATATATTTACTGTCAGAGATATCTTGAATGATTTATATATATAATATATATATATATATATTCTAACGCATAGGTTATAGTTTAGGAACACATAAACACGCAGCGTTGATATAAGTTGTGAATTCCTGTTGGAGCGGTAATTGCTAATTTGTAATTAACGTCGTACTAGAGCAATACAAAAGGCTATTGACGACGGTCCGGGATTAATCCCTCAAGGAAAGATCCGAGGACAACATCTCGTAATTTTGAACCACGGTCAGGTGACGAAGCAACATCTGAACTGACACCCCACTCTCCAAACTTCCACACCAGCCCAACGTTCGGACTTTTGGCCACGACAGATTTAAGTTGCACCAGCCGCCTCTACACCATACGTTTACAAACATGCACTTTCTGATCTAGAGGCTAACACCTTAGCCACTATACCGGTAGAGAAATTCGAGACGTTGGACTTGAATCTCTCCGCGCGGCGCTTCTACCTTGACTCTTGAAAAACCGGGCATTACTCTCGTCTTGTCGGGTAATTAACGCACATTGTTTTATATTTCGAAGATGTCAATGAAACTGAGAAGCAGTAAAAAAAGCATTTTCTTGGTTGGTGAGGTGAGTCATTAAGAAAAGTTTGAGTGGAATCCGAAAAAAAAAACGATTTTCAGAATAACGTGCCCGAAATAGTATTTACCGTTCATTACGATGGAAGATTTTTACCAGGCCTGGAGGTGAGAAGTTCTAAAGAAGAACACCTGTCGATCCTTATTTCATTTGGAGAAAAGGAGCAACTTCTTGCAGTACCAAAACTGGACAGCTCTTCCGGCAAAGATTAAGCTAAAGCAGTTTCAAACGCACTTAAAGAATGGAACCTCAATGATAAAGTGCAAATAATGTTATGTTATACGACATCATCTAATACAGACAGCTTTAATGGAACTTGTGAGCTTTCAGAACAAAATCTAGAAAGATAATTGTTACTCTTTGCCTGCCGGTCATCATGTCCATGAACTGGTTCTGAAAAGTGTATTTGAATCAAAGATCCACCAAGTCGCAAGCAGTCCCGATATTCCACTCATCAAAAAGTTCAGAGACAAATGGCAAAACATTAATCCTAATGCTATCGAAATATGCACAGATTTTCCCAAACAGCATCTTTTTGACGCGACCATTAACGGATTGGTGACTTTTTTTAACCTTGAACTGCAAAAATCAATTATACGTGACGATTATCGGGAACGGATGGAACTATCTGTTATTTTCTTGATAGGAGATAACGAGAGTAAAATTAAAATCGGACCTCCTGGCGCAATGCATCCAGCACGATGAATGGCAAAAGCTATTTACTCTTTGAAAATATGTTTGTTGCAGTCTCAGTTCGAAATGAGCGTTGAGACCAAACGAACGTTGCAAGATGTTTGTTTATTCATTGTGGCAGTTAATGTGATGCCCTGGCTTGGATGCAGTTTGGCGATGAAGGCGCCGAATTCAGATTTGCGTTTTTTAAAGACGTTGAAAGAGTATGAAACAGTTGACAAATTGATTTCCAAAGCGGCATTGAGCAAGTTCAGTCAACACCTGTGGTATTTATCGGAAGAAATAGCCGTATCATCACTCTTTGAAGCTATTGTTTATAAACAAACCAAGGCGAATATTGTAGCGAACTTACTAAGAGAAAGTTAATATGATTTTGGGAAGATACATATTCCATCGAAGGAAGAGATGTCTGAATCTTTATACGATGAGAATTTTCTTGATCTGTTATTTTAAATTCTGTTAATTTTCTTGTGATACTAATATTTCTTATTGCTTTAGGGAAATCGTTGACTGATTTCGTATCCATCAAGAGCAAAATTTTGTTTTCGCGTTTAAAAGTTGACGACAGCTTCCTACAAAAAAAACGTATCTTCGTGGGAAGAAAATGCATCCTTTGAGGAAGCTAAAAATACGAATTTTAGCTTGAAAGTAGTAAATGACACTGCTGAAAGAGCTGTTAAGCTAATGCAAGCCTTCCATAGTTTAGAAATAGAAACAGTTCTTATTTCACTGTATGCAAGAACGTATTAAGATGTATCCAGACTGTAAAAAAAAGAGACCTTAAAATGAAAGTATCCTGAATAATTATGTGTAATTTTATTTTTTAATAATTAAAGGCATTACTTAAATTTGTCTTATAAACAATATTTACCTAAGATATGGATTGTTGAGATGACATAGCTACATATTAAGATATGTTCAAAAACGTCTAATATATATATATATATATATATATATATATATATATATATATATATAGAGAGAGAGAGAGAGAGAGAGAGAGAGATATTCAAATCATGTTTTGATATAATTCTGTAAAGTTTTATTACTATTTCCGAAAAATTTGGAATTGGTTGAATTTTGTGATCTTTTAAATAATATATATTTACTCATCATACAAAAAGGAAAACATGATCATAAAAAAATAACTTTATCCTTGAAAACTCTGGGAAAAGGAGAGAAATCAGGAGAAAGAAAAACGTTCTAAAAATCTAAGTTTCATCTTAAGAAATTTATTCAAGGGATCATTAATGCCAAAAAGCACAAAATAAAAATGAAAAATATAAATAATTTAAAAAAGACCCCCCCCCCCGAAATTATTTACAATGTTATTGAAATTGTTGCTACAGCACGTCTAAAATTAAGTAACGTTTGACGCCGTCTCCATTTGATATCGATTGAACACGTTCCCGGACACGTGGCTTATAGTGGTATTATATGGTAACTGCTAAATTCACTTTATTGTTCCATAAAAAAAAATATTAATCTGATGAAAGGGTATTGTAATTATGTTTTTTTAAGTCTTGAGACATCGGCAACTTTGTAACATAAGTTAAATCGGCACAAAAAAAATCATCAATTCGATCGTTACGTCAAGTGGAAAAAATCAGAAATATATGTTTACGGCAAATAAAATGCACAAAAACACATAAAATGCTTAAAAACGTTTAAAAAGTTATTTTAAAGACAATTAAGTGTAGTTTAAAGTACCTATCAATACAATATTTTGCTTCAGATATTGAGCTACATCGATCGTTACTTTGTGACATCGCGAAACACGCTAGATGGCTTAGTATTATTTCTTTGTTAACTGTTCTGAATTTTAAACTAATGATGCCATCTACTGATCAAACTAGTAAACACACTATCGGTATACTCTCTTCATTTATTTATTTTATCGGCAATTCTGGAAAACAAGTTAGAATTTACTCAGTCCAGTCATATTAATGTGACCACCACCTGCTTTCGACGTCAACGTAAAATAACCAATCTCAAAAGGCAAGTGGATGCACATTGCAGTAGAGTGTATATAAAGGATGTCCTAGAGCATCGGGAAGCATTTCACACGTTGGCGTAATGCAGAAACGTAGCGATTTATTCGACGTCCAAAAGGGCATAATTATTGGCTT
The DNA here is from genome assembly GCA_947359465.1 of Metellina segmentata. NCBI lineage: Eukaryota > Metazoa > Arthropoda > Arachnida > Araneae > Tetragnathidae > Metellina > Metellina segmentata. The sequence goes on along the minus strand of OX375878.1, from coordinate 31,944,288 downwards.
TCGGGCCAAGGGTGGAAGATTTCGGAAACGGCTCATTTTGTGAACTGTTCGCGTGCCACCGTGGTAAAAGTATACCGTGCATGGCAAAATGGCACTATCCAAAGTCAGCTGCGTGGCACATGTGGTGCACAACGGGCTATAGATGACAGAGGCGAACGAAGGCTACGGAGATGCGTTCGGCCGAATAGACGTGCAACTGTTGAGCAACTGACCGCCTAGATGAACCAAAGGGCTACCAAGAGTGTATCCTCAACAACAGTTCAGCGAACGTTGCTGCGCATGGGCCTCCGCAGCAGACACCTGGTTAATGCACCTATGCTGACTGCTGTTCATCGGCGACAAATGCTGGAATTTGCACGCCAGTACCGCAATTGGACGTCCACAGAGTGGCGATAGATGGCTTTTTCCGATGAATCACGTTTTATGCTCCATCGGACCGATGGCCGTTGTCGTATACGGCGTGAAACGTCTGAAAGCAAACATCCTGCAACAATTACCAGAAGGTTCCAGGCTGGAGGAGGGAGCATTATGGTTTGGGGAATTTTTTCTTGGCATTCACTGGGTGTACTCATCATCAGAAACCTAATTGACTCTCTTCCTGCACATCTCGCAACGGTCCGCTTTGCCGAAGGTGGTTATTCTGGCTTTTGACAGGTGGTCACATTAATGTGACTGGACTGTGTATTTTCTTGGTGATATACTGTATCAGTTACCATTATAGATATCAAAAACGGACATTTGTATTTAAGTAATTTAATTTTAAGGATATTATACCAAACTGTTGTAATAAATCATACTAATTATTGTCTCTATCAAGTAAGAAAAGAAGAACAAAAATTGAATTAAAATAATTAAATTTACTTGCTGTCAAAGCTTAAAGTTATGAAATGTATCTGTTACCACCTTTTGAGAACTACCCGTATTCATATTTGTTATTACAGGAAGCAAATAACACATAATCTGAAATTAAAGAAGAAACAGTTCTTAATATAATTTTTAGAAAACTAATGAAATTTTAATTTACGAAATCAATACTGAAACTCTGGAAATATAGTAAATTAAACATTTTATTTGCTTATAATTGTTTTTTTTACGTTCACAAAAACATTAAATTTTATTAAAATATTATTAAAACGGCTTCACACAAGGTGAAATATAAAAATAATTTTTGAAAATATCGCTATCCTTCAACACTTAAAATGTTTAAAAGTATGATTTTGATTTACGAATGTTTGTTAAAAACACGCATTTTTGTATTTTTGGCATGTCAAGCAAGATATAAAAAGTATTCGAGTGGCATTTCGTAGCTGCTATCCTCGTACGTAACAAGTTTAGAATTTGTTAATTATATTTAAACGCAAGCCTCCTACACAACTTAGTAATTTTACAAATGTCAAATAATCTCTTATTTCATTTCTCCAAAAAATGTTTAAAATGTGACATCATTACTTTACGTTCATATGACAAGCAGTTACAAATATTTCTTGTACTGAAAATCGCTTTTTGTTGACTATATTTTTCATGCATATATTTATTAAGAGTACAGTAAAATGTATCTTTACCCTCTCTTGTGGTGGAGATTTTAGTTCATGGTTGCAAATAACTTAAAATGTAGAGAAATGCCAGTAAAATTTATCATAAAAAGAAATGTCCCATATAGATTTTACCGAAACGTATTAATAAATGTGGTCCATATAACTATAAGTACATATATAAGACTAAAAATATTGTAACTGCATATTAAATTTATTATGGAATTTATTTTTTATTTCCAATGGGATTGTGTGCAACACATTTTAATAAAAATGTATAAATAAATGTATTGTAATTCAAAGTGCTGGAAGTAATTTCTTTATTATTTAAAAAAGATTCATCCACTGTATCTATTTATGTCCAGCTTCCAAAACGATTTCAACGAGTTTGTTATCAATATTTGATTTGCGTGTATATTGTCAATACTGTTTCCGGTTAAAAAATAGTATACTTAGTTTCTCGGGTATGAATGTTCTAATTTCAGACAATTAGCCTCTAACTAAACGTAATCGTATACTCTTTAGTACCAAAGTGTGTTTTTAGATAGTAGTACAATTTTATGTTTTACATTTTCTTAAACGATTCTGTACTTGAACGACCTAATATTTTATTTCAAATTAAGGATAACATACTTTTCTAAATTGTGCTCTTTCCCTTTATTTATCACAAATTAAATTCTTAATTATTTACTAGATAATTCATTTTTTGACCCGTTTAGGTGTTAAACGTATTTTGTAGTTCTTTTATGTGGAATGTGTTTAACAGAATATTTTATTTAAGAGTAATTATTACCGAAATATATTACTTATTAAATTCATTCAAAAATTATTTTTGTCCCACAAACTTTTTTATCGTTTAACACTCTTTGCATGTGATAAAATCGTGGTGTTTTTATTCTATTTATTCCACTTGAACTTCAAGCGTAATATTAAGTACATCAAAGCACAAGTACGCATTAGAACTTCTTAAGCGCATGAAATTATTTTGTTGATTCAAAGGAATATTTTTAATTTGTCTTTTAACGCGTCGTAACTTATGTTAGACTTTTGTTTAATTGATGTTTATTACCATAGTATAATTAAATAATAGATGATAAATACACACATACATTATTTACATGCATTTTGTCTCTTTACTTCTAGGTAAAAAACGCAATATCAATTGACACAAAATATTAAAATATCGCTCTATTTGCAGAAACCTATAAAGTCATGATATTGAAATTAGATGTTTTAATAAATAGAGAGGTGTTTTAAAATCGTATGTCAGTTGATAGTGTATTTTTAACCTCGAAGTAAAGCTACAAAACTATTGCTAGAGAAACGGAGATTTGATATTTCACTCTTTGTAACATAAACTACATAATATAAGAAATGTTTCAAAAGTAATTTATTAAGTGGGAAGAATACTAATGAATTATCCATTTGCTTTTCTGTACAATTTTCCCATCTATATTTCCTTATTCTTAGTTAAGAGTTTAGCATTTCTTAGTGTTTAAAATGTTTGTGCATTTCCAACACCACATTGAACTATTTATTAAGCATGGTGCATCAATGAAAAGACATCAACGCAAACTTCCTAATTGAATCATATACAATCCAATGTATTTCAGTAATTAATATAACAATTCATCCTTTGACTTACTAAGATCATAAATACTAAGAATTTCCATCCTACTGCCTTCTCAGTATTAGCATTAACAAATTAAAACAGAGAAATCAATACGCTTAATTACAAAACATCAGCTTTCTGTGTTGTAAGCTTTTTAAAATTGCTTCCTGTAACACGCATTATTCAGCAGTTACAAACAAGCTTTTCAAGAAAATTGAATACATTAATGTATAGATAGTATCTTATTATTAATTCTATAGTACATATGAGAGAAATGACGAATGTAGTTGTCAAAACAATGTATGAAAGGAGTAATTTTCTTATCACAGTATTTATAAATTAGGACAATTGATTCGCTTCACAGAATATTGTTTTCAGATGATTCTGTTATTTAGGCTGCAATAATTTAGAGTTGCATTGAAGAAAGCTCATTTATATTCAAAATCATAAATAAAATTTCTAATTTTATTTTAAAAGTATTATTTTACAGTATTATACTATAAAACGGAGGAGTACGAATCTTAAGAAAATAATATTACTATTTGAATACAAATAACTCCTTAGTATTGCTTTGGATGTTGTAAATTATGAAATTTGATAAATTTTTATAAAAGTAAGAACATTTTATAGGACATATATTAGAATACCAAGAGATATATTTCCATTGTAAACACAGCAACGCAAGAATTTTATTTCTTGCTATGAATTACATACAGAAAAAATATATTTAAAAACAAAACCTCTCGCAGGCACCTCAAATATTTGTATTCTGTCAGAGAAATGTATATACAATGTTCAGGTATTTTTGTGTATAGCATCATACTTGTACAAATATATGCAGAGAAGGAAATAAATAATTAACATAAAAAATAACTTTTAAGAGGAAGCACATTTTTAATTAAACAATAATTTAAAACTTTCTTCTATGTCTCTCTTTCTTCTAAATAGAAATTTGAATTTCAGAGCTGTGCCTTTTCGACCTCTAACAGATAGTTCAACTCAAACATTCGGATTCAACATCCAACAGGGGCTTAGTTTAGTAAGTGTTCCTACATAGACTCAAGTCGGGGCAACGCCAGGTTAAACGAACCAGGAATCTATCTATAAAATGGCAACTTAGTTTGTAAAAATGAGAGTATTTTTGTTTTCAACAAGAAATTATGTGGTATGATTCCTGCAGATTCGCGATCCTCATCACTGTATATGTTATAGATTAAATCCTTTCAGTTGTTACCTATTTTCTTTCGCGTATTTTTTCTGCGGAATCTAACTGTATAGATATTCAGAATACCCTTATAAAAAGATTTCTTGCTTCATATAATCTAATTTTTTTTGTCATTACATTGAAACTGCTTATAGCCCTAAAGAAATATTAATTTTGACTTACACCACAATCTTTTGATTCCATATCAGGATTCAAAAATTTGATTTCCTAATCTTTATTTCCCAACAGCGAATTAATTCTTCGAAAGCCAAAGGTCAAAGAAGCAGAGAACCCAAAAGACCGGAAACAGACAATTAAAAAAAGCCAGAACTGTCTAACAGAATAAAAGTCTCAAAATTGTTTTCTCACTTATACACTAACTATAGTGATGTATTGCCATTGATGCTTTTGAGATCACGTGCTATCTGCAAAAATGTGACAAATGATGAAAATAGAACCAATTATAAAAGCACAACACCAGGTTCATGCTTCCTATTAGTGGTTAATTTTTATTTTAGTATTTCATTCGTATTAATTTTTGTAAGTAATCACACTGAGGAATCCAGTTATAAGTTACTTTAATTCCAAACGAGCCTTTTAAAATTTCTCAATTATATAAGACACATCTACTAATTGATACTAACACAAAATGCTGAGCCTAGTATAGTGAGACACTGGACAGGTTTCATTGAATGTTCTTCATTGAGTGTGGTAGAAATGAATAGGTCATGCCACCGATCCAGAATGCTATATCAACTTACCTATACCTACGCGCATCTATCATTCTGCTCATATGCACATCTATAATTATATCAAATTCAAAAATTTTAGATGCTGCAACACTTTCGATTTGCTTAGACTGAGTTTCCAGAGTGGTTTTCAGAAAGCAATTGTTTTTACGAAAAAGCAAAGCATCGTAAGAAACGTCCAAGACTTTATATCTCTAAGGAAAATAAAACTTCATTATTTATAATCAAAGAGAACAGATTCAGCAGATCTTTCTTAGCAATAGTGACAATCTGAAGGTGTTGTTGCAAACCCGAATACAGTTAGCGTTGCTTACACGAAACTGAATTCAAAGTCCTAAAACCGAGAAAAACCATTAATAACTGCAACAATGAATTTTAAACATTTGGAATGGACAAACAACACAAATAATTTACAGTTGATGAATGGCAAAAAGTTTTGTTTTCGAATGAAAATCCTTTCAGCATATAGTGATGCTCCATTTCTTTTCCACGGAACTTCTGTTGAGGCAATGGTTCCATAATGTTTTCAGAGAACAGCTAAAGCTTTTTGCTATTATTTTTTTTTTTTTGGGTGCTTTTAATTTTGATGATGTTTTTAGATCTCATTAAGAACAAAGATAACTTAACGAAGCACTAAAAACCCCAACTAACCTTAAGGAGAAAACCAAACTCCAAGCGTGAGTAAAAAATAAATTTTTGACGCTTGTGTTAATTTCTCAACGATAATTACATCATTCTTTGAATTTAGAACAGTTATGTTCTGTATATACTAGTATAACTGATCATGAATAAAAATTAATATAGTTATCCAAAGCGGATAAATTGCATCTTTCGATAACTGTGGAAGTTGATAAGTATTCAATTATGTTAGCTAAATTGTAATATAAGAATGTATACACATATAGTACAATGCTAAGCAAAGAATACATTGGCATTTGCATCAACCCAGTTTTGTGCAAAAATAATTTTATGTCATATACCCATACAAATAAATTTGAATATAATTTTTAACACAAAGAACCATGCATAAATTGTTTCAAAAATATTTTGAAGGCTATTTTGGATTGGAAAAAAAGCGGAGATGGGTAAATACAATTACACTCAAATACCAAAAAAGTTTCACCTAGAATGAACTGTCATAAGAATGCAATGAAATTTACAAGGTTGGTAAAGTGCTTAGGAATGAGTAAAGGATTAAAATTTGAGACTTAAATATGTAAACTTTATTGAGAAAAATTCAAAATAGTGGTATCATTCAGTACGTTGTATGACCGACATTATTCTTAATGCAGCATGCCAAGTGCATTGGTAGTGAGTCAAACAGGCTGTTTATAAAGTCCTGGGACAGTCCATCCTATGCCGCTGATCCCTGTCACGTAGTTCTAGCAGATTGCGCGATACGGGTGGAGTGATGATATGTCTTCCAATGACATTCCATACATTGTCGATCAGGGACAGATTTGGTGGGTAATCCGCCTATGGCAAGTCTTTGTGCAGTAAACAAGCTCTAGAGGCGGCAACAATATGGAGTTGAAAAAGCGCATGAATCTGGGATTTCAGGAATCGGAGCGTAACTGGCTGTAAAATTTATTGTACATAACGCTGGCCTCTCAAAAAGGTCGTTACGAATAGCATATGTGATTTGGAACTATACACAATTGCACCCCACACCATGACACCGGGTCTTCTGGACGGGTCACGCTGCACAAAAAAAAACGTGAATCTTGGCGCTTACCACGTTGTTTCTACACACGGATTCGATTGTTACCGCCACCCAGACAGAAGTGGGATTCGTCAGTAAAGATCACAGGATGCCATTCGACGCCCCATGTCTTTCCGTCACGACATCATTAGAGTTTTTGACGGTGTATAATGCTTTTGAAGGCAGTCGTCGTAACGATTTACGTGAGTATAGTCCCGCGTCGTGATGGTGCGACCACTTATTGGATGATCCAGAGAGATTCCCATCTTGAAAATTTTTATGTCTGCAACCGTGGATGTTGGAGCAGTCCGTGTATAACTTACAACACGTCAATCTTCTCTCGGTCCTGTTTCTCAAGACCTTCCTGAGCCTGGTTGATGCTGGCATGTGCCTTGTTGTATCCACTACTACCAACAGCGTGCAACAGTAACATCATTACAACCAATATGTTGTGTAATCCGTCGATTAGTTCCACCTTATCGGAGGTCAATTGCTCGACCACTGTCAAACTCTCTAAGAAGATTAAATTGTTTGCGAATTTTTTTCAGAGGCATCACTTAATAAGAAACGATGTAACCAACACAACATAATGATTCAAAATTAATTTGCTGCGCTACTGGATATTATTTTATGCCGTGGTATGCAGCGTGTTCGAGAGCTGCCCTGTGAGTGGCGCATGCTCAAATAATTCTCAAATTTGATGATTTGCATCTGCAATGCAGATATACCACTCCTCCGAATTTCAGTCATACCGGTCTACTCTTTCCAGGGGAAATTTATTTTTGTCTTAGAGTGTATTTTAAATATATTGTTTATAACTCTGTCTTTTTGTATCGAAATAACTGCAGCGCATTTTTTTAAATTTGAGTTTTAATTTCATGCGCGCCATAAGATGAAAAAGATTGAAAATCGCTGAATCATGGTTTCAAATGTAAGATAAAAAATTTCTGCAATTTTTTCAGAAGCCTCACGTAAGAGCAATCATAAATTCTGTATATGCAATATCGCAAATTTAGGCTCCATGAAAAATATATCACCTAAGTCAACTTTAAAACCGAAAACTGACTTAGAAGCAGAATGCGAAGTCAATATTTAATTCCTTGTTTTCCAGTTTCTAAGATATATTTTCCAAATTATGTATTTGGAATTTAATTTCATAAAAATATATCTTAGTTTTCATTCGTTTTATATAATTCATTTAGGTAAAATATATATATAGATTACGAAATGTTAGTTTTTAGCTTTAGAATAAACTTCTTTATCTCTCTCTTCAATTTAGAAAAAATATTCCAAATAATTTAAATTCGCGTGTCGGGGTGAACTTGGGCATAAAAGGGCATTATTAGAATTAAATAGGACACATATATGAATACTTGATTAAAAAGTAAGTAAAATTTTAATGAGAAAGAAAATTTGACCGCTTTGGTAAAATGATTTTAATTTGTGTTTGTTTCATAACTATTTCCTCCTAGAACATCCCCAGTGATTACGCTTAAAATTTCCTTAATTTTTATAAAACAACGATAAATAGTTGTATTTTAATTTAAAATTATATAACAAAGTTCGGATTCAAATTTTCTTAACATGCACATAGGAACTTAATTTATAAATGTTTCCTTAGTATCTTAGTAAACTTTTATATTATATTAAAAACGTATCCATATCGTTGACTCCGCTGAAACATAATGATTGACAATTTTCTTTGGAGGCATTTGATGCTTATTTTCATAATGCTGATAAAAACATTGTCCAATTATAAACTCTAGAAAAGTATATTTTTCCCAAGCGATTATTTTTTTTTTATTTTACGACTCAAATACTAGAAGTCAGTCAATAGTAGTAAAATAACTATTTTTGTCAGTTAACGAGTTGGGTTTCTTTTGCCATTAAATTCCTAAAATTGATTTTTTTTTCTTCACTAATATAAAGGTGGTACAGGTACTGTGTTTTATTAGTCTTTACTTACGTCTTACTTAGATTATTAGATGCAGCTTGATTAAGGTGTTTTCGTAAAATAAAGAAAAATGGTTTTTCTTTAATTCTTCCACTACATTTAGTTCTGTGTTAATTAATCCTTTTTCTTCCACCCACCAGAAAATAGCTGCACCTTAAAAAATACTGGCACGAGGCCTAAAAAACTCTCAAGGCGCATCATGAAATAGCGACTACCCGAAGAAATGCAAGAATGAAGATTAATAGTCGCTGATTGAGAAAATATGTTGGAGAGATAGATAAAGAAATATATCATAAAAAAGCAATCTATTAAAGCGGAAAATTCCTTGAGTAAATGAAAAAAATTATGCAAAAAGAAAACTGCTGATCATGTAATCAGTTTGTTGTGGATGTACGCAATTAATCACCTTAATTTTAGTCTGGAAAATATCCATCTTATTATTGGAGTTAAATACAAAACCACTTATTTATAAATGCCACTAAAAGTGCTTTATGGAGGTCGGTGAAAAAATTAATAGGGAGACAAAAGAAAATAAATATTTCTAACGTACTCATTTATTGCGGAAATTCACTGTGATCAATAATTATTTTGGATTCAGTCCGTATCGTGCGATAAGAAATGCATTGGAAGTTTTAAAGGAACATACATCTCATTGAAATATTCATCTTATTATCGGACTTCAAATATACACAGCCGTTTTGTATAAATACAATTTAAAGCATATTATGTAGATCGGTGAAAAAAGTATTAATGAAACAAAAGCAAACATTTGTTTCTAGTACTTTCCTTTATTGCGGATAATAATAACAAGTTAACTCTAATTATTATTTCTGATTCAGCTCATTCAATGGGAGATAAATTATTTGAAAGTTCAAATGTAACACTCATCTTGTTGAAAAATCTATCTTATTATTGGAGTTAAATACACAACCACTTATGAATAGGTGCCTTTGAGAGCCACTTCTTTAGTTCTGTGAACACATTACTAGAAAAACAAAAGACCACAGATGATTATTCTAATGTTTTCTTTTATTGTGGACTATAACGAACTCATGTCAATTAATAATAATTTCTGATTCAGCTCCTTTAATGAGAGGATAAATGTATTGGAAGTTTCAATGGGATATATGCTTTTATTATGCAATTCATTTTATTAATGGAGTTAAATATACAAAACCACTTATGCAAAAGAACCAGTAAACGTATTTTATGGACTTCGATAAAAGATAATATAGAAACAAAAGAAAGCAGATGTTTCAAGCATTTAGATGCATTTTTGTCTCAAAAAAATGTATTGCGATTAAGCATTCTTTCTAATTTAGTTAGTTCCATGTAAAGGTAGGTATTTGGCCGCGGTAGCTCAGTCAGTAGAGCGTTGGGTGTGCATCGGAAGGGTTGTGAGTTCTGTCCTCAGCGGAGCCTGCAATTCTGATGGTTGCGAGATCGGCGATTGGACCTGGCTAAAGACCGTCGTGTTCGCTAATGGTGGCTAGGGCACGTTAAATAGGTCGTGGTCACAAAGTCCCACATGTTCCCATACCAAATCAATACCTTTGGGGGTACCTGATCAGGGCGTTATCGGCCTATGATTGGGATCTAAATTACGATATGTGTGAATAAAAGTATGTGTGAAAGGGACCTTCCTGTAAAACGGATGTGCCATGCATGAAGAATCCAACCCTACGGGAGCAACAACAGAGGTAGGAGTTTTAATTAACGTGATACTAGAACAATAAAACGGGCTATTGACGACTGTCCGGGATGCGATTTTCCAAACCCTCACAGATACTGCACCGCCAGGTGACAGGCCGGTCGCTGTGAGAAGCGTTAAGGAATTGTGGGAACGTTGATCCAACTTCTTGGCGACTAATCGCTCCGTCGTCGCGCTTTTAGCAAGAAGTTTCAATGGATAACAGGGCGATTTGTTTTTTTTTTTAAACGGATTTTATCGTTTTAAACCGGGTTTGTTTTTTAGAAACTTAGTTTAACAAAGCAATGAACATTAAATAAAAAGTAGTAATTATCTGCAATATCTGCTCAAATTGATTAGTCCAATGGATTATCTTAATTAATTAATCATTATTTGTGATTAATTAATTATATGATTAGTTCTTATTAACTAATTAATATTATGAGGTGATTGTTTTTAGAATTTCTTTAATAAGTCAATGGGATCTTTAAATAAGCAGTAACTTTAAATGCTAATATATTTAAATTGGGATTTATCTTTTGAAATTATAAAAAATCTATAAAATCTCTTATCTATAAAAAAAACAGGTTTTCATCAGTTTATAAAAAAACATCTGGTTTTAGTTTAATAATTTTATTCTCATTTAGTTTAAATAAGAATCCTTGTTTTAATAACTGTAATAAAAAAAACTGTTTTTTAATTAGTTAATTAAAAATCTAAGTCATCTTTTATCAGTAAAAAATTGCAAACTTTTGTGTATATTTAGTTATAGTTCGAATACTGTTTCATTTTAAAGGAAACAAACTATCTTGCAACAGATAAAAAGTTTTAACTTCAGCGTCATTTTCATTTGCCAAGGAACTTCGAAGAATAATGATATTTTCCATATGTAAAACTACGTTGAAATCTTTTGGAATTTCTTTTAATATTAATTATATTTCTTTTAATATTAATTCATTATGCGCTCCACGCGTGTAACACAATCAAGATAACACTAACAACATGAAGAATGTGCGGCGAGATTTCTTCAGCGCCAAGTCGTCCTAGTGCAACCCGATAACCGGTCAATTTAATTGGTTCAGCAACAAATCGTCATCCAGCGCGACCGGCCTGTCACCTGTCTTTGCAGTATCTGTGAGGGTTTGGAAAATCGCGTCCGGGATGAATTCCAAAGGGAGAGATTTCATGTAAAAAGAAATGCATTTAAAATCTATTCACTGTCACATAAAAAAAACTGAAAATCTTGAATTTCACGGAATATTTTGATTTGTGCGTGGAAAGGTGTTGTAGGGTTTAATAAAATTATGTCTTTAATTATTCAATCTTAAAAAATCTAGGTAATTTTCAAAGATGGTTGATTTGTTTTCATACAATTTTTAAAGATTAAGGGAGGAATTGTAAATGCGATAAAAAATTTATATTGACGTTGAACAATAAACTATCACAAATATATTCGGAATTATTAGTTTTAACTTCCTATTGGTGACGTGATAAAATTATATTCGTAAAACAGATTAAGTGACATTACTTACAGAACACGTACGAAGAAGCGCGTTCTACCACAGATAAAGATTGCTACCATTGATATTTAACTTGCCAAACTACAGATATTTACTATAAAATAAAATTCAGGTATTTCTTCTAACTTAATTTTTCCTTTAGTTAAATTTATATTTTGAAGACAACTATACCTCTTTTCTTAGAAATCTTAAATTTGAAAAAAAAATGAATTGCCTTGGGTGAAAATCTTTTTCGTAAATTATCGATAATCGAATGCATGAATTTTTCTATCATTATAAGAAAAAACAAATTTGTTTACCCTTTGTTCTACGTGCTATTTTATGAATTAATTTTAAGTGCGACAATTCAGTAAACTATGATAGTTCAGTGCAGAGATTTTATCTCTAGTTAAATCGAAATAATTCGATTTTATGATAAAAAACTAAAATATAATGCATATATATAGAAGAAAAACTTTTGGCTGCTAGATCTATGTTATATTTTATATATAAACAATGGTTTAATTTAACAAAGATAATCCGCATAAATTTACGTCAAAGATTTTTAATAAAAGAAATCCTTAAATAACAGCTTTACAGAAGCTCGTAGGAAAAAAATAGATATTGCGACTAAAAAGATATGCCTGTTTTTACTATGGAGCAGATGTTACCGCTAAAGACATTTTCTGATAAGATGCATGGATGATCAAAATATAATTTAGAGAACTAATTTATTAAAGATTAATTATTTTTCTCTTTAGAAGTATTACACTGCTGTAAAACACACAATTCGGAGCCATTAATGAGCCATTCAATATGTTAAATTTCAATTGTACCGCTGTCAGAATAATGATACGATTGAACAATAAAACTAAACAACAAAGAATATTAAAAAGTAAATTGGAAGTCTATGTTGAATTAATATCAATAGTAAAAAGTATATATATATATATATATATATATATATATATATATATATATATAATATACAAAATAATATGAACACTTGTGAAAAAAAGGTACTCGAAAGAAACCTCTCGTATACTCCTGCACTCTAGCGGTGAAGAGTGCCACCTAGCGGATGAGAAAGTACACACATCAGTCTGCTGCTAGCAGTGATAGAAGTCGGATGTAAAATATATTTCTGTGTTAAAATTGCGTTATGGCTGACCTTTCTAATTTCGAAAGAGGCGTTATTGTTGGGGCTCGTTTTGCTGGAGCCTCAGTAACGATAACGTCCACCCTTATAGGTGTTGGGAGAAATACAGTGTCCACTGTAATGTCAGCATATTTGAAACAGGGAAAAACATCATCTAAAAAGCACAACGGTGGTCGAAAACCGAAACTGAATGACAGAGACTGAAGGGTTTTGAAGCAGATTGTGGCAAAAATACACAAGACAACAGATACAAGACGACATCCCAGATAACATCTGAGATGAACACACATCTACTGGAAGCAGTTTCATCAAAACTATCCGCCGTGAACTGCATTTGGCAAATATTCATGGCAGAGCGGTTATTTCAAAACCATTCATTACACCATGGAATGTCTTGAAGCGACGAATATGGTGCCGCGAATATAAAAATTGGACACAACAACCATGGGAGTATGTAATATGGTCAGACGAATCGTCGTTCACATTATTCCCGACAAATGGACATGTTTACGATTGGAGAACGCCACCAGCAGCCTATCAAGTTGACTGTCTTCGGCCTACGGTTAAGCATGGCGGCGGTACGGTTAAGCATGGCGGCTTCAGTGATGATCCGGGATGCGATATCACATCGTGGTCTTGGCCCACTTGTTGTTCTGAATGGCCGTGTTGCAGGAGAGGATTATGTCAGTCTTCTGGCCGATGATCTTCACCCAATGGTACAAACTGTGTTTCCTGATGAACGACCAGTCTTCCAAGATTATAATACCCCTATTCACACCTGTGGAATTGCCCGATACTGGTTTTATGAACACAACGATGTAATAGATTACCTCATCTGGCCCCCTCACTCTCCTGATCTCACTATAATTGAAACTTTGTGAGGTATTTTGGAAAACAAGCTGAGCAGTCGATTCCCTCTTCCAAGGATACTTTCTGAATTAGGGACTTTTTTGTAAATTGAGTGGGAACTTATCCTTCCGAATGTTGTATGTGACTTGTATTTGTCAACTCTACGTCGGATGCAAGCTGTAATTCATGCAAAAGGAGGACCAACGGCCTATTAATAAAAAAAAATTTCTTTTCACAATTGTTCACATTATTTTGTGCAACAACTATATATATACAGGGTGATTTTTTTTAAAGCTGACACTATTCAGAGTCACTTGTAGCTCGATCTAACAACCGAAATGGCACCAAATTTGGTATGGAGTCTAATAATGACATGGGAAGTAGGATTCCGTGAGAAAAAAAATAGTTCCAAAAATCAACGATAGGGGTATTTACGACGCTGTTGTAGCTTACCAAACCGAGAATTAGCATAAAACACTGGTATCAAAGCAAAATGCAAATTTATTCTTCCGTATGTGACAACAGCGCGAATAATTTGGGCTATAAATACATGCAAACAGCGCTAAAAAATATTCTCAGGTGAAGTGAATATACTCAGTGAATTACCAGCTCAAGTGAATATGCGACTCACATTACCAGAACATGCTTCACCTGTGAAGGTATTTTATCTTAATGAGTGCAATCCATCCACAGCTCTTCGTGAGTTTAGAACCCGACAGAAGCTACGTAAGAGGCCTTTATCGCTTAATGCTTTTAAGGGAATGAATAAGAAGTTTGAGGACATAGGGTCACTGACAATTCGTGTAAGCAGGGGTCTTAAACCTGTGTCAAAAGATGTGATAACAGATGTTGCAACTGCAATCGTCGACAGATCACAGGGAACCATTGCTAGTAGAAGCAGCTACCGGGGTGTAGTGCGACAATTGAACATGAATTTTTCCACAGTATGCGAGGTCTTTCAGCGAGTTCTCCCCTACTATGTGGAAAAGGGAATGTGGTGAATAAAGCTTAACATTTGCCTGTAATTTTGTATGTGTTATTATTTTTCTTTTTCTGTTATACTTTTTACACTGGACAGCGCCATAAATACCCCTATTGCCGATTTTTGGAACTAAATTTTTTTTCTCAAGGAATCCCACTTCCCATGTTATTTTTAGTCTCCATACCGAGTTTGGTGCCATTTTGGTTATTAGATCGAGCTATAGGTGGCTCTGAATAGTGTAAGTTTAAAAAAATCCCTCTGTATATATATATATATATATATATATATATATATATATATATATATATATATAATAACAACATAAAATATACAAAATAACATAACACACACAAAATAACAAAAAATAACCAAACAGCCGGGGTGCATTAACCAGAAACCGAAACTCGAAACTACCCATGCAAGCGCGCTGAAGCTGCAGACATAGCATGGTAAGCTAAACTCTCATTTGTGTTACCTCAATTATTCTCCTTTAACCCATAGCATAAATAATAATTGAATAACCACATCTATCGTTTTGAAAAAAATAATTGTTAAGATTGCGAAATTTGAAGCAAATGGCGTTCAGGCAGAACAGCAGGTTGTAGGTTGTATATATACCTATTAACACTTCGGAAGTTTAAGGAAATAACCACATTTAACCTTAATGCTGCGGCGCTTAGATTTTTTCAACCGTCTAACATAACGGCTTTTCTACTGATTCTCCGAGAGCCCATACCTAATTACCTAACTTCAGCGATAGTGCCTTTTACGACTGACGCTTTCCTTTAATAGTATTGTTTGGCGTGAGAAGAGATATCACCTGACGACTTCCTGCTTTCCCCAAAGCGTTCACACCTCACGGTCGGCAGGGTAGGGGGCCAACGAACAAAAAAAGGGATCCTGTAGAAGGTCAGTCGCTGATAGCTCGAAAATGGTGATCAATGGAAGCGGTCATTTAAAGGGAGGATCACATTCTCCGCTACCGTGCGTCTGGTGTAAGCGATATTTAAATGGAAATAAAAGTCAATCTGCCGCATCGTAAAAGTTAAGCCGCATTTACTCATGGATCGTAGAAACGGGTGAATAGAAACAGTTGTGAATTTTATATAAATTTTAAGCCTTTTTCTTATACCCTAAAATTTCAAATTAATGCTTTTGAATTCTAATGGTAGTCTCTACCCAAAAAGCGGTTATGGTAACAAAATTTTAATTTTTGACTGTTATAGCAAAATAATTTAAGCACTACTTCCATTAAGTCCATACGAACAGAAGCAGTAACATTTTTATTCATTCTGTTTCGATTCTAATCTCTCGCTAGGTGATCATAAACAGTTATTGTCTTTTAAAAAACCTTTTTAAATTTTCCAAAAAAAAACCATTTAAACATCATCAGTAAAATTTTTGTTAAAAAAATATATTAGCGACAACAAAATTGTTTTTATTTCAACTTTACAAAAAATTACATTAATAAGTATGACCTACCATTTAAAATGACAAACCATCATTCATAAATAAAATAAAAAATGCAAACAGTCTTAGAAAAAATAATTGTTAGCTTTGCAAAATCCCTGGAAACGTTTTAAGGCACGTTTGCGCAGATTCTAGATACAGAAACCAAAATTCAAGAAGTTTGCAATTTTTTTAAATTATAAAACAAGAAAAAATAAGAGGAGGTATAAACCAAATATAAAGATGGTAACAGTAAACATACCTAATGACAAGTCATGATTGCACAATTTCTTCGAAACAACGAAGCAAAATGAAAGAGTATAAAAAATTTCTGTATTCATGGAGAAAAAAAAATATTCGGTCTTTTACGAAGTTCTATGGATGTAGGCAGCTTCCCCAAAAGTTATACTCCAGTAATGATAAAATTGTCAGGGACTTGGGTGAAATCGTAGTTGATCCCCTCATATTCCATCTTTGTAATTTTAAGCCACAAGAACGCTTCTACACTCTAAGATGAAAAAAAAAGTTGCTCTTGGAAGGAGTAGAAAAGTGTAAATGAAATTTGGAGGTGTGGTACATCTGCGTTGGAGATGCAAATGATCAAATTTTCAAAACCGTTTGAGCATGCGCCACGCGCAGGGCAATACACTGAAGAATGATAAAAAATCGTGAAAAACTTCATCAAAATCATACTTTAGGGAGACAAAAATAGAAAAATACAATATACGACTAGGTATTTTAATCCGGCACGATTTTCCGGCCGGATTTAGTACTTTATTAATAAGTTAATCTAATCATTATGTATTTTTCCAAAATCGATTGAGTTAAAGTAGGTAAAAAGAATATTGTTCCAAATTGACAAACAAGACGTTTATTTGAGCATTAGAAAATCTATTTTATTAATAATTATCCATAGGTAAGGAATCAATCACCAGCAATAAATTATAGAAAGTATTAAACGATTGATGATCAACAGTCTTACTAGCTTCCACACGAAAAAACATCAGTTTGTTTCATACTTAGTACTTTTCTATTTATCTCAAATTAAGTAGTCTATTTCTAATGTCATATAGCAAAGGACATATAAATTGTACCTAACCTTGTCTCATACTAACATATAATATAATCTTTGGCAGTTTTGGTCAACATAACAAAAAAAGGGATCTCTTAATTCTTCTTAATTCCTTAAATCGAAGTTATATAGTAATGAAAATCACTTTTGAGTTTAAAAGAACGATCTAAGGAAACAAATCGTGTTAATTGTGTCGTCCCCCAACCTACTTCTCAATGAACTGTAAATATGATCAGTGGTGGCCAAGAAGGCCATCTCAGCGTTGGTTTAACCGTCATTAAGTAGTCGTACATGAGAGACAAATATTTTCCTTTCACTCCCTCTACATCATATGAAGTCATTCCTTTCTGCCGTAATTTCTCAAAATATGTTTATTTTCTTAAGTTTGTCTTTATGCAGAAGGCTTCATTTTCTTACTGAATTTTAATTTCTAATTCCTCTCTTAATGTCAAATTAGTTAGCAATGAAAGTTAGTTGGAATTTAAAATTTCTACTGGTGCAGGTTCCACATTTTCGTTGTCATCTGTAATGACTTGGTTTAACATTTTTTCCGTTTCCGGTAGCATAAAACTCTTTTTTGGCATAAGATTTGTAGTGTCAGCTTGTCTCATGTTTTGATCATATTTTTTTGGATTTCTTAAATGGAGTAATATTCATGCTATTATCGTGGAACCACGTTCTTTTACCCTTACACGCAGTGCCTCAGATAATTCATTGCTTTAGACAGTCTTGTTTTTCCAGCTTTTATAAAATGAATTTTAAAGTTGTTTCAGCAGTAAGAAAGGTCGCATCTCTTTTGTATAATGCATCTACTGCCAATTTAAATGTGTTGTCAATTAATAGTGCCAATTTAATAGTGTTCTATTTCTAAATGTACTTTTAAACGTTTTTACGTTTCCTTCCTTTCAGTAAATTTCCTTCCGTCGCACAAAAATATTATAAATCATTTAATTTATTATTTTTGCTAAAATTCTCCAAATGGATGATTGAAAAAAATATAATCGATTAATTCACAATCGATTGTTTAATGAACGATTCTGTGTCTTTAAAGTTGGGTTTGAATAATCGATTATTTAATTTTAAAAAATCTGGTTCATCCGATCCGGACCGGATTCTATATATATTGCCTGATCCGGTAGGTAGCCAAACGATGCCGGATATGCCGGATTACAGGATCCACCAGATCGGATTGCAATCACTATGTACGATTAATTGTTTGAAGTCCCCACTTTCAAACAACATGAGGGACTGACGGTATCTGATCCCATTGTTACTATCCTGCTCAGACAAAATTCCCTTCTTCGATTATTACGGCGACTGGGCCTAGGTACTAGGGATGCGACATCGATAAAAAAAACATCGATGTTTTGAAACATCGATGTTCAAAATTAAAACATCGATGTTGATAATACATCGACCCCAAAACATCGATGTTTTTAAAATTCAGTGTATTTAAACTTTTTTCCCCATTTCTTAAAACTGGTTTGGCAACTAGACATCAAAACATCGATGTTCAAAAATAAACATCGATGTTGATAATACATCGCCCCCAAACCATCGATGTTTTTAAAATTCAGTGTATTTAAACTTGTTTCCCCATTTCCTGAAACTGGTTCAGCAACTAGTGATGCGACATCGGCTCCAATACATCGATTTTTTTTCTTCTAAAACATCACTGTTTAGAAAAATCGATATCGATGTCGCATCCCTACTTTCCAGACCCTTCATCCTTGGTCACTTTTGTCTAAAAGTATGTTCAATTTGCTGATTATAAAAATTATGCTACTTGGTAATTTTTTAAATTTTTTGAAACAGTATTTTTTTTATTTAAAAATAAAACATCGATAACTTGAAAACATCGACAAGTATAAACATCGATGTTACAAAAACATCGACCCTCATACATCGATGTTAAATACATCGATGTTTTTTTTTAAAACATCCATGTTTTGAAAACATCGACATCGATGTCGCATCTCTACTAGGTACGACTATAACTTAGGTACACCATTCTCCGATATTTCCTTTCACCAAAACATACATAATGACTATAGAATAATTATAGTAACGATTATATTGTTCAATAATTCCAAAACTAGTTAGAGGTCATGGAAAATAATAGAAGAAGGACTCGAAGAGGGTTAATGGTTAATAAGTATTAAATAAATAATTTTGTTATCGTTTATTGTCATTATTTTTTTTAAATTGCATTCTTTGTTAACATTAAGATTGCAGCAACTTTCAGAAAGAGAGGAGCTTTCGAAAAAGTATGCACGTAGTTCAAGAAATTCAATACCTTTGAGAAGCTGATAATTCTAAAGTCTATTTCGTAAGAGTTTTATAAAAGTTTTTGTGAGAAAGCATTTGATATAGAGTAAATAAGTAATAATAGAACTGTAATTTTTCCCTTTCCACTCTTCCCATCCTTTAGTTAAATACAAAAATCCTTCATCAAGGCAAATATATTACATTTTGTACACATTCATTTTCAGACGTGTGAGAGGCATTTTATCGCAATTTAAATGTAGATGTTGATAGTGTTTCTGCGGCAATATATATTTCCTGCCCAAATTTTGAAGGTGGTGTCATTTGGCTTGATTCTCGAAAGCGATTTCAGCACTTCACTAATAGGAATTCACAAGAATAGTTCCCGAATGAATGTATTATAGTTTATTGGTTATTGGTGGAATTAATGTATTATATTTTATAGTTTTCAATGCACTTCTCTTTACATGAAATTTTTCCCTTGGGGATTGATCCCGCACCGTCGTCAACAGCAAGTTTTGTCGCTCCAGTATGACGTTATTCACATTAGATTAAAGGGATGCAATGCCTAAAAATCACTCAAAATATCGAAATATTTTTTACTGCTTTAAATTAGAGCTACAACCTTTCTAAATAAGTGTACAAAATTTTAAACTCGTAACTGCATTAGTTAAAAAGGTATAGACATTTTTCTGATTCAAAACACAACATAAATTACTCTCTTCAAAGTAGGTGTGCTACCCTCAGAGACGAAAATTTTGGTTTTTAGTGCAAAGTGTTTTGGCAAGAATATAATGAAGATACTTGTGCTTTTATCAAGCTGCATTGGATCATGGTATAACTCCTGGTTCTCATATGATGCATATTAAAACACCAATCAACGAATCGCATTTGGCAAAAATATTGCCAATTTACCAAAGCCTTGCTTAAGCTGGACTATTACAACGTTCTGTAAGGTGTACCACACAAAACTCTAATGTAAGCCTGCACAGTGTTAGATGAAGTAAGTTCTCAAAGCAAAGTTGTGCGTCACTGCAACAAGTTACGATTTCTGTTTGTGATGCTATCACAGAATTCAACGTGAATACTCTAAAATCTGTAGAAGGTTTCAAAAAGAAAAAAATCTTTCTTTGAGTGTGCATTCTAAACATATTGCTATGTATAAAGACTATCGTAGAACATATTTAAGAAATAGAAATAAGACAGCAATTTAGTTACTAGCTCATAAAAAATTTAATCTGCACGGCTACGTAAACAAAAAAATGAGCTAAAAAAAGAGGGACATTTGGACAAATATGGCTACTTTTAAATGTACACACTGATTAAGTTCCAAATGCTGTAAAACAGCGATCACCTACATTTTAAGGTAACTCCAATATTTATCGTAAAATAGAGTTTGGATATCCAAAGCAAAATCGCACATCGTCTGTTTTATTGTTTACACTCTCATAAGTACAATGCAGATTTCAGCTTCGTTTCCCTACTTCTTTAAATGTTTGTATTTCAAATAGTTCTTTCTTTCAGCCCATTAAATCTTTCTCTTCTAATTTTTCTTCCACACATCCTAAGTACTAATCAAGGGTGATACCAATTGTACAGAAAGAGGCGAAACGACGCCTCCAATTCGAGAAGATACAAGAGTAATTGACAGCGTCACTCTCTCTCTCTGCGGAGAAATGCGGAACTACAAATCAATGCTCCTTTCATCAATAAAAAAAAAGTTTTTTGTTTGCTCCGTCCGAATAGTTTAAGTTTCGTAAACATGATGTGTTTATACAATTACAGAATCTGTACAGTTGTTGAATTATTGCATTTTTCGTCTCGTAATTGTAGTAGGAAACAATTTTATTAGATAGGAAATGGGAAATTCAAAATGTTTATTTCTTGAAGTTATTTTAATACGGAAGTTTTCATGTTGTACTTAAATGCAGCTAAAGCTATATTATGTGATGACATAATGTGTAAGGGGTAGGTAAAATTGAAAGTAAGAGAATATTAATTTTTTATAGTGCTATAATCGATTATGTAGGATAAATTAAAAAACAACTTTAATTTGTAAAATCTTAGGTTTTGTGTGACAAAACTTTAGTTATAGAAAGATGTAATTAACCTTTACGCTACGGCAGGTCGACAATTTTAGCCACTACAATTTCTCTTATACTAGCCGCATGGTATAGATATGAGTACGGTAAATGTTATCCTTCTTTTAAGTGACCGCTGCCATCGGTCACTAATTACGGGCCGTCAGAGACTGATCTTTTAGAGGATTCCTCTTATTTCGGTACCTTAACTTGTCGACCGTGAGGTGTGAACGCTGTGGGGGAAAAGCAGGATGTCGCTCTCCACACAATACAATGAAAGGAAACAGTCAGTCGTAAATGTGCCACTCAAGATCGCTCAAGTGAAGTCATTAGGTAAGAGAGAGGGTTGGACATGCAGGCGAAATAGAGGTTCCTGGAGACAATTGAAAAATTCGAAGTACCGCAGCGTAAGAGTTATATATATATATATATATATATATATATATATATATATATATATATATATATATATATATATATATATATATATATATATATATATATATATATATATATATATATATATATATATATATATATATATATATATATATATATATATATATATATATATATATAGTCGACTGCTAAGACGAGATATCACTTACAAGATCCATGCGACTTTGCTAATTACGAGTTATCTCGTATAAGATCCAATCGATTGCTAAGACGAGATATCTCCTACAAGATCCAGGCGACTTTGATAATAAAGAGATATATCGTCCAAAATATCTCATCATTAGCAGTCGACTGGTTCTAGGAGAAGATATCTCCTACAAGATCCAGTCGACATTGCTAATGACGAAATATCTCGTCCGAGATCCAGTCGATTAGTAAGACGAGATATCTTTACAAGATCCAGACGACTTTGATAATAAGGAGATATCTTTACAATATCCAGACGACTTTGATAATAAGGAGATATCTCGTCCAAGATATCTCGTCCAAGATATCTCATCATTAGCAGTCGACTGGTTCTAGGAGAAGATATCTCCTACAAGATCCAGTCGACATTGCTAATGACGAAATATCTCGTCCAAGAACCAGTCGACTTCTAAGACGAGATATCTCCTACAAGATCCAATAGACTTTGCTATTGACGATATATCTCGTCCGAGATCCAATCGATTAGTAAGACGAGATATCTTTACAAGATCCAGACGACTTTGATAATAAGGAGATATCTCGTCCAAAATATATCACCATTAGCAGTCGACTGGTTCTTGGAGAAGATATCTGCTACAATATCCAGTCGACATTGCTAATGACGAAATATCTCGTCCAAGAACCAGTCGACTTCTAAGACAATATATATCCTACAAGATCCAATAGACTTTGCTAATGACGATATATATCGTCCGAGATCCTGTCGATTAGTAAGATGAGATAGCTTTACAAGATCCAGACGACTTTGATAATAATGAGATATCTTGTCCAAGATATATCATCATTAGCAGTCGACTGTTTCTAGGAGAAGATATCTCCTACAAGATCCAGTCGACATTGCTAATGACGAAATATCTCGTCCAAGAACCAATCGACTTCTAAGACGAGATATTTCCTACAAGATCCAATGGAATTTGCTAATGACGATATATCTCGTCCGAGATGCAGTCGATTGCTAAGACGATACATATCCTACAAGATCCAGACGACTTTGATAATTATGAGATATATCGTCCAAGATCCAGATGATTTTGCTGATACCTCGTCCAAGATCCATCGATTTTGATAATGACGAAATGTCTCGTCCAAGTTCCAGTTGACTTTGCCAAAGAGATAACTCGTACAAGATCCACTCGACTTTACTAATGACGTAATGTCTCGTCCAAGAACCAGTAGACTGCTAATGACGACATATCTCCTACAAGATCCAGTTGACTTTGATTAAGACGACGATCTTGTCCAGATAAATTTTTCTTTACTCCAAGGTGAAAATAAGATCCATGTAAAAAATATTGTCTATTGGCCAGAAGTGGTGATGATTTGAAAAATTATTTGGGGGGCATCAAAAGCTGGAAACTACAGGGCAGTTTTCGACATTACGATAAACAAACAGGAGAGTTAAATATCAGTTACTTAGATTTACAGCAATAGATTTAGAAGTGAGTGGTTTCCAGAATCTAAAGGCAATGTGTATGTTATTAACAAAGAAACAGGGTATCAAATAAAATGGCAACAAACTTTATTAAACGGGAAAATATTTATTAAAAGTTAAGGGAATTTTAATTACTTTTTACGGAAGCTTTTGTGAATAAATTATACATTCAGGTGCACTGATGTTTTAGAAATAAACCGTATTTTATTTCTAAATGACTAATTTTTATTATCGGATCAAAAAAGAAATAAATACTTTGATTAAGAAAAGTTTAAAATTAATAATATTCTATTCATAATATAGAACTGGTACATCGAATTTAACCAATTTTTAAATATCGTTTCGGACTAATACTTTAAACTATTAGACAAATCCCATCCGCTTTTAGTTGAATAATGTAAAATTATGTAATAATGTGACAGTAAAATTTGATTTAAAATTAAATATCAGATTATGAAAGATAATGAAAAGAAATTTCCATGTGTAATAAATATAGTATGTCTAAGAAACACAATACAAATACAGATGACAGCATTTACAGGTAGCACTCAATATGTCTATTGTAATTTTTATAATTCAATTTCACACGACCAAAACGTCTACTATACAGGTCATAATGAAGCTTCGTAGTTATACTGTACTAATGCTAATCTTATAAAATTAGGAATTCGAGTACTCACCAAAATATACAAACTATTGTCATACTTTAAAAGTACCATTGTAAGAGAGTTTATAAAAACACAGATATCAATCCCTATAGTTTTAAAAATAAATGAATACAACATCAGCAAAGCTTTGAAATTGTAATAAAAATTTTCTGCAGAATTTCCTCAAAGTGCATTTTATTCTAAACCCGGGACATAAAACGCAATATTTTAAGTCAACGTATCACTTAACGGAAGTATTATCTTATGTGCTAAATTCGAAGAAACAGGTCAAAACAAGTTTCCAAAAAAGAAATGCACTTTAATGGCCCGTTATGTTGCTCCAGTGTGATGTTAATTAAAATAAGTACTTCCTACACAGTGGCATACAAGCATTGTGTGATGCTAACTGGTAATTATAAAATCTATTGAAATAAGTAATAATACAACTCAAGGGTAAATGAATGAATTATCAATTTAGTAACGCATGTTGCAATGCATCTCCTTAAGCAATAAATGTAATAACGTGTCAGGATTCTTTTGAAAATCATGGTACTAGCCACAAGAAAATACAATATAAAAATTAAAATTCTTTCAATAGTTGCTTAAGTTTAAATACAATGTTCTACGTAATGTTATCATATAAAGATTAATATGAAGTTGTACTTGGAAATTTTATACTCAGGATATTAAATAGTTATTTCATCAGAAACTCTTACTATGCATACATTGCAACTTCAAAGTGCTGCAAATATATTTATTTTTGGGTATAGTTGTTTATGTTAAAATGTTTATTTAATATTATAAACACCTCTGAACAGTATTGATTCATCATACTGCAATACTGGTAAAGTGGCAGACTGCTTAGCGTATAGAATTTGGAACAACTAACTACGTCTAAGTTTGAATCCCTATGTAGGAATAAATGTTTTCATCATCTAAAGGTTAATATAAGTTTGTTCTTGACAACTTTGTACATTCAGGATATGTAAAACTTGTCTAGGTTAAAACTTTAATGTAATATGTATGCTGCTTAACAATTCTCGGTTTAAGTTATATTAACAGAAATATAACCATAGAGGGACAAATTAAACTATACCTACGACAAATTCTCTCTGACAGCATTCATTAATTTATTCACATCCATAATTCAAGTTATCCTACTTGTATACAGGGTGGTCCCGAATTCATGGTACAAACTTTAATGGTAGGTACAGGACATTGTAACAATGATTTATTGTATAGGAATGTATAGTCGCAAGTGACGCGGTGAGGCGAAAACAGGGGAAATAACGGCCGAAAGGAAAAACAAAGATTTTATTGAAAGCGTTGTTGACAAGTGTCATGTTTACAGTAATTGTTCAAAATTGCGTCCACCAGTATCGATACATGCTTGACAGCGTCGGTGGAGCGATTGGCGTACACGTTCAAAGATGCCTGGTATTTCACGCACACCTGCAGCAGCTACAGATAAGCGAGCGACGAGATCCTCATCTGAGTCAATTGGAGTCTCATAAACAAGATGCTTTAGATGTCCCCATAAAAAGTAATCGAGGCTCGATAAATCGGGAGATCGGGGTGGCCAAGGGACTGGTCCACCACGCCCAATCCATCGAGTACCAAACGTGGCATTCAGGTAATTCCGTACATCAATGCTGAAGTGTGCTGGCGCCCCATCGTGCTGAAACCACATGCGGTTACGAATGGCGATCGGAACATCATGCAGCAGTTGTGGTAACACTTCTTTCAGAAAAATAAGATAGCTTCCGCCAGTGAGCCGCGTGGGTAGTAAGTATGGGCCAATCAAAAATTCGTTCACAATACCAGCCCACACATTAATACTGAAACGTTGTTGAAACGCATGTCGACGCGTTGCATGTGGATTATCGGTTGCCCACACATGGGAATTGTGCGCATTAAAGACACCCTCGCGTGAAAATGTCGCTTCATCTGTAAATAGCACATAATCTACGAAATCCGGCTGCAACGCACATTGCTGCATCACCCACAGGCAGAAGTTCACGCGGCGAGGATAATCTGCCGGATTCAATGCTTGTACTTTCTGAAAATGGAAGGGGTGTAAGCGATTTTCGTTTAACACTCTGCATACAGTCTGATGACTCACACCTACGTCACGCGCAACAGTTCTTGTGCTTGACTCGGGTCTATCAGCCACAATGTTCAAGATGCTTTCTTCCAGCCTTGGAGTGCGTACAGCTCTTACTCGACCAGCGCCATGTCTGTTGACGTCGAACGCACCTGTTTCACAAAGTTGACGATGTAACCGTTGAAAAATTCTATGATCCGGCATTCGTCGATCAGGATACTCCGCGCGATACATTCATAACGCAGCTCTGCCGTTACCATTTGCACGGCCGTACATGTAATGCATGTCTGCTTTTTCTGCATACGTAAAGTCACCCATCGTCTACGGCAGCACAGTTGTGAATGGCGCTTTTCCCTACTGCGATGCATCATGTTCAACAGCGGCTAGACATCTACTGCCCTCTACCGGCAATGATACCAACCGATCACTCCATTTCTCTTTCCTTTTATTTCCCCTGTTTACGCCTCACCGCGTCACTTGCGACTATACATTCCTATACAATAAATCATTGTTACAATGTCCTGTACCTACCATTAAAGTTTGTACCATGAATTCGGGACCACCCTGTATAGACTCTTTCATTGGCTATAAATTCAGTATAAAGAGCTTTGTTACTACATACCCAAAAATTATGAAACACCAACGTATCGAGCTATAGTAGATATAACAAACTTCCAACTCTATGTAAATTCAACCTACTGTTCAGAGTATGCTATTTTAGATGACATTGGTAGTCTACGTGCCGCTTTAAAAGTTCATTTGATGTACACTGTGTTATACGATCTCTTGTGTGCCCAAATAATTTTCGAGTGGGATTTATCTCAATAACTGGGACGGAAATATGTTACACAATCAAAGCCATTGCTCACAAGGAAGTGTTTCAATGCAAATCATTTTGCCAGGAAGAATTGCAATTTATTACAAATTGGATTCCTGAATAGCTTCATTCCCTTCATGTCACAATTTCATCGAAATACCTATATGGTCGTTGGGTTGCATATTTTGTACAATACTTAGGATCTTGTGCAATATTAATATAAAATAAAATCAATGTCACATTTGAGGAACATCCTTCTTTACGATAGTAGCGTTATTTTGCCCACAGTATAAAATGTTCTTTCTGAAAATTGCCATGCCGTTAAAGATTCATGCAAATAAAATTAAATGTGTATGTACCATATATTAATTATATTACTGTACAAGAACGATTAAATGTTAAGAACAATACAACAATACAACCATTATAACGAGAAAAATCAGTATGTTCTGAAACCTCAATGAGGTTCACTAGTTAGTGAAAAGTGTCTTTACTTTGTGTTATAGAATTAAAGGGGCTTTGGATGTGTTTCTGGGGAACTTCTTTATAGTCTGCTTTACAGGTCTATTGTTCTGGATACTCAAAGACTTTTCCGGGGTACTTGGCGTGTAACCCCATCCAAGATCAGATACATTTTTACAGCTTCCTTTCCACGATGCACTTCTTGCGTACTGTGGTGTACATAGTCCAACTTCACCCTGAATTACTTTTTAGAATAGACGAAGTTGCACTGTTTTTCGCACTTCCCTCTTAATTGGTGACTGGTCGACTTGATGTGAACACGGACACTTTCAAATAATACGTAAGATGACACTACTGACAAATTGCAGATGGCGTTTGCCTTAAATCGCCACGTGGTTACAAGATCATGTCTCGTTCATTAGGATCTGAAAAATTTTGCTAACGCCGAGATGTTTGTCATCAAGGTGCTGTCAATTTTCTTATGATGACAAGATCAGGATATGGCCAGTTTTCTTCTAATAATCGTGGTAATGGATTATTCTAATGGCTTCTAATGACGAGGTACCTCGCCAACCACCAGGAAGGTGAAAATGCGCACACTTCGATGGATGGTCCATGATGATTAGTTGAATCGTAAATGCAAT
This sequence comes from Metellina segmentata, assembly GCA_947359465.1. Taxonomy (NCBI): domain Eukaryota; kingdom Metazoa; phylum Arthropoda; class Arachnida; order Araneae; family Tetragnathidae; genus Metellina; species Metellina segmentata. The sequence continues at coordinate 31,915,717 of OX375878.1, read as the reverse complement.
CAATATCGTTTCAAGCAAGTACATGTGATCACCAACCATTTTCCTAGTTCCTATCACAGCTGCACTATTTATTCGATCTTTACCATCCTTATACCAACAAACTGAAGATGCATTCACACTTTACTACTAAAAGCAACCCTGGTAAGTCAAACTGCCGTAATTATCTCGTATGTGGAAACACACCTGTTATCTCACTCCGCCTCTCAAAGTCACACGCAATCGGTGACTCATCAACAAGTGGTAACATCCATTGAATTCAGCCAGTACAAAATTCTAAAAGGATTGTATTGTTGTAAACTCAGCCACCACTACAAAAATGCATTAGTTTACAAAAGTATATTATAGCAGTTTAACATATCTTCACCCGGAAATACATTTTGGAATTCAAAGTTAATACCGTCCTTCCAACGTCATGCATAATTTCTCAAATTATACTCTGAATATGGGAGTTCAGTGGAGCTGCTCGGTCTAGGCCTGTGAAATCGCTGAAATTCGTTTAACTTAGAACACATACAATTTGATGCTATCCCTATATGTTTCAAATCCTCACCATCGTTTTGTCATGGTGTTGTTGCTTTTTTGAACAATAGTGTGTCACTCGTTTATTGCACACGTCTTTATTACTATAAAACAGACTAGGTTATTGAGCTTTGTTTTAACATTATTTGCAACAATTAAATATGTAACAATGGCTTAATATCATGTTTGAGGATTAGACTGTTTCGGAAGAAGGTAGGTGATATTAGGTACCAGAGAACAACGACATTGGGTACCAGAGACACTGTTTAATCTTCAAAACTTTCTATTTATCTGACAGAATCGACTAGAACCTCTAGAACTGAGACAATCCTAAGCAAGTTTCAAGGAAAGAAATTAAGCTACATACGGATAGTAAGCAAAAATTAAAAAGCATGCAATCAATATTATTTTGTAATTATACATAATTTATGCATCATTAATGTTAAAACATTTAAATGCATAAATTATGCAACTTCTTAATTAACTTTACAACGTCTAATAGTACAACTGTTAATTAGTAATTAACGCGATAAATACATAGCATTAAAAAAATAGCATAGATGAAAATTCCAATTTTTTGAATCAGATTCTATGTGGTTTGTCCAAATAAAACATTTTTTAGATTTAATTAGATGCTTTACATAGATACTGAGAGGAGAGAGGATAATATAGAAGTGAATCATCCCCAAGGCCCATTTTTGACTGTTGACAAAGTAAAAGAAAACAACTATTAACGCAGAATATTTGCTATTCATCGTATAATGCAAGATCCAACAGTAAAATAGATTTATCTTTGCTTGTACAAAAAACACAGAGCGCGATTACCATAAGTTACAGATGTATTTTATTTTCAATATTAAGTAACTCATATAATAGTATAATGCACGTAAATCATTACTTGGGTACGAAATATATAAACTATGGAAATGAGATTCACGAAAACAAATTTAATCTCATTCTAAAGTTCTTCAATCATAAGTATTATTTCTGTATACGTGAATTAAGAGATGCGTTGTATTATAACAGGAAATCATAAAATAAAAATATACTAGGTATAAGAGTAAAAAAGCTAATTGTTATTGTACATGAATGTTAAGCTTCTCTTACATATAATAAGACTATTTAGCGGTAAACTTTTTTTAAATAAAAATAATTTATGAAAATTCGCACTCATGTAAGGCGAAAAAATGTATTTCAATATTTATACCTCGCTTGAAATTTTCATTTCTTATGCTTCCCATACAAATAGTTCTTTGTGAGAAGATGATATTAACTTTTTAAATAATTATAAAACAATGCAAAAATGCTAAGTTGTTTACTACATCCCATTTATTCAAATAAAATTTTTTGGACGTTATTCATCAAGACACTTGTATTGTTTTAATATTTCCTTTCCCAAAATATTCAATTAAAGGAGCATATTCTCTCTAATGATATTAAATTCTAAGTTGAGTAACTACAATAATTAATTTTTAACAATACAACGAAAAATAACCAAATGCAATGAAATTCTTACGACGTTTTTGACAAATTTATAAACTAAAACACTCATTGCATTCTCTTATTTGCTCGAGCATATTTTCATTGCTGCATTGTAATCAAAATATATATCTTTGTTCGGTTAATTCTTATTTGAAAAAAAAATTAATTAAATTTTTCAAAAGTAGTCTTAATTGGAATGTTATATGATATAAGGTAAAGTGGTCTGTGTGCATTTTCAGGGAAAGTGCGTTGTGTGGGTCTATAATATGTCACTGAGCAATGAACAATTCACTGAGCGACCATCTAGGGGATTCGACAGTATACAATCTGCACTTTCATACTTTTCCCAAGTGAATGTGCTGAAGGGAGGCATAACTCCCATAGAAAGTTTCAAAGAACACCTGCTGATTCCACTTGGCGTATCAAGTTGCAAGGGATATTTGAAATTCGAAAGAATTGATTATTACCTACTTTTATTGAACTTTTTCACATAAATAACTAGTTTCTATGGTACAAGTACTGCCTACGTTTGTAAGCGGTGGCAACGGCCTTGGTGATTGTTTTGGCTAACTTCTAAAGTCGCCAAGGAAAATATTATTTCAAAAATAGTTTTCTATCAAAACTATTTTTTTTTCATAAACGGAACATGAACGCTTGAAAACACATTTGAAAACGTTTTTGAAAAGTATATTTCTTAAACACTTTCATTAAAAGTAACAAGCTTAAACACCTTTCAAAACACATTTGTGAACCAGCAGAAAACTAAGCTGCGAATGTTGGGTAAGAATACCCTGAAACTTATAAATTACACTAAATACAGTGGGCATGATAAAAAAGAAAAAGGGTTATAAAAAAAGCAAGAAATAATACAACCTGATACGTCAGAACTGTTCCGGGAAAAAAAAATGAACAAAAATTCCACAAAAGTAAAAAAAAAAATTTTTTTCAATGTTTTGTTAAAAATATAAAATAAAATAAAAATTCTACAACTGTAGAAATACAAATAAATTAACCAATAGTATCACAGAAAAAAATTTAACGGACCAATGCAATAAAAGGATATTTTAAAATCAAAATAACCAATGGAAGCAAAGAAACAATTTCAAACAAACCAATGAAATCAAACAACTTTAACGGATTTGGGAAGAACTTTCTAGAATATTCAAAATGAAAATTGAAAGTTTCCATGAAAACCAGAATAACCATAAAGACAGATGGGTTGCCTTAATCTACTTTAACTCGTAACTAGAAGTGCGCCAAAAAACCTCTCATAAACGTAGAATGTAGCTGTACCGTTTCTATTTTTCTGTATAAGAATAAAAACACTTGTCCTTTGTTTTTTCACAAGAGTTAGCCCCTAGTCTGCTGTTACCCCTCAAACATTCACTGAAGGGGTTAGTGCGTATGGGGAAAGTGAAAATTAGTCTGCACTTCCCCTTCTTTTTCTTTTGTGTCATTCAATAGATGCAGGAGAAGATGCTGATAGACATAAAACAACAGACGAATTAACAATTGGTGATTGAGCTATAGTTAAGTTCTTGGTGGAAAAGAGTGTTAAGCATTATGTTGGGGAAGCACTATATCTTGAAAGTGGCGATCCCGTTACATGAGAAAGTAATCGTCGAGAATCGGTTCAACTACTTTCAAACCCCCATACAAAGAAGACATCAGTTCTGTACTGAAAAATAATTTATTTTTGCTAACTTTCTCCTTTTGTAGTGAGACGATAAAAAGTAATTTTTCAAATTGAATTCTTAAACTATTATGTAATGTCCTGTAATCACTTAATTATTGATTATCCTTCACACTGCGTCAAGTAGACAACTGTTAGAACTACAATTATGTTTACACCAGCAGCATGATATAGATATGTGTACGGTGACTGTTATCCCCCTTTTAAGTGGTATCTATCCCTATCTACGAGCTGTCAGCGACTGATCTGCTAGAGCTCTTTTTGTTCGTTCCCCCCCCCCTACCTTGCCGACCATGAGGTGTGAACGCTTTGGGAAAAAGCAGAATATCGCTTCGGTGATACCTCTTCTCAGGCCACACAATACTATGAAAGGAAAGCGACAGCAGTAAAAGCACTCAAGGCCCTATCGCTCAGGTTTGGTAATTAGGTAAGGGGGCTCGGATAGTCAGGCGAAAGAGCCGTTCTGTGAGATGATTGAAACAAATCTAAGCACGACGGCGTAAAGGTTGGTTCGTATTCTCTTTGAGGGCCTAAAAATGTATTATTATGAACAATTTTTTTAAGCCAATCAGGTTGTATTGTACCAATAATATTTAATGTTTTTTTTATTTATTTATCAAAACTTTTTACTGTCACTAGTAATTTTTTATCAAATTGATTAGTAAATTTTACTTTTAAGTACGATGATTCCTTTGATTCCAGTCACCTTAAATTTTGTGAATTTGATAGTGTTTATACTCTTGTTATTCAGGTAATATTAATTAAGAGTGTGAATATTAACTGTCAAAGTTTTAAAAAATATTAAAAAAAGACTGTTTACAAACTATCAATTGTAACATACTTACAGTCAGTACCGGCTATATTATCACCCTCTTATAAGGTCACCCCGCTTATATGGTCAGTTTTCTAAAGTCCCGTCTAACTTAGTAGGGAACGTGTTAAAGAGCACCGCTTATATAATCATTTTTTTTTGCTAGTTATCGGTTATATCGTCGTTTTTTTTTTTTTTTTTTGAATGAGGTTGTCGTTTTTTTTTTTATAAAATAATAATTGTAAAATTTTTTGAGGCGGATAGCAATGCAGGGAATGATTAGAAGAAAAAAAATTCTTTGCACCCCCGAGAGGACCTGAATTAGCGCCTTTTCTCTTTTGCGTTGAATCATCGTCGTACGGCCACCCCCTTCAATTCTCTTCCTCTCCAAACAGAACAGGTGGACAACTGTATGTTTATAGGTTGAAGTTACTCTCCCTGTTTGAAAAGTACGTTGAAATTGAAAAGAAAAAAGTAAAGGAAAATTTTATTTTATTTGAATTATACGTGGCAAATAAGAACGTTCATTTGTGTTAAAAAATTTTATTTGCTGTTTAGTCTGCTGACAAATCATTCCTCTACGCAAAAAAAAAACGGAAACTAAACAAATAAATTTATAATATGAGATATTTTCTGCTGTTGTTATTCCAATAAAAACAATAATAATTAAATTCATTTTAAAATGTTCGAGATTGAATTTTAAAATTCTCCACGACTCATAAATTGCCCAAAATTTGGACTACCTGTGTGCCAAATCCCGTTACTTTAAAATGCCGTAGATTCGTCAGGACTGTGATAACGAAAAACAAAAAAATAAGCACTTCCTTTCATAATAGTAGAGTTAAGTGCATTGAATATGGATGCACGTACGAATGCGTACTGTACTTAGATTGGTAACGTAAGCTAATAAATTTCAATGAAAAATATTACATATTTCTTACTGTAATTTATACTTCGCGAGTTCATTTTTAAAATGTTCTTTAAAGTTTAATTATTTGTTTATGAGCACTATATTCCGATAGGTGAATATAATCCTGCTTAATCAAATAGTGTAGTATTGTTCCGCATATAAGGTCATCCCGCTTATATGGACTGATTTTTCTGGACCGCTGAGCTGATCATCTTACCGATACTGACTGTATATAGATTAAATAAAAAAGTTTCGGCTGCTACATATTATTAGTGATATTCCTTTCCACTCATGTCGTATACAAAACGTTAAAAAATTATATGACTCGGAGATTTTTTTTCTCTCGCCAACATCATGATACGTATCAGCTTACTCTGCTACAGTGGTGCAGGTGCATATCTTCGACATTTAATTAAAATTAGAATTTTGAAAACTTGAACACTATTAAATAGTTGCATATGTATTTTTAATAAAAAGATTGTGTGCTCTGTTCGGCAGCAAAAAATTTTGGTTCAGTGATAAAAATAAATTTTATAGAGACCTTTTAAATCAAGCATTTAAAATTTTGCTATGCACTTGCTCCACTTTACCCTACTCCATAAAACTGTTTTTTTTTTACATAAATAATGAAAACATGTTGTATTAAATATGGATACAAATTATTCTGGAGTAAAATTTGATCCTTTAATTAAATATTTTTGCAATATGAAGTTTTTTGAACTAGAAATAAATGTGTTTTTTTTTTCTAATAGAAGTGCAAATGCTGAATAAATTTCTAACGTATCTTGTCATATTTTTTAGAAATAAAAGTTTCGGAAAAATATATTTATGTCAAACAAAGTAGTTTAATTAGTTTTCTGCTAGTTTTTAAAACGTAAAAAAAACCCATCAAATTACGAAGCGTTAAATTTGTTCAAGGAATTCATTGATGTTGATAGTGACTGATATATATATATATATATATATATATATATATATATATATATATATATATATATATATATATATATATATATATATATATATATATACTCTGAAAACATGGAAACACTAAATGTTAACTATGAGTAAATTTTTAAATTTGAAATTTAGCATCAATACATTTTAGTGCTTTGTTTATAGTGTTTATAGACCTAGAATACGATATACAATCATTCAAAGACAGGAACAGTTCTCCAAAATTATCAATTAAAATATTTAATTTCAAGTTACGTAGGTTTAAGATTTTGGACATTGCTTTCATGGAGGTTACATATATTAGTCATTGCTGGTCGGTATGTTACACAACTTTGACATTTCCTATGTATAATGGCTTTCGTACATTGTATTACTGATTTTTGAATAATTTATGTATAGACTAAAAATACGATAAATTGCTATTATATTGAAAAATGTATAGATGTCATTTTTTATCCTTTATATATATATATATATATATATATATATATATATATATACCGCACAAAGTCCAAAATTCGGAATCTTCCTGACCTCCGCCATTCCAGATTTTGATAAAAAAAAAATCAGAAACAAACAGCCGGGATGCATTAAAACAGAAACCGAAACTCGAAACTACCCATGCAAGCGCGCTGAAGCTGGAGGTATAGCATGGTAAGCAATATAATTTTAAGAACACAGGAGTTTCCAAAAAAAAATGACATCTATACATTTTTCTTAAAAAAATGAAATGAAAGTCTTAAAAAAATGAAGAAATGTTAGCGGATCAAGGCGTCATATGGGAAATGTTACCTCAAATGGTTTTAGAATCATGGAAAACTTCTGGACTATTTTTACATGAATGGATATGGCACAGCTAACTCCGAATAGAAAAAAAAAGGGAATACAACCCAATTGGAATCAGACTTATATTTTTGCTGGTAAATTACCACTTCAAAATTTGATTAAAAACTGTGCTTACAAGTTTATACATATTTAAAAAAAAATAGAATTGCTGATATACTTTTCATACAACTATAGGATGGTCTATAAGTCGCTTTGCCATAATAAAGTTTAGTAACATTACGCTTAAAACTATTTAGTCTTATACCACTGAATATATTATTTGGTATAGTTCTATCAATATCGGAAATCTAAATATCCTAAGGAGTGGGGGCAATCCTTTATGTCGGCTGCATGCTCTCTTGGCATGTACAACGGATTATAGATGTTCTAACAAAAATTTAATTACACTACTGGCCACCGTAAATGCAACACCCTGAAGGAAGCATGCAAATAATATGAAATTTACAACCTGCATTAGCGGAGGTGAGATATGCAAATGATTATAATTTCAGCGTAGACAAACATCACCCGCGCCTGTGGCGCCACTTCAAAGCGCTATTTAAGGCTTGGAGATTTCGACGATTTCAAGTACGGCAATTGTGTTTTTCTTGTGGTTTTTCAAAAAAAACGATCAATTATGCCTGGTAGAAAACAGCGATCATCTTTTGATCAAGTATCCGAGTTCGACAGAGGAAGGATAGTGACCTACCGAGATTGTGGATTATCTTTCAGGGAAATCGGTAGTCGTGTTGGACGAAACCAAACAACTGTAATGCGGATATGTGATCGTTGGATGCAGGAGGGTACGTCGGACCGACGTGTTCGATCGCATCTACCTCAGTGCACCACTTCACGTGATGACAGGCATATTGTGCGTATGGCAGTGACGGAACGCTCAGTCACATCACGAACCATACCACAGCACATTCAGGCTGTAACGCATCATCCAGTGTCTGCGCGTACCATTCGACGCCGTTTACAGCAGAGTGGTCTGTCCGCAAGACGTCCATTGCTTCGTCTACCCTTGACGCTGAACCACAGTCGTCTCCACCGCCAATGTTGCGATGAAAGAAGGATGTGGACGGCAGAATGGAATGAAATTGTCTTTACTGACGAGTCACTCTTCTGTCTGCAACACCACGATGGTCGGATTTGAGTCTGAAGACATCGTAGAGAGAGGATGCTGAATAGCTGCGTTATGCACCTCCACACTGGTCCTGCACAGGGTATTATGGTATGGGGCGGTATTGGATATCACTCTCGCACTCCTCTAGTACGCATTGCCGGTACTTTAAACAGCCAGCACTACATCTCCGAGGTATTGGAGCCAGTTGTCCTTCCTTACTTTCAGGGCTTGCCCACAGCCATATTTCAACAGGATAATGCGCGACCACACGTGGCACGCATTGTCCAAGGGTTCTTCGTCAATCACCAGATTGAATTGCTTCCCTGGCCAGGTCGCTCTCCGGATCTTTCGCCGATAGAAAACATGTGGTCCATGGTTGCTCAACGATTGACCCAGATTACATCCCCAGCTGCCACACTGATCAACTTTGGCAACGTGTGGAAGCTGCTTGGTCTGCTGTACCCCAAAAACACATCCAAAGTCTCTTTGAATCAATGCAGAGACGCGTGGCAGCGGTGATCTCCAACAATGGCGGCTACTCTGGCTACTGATTTTGGCAGGAAACACACTTCACAGATGTCTATAAATTTAATCATTTGATACTTGGCCAACATGTTATCTACGAAATAAATTTTGTTGTGATATATCTTGCCTTTCTTGGTGTTGCAGTTTGGGTGGCCAGCAGTGTACTTCGACACGTTGCTTGGTCGTGTATTTTTCCACAATATATAAATAGCGTCTCATTTTCAAAAACCTGTCAAACAATAAACTAATTATTTAAAAAATTATTTATTTTTTAAATGGTAAAGTAATTTATTGACAAAATAGTACCATTGAGACTCTTGATGGTTCATTTTCTAGTCGAAAACTGCCCTGTAGCCTTCAGTTTCTGTCTCAAAATTCTGTTCCAACCTGTGACCAATTCTTTGCAAGAGACAATTCGTCCTTTCTACTTTGATTTTCATTCCATTTCGAGTGTAGTTTTGTCTCTACGAGTTATCGCGTCGGAATACTTAATGGTTTAATCAAGTACACATTCCTAACACTTTCAGATCTTAATCTATTGTTGATTAATGCACACACGAAATGCAATGTCTAAAACAATTTAACCAGTACGCGTACCTGCTTAAGCCCTTTACAAATGCTTCCTTTTGTAGCTGCACTGGTCTAAGTTTGTTGAAACTCTTTAAATGTTTTGTATTAAAAAATGTTTTATCTTTATTGAGTAATATGTAAGTGTATGTGTATGTGTTTGTGTATTTGAGAATATGTGTATAAGTATTTGTACATTTAAGTATATGTGTATTTAAATATATGTGAATGTAAGTATATGTCTATTTATGTGTATGTCTATTTAAGTATATGTCTATTTATGTGCATTTCTATTTAAGTATATGTCTATTTAAGTATATGTGAATGATTAAGACTTGTGCCAATGAAAACGAGATCAAACGAACGAACAGGAATGTATTTTGATGTAGTTACAATTACAAATAGCCATTTATAGGTAGAGTAATTTTTGTTTCGGCTGCTGTAATGTTTCTGAAGATCAATCACGCCTCTTGTAGGTCATAAAGCCTTTCTCCGAGTATTTTATTTATTTTCTTCGGAGATCCTCATAGTATATTTGTTGCTTTTTATTAAGAATTCAGTGTGGATCTGCGTTTAAAAACAATCTGAAAGCTACAGGAACAGATACTGCTGAAATACACCACTAAGTATTAGTAGTCGTTAAGAAGTAGTTTAAGGAAGTATTACTAGGATCAAAGAGAATTACTTAATTATTAAATGGCTTAATTTGGAGATAAACCTGTCTCTATAATCCCCTAAGCATCTAAAAGTTTCCTAGTTGTCCAATAGGGATATATGTTTATTACACTCGTTATGATTTAATAGATTAAATAACTAAAAGTTTCGGTTGGGTGAAAAATCTTAGAAGCTATTATCGGGAATTATGAGTTAAAAACTGATTGGAATTAGAACAGAGAAAACTACACTACTCACACACACAGAAATATCCTGAAGCACATAGAATTAATGTAACAAGATTCAACTGTTCCGAAGCGTTGGAATTCCAGACATCTTATTACCCCTCAAAAAAGTTCTGTTCTCATTTTGATGGAATCTTTCTTTCGTAAGAGTTCTAATTTATTCTTTATGTAGATAGATAAATGAAATTCAAACTCTCGGCAGATATGTTTCAAGTAAAGAGTCATTTCACTCGCATTACCATTCTACTATTTTATAGTTTTAGAAGTTATACACGGATAATTTCTTCGCTCATTTTCTTTGAATTCCAGCAAAGTAATAGCCAGAAGGTGGAATAGCGAAGAGCCCATTGTCGGTAAATCGCTTTCTGAACAACAAATGCGAAAAGGATTGGAATTTTTCTTCATTCTGTAAGACGCTCACTCTAGAAAGGATGTACACCATCGATTTTCACTTTAAGTTGCCCTGGTCGAAGAAATGACCAATTGTCCGGTTAGATTCTATTCTTTGGAAATTTAGCTACTACTCTTAAGTTGCTTGTACAGTTTCAAAGGGCTTAGGGTAGAAATTAGTTATAGATTTCATAAAATGACTCGTTTTCTTTATATCCGCTATTAAATTTGTTCAAGTTACGATCTATTAAGTGAAAAATTTGAAGATTCTTATTTGGTATAAAGTTTTGTAATTTTTTAAAGCTCGTGTTACAGTTGATTGAAAGTTTTATTTGGGAGATAGTTTTGTACTTATTAAACGATATCAATAATTCAAAACAATGTTCAAAATTGTATCGATGATACAATGTTCAGTAGCTCTTTCGAATGCTGAAATAATGATACTGTAGTTGTATACTTAGGCATGATAATTGAAACTCTTATAGACATGATATTTCCGAGAAGTGTAATATGGTTTTCATTCACGACCGTTGATTAAATCACAACATCAATTGAATGAAAGAATCCCAGGAGTTTAAAAATGTCAAGAAGTTCAAAACAGTTTAGAAATTAAGGGATGACTGAATGTTACAGGTCGGATATATGCGTGTGAACTCCTCACATGATACCTTGTGGTTTGTGATAAAAAAAATAATAAGTATACTATGCACACTTAAAAATATGTGGACTCGTAAAAGTATCATTAAATAAAGCAGATCAATTTTTATTTAAAAATACAGGAAAGTTCAAAACAAATAGCAATTATTATATATTTTTTTTTTCATTTAATTTTCTTCAAAAAAATGTTAATAATTATAAAATAAGAAATTTAGTGAAAAAGATGTACTTTATCTCTTAAAAATTATTTTTACTTTCCTAAAGCAAAAGTCGAAATAATGTCGATTGTGTCTAAAATTAAAACTAAATCTTGATTTAAGTTAACATAAATATTTTAGTTCAAATCATTTGTAAGAATAATCTGAGATTGGATGGTTAAATTCCAATTAAATGTCTAGCTATGGTCATTTATGCAAAATATTGTCTAATTATACCGGAATGTACCATTTAAAGTGGAATAAGAACATCCATACTAAGACTGATATTGCATTTTCATTACATGAAACCATATAAAGGAAACCTACGAACAACTTAATTACTGACATAAACCTTTCTCCGAGTATTTTATTTATTTTCTTCGGAGGTCCTCATAGTATATTTGTTGCTTTTTATTAAGAATTCAGTGTGGATCTGCGTTTAAAAACAATCTGAAAGCTACAGAAACAGATACTGCTGAAATACACCACTAAATTTCATCTCCAGGCTTTTGATAATGGATTTAATGCACTTGAATACTCGCAAAAATGGTACAAGGACACATTGCAGATTAGCAACCTGTTGGTAATATTTAAAGACTTTAAAAGACGATGTTTGCTAAGCAAGTCTTTATTGATAACACTCAGATTACAATTATGAGCTGCCCATTCCCGATTTCAGCAATGTTTTCCTCTAACATTTACACGGAATCCAGCTGAATCTATGTCCTCTCATCACTGAATAGAACGATCGTTTTAATCTGGAATCAATACCATTTACATTTTACACTGGCTCATCTCCGTTTAACCTTGCTTTCTAGTCTAATTCAGTAGAGTCGCATATTCACCAGAGAACGGAAGCGTAATGTAAACATCCTAATATATAGAATAAACGACCAAGGATGACCTACCAACACAATGGGAATAGACAAACCCAACAGCCCATTCACACGATCAGATTCCGCATCAATCTGAATCCAGCAGAAACTGACTGACAAACATTCGCGAAATTCGCTTCCATAGGAAATAGCTTGTTCGTCGTTAAGCCATTCAAACATCCTGAATCTGAGGCATCCAACTTCAATGCAGCCGTAGTCAGTTTCTACTAGGTTCATATTGACCATAATTCGGGAGAGCAGGTTCTATTGTTAAATAGCTTATTCCTTAACACACTTTCGCACTGCTTGAATCAGGAACTTTCCGTTCCAGTGCAGAACTCAGGGGCATATCTTCTTTAGGTGTGTAAAGGCATCCCAACCAGGAGTTACTTGAGTGATCGCTCTCATTTTTGCAATCACCTACCTTTCTACTGTTCTCCTTTATCCTTTTTTCATTTATCATGTTGCGATTGGCGCAACTTGTCTATATTTGTACCTTGTACCATAAAACCGAAACCAATCAATAAACCTCTCCAAGGCAATCGAATCATTGCTTGGGGAAGACTTAATTTTGTTAGTCAGAATGACAGATCCGATGCTGAAATATTAATAATTTGATTTTATATGCACAAGATTTTGAAATGGCTTCCTATGTATGCATTCAAATTCCTCACTTAGAGAAAGGTTGATTTGATTGGGTCTTATGGTGCCAAGAAGAATATTTGTCCATCCTGCGACAAACACAATACAGAAAATATCAAGTAATAGACACATATACACAGAAGGAAAGTTTTAATAACACAGAAGACAGTTCTTCACCCGGGGACGAATCGAATCCGACTCGAGTGGAGCCCGGGTCGCCTACAACTTGAAGGTTGCTAATGCAGTGGCCATACCCTTAGCCGCGACGTGGCCCACTCAGAGGAAGCATGAATAACGCATGTTATTTTATACATATAAATACGTTTGATTCAAAATTCTCTAAAATATTTTACAAAGTTTCCAGTCTGCTTCAATCTTGTTTTCAGACATAATATCGCCATTGCTGTGTAAAACCTTAGAAACCAACCAGTCTCTTCTATTACTTTGTGTACGTAAATCCGATGTTTGCATTTTCATGTTCGTATGAAATATGACAATGCATTTAGTACATCTTCTCTGTTGTCTAGGGAGCAACAAAAGGAATAGTTTTGATTCGGTAGGTAATTGAATTAACGTCGCGGTGGAGAAACACAAAAGCGCTGTCGGCGACTGTCTGGGATTGATTCCGAAAGGGAAAATACGAGGACAACACCTTGAACGGTGTACCGGGTGAAATGGTGTGATGACAGAAATGGTAGCGTAAATAGAAAGATATTTGGGTTCGCCCCTATAACATTTATTATAACATCCTACAGCTTGATATTGCGCCCCGGCAAGAAAAGTGACACAAGTCCAAAAATATAAATTTTGATTATTTCATTGAAACAAATGTATGAAGTACCCCAGCGTGTTATATTACTATTTCATAGAATATAACAGAACGTACCACCATAAATACTTACCTGAAATTTAAAAGAAGCTAATACTATTTCAATATAAGTTTTATAGTATCCTTTATGTTGATGTTTTTTTTTCTCAAATTCTGCAATTTTGAGTTGGGTCACTTTTTTTGCCGGGGTGCGATATGTACAGCAAGATTACAGATATTTTGTGACAAGATGGATTCGGCAGAAGTTAGCGAGCGTGTCCTCACCCTCTCAGGTCTCAATGGGCTCAATGGTCAGCGTATTTCAGTCCACTTTCTGAAATCCACCAGTCGATAAAAATCTTAGTTGTTCTCAAGGGGCTTGACATTTAGAAGGTCGTAATGTCAGTGTAACGCCAGGTTCGAGGGTTTATATCAAGTGCCCATAATGTTATGACCAATGTAATGTCAAATGGAGTGCTGTAAAATGGAGTATGTCTAGGGTTAGTTATGGACAGTTGATACTTGAAAGGAGTTTTATTATCTCAAATTACGTATGTCTTGAACATGTCTGCTTTATGTCGGCTTAATTAGAGAAGCCTACACTTGTGTGTTACAACGGTCTGATGACGAGGACAACACCTGGATTGACCTCCCCACTCTTCAAAATTCCACACCACGTTCTTCATAGTAAGATTGATCGGATCTTGGTGGAGGAGATAATTCGTATTTTAGAATGAAGCTGACTAAATCGCGATTGTGTCATCATAAAAGAATCGTCAAGCCATGTTGACGATATATTTTGTTATCAGCAAAATCGGGCAGTCTTGACAAGCGAGATGACTCGTCAAAACACGAGCATTTCAAAACCTCATTCGCGAAGGGATGCGTGTTTCTCTGTTTGCATAACCACTGCTTTAGACTCTAACTTTATAAGGAAAAAATTCACCATGAAAATGAATAATGGGAAAATACACGATGTCGCTAATATAGACAAGGCTGAAATGTGGATATGAGGCAGTAAATGAAAGCAAACTGACCACTGTGAGATTGTATCGTGAACGGTAATCCTACAGGTATGACGAATTATTGAGGATGTGATCCAGAATTGGAACCAACCAACATTCCCAAATAAAATTGACATTGGATCGTTGCTCAGTATGTACGTGAAAGATTGAATTGTGATTCCAAGAAATCTAGATTGTGATTCAACCATTCACAATCTTGATACATTTGTTTAAGATGTCGTACAGTGCCTTGTCAGGCGTGCATTACCCTTTGAGTCCGAAACATTGCACTTAATCCTGTGAAGTTTCAAGAGTAATAAACTCAAATTGTGGGAAATTAAATACGTTGGTTACTTATTGTTGTTAATTTCAGCATTTTAGTTGCACAGACAAACATCTTTAAATGAATACGGTTTAATTGTGCGTTCCCTACATATACTTCATGGGCTGTGGTATCCCAATTGGAAGAGAAGCGGTTTAGTAACAGAAATGGTACGAGTACGTAACACGATAAAACCAAAGACATTCGCTTTCGTAGAGTCTGGTGCACGTTAGATCTGACGTCGTCTTAATTGTCCTCATGTTGGCATGTAGTGGTTGTTTGGTTGAGGTACTACCTCTCGTGAAGGATTTCCAAATTGTGACGCGTCGTCCTTGGAAATTTCCCTTGAAGATTCAACACAAACCATCGCCCCAAGACCTACGTAATGCTCCAACGTGACGGCAATTCAAATACCTACAATTTTTTTTCCTACATCTAATTAAAGGTCATACATGCAGTTGTTTTAAAACGTTTTATTTAGTCCTACATGTGTACTGGATCTCATGGATACGTTTATAAATCGTCAAGTACACAGTCACCAAGAAATGTTGAGTGTGACAGAAGGCTGGAATGCACCCAGGATAATTTGCAGGAATTTAACCCGCACCTGCGTGCAAGCTGCTAGTAGACAAACCCATCAATTAAAACAAGCAGTAAGAGCCACAGCACACACAAGCAAACAACTTCTTATAGCTACCATAAAAAGGTAAAGCCCATTGGGTTCGTCACCCAAACATCTGGAATCTCTT
The DNA here is from genome assembly GCA_947359465.1 of Metellina segmentata. Taxonomy (NCBI): domain Eukaryota; kingdom Metazoa; phylum Arthropoda; class Arachnida; order Araneae; family Tetragnathidae; genus Metellina; species Metellina segmentata. The sequence goes on along the minus strand of OX375878.1, from coordinate 31,899,759 downwards.
TTAAAAGAGAGGCAGCTGAGAAAGGAGTAGCCAAGTAGGGGCAGCTGAATTAACTTTGCATTGATGCAACATAACTATTGGAGGCGGTTTGGGATCAATCCCGAAGGATTCCACAGTTGAGTTTAGTTACAGTACCTTTTCCATAACATGTCACAGTTCGTTAGTGAATATGCGGCTAAAGGATGTCTTCGGTGATGAGTTTAGATTTAGTTTATAGCCGAATTTTCATCGGTTTATTCTCTCGAGGGAACGAGTCAATTACAATTAAAATAGAACTAAGGAATGACGCAGTTTGATGAAGTTATGAGATGCACTGGGATTAAGTTGAGTAAAGTCATAATGATCTACATCCAGAACCGATGTGTCGTTATTGCAAGGACGTACTATTAGAGCATAATATTAAAATTTTCAGACGGGTAACGCGTGCATGTTTATGCACGATAATAGCTTTCTAAGTCATAGCGTCCCAAACCTAGACTGGGGAGGGGGTTACTTCAACAGGAATAATGTAGAAATTGTTTGAAATAGACTTAATGGGCTAAGACTGTACCTTTCCGGATGTTCGAAATCAGTATTATTCAAGAGAATTACTGATAGTCTTAACCTGCATGTAACTTAAGAAGTAACAACTGCTAGCTGATATTTTTCAATTTTAATGCAAGGTCGCAAACTTTTAAAAGTATTTGCATTGCCCTCTTTAGTGTGCTACAATTTTCTTCTTCATTCCGGAGGCCGTGGTAGCCCAGTTGAAGACCAATGGATTAGTAACAGAATGGGTACGAGTTAGAAGCTAGGTTCAACCAAAAACCGTCGTGCACACGGGAGATGGTGGAAGTTAAAGCTGTCGTTGTCTCAAATATCTTCATGTTGCATTATTGCTGAAGTATGGAGATCGGGATACAAGCTCAGGTTAACCTTATTATCTAACAAGGGTTCAAATATAATTGGTTTTGTCCTTGGATATTTCCATCAGGAGTGATTCCACAGTCTCCAATAGCCATTCTATTGCTCCATCGCGACATTCATTATCTCCCTACCTACCTATCTTTATCTTTCTGCTACTTGCATCTTTCAATATGTAAATACATAAGCATGCTACGTTTTGGTAACATTTCTATAGTTAGCCCTTTGGGATACATTGATTAGTGTTGGGATCTTGTGAATTCCGCAGACCAGTTGGTCCAAAAGCATAATGTCTTTCGAATCACCATAAGCACTGAACTCGGTCAGGCGGATTAACGACTAAACCGTTGAATACAGATTCATCCAACTTCCGCGCTCGATTGCTGAATTTTAAACTTTCGACGATCTCAGATGGAACTGGTTCAAAATAAGCCCTCAGCACATCTAGCAGTTCCTGTGGCGTTAGGGCAGTTGAATGTACGTGAGAAGATAATAAATTCACCAGAAGTCCGTAAGTAGTCGGTCGCACAATAAAATGGCTGTTCATCGTTGAAAACTAAACTGTTTCGAATCAAAATTCCAAAGTACCTTTTAACAAATCACGTAACGTTAACCCTTCTTTGCATAATGGTGGAAATTTCCATCATAACATTGAATGCCCAAAAATTATATAAAAGAACAAGTTCACTTTAAGTTGATCATGGCTGGATACCTTTTTAATGTCCATTGCATAAAAAAAAAAAAAAACATAGCTGTCCAAAATAAGCAAGTGTCACTATCAGTAAAACGAGCTTCAAGTTGTCATTCCGCTGTTTGTTGTAGTTGCAGTAAACGTATGATTTCGTTTTTAATTTTGTTTTATTATATTTGAGTTTCTATTGCTAAAAAAAGTGAAAATGAGTGGAAGAAAGGTTTGTAACATGTGTTTATGTTATTTTTAGAGCAATTTCTGAAAAAGTTTGCGTTTAATTAAAAAAATATCACATTATACCATCATATTGTTTTTAGCTAAATTTATACTATAAATATATACCAAGGTTTTTTTAAGCATTTTTCCTTTAATTTTGAACATGAATTATATCACCTTGATTTATTTCACCAATAAAGAAAAAATCATGCAAAGAAGGGTTAAGTTATGATCGTGCTTTATACAATTTCGATATCCGGGTATCGAACTCCACAACAATTATATTAGTTTTTATTTGTTAGGTCGGTATTTTAATGAACGTGTCACACTGTAGCAACACAACGGGCTATTAGAGACTGTGCGGGACCAATCTTGTAATGAAAGATCCGAGGACACCAGGTCATTTTGAACCACTGCCAGATGACGAGACAAGTATTGTGATGATATATCACTCTTCAACGTTCCACACTACATCAATGTGAGGATATTTGAGGCTACGATGGATTTAATGTGCCCAGCCCACTTTGTACACAATGGTCTTTGGTTGGATTGGAATTCTCAACACCCCTGTTGCTAATCCAATGCTTTTCCACACGGTATCCATAGCAACGGATATAAATAACTGATAGCAATTAAATGATCAATCTAATGTTCAAATCATAGAACATACCCGACATAACACAAATGAACACGAACAGAAATAAATAATCACACAATAATTATATGATTCTAATTCTAAGATTGATGAAATGTGGCGTAAGAAGTAAGATCATTTCAATTAACGTCTTACTAGAGCAACAAAATGGGCTATTGACCCCGGTCTCGGATCAACCTCCTAAGGGAAAGATCCGAGGTCAACACTTAATTTTTAACCACTGTCAGATGAGAGTCCTGAGTTGGTACACCTCTCTCCAAACTTAAACACAAACACAATGTGAGGACTTTCGGACACGACAGATTAATATTTGAATCTTTTCTTTCGGGATTGATCTTGTACCATAGGCTTTGTGTTGCTGCATTGTGACGTTAAATAATTAACTGCCTACCTTAAAATTACTAGTCCAGCATACAGTTAATAAGCAAAACAACCTAATAAACGTGTCTGCTAAGAAAATTATTAAATAAAAAAATCCACACTTATTTTTTAAGTATTTAGATATAATAATTAATACAGAAAAACTTTGGTGCATTAAGTTTGAATCAAAGATTAATTTCTCCTATCAATTAAATAAATAAGATTATTAAATAAGGTGATGCTTAACAACTAGAAAAATCTTGAAAATCTGTTACTAGATACAAATCTTCATTTCCCAGTCATAATCGATACGAATCTTTATTTATGAATTTTGATAATATATATACTAGATAATATTATCAGACTATAATAAGTATTTAATATTTTGATAATATTTTCTAGTATATATATTATCAAAATCATTATCTTTTTTGTATTACATGTAATCTTAAATTGAGTTTTTAGACAGTGAGAGTTATGTCAGGTCTGAGACAAAATTGCTTCGTGGAGTGACAAAAGTTTTATGATATAGCTTTAAAGACCAAAATTTCTTACTTAAAATTTTGGAAAATCATGGTGAAGTACAGAACCATCCTATGTGAACATAAATTATTGTATTGTTTGTCTCTGAATTGTAACGGTGAGCTTAATATATTTATTTATTTTGTCGATTTTTAGAATCCATTATATTATATCTGTCAAGTGTATGAATATACTTCCTTATCTAGTTCATTTTTGCAGGATATTATGTGAAATAATATTTTTTCTAGTAACACAGTTCATAAACAAAAGTTTTTATATTAATCAAAGCACTTCGAAACATTAAGGATCCATAATACAATACTGGTAGTTTTATAGGAACATATAAGACCGAATAAAATTTTGCAACATCACACATACTATTTTTCCATTGAGAAGGTATTTTGGATGTAAGCAAACTCGTATGCCTTAGTAGAAATACCTGAAAACTAAATCAATAAAAAAGGCAAGCTTACATGTAGCTATTACTTTTTGTCTAATACACACTCATAAGAGCGAATACACTATTCTAACATCCATATGATAAGATATGTTCATTCACAATTCTATCTTTTGAAAACCAACGAACTCGTTTTCCTTTGCAAAAGTATCTAATGGGAAACTAAAACACCGAGAAAAATTAACGATCCATTAAATGATACTGGTAATCTTATACAAACGTTCCAAACCTAATCGAATATTATAACTTATGCAAGAGTCTCTTGGAACGAATCAGTTGTAAGCTAATAAAGCATTCGTATAAAAACAAATATACTTCAAACTCCCAAACCGGTCTACCTTTGTTAATCTTTTCCTTAAAATCAAACAGAAACATTTGTTATCGTTCTATTTCACCAATTACTTCAAAATGTAAATTGTGATGCATTTTTATTTGTGTTTACGGATAGAAATGCTAATTTGACAGTAAATAAAACTCGCGTTTCAAAAATAAAGAGCTATGATTAAGAGTCCAAAAAGGAGCTAAAATAACTACAGGTGTGCTTGTATATTTCATTTATTCGGTTAAATGTTTAATAATGTTTTAATTATTCCATGTAATCAATAACCATGAAAAATATTTACAAATTATTAGAAGCAAATATAGTTCCATTTTATTTAGAATTCAAAAAACTGTTGGAGATAAAAGACATTTTAAGACAGGTTTTAAAATATAAAAATAACTAAATCGTTTGTAAAACAGTTTTAAAAACAATGACATCACATATTACTTCATACATACATGATTCAAGTAAAATTATATGTACCAGTAAAAAGTACTTTTTTATTATTTCCATTAAACTATTAAAAGCATTTTAACATAAATTTAATACACAGAATACTTTTTAATTCCTCAGTGTCAGGGAAAAGGTGTTAAGTCAAAATGGTCGCATCTCATAATCTTAAGTTAGATATTTCACTCTTTCTCACAAATATTCAGAAAAAGAAGGATAATACAAATAAATTTAAATGTAATTTCGAACATTAATTTAGTTTCTATTTTAATAACATCAATTTATATGTTTAATTAAGAATGCACTTGAATCCTTTGAACCCAACAAAAGTCAGCCCTAGCTCTTTTTGCCCTGACAAGGTATCTGTCAGACACTCGGATGGTCGTCTCAATGAAGGTATCGCGTCATTGTAAAAACGGATCTTATCTAGATGAACAAGATACCTGTGATTAGAGAAAAAACTGACCATATCTCGATAATCTGCAATATATATTAGTGAAGAGAAATCTCGTTATTTGCAAAATGGTGTACATATTGATGGACGAGATATCTCGGAGAAACCCCTTGGAGGGAGAAACGATGATACAGCCGAGTGAAAAAAACCTGAACTGACCCGTTTAAAATGGAACACATGGCCAGCCTACATCTAAACATGTTTCACTCACTCAGAACAAAAACACTAAACGCAACAAATGTTCAGTCGTCTTAATGATCAGTACAAAAATAAAACTGATGCTCACCTTTTTTTCGATGGTGGAATCGATATCTTCTATCTGATTTCCGCATGTTTCATTCGAAGAAACCTTGATTGCGTCTTCCGCACTGGTCAGTTCCAGAACGACGATTTTCCCCGATTTCTCAATTTTGGAAAACTTTTACGCAATCCAACCACAGAAAGAGCGTGTTCCTCCGGAGAGGAGAAAAACGAAAAATACAATACACAAAAGTTATCCTCAAAGTATTCGCGTGCACTTATTTCTCAGCGTTGCATTCCACCGGCAAAGCCGAGAGCAAAAACCTTCCAAAGCCTGCACATCCGTATGGTGGTTACCTCGAGTTTTAAATCTACAGGTTTCCCCCTTTTTCTAAGTTCGCGCTTGAGGCATCTGAAGCCGCCTGATCAGTCCGTTGTCAGAGCTCCTGTAAGGTTGGCATAAGCGCCTGAGTCCGAACAGACGAGTTTCATCTGCTGGCGCCTACCGAGATACCTAATGAGTGTCGCGTGCTGCCATCTGTCGGGGAATCGCGTCACGAAAATGACCTCGGCTGTAAGATCAAGTGAATGGAGCCCGGTCGAGGTTGTCTATAATTTATTATGTTCCTCTGACGGACTCACCGCCGCTGACTCTCCGATTCTTTGTCAGAAGGGAGAGTAATAAATGAAGGATTCCGCTTTCTCTGAGATTTGTAAATTTCTTCAGCAAAACGGAATGAGAGATATCGTTTTTTTAGGGAAGGATTTAAGTTGGTGCAACATTTCAATCATTTAAAATTACTTTTTTGCTTTAAGAGTTGAGGGATGAAGTGACTACAAGAAAGTACTTATTTCTTTAGATGTTATTTATTCTTAAGAACGGCAAGATGGCAAATAAATGTTTTCGTTGCAAGTCAGGACATGTTTTTGTTTATCATGCATGTATAAAATATTTTATAGATATATTATAAGTATTACTTTGTTAAATAGTATTAAAGACTGATAAAATTAACTAATTGGATACTTAATAACATATATGTATCATAATGTCACATTTTAAGTAATGAAGTAAAGTAATGCATAGTTGTAATATCTAAGCACTACGACATACATTATACTAAATTAGTCGTTATCGCTTTTTAAATCTGTAGGAAACTCAATTTATTTTTCATAAATACTATAATTGGTATACTAGGTACCGAAAAGTGTCGAATTAGAAATTTATTTTATTCCCTTTGCTTTATTAAGCTAACACATTATAAATTACTTTGCTTTAAATACAATACAGAGAAATATGTTCCTCACAGAACCAACTGTACTCGCAATTTAAAAGAAATGTTTTTCAACGACTATAACAAACAATTATTCGTTCATTCTATAAAAGATAACCTCGTCTTTAAAATCTTTTTATGGTAACAAATTTTAAAAACAATTAAATTATTAATTTTTTTCTATTTTTCCTTTAATTTTTTCATTAAAATCTATTTCATTTTCAATTTTTGGAAATACATAACAGATTAAATAATTTTGAAACATATATAAAAGCAGTCACAGTGTCACACATGATACGCATTTTAATTTTAAAAGAAAGATGTCAGCTCAAATGTTGAACTCGCCATGTGACCAACAATAAAAACTACACGATATTGACTACGGATATTTCCCTTCAAAATTTGTCTTAGTCTGTTACCAAATGCCCATTCTGCTATAGCAGGAAAGTAAATACAACTACCTGTGAACCACACAAACTATCTGTGTATATGAGCATTGTTGCACGTTAAATGTATCATGCTCCTAAATGTCCTCACGTTTGAGTGGTGTAGAATTTGTAGAGTGGAGTACCGATTCAAGTTGTGACTTCGTCATTTGCCCATGGTACAATTTTTTGTCCTTGGATCTATCTCTACAAGATTGATCCCGGACCATCATCAATTGTCAAACTTGTTGCTTGGGTACAACATAAATTCAACAACCCTCCTACCTTTAATCTTAAAAATAACTTATTTGTGAGATGCATATCTAAATGCGTTCTAGTTACAATGAATGGATCCTTTTCATACCTATCGTGGTCTATACATGCCCGTGGTTTAAAAGTACAATATGATGTCCTCGTATCTTTCTCTTCAAGATTTATTCCTGACCGTCACCAAGTGTCCAATGTGTTTCTTGGTACAACGTAAAATTAATTACCTACCTATCTTTAAGTTGTTTTTTTTATTTCCAATGGCAAAGCAGTACAATTGCGAAGACAAATACAATACAATACACAGAGTGGACCGAGGTCATTTTAGCCTTATACAAGGTCAGAAGTGATGGTCGCTTGTGAAGGGGCAACCAGTGGGTGGACCATCATTGTCCCTAACAAAGGACAGCACAATTTACATCCATGCCCTAACCCCGGATTCGAACCAGGGACCTTCCGATCCAGAGGCCAACACCTTGACCACTAGACCGGTTGGTCGGCCCTATCTTTAAGTTAATAAATAACATGTTTGTGAGATACATATCTAAATGCGTTCAAGTTATAATAAAAAGGCCTTTCTCTTCATACATACCTTGGCCTATAGCCTGACCGTGGTTTAAAATTACGATATTATGTCCTCGTATCCTTCAATTCAAGATTGTTTACGGACCGTCACCAACTGTCTAACGTGTAGTTTGGTACAGTGTAAATTCAACTATATACCTACCTTAATTTCGAAGTAACATGTTTGTGAGATGCATAAATAAATGAATTCTAGTTATAATATGAAGGCCTTTTTTATATATACCGTGGCAAGGAACATGACCGTGGCTTAAAAATACGATAGGTTGGCCTCGGATCTTTCTTTTAGAGATTGATCCCGGACCGTTACCAATTATCCGATGTGTTGCTGTAGTACAACGTAAATTCACTTCCTACCTACCTTTTATTTAAAAAAAAAACCTAATTGTGAGAGGCATATCTAAATGCGTTTTAGTTACAATTCAATTGCTCTTTTTTCATACATGTATTTAACCCCGTTTTGATTTGCTTACACATGAGAATTGTACTGTGTATAACATAATGTAACTCCGCTCCTAAATTTACTTATCATCAAAAAGTTACATAATTAAGGAGATGTTCTCATGAACGCTTTTATCAACCAAGAGAACAGGGCAACAGCAGCACAACATCAACACAGACACGCCTCTCGCAAGATAAAAAAAACGGTACAATTTTATAAAACATCCTCGATTGTCTTGTAAATACTTATGTCTATTTTCTTGTTTCTTGTTAAAGTATGAATCCTTAGTCTGTCTCCTTTTCTTTATAGAACAAGTCCTGCAAGCATACCTGAAAACAAAGAAAATGAAACTTCTTCAAAAATGCTATTTTCTTCGGAACTTCGTAAATACCGCACTATTTAACCTTTGCCTATATGCCATCTCGATTATTCAACGCCTGGGATTCAAAGCTGTCATGCCGTCCTCAGTATGTGATGAATCCCTCGCGGCATTGGAAGCGATGGAAGAGAGAGGAAAGAGTGAAAGAATTTACGGGATTTATTTTAAGAGCCACCACGGCCTTCACTTTCAATTCATTCCAATTATTTTCTCCTGCAATTTCCACAGAGCAATGGATACAGAGACCAGCCTATTTGCAGAGACACATATCAAAGTAGAACCAGTAAGTTCTGCATAGATATTTCAACAGTCTAAGAGTATATGTTTATAGAAATTTGATTGTGTTGTGGATGTCATAGACGAAGCAGCTATTTTTCAATGATTTTCGGGACACGGTATAAATGAAGATGATGTCTCATTGCTATAATTAAGACGGTGATGAAGTATATAATTAAAAAATGAATTTAAGATATTCTATAAAGGTTAAATTGTAAGTGAATTGGTGTACACAGTATTCATTATTTATTGCAGTTTATTACTGATTGCACTTAAAACTATTAAGAGCGACTTTGTTAAGGTATCTGCATACGTTCGGAGCAATTTTTCTAAAAAATGTTATGCAGAAGCAGTTTAATATTATTTTTATAATCATTTGTGTTCAAAATTAATTTTGCACTATCAATAATAAAAATTTTAAAAATATTTTTAACAAAAAGTGAAATTTTGTGTGTAAATTTGAAGTTTTTCCCCAAAATTTTGAAAAATGATACAGGGCATGCAATTTAAATTAGCAGCAATATAACATGATCAGAGTAAATTTCATGATGTTATCTAGTGCTAGTTATCTAGTTCTTCTAGAAGTAAAAATATATTTTAAAAGATAAAGGTTTTATGACTCATTGAAAAATTGTTAAAGGATTTTTGACCATTTTGCAACATTGATATTGAAATGCAAGCTCATAAATAAGAAAAAAATAAAGATATCAATTTGATTCTAGAGCATACACTAGCAAACACTATTTCGAATGTGCATAAAAATTTTTATAAATATACATCAATAACTTTTTTAGTTATCATTTCTGGAATTCAATGTTTATGCCTAAAATATAATTATGAGAAAAATGCTTGTAAACAAAATCCAAAAGAGTAAAAAGATAATACGAAATTCTTCTAACAAATAAGTGAATTTTATTAAAAAAATTATAGTGGCCATTTTATAGAAACATAATTATTATATGTTTTAACTTACTATAACAGATAAAAGGTAGAAATTATGATAAAAATAAAATATTATTATTTTTAGTTCCGGTTTCGTTATGCTACTTCCGGTATAATTAACAATTTCGTTCAAATTTTAAATTGACCTAACTTTTTTTTGTATTATTCGCACATTGATAATTTAAACTGTTTTAGAAGCACAAAAGTACAGGGAATTTGTTAGTAGAATAAAAAGAAATTGCAAGTTTTCGCCAAAATTGGATATTTCAACGTATGCAGATACCTTAAACAGCAAGAAAATTTCGTATTGTGTCTCTCCTGTCGTTTGTGAAAATGCATTATAATTTATGTGTCTACCCTCTTTTCCGAGTAGCATCCGATTGCTGGGTACTACATAAAAGAAAGGATTGACTTATTGACTTTAGGATTTGGTGTCTCTCGATCCCCTCAGTTAATTCTCTAGTCGATGCAAGTGGTAAAGTAAATAGTTAGTAAATCCAGAATAAAATTTTTTCGACCGTTCAAATCCGCATCTATCTGTGGCATTTGATTTTTGTTGTCGATGTAGCAGATGTATTACTGTATTGCAAATAACACGTAAAGTAAGAAATATTATGCAGAAGTTCCATCTTGAAATACAGTGCAAATTAGATTTATTTCAGTTCCTTCAAAAGCCCGGGAATGTTATTTGAGAAGACGATATTTCCGGATCTCTTAAGAATAAAGGTAATACTTGGATTTCAAGAATTTGACTGCGTATATTTTAAGTAAATTTACATTGAAAATGTGCTGTTTATATAGTGATGTATATGCTCTTCAAATAGTCAAAATATATATTCATTCTAACAATATTATCTATACATTCGAGTTTGACACTAACGTATACTGAAAACTGGTGAAACGAAAAATAGAAATCAAATATACAAAAGCCTTATATAGACTTGGGTATATATAGGCTTTTGACCTCACACGCCAACTCCATTTTCTAATGCTTCTTTTCTGCCAAGTCCATATATTACATGATCGTGTTAGCTCAGCTAGTAGAGTTAGTACCTGATTAGAAAATAGAGGGTTACGAATACGAAACTCGGAACCAACTAAATTTGCTCTCATACGTGACGGAGGGGCTGAGGGGGTGCACGTTGAATATGCCTTGACCTCAAATGTCCTCAAAGTAGCATGGTGACGAAAATTGCAGAGTGGAATGCTAGCTCAGGTGTTGACCTCGTCATCTGACCGTCGTTGAAAACTTCGAGGTTTTGTCATCGGATGTTTCCCTTCCGTACAGATCCCGGACAGTCACTAATAGCCCGATAAATGTTACTCCTGTCCAACGTAAATTCAGTTACCAACCCTCCATACAACTGAAATAAATATTGGTACTTGGGTAATAACGATTCCAATAGGTTCAAATATACCTAATATTGGCAACTGTGTATGGTTGGTCTTAACTATGCCTTATAGCGTGAATCAGGCACTTTCAAAGCTGTACCTGTCACATATGTTTTACCTTATTACGGTGTGTCTATATTACGGTGTGTTTATATTACGGTGTGTTTAGCACAGTTGTAATACACTAATGACAGCTGATTTAAAATCAAATGTAATTTAAAGTAGTAGAACTAGCCGATATTCACCAATTTTTATGCATTTTCAAATACGATACGGAAAAGTAACATTGTGTACTACTACTGTACTAATCAATTAATATTAATGTGTTTACGACGAGAAACTTTAAAATCATTGTCAAATTGTGCTAAGCATGCACTTTTAAATATATCCTCATAAACTATTCCAATTCGTCCAATATAGATTCGTTATAGGTTTCTGAAGATTACGTGTAAAAATAATCCGTCTAAAAAAAGACATTGTATACATGTAAGAAAAGAAGATTGTTTCGGATCTAAAAAAATAACTGGATTTAATAAAAAAAACTATCAAAATATGCTTTTTAAGCTTATTTTATTTAAGTAAAGTACACATGTAATAAGATATCGCACCCCGAAAAGAAAAGCGACGCAACTCAAAAAATTAAAATTTTGATATTCTGCCATTCAAAAACATGTATGAAGTGTCCCAGTGTGTGGGTTATATTACTATTCTATAGAACATAATATAATTTAATGACATAAACATTTGCCTAAAATTTAAAAGAAGCTCATACTATTTCAATATAAGCTTTATAGTATCCTTTAAGATGATGCTTCTCAAATTCTGCAATTTTGAGTTGTGTCACTCTTCTTGCCGGGGTGCGATAAAATGAAAGTATATTAAAGTAAACTTGCATTTGAAATTTAAAAAATTAAACGGGGAGGTGTCAGGACACGGCCACTAGGTTTCAGGCGTAGAATTACGTCTATGGTGAATAAGAGTGAAAGCAATACATTGTTTCAACTTCACACATCAAATGTTCATCGCTCCGCACTTATATCACAATTGGTATACTCGTTGTTGATGTTGAAGGTTATGGCTCATTACCAACCTCTATGGGTTGGACTCTATCATTGGATTATAAATCGTCTTAGCCATCAGATATGATGTTTTGTGTCGAAATAAACGATTAAAGTACTTGGTGTACCCGCATCAGCCATTTTTCACCATAAAGGTGCGACGTCTCAATTTTGAGGCGCTTTCGCTGAGCCCGTTAACGATCAGCTTCTAATGTCGGGATCTTCTTAGATTCCCCATCTCGCTATCTCACTTCCTGTGGGCGTTTCTATACTTTTTCTTGTATTTATTATGCATATATTTGGACATTTTGAAATTTTTGCTAAATTTCTACATTTTGAAGTACAATAAATAAAAATGTATTAAATATTTATTTTTTTATATTATTATTAATAAAGCGCAATAAGACGAAAAAATAACACCTCAAACGTTATGCATTCACAAAGGAGATCGGAGCAACTGAATTAATGTGGGTGGCAGTGAGCATTTTCGTGGCTCAATTTTGCGCTGCGATTGCGTCAGCCAATGACGTCAGCGTAAGTTTAATGAATATTTATAACATTTTTTGTTTAATGCTCTGTGAACTTGATATCGTTCATTTCTGTATGATTTATATTTTTCAAGGTATTAATTATTTCGCACCTACATTTTTTTTGTGACACTCAAAAGTTAATGGTGGTACACCGGTTTTGAAAGGTAGTACGTATTCTACATCACAATTTTTCATGAACAAAAGAAATCTGTTTTACACCTAACGAGATTTGATTTATTTTTATTTTCTGACAATAAACGGCACATATATTTGTGTACGACTAGAATATTACTGCCATGTCTAGAAATTTTGCGAACATCGTCTTCTTCCTCTATTAATAATTATGTTTAAGTGATCTCTTAATCAAAATCAGCACGTGTCAACTCTATTTGTGATGTCTCACCGGTTTTATGAACAAATTCAGTTATTAATCGTTGCGTTCATGTTTTGGTTAGGTCGTAATACAATTATCTGTAAGAGGCTGACAACAGCTTCAGTTCACGTTTAAACTTTCCAGAACATTCCACGTTATTGTGTGTAATATAGAAATAATGCCAAAAATAGAGGACAGTAATATACAAACTATACCACAAATAACATGTTTGTTCTTATAATTTAGGCTAAAAAACAGGTATGGCCATCTAAGTGTTATATCAAAATGGCTCGCGTAAAAGAGAATGAAACACTTATTTTAACGTTTTTTCAATCCACATCACTCGATATGGAGTTGACCCCGTAGTTAATACTCAGGGAATGACTCCTTAAACAGGCAAGTTCCATCGGGCTCAGTCTCATCCACAGTCCTTAGAAGTCCAGTGAATTGTAAACACTTCAAGTCTTGCTGCTCCACAATGATACCCCATGTACTTCAAACAGCCCATATGAACTTCGTAGTTTAATCACTTTTCATACTGGCGCATCCCATTTTCAGCCATCGTACTTTAAATACTGCAAAGAGCTTTTCCGCATTTAATGATTCTTTGAAGGAATACAAGTCGTGAATTTTAACTATAGCAGATTCTTAACTAGTAGTTCTTACTTTTGTATACACAATGTGCTCAACTTAATATGAAATTCCTTTTCCTTTTAGGATTTTAAAGAATATTATTCGACAAAAGTACGCAAAAGAAATGTAAAAATAAAAAATAAAAAAACTTACTTTTCTTTTCTTGTACTTTTGGTAGTTTTTCAACTATGCACCAAGTGTCATAAGGGATGCCGGGACACATTGAAAAATTTTTTTTTATTAATTAATTTAGAATTTTGAATTTTTTTTTGTACTGATTACCCATCTAACTATAAACAAAATCGCAACACAACATTTTTCCAAAATTTTTTGAAAAAAAGAGGGGTCATTTTAAATTGCTAAAACTCAAAATACTCTTGATCAATTTTCAAAATTCTTGCATTAAATTATTCACAAATTTATAAACTTTAATTTCGATTCAGCAATTTAAAAAATATTAATTCAATAAACAATAAAAAATATTTGAATGAAAATTTTCGAAAATTTTAAGTTACTTTTTTTTAAAAATGCCATAGTTTTAAAAGTAAATATTTGTTTCAAATTTACTAAATCAAAATTAAAGTATAATGTTTGAAAAAAATATATTCCAAATTTCAACCTTTAAACTTTATCGGTTTTCGACTTATAGTAATTTGAATACAGTTAATCTTGAAAAAATGTATAATGGTGAAAAACGCATTTAAAATTTGACAAATGTTGTTGCCATGACAACAACTGTCAAGAGTGTTAGATTTTCAAAACAACGCATCACAAAAATTATTATATCTCTAGTTCTAATTAAGATTAAAACATGATTTAGACGTCAATTTAAGCAGAAAAACACAGAGAATGTTTTTAAATAATGAAACAAATTTCGAAAATTTGACGATTTTTGTGTCCCGGACCCCCTTAAATAAAAATTAAAAATTCTTAATCGCATTAGCCGTAATATGTGTTTAATTTCCGTTGATAAGTAGTTGTATGTTTACACAAGCATTAAGGTAACTTAACTCCTAAATCATCACAATATTTCAAGGTAGTTTAGTATATATTTACGGCGGTTCAGTGATGATTTGGGGTGCGATATCACATCGGGGTCTCAGCTCACTTGTTATTCTGAATGGCAGTGTTACAGGAGAGGATTATGTCAGTGTTCTGGCCGACCATCTTCACCCAATGGTGCAAACTGTGTTTCCTGATAAACGACCAGTCTTCCAAGATGATAATGCCCCTATTCACACCTCCTGTGGAATTGCCTGAGACTGGTTTTATGAACACGACGATGAATTAGAGCACCTCATCTGGCCACCTCAGTCTCCTGATCTCAATATAATTGAACCTTTGTGGGGTATTTTGGAAAACAAGCTGCGCAGTCGATTCCCCCACCCCCCCTCTCCAAGGACACTTTTTGAATTAAGGACTTTTTTGCAATTTGAGTGGGAACGTATTCCTCTGAATGTTGTACGTGACTTGTATTTGTCAATTCCACGTACGGATACAAGCTGTAATTCATGCAAAATGTGGACCAACGACCTATTAATAAAAAAAATTCTCTTTTCACAGGTGTTCCCATTATTTTGTCCAACCCCTGTATATATATATATATATATATATATATTGTTCGTACCCCACAATGCTAGATGACGTAATAACGTTATGACTAAATAAACACACCTGCTGTCTATGACAATCCATGCACGCTTTCAACATATATATTGTTTTAAGGCTCTTTATTGAATCCATTAAAATATATATGCATAAGAATTTCCATTGTGTTAAACAAAACATTAAAAAAATATTTTCTCGTGAACTGTTGAGCACTTTTGACAAAATCTTAGTTTATCTAGACAATTCCTGAATACAAGACTGTGCGTGATATAGTTTCAAAGCTCTTTACGTAACCTATTAGAAATTTAAAAACGTATAGCCTCATTTGAAGCTTATGGAATATTTAATTCCATATGAATGAATACAACGACTTTGATAATCAAGTTATTTATTACAATTATCAGTTTTGACACCTTACATTCCTTAATGCCTGGTACGAATATAATTTCCGTTGGTGAAGTATCTCTGTTCTTTTTATATTAATTATTAATTTACTGAACCACTACTTCAGTTCAGTTCCTTTTTACATATTACGTATCGCTTCACAGCAGAGACTCCACTACAGAAACTTCACACAGAGATCTCACCACAAGCTTATGTTTCTAAATCTCGTTTCCACGACAACTGATGAAAATTTTCTGTAATAAACACTTTTGAAAGAATAATACATTAACATTAGTTATTTCAACTCTCCCTTCTCTACGTCGTAGTGCTACACTCCAGCCTGACGGCTCAATAAGAATATAAACTATTTTGTTGTACCCAATTAATTTACTAAAACACATATATGCGTATTGCTAAATATGTTAGAGTGAATATTTACTAATAATTACTGAATATGTTACACATAACACGTTTGAAGTATTAATTATTAGTTCCCAAGTGGGTTTTGATATTCTGAGTACTGTTAATTGTATAGTTAACTGTAAATGCATTTATTCCACTCATACATCCTTTAATGCCAAAATAGATATATTATGAAATTAATGACAAACTCACTGAAAACAATAACGAGGTTTTTTTTTCTTTTGTGTACCTTTTAACAGGTTGTTAACTTAACAGATCTAGAGCTCTAAACTCGCAATTATGTAATTCCTACATTTATAAACATATTGCTTCTCATAGGGCGAGGACTGCAGAACGAAAGTTGGATTTAAATCTTATTGAAGTCCATCAAATTGAAAGAATTTGAGCTCACTGCGTTAGAATCTAATTTCTGTTACAATGTTATTCAATTTCTCTCTACGAGTACTTAAAACAGGTTTCTGTTGTCGGGACATAAGGATACCTTATCTTAGAAATTGGAAACTGAAACTGAATATTCAGATTGCATAAAATTTAAGTTGGAGCGTTTCAGTAGCTCTTCTCTATTTGTTAATAGGGCACACAAAGGATTCTTCATCTTAGTTTTTTGTTAATTCCACAGTGACTTAGGACTTAAGAGGGCTAATTTCGACAGTAGCAAGCTTATCTTCAATTTCGGTATCATAACATATGAATCTTTAAATTTCCTTTCTTTAGCTTAAAATAAATTAAATTCATTGCATTTGAAAAAAATCTCGTTTAACGTAGAAGACACAATATTAAGTGTGTAAACCAAACATAAAAATAATTTTGATATTATCAAGACTTGTGATTTCTAATAAAAACCTGCATGTTTTGTGATGTTTAGGAAGTATATTTTTTACTTGTGTATTTTTGTTAAAGTTTTTTTTTCTTCTGAGCTCCTTTATCAACATTTTAAAACATATTGTACAATGTACTTGTAGCTTACCGTACAGCATAAGAAACACGTGCAAAAGGCAATTTACTTAGTACGCAAGTATCTGAATTTGTGAGAAAATATGTAAACACTGGATGCTCAATATTCAGTTGCATATGTTATTTAACTATCACACTTTAAATTGATGTATGACATTTTCTGCTAGTTTACGGCAAAATGTACTGAAGAATTCTGATTAAATGGAATTTCAATATCATTACATCCTATGCCCAACACGGTTCGAAATAGATGACCATTACAAAGACTCAGTAATCTAAGAATTTGAACAAGTGCGTTATACCTTTTTTTTTAGCACAAAAATCATATTATATCTTGGTATTTGAGTATCTCCGGTGCATTGTAGAAGAGTGTAGCGATGATGTAATTTATGTCTCATTCGATCAATAGAGAGCAGTACCTACAACATGACTGAAATGATTGACCATTACTCATCAAGGGTAAAGTTCAACAATATAAAGGTCATGTTGACTGCTCTACCCTCTATTGAGCTTTCATAAGCAGAATGAATTGATGCAAAGTTGATCATGACCTTAGCGTCTTTGTGTTTCCTCGTGGTATCAGACATGTTATTGTTCACAGGAATGTGTATTTTCTTGTGCCCTCAGTAGAACTTTTGATTCTGATACACTGTGAAGTGATACACCATGAAAACCATGGATCACTCATTGTGTGAGTACACGTAATAAAAATCCAGAATGCTCTGCACAGCCTTTGTCTACATGTCCCACACAATGCGATAATAAAGGGTTTATTGCAATCGAGTTGTGAGATTCTGAGGTTCTCCGGCCAACACAGGAAGGAATGTCTGGCAGGGGGGGACAAGGGTGAGGTGTGATAACCTGGTTCGAATTCTGTCGACTGCTCCAGGTTATCACACCTCACCCTTTCTCCTTCTCTATATATCTCTGGTGAGCGTGTGTGGTTCGTTTTATCTACTGGAGAGGGCAACACTTCATAGATATATTTCATCTATTTATTTGGAATTCTTGGTTACATATGAATACATTACAGTATAGTATAAAATAGCAACAGAGAGCTCCTCATCGTCCGTTCGCTCCGCTCTCCGTGGGTCGAATCTTTTCTTCCTTTTCGCTCTCCCCTTTTTCTCCTCCAGACCCGGGTGACTTTTCACAGACACCCCAGCCAACGTCCCTAGAAGATGTCTCGTCCCCCCTGACAGACATTCCTCCCTGTGTTGGCCAGATAACCTCAGAACCTCACACGAGTCATCCGAGGACACGGAAAAGGTCCTTTAGTGAGTGATGATGTAAAACAAGCCGTTCATGGAGTCAGTCCAAAAGATCTTGCTGTGCGTGGGATGCCACATGGCAGGAGAAAGTTGGCGGTTGTCAAGGGGGTGCTCTGGCAACGTGCGCACGGATATTTTGACCAATGCCGTGTCGACAGTGACAATCTTGTGTTTCAGTGCCATATACGTATATGAGGACGCCCAAAGTTCCACCGACTTTCCTCATACTTCTTAAAACTTCTTGATAAACGAAGCCAGATCTTAAAAAAAATAAAAACATTGTGGTCATCTAACTTCGCTTGCTGCTGAAAGACTGTTGCTCAAAAGACTGCTGCAATCCAGGAAATTAGTCCCCTGAAGAATTTTGATCAAGTACAATCTTTCTTCAGACTTGTTCTTGGTATAGGGAGTTTATACTAAACTTCTAGGAGATTCTCAGGCAATTGAGCAGTCTGAAAAATGTTGACTGGAATTAGAGTGAACGGGAATATCATGCTTTCCAAAACCTCAAACTAGTTTGTATCCTCACCAAACTTGAAAAAATCAGATGGCTCTAAAACCTTCGTTATCCGTACAGATGCTATCAATTATAGCCTAGGAGTCATGCTTCTCTTATGTAAATATGCTGCAGCTGAACATCCAATAGAGCATGCTGGTAGATTATTAACTTCTGCTGAGAAAATATACTCCACTGCGGAACGTAAAGCACTCGCTATAATATGGTCTTTGAATAATTTTCGAAGGTATATCGAAGGAGCAGAAATCACTGTGGAGACAAAATACAGACACTTAGATGGTTGATGAGTCTCAAATCCCCATCTGGAAGATTGGCGCGATGAGCGTAATAGTTGCAGTTTTTCAACATGAGGATTGGCCATTTTCCTTGAAATTGTAACTTCATCGCCGTTATGATGTCCATACCTATATGCGATAATGCTGATTATCCTTGTGATTGTTTGCACTTGCATATTAAATATAATCCTAAAATTGTCTGTACTTACGTGATAAATACAATAACTCTCGGGTTGAAAAATACGTTTGAAATAGTGTTCAAATTTGAAATTCGGGTAGCTTCAACTATAATTAATCTCGATTTACGAATAGCGACTTCCTACGTCGAGTTGATCCCATAAATTGACACGATTTTTAGGATTGAATATTTTAACTGATAAAGACAGTAAAGTCATGAAATAATTTCAGATTTAAAGTAATTTAACGATGCAGAATCTGATTATGGCATCAAAACATAACATTTCCTTTAGAATCTTCTTTGTTTGTTCAAAATTTGATAGGAATGTATGTGTTTTTCCTGTAAATTTTTAAAAATCTATTAATCCCTATTAAATGGTATCTTTGGACTTGCTCTAGTATGATTTAGGTCTCAAAATAAAGAAAACTGTTTGTTTTTCCGTGACTGCATACTTAAGTAATAAGAAATTGCGTGTTCTGAGTTACCCCAGCATTCAATACCACATAGTTAAAGTTATAAATACCAAAATCAAACACCCTCGATTTAATATATACAAATACATAACTTTCTATTTATTGATGTACAAATAGCGTCTTTTTATATAGAGATGTGTGATACCAGAAATTGAAACTAACTTTAACATTGAATACATCGAAATATATAGATTGTAAAGAGTCTTGAAATTTTATAGTTAGACTTTAGCGGTGTAAAATGTGATTATGACATCAAAATACGGTGTTTCCATTAGAAATGTTGTTGCTTGTGCAAAATTTTATATTAAGAACTCTGTGTTAAGGTCTCTGTTATCACATAATCTACAGAGAGTTATGTTGAGAGTTTGTTTTTAATGTACCCATTAAGAACATGACTACCTTCAAATTCATCTCTACCGTGTTGGCGAGGTCCTACGTTGGATTAAAATATAATTAAGAAGCATTCCTTAACCTGCCTTGCGTTACAAAAAGTAATCAACGATAATTCAGCTATCAAAAATCAAACGTTCTCGACTTGTTATTCTTTCAAAAATATAACAAGAGAAAGATTGGAACTCCTTTCTAGGGTCTCAGTTGTACAGGATCTACTGATATCTATAGAAATCCGTTGTTTTCGTGTTCTTAATGGGCTACTTTCAAAATCATGGCTACCTAGTTAAACTGGCAGACTCTCCTATTTGCCATCGGTGTGAGTCTGTGTGACCTTTCACATATGATATTAATTGATCTCAATATATCCCGATTAATTTCAATAGCCCTGATTTTACTGACATAGGACTGAATACATCGACCTTATCTTCTTCGCTAGCTAGTTCCACATAAGTGGACCTCGGCTCTTTCGCCTTAAAAATACTCTTTCTGAAAAAAATTGGTTGTTAAGAACTCGTATACACGTGCGTGGATGTCTAAGCTTTTGATTGACACCAATAGAGGGCTGTATAAATCGGTAGTTCCTGTGGAATGTTTATTATTCAAAAGCTATTTGAAAGAAACGGCGTCAACTCAAAAAATAAGTACATTTCTTTTGCTTTTAATAATTTGCACTGACTGTAGTTGAAATTTTCTAAAATATGGGATGATAAACTTTTTACGATTTAAGAAATATCTTATCATTTGAAAATAATTTTGCCTTCCGCTTTATTGAGACCCTAGGTACACATATGTGTACCTAAAATATTTAGCCCTCGGTTATGCCACCATCTAAAAAAGGAATTTACTTGAGAACTTTGAAGTATTTCATAATATTTATCAGAAGAAAAAAAATCTAAACAATTTTTAAAAGGTTGGTAGTAAAGCAATTATTATAAAGCAGACGGATCATGTGCACTCAGCTTAAATATTTCTTTACCGGTCGCTCGGTTTGAAGATCCGTAAATGGTTGTGGTTAAAATCAGTAATCATAAATTACTGATTGGTTAAAGTGATTACCAGCAGCAATCAAAAGCATAATTATCCCCTTCTATAACCAGTCAGCTAAGTCGATTCGCATGCCCACTTGATGTACACTTAAGAGATCTTACGACAGCAAATCCGTCTGTCTACTTTGTTAAAAGGACGATAGAATAGCAGTGCTGAGTTGCATATTTTATTTATACAGCCAGACTTCGTTGTGCTATCGGAGCAAGACCTGTGGTTATAAAGCTGGGGTTTGGCGTAAAATGAAAAAACAGATATCCCTCGTATAGCACAGTATTTCAACAACACGGTACCAAAATTGCGACACCCCTGACATAACACGCATAGGTTTTCCATGTTACGCAATTTACTAAACAATGGTAATCTATATTAATAAGAATACAGTGTTTGTTTGTAGACTGAATATTTTCGACCCATTTCAAGTTTTCTATCCGTCTTGGAAACCTTCTGATGCCAAATCCGTTTATTGCACGTTTGATGTCTGTTTGTTCTCTCTGTCTGTTCTGTCTGTCTGTTCTGTTCTGTTCTGTCTGTCTGTCTGTTCTGTCCGTCTGTTATATAGGTCTGTTATGTATGTCTGTTCTGTCTATCTGTCTGTTCTGTCTATCTGTCTGTTCTGTCTATCTGTCTGTTTTGTCTATCTGTCTGTTCTGTATGTCTGTTCTGTCAGTCTGTTCTGTCTGTTTGTTCTGTCTATATGTTCTGTCTGTCTGTTCTGTCTGTCTGTCTGTTCTGTCTGTCTGTTATGTCTGTCTGTTCTGTCTGTCTGTATGTTCTGTCTGTCTGCATGTTCTGTCTGTATGTTCTGTCTGTATGTTCTGTCTGTATGTTCTGTCTGTCCGTTCTGTCTGTTCTGCCTATTCTGCCTGGTCTGTACTGTCTGTTCTGCCTATTCTGCCTGGTCTGTACTGTCTGTTCTGCCTATTCTGCCTGGTCTGTACTGTATGTTCTGCCTGGTCTGTTTTGTCTGTATATATCATCTGCCCTATACACGTCTACGTAGTTTAATTTAATTTCATGAAAATTGGGGTTTCAATATAACACATAAAGCAGTCATTTGGTTCCCAGATAGCACTGTACGCATTAGCAAATATATATGACCTCTGAGTTTTGACTAACACGGTTTCTACTCGCATATAACATGAGTTCCCTACAACACGGTATTCCATGTAGCACAGTACAAATATCAAATGTGTGGGACTTCTAAGTTTCGTATAACACGGAGTCTCTATAGCCCGGTACCAAATAACCGTGCTATAGATATTACGTGTTATACCAATAGCAAGGTACTAATTAACCGTGCTATATATATTCCGTGTTATACCAATAGCAAGGTACCAATTAACCGTGCTGTACGAGGGTTACCTGTAACTAATAAGAATGCACTCGATCCTATCCTTAAAGAGCGAGGACATAAAACTATTCAACTTCCAGAATTCCGGTTTCCCGTATGCATTGAAAGCATGAATCTCACATGAAGTGCTTTACGAAAAGATAGGAGCAGGAAAAAAGCGCCTCGAGGGCGAGAATCTCGGGACAAAAAGCGTTTTTCCAATCACTTCAGCTAGAGCAGATTCCGAAACAAGAATTTTCTGCATAAGTAAGTAAATCAGAACATCCAAAACCGTTGACGTTGAAAAACTAATCAATATCCGACTGAGAAGGATGCCCAGGGAAAAAGAATGATTCCGAGATGATGTAATTTTTTCCCTCTGAACTCTTCGATTGTTTTATTATGTAAATACATTGGCATCAGTTTAAAGAATCAGACTCCACTGAAGAATACAAGATTGGCAGGCACCTCGGAATATTATAAACCCGCATGATCCCGAATAAGGATGAGAGTTTCAATAGTAAAATAGTAGGGAGCCCCTTGGTTGTATTCGGCTTAAGGAAACTTCGTTCTAGAAATAAACTTACCCAAAATATTTGTTATATGCTCAACTAAATCTCGGATTTGAAGGATTGACACACAAAATAAATGCCCTTATTTTAAATACAGAAGAAACCTATTGAAGTAGAACACTCGTTACACATTGATATTTTTGTTAACATTTGTATTTTATGCTATTGCTGTTTGCATAGAATAACAGTAGACTTTCTTGAATTTCACGAGTTCCCAATGTTTTAATTCCAAGAAGTTTCGTAAGTTTTCACAATACATGTTTACTAGGCATTCTTCTTGCTGTTTTCATAGAATAACAGTAGACTTTCATAAGTTTCATGTGTTCTCAATGTTTCAATTCCAACAAGTTTCGTAAGTTTTCATAATATCTGTTTGATGGGCCTTCTTCTGCAGCAGTTGTTGCTATTTCAGTTAATTATTGTAAAAAGGAAACTGAAATTTCCAATTATCTTTCAGTCAAATTAAAAAAATGAACTGAGTACATTATAATTTAAGTTTTAGACTAATAGATAAACATATTTTTATTGATTATTAAATAAAATTTATGATTACATATTATATAGTTTAAGAAGTAAATTGATTCGATTGCTTATGTCTATATATATATATATATACGACTATTGTCAATATTGGGCAGTACTAATATACTGTCTAGTTCACAATTTGAAATCGGAACATGAATATTCTATCGACACTCGTGGCTCATATCGCATATAATCACAACAAATTGAGATAATTTTAATACTAATTTTAACATAACTACAGAAAATTAACTTAATATTAAATTATTAATAAAGTTAAATGTCCATCGTTATTGAAACAGTTGGAATACCTATTATTAAGAATATATGAAATTTGCCAAGCGTGATAAAAATAGTATATTAATCTCAAAAAAGTATTGACTGAAATGAATTGAATAAGGTATTGGTAGCCCAATTAGAAGATAACCGGAATGGTAACTGGAAGATTGCGAGATCGATGCTTAATACAACCAAATAGTCATTTACATAAGTGGTTATAGAAGTTAAATCTGTCATGACCTCAAATTTTCTCACGTAGGCTTGCTGTGGAAGTTGAAGAGTGAGTGCCAGATCATGTGTTGACATCGTTATCTGACCGTGGCTCAAAATTACGAGGTGTTGTCTTTGAATATACACTTTCGGAATGAAACCCGGACCATTGCCAATAGTCTGCTGTAAGATCCAGTGTTGTCTTAATTAACTACCTAAATCAATTGAATAATGCTTACTGTTGGGGCACGTTCAAACCAGAGATTGAATACATAATCACATCATTATTTTCAGATCAGTGATGAAATGTCTTTTTGCATTCCAATGTTTACTTTGTATCACGCAAGCACACATGCAAAATTTATTGAACAATTTATTCTACGTAGGTAGGTATTTAACGTCACACTGGTGCAACACAACATAAAACATGTACTAATATCCATACAGAAACCTCTAAAAGAACATAAGCTTTCTTTTCTTCATTTCAATTATCTTAATAACCAATGAAAAAACACAAGTTTATGTATGATATACTAAATTCCCCAAGCTAGGATATAAATACTACTTTCATCTTAGAAAATATATTGGCGTTGCTTGTTAATATCTCAAATATTTCATGGAATTTAGTATTTGCTTTTTTCGAAAAACTTCCCTTTGCTAATCTGGGGAAAAATATACCATAAATAATAATAAACTGGAAACCTGCTATTTTTAAATTTCTTAGTAAGTAGAAGTTTAGTAAATGTAACAAAATATTATTTATGAATTCTTTCAGATGTTGTAAAATGTTTCATACAGGAGGATGTTCTCATTGCTTTTCTCATAAAATAAGACTAAAAGACTAACTAGCATTTGCGATGAAATACACTTGATTTCTATATCATTGTGCAATCTTTCTTGTTTTAATTATAACATATTCGTATTGCTCTTTATTTTACATGATAAGGTGTGTGTGTGGGGGGGGGGAAACTGTTTAAATAAGTTCTTACTTAAATCTAGTTTTTCAGCTTTTATCAACATATATATGTTGCTGTTAAAGTGTACAATTCAGTTATATCATAGAATACCTACTTATTTCATGAAATAACTGATATAGTCTGTTAAAGCGTGTAAACAATTAATAATTAACTACACTTAAACTAATTATTCGATGAAAGAACAAGTTATTCTCTAAATTAAGTAATAATTGACAGTTAAGGGAGTCCGAAACATTAGAATCGTCACATTTTCGAAATTTATTTTATTATTTTAAGAAATTCTCTGTGTTTTTCTGCTTAAAATGACGTCTAAATCATGTTTCTATCTTAATTAGAACTAGAGATATAATTATTTATGTGATTCGTGTTATTTTGAAAATCTAACACTTTTGACAGTTGTTGTCATGGCAACAACAACTGCGAATGGTAATTTTTATAATGGTAATTTTTTGTTAACGTCTTACTAGAGCAACACAACGGGCTATTGACGACGGTCCGGGATCAGACACTTAAGGGAAAGATCCGAGGACAACACCTCGTAATTTTTTGAACCACGGTCAGATGACGAAGCAACACCTGAGCTGGCACCCCACTCTCCAAACTTCCACACCAACCCAACGTGACAACAACGTGACAACATCTGCGAAAGACGTTTTTTAAGTCTACGGAGACCTTTAAACTATATAGAAAAAAAGGTAGAAATTGCAAAAATCAAATTAAACCAAAGGTTTAAGAGGAAGGAAGGAGTTAGATACTCATATGGATGCTTTTAAAAGGTATTTAAGCATTTTATTAATTGTAAATCGGTCTTTAAAACTTTAAATGCGTTTTTCTCCATGATACACTTTTTCAAGATTTCCTGTATTCAAATTGCTTTAAGTCAAAAACCGATAAAGTTTAAGGGTTGAAATTTGGAATATATGTTTTCAAACATTATAGTTTAATTTTGATCCAGCAAATTTAAAACAAATATATACTTTTAAAAATATGACTTTTTTTTTTTTAAAGTACCTACAAATTTTCAAACATTTTCATTCAAATTTTTTTGATTTGATATTAAATTAATATTTTTTAAAATGCTGAATCAAATTTAAAGTTTATAAATTTGTAAATAACTTACTGCAAGAATTTTGAAAATTGATCAAAAAATTTTAAGTTTTAGCAATTTAAAATGACATTTTCTTTTTTCAAAAAATCTTAAAATAATATTTTTTAAAAACCTTTTGGAAAGCGTTTGTGTGTGATTTCGTTTATTAGTTAGATGGGTAATCAGTACAAAATACTTCAAAATTCTAAATTAATTATTTAAAAAAAATTTTCAATTTGTCCCGGACCCCTTTAAATTGTAAAATAAACAATTTGACTGAATTAGGCAGCATACAAAACGTTATTAATACAAAGACACACTGAAATCAATCACTACAACAGGTCACTAAAATGGAATTTGGAATTGCATAGAACATTATTTCTAAAACAAATACATTCTTTGTTGAAACACTGCATTTTACATGAGCATTATTTAAATCAATGCATGTCAGCTCAACTTTCAGCTATATCAACCAACCGGAGCGATTTCTTTGCATCCAACACTCCTTTGACCATAATTAGTTTTTATTTTTCACATATACTACGCTGGGATCTGGAATCTAGCTTTTTTATGCTTCAGGTTCTTATTTTCAATTAAAAAAAATCATTTTCGGTAATTTTCATGATATTAACTCTAATGCATCTGGATCTACCTGTTCCTCTGTCAACTTCAGGTACTGGGATACGGACTGTAAGCTTCACAAAAGGCTTGAGAATGAGTTTTATCTGATGTAATTTCTTCTTAGCTTGGATATCCAAACTCTCTTCAAAGTTTTATCTTTCCAGAATTTGCTTCAGAACAGCTTTGTCTACCTAAACATAGTCTTCTAAACTTGATATGTCGACAGACTCATTACATTTTGAACAAACTACGTATTCACTGCATTCTCGTGAAAAAACTATACATAATTTACCAATGCCAATTTTTGTTTTTTCAACAGCACGTCATTATAGGGTTGAGACGAAGTACTCATTGCATTCAAAGCACTTTGTAATTGATCTTCGTCAGTGAACCAAAAGCTACTTTCGGAACAGGATTTTTTGACAGTCCGAAGTGAAACGGTCTGTTTTTCATGAACTAAATACATTTTAGCCAGTTACTCCAGGAAGGCACTTTCCATTCCATCAACATGTTCTATATGTCTTGATTAGCTCTCTCAACACTGCTTGGATTTTGCTGTCTTGGTTTGTCTAAGTGCTGGCCAGGTTCCTTTTAAGTCATCAATAAGTTTATTACAGTACAAAGTCCAAAATAATCCGGGCCTCGGCCATTCCGGATTTCAGATTATTTGAACTTTTGTCAAAAATATCCTCACTTAAACCAACCCCCCACCCGAATTTTGCGTTTTCAATAGTAAAATAGCATATATATATAAATAGGAGCAATTTTTAAAAAAGGTAAGAACATGTTAGAAGAACTTATTACAATGCAACAATTTTTATTTGCGAATCTTCTAATTTTTACTTGCGAATCTTCTAATTTTTGTGTGTGGTATTTAATTTGACCATGTCCGTTATTTTGCGTTGTTTCATCAATTATACCCAGGAATAACTCCTGGTTCTTGAAAAATTGCCAGAAATGTGTAAAAAAGAAAAAAAAAAAACGTTTAGCTTAAACCTTCCGGATTTTGGAAAATTCCGAATTTCATACGCCGATTTCGGATTTTCTACTATAAAAAATTATCATCCATTATCCGACAGTATTATACAAGAAGCTACAAACTACAGGAAAATATCGAACAACTGAGATACATTACCGTTCGCTCACTTTGTTTGAAGAGGTATATAAACAACAAACTTAGAAAAATGGTCTTGATAACAAAATATAAATTACTCGTCTCCAAGGTTTTCCAAATTGAACGCCAACGCCTACATGAACATTTTGGACAAACATGCTCTTCATACGCTCTGGCAATTTTATGGAATGGACGAATATTACTTCCGGGACGACAATTCTTCATGTCATGTTGCAGCCTCTGTCAACAATAGTATCAATATATGGATGCAAAATGTCTTCTCTAGGCTGCTCAGAGTCAAACCCATAGAATATTGATGGTGCGAATTAGAGCGACGCTTACGGTATAGGGAACCACGTCCGAAATCTACAGATGAGCTGGTGACATTCTTGCAGCAGGACTGGACAGAAAAACCCATAGCTGCGTCTCAAAAACCTTGTTGAAAGTATGCCCAGAGGAGTTGCTAGTGTAATTGCAGCACGTGGGGGATCATTCCCTTATTAATGCAAGTATTATTTCCACTCTACAATTATATTTTGCTACTATTATAAAAGGAGGTGTTTGTTTGTTTCCGGCTCGCAAAGTACTGACGAAACTATTTAACTAACAGTTTTGGGATTTGGCACACAGGTAGTCCGATTTTTTTGCAATTTTTTGGTCGCAATTTTTTGTTTTTTTGCAATTTTTTGCAATTTTAAAATTCAATCTAGAATAATTTGAAATTAATTTAATGAAATTTAATTATTATTGAATGCAACAGCATAGAGGATCACAGATTCTAAATTTAATTTGTTTCCCCTTTTAATTTTGCGCGGAGGAATTATTTTCCAGCAGACGATATAAAACAAATAAACCTTTAACTGGAGTTATTTAATTATTTTTTCTATCTCCTAGACCGTGAAAGATAGAGTACAAGAAAGATAGAGATGGATTTGAAATCTGCGGAAAATTTAACATTACATCGATACCTATTAGAATAATTTTCTTTAAATAAATAACATTTTTTAATTGAATATTTTTTATATTTTCGCAAGAGATGGTGACGTCCCGTTAACCTTTCCGTTCAAATAATAAACATATTACATTTTCTGACCTCTTGTAATTTCAGCTAAAGAAAGCAATATAATAAAATAAAATGTCTGGCATCGTTTTATTTCTTTTTGTAAAATCGGAATAGATGAGATATATTAAAAATTTCAACTGTTTTGAAATATGTGGAAAATTTGACACCAGATATATACCTTGTAAGTTTGATTTTCATTTAATAAATAATTTTTGAAATAAATATTTATATTTTCGCAAGAGATGTGACGTCACGCCGAATTGTCATTCCTACGAAAGTAACTATCACGGGCAACGCCGTGCCGTCCTCGCAGTGACTAGTATATATACAGAGTGACCTGTCAAGTCTTTTTAAGTCCTTTAATTTTGAAACCGCGTCTCGTAGAGTCAAGGTAGTAAACTGTACCTACAGTAAAGTGACAATGCTGAATTTATTGAGACAGCTTACAGCGCTCGTAGCAGGGAAGTAAGGAAATTAAAAGATAACTCAAAAAGTAAAGTAAAGGAGATTGACCAAAAAGTTCAACTAGAAGAAATGTACCCAATACTGTAATAAAAACACAGAAAAATGTTACATGGAGTTATCTCTAAAACTGGCGGATATATTAGTACTTTACTTTTATATTAGTATATTAGTACATTTCCATGCCTTGAAAAAGGGGTCGTCCTGAAATTGAAAAACGTGTTCTCCTGTGTTATTCCGTTTTTCTGAGTAAAGCAAAGACAAATTTAAATTAAAACAGCAAATAAAGTAAAAAAATATATAAATAAAAAACATCTGTAAAACTTTTTCCGGAAAATAAAAAAAAAACTCGATCCGAAATCACAGTTTTCGCGCAACAACTAATGTACACGATTAAAAACCTCTCGGTTATACAACTACGGACGAAGATTTACTATTTAATAATTTTATCCTGATAAACTTTGAGTGAGATGCCAATATGTCAGAAAAGAAATGCGCGTTATTCAGTGTGGCACACTGGAAAAGTAAAAGACACAGATGAGCAACAGCAAGAAATTTATAGATAAACACAAACATGACGAGTGTGTTCAAAAAGGTTACCATCGGCTACAATACACATTTCTATTCGTTCAAGAACGCCGGCATGCACATTCCTTATCATATGTGGTGTGACAGTTGCGAAGCTATCGATGATACTCTGCCGCAGATCCTGCAAACTTGTCAACGTAGTTTTTTTACGATCTTTGATGTAACACCAGAGAAAGAAATCAGGTGGGGTAAGATCTGTTGATCGTGTTGGCCATTTAGATCAGCCACCGTAGCCGATTACCTGTTGGCCAAATCTGTTCTTTAGAAAATGTCGCTCTGCGTGGGGTTTGTTTGTCGGGGCACCATCATGTTTGAACCACAGGGAAGAAAAAGAATGCCAGAGGAATATCTATAATATCTATAAAGTCATGTAACACATCCTGTAACAGCTGGAGGTATTTTGGTCCATTTAGTGATCCATCATAGAAACGGATCTTATTAGACCATCCTTCCAAATTACGCACCACACATTCGTGGACCAATGACTTGTTGTGTGACGGAAACTCCTCCATGAGGGGTTTTCTAGTACCCAGAAATGGGTGTTGAGTCAGTTCAGCATCCCGTTTTGTAGGAACGTAGCCTCGTCCGACCATATTATGTTGGAAAAAAAATCTCGGCTAACCTCCAATTCGTTCAATGCCACACTGCACCTGTCAAAGCGTCGCTTTTGTTCTCCCGGTAACAATCCTTGTTGCGGAATTGCATGATAGGTATGTGCACCATTGTCTTGCAGTATTTGCCATGCTTGGCTTTGTACTAAGCCAGTCTAGTTGCTGATTTGTCACTTCACCTTCTGTCTGACGGAAACTCCCCATGGGGGATTTTTTAGTGCCCAGAAATGGGTGTTGCGTCTGTTCATCATCCCGTTTCGTAAAACTTAGCCTCGTTCGACCATAATATATTGGAAAAAATTCTGGGTTAACCTCCAATTTGTTCAATGCCAAATTGCACCAGTCAAAGCGTCGCTGATGGTCTCCCGGTAACAATCCTTGTTGGGGAATTCCATGATAGGGATGTGCACCATTGTCGTGCAGTAATTGCCATACTTGGCTTTGTACTAAGCCAGTCTGGTTGCTGATTTGCCTAGTACTGCTGTAGGGGTGGGCTAAAGCGTGCGCCAGTATGTCTTCTACTGGTATTCTACTAGACATACGTGGTCTGCCCGAACGAGGTCGACATCGAGTGCTGCCTGTGTCTCTGAGACGCCGAACAACGTTTCCAATGGTTAAGGCAGTTGGACGAGGATCATTTGGAAAAAAATCGAACGGCATAAGTCCGTGCAGTCTGGACTGCATTGCGCTGGCATTCGCCATAGAGAAGAAACATCTCACAATACTGACAATAATTGAAAGTCTCCATTTCCTCACAGCGTACTGTATGAAATAAAAACACCAGGTCTTGCGGTTTTTATCTGATACATATAGGATGACGACACAATGTGGATTTGCATACATACGAAACAGTAGTAAATGTCCACTGTTTTGCATCGGATCGTGGACATGGTGGAAACTTTGGATCATGTTTTAATCTAAAACTTTCGTAATCAATTTTATAAGAAAATTTAATTCACGCTTCCATCTTATTTGTCCTTTAATAAATTTTAAGTTTTATAATTGCTGTGGATCTACCAATCATCCACTGAACGACACGCATTTGTTTCTGACATTTTCCTGTCCACGTAAAATTTATCAGGGAAGGAGGAAATTAATGTTCTTCGTACTGGAGCTACAAAATGGGGTATTGGCTACGTTGCGGGATCATTCTTAAACTGCGTAGTTTGGAACCACGGTCAGATGGCGCAGTAACGCCTGAGATGATACCCCGATCTTTTTTCCTGTCGGTATCAGATCCTTTTTACCTGTCGGTATTTGGGTGGCACAGACGAGGATCGAATTCACAACACCCTGATTGGCAGTCCGTCACTTTACATATAGGGCTACCACGGTCCCCAATGTTTATCAGGATAAAATTATTAAATAGTAAATCTGCGTTCGTGGCTGCAAGTCCCAGAGGTTTCCATTCGTGTATTTTAGTTGTTGCACGAAAATTATGAATTCGGATAGGCAGTTTTTTTTATTTTGTAGTATGTTTTCAGAAGTTGTTATGTTTTTTTTTTTACTTTCTTTGCTGTTTGAATTTAAATTCGTCGTTCCTTAACTCAGAAAAACTGAATGATAACACCTAAGACCACGTTTTTCAATTTTCTGACGACCTCGTTTTCAAGGCATGTAAAAGTTCAAATTTCAATCGCGAATATCTCCGCCGATTTTACATATAACTCCATGAAACTTTTTTCTGGGCCTTTATTATTGTATTGGGTACATTTTTCTAGTTCAAAATTTAGGCCGATCTCCTTTAGTTTTCAAGTAATTTTTAAAACTTTCTTATTCACCGCTAGGAGCGCTGTAAGCTGTCTCAATCAATTCAGCATGGTCACTTTACTGTAGGTACACGTTACTACCTTGACTCTACGAGACGCTGTTTGAAAATACCTCTGTATATATATATATAATTATATATTTTCTTATTTCAATTTTTTTTGTACATTTGCTTGTAATGGTGTTTGGGGGAGTATATGAGCAATTTCTTAGCATTTTGCGGCTCATATTCGTAGAAAACACCATTCTGTGTTGTATGGGTCAGGCTCCTCCCTGATGACGCCCTGATCCACCAACACTTTCGTTTTCAATAAATTCCTTTTGGTTTTTATTTATTGAATTTCCTCTTATTTAACAAATATATATATATATATATATATATATATATATATATATATATATATATATATATATATATATATATATATATATTATATATATATATATATATATATATATATATATATATATATATATATATATATATATATATATATATATAAATATATATATATATATTTATATATGTATATATATATATACATATATATATATATATATGTATAAATAGAGAGAGAGAGATAGAGAAGCTTACAGGGTGTCCCGGAACAACGTGTACAAAATTGAAGAGGTGGTATAGAACATCATTATGTACTATAATTACATAAAAAGCATGGGCGAAAACGTCATCATCACGTGATAATGAGACACAAAGACACAATACTGCCACAACACAGAATATAGTGTAAAAAGTATAACGTAAAACGTAAGGAGTACATAGTATGACTTTCAAACATCACAGGAGGTGTGCGAAATCGAGCATGGATGCTCGCACGACACCAACGCGATATGAATTGATGAACATTTTCGAATATTCCTGGGGTTTCGCTGTTCGTAGCAGCAGCGATGGAGATTCGTGCCACAAGGTCCATATCTGAATTTACGGGCGTATCGTACACAATCCTCTACATAGCACCCCAAAGAAAATAATGAATAGAAGATAAATCAGGTGATCTGGGAGGCCAAGCGACGTGACCTCCACGCCCCATCCATTTGTTTCCAAATGGTCACGTACACACCTTGCGTAATGAGATGATGCCCCATCATGTTGAAACCACTTTCCGCACCGAGCATGTACGGGGTCATCGTTAAGCATTTCCGGAAGAACCTCTTGAAGAAAGACGAGATAGTTGCGAGCGTCTAGTCGAGTTGGTAAGTTGTATGACCCGAATAAACTGTCCCCCACGATACCCGCTCTCACACTAACTGTGAAGCGTTGGTGTGCGGCTGGTGGTTGGGTTCCGTGTGGGTTATCTAAGGCCCACATGTAATCATTGTGCATATTGAACACCCCTTCACGTGAAAAGGTTGCTTCATCTCTGAACATAACAGAACTGGAAAACTGCGTGTCGGCCGCACTTTGGTGTAGAAGCCACTGTAAATACGCGAAACGTCGTGACGGATCATCCGGCTGCAATAATTGAACTCTCTGAAGATAAAAGGGCTGTAAGGCTTCGCCCTGCAGTATGAGATGAACAGATTTAGGCGTTCCGGTGCCCGTGCACTCTTACCGGGATTTCGGTCCACAACATGCGGCAGACATTCTTCGAATATCAGTGTCCGTGCTGTTCGCGGCTGCTCAGTAGCCTACATCGTGGCTGTGAAGGATCCACGTTCTGATATAACCGAGCGAACTTAGAATATCTTTCCCGATACACCGAACAACAGCGTTTCCATTTCTGTCGGCAAGGTATATATATATATATATATATATATATATATATATACATATTGAATTGAGATACTTGTCTAGTAGCGAGTAGCATCAACTTTCGCCTGTAAGACGGCGGCGAACCGTCTTAGCATGGACTCAACAAGAAACTGGAAGCGACAGACTCTACTTCGTGCGTTCAATCTCCCACAATTCACAAATATTACATTGAGAGTGGTCTGAGGCTCGGGCATCTCTCTCAATTGCATCCCTGATGTGTTCGATTGAAATGAGGTCAGGTGACCTTGATGGCCAAGCTCGTGATGGTCTGTGGAATGTTTATCCAGCAATTCGGGAGAAATGCCACAGTGCCTTGGCTTTCTTAAATTTAATCTCTGTAATGGGCTGTAGAAAACCAACGTACAGGATCAAATGGTCGGTAGGAATGTCCCGGTGACGTTCACCTGTGTGATACGATGTTAAACGAACCAGGATCACATTTTAATCCATGTGAAGTGTCCCAGACGAGGATTCCACCACCAGCAGCCAAACGGGTCCCTTGCTGTCAGGACCGATCTATCGTTTCATGTGGCTTCCTTATACGTACTATACAAACGGCATGTACGAAATTGAATCTGACATTGTCACTCCAGGCAACAATTTCCCAAATCTAGACGGTCCATTGCCGATGTTATCGTGATCTTCTAATCATTGCGCCATGTGTTGTTGAGTCAACAAAGTGACTGACTCTCAGACTCTCTTGAGACGGTGGTTTCAGAGCCATTTAGAGAGGAGATGGTTTTGGATAGCGTGCACCATCGTTAAATCGACGTATGATCTGTTGCTCTGAGACTCGTCTATCTGCTGTTAAAATGCGGGATAGCCGACTATGACCTCGCTCATCCACACGGTGTTGTCTGCGGCAGTTGACCCTGGAGGGGATGGTTTCATCGGAATCGACGTACTCACGTTACACCCTTGACAAAGTGGTGCGTGAAAATCCGAGTGTCTACACTTCTTTCCAGATGAAGTGACCGATTCGTCTGGCCTCGAACATTTTCCCACTGTCAAAAACACTATCCGTTCTCTTATACTATATATATATATATATATATATATATATATATATATATATATACAGAATTTAAGTGATATGTATGAGTAGATAGATACTTTGTATACCATATCTCGCAGTTTTTTTAAAGTTATTTGAGTCCTTCCATACTGCGAAGTATGAGGCTAAATAAATAACTAGAATGTAAACATATCTAATCTGATACATGAAATATGAGAAACTTCAATGGAAAATATTTCATTTTTGCAGTGGTATTTATGGCATAAATGCCCTTAGTGACTTTCATATGAAGTATTTAACTAGAGTTTTCAAATAAATGTACGTATTCAAAACAATGATATTCATCACTTAATTCTGACTTCTATTACGTGGCTCCATTAACGATCTATATACTTTTATAAAGAAATACTAAATGCATACTCCGTTTAAATTCCATCGATATTCTGCAGCAAATAGAAATATATTTACTGTAAAGTATACCAAAGATAATGAAATGTTTTGAATTCTTCCATCTAAAATGTTTTTTCTAAATAATTTTTCTTCGTAATTTAAAATATGAATACCGACTTTAAATTGTAGGATTTAATCCAATATTTATTAAAATGATTAATTAAACCACTCAGGTATACATAAGAATCTATAAATTAGACCTTGCACAAATAATATATATATATATATATATATATATATATATATATATATATATATATATATATATATATATATATATATATATATATATATATCGTAACTAAACTTTACTGATATTGTCATATAAATTTAAAAGTTCCTTGTTAGTAATTAAATGAAAGTTTTGTAGAAAATCAAACAATTTAGTTTACCACTATTTCGCCTT
Organism: Metellina segmentata; assembly: GCA_947359465.1. Lineage (NCBI taxonomy): Eukaryota > Metazoa > Arthropoda > Arachnida > Araneae > Tetragnathidae > Metellina > Metellina segmentata. The sequence continues at coordinate 31,863,551 of OX375878.1, read as the reverse complement.
CTAAGTGCATCTATAATTGTTTTAAAAATTTTAAACTAAACACGAATGTACTTGTATTTCTAAGAATATTTTATCCAATTTAACTATGTAAAAGTAATTAGTCATCTTATCTTACTTCAGCAAATATTGAACATTATTTTTAATTAAACGCGTAGCTCTTTCTCTCTCTTCACTTAAGCATTATTAGTGTTTGGAGTATAATACAGAGAATAATGTGATTGCTTTTATAAACAGAAATCATGATTCGTTGCAATTCTTATTTGCTGAGAATTATTTACCTAGAATTTAAAAATATCATTGACATATCTCTCCCACTAATGCGAATGTATGTATTTTTAAGATGTTACTCTAAAGCAAATCTTTTAACTGGAATTGCGAACGCTCTATCAAGTGAGATTAATTCACAATTTATTTCCGTCTTAGTGCTAAACAAATTGAATAATGGTTTTTAGTTTGCACATTTGGCAATCACTTTTCCCCCGACTCAATAGAGTTGTAATCTCAGTGTTTAATACGTTTGTCCAAGCACGTCTTTTCTTGTGATTTCTGAATAAGTGTTTTTAAATCACATTTTGAGAATCTTAAATTTACATGTGCTCTCAGGAATAATTTTTATTCAAACAATTTGAATGTATTCGTTATACGAGTGGATTATTGAGATTAATTAAATCATGTGTATATTTTATTATTCTGAAATTCAGTTTCATTTTTCAGAAATAGTTAACACTAGAAGAAGGTCTTCTGCTATTTGATGAATTAAACTCAGAGTCGGACTTAGAAGATGTCTATATTGAACGTCCTGATGTTGCAGTAGTATCACAGATGAAAACTTGGCAGAAGAAGATGAAGGAGAACTTACAGATAATTTATCTGGTCGTCAGTTACGTGTAAATGTAGAAACGTTACGGAAAAAACCCACAGAAAAGATTATTTTGATTTAGATTAGAGAGGGTCTGGCAAACTCTGCTAACGAAAAAAAGTAGCAAAAAGAATCAAAAAGACTGGTACAAATAAATTCAGAAGAAGTTGGGTTCAAGATGTGCTGCTAAAAACTACACTAGTCGAGTTCACACTATGTGCGTAAAATGTGACGTAGGGCTTTGTATTTTTTTTTTAGACTTTCACTCAAAATAACATTGCAAATCGACCATGCAATAAAGTTATTGATTATATTTCATAAAAAATTAAAGCATTATTGGTATTACCATTTGTCTTGTGCTTTCTGGATAGTAAAAATTCTTACACTCTTCTTACCTCTCATCTTCTTCTCTTAGGATATTTTTTTTACTATTATATATTTATCAAAATGTGTTTTTCTATGCCATACATTTGTATTTTTGTATTAATTTCAAATCATAAACTGGTAAAAATATATTTAAACCGCTTGCGTCAATATCAATAAGAAATTGCATTACTTACAATTTGCTCCCTTAAAAGCCTAGCGGTACCATATGGTACCATGCATTTTTTAGAATATTATTGAAATTTTACAACAAAAAAAGGCTTTTCCTACATAAATAGCATCTTATCAACAATATACTAGAAAGAAATTGAAATTGGAAAAAAATAATTAATTCAGGCTTTGCCTGGTTAAATTATATGCCTATTAAATATAATTATTCTGTTTTTATCAAGGCTACACTTTTAAAAATGTATGTAATTGTATTTCAGCAACACTTATTCATAAAGTCTTACCATAATTTTTGGATCTCTTTGATTGTTACTTATTTTATTAATTTCTAAGAAACATCCAAGAAACTTCAAAGAAATATAAATAAAATAATTTGAATTATTTAATACATTTATTGTATAGTTCGTTATGGTATTATATTTGCCGGGCAATATAAAGCGCGTATCCGTTGCTTGAAGCTCTTAGTTTCTTCAAGAAGACACTTGAACGCAGGTCGGCTTCATTAAATTCTTCAACTTTGTATTCTCACCCAATCGTTTTAGTGGAAACGATGTGACAGTGCCTTCGAATATGCCCGCGATATTTCTATATATGCCGATGTTACTATTCTTGAATCTGATATTAATATCCAACTAAATCTAAGTGATTCAAGATTAAATGACTAGTACTCAAAGCTTAGGGATAAGCTACAGATTATTTATTTTATTATTTCATTGAAAACATTTGTTTCGCTAATTTGAAATTCCGTTGTAGTACGACTAAAGATAGAGAAATTATGCAACATATTCTATAGAAACTTTATTTCAAATATGAAAGAGAGAGTGAGAGGTGAGAACAGTACTTTGTATGCTGACAATAACATGGAAAAAAGAGTATTTAAGAGTATTACTAAAGACTGTTTACTATATGTCACAAAAAAATTACGTTTTAGTAGTAACACATTTAAAATGTAAAGTTAATACAAAATCGTAATTCGTAATACTTTTTCATAGCTTTTGGGTAGCGTTTTACATATTTTAACACCCATTGAACTATCTCGTCTTTTCTAAATCCTCCAAGTTCATTTAAACACAAAGCAATTTCTTTCTGAGTATGATGACTTGCGCAAAGACACCAAACTAAGCAAAGCATTCTTAAAATGAACCAAAATAATGGTTAATTAAAATTGAACCCATTTAAAGTAAAGCACTGTTAATTAATTATATCGTAACATATCTGTGTATGTTTTATTGAGGCCTACTACTGTATTAATCATTGCTTGATATCTAACAAAAATGAGGTGTTGTTGAACTGCAGAACTTGTGTGAATATACAGCATACCTGGAAACTTAACTATATACAGCACAAAAAACAAATTAATCCTACTTAAAATCATATAATACTAACAAATTTTCAAAAGGATTGGTATATTGCAATAACATTTATACTATAAGACGCGAACTTAGAAGTGAACTTTCTGACACACTTTTAACAAACACACTATATTCAAAACAATTTGTACGGAGAGAGATAAGAGAACTGGAGCTTACAGTTTATAAATACTTAACCTAGAAAACATGTACCACTGAGAAAAGACAAGACGGTCATTTTAAACGAGTAACAGCACATTAAAATGTGACTGTGGAGCTGGAATAATACATCTAAAGTAAAACGACTTATAGAAGATATATTTTATCATTTTAGAATAATGTAACTAACTTTATTTGAATGATCAAGGGACCGATATTCCGGTTATGATTAAAATTGGAGATACAAGACTAATTAGAGACAAAAAATGGAGATACAAGACTAATTAGAGACAAAAAATGGATAGATAGTTTGTAGAATGCTTAACAACTGTTACCGAATGTTGTGAGTGATCAGAAATTGAGAGATAGAATACAAGGAATTCCTACGTGAAGAATATTAAAAAGTAACATAAGTCGGCAGTTTACACATGTGCTAACATTCATTGTCTTTAGCAGCCTAATATCCTTAAAGTTGATAATGAGCATGAACATTGTCCTAAAACGTAATTGTTATACTTATAATTCTTCTAAATGACCATGTCTTCAGTAAATGTAGTCCGCAAAGAACCTTTTAGCTGGTTAGATAGCTTTATGAGCACTACATAATTCAAACTATTGTTTTCCAATATTGGAAGTTTGTATTTTTATAAAGAAACCATGTTTTATAATATATTGCTTAAAATTGCTACGAAATCAGAAGTGTTTCTTATTATTTTCATAAAAATAATAAAACAGGCAATTACCCTCATCTGTTTTTGTCTATCTTTCAAATAATGGCATTTAAAACATTTAGTATTTATCACTGCATTTCCTAATTACTTCTTGGAATAATTATTAAAAATAGTTCTTAGTAAACCATTAAAAGTTATAGGTTTAACGAAAGTAAGTAGAAACTTTGTCATGAGTTGAGGTTACATAGTTAGAATCATTGTTACAAAATGTAGTAAATTGATGGTTGTACGATATAATGCTTTGGTTGGGCTTTTGATATAATGATTGCTTTAAAAAAGCACACCGCTTCTCAGAAATCAGGAAAAGCGTTAGTTTGATAAATCGGCCATTTGTTTTGTACCATGAGATAAAAAAAAAACCACTGTTATTATATGTGCTATCTTTCAAAAAGAAAAACGAATGATTCTCTAACGGACCGAATAATAATGAGGTGGAAAATGTGGAAATATTCGAACACTACAAAGTTACATCAATTTGCGTCACAAGAATACATTTTTAAAGCTTTACGAAAGCTTATTATAATAGTCTATTAGTCGCGGTGCTGAAATTTCTTCAAATTCACCTCGAAAATAAGTCATAAGTCAAAAGCTTTATGAAAAGAGAAAATCCTTACCTTCAAATACTCAGATTTCAGCCTTTTAATAAACGACATAACAGCAGAGAAGATCAAACTATGGAAAAATCTAAATTATTTTATAAATATTTCCATTATAAATGTTTTAAATTTTAAGCCTTTTCCTATGAATTAAAAGGGATGAAGGAATTTCGCGAAAACCTTCTTACAATTTAAATAAATAACGTAAACAGTCACATACTGATTTAAGAAATTCTATTGCAGAAACAATTGTTTCTGCATACGCACACACATATACAGGTGGAGGACAAAATAATACTAACACCTGTGAAATAATGGAAAATCTTTATTAATAGGGGGTTGGACCACCCTTTGACTGAAGTACAGATTTAATGCGACATGGGATAGATTCATAAAGGTCATGGACAACATTTAAAGGAGTATTAAGCCATTCCTCCTGCAGAACGGTCTCAAATTCCGAAAGTCTGGATGGAGGTGGAAATCGGGAACGAAGTTTGGACTGCAAATATTCCAATAAATGTTCAATAATATTCAAGTCCGGAAACTGAAGGGGCCAGGCGAGATGTTCAACTTCATCGTCATGCTCTTCGAACATTCTTGAAGACACCTATCAGTGTGGATAGGGGCGTTGTCGTATTAAAAAAGTGGTTGCTCTCCAGGGAATACAGTCTGGACAAAAGGATGGACATGATCCCCTAGAATGCTTAGATAGTGATTGGATATGATCCTCCCATGCAGAATAACAACTGGCCTAAGACCGCTCCAAGATATCGCACCCCATACCATAATGGAGCCACCCCCATGCTTCACAGTCAGCAAGAGGCATTCAGCATTAAACGCTTCACTGGGCGTTCTCCAGATATAAACGCGTCCGGTCGTCTGAAATAGGGTGAATGATGATTCATCTGACCATATTACCTGTTGCCACTGCTGTGGGGACCAGTTTTTGTGGTCTCTGCACCATTGGCGTCGCTTGAAAGCATCAGTTGCTGTCACCAAGGGTTTACGAATTGCCACTCTGCCATAAATGTTCGCAGCATGAAGTTCCCTTTTGACAGTTTTTGTTGCAACGGGGTCCTGGAGATGTCTGTTCATTTCGGTTGTTATCTCGGATAACGATTGCTTGTGCTTTCAGGCTACTATGCGCTGTAAGACCCGTCTATCCCTATCAGCTAGCTTTGACTTTCGGCCACTGTTGTGCTTTGAACATGTCGTCTTACCCTCTTTCGTGTACGCTGTCATAACGGCTGATACCGTACTCCTTGCAAAACCCAAAAGGTTACATACATCTATACATAGGTGGGCACACATGAGGTCAATGAGTCACATTCCGGTTTTTCGTGAATTATAAAGAGCCCCGCTATAGTTATACTGTATACATAGTATTCCATACACAAATTCAAATTTAATTTAACTAAATTACGGGGGGCCTAAGACTCAAAATATGAAAAAAAAGGTCCAATTTTTTTTTTATTATCTTAAAACACAGTATATATATTTCTGAATAAAAGGACATCGAAAGTTTGTTTCTATCATAATAGAACCGGAAATATTCAACTTTTTATAAACATGACAGCTGCCTATCAAACGAGCATTCATAATTTTAAAAGATTTTTCTCCTTTTATGTTAAATGGGATTTCAATAGTAAAAGTTGATTTTACTTACGTACTACTTGTCATAATTGAACCAAATTTTCAGCATTTACTTTTCAAATATATTTCTTTAATTTGTCTTGAATAGATGTGTATAGATAAATTAGTTTTCTTCTATATTTTTTCAAAATTTGTATATTATGTGTTTTATGTAGTTTTTGAAAAAATATTAATAAAATAATTATTTCTAATGGTTTTAACCAAAAATTACGAAGATAATTTATAGTATGAACCTTAAGAAGTTAATTAATGCAAAAATGAAGTGATTTGTTATAAAATGTTTTGAGATATATCAATTTTGCCCAACCTCCAAATTTTGATAGTTTAAAATTTTAATAACAAAATTTTTAGTTTTGAAAACATAAAATAGTTATTATAGTTGCAAAATGCAATTTATACCTACCAGAAGTAATTTCAGAATAAAAACTTTAAAATTGAAGATTTTATAATTTTGAGTCCCGGACTCGCTTAATTATGGTTAAATAGTCAACACAAGTTCTATGCAAAGAGGACATAAGAAAATAGAATTAAGAGAAAGAAAGAACAAAATCATTATTGCAAAATATTAATAATAAATAAAATATAATACAAATGTATTGATAAAAAGTACAACATTTAATGAAGCCTTTTGGACAAATCTTTGAAATTTTTTGTAAAATTTGTTAAAGTCGTCCGAAGCAATTCTGTGAGATGATTACTGTCAACGGGAATAATATTTCGAAGTCACGAACTTCATTACACTGTGTTATATCAAAAATTAAAATTAGACTGTAAGAGGCTTTCTTTAAGTATGGATATTTAGATTAGGGTAAGATTCTCCAAATTGAATAACATTCGCTCGAGACCAGCTCAAAGAACTCCTAAAAGGACCTATCGACGCTACAGAAAATCTACTTTCGAAGCGATTACGTACGACTTGTACACTTCATTAACCGATTCAACCGAAGACCTACAATCGAAGCGACTACCTTCGACTTCAACGCTTCACTTAGTGAATTTAGCAAGATTCATGACAAAGTTCTGAAAACATATATGTGTGTATCCGTTAAAGTATGATATCGGTTATTTCATGATATAGCTGATCAAGTCAATTAAAGAGTAAAATACCTAATAATGCAAGCTTTGACCTCAGTAACTAATACAATCTTTCTACAAGTATGTATGGTTAGATAGTAATTTTTTTGTGTGATGAGGGAAAGGTGAACTAAACTATTCGGGAATGTTGTGACAGCGATTAAGGGTTAAATATAAGTCAATGATTGTGTCAAGGGTTAAGGTTATAACATAAGTCAGATGCAACTCAAAAGTGTTCAACAATTGAGAGTACCAATAATGAGTTAATTATGAAAACCAAAATCACTGAAACTGAGTACTAATCTCTATTTCCCCTATAGTCCAGAAAAACAAGTTGAATAATCCGAAGGCTGGTTTGTGGGTACAGATAATGGAACACTTGAGAAGAAACTGTGTTAATAAAAGTCAGTGAGTTACACGGAGGTAATGCAGTGAAACCCCGATTTAACGTAACCCATTGAATGATTTCGTCATACAACGTCATTTTTAATTGGTCCCAAATAATTTCCTATGCTTTCAATGTTAAAAATTCTCGTATTTAACGTTAACACTTCGAAATATTTCCCACATTTAAAGTTTTAACAGCGGGGAGAATTCTAAGTGAGTTTTTTAAAATAGTCAGTTACTAGCAGGACAGCATGGTGTTACCCGTGAAAGTTCTATTCGTATCTTAACTGATACTAAAAACATTAAAAAGAAACAGTAATAATTTTAAGAATCAGTTCCACCACCTCTCCAACACGACGCAGACAAATCGCAAATACGCATAAAATTCGGACTACCCGATGTTTAGATCTGGTATAAAATTTTCTGCATATTTCAAATCCGTTGAAATTTTTACTCGATCGTTAACGATTATGAATGTAGAAAACCTCAAATAGTCTTTTTAGTGTTAGCAATGAAAATGTCGTCAAGTCCGTCAGTTGATAATTATATATGGTAAAAATCTTACAAAAACTCATGTATATTGAGAATGGTGTTGATGACTTAGATAGTAAAAGCAAAACGCTACTATAAAAAATAGATTTATTTAAACAATACACTATTGTAAAGAAATAAATAAAAGGTATGTTACTTAAATTAGTCTTTATATTATGCTCTAGATTTATTTTTCCTCCAAACCCGATTTAATTTTTTCGCGCATATAATGTTATTTCTTTTCGGTTCCTTGAAATACGTTATATCGGGGTTTCACTGTATAATACAATACGAACTCCTTAATATTACAGTCCATAAGTACGATACATTTAAGCATTATATATTTTCCTTCGATTCATTACATAATTATGATACAGTAGATCATTTAGGAAATATAAGTTTATAATTTTTCCCAGGTAATTAGAGGTTGCTGTTATTTCAAATTATAGCTGCATATACCTGTCAAGATACGAACAACGCCGAGATACCTTTGGAAAAGCTCAAACCCCTTTTCCTGTACTTACACGATGACAAACTGTCAATAATACAAATGTACAATGTGTCTGCGTTGAATTTATATTGGATATCCAAAACATGTACACCGAAAACAAAACGGGTCATTATTTCACAAACAGCTATTTTGGAATCTACAAAAGTAGATTTTTGAATACTCTTTTTTTATTTAAACGTCGTCATCAAAGACAACCAGTAGGAACACTGAAGTCTTCGTCAAACTCAAGAACCAATCCTCAAAACACTTCTCACACACGCCAGTAAGTATCAATTTCAGTCACTAAAATGCGTTGTCATTTCACAAGACTAAAAAGCCCTTCTCGCCACGACACATGTTAAAATAAACAAATCGCGGAGATTACAAACACGAAAATAGCACCAAATCCGTTTTTAATTGCTGCGCGTCCTGTTCCAACACTCATTAAAAATGGATTGGAACGCACCAACGCATCGACTTCCTCTTTGCTCAAGCTATCTGCAAGCCCGCCAATGTCTGAGGTTTTTAAAAATAAATTTTTATTCCCCGGTACTCCATGGAACACAACAAATCGCTCATCTTTTGAAGAATCGTGCGGAAACGAGACGGACAGCTTGGTCTCGGAAATCTTGGGTTTCATGTCAAATTCAAAAGCTGTGGTAATTATGATCTTTTAAGCAGTCCTCGTTCTCTAGTTATTTTGGAACAGGATTAAAACTTTGACGTAAGCCTCATAACGAGGAGGAAATTTCATCATTTCCGAAACGATATCCTATTTAGAAGCTAGAATTGCGCTGGAATCTTAAAGGTTTCGGACTAAAATGTTCGTTTTTCTTCTACCCATTTCATTTTGAGAATGGAAATTTAAATTATTTTATTTATATTTTATATTCTGTCTTAATTTCATAAAATTAATTTTCTAGTACATCATATACTTCCGGTAAAAACGTTCTGAATTTCTTCTCAGAAACATCTCGTAAATATTCAATCGTTAAATAGGGTTGCTGATGCTTGTTAGGATTATCAATTGCGTTAACAACCTATTAGTTATATGTATCGCAGATTCTATTTCTCAGCGTAAATAAAATATTTCTTTTGGATGTGTCTTACTTGGCGGTTGTATGTCTCATGTTCAGAGAATCTTGGCCAAATTATGTCCATAGCCATAAAATATCTAACCGATTAAACGTTAGATTTTAATTTCAAAATAAAATAAGGAATTACTTTTGATGTTTTTATATGTTTATTGTATAATGGGAATTATTACTTCGTAGTTTAAAAAATAATAGTATTTTCGATTTATAGCAAATATAATACTATTGTATTACATGATTACCTTACTAAAATTGAGACAGAGCTCAAATCACTATCAATATTTTTTTATTCGTATTTTGCTTTGCTATCTATTATTTAATTAATATATTTAACTTCTTTATTAAATATTTAATTCATTGTGAAACTAAATTATACTTATAATTAGAACGATCTCTTTCCTACATTTCTTTATGTCTAGTCTATCGTAATGAAATTGTTCGATTTCTATGAAAAAACTCTATTTTCGTATAAATGTTTTAATGGTTTCTTATTAGTTTATTAATCCTTTATCATTAATTTTTGCATGCGTTGTGATTAATTTTTGAATGTTTCTTTATTAAATTTTGAATGTCAACAGCAGGAATTATTATTTTGTTCGATCATGTGTATGTTTTTTTAATATTAATTTATTGTAGGGACGCAAAATATTAATGGTTGGGGAAAGTGGGCCACGGTGGTACATGGGGTACAGTGTTACAGTGAATTTCATTTTATAGTGGTGCCAACATTAGCTCCAATTTGTTTACAGCCTTGTCAGCCATCTTGGTTTCTAGAGGCACATGTGTTTCAGAAGAATTTGCATCATTAGTTACATTTCTGTAAACAAATCTCTATTTGTGCTTGTTAAAGGTAAAAATGTCTGTTTGTAATTAAATTATATTTATTCATGAGTGGTGTTCATTGCGTAATTAATATTTTAGTAATAAAGCTAAATGGTGTTTAGGTTATGATGAATTAAAATGAATAATGAAAATTCACCCTATGCAGTTATAAAAAATTTTTGTTACAAGCTAGTATGTTATATGAGGTACAATGTTACAGAAAATTATTGAAATGGGGCACACTGCTACCTACATAATTTGTCAGATTAAGTCATTACAAACAAGCGTATGTTGCACAATGTAAATTTTATTACTCTTATAGCTCTAAATTTTCGTTTTTAAAAATTTTTAATTAAAAATATGAAAAACATAAATAAATTAGTTAAATTTTCCTAGAGCTTTTTCTCCATATAGGTTTGCATATCTTATAAAGTGATGTTTACAATCTTGTTTACATTATTAGCAGTTTTCTTTTTTAATTCATTCGAAACATTCACTAGCTAACACAATTATGTCTCCGCAAGAAGTGAGGCCTTTCCCTAGAGCCCCAACATGAAAAACTGCACTAAATAAACGACGGGGGAAATGCCGTATCGACTGATACGCTACTTAAAAATATGATTACAGAGGATAAAGACACCAAACAATAAAAAAAACGAAATTTCCAAGAAGCGGACCAAAGTGAACCTGAAGCATATATCTAACGAGATCTCATCAACAAAAGTTGAAGATTCACAATCTTATACTGATTGTAAAGGATAACATCTCTTTTTCCAGAATTGCAAACAGACATTACTGAAGATTCTGATCCCTTAGCAATTAACAATGGTGATTTATGTTATAGTTGAAGGACACCTTAAAGAATATGAAATTCACTCCTTGGAAAGTCGTGAATCAGAACAATGATAATTTTGAAGTGGCGTACGTCATAAGAATATTTCCATCTTATAAATTTTGCAGAAATGCTGGTTTTTCCTATGGATTTAATTTTTAATCAAACTATAAAATAAGTTTACAATTGCTTTTCTAATGTTCTGTTTTCTCAACTCTGCAGGCCACAGCAAAAGACTGTTATAAAATTTTACTATTATTCATCTATTTTGCCCTCACATTTAAGCTGTTCGATTATACGTAAACTAATCAAATGTGGTATTTTGTTATAAACCTGCTTAAGGAGTCATTTGATATATCTGTATAGTTCATATTAAATGAATTTTAATAAAATCTCATTCTTTATATCGTATGTTGCTACTATAACGTAGCACTGCATCCTACAGTGTGTAACACTGTACCCCGATAGTGTGGCACAGTGTTACTATGTACATCACTAACAAAACCATTAAATACTTGAAATAAATCTTACACTTTTTAATTTTAATGATATGTAACATGTATGTAAGAGATCAAAGATTATTTAAAGTTCTTTGTTTACTTCATATGGATGCATTTCTTGATGCCACAGCTGAAAATAAAAATAAAAACTTGTATCACGGTGATCCACCTTCCCCTACTCCACTGAATAACACGTTTCCCTATACATAACCCAACGCCAATGATTAGTATTTAGAAAAATAGACAATGAGTCCTAATCATTTAATGAAATTCAGTTTGTTTCTATAATTTTTACTTGAATACTGAAGAAAAATGCCACCTTGATCCACTTCATACTGGAATCGATATCTGAAACATATTTGACATTGAATGTCAGAAGGGTAAAACATTCCACGAAATCGCTGTAAACTACTCTTCATTTTCCTAGTGATGGGTACCATTTCTAGTGATTTTGGTTCAGTAACCAATATTTATTATAAATTTACTCTTCAAATTTATTTCTTACGGTCCTCTTTAAAATGTTCGTGATGGAGCATATGCTATAAGCACACTAAACTTGCATTCGATTTTTTGTTCCGATATTTTTTTCCCCAGGAAACTGTACTCAATATTTTAAAGAAAGAAAATCAGGCGTGCTGTTCCCCATGCACACGAAGAAAGAAAACTTGTTTTGAAATATGTCCATAGGGGAACGTATATTCAAAGTAGACAAAAATGAAATATACATTTCAGCTTCTGTAGACTTACGAATTTTCCCGGGAGAATGTGCTCTGGAAATGGGAAGGAATTTTTATCGGCTTTCGCATGTCATATTGCTATCTATTTTCTGAGCTATAGTTTTTCAAGTATTTTGCTTTGCTCGCAAAAACTTTCCGCGAAATACAATTTGAAGAACCATTTGATACTAAGTCAAAAATAGCGGTCCCTAAAACCCGCATCCATTGAATGGTCTACAGTGAAATTTAAATTCCGCACAAGTCATTTATTTGACTTTGCAGTATTTGGTATCAGTAAGATTGATTGGAACGCAAGCATTATTATTTTTATTTGTAGCAGTGACATCCGAACTGAGATTGATTACTTTTTTAATCGCAAAGTAAAAATGAAATGCAAATTTGTAATAATCACAAATCTGAAGTATCAAGATTTCCAAGTAAAGAAGGATTGCGTTCGCCTCTCATCACACAGAAATACTAAACTTTCAAATCGATTGGTTCAAAGATTTTTAAGAAATATTCTATTGATAAAAAATATAAGAACTGGTTAGAAATCATGCAGGGATGACGGGGCATTATATTCCTATGAACCCCCCATCAGAGGGCTGAATGAATAAATTATATGTAAGAATTTGAAATGCAAATGCAAATATTTTGGATATCTGTGTGGAATTGAAAAACAAATATCAAAAGGAATTTATTGAAAATTAAAGTGTTGATGGATCAGGGAGTCATTTGGGAGGAGCCTGACCCATACAACCCAATATGACGTTTTCTACGTATATGAGTCGAAAAACGCTAAGAAATTGCTGATGTACTCCTCCATACACCATTAAAAGCAAATATACAAAACAAAATATCGCATCAAATGCCGCTACCCACTTCGGCCAACCAAACGCTAACACCATTGACACAGAGGAAATTACGAAATTGAATTAGTCATTGATTGTGTAATTGCTGATAATAATAAATTCTCTATTTCTATCTATATTACTTTTCTTGAAGAATTTATTGTTGAGAAGTGAGTTTTATAGGAATAACATATTAAAAAAAATAATAACACACTGAAAAAGGAGTGCGAAAAAGCTGCAACTGTCTCTGACTGGTAAATCTCTCTATATTTAAAAAAATGTTACCTCCGTCGTCGCCGCCGTAGGATTGAAAACTCGCGTTTTTTGCTCGATTCTTAGACGGTTTCACGAGAAAGTACTGATCAGAAAACTACCAAATTGACATGGTTTGTTCAAAATTGTCCAAACAACACGGCGAAGAAGATTTTTTCCGATGCGGCTTTTAGTTTAAAGTTTATTAAGTCTTAAATTTGAAAGAGCAAAATTTCTACCGTGAGTTAACAAAACACTTACAAAAGAGAGGGTACATAAAACGCGTTGGCGAGCGTAAGCAATCAGGGGAGGTGCCTCCTAGCATTAAAACAAAAATAATAAAAATTTTAAGAAAGTTAGGCACAAATTAAAAAAATATGATAAACATAACACACTGACGTGTATGTATACGAGGGAATATCAATAAGTAACGCAAATAATTGATAAAATAATAACAATAAAAGCAATTAATGACAATAGGTAACATATATGAAAGTATTACCCATTTATTACTTTTCCACATAATTTCCATGCATGTTGAGGCATTTTCCCCAACGATGGATTAGTTTGAAAATCCCGGTCTCATAAAACTCTGTCGGCTGCGAGAAGAGCCACCTTCGCACGGACCGTTTGAGTGTCATTGTCAGAGTCAAACTTCTGACCATAAAGGAACTTCTTTATGTGTCCAAAACGCTGTGCAACAAATCAACACATTCGACTGCTGCACGACATCGCTCGTCCGCATGTGTCTCGCCTAGTTCGTGCAAAAGTTCAGGTTTCGGTTGGGAAGTTTTGGAGCACCGTCCATACAGCCTGGACCTGGTACCCTCCGATTTCCATCTGTTTGAACAAATTAAGAAGTTTCTTGACGGTAAGAAGTTTGACTCTGACGACGCATTTAAACGAGGCCGTGCAAAGGTGGCTCTTCTCGAAGCCAATGGAGTTTTATGAGACCGGGATTTTCAAACTGATCCATCGTTGGGAAATATGCCTCAACATGCATGGAAATTATGTGGAAAAGTAATAAATGGGTGATACTTTCATATAAGTTTCCTATTATCATTAATTGCTTTTATTTTTATTAATTTTTACAATATATATATACTATATATACTAGCAGACCCGGCCACGCGTTGCTGTGGCTACGGTTTTTATTATATTACATAGTAGTAAAATATTCAAGGGAAACGGTAGGAGAACACCAGTCATGGGGACCACCATGCTTTTTTACACAGATGCCATTTGTCAAAATACATGGCGACCTCCATGATTGATTTTCTACTACCGTTGATATTGAGCAAAAATCAATACAAAAGAAATAAATTTAAATTTTATTTATTTTTTGTATACAAGTCTGTAACAAATGAGTACATTACAAAGTTGTTAGTAAATAACACGTAACACTTAAACTTATTAATGAGGTAGGTAGGGCAGATAGTTTAAAATTTTTAACAATAATGTTTATTATTTTGAATTATAAATACTTTTAATTTTAATTAAATTTAACACTAATCAGTGCACAATATTTTTGATTAACCTGTCTTTAGCTAACATAAATAGATTTGACGGTTTTCCTACACGTGAACATGCAACATATAGTTGCCCATGAGAAAAACATAGATTTTCCATATCTAAACCACAAATGTTTGTTTGATAAAAACAATTCTACTATAAACAAGTTTGCTATAAACAAGTCTCAAGGCCACACACATTGTTTGGCCTTGAGACTTGTTTATAGACATGGCAAAAGCTAAACGAATTGGAAACTGTAACCTTTTGAAGGGTATCGTAGATTCTGATGGTATCATCGGAATACGTGGCAACAGGACCACTTCTCCTTTAAACTTTCTTAAAAAGCAAGAAGAATTCCACTGTATTACTTTTACTATAATATGAATTCCGTTTATAATTCAGTCTAAGTAACACGTGGCCGGCTGTGCTAATCACTGTATTGCGTTTACTACGAAATAAATTTAACTTATACTTTAGACTCAGCAACACGTGGTGGTTATGCCATTAAATTGTAGCTTATGTGAAACGTTGGTACTTTCAACACAGCGCCATCTGTTAGAATACTTACTCAATCCAGTCAACAGATACCGCAATAATTTGCAATAAAATAATATCGCGGCTATAAATTCAGATGAAGGCTATCCTATCTTTTAAGTTAGATCAAACTGCACACGGTGCGCAAATTTGATTGAAATCGGTTAAGTAGTTTAGGAGTCCATAGCGGAAAACAACGTGACGCGTAATTTATATATATTAAGATATATATATATATATATATATATATATATATATATATATATATATATATATATATATATATATATATATATATATATATATATATATATATATATATATATATATATATATATATATATATATATATATATATATATATATATATATATATATATATACATACAGACATATATATACAGATGGAGTACAATATAATACTAACACCTGTGAAAAAATATGACGTATTTCATACCTGCAGTTCAGCCGCGCCACCTGCAACATAAGTCTGCCACCTAGTGGGAGTGAAGAGGAAGGTATCAGTCTCTCAGCAGCAGTAACCTGCGTTGCATACGTCTATAGAACTGTCTGTGATAAGTTGAAATGTCAGACCTGTCAGAGTTCCAAAGAGGAATGATTGTTGAAGCGCGTTTAGGTGGAGCATAGGTTACGGAAACAGCAAACTTTTTGGGGTTTCCAAGGAGTACGGTATCAGCAGTTATGACAGCGTACACGAAAGAGGGTAATACGACGTCTTCAAAGCACAACAGTGGCCGAAAGTCAAAGCTTGCTGATAAGGATAGACGGGTCTTGAAGCGCATAGTAGTCCGAAAGCACAACCAATCGTTATCCGAGATAACATCCGAAATGAACAGTCATCTCCAGGACCCCGTTTCAACAAAAACTGTCAAAAGGGAATTTCATTTTGCGAACATTTATGGCAGAGTGGCAATTCGTAAACCCTTGGTGACAGCAATTAATGCTTTCAAGCGACGCCAATGGAAGAGAGACCACACAAACTGGTCCCCACAGCAGTGGACACAGGTGATATGGTCAGATAGATGAATCGTCATTCACCCTGTTTCAGACGACCGGACGCATTTATGTTTGGAGAACGCCCAGAGAAACGTTTAATCCTGAATGCCTCTTGCCGACTGTGAAGCATGGGGGTGGCTCCATTATGGTATGGGGTGCGATATCTTGGCGCGGTCTTGAGCCACTTGTTATTCTGCATGGGAGGATCACATCCAATCACTAAGTATTCTAGTGGATCATGTCCATCCTTTTGTCCAGACTGTATTCCCTGGAGAGAGACCGCTTGTTCAAGATGACAACGCCCCTATCCACACTGCTAGGTGTGTTCAAGAATGTTTCGAAGAGCATAACGATGAAGTTGAACATCTCGCTTGGCCCCCTCAGTCTCCGGACTTGAATATTATTGAACATTTATGGGAATATTTGGAGGCCAAACTTCGTTCCCGATTTCCACATCCATCTAGACTTTCGGAATTAGAGACCGTTCTGCAGGAGGAATGGTTAATTATTCCTTTAAATATTGGCCATGACTTTTACGCATCTATCCCACGTCGGATTAAATCTGTACTTCAGTCAAAGGGTGGTCCAACCCCTCATTAATATATATATATATATATATATATATATATATATATATATATATATATATATATATATACATACATATATATACTTTTCTAAAACAGTTGTATGAGTTTGGTTTTTATTCTTAGATATTTGACTGAACAGCTAAATAGCACCAACATCACTAAAACACCAAATAACTTGGCGGATCATCTTTATATTGTTGCATTTTTAATTTCAGTTTCTACCATAAATAATTCACACTTATTTGGGTTTATTAACGTTTTTTAACGTTAACGTTCATTGAATTTTTTAATCTTGTCTAACTATTGCGTGAGATAAAGAGTTTGAAAAGCAACACATGAAAGGAAACAGAAATAACCATAATCACTTATAAGTATTTTCTATCTTGGAATAAAAAAAAAGTAAATAAATAAAAAGATTGTATATAGGTATTCGATATACAATAATTTTTCTAATTTCCCAGTCAGAAATGGTGAATTGATGCTTAAACATGATGAGTAACAATGAATAATTTTTTTAATACAATAAAATAGAAATTTTTAATTACTTTTATTTATGTATCATGCTTACATTTTACTGGGGAAACAAACTACATATTGAACACGCATCTGTCAAAAGCATCCAATGAGTTTTCAAAAAAACTTAAATAGATGTGGAATGTTTGAAACAGAAAATGTTAAAAGTCGTCTCGCCATTCAAAGAATCAAATTTAAAACTTTATAACTTATAACGAATAATTATAATGCAAAATATTAATTTCATGTTCCTTGATCATACAGAAAAAAATAGGTAATCCCAAATTTAGCTTTATTAGTTCAAACATTTTTATAAAAACATGACTAAGAAATAGCATTGACAGGTTTTTACCATCCTTGTAACAATTCTTCATTTTAAATTCCAAAGATTTTAAAGAGATTGGGAAAATAAAGATTCTAATGACAGAAAAAAATGTGTGCCGCATATTTGTTTTTAAAGGTATGCTGAAAGGGTTACTTGAAGTATTTCATTTAAGTAAAAGAAATTATTCTCTCATTAATCTTTGGAGAAATGTAGATTTAACTTTTTATCAAGCCGATTAATTAAATTTTTACATTTAAAAAAAGGAAGTTCTTAGAAAGGATGTGTCAATTCTTTCCTCTGATTTTTACTTAGCTTTTAAAATATTCCTTCTAAAAAAGATTTAGTTACATGACACTGCGAATATTATTTTTAATCGTCCTTAATTTTGAAATGCCAGGAAAGAATTTAGCTAGATATATAAAGTGGAACTATTAATTAATTGTTTAAAAAATAGTTGTATATGTACTTTTATGAAGTTTTTTTTTCTAATTTCATCTTTTATTTTCCAGCTGTGTTACTATAGTCAGTATAAGCTAACGTTTCAATCAACTGAATGTGTTTACCTTTAATAACTATTTATATGTATTAGAAATTAAAAGTAATCACATCTAAGCTCTTATAAGTTAATTTAAATAGGTAAATGATTTTAATGAATGGATTAAAATTAGCTGTAAAAATACTCTATAGCACTGAAATACGCCTCCATTTGAGATGACATACTTAAAAATTATTTTTTTGTATTTATAATGAATGAAAGATGCAAATTTTAGTTAAAAATAGTTTTCCTATTACCAACAACCAAAAATTTTAGTGTGGGTAAAAACATGATAATTAACGTCCGTAACGCAAGTCCTAGTTAAGTCTCGGATCAATGATGATCCTTGAATTATCTAAGAAACAGCTTTCACAATGTCTGAATCTATATTTAAAACACCCTTTTGGTGCTAAACTTGCACCATCGGAAATCGGCAGGCTCAACTGCTGTTTGAGGGTTAACTCATGATCAGTACTTTTTTTTTGCGAAGGAAGCGAGGTAGGTAGTCAACAAAACATACTGGACGACATACTTCATTCTGTGCTCAGCTGTATAGTATTCTTGATGTAAAGCGCTTTTGGGTTAACCTTGTTTGAATCAGTACTTAATGGCATTAGTACAAAGTAGATATGCGCAGATGTGATCGTGTGAATCGAATGATATTCTAGTTCACCAGAGAATGACCCATTGAGGAGAAAGTGAACGGTAGAATATGAAAATAAGAAAACAGCAATGCGAATAAACATTTTGATTCTTGACATTAACGTAGAAGAAAAAATAGGAACATACGGTATTTTATAAGAGAATGAATATTCTTGTAACTGTGCACATCTTTTTTCGAACCAATTAGTATGAAAAAAATACCTTTGTAGAACACAATGTTAGGAGCAAATGTTAACCCCTATTTCCTTCAAGGTACTCTAAAAAAAAAATCACGACTGAAGACTGAAAATGTTCAGTCTATTTAGAAATTTCGCTTTTTCAATTTTGACAGTTAATAAACCCTAAACTAATAGCCGCATCGGAAAAAAACCTTTACAATTGTACAGGAAACACGATGAAGAACAAACCATGTTAATCTCGTAATTTTCTGATCTGTACATTCTCGGGATACCGCTTAAGAATTGAGCTAAACAACACAGTTTTCAATCCTGCGGAGGCGGTAACTTTTTGTTTAGTATTGAGAGATACTTGGGCAAAATTTTTTAGCCGGAAAATAATGAGGATTTTGTGAATACAGAAAATACTGTGGACATAATTGATAAACCCACAATCGATAATCGATTGAGATTCACATTTATACAATATTTAATTTGTACACTTAATCTGTATAACTTAAAAATGTTTTGTCATTGTGTAGTACCACGGAATTTTTAAACATTTCATTAGTTTATGATATTTTTAATTCCGCCATTTATTATGGTAATGTTTAGTTATTATAATTTTTTGTTGCAGTAAAAAATTTGAAGAGTTGCATTTATCATTAACTAAAGTTGCATTTATGGAAATAAAGTGGCATTTATTTTTGAAACACTAAAATCTAAAATAAATTATTCGCAAAAAATTAAAAAGTTCAAATATATTGACAATTTTAGTCGTGTACAACATTATTATAATACATATTGAAATACAGAAGAAAGTTGAATGGTCGATCCTTGGCCATTAATTTCTTTAACATTGAAAAACTGCATCAACCACAGTCATATAATGTGCTATATCGGATAGCAGAAGCGCAAAGTTCTTTCGCTCAACATTCAGAGATTTTAAAACGTCATCTACAAGGCGAACAAAATATTGATGATCGACACTCACCTCGCAAACTCTGCAGTCGATTACGCAAGTTTCCTCTGGGTTATCAAGAGTGCCAACAATGTGTTAAAAGTGCTTCTTGCCATTAATTTAACTTTCGTCTGTTAGGGTGAACACCTTCTTTCCATGAACTTCTTGTTTGGTCCGCAATACTTTGGCGTTCGCAAGATTATACACGTGATCGAAGGGTTGAAATGGAAGGGGAAAATGAAATAGTAATTTCATATTAATTAATTTTAAGCTATATTTTAAAAAGTTGCAAGTGGTTGCATTTATGCAGACAGTTGCATTTATGTTGCGGTTATAACCTACTTGCAATACACCCCATGAAGGATACATTTTGGTTTTTGTACTTAACATGTGAAAAAAAGTTGCATTTGTTGCAAAAAGTTGCCCCAGTTATTATTATTATTTTTCTTTTATTTATGATAATGTTTAGTTATTATCATTTTTTTTCTTTTATTTATGGTAATGTTCAGTTATTATAATTAGTTTTCTTTTATTTATGGTAATGTTCAGTTATTATAATTAGTTTTCTTTCATTTATGGTAACAATTTTTTTTTACATATTTTCAACAATGAGTGATCTTAAAGCATATTAAATACTTCAGAAGATTATGCTAATGTTACACTGCATGAGACGCCCTTTACAATTTGAAATATTTATAAAAAATTAAAATTCTCGGCAAATTAGATAATCTATGTGTATGTAATACCTTTGAATCTTCATTCATAGAAAAACAAAGTTGCAGTATTTTCGTTTGTATACATCAGACAATTTGTCATTTGTGTTAAAAGTGAGGTAATTTTTTTCCTAAAGGGATGCGTCCGTTACTCGTCCAAAGTATGTAATACCGTTTTTTCTGTTTTAAAAATAAAAAAATTACTAGTGATACTTAAAGAGATCGTTATCCTTCTTATATTGTAAACTACCCACTGCGTGGCCAGCCCGACTTTGCCCATGCCCGTGCTGTAAGGTATTAAACTGGTGTAAAATTTTCCGAAGATTTAAAATCCGTTGAATATATATTCAATTTAAAAATTATTTATTTAAAGAAAATCATATTTTTAGGTATCAAACAAAATTAAAATTTTCGCTGATTTCCGTTGAAATTTTCAATCTATCTTTAGCGATTCCGATTTTACGAAAAAAAACTAAATAATCCCAGTCAATATATTTTTTATTTCATGCTCTCATTGGAAATCAGAATGGAAGCGGAAATGGAACGGGACAGGAAATGTAATTTCTTTCTTTTTATTAACGCGAAGGGTAGAAGATGCAATCTGTTTTATTTTTTGTTGGAAAAGGAAAGTTCACGTGACGTCACAATCTCTTGTGAAAATGTAAAAGATGACAAAAATTTGGCATGGATCCAAGGCCAACGTGGGTAGAAAAAGTCCTCCGGGTTTGAAGAACCCGTTGGAGAATAAAATTATTGAATTCATTTAAAAATCTTCTAGATGGAATTTTAAAATTTCGCCGCAACCCAAAAATTGCAAAAAATGTGGAATACCTGTGTGCCAAATCTCATTGCTGTAAGTGCCATAGAATCATCAGAATTTTGCGGGCTCGAAAAAAAAAAAGGCCGATAGACAGTCAAACACTTCTTTTTTTAATAGTAGAGATACCATACACAAATTTCACATAACTAAATTTTGCAATTGTGAGAAATGCTTTTATTGGCTAGCTAATTACCACGTTAGTGGCTAATTAGCCACTAACGTGGACAGCACGGCGTTGCCCATGACAATTCCAAAAAGGTCGACGTTGGTTCAAGGGACAAAATAAACAAATAAATCTCTCTATATAAAAACAAATTCCCATTTGTTTTGCGTTTCAAACCAAATGAAAATTCTTTATCTATTGGATAATAACCATAATGGCGTTGCAGGTGTTGTTGATTTGCTTTGCTAAACCAAAGGGGAATTAGTAGCCTATTGGATAACAGAGTTAACGAAGTTGCCCGTGGTGTTGGTTACTAGCCACTGCGTGGCTAGCACGGCGTTAAACGTAACGTTTCCAAAAAGGTCGAAATCGGGAGAAAAAACTAATAATTCTCTCTACATTTAAAACATATTCCCATTTAGTTAGCGCAACAAAAAAAAATTTCCTTTGCAAACCAACAGCAACTGTCGTTACATCACAATATATTGCAAAAAATAAAAATATTGAATTGCAAAATTATTTACTAAAACAAAATTAAATGTATAAAGTCTCTATTCGGTGTAAAATTTTCTGCAGATTTAAAATTCGTTGAAATTTTAATCTATCTTTAGCAAACTCGATTTTACAAAAAAGAACTAAACAATGTCAGTCAAAATTATTTTTATTTGTTTTATTTCCTTCTCTGAAATCGTATGAGCTCACGAAATGGAATCTGTTGATTTCTCGAACGTGAAGGTTGGCGTGACGTCACAGTGTCTAGGGAAAATATAAAAGATATTCAATTTAAAAATTAATTACAGTGATCTCTCACTTATGCGCGGGTGTTGGGGACAGCGAAAAAAACGCGTATAAGTGAAAAACGCGCATAAGTGAAAAACCACAAAAGGGAGCTTAAAAGTGAAAAATCATTACAGTGTATTGTTAATACTATGTATATACTTCCGGAATTGAACTGAAAATAGTCACGCAGAGTTTCCAAAGCTTCAAACGCTACTGAGTGAGTTGGGAGAACTTTTGCAACATCTTCATCATCGTCGTCCTCTTCATCTTCGTCACCACCATTTATTTCGGCTGCAATGTCTCCTATTTCCCGCAATTGAGCTATGATTAAATTTTCATCTGCATCAATGAAATCGTTGAAAGTAGTGCACGTAGCGAGTCCACCAGATACAATATGCCAATCTTCTTCGTTTATGTCATTTTCACAGTTTTCACTTTCATTTTCTAGCTCCTCACATTCACATTTTCGGCTGGAAACAAAATCCTGCTTTCTTAAAGCAGCTGTTAATGCACTTGTCAGTAACGTTTCTCCATGATGAACACAACGTATGAATTGCATCAAGGACGGTAATTTGCTTCAATTCGTCTTTTAATGCACGTTTTGTTTCTGATGTAGCCAGAAGTCGAAGGATTAAAGTTTTTCTGTAGTGCACTTTCACACAACGGATGACACTCAGATCCAAAGGTTGAATCTTGCACGTGCAATTTGCAGGAAAAACACAACTTTCGTGTTATTGAAAGTTGGAAGATCTT
Source organism: Metellina segmentata (assembly GCA_947359465.1). Classification (NCBI taxonomy): domain Eukaryota; kingdom Metazoa; phylum Arthropoda; class Arachnida; order Araneae; family Tetragnathidae; genus Metellina; species Metellina segmentata. Next base: position 31,840,069 of record OX375878.1, on the reverse strand, counting down.
GTGGGTGAGCAGGACACTGATCCATGAATAACAGAAATTTCCGTTTTTCTTTTTGCATTTTCCTGTTGAATTTTTGAAGGAAATCGAAGAAAATATGCGATGTCGTCCACGCTGTTTTGTTGCTAGTGCAGTCGCAAGGACGCTTCTTCACGTTCTTAAAACGGCTAGTTTTTTTATCTGCCAATGACCAAAGGCGGGAATTTTTCTGAACTATCAACGTTGCAACACAGCAAGGCAGTTAGTCTTTCTTTACTTTTTTTTCCACTATGGCATGGTTCTCCCTTGAATGTTAAGGTTCTATCGGGCATCAGTTTATAAAAAAGTCCAGTTTCGTCAGAATTGTAGATGTTTTTCGGTTCTTATCTGTTTAATAAAGTAGCCAAGTCTTCTTTCCATTGTTCTACAGTGTTTTCATTGACACTCGCACTTTCCCCAGAAAGGACACGAGTTGCCAAGCCATGTCTATTTTTGAATTTTTCAAACCATCCATGTGATGCAGAAAAGTTTTCAATTTCAAAACTCTTTGACAATTGTACAGCCTTCTCCCTTAGAAGCTCAACGTTTACAGGAATGTTCGATTGACGAGCTTCTTTAAACCATAGCTTCAAAACCTTCTCAAATTCTTCGAACTTTCCACCTTGAATTCTGCTTCTTTTCTTCGACTGAATTCCACATTCTCGATAAGCGACTATAATCGCCTCTTGATTTTTTAAAATCCCTCTCAATGTCGACTCTGGAACATTAAAATGCTTCGCTAAAGCTTTTATCGAGTTGCAAAGATTTTCTTCGAATTTCTTTATAACAGCCATTTTAAACGAAAGCTACAATTTTGTCCGTTTTGCCGTTTTAAAACGATATCATCTAACCCGAACTCCAAAGAAGGTTCTTTCGTTAGCGATCAATGCCACGTGGTACGTACCGTACTAACCACTCTAATTGGCTGCTGTATAAATGCGACTTTTACTGTCGTCAGTCACAACACCCCTCCGGTACACCCGTGTATATGGTAGAGGAATATGTTCCGGGAATCCAAACGATAGGGGAAGGGCGAAGGAATACATTCCTAGAAGCAGAACAAAAAAGGAAAAGTTTTTGCGATAAGCAACACATGACTCGAGGAAACTACTTTTGAACTGAAAATTTTTTTGCGACGCGCATAAGTGAGAGCTGCTTTTTTATTGTGGCGTATAAATGAATAAGAGTTATCATTGTTTTCCTATATTCATGGCCGGGACCGCGAAAAAAACGCGTATAACTGAAAAACGCGCATAAAAGAGAGCGCGTATAAGTGAGAGATCACTGTATTTGAAAATCACATTTTTAGGTTTCGATCTGATGTGAAATTTTTGGAAGATTTCAAATCTGTTAAAATCTAGGAGCTTGAAAGAAAAAATACATTACTTAAGTTTAAATGTATTTGTTTTTTTAGTCTGCTGACAAATCATTCCTCTGTGAAATCAAACGGAAACGAAAAAATAAATTTAGAATCTGTGATCTTTAATGCTGTTGCCATTCCAAAGAAAACAATAATAATTAAATTTCTATTAAATTATATTTAAAATGTTCTAGATTGAATATTAAAATTCGCGCACGAAGAAAAATCGCAAACAATTCGGACTACCTGTGTGCCAAATGCCACTACTATAAGTGGTATAGATTCGTCAGGACAGTCCATGCAAACATTCCGACAAACACTTGCTTTTGTTGACTTCCCAAGAAACTAGGTTTGTGATGTTTTCTTCATTAATTTGTAGCCAAGGAGTACCACTATCTGCAGCATCGGTTATATTGGCTGAAAGTATTAATGAGAAAAAATAATAATAAAAACTATTCTAACTAGCCTTGGTTTCCCCTAAGGATATTTAAAATTGGAATCTTTTTTCAATGACCTACATTTCAAATCTGTATGTTTATCGATATTGAAAAGAAAAACATAAAAGCTGTTTTGACATGAATTTAAAAATAGCAATTCATTTTAACTTTATACTTTCTAAAACTGTGACTTTGGTTTATGATGTATAAGAATTTTCCATAAACAAGTCTATTGTTTTATATATAGTGTAAATTACATCAATCATGTAAAAAAAAGTTATCACAAAATATTAATATAGTTTACTAAAAATCAGTAGTTTTAAACTCAGAAACTGGCACATTTCTTTACCAATAGACGATATATTGAATTCATGACCTATACTTCCTCAATGTCCTAGTATCCATAGGACTTAATAACTCCTATTCTGAGACATTTCTTGATAATCTCGATGCTTAGACATTCCTGAATCGCCGTTATATTAATTTTATCATGAATTTCCCTATCTGAATCAGCTCCTATAGAGATCATAGTCTTGGAGTATCAGTCTGCATATTGGAGATCATGGCACTTAATTCAGGAGCCTCCTTTACCACCTTTACAATGACAGTGTCCAAACACTATCCTGGAGCAGATGGCCATGTCCATTTTGTCATCATCATGACTTCTGGGGAATTGATGACACCTGTCTCAAAAGTGATTTTACTACTGCCCAGCCCGGAAGGTGTTCAGTCACCATGTAGCCACTAGATGGCGCTTATGTGATTAATTTGGATGATCAACCAATGAGAGTTGAGATTCGTGTTGCAAAAGAACAAAGAACGACGTTTCTTAAAATCAATTACAAAAAAAATATGTTATTGAAACTAATAAAGAAATCAGGCCACAATCAAATCAATTCGAAAATTAAATTCGATAATGCTTTTTTTGCTGTGCAGTGTTAATTTTGTGTGTTTATATTCACCTATTATTACGATTGGTAAGAATGGTAGATACAAATCCATTTTCTATAACTTCGTAGTATTTACAAGTTTCATTGGTTGGTGTCTGCATTAGTTATAATCATACTTCATGTGTTTATGCGGTAAATAAAGAAATGTTTAATACAGCTAATTTAATTACCTTAAATGTTAACATAAAAATAGTCTGTCAAGTCCGAGGCTTAGAAATTCTATGTCTCCATTCTTAAAATAATGCGCTTTGGGTGTGTGTGTACTCTTGCTAACAATTTGTCTTTTTTTCCTTTTCTAAGCTCGGTTCCTTCCTCTCTCGTTAAGTGTTCATTTTTCGGTCGGTACTAGCTTTCTGTTAATTTCAAAATGCCCAAACCAAACGCAAAACTAGTCTTCAATGAATTTGTTTCTTTTTTATATAAAAAAACCGAGAGGAATGTTGATAAAGTATATCAATTGATTTTGAAAAGAAATACGAATTCTGAAAAGAAATTAAATGAAGTACGGTAAATCTATGTGATTCTTTAAACAGTTGTTTTTATCAATTGCTTTCAAATACTGAATTATTTTATGATGAATGTAAAAGTGGCTGTTGATAACGTAATTGACGCATTTGCAAAGATCGGTAAATTTCATGCAAATTAGGGATCATGTATCAAAATAGCAATTTCGTAATCACCACCTGCCAATACTAGAAATCTCTCTATATTAAAAAAAAGTTACCGCCGCCGCCGCCGAAGAATTGAAATTTTTGTTGTTTAGCTCCATTCTTAGACGGTTTCCCGAGAAAGTACTGATCGGAAAAATATGAAATTAACATGCTTTGTTCTTCATCGTATTCCCTGGATAATTATTAAGATTTTTTTCCGATGCAGCTATTAGTTTAGGTTTTATTAAGTGTTAAAGTTGAAGAAGTGAAATTTCTTCCGCGAGTGAGCAAAACACATTCAAAATTTCAGTCTTTAGTCGTGAGTTTTTTTTTAAGAGTACCTCTCAACGTAAATTTTTGCAGCTCGTCGAGTTTTTTTTGAAATTTAAATGTGGTTCTTGATAATATTTTTTTGAAATTCGGGAAAAATCGGGACATTTTTGTTACTTTTTTTTAAAACTGCCGTATCTATATCTAATTACTATTAGTTTTTAATTTTTAAAATATAGCAGTATACCTCAGAATATACTCTTTCTTACGGTACTATTATTTTTGAAATCGGTTAATAATTAAATCGGATGCGATCAAAAGTTCGTCATACAAAATTCGGAATCTTTGGATATTTTCGCTACTTATTGTTAAAACCGTTTTGTCTACGGCAAAAGCCATTATTTTTTAAATTTGAAAACATCACTGAATACATTACATTACACTCTTTCTTATGGTACAATTATTTTTCAAATTGGTTAATAAATAAAATCGATGCAAATAAAAGTGGGTCATACAATTTTCGGAACTTTCAGATCGTAACTTCCGATACAAAACTAAAATGGTCATATCTGTATAGTATTACTGTTAATTTTTAATTTTAAAAATATTGCAGTATACCTCAGAATATACTCTTTCTTACGGTACAATTATTTTTAAAATTGGTTCATAAATAAATTCGATGCAATCAAAAGTTGGTGACACAAATTTCGTATTTTTCAGTTCGCATAGCTGCTTCCGAAAGCAGTAGTGGGTTACACTTTTGACTATCGGGTTTGCCAGATATCAAATTTATCGTAGCAACAATTGCCATAAAAACGATTTCTTTTTATTTGGCGAGGAAAAGGGCTCGCTTTTTTCCCTCTGTTTTCAAGACAGTTTACCGACAAAGTACAGATCGTAAAGTTTGGATATTAACAATGTTTAGTTAAAATTGTACAGGGAACAAGATGCAGAAGATTTTTTACTGATGCGGCTATTAGTTTAGGGTGCATTAAGTGTTAAAGCAAAAAAAAGTTAAATCACTTGCGAAAGAAGTATTGGTTTGAGAAAGCAAACCAAACGGATTGCGTAGCAATCCCCGGGGTCGGCGAGCGTAAGCGAGACGCAGCGAAGCCCTCGCTGTGACGTCATGAACCGGAAAGTGAAATCAGCATAATACGAATTATTCAGATAGTTTCACTCTGTGAAAGTAATGTTGGTTTGCGAAGCAAACCAAATGGTATCTGTGACAGGAGTGTTGGTTTGCGAAGCAAACCAAATGGGATTGCGCAGCAATCCCCGGGGGTTGGCGAGCGTAAGCGAGCAGGGGGCGGAGCCCCCTAGTTATATAAATTTACGCAAATTTGATCTTCCACAATTTAGTGGAAGCTTGTACAACTTGTTACTTCTTAAAGAAACATTTAATCCATCTATTGATGACAACTTAATCATTTCAAATTTGCAGAAATTGAAATACCTTGCAACAACGCTAAAATCAAAATAGGACTCGCAACTTAATCTGCAGCCTTTTATAACAGATTAAACTTCGTGACAGCGAAAAGAAATCCTACAATTAGTGGCATTAGCAGTGCAATCGTGACATACTTCTTTGAATGATGTCACAGTAACTGCCAAACTCCATTCCAATATCACATATACAATTGCAGAGTTACAAAAAGAAAATATACGTGAAAATGGATATTATAATTCAATGTGGCCAGACAATTAAGCTATTATATTTGGTTTCGAACTGAATTGATGAAACGCTTCAGTGTAAAACCAACAGGCCATCTGAAAGCATGATATAAATTGAATAGTTATCTGTAATAGCGAAGTCATTTGATCCTTTAGGGTTATTGTCAACAACCACATTTATTTTGAAGTCGATGTTCCAATATCTATTGTTGGATCTTTCCCTTGGGGATTAATCCTGGACCATCGCCAATAACCCATTGTGTTCCTCCAGTGCGATGTTTATTAAAATACCTACCTATCAAGGAACTATGAAAAAAAATGACTGTCATGGACCGATAGTATATCCAACCATATTTTGATCTTGTGGAAAGTATTCAAGCTGTAAGTATAACTTATCTATTAGAGACAAAAGAAAAGCCTTTTTTGGTCACTCACGTTGTTACCCGTCATTTAAAATGCCCTGCCCATAAATTGAATAAATTAATATATCATGACTTTTAATTATTTAGTTTATGCTTATAATGTGTATTTAATCACTTTGGCTTAGCTGTCATAGAAGTGAAGATAATGAACAGAATACCCGGAAAGACAGGGAGGGTCTATAATGGCCTCTATCACATTTCGCAGTGATAGCGTGAATTTTTTTTTCCTGATTGAATGCTATCACTACATTGTAATGATATTGAAAGTAGATTCATTTTGTCTTCCCCCTTTTAATCCTGTTTAACAGCATCAAAAGCTTTACCCACCTGTGAGCAAATATTATTAATACAACTAATGGGATTTAGTAATGATTGTACACTCACTTTGGGAAAAGGAAAAACATCACAACATATAACTATTTTTAATCCTTAAAACAGTGAACAAGTTAAACCAAAATGGCCAAACCTTCTAGGAACGCTGAGAAAAAACTGCACAGAGGTACAACCAACACTAAATTTGTTAAAAAACAACCTGTTCATTCCACGATATTGTTCAGAAAAAGCTCAGATAAACGCTTAATGCTTATCAGGGAAGTTGAACAAAAGTGTACTGTTATTGAGATATTTTCAACTTACAGTTACCATTGATAATTGAGAAGAAAACAAAAAAATATACATTTTTATAACTAGACTAAATACGGTTTCAACCTAGTAGATAAAAATGTACGCCTGTACACTACAAAATTAAAATCATGTCACCCATGCAAGTATTTCTTTATAATTTTAGACAGATCTGCGATAAGCAGAATCTAAAGAGAAATTTCATCCTTCCACTATGTGAAGAGCCTCGTACTCCATATATGGCATATAAAGTACTACAGCAAATACTAAGATTTTTTCGCAAGTAGGTATAAAAAATTACATCACTAATAAAAAATTGAAATGCAGACTGCGGAGATTTAGTTTGGGAAACCACAAAAAAATAGATGCGCTAATTGTAAAATGGCAGTATGTGGAAAATTCTCATCAAGGAAAGAAATACCTGTTGATTACTTCAACGAATTAAAGAAATAAAATGATATAAAAAGCAGGTCAGTGTGGTTGTATATCCTACATAGGCGTGAAAGCAGGAACGGTTATTGCTCTGCAGTATTAATTGGTTGAATATAAATCTACTTATATGAACATTTTATTTCTCAAGGTAGATCCAAATTCATTAGTTATAATTGTGCATTATTTATTCATTTTGTTCGTCAGTGTCGGTATTGGTAAGATTGCCCTTTTTGCTTTGTTTTCCTTTTTATCTGATGCCACCTGATATCCTATATAATAAAATAAAAAAGTATGTATTAGTCATACCTTCTTTATTTAAACTATCATTTAAAAATATTTCTTTATAAAAAGATTAATTTGCAGTCTTACATATAACTGTGGGTAAACCAACATTTTCAAAGGCTGATAGACTACTTACATGATGGTGATCACGGTCAGAAGAGAATATATCCCCACGGTGATATCTCACGGAGATATATATCTCTCTCTACAGGTCTGGAATATGAAAGGCAAGATAGTCTGGCAAAGTATTTACAATTAACCCTGAGACAGTAATATTCAAATTAGAGGATTGAGAGGAAAAGGGAGAGAGAAGAAAAAGGAAAGACGAAATTAATATATTACTAAGTGAATTACGCTGAAATTACGGGGAACGAATTACGGCATGGCAAATTATCCCCGAAGAAATATAATTGTGCACTATGCTTGAATGTTACACAAGGTTACTAGAGTAGGAAATGAGACATAAAAGAACATGTGTATGGGATTTCCCAAAATCTTAATCAAATAAGTATCAAGAAACAAAAATATTCAAAGTTTTGCAGTTAAAATCAGAGTATAAATTTAAATCATGTAAAAAAATGAACATAAAAGTTAAGTCAACGTAATATTATAAACAATGAAAACGCTTTAATTTTGAAAATTATAATCACATGTCCAATGTGTAAAAATTAAAATTGATTGGCAATATTAAAAACTAAACTACATTGCATTATATATAGTAATTAAACAATGAGACGTTAACTAAAATATTGTATAAAGCAATACAGATTTAAAGAAATTTCAAATATATCGAATGAGAAAAATGTAAACAAAAGTAGTTTAGAGTGGTACCAATGTTTCAGTCTAATCTTTGTAATACTAATTTGTAACATAATATGAATAAAAACACATTTCATATTTTTCAATCTCGTACTTCAAAATGTTATCCTTATCTTTCTATACTTTTTATTTTTACAAATACAAGATTTGTTTAATAAAACAGTTTCTTGAGGGTTACGTTTCATGTGTTTATTTACTGAAACAATTTCATAATTACAATTAGTAAAGATGTTAGATGTTTCATAATTTAGCTTAGAAATGCTATTAACCTAGCAATTCTAAGCTATATAGCAAATGTATTATAGCAAATGTATTATAGCAAATGTATTATAGAAATTTCATTAAAACAGTATTTACATTAATTTAAATAAAAGGCCGTTGCAATATTTATACATAAATACAATTTGTGACTGCGTTTTATTTATTTCAATCTTTGAACATATACAGCAATTCTACTGACGCATTTTACACATTTCGGCACTTCTTTGATTAATCTGTTCATTAAAAAGTTATGATTCGATTACTATAAAAATTTTACCTCAGCTAAGTTTGTCATAAGACTGTAAAATCTATAATATTGTAATTGTTTGTAAATAATTGTCATAAGTTATGTCATAATATTGTAATTGTTTGTAAATAATTCTCATAAGTTATGTCATAAGATTGTAATTGTTTGTAAATAATTGTTATGTCATAAGATTGTAATTGTTTGTAAAATTCCTTTTAAAGGTCTTGATCTTATTACAATTTCTTTAAAAGTTCAAACGCACACACTTTTTTTGGGGGAAAATAGTAAATATATTTGTTACGTTTCGTATGAACTTCCCTTTAGAATTTGTTATATTGTTTCATGTTTATACCATGCTTCATCTCTAACAATATTCATTTTCAGTGTTTTTTTTTATTTCTTAGTACATAGATTGTGAAGGTTAATTTACCGTTTTGTAAAAATAACTTCATATCGTGGCACTGTGAAATGTAACACGTTTCCTTAAAAGGTTTGTGAAAGAGGAACACTGTTAACTTTAGGTAGGAAATGCATGTTGTCACAGAATGTAAATTGCGTACTTCCTTCGGTCATCAATCAATCTGCGTAGTTTTGGGAGAATTTCGTTTGGATTTCTTTAGATTAGCTTTCTAACAAATATTTTGTTTCTTCTTAAAATAATATATGGAATAAATTTATCAAATCTCTTCTTTTACATCAAATATCTAAACTGAGGTGTAACTTAAAAATAGTTTATAGTAAAATAGTAATTTGTTATTCCTATCAGTTTATTCACTAAAAACAAGCTTATAATAGAATTTGTCATTTAAATATGAATTTTAAAATAAATGTTTGTTTGTGTGGTTTATAAGGCCTTCTGAAATATAAATTAGCAATAATATCTTCTATCACATTTCTTTCGTTGGTTTTTGATTCCATAAAATTAATTTAAAACTTACATTATTCGAATCTTAGTTATCTAAAACATGGGTACATTAATTGCTAAAATGCTCTAACTTAAAATAATAATTCCATGTGTCGATCCAACATTATCGGAGGTGTCATAAAATCCTTTATATGATAGGCGGCGATACTGCCAATTCCAAGCATGGTGCAATATACTTATAACAGAACTTAGAATCTCACCTGTACAATTTTCTGAGAAAAACGTTTTCAAATTTTCAATTCAAACAATAACACTAGAAGCAAGATTACCCCCCGGCGTTTCTCACGTTATATCGGCGAAGCTTTGATCGAAAGTAATTCTAAAAATCAATTTTATTAATCATAGGAAAATGCAAATATCACCAAAAATGCAAGCATAGAAAAGAAAGAAGTTAGCAGGAAATCATTTTTCAAACTCTATTTTGACATTTTTATAGCTTCTGCCGTTGACTGGCAAGCTTCTTCTATGCATTCGTATAATCCATTTCGTATTCATTATACTGTAGTGGAAGACAAAATTACAAAAGCACATAAAATAGCACGGTCACTATTATAGAAAACAATTTTGAGTATGAGCGTGATTGTGAATGCTATTTAAGTTCATCTATGATGTGTATACAAGGCATAGTTGGTGTTTGTTCTCTATACAAATCTACACGATTTTACCTTACAGCACCAAATTTGGAACGCTTATACTTTGGTACCCTGTGGGCAACGTAGGCTACATATTAACCTCTGATCATTTCAACCTAAGTGTGTAGAAGGGCTAAAAATAACTTCAATTTCCTATAGAAATAACAAAAAGCTTAAAACGACTGAGGTAAAACTCTCAATTTGTTTTACCATCATTGATTGAAAAGCAAACTTTTTCAATCAAATTGTTTAACCAGTATCATTCAAAAATCAATGTTTTCAAAAAAATATTAAACTGTAATATTTGTGTATGAACTCAATTTGCATTTCTTCCTGTGATATCAATAACGTATGTTTATTTGATTCATAAAATCTTTTTAATACCTAATTTCACTAAACCTACATTTAGTAATGGTACACGAAAAGCCCAAACAAAAAACATTGATTGATCATAAGACCGTAGTTTTGATACTCAGTATTTAAATCGCCAGAATTTTTGTAAAATTTTTAAATTTGATTTTGAATTCTGTGTTTTTGTATTTGAGTTCACAGCGAAATGTTGCGGTCATATTTGAGCAGTAACAAGTATGCTCGAATAATATGTGTTATCAAATAATATGTGTTATCAAATAATATGTGTATAGCAATTATAAATATGTGTTATTTTCAAAAGTAAATAATTATTATATTTATCAATATTATTCAAAAGTCTTTTGTTGAATTCTTCTAATTCAAAATACATTCAGGAAGTTAAAACTTAACACGTTTGCACGTATTTTCCTTTTGTTTTCAGAATTCAAAATTTTTTCAAACATCGGAATTTTGTTTGTTTGTATTTATGTGTTCCAGGATATTGCTTTTTGCAGATATGTTATTTAGGAGTTCGATTTTAATTGTTTATTTATTTCCTGCAAATTATCAGACATGGGTAATTTTTTGGTGGCATATGTATATTTATACCAACATTCTTCAAATCTTTGTTTGATTACGTAATGTTTTGTAGAATTCTTTTTCGAAAAAAAAATAATATACATAAATACAAATTAAAAGCTTTTAAGTAAGGTGTGTACCTTCGTGTAGTAATAATTACTAATGGTGTAGCAAGATTGTTGGGATGGAATTAAATTTGAAATTTTAGAATAGTTGTGAATTTGGATGAGGAGTGGATGTCTGGAGTATCTTAGGGTGTCTATTTTACTTTTGGGTTTATTTAAAGATGACGCGCTTATGATAAGCTTGTTGACGCGCGTTAGATAATATGGAAATTTAACGCTTCATATTAGCGTTACATCCTCCACCAAGACACGGAAACGATAAAAAAAAATTCCTGGTGTGATAATGGAAGGATAAACCCAAGTTGTGATGGGGATGCGAGTCACGTGAGCCAATACAGGGGTTTACATGCGATGCGACAGGTGCATCGTCGAAATATGACTGGCAATATGAATGCATATAAAGTGGAGCAAAAAATATGGCAATATAAATGGCAGGCATTAATACATTTAAGAAATATGTGACAAATCCCTGTGATAGTATGGTAATTAAGTGGATTGAAAAAAATTTAGTGATATGAATACAATATTTTGAATTGGTACATGACAATCATTTTGTGATAAGTCAGCTGAAAGAAAAAATATCGTTAACGTTAATGTGAAAAATCACGATTTCCAAGTGAGAGGACACTCCACACCAGCAACAAGAACGAAATGCAGTTCTATGAAGGAAGTGCGCTTTTATACGACCAGCGTGTACACAAAATCAATAGAAACTAGCACGGCAAACCAATTAACGGAAACAAATTGAGAAGAATTCAACTTTTTAAAAAAATGCAGAAGAAAACTTGAGTTTACGTAAAAAATTATAAGTTTGCTGAATGGGAAAAATGCATGACTGGTCGCATAATGTTGTATATGTACTGAATACAAAATCTGAACTTCAACAATTTAATTAAATAATGGGGACATAAATATCAGTAATAAATTGTATCGATAATAAAAATATCCATCGCATTATTTTAAATAAAATAGGATAGCTGGTAAATATATCCATTTCCATACTGTAGATAATAATTTGTATAGCTAGTAAAATATATATTGCCATCATGTAAATACTGAAATTACTCCATCTCTCATGTAATAAAAACACAAACATATTGGATATAAAAATATATTTAAATGTTGGTAATACTCAACTCAGTATCAATAATGTTGAACTAAAAAATTATGCACATAAACTCATCTAACCACTGGTAATTATTAACTATGCCATTAATTGTAGTTGAGAAAAAATTGTGCCACATAAAAATCAACAAAATGTTGATAACTCTTAATTTACCATCACGGGAGTTTACTGAAAAACGATTTTTGGCATAAACACAAATAAACAAAAACCACTGTTACTTTTTTAAAGGAAATATTTTTACCTAAACAAAAATAAACAAAATAATGGAAATTATCTCAAGACAAATTACCAAAAATTTTAGGCATGAACAAAATCAATCATAAACAACTGGTAAATTATATCAACGCAATTCATTAAACAATTTTGGTGTAGACAGAATAAACCAAAAATTTGGCCAATAAATTCATTATTAAAGGTAGTTTACCTCTAAAAATATGGCAAATCAAAGAACTTAAAAATGTGTCATAAAAAAACCTTCCGTTTCCCAAAGTAAGCCACTGACATTTTCCCTAAGTGCTCAAGTGATTGAATCAAAATCAACTTTTAGCAAATCAAAATTTTCTTTACTTAAGCCACTGGCATTTTTCCTCAGTGCTCATGTAATCGAATCAAAAACTAACTTTTGGCATATCAAAATTTTCTTTCCCTAAGCCGCTGGCATTTTTCCTCAGTGCTCAGGTAATCGAATCAAAAACTAACTATTGGCACATCAAAATTTTCTTTCCCTATCACACTGGCATTTTTCTTCAATGCACAGGTAATCGAATAAAAAAATTTGCCAAACAAAAACAATCTCATGCCAAATTCCATACAAAAAATGCCATTTCTCAATATAAAAATTCACTATGCCATTTAAAAAGATTGTCATTTCTCAATATAAAAATTCACTAATGTCATTTAGAAAGATTATGCCATTTATCAATATAAATATTCATTAATGCCATTTAAAAAGATTGTGGTGTCATTTCCTTGTCAATAAAAACTATGCCAATGCCAATCTTACAGAATAAAAAAATTACTGCCTGTCAGTATTAATTACTAATGCCACAAAAAATAAAATAAATCCTACCATAATAATTTGCTACTTAAAAATTAAAGATGCCATTTCTCAAAATTGTGAAAAGAAAACTGATACAATTACAAAAAGAACAAAATATGATGCCATTTTTCAAAGTATAGAGGTAGTAGTGCCCTAAACAAATATGTTATACAAAATAAAAGGCGATTCCAAAAGTGAATATATTAGATTAGTGGTATTTAAGCATAATATGAAGCCAAACTAAAACTTACAGCGCCAAAATTGAAAATTGTTTGGTGTGATGGCATTAAAAAACTAATACTAAAATGTAATTCACAAAATGACATTAGAAATGATTGTATACAATCACAGTAATGAATAAAAATGAATATATCCTAAGGTGAATATGTTATAGATGTCATGTCTAAACATCAAAAATATCCTGGTAAAAATTGAAAGTTTTCGGCATAACCAAACAAAAAATTACTTCACTATCGATTCATTAAATCAATGCCATGATAGAACACTGGGATACATTTAAAATAATCCTTGATAAAAAAGGACGTTAGGAAACACTGTGAAAGTGTATTCGTACTCTGTTCGTGTATCAAATTTGGTGTGGAATGATCGAATTTCGATGTTTGTATACAGCAAAGACAAACATCAACTTTGCTTTAAAAATTTACATTAGAGGAACACAACTAAATATTTTAAGGGCTATTTAGTAAGAGAACAATTGTTCACCATTCATTCAACGAAACAATGACAGGGGAGGATACCTGATAACCATGGGATATGTTTTAAAAGTTATGTATTACCACTTACTAATTCCGATTAACTTTCCGTCGACTCAATAAAACGTGAATTAACAAATTTGTAGTGTTCTTATAGGGAGTTGTTGTTTTGGATTCATGGCGGCACGTCCAAAAATCTTATAAAAATAGAAAAGTGATGGTACTGGGCCTCACCATAAAAGTTCTATAGCAATAGTGTGTTCTGGGCCCTTGTAGAAAACGACGTATAAAATAGTAATGTTTGAGTTTATTTTCCCTCTACAGTGTTTCCCTCATGACCACAGTACTGTTAGATACGATACAAAGCAGCTGGATTACGTGTTCAGAAATATTAGTTCCGATTTAATGATGACAATCCAAAAGAAATGGCCGTCAAACGGAAACTAGGAAAATAATAACAATTGACTGGGAGGTACACAATCGTGACGAATATTTTTTTTTTCTGGTGCAAACAATGTGACCCAATCTGAACCTGGCTGCTAAAGTGCCGACTGGTCGACGAATCTTCCTAAAGTATACAGGATATTTAGGTTCCTTTAAAAATGTGTAAGCGTTTACCTGGACACGTGAACCAGGGGCCACAAACTCTCCTGCTCCAAAGGCTACTCTTGTATGGTGGAATCATATGACTCGTACATGCAATTTGTATAATATTAGTTATTCACAACGATCCGAAAACGTGTGCAAATAGCATTTTCAGCTGTCAATAAAAAACATAAGAGTAATATTATTTGAGAATATACCACAGCGTAACAATAAAAATATATATATATATATATATATATTAGTTAATTAAAAAAAATAGAAAAGAAGAAAATTTATAGCAATAAGAAAATTTCAAGATGTTTCGAAAAATGATGAAATGTTGGTGGATTAGGGCGTCATCAGGCCGGATGTGACCCTTAAACACCTCAGGATACCCAGACAACACAAAAAGGGTGTTTTCTGATCAGAGTCAATATTCAGATATATTCAAGTCGGAAACAAGCCACTAATCAATTTTAGTGGGTGTATATTAACCACCCATTCCAGTGTACATAGATGTAGATAGAGCTCAAATCTCGACTATAATGGCTATAATGCCTGTCAATCGTAGAAGGATTTTCTAGCTAGAAATCTACATTGCAATTAGTATTGGGTACTGATAGGTCACCGTTTTAGACTTGTGCTTTTTCTTTTCTATTTGTGCTTTAGATTCCTAAAAAACTTCGTGTATATTCATAAGCCCAATCTTGTTACATGATCTAAAACATTAAATTTCATACGAAAGGTTATAAGTTATAATTAAGCGCATGATGTTATAAATGTTAGCTGCACGACGTCGTATTGCATGCGCGTTCTCGACCGCCCAGATATGGTCGTTATGCGTGTTGAAAATTCCTTCCCTTGTGAAGGATGCCTCATCGGAAAACAACACTTCAGCAAAAAAAAAGGGGATTTGTAGCACATTTTCCAAGGTACCACTGTGCGAAAGCAATACAAGGTGCATAATCCTCCGGTTGCTGTGTCTGGACACGCTGCACGTGAAACGGATGCACGTCTTCTTCTCGGAGAATCCTCCAGACGCTGCAATGGGAAACCCCGACTGCGTTTGCTACACTTCGTGTACTCGTTCTTGGATTCCCCTGTACATGCTGCAGCACATTCTGTTCGACGTCTGCAGTCCGTGCTGTTCTTACCCTGTCCCTGTCAGCTCTTTCTAATGAACCTGTCTCAGCTAACCTCTTGTGCAGTCTTGCAAAGAAATTATGACTGGGGATACGCCTAGTCGGATATCGTTCCGCGTACAAACGCTGTGCGGCTGGCCCACTACAATTTGCAGCCCCGTACTCCAAATGCATATCGGCTAACTCTGCGATCGTGTAATCATCCATCCTACTAACTTGGCGTTCTTGTGCGAAATGAAGATTCCCTATATAATTTTGGTTCGTCAGGATGTACCCTACCCCTCTTAGAAGTGAAACGGTTCACTGAAACACCCTGTATATATATATATATATATATATATATACAAAATACAAATACATACAATATACAACATACAATATACAAAATAACATAACACACACAAAATAACAAAAAATAACCAAACAGCCGGGGTGTATTAACCAGAAATCGAAACTCGAAACTACCCATGCAAGCGCGCTGAAGCTGCAGACATAGCATGGTAAGCAATATAATTTCAAGAACACAAGAATTTCTAAAAAAATGTAACAAAAGTCTTAAAAAATAATAAAAAATGAAGAAATGTTGGTGGATCAGGGCGTCATCAGGGAGGAGCCTGACCCAAACAACATAAACATTTCTTCATTTTTTATTATTTTTTAAGACTTTTGTTACATTTTTTTAGAAATTCTTGTGTTCTTGAAATTATATATATATATATATATATATATATATATATATATATATATATATATATATATATATATATACATAAGCGCCAATGATGTTCCCACAGTGTGTTACACAAAGGAAAAACGGCGAGCCGACTTTAAGTTTTGGATGTTTGTTTCTTCACTCATCATGTGCGTATCTAGCTTAGTTATGTATCATTGAAAAATACAAGAGTAATACGAACACGTTTGTGGGTTTGACAGAGAAAGAATTGTGGCTTATCGACTGTGGATTACCTTGCCGATAAATCGGTTTTTGTGTTGGATGAAGTCAAACTAGTGTGATGCGAATAGGTAGTTGATGAGTGTAGAAGTGAGAAACTGGCCTATATTTCAACGATTACTTCAACCTCGCACTAACATAAGGAACATACACATTGCTTGTATACAGGGTGGTCCCGAATTCATGGTACAAACTTTAATGGTAGGTACAGGACATTGTAACAATGATTTATTGTATAGGAATGTATAGTCGCAAGTGACGCGGTGAGGCGAAAACAGGGGAAATAACGGCCGAAAGGAAAAACAAAGATTTTATTGAAAGCGTTGTTGACAAGTGTCATGTTTACAGTAATTGTTCAAAATTGCGTCCACCAGTATCGATACATGCTTGACAGCGTCGGTGGAGCGATTGGCGTACACGTTCAAAGATGCCTGGTATTTCACGCACACCTGCAGCAGCTACAGATAAGCGAGCGACGAGATCCTCATCTGAGTCAACTGGAGTCTCATAAACAAGATGCTTTAGATGTCCCCATAAAAAGTAATCGAGGCTCGATAAATCGGGAGATCGGGGTGGCCAAGGGACTGGTCCACCACGCCCAATCCATCGAGTACCAAACGTGGCATTCAGGTAATTCCGTACATCAATGCTGAAGTGTGCTGGCGCCCCATCGTGCTGAAACCACATGCGGTTACGAATGGCGATCGGAACATCATGCAGCAGTTGTGGTAACACTTCTTTCAGAAAAATAAGATAGCTTCCGCCAGTGAGCCGCGTGGGTAGTAAGTATGGGCCAATCAAAAAGTCGTTCACAATACCAGCCCACACATTAATACTGAAACGTTGTTGAAACGCATGTCGACGCGTTGCATGTGGATTATCGGTTGCCCACACATGGGAATTGTGCGCATTAAAGACACCCTCGCGTGAAAATGTCGCTTCATCTGTAAATAGCACATAATCTACGAAATCCGGCTGCAACGCACATTGCTGCATCACCCACAGGCAGAAGTTCACGCGGCGAGGATAATCTGCCGGATTCAATGCTTGTACTTTCTGAAAATGGAAGGGGTGTAAGCGATTTTCGTTTAACACTCTGCATACAGTCTGATGACTCACACCTACGTCACGCGCAACAGTTCTTGTGCTTGACTCGGGTCTATCAGCCACAATGTTCAAGATGCTTTCTTACAGCCTTGGAGTGCGTACAGCTCTTACTCGACCAGCGCCATGTCTGTTGACGTCGAACGCACCTGTTTCACAAAGTTGACGATGTAACCGTTGAAAAATTCTATGATCCGGCATTCGTCGATCAGGATACTCCGCGCGATACATTCGTAACGCAGCTCTGCCGTTACCATTTGCACGGCCGTACATGTAATGCATGTCTGATTTTTCTGCATACGTAAAGTCACCCATCGTCTACGGCAGCACAATTGTGAATGGCGCTTTTCCCCACTGCGATGCATCATGTTCAACAGCGGCTAGACATCTACTGCCCTCTACCGGCAATGATACCAACCGATCACTCCATTTCTCTTTCCTTTTATTTCCCCTGTTTACGCCTCACCGCGTCACTTGCGACTATACATTCCTATACAATAAATCATTGTTACAATGTCCTGTACCTACCATTAAAGTTTGTACCATGAATTCGGGACCACCCTGTATATGACGAATCCTACAGTCACATTAAGAACCCTAGCATAAGAACTTATGTGGGTTGCACAAGAACCTGAGTCAGAATGTACAATTTTATGGTGTCTGCAGCAGCGAGGAAGTTCTCCAATGCAGTCATTACTGTGACTACCTTTGGTTTTACATTGCAAACATTTTCAGCTGCAATGTTGTATAGAATGCCGCACATGAATAAACGAATGGTTTGATATCGTCTTTTCAGAAAAGTCTGCGTATTGTCTACAGCACAACGATGGTTTCATCCGAGTTTTGCGTCACCGAGGCAATCTTCAACATGAATCTTGCGTTATGTGTCGCCTTATAGGCAATATTTTTTATGGTAGGGTCTATTGGATTCTCTTCCAGAACCCAACATCTACTCATGTTCTGTATCCTGAGCATCCATGTTATGTCTCAGAATTTCTGAGCCTGTTGTCCTTTCCAATATTGCTCATATATACAGATGCTCACGATTTAGTAATTTATACAGATTTAATTATATACAGATGCTCATGATTTAGTAATTTATACAGATTTAATTATATACAGATGCTCATGATTTAGTAATTTATACAGATTTAATTATATACAGATGCTCATTATTTAGTTATTTATGGAACATTTTGTTCAATATTTTTTTTCTTTCGTGAAATATTAAAAAATCTTTGCAAGACATTTAAAAGTATGGTTCAGTTAAAAAATCACTTTTGATTTTCATAAGAAATGCATTTCTATGTGACGTACCGTTTACCTTGTGATTTATTGGTTATTTTAAGACAATTTGTTTTACTTTGGGAAACATCAATCACGATTGTCACTCTTCTTATCCAAAGTATCAGAAACCATAACTTCCAAATATTATTACAGTTATGAAAGAAAGATTTATCAATGTTCTTCAAATTTTCAGAGCTAATTAGTATGCAAGAAAAAGCACCGAGCTGTCGTAAAACATTCTATGAAGAAGATGCAGTGCAACCACCTATTCAAACTTGTAAGCCTCGATGAATGAACATTAGAAATTCAATTTGTGAGTATCATTGGGAGGAAATATAATAATTTCAACGAAATAAGGATTTTTTTTCCTCTAGAAACTAGACTTTATATAATGTAAGAAAGCAACTCTGGTCACAATGATGGGGATGGGGGAATTTAAGGAGTCAAGTAATCAAAAATAAACAAAAATGGGAGACTGAATGTTTTTGATAGTTTATTTATTTAGCCGCTTTCCATAACAAATTAAATATTAAAAGGGTGTTTTTTAATTTAAAAAATTCTAATTTAATCATGTATTGTTAAACTATATGTAAACAATTTTCATTTAAAATAATAAACATTTTTTTTTCAATAAACAAACATCTCATTTAATGTGTGGAATCTGGAAAATACAGAATGCATTTATCAAAAATATTACCTATCACTAACAGAAAAAAAAATCTGGAAAATAATTTAAGAGTTACTTAGTTGTTAGTATATTGTATAGGCCAATGGTAGTTTAAAATTTAATGTTGGATGATGTTAGCTGCATTTAACTTATCATCGCAAATCGTTTAATGTATTACATTTAATTAGGTTATTCTAATTATTCTAATTCAATAGTTATCATTTGACGAATATGTTTGTAATCTGTTATTTATCGTATTGTTCTACTCTAAAAATAAGAACATTTTTATTTACTGTTATAAATTAAAGTAAAAGGGTTTATGCAATTCTCTGCATATAAATTATAATCATAAATTATTAAAACGTGCCCTCAACTGTTTATGGCCCTTCGCTTAAACGTAATTCAAATGGGGATAAGATAAATCAAAGCAAAACTCAACTTATAACGCGATCAACATATAAAGAGTTAGGATAAATAAATAAAACCCCCACATACTTCACCCACTTACATCACTTTCTAGCAGAAATGTATTCGTCGCCGAAAATCCATACCTCCTTGAGTATTCGCTCGGTGTTTGACCGAATTCCCATTCCCTTTCATACTTCGTTTCATCAGATAAGACCACAAAAGAATATAAATTGCCTCCAATCAAAAATTTAGAAACAGCGTTCTCCAAAACGCCACCGCAATAAATAGCGAAATCAAACTCGATTGAACCGAAAAAACTATTACATCTCTCTCTCCGCTGTGTCCGTTGCTGCAGACCGCAGAATATCATTGGCCACATTTTCATCATCTTTTCCAATACATGAAACAGCCCCGGCTTTAATTAAACTTTCAGCGGCGGTAATAAAACGGCGGGGAGGGAGAGTTACTATCATTACGCGGCGTAGGGCGATTAATATCAGAAAATCGATAGGCCCCGTCACGATTCCTCTCTTGTCGATTGTACACCCCGGGATTTTAAAACCCCGGTTGATAAATACGGTGGCTTGTGAAGGTCACTCGATTTTAATATCATGGCGCTCCTCTTTCTTTGGGAGGGTGGTGCCAGAAAAAAAATACTTCCGATCGTGATTCTGAGCGTATTCTTAAGCTGCTTGGGTAGTATTGATTCGATGGAATGAAGCTGTTGAAAGTGGTGCTCATTTTTATTGAGTGAGAATCATTACTACCTCAACAGGCCTCCATGAGTAGAAGCTCGTCACCTTATATGAATGTGCTTTGGACACAACTCAAATTTTAGTTAGGGATTTGTTGTGGATGGAATGTCAATGTAACTTCCAACTAACCCTTCAAGTGGTTTCGATGAGATATCTCGTCTATCGAGATCATATTAATTTCGAGAGATTTGTTGTGAATGGAATGTCAATGTAACTTCCAACTAACCCTTCAAGTGGTTTCGATGAGATATCTCGTCTATCGAGATCATATTAATTTCGAGAGATTTATTGTGAATGGAATGTCAATGTAACTTCCAACTAACCCTTCAAGTGGTTTCGATGAGATATCTCGTCTATCGAGATCATATTAATTTCGAGAGATTTGTTGTGAATGGAATGTCAATGTAACTTCCAACTAACCCTTCAAGTGGTTTCGATGAGATATCTCGTCTATCGAGATCATATTAATTTCGTTAATGACGAGAAATCTCGTCAATTTTACTAATGACCAGTTACTTCGTAGAGACAACTAGAAGATGCAAACTGTCCCTTGAACTAGTAAGTAAGAATTGAGAATTGATTTTTGAATCAGAAGCAGACTGGTAAAAGATAGTTTTCGACACGAATATAAACTATCAGGAGGATTAACCTAAAGTAAACCTCGAAATTTGGTCATCCGCCTTGTATACGTACTACCTATATTACTTGGCTAGATTTTGCTGCTTCAGAACAAACATGTCACACTCCTATTTCCATAGCAGGTCTGTAGTGTTGTCGAACATTTTTGTACTTTATCTTCTTCACGTGGGTGTCCCCTGAAAGTTTTTCCTATTGGGCTAACTAACAGCGGTAACATTTCTAATCGGGACACGTTTGGTTTCCCTCTTCTGTGCTACTAAATTTTTCCTTGTGAGTATGCTTATTTACTTGACGTTGTTTGGTACAGCTAGACCAAATATGATAAATTGTGCGTCAAAACTCAACCCATCGCATCAACTGACTCAAGCTCTTGTGTGTTACCTCTTTTGATTGCTTGGTTCATGACATCTTTTGACGTTTTGTGTTGATTAGACTTTATGCGAAATGTTCTACTTTATATGTTAGTTCTATTCAGATAATAAAGTTATATGAAAATACACGAAGTTGTATGAATTATAATTATATGGGATGTAGCAAGATAGTTTAATTAGAAATTTCAGACACAATAATCTGTGCGAATTTCGTTACTCCAGAACACAGCATTCGATAAATTTTGCTGCTTCAGAGTAACAGATCTTCTAGCTTACGCATTTCATACAGGAAGTAAACTTTTCGAAGGGTGGGTACGTTCACCACAAACACTTCCTACTTCACTTTCCATCTGGAGTACTTCTAAGTATAATTAAGAGTATTCATGCGTCCAATCTCCACAAACCTAGAATAATTTTGTACTTGGAAACAACCATATCAAAGAGTTGATTTGCCAACCGACCACCACACACCTGGAAAGTCTAGACAGCGAATATTAGTAAACTAATTTAGATTACAGTCTTATTTATGTGGATTGAAATTCAGAAATGTGTGATTCCCCTTTAAAGTGTAGTTACAGAATGAACTTTCATATGCAATAGTTTTACAACATTTCAAACACTTCATGAAATAGTCTACAACACTGCGACAGCATGTTTACACACATTCGTTTCCTCTCAGCTTTATGTACCAGTTTTTTATAATTTTTCATAAATCCTCTTTTAAAACTTTTGTCTTGTTTAATGGTACGGACATGCGAAACATCTTTAAAACAATAATACATGTACTTTAATATATAACAACTGAATAGAAATAAATAATCGCTATTATAAACGTTACTTTAATGTTTTTCCTTTTAAGATAAATCAAAGAACAGCCATTTTAGGTATAATCTCATATTTCAGTCGCTTTCTAATAATATAGATAATAAAATGGCAAGCTACACCAATCATAGGGCCTTCAACGTCAAATAATACTTTTTAAGCATAGAAAGGAAAAATTTACTTGCACAACTCATTAAAATACACCCATGAAGGCATCGAACCTGAGCTGCCTACACCTCGCAGGTTACAAAAGTCACTGACAAACCCATTATCCACAGTGGCCCCTTTGATTGAAATGAGAACGAATGTTTCCTTCAGTTCAATACTTATTTAGTAGATCAGTTTCAAATTAACTCCTGAGTATAACCAGTAATAAAACACCAACAAATACTACATGGACAACCTACAGTAGTATCATTACATATAACATCCATACTCACCATCAATAGTTGTATTGCTTCAGACTCGTCAAATACAAATTAATACCTTGATAATCTGTTGTACTGTGAGTAGTCCTCTTTGATTATTACATACATGTCATATTCATTACACAAAGCAAATATCCTGACGGCGGGCTGGTTGGGTATCCAAAAGCGCCTAAGCCTCATGCCTGTCATTCCGGTCTGGATTCATTCGGATATTGGTAACTGAAGCGGATCTTATATGAGGAACTAATTCTATTGGATTATATCTGTTTTAGATTGTTGATCTATGGTTTGGCGCTTTAAATTACAGGCTGCTAACTGGATGTATAATGCTTTAAAGCGCAAGTTACCATTGCTATAGTAAATTAATAATTTTAGGTACAAATGTTACTGGGTCTTAATGTATAATTAAGGTAATGTGGCTAGTCGTAATGATATCAAAATAGCAAGCGCTTTATAAAATAATTTAAATGAACAAATTATAATTTTATTTAGAATACAGTGCAGCCGATTGTATAGCTTCAATGACAATGAACCAGTGAAGTGTTATTTCAACATAACATCGGCTAAGACCGCCTCGCAGATTTAAACATAAACGAGGATCGTAAAAGAATCTGCTGCAATACATTGTTGTATAGCGCGGGATCATGTATCATCCGCTCGTGATAACTCCATTATCTAGTACAGTAAAATATAAAAAGGTCTACAAACATTTCAAAACTATTCTGATTTAGATTTGATGAATTTTTAGAAGCGGTGGATCAAGTATGCATATTCATATAAATGGTTGTCGGCATACTGGTTATTGCTGCTGTAAAAGGTAGTTTTAATGCAATGATTCAGATTCGTTTTTCTATTTAATGTGTAGCGAAACTTTTCTTTAAATGAGGTATATCAATTTTGGGCGATGACAATATGCTCCTTTCAATATCATGCACTTAGCTTTAACAGTACATAGGATGTTCTCCAAATCCGAACACTCGAAAATGAGCTTGAATGTAAACTGTCCCTTATAGCCTGTCTACTTATCGTTTAGCAAAATAATACTAGATGAGAGAAAAAAAAACAAATTTAGTTGTTTTACCAGCTGTTGAACCCTTTACCACGAAACACAAAAAAGTAACTGTCTGAGTCTCAACCAACTACAAACATACATATTCGGACATTGAGTAGCTTGAAGTGGCTTGTGGTATAGGAACTGTTCAGTATAAGGAGCTTTTTAATTTAAGGAATTGTTCAGTATAAGGAGCTATTTAATTTACGGAACTGTTCGGTACAAGTAGCTGTTTAATTTAAGGAACTGTTCAGTATAAGTAGCTGTTTAATTTAAGGAACTGTTCAGTATAAGTAACTGTTTAATTTAAGGAACTGTTCAGTATAAGTAGCTTTTTAATTTAAGGAACCGTTCAGTGTAAGGAACTGTTTAATTTAAGGAACTGTTCAGTAAAAAATGCTGTTCAGTATAAGGTACTAAAGTAATTTTAGAAAGTAAAAAAATAAAAGGCTTAACATCTAGAATCATAAACAAATTAAAGTCATGTTCCCAAGGTAGAAGTTTTGCTTAAAATTACATTTAATATAATAGACCTTTTTTAAGGATACTTAAGTTGTGGAGATAAAAAAAAAGAAAATTGAGCTGGTGTCGCTGGAGCTGAAACCAATGACGCTGCCTTATCACTTGTGATGGGAGGAACAACTCAAGGATAAGTTGACACGAGAAGGGGCATTATGCTTCCAGTGTCTGGGTGAGGGGGATTGTTATCTTGGACTGTTGTATAATCAGAGTATCTAGGAGGTCAAGTTCTAGTATTTAAACTGTCATTTTTGGTGGCTTAGGAGTAGTTATATCTGCTGAGAGATGGATTAAAGAATATCTCTTGAACGTGAATTACATTGTTAGTGTGTTGGTGATTATTATTATAAAATTTGATGGATGGAGCTT
Organism: Metellina segmentata; assembly: GCA_947359465.1. NCBI lineage: Eukaryota > Metazoa > Arthropoda > Arachnida > Araneae > Tetragnathidae > Metellina > Metellina segmentata. The sequence continues at coordinate 31,815,040 of OX375878.1, read as the reverse complement.
TTGAATAAGGAAATGGGTCAGTATTTAGGTCGTTATGGGTTTCAGTATTTGAAATGGAACTCTTAGAGCGTCGTTTATGATTTGTAGCCTTTTATTTCGGGGAGACTCAAATTGAGAATGTGAGTTTGGGCTGCAAGACCTTCAGATTGGGGTTGCATAAATAGTTAAAGGTCTTTCAATGTGGTTAAAAAGTGTTGGTTTGTTGCTTAGTGAAATAGATTTTTTGCTTAGGAGGAAATGGATTCGGATCCAATTTGTTGATCCCACCAAATTTTCAGAAACTACTTCACATAAATGAACGTAAAAGGAAAAGTTTTCTAACAATTTTACAGACAAAGATGCTCAATGCTTACATTGATGAAATTTTTTTTATTCTTAAGTATTGGATTATTAACGTTTATTTAATAATTATTTAAATTTTGTTAAATAAATTAGTATGCTTCTTTCGTACCACAAGATAAAATATTTAATGCCTTTACAGATTTCATATAATACAATGAAGAACATTATATAAGAAACATATTTTAAAAAGGATGTGTTCCCAGGGACAGAATATCATCGACTCGTTATTTTTACAGTACCCATGCCTTAATATTGATTACTAGGAATATCACAGATTTTAAAGTATATCTGGCTTTTAATTATACTATACATGTGGGCTTCTAGAAATACCTCGTTCCCTAGTCAACGCAGATAGCTGGGGGTAAAGACGTCATGATCAAAACATCACCGCATGATGGCCCTAGCAATGACAGAGTTTCCCGCCAAAACTTAGAGAAAGACGGAGACGGTAACTCGCTGTTGATTAAGAAAGACGTTGCAACAAATGACTGCCATTATATGTACTTTAATTGTTTCGACATACAACGTTAAAAACCCTATAAATCTATCTAATTCCTGTACATAGTGTCTATTAACTTGATATTAAATTCCTCTTAATTTAAATTCATGTCTTCATTTGCTGAATTATGGTCACTGTGTCCCACATACGAAGCTTGAAAATACTATATGATTCAGTATATTTATTAGATAAACATAATTTCAGTGCACAATTCAAGTTTTCAGAATTGACTCAAGGAAAGACTTTCAGACATTGTGAAACAAGACTAAATTGCGAAAAATGATGTAAATAGAATAGCTTTAATTTTAGTCAATTGTAAAAGTGAAGCGGAGTAAAACAGTAACTAAAGAACTTTACTCAGCCCTTGAGATGTATAGATTTTATGCTATACTGTTTATAAAACGTTACAAAATTATTCCAGTTTGAACATACATTTTATCCTACTGTATTTCTAGAATATTTAACACACGTACTGGCATAGCTTTATTTGGTCAAGTGTATGACGTAATACATAAAGATGCTACATATTGTATGTTTTCAGGTTTATATCTTGAATCGAATCATTATATGTAATTTGGAACCAATTTGGAGACATGTAATTTTATTAACTTGCTAAAACAATTTACTGTTCTATATTCAAATTGTAATTTTATATTTGACTTATGTAACTTTAATTTTTATTTGATTCATTTATATTAACATACTTATAATTTATAAGAGTATCAAATTTTAGCAAGATGTGTAAAAGACAGTCCAATTCTGAAAACCCCAAAAGTACTTCATAGTGGTTATACACAGAAGTACCAAAAATCATGATATACTTTTCAAATATTGCGTGGGGCATATTTTAACTCGGCGAAATGATGTAACAGTTGCATGAACTCAGCAAGTCGGCGGAAGCCGTCAAGATAGTAGTTAATAAATATTGTCTGTATAGCCTCCCATAATTGCGTGGGTATGTGCTGGATCTTGTGCATGTATGACTATTTCGATCATATCCCAGATATGCTCTACGGGGTTCATGCCTGGCGATCTAAGTGACGAAATCATGAGCTGAAATAGTCCAGAATGCTCCTCAAACCAATAACAAAAAAATGACCTGGTGCCACGGAGAATGATTTTGTGATGTACAATTGACTATTTCGATCATATCCCATTTATGATCTACGGGGTTCATGCCTGGCGATCTAGGTGACGAAATAATGAGCTGAATTAGTCCTAAATGCTCCTCAAAGCAATCACAAAAAAAAATTAACTGGTGCCACGAAGAATGATTTTGTGATGTACAATTTCTTGTTGACAAGTTGGATCTATAGCCTCATGGGTTGGCGCAACACCTGAACTTAACCATCAGCTCGTACCAACTGCAAACGTGACTAATTGGACCATGATAGCTTCTTCCAGTTATCTAGGGCATTTCAGGACACTGGGGACCGAGGAACCTTAAAAGTCTCAGCAACTACATAAATACTATATAGTATGCGTCGAGCTCCAAGTATCGTTCCACGTTTCAACTCAGTTAATTTTCTCGTGAGATAGCTACTATCATTAAACGTTTTAAGAGATATTCAAGAGCCCAATGGACAGCGCTGATAACCATCTGACTCATTTTAACATTTTAAAGCGATGCTAGCGTCACTTGTAAATTTGCATACTTATTTCCCATGAAGTTTGGAACGTCATTGTAGGTTGAACTACTAGTTATACTACCGTGTTGTAAGTTAATTTTTGTATTGGGGACTTATTTCCCACAGCTTTCAGTGCTAACAAATATAGTGCATGAAATGCATACATTTTGACTCATGAAGGTGTCAGATTTTTCACTATAAATAGAAAACACTTCATACTGCATAATATTTGGAAATGATGATTCATGATTGTATAGTTAGTTATATGGTGAAGAAGCCAATTTACATTTATTGAATGTTTTAATGTATGTGGTAACTAAAGTTTCAAACATTTTAATATACTTCTGATTAAAGAAAGAAATGTTTAGTGTCAGTATAAAAATCAGAAATACTTCAAACTCTCTTCTGATTATTCATGGATTTCATTGTAAGAAGCTCAGGATTACACCTTTTGAGTAATATTAAATTTTTAAATCTAAACATTAAAAATTTGTAACATAGATTTCTGAAAATAATCGAATTTATTCTTTGGAGTTTTCATTATTTATGACATTAATCTTTTTCTGCAGTTTAAAGTCACTAGATCAAACAGTGAATGGCTAGGAAAACATCGTTTCACCTATACCAATATAAGATTGATATTTCATTTTAAGTGAAAAGATATGTCTTCTCAGCGCATGCGTAGAAATGCGATTTGTTCCCCTCAAGCAACCGCGATTGAAAAACTTCGCTGAAAACATTTTATTTCTCTTTGTGAAAGGAATCCTTTCTTTCATTTTAAAGAGATTTCGTTTTTATATTTTTCTCCTATCGGGTATCGTATATCTCTCTTTGATTGAATTTGTTCCCATTATCAAATTTTTAGCGCTCATGCTTTATTGATACCCTCTCATACGGTAATCGTAAACTTTTGAAACATAACAAACGTACGCATATGAAATTCTCAGCACACACACAAATACATTTTAGAAAGTATTTAAATTGATTTAACATAAAATCTGTCACATTTTAAAATCTCAAATTAACTGTTTTCAGCAGCAAAATCACTTGGAATGAAATAATCTATATGTTTTGTGTGATATCGTATTGTGAAAATAACTACCTATTTTCTACTGTTTTAGCCTATAAATATATATTGTTTCATATAGTTTACAAGACGTTTAATTAGTGTTTGCTACACAGTTAGTTCTAGATTGTTTAGTCAAAACTTATATCTTAATCATAGAGCTCGCGCTATCTTTATATTGTGTACATTCAAAATAAATATGTGAAATACCTTTACTGGAGCATTATTGAATGGTATTTATTCTATAACGCGTAAATAAGTAACACTTAGAAGGGAAAGAAAATTTAGATGTTTACTTAAAAAAGACAAAAGTATAACATAAGTAGTAGTGGAATTCATAAACAAATTGTAATCAACTTAATATAAGATGATAAACACCATATGTTGTTTTAGGATTGATTAACGGGAGCTTCTAGAAATATGTAACAGGACATTACCAGACACACAAAATGAAATGTAAAATTTTAATGAAAAAAATATCGTCTGCAATCATAGTACAATGACAATTTTGAACATGAAACTATTTAACTATTTTTTGTCTTCCATTATTTATAATTTTCACAGTTCCTATCATGGCAATATACACCTTTGGACATGTGCAGAAACACTGTCTTGAAAAGGCAAAATTAATTCCTACTTACTGATGCAAATTTGATGCATCAATTCAAATATTTGCTGTCTCAAATTAATTCAAACTAGTCGCTACACTAATAGAGAGTAAAACAATGACTAGTTAAAGAAACAATCTTTAATTTCTTCTACCAATGTAAAAAATAGATACGTCTTAGAGTTCTAAGCTAACAGTACCTCTGAATGCTTCTCTAAACAATTCAACTAATATCAAAACTCAAACAAATCAGTAATACAAACAGAATCTTCGAATTTAAAGAAAGCCAAAGTCATGGATGCACCGAATTCCTACCGAAAGCATAAAATGCACCCAAAGCTCCCTGTCTTATAAAATGTCAGACTATAAAGGAAAGGATCTAGATAACAGATTACATAGAAGCCAGCATTGAAATAACAATAAAACCATCTTTATTAGCTCTGCTATCTCATACCAAAAAATGATCCATCGGGTTACAGGAGAAGTAAATAAGATGCTACCTCTGGAACTATTTATCCTTTGTTTGGGAACATTCATCTTCTACGTCACTTTCCTAAAAGACTGTTCTTGAGAAACCTGAAGAACTCAAATCCTTGGTGACTGCATAGACGTCGCTTTTACCTTAAAATTCCAGTCTCCGTTATCGCTAGCTGGGGATAACTGCGTTTTTTCCTTTTCTTCTGCCTTCGAGTTTCTTCTTAAATTGATATCAAATCCCCAATACGTCATGTGAAATCTGCCACTGCTAAGCTAGCACATTATTTTATCTCAGCTACGTCAAAATAAATATGTTGCTTTTAGCATCGGATTTTTATATACGACCTAGTGGCTGGCTATAACGCAAGAGTTTAGGTGGCTTAAGCTTACAAGAAAAATGTTTTTTTCAATTCGTTGGTTAAAGCGAATACACTTTGCTAAAGGTACACTTCAGAATTTTTATTTGATACGTATAAAGATTTTACAGAAATCCAGGAAACATTAGCGTTAGTCTGCAATAAGTTCGTCATAATTTTTTACAGATACGATAAAGATGATATTAAGTTTGATTTGTTGTTCTTCTGTGCTAAACTGGTACATCATTTTATCGTAGCTTTGTCAAAATAAATAGGATGCGGATCTTTTTACGATCGATTGGCTATTACGAAAGAGTTCAGATGGGGCGTACTTATAGAACAATTAAGCGTTGATAAAGTTGTAGTTCATAACATTTATTAATTTAATACGAATGTTTTGAAAAAACCACGAAGCGTAAACTTAAACTCTACGATCAGTTTATAGAAATAAAATTGTTTATAGATATGATAAAGACATGAAAAATGCTTAATCATTTAAGCTTGGTTTAGACACGGAACTTATGGTTGAACTTAACAATCGTGGATTTGACGAGTTACCTCGTAAATAAAGATTAAACCGATTTTATCTACTAATCATACTTATACCATATACACCCCCAATCGAAATCCTCCATAGCCATCGAGCTCCAGAACTTGCAGATCTTGTCACCAAGGCTTTTGGAGGACTCTAAATTTTTGCACTAGTACTGTATGCATAGACACGACAACAACAACAACATTGAACAACTATTTTAAGGCAATTTGTTCGGTAAAGCGAAGAAGCGTTGATAAAGTTGTAGTTCATAACATTTATTAATTTAATACGAATGTTTTGAAAAAACCACGAAGCGTAAACTTAAACTCTACGGCCGGTTTGTAAAAATAAAATTGTTTATAGATACGATAAGAACATGAAAAATGCTTAATTATTTAAGCTTGGTTTAGTCACGGAACGTAGGGTTGAACTTAACAATCGTGGATTTGACGAGTTATTTCGTAAATAAAGATTTAACCGATTTTATCTATTAACCGTACTTATAGAACAACTGTCTTAAGGCAATTTATTCGGTAAAGCGAAGAAGCGTTGTTAAAGTTGTATTTCATAACATTTATTAATTAAATACGAATGTTTTGAGAAAACCACGAAGCGTAAACTTAAACTCTAAGATCAGTTTATAAAAATAAAATTGTTTCTAGATACGATAAAGACATGAAAAATGCTTAATTATTTAAGCTTGGTTTAACCACGGAGCTTATGTTTGTACTTAACAATCGTGGATTTGACGAGTTATCTCGTAAATAGAGATTTAACCGATTTTACGAGTGACGAGATTTCTCGTCATCAGGATATTTCGCTGGTTTAAAGAACAATATATGGTCAGATTTTGTAATGCAAGAGATGTATCTTCCATCTGGTAAGTTTTCCTAATGACGAGATACCTAGTCAAGACAACCACCAGGGGGAGGGGGGGATCTGAACGAACGCATGTGACAAAAATAGGTCCCGACTAAAATCATTATAACGCTTAACACACTTGCCAAACAATAATCGTGTTTGCATACGGTTAAAAAGCCTATAGTTCGATTCACATCCTGCCCAATACTTCATGGGCCCTTCCTTCATCTTCCAAATGGGTGAAAACTTCCAGTTCTGCCAATGCGTTTGATCCAGTCTATTTTGGTAATCACGAGATCGACGGAATGGCGTGCTGTATCGCGTTTAAAGATCCTTATAATATACATTCAAATGTCTGAACAACAGTTTGCAGTTATTTGAAATGAATGTTTCGAAAACTATATGCTTGTCAACAAGTGAAAAAACAACAAATAAAATCGTGAGCATAACAGGACTGTTCGGTGCATTGTTTTAAGACTATTGAAGATATATATTAAAATATATCGAAAACACTTAATTGGCTTTAACTAATTTTTTAAGAATTTAGTTTGAACCACCCTTTGAAATAATACTCGACAAGCTCATTTCTACTTTCCTATCTGCAAGTCATAATCTTACGCTCTAAACTTACGACTCAATCAAAACTAAAAAATGTTCTTCGAATAATAGTTATTTAAGGACGTAAAACACTTGAAGTGATTTTGAATCATTACGACTATTTATGCCAAGACAGAGATTATGTTGGCATGTTGGTTATTTTTAGCGTAAGTGCCATTTTTTCCTATGCTATGCGAGACACAAGACATGGAATATCAAAGGAATTACGCCAGACATTCAATATGAAGTGAAACGGCAGGAATTGAACAAACCTGCGCCACCTACAACTCGAACGTTGTTAGCGCAGTAGACATACCGACTGAGTCACAATGGCCCCCAACAGAGATTGGGAAAACCTTGCTGCTTACAACTTCATCCATTTCAACCAATAACTGCTTCGCAATACCATTTGCGTCAATGTCAAGGTAATGATCCTGATACATATTCAAACTATGTGATCTGATTAGCAGTGCACATTATTTCCAACTCCGTAGTGAAATTTAACCCTCCAAATAGTTTCCATAAGATATATCTTAACCATCAGGATATGACTAATTTTGCTATTGATGATAGATTTTGTCATCAAAGTAGTGGTGATATTTTGTTGATGACGTGTTCATATCTTGTCAGTTTTTTAATAATGATCATGATAGCCCTTTATTTTATAACAAGATATCACGTCCAAAAAAGTTTGGTTAGTTTTGCTAAGGAGATATACCTTAGGGTTAATACCAGGTGGTGATAAATCTTGAAGCAATACGTTCCCTTTCAAACAATCGCACCAGTCAACTTCAGAGCTCTTACATCATTCGTACCATGTGTCATACATTCCAAGGACATTCATACCATACTCTTCAGTTAAAATTATTTCGTTGAACTGACTATTATGTTTCAGTGGTACTAGTATTGCATTCTAGTATCACTAGGATCTTATACGAACTAGGATTACATTCCAGATCAATTGTTTCCTGACCATTCCTCACTAAAATCCCAATAATTAGACATGGCATGAAAAATTTATTCATTTACAATATATTTTACGTTTGAAGGAATAACGTTTGAGCCAGTTAAAAAAATAACTAATAAATCGCTATCGAAGGATTTGCAATACTTACTTCACATCTCGAATAAACGATCCTTTGTAATACATGTTACAATTTAGGATTTTTTACTTCCGTCCTAGATTCTGAAAAAAAGTTTATAAAAGCTGTAACACGTTTTTTTTTTTGATATTTCTGTTTACCTTGAGAAATGCAATATTTTATATACCTGCTTTTATGTCATAATATCGCTTAAGTCATGGAGTACCGAAAGTATTTGCTCTTTCCATCATAATCTGATGATGTATTTATTTTCTACATCGCAATTTCGCTTAGAATAAAGACATAACTTGTTTCCTGTATTATAACATGCTGTTGTTCCTGATTAATATGTCAAAATTTTGGTAGACTAAGAATATGTAGAAAATATTTACTTCATTCACATGCCAATGTAATTGCTTTCTACATCGTGATATCGCTTAAGAAGTACCGAACGTATTTCGAATCAGGAAACTTTTATTTAACGTCCTCAAAATCTATTCAAATTCGGGTCGCGTGTGTGGAAAAGATATCTGTATTCGACAGCATCTGGGACATTTAAGTCTTGTGTTGCAATCGCCCTCCTATCTCAAGTATTTCAACATATCACATGACAGCACCCCATTCTTCTGAGCCATTGCTAAATTACACCTCGGTATTTGTTCCAGAATAGGCGAACCAGTCCGCCGAAACTCGAACTGGAGTGAAAGGAGGAAAAAGAGAAAATAAGAAAAATCTATTTCCAGCCACTGCATTGCCGGCATGCCAAAATAGTGATCGGCAGACTCTACCAATAGATCTTCATTAATCTTAGTTCCCGAAACCTGGCAACAGTAGGATGACAAGGGCTCCATCTAGTGAGCGAGGAGAGCGTTTTTCTTGTATCGCCCGTGTCAGAGTATTAAGCTGTTATGTGACGCGATCGTAACAGATGGGAAAGTGGAAGTTAAAGTTTGTACCCATGAGCTTAACTGTTAGTGTCACGGTTGTAGATCCCCTAATTTAATGGGAAGAGTTGTCAGATGGTGTGGGATTGTACAGAATTGTCAGTTTTTTTAATAGGACTTCAAAGTATTGACTGGAAATTGGCTAATCTTCTTCAAATAGAAATGCAATGCTATGAAATTTATAAATACACCAGTAAGCTTTGTTCTATATTCCAACTTCGAACAGATAAAAAATGGTATTTTATAGTTATATCCTTTTATTACTCATTCGTAAATAGGATTTAAGTATACGATTTAATTTAATATAATATATGGATGATATACTAGAATGGATAAGGAATAAATCGTCGTATCAACATAAAAATCCATTTAAAACTTTGTATCAAAATACTTCAGTACGATAGAAAATTGTATACAGAATGATAGTACAAATACAAATACAAATACAAATATTGACGACCAGCTACAGGCTCGAGCACAACAAGGCTGGTCCTTTGTTTATGAATTCCCCAGTTCCCACTGACTATCCAATTGTATCTTAAACTCGTACACTCCCTTTGAATTAAGAAAAGAAAAGAATTAACAAAAGAAGTACACAAAAGAAGTATAAGAGTGTTCGATAATCTGTTCAATTAATGTAGACTTGAATGTTTTCATTAAGTATATTTGTAACCAAATAATTTTAAAGCATAAGATAATTAGATAGTAAAACCGTGATGTTCCGCCATAATATAGTTTACAAAATTATTTCGTAAGAAAAACAAACCAGAAAATAAAAAACTATGAGAAAAATTCAGTGAGTAAAATGTATAGAGATTACGCTACTGCAAAAGTCGTCGGTGTGTTGAATTGATCTTTTTTATATTTTTCTCTCTTTCCTTAGGAATTGTGTCAATACTTACCTTATTATATTCACTGATATTGGTTTTACGTGTTTATGGAAATACACATGAAATTGAATATTTTGGTCAAATATTTGATCTAGAGAGCTATAAAATTAAAGAAGTTAAGAAATTTTACATTAGAATAGGATATATTTTTGTATACAAGGAATATAATATAGTATTTGACTGTTTATTCAAAACTAAATTAGTAAAATGGTAATACATTCCTTAGTTTTAAAGATGCTAATGCGCGATTTCAAACCAAATAGTGCCTCAAATAACATATCCAAATTATAAATTTTTGCTATGATACTCTAATGGCGTATTAAATGAACTTTTGAATTTCAAACTTATTCAATTTTATATTTGTCCAAATATTACCAAAAGTGTATTCTTCATACTTTTTTCTAAAAATTACAAGTCTTCGCCAGTCACCTTTGCTTCCTGAAAGTTTCATGGTGGGCGTAGGTTTCTAACTAAAAACTATTTGAAGATGTAATCAGTACCTAAATCGCTGGTATCTTTTTGCCTGTTTGTTTAATCGAGATCAAAGATAACCTATTTTGAAGAAAAGAGCATAATCTTTTTGATGATATATTACATGATAATATGAGTATCCTTTCTGATTTTAAGATCATTCAATTTGATTTTTAACATTAAATTCCAAAAACAAGGTAATTATATTTTTCTAAACATTATATTGTAAAAGTACTCTATTTAACTTTATCTTCTGAAAATCTCAAGATGGGATACGCATTGCTTGAGATAGAATAATTGTTATAAATAAATACAATCAAGCATATTAAAAACTGTACTTTTTCAAAAGCCAACTATAAATCACTGTATGAATTCAAATTGCATTACGAATTTGTATAAAGTGTGCATCAAACTCCAACTCAGTGAAAAGATTCAGAAATATTCATCACATTTACTCAAGACCTTCGGGTTCAGTTTGGAGTCGAAAACGTTCCATTCGATTTCTACTTGCAGATTGATTGCAATTCGGATTTTTCTATGACTTCCTCGATTTGGAAGTAATTCTAGTACTCTGCAGATTGCAGAACATTTTTGCTGCTTTCAAAATAGGGCAAGAATTGTGTATTAATCAAATTCATGCAAAGCTTTATTACATTTCAGTTTTGAAAATTTCTCGAGTTTAAATTTCTTAACTGATTTCATGGCAAATAAAATAGCAAAATTGATTCTGCAATCCTTTTCAGACAACAATAATATACGAAACCATTGAGAAAGGTTTCAAGGCAAAAAACAGATAGACAAAAAAACAGAAATGACTTCGATAAACAAAATTTGTGACAAATATCGACAAAATTATCTTTATTTTTGAAGTTATTACTTGATTGTAAGATTGAAGTGGAAACTGTCTAGCCTTCAACAAACACAACCCATATTAGATCTGAGGTCCTAAACGCAAAGAACCACAACTTAAACTAAAACGCATTCAACAACCTTAAAGTTTTATTTGTGTCATCCTCTAGTAGTGCATCTAAAGAACAATGGATTGGAAATAATATAGCAGCTGAAAGAAAAATATAATCAAAGTGAAAGCAGAAATGAAAAAAATACATGTACCGACTATCTTACTAAAGAGTTAGAGTATCCAAAGAATACACAAAGGAATTGGGTGAAACTAGGTGTATTTTGGAAGACAAAGCAACTTGAGAGAGAAAAGGGAACAAAGTCATTACGAAATCCTAATACTGGATAAGTACTACCTCAAGAAAGAGTGAAAACTGTACAATATTTTTATAACTATGATGAAGTTAACAGAACAATGATAGAAAAGATGATTTTGTAAGTTAAATTAGTCAGTAAAAAAAATTAAGGCTTCAGGTACATGTTAAAAATAATTTGGGTCCGAGATCTAAAAATTGAATAGCAGGCGTGAGACTTTTGTTTATTGTATCAAAATGTATAGTTTATACTTATCGGAAGTTCAATAGACGCAGTGACCAAAAATTATATTCCTTCCATTTTTTCCCACCTAAATTGTTTATCTATAATTTTATGCAATATTTTATTGTCACATCAACAACTAGCAAATCTATGTAAATGCAAGAAAATTGATAGTTGTTTTTAATTTTGTGGCGTAAGGGACAGTAACTTTAGAAAGCCATCAATGCTTTTAGAAAGCAAAGATAAATAGTGTACGGTAAAGGATAAATAGTTTTATAGGAAGAAAGGGTGCAATACCTTAACCTAAGATTTGTTTTTAGAAAACATATAAAATAATTTTTGGCATTTGTAGGTGTCAGAACAAATTCAATTACCTTGAAATTATATAGGTCATTGATTAATTCACATGTTATACATCATGTAAAAGATTTTGAAAATTTCTATAAAATAATCTCTCATTCAGTCTGATGTGTCTATTAGTTCTAGAGGTACAGAAGATTAAAAGTGTATAAAAAACATGAACATTTGCCCAATTTCTAAAAATTAAAAAACTAAGCTAAACATTTCCAGAATTCCTTACGTGTGACTGGGAAACAAATTAATAACTAAATAATTATTAATTAAATTAATTTCAATTAAATTAATATTTAAACAAATAAATTCCGTGGACGGATAGTGAACTGTGCGGTTTGACATGGAAAGACACATGGTAAGTGGAATTTTGTCAACGTAAATCTTTAGACTATTCCCCTTTTGCTGTGTCGTAATAAATAAAAAGTATGTGAAAGTGTTTCGCTAAAGATTTATTTATACAAAACATTCTTCGAAATTACAGAAACTGAAATTAAAAAATTTATTCCACAATAAGAGTCTGATGGATTTTCTACCCATGATCTTCACTTTTATGTTTTGTCAACATAAAATTTTCAGATTCTGTAACACATAATTAAAATTTAAATTATTCTATTCCCCGTAATAGTTAACGAAAATAGGACAAAATCAATCCAACAGTATGCGATTAATTTAGCTGCCTAAAATGTCGTGCATTATTACAATAAGCTTTTAATGCAATCCAATGTCATAAATAATTAGTCTCCTCATAACTGATGTTGGGTTAGTGTCTTCTGATGACTAATTATACTTCTGATGACATTTTGATACATAACTATTAAGTCAACATGGCATTGAAAATCCTCACTAAGGAGAACCGATCATGTCATTCTTAAACTGCACTCAATCGCAAACCAAATATTTACAACTTTAACAACCCAAAGCTTTTGAAGCATATATCCCTATGAATGTCGCTCAGGGAGCTTCATGATACGATTGTTTTATTTACCTATTTCAATTTCAAAGTGGCCCCTGTAGTTCATTGGAAGAGTAAAGTATTAGCTATTGGAGGATTGGGAGTTAAAATCCAACCAAATACAGTTGTTTACAAAGGGGCTGCTGGACATAAAATTTGTTCTACCACAAGTGACATCATGTTTACGTGGTGTAGGTGTTTGAAGAGGTGGGTTTGAGCTCAGGCATGACCTCGTCATCTGACTATGTTTTAAAATTGAACGGTGTTGACCTCGGGACTTTTTTTTTTAATGCGTTTGATCCTGGACCGTCGTTGAAGCTCCTTGTGTTACCCCAGTGCAACGTTGATTAAAATACTTAGGCCCGGTGCACACATCCGATTTTTCAACGTGTGGTGTCGCTGCCGGAACGCATGCCTCCGTCACCGATGCGATTATTATTCCTTGGTTGTAACCAGTAACGTCTATTTTGTTTCAAAATATAATTTTTTTACACCAAGTAAGCGAAATAAACACGTTTTCTGCCATAGACTATTTATCGCAAATTTGCGCGAAATGAGTACTTGCGTCATTTCACGGTTATGTGTGCATAGTTAGGCTTCGGTGCCGTAGCGGCACCGCACGTTGAAAAATCGGATACTTACACTGGGCCTTATACCTATCCATATTCAAATTATTCAGTGTTCAAATAATTGTATAATGAGGGGGTCTTGGAAACTTGGATTGGTATCCTTCGAAAGTGAATGTAAAAATGAACACAAAATAACAGTATCAATGGCACACGGATTACTCTAAATCATTTGTTTTAAAGTGAAATTATTATATTCCCCATAGTATGCCCTGGAAGTAAGAGAAAACAGTCCAACATAATGAACATTATTTGTTGGAACTTCCTAGCGGTCATCTAAGCTGTAATCAAGCTGCCATCATACTAAAATTTTAATAATATCCAAGGTCTTAAGAATAATCAGTCCTGAAAATTGATGCATAGCAAGTACAAGGGGTATTACACTTGGTATTTTTGATAGTGGTTAAGGTATTAGGCTCTAGATTGGAAGGTTCCTGGTTTTTTATCCGGGTCCGGGCATGGATGTTTGTAAGCGTATTGTGTAGAAGCAGCTGGTGCTCCTTAAATATATCGTGGCCGAAAGTCCTCACGTTGGGTTGGTGTGGAAATTTGGAGAGTGGAAAGCCAGCTCAGGTGTTTCTTCGTCATTTGACCGTGGTTCAAAATTACGAGGTGTTGTCCTCGGATTTCTCCCTTAAGGGACTGATCTCGGACCGTCGTCAATAGCCCTTTGTGTTGCTCTAGTACGACGTTAACTAAAATTACCATTACCTTGGTATTTTTGCACAAACATCTCAACTTCGGACAGTGAAATTAAACACCACAAACATTAAAAACTAATTACATTCACAGCAAATAACAAACCATTTCACACCTAAACCAACCCCAATCACAAGTAGAAACAGCTACTTTAGTTGTATACCTGCTTCTCATAATATATCACGTAAATTGGAGTACATCTGTACTATAGTATGGACCTTATTTTGTTGTCACTTTCAAACTAGCCGTAAATGATATCCCAAACTTCGAACGTGATTCGATATCATAAAGGAAAGCAATCCTGATAACTGACGCATGATACGTACCAGAGCCCCTTGGCATTTTCGCACCAACACATCAACTTCAGCCAATGACATTGACCACCTCTCGATCATGAACTAATTACATTCACGCCGAATAACCAACCATTCTACGTCGAAACCGACTTCAATCACAATCCCAATACTTTTACTTTTGACAATTCATTACTTTTGAAGCATATCTGCTCCTCAAAGTCACTCAGGAAGCTTCACTCGAGGATTGTTTCAATCGCCGATCCCCTTTTCGAAGTATTCCGTGGGCAAATGTTTGCATAGTGAGGGGTCAGCAAGCGCGAGAGAGCAATCCCTCCAGTGTTACATCACGCAAGTAGGCAAATTTAATTAAAAGCAAGGCCTGTGATAAATGACGGAATCCGTTTCCCTGGAATCCGTCCGCTCCTGCGACATTAGTAACGCTGGAATAAAGCTCGGGACTGAGCTCACAGCAGCCAAGAAGCTGGTAATCAAATTTTATTAACTGGAACTGTTTACCTAGAGTATTTCACTTGAATCGCACCGAGAGAGCTCGGATTGTATTACTTGCTAGTATTTGTTCTCTTCCATGTTAGAGTATTCAAGATTGAGAAGAAACTGTTTATTTTCTTACGTTTCTTTGAAAATTCGCGGCTCAAAAACAGTTTATTGAATACCTTATCAACTATAAACGTCTTACCGTGTGCTAATCAAGAAGGCGCTTTATTGAGTCTTGAATTATTTAACTACTATTACTACTATTAACTACTATCACTTAATGCATGTTTTTGTATTACGAGTACGTTTTCATCAGGATGTTTATTGCTATCCTCTTGAATTAAGTTATATTTAACAGTTAATTAAGTTATCTTACAAAGTTATATTTGCTACATTTACTCATAACAAATATCTTAAAATAACTTAAAAATGCACATATATGGAAGAGTTATTAAAGCATTTTTTTTTCGTTTGGTTTATTTATGTATTAGAAATTGTTGATAAGAAGGTTTTATTTTACAATCGGCTTTCAGAAATGAAAAACCGTTATTTTTAATACCAATACCTCTCTTAAGAATGCAAAAATAGGTGTAAAGTTAGAAAGTCATAGTAAGAGTACGGAAGTTAATAATTTGATGCATGTTTAATAGTCTGAATACAACAATTTTAGCAAATAATATCTTTGAAAATTAACATTTAAAATCTTTTTTGCATATTTTTAGGCTTTTACCAATGTATATTACGCATTATTAGAAGTAAAAATGCTAAAGGAAATCAGTTCAGAAATCAGAATTGACTGGTAACTTTTATCCATATAGTGAATATGAAATTCATAGAAGTTTATTAATTAGAAGCAAGGATGCTACATTGGCAGCAAAACATCGATGTTGATTATACATCGCCCAAAAATCATCGATGGTTTCATTCATTGACAAGAAAAATAAGTGTATTTAAACTCCCCCCCCCCCCATTTCTACTAACTGGTATAGTAGCCAATAACAGTAATGTTCGCCGGGGGGGGGGATCAATTTGTCAGTTGCTGTGTTTATCAATTTATCAAAACCAAAGGAAAAATTTAATAAAAACAATTAACAAATCTTTTATTTTCAAATTATATAATGCAAAAGAAAGTAATATAAACAACAATTTTAAATAGGTACTACAAACTATAAGTATAAGTAGATAGGTATATAACAATAGTTATATATATATTGTTAATTATTTATTAACTTATGTGGAAAACAAACTCAATTTTTTATGTAATGCAATTAAAAAAGATTAGGACCTATAATTATTATATGCCCCAATATTTGTTATTCACAGTTTGTAAAAAAGTTTGTTAACTTTCTCACTCTTAAGATAATTTATATTTTCACTAACTATTCGACCAGTTAGGGAAAAAACTTTCTGATGGGACGGATGTCGCCATCACTGACAAATACTTAGTTTCACGGTTATTTTTCTTAATTTTTACTTTGGTATTTTTTTTTGTTCCAAAATAAAACATTAACAACTTAAAAACATCGACGATGTATAAAAATCAATATTAAACAAACATCGACTCCAAAAAATCGATAGTAAATACATCGATGTATCATCCCAAGTAAGAAGCAGCAAATATATTTACAGCTGGTATATATCGTACTTCTGATATCATATCTGATATCCAATATATATACACTCATGTAACTAAATTAAGGATAGTGCCGGCTTCGACAAATAAAGCTTCAGAAAGAAAACAAACTTAACTTATTCATCAAGCCCATTTATTAAACAAAAGATAAAGAACAAAAAAGATGGTGTATGTATGATACAATTCATAAAGACTACGATTTTTGCTCACTGGAGCAATTACAAAAAATATCGACCTTGCAAAACTTAACATAACATGGTTGGTGTGATGGTTAATACATTGTACGTCTCCCAGACAATTAAATACAGTCCGTAAAACGCCTATACATGCTGAGGATCAAATAATCGAGCTGATCTTGTTGAAGATCACTCCACTCAGCAAGCAATGCTCTCCGAAGTTCCGGTACACATGTAGGAAGTGGTTGATGGGCTGCAACTCGTCGGTCAAGCATGTCCCACACATGGTCTATCGGATTCAAGTCAGGTGAGAATGTTGGTCATTCCATACGGGTGATATCCTCAGATTCAAGGCATTCGTTTACAATGTTTGCACTGCGAGGACGGGCGTTGTCAGCCATAAACACAAACATTCTGCGCCTATGGCACTCCTAAACAAACGTACATGTTGATCCAGAATGATGTCCCGATAAATTTGGCCTCTCATGGTTCCGATTTGAACATGTAGAACTGCTCTGGAGCACAGTATAACTCCGCCCCAAACGAGAAATCTTGCACCACCGTAACGTTGTCGTTCAATGATGTTGTCTGGTGATAGCGGGTATCTGGCGTTCTCCATATGAATGTCCGCCGTGAATCAGACTGCAATCTAAACCTGGACTCGTCGAAAAACATCACACTTGCCCATCGTGACGATGTCCCAATCGCATGTTCTCTGCTCCAGGCTAACCGCTGGCGACAGTGAGTTGTCGTGAACGGAACACATCTGACAGGCCAGCGAACATATAGACCAACATGTCCCAAACGTCTGTAAACGATTTGCCTTGAATCTGTCGTACCAGCGGGTGAAGATAAAGGTGGTATGCTGTGCTCTGTCTGCTTCTTTTTGCAGTTACTGTCAAATACCGGTCGTTTTTCGGCTTTGTAATTCGTGGAAGACCTGTACTGTAACGTCTGCTGACATTTTCAAAATTTTGGAATCGTTGCCAAAGACTGGAGATGACACTTTGGGCGATTCCAAGTACCACTGAAACTTCCTTCTAAATACGCCCACATTCCAGGCGGCCACTAATTCTACCAAGTAAACAATCTTTGACATGCGTCCTCTGTGCCATAACTATTCGGTTATGGCATTGAGCGGCTAACAGAAAGCTTGTGAAAATTTTTACTTCTTTGCTACCATTCCTTATCTACACCACTCTTACACTCTCGTTATTGTGACGTACTATCTACTTCATGAGATGGCTTCCTGTAATTTGGATATTATTCTTGAAGATGTGTGCGATAATTCTGCAGGTGAAATTTTTGCTTTAGAGTCCGATTTCCGTGTGATTCTGAATTATCCTTAATTTATGGAGATCTACACCACAGTGACGATGATGACGTCAAAACGACCGTGTTGCAGTGGCTGTCAAATCAGGCTGCAGACTTCTATGAAGAGGGTGTTAAAAACTGGTTGTATGATACGATAAATGCCTTAATATTGGTGGCAATTATGTTGTATATATGTATATATATATATATATATATATATATATATATATATATATATATATATATATATATATATATATATATATATATACTTTAGGAGTCAAACTTATTGAAAAGAGGGGACATGCAAACGTTAATACACTGAAAAATTAATGATTCGTATTAGTTACATAATTACATAGTTAATATCAAGTTTTTACTAAAAAATTTTATGAAAATTAATTCTAAGTCATAATACATTTTCAAGCTACGTTATTTTGAAATTTAAAGTTTATATAAACTGTGAAACATAGTAAGATATACGATTTGTAATGCAAGTAAACACAGTTCATATAACAAAAATGATGCAATCGTGATTCACTGCGATATTGTCCAATTAAAACTCTAATCAAGTAGACATTTTAATTCTAATGAGGCATAAATATTTTAAAACATAAAAGTTTATCAGCGCGGTTCATCTCAGTATTTGATATAGTTTGGAAGATGTTTAAATTTTATATATGTAATTAAATTTAAAGTTATTTTTCTCTGATAACGTCAAGTACTGTTGCTGCTTTTGTATAGAATAGATAGTTTTTAAAATATTCTACATTAAAATCTGCATGCATTTCGAAAATGGGAAACCAAAATAAGAAAACCATTTTTCAATAAATTGGGAAAATTGCCACTCACTCTTGTTTGATCAGTTCCTCTCAATATGAAATGAGTCACGGTTGATTGACCCTACAACTTTTGGTTTTGGAAACACGAGAGTAGAGTCAAAAGAAAATAATTTATTCTTACCAACAAATAATTTTATTTTAGACTGGCGAAATACCCGACCTTACTCGGTGTAGTTAGTTTACTCTTGATTGAAGAGATGATCAAAATATATTATGACTTAGGGTTTTCGTAGAATAAAATAATATTTTAACACCTTTCGCCAATTTATAATTTATTCAACTTTATTTTGAAACAGATTCGACACATACATATCCATTCACGTAATACCTATCACATACATGGCACCCTTGCTGTATGACAAAGATACAAAATGACGAAATATGACATTAAGGTTACTACTACAAAAGACAATTTTGAATGAGTTTTAGATATTCCTTACTTAAGTTCTTTTCATGTTCAACTCAATAATAAAAAATGATAATTTACGGCTAGTGCTCTTGCACTGACAGTCAACAAAACAATATTCTTTTACTTATGGCAGTATTGCATCCGGCATGCGACACCGTAGAATTTCGGAAAATTCTCCTGTCATTATGACAAAGAATATTTTCATATTCGAAAAATTCTAGTTCGGATTTTTGAAACATTATATTTCTTTCACTAACGGCATTATTCTTTCAATAAGGGTATAATTACACTTAAAATTTGCTTTATTCTGACTTTCCTGCTATTCTAAGTCGAATACTTTCTTGTGTTGTTGCGTGTGATGAGAAGGAAAATACATTTATTAAAGAAATATATATATATAACGAAATAAAGCAAAATAAATGGTGCTGGGAAAAAGATGTTTTTAATAAATTATTTTATGATTCCTTTTTATCTCTTAATCTCGTTGTTCTCACAATTTACAACTTAAAAGTGTACACAGTTTAGAAATGCGAAATTAATTCAGAGCGAAAGAAACAGAAAATATCACTGCACGCGATCAACCAACACGAGTTTCCGTTTCATTGCCGTTCGTTGGAAATTATCATATGTTTTAGATATTGGGATATTATTCTTGTAATAAATATGAAAAAAAAATTAACTTTTCTCGTCAGTTTTCATAGAATGAACACATTTTACCTGTAAGTGTATATATTTTTGATGTTTCATAGATTCAGCTTATTTTGTTTCTTCATCAAGTATAGTTCTCACAGACGTGATACTGAAATTACAATTTTATTGATACAGAAGTCTTTGGGTATCTAGTAATATTTCGGAATTTCAATTCAAGACATTTCATCCTGTGAAATTTCGTTTATAAGGTAGAGTGTATCAAATAAGATTGAGAAATTGGGTTGTCAAATTCAACTAACTTTTAACTGGTTTTTATTTACATGTACGTTGCATCTATTTGGAAATTGATATAGTTTATACCTATATAATTGATTATGTACAGAATGTGTATACCTTTTAAGGATATTAATGGTCTTCCATACGTCTGTAAAATTTATTTTTCGACTGTATATTTGTTTAAAGTTCAAGAGGATTCAAGTATTCCAATCTTCCAGGTTTGTGTTTCGAGAGATTTCGAAATGTTTTCTTACGTAGCTAATCAATGTATCCAATGAAACTAGGAATATATTTCAGACTTTTTACAATCCAAGTGCCAATCTTTCTTAATTTCAGGAAGTTACTTTATTCGTTTCAAAATATATATGTTTATCTTAGTTTTCAGCTAATTATGTGTACTTAATATTCGAAAATAATACTGAGACAGTATACATATAAGATGACAAAATACAAATTGAAACTAGCACAAGCCATGCAATCTATAGTCTTAAACGATTTATCTATCTCAATGCTGGAACATTAATTTATTCGTCCAACTGCTTCTTGTATATTATAATAACTTATGCCTATCCATAGAACAATTTACTGTGTGAACTTTTATAAATAGATGTCATTAAGTCTTAATTACTCTTAATAAACGTATTATATTCTCAATATAATTTATAATGAAGTATTGAATGGTATACAGTTGATGTACGTTCAGTTTATGCTTAATACCTTCATTTATATCTGCCTTGCACATTTTTAGTAATATTAGAAAATTTAATTAAATTCAAGACTTGTCAATATGCATAAACTATCATCCTATATTACTAACACGTTTCATTTACTGTAATGATCTATACAGCTTACCCAATGTCAAATACTACACCCATTCATTCCACATAACAATCTTACAGTCGAAAACCATTTATTATTCAAAGATTACCTTTCAGTTCGGTGGATAGTAAATACGCCACATAATGAAGCCTTCGCTATTCCTAAAATTTCCAATTTCAAGTCACATTTCGATTCAACTACAATGCCTCTGAGCTATAAAGGATGATACAACATTCCATCTGATTCTGCTCTGCCGCTGACGTTAATACTATGCAATCCATTGTGGCTGGAAATAAACAGGTTCTGCTGCGGTTTCCAATATCAATCGGCCTTAATTCTGAGACTCAAGATTTGACAACCTCAAAGGAAACGCAAACACATGGAATGCGAAGGTATTAGGAGTTCATTAAGAATGAGAATTCAGGGGAATTTGTGCTTTTCTTACTTATTCCTTCATTCTAAAGAATTTGTAAACCAATCTAAAAATGTTTAGATTTTCAATCATTTAATTTTAATTATTACAAAAAATTAAGCGTTATTGGTTAGTAAAGTACCTATGTAGTAACTTCTTAAATAGAGTAACTAAATTAAATAACCAGTTAAAGTTGTCTTTTAAAACAACTCAAATAGAAAGGTATTGGATTGTTTAGTGTTGTTTAAAAAATCTGTTTTGCAATTTCGATAGAAATAAAGTGTATCAAGCTATTGTTAAAACACTTTTTATCTTACTTTTAGTACCTGCAAACATCTGTGTAGTCAACAATATTGCTACTTACACAAATATGTTTCCACGAAAATTCGAAGTATTTTCAATCTTTAACTAGTAAAAAAGTGGGCATTCTTTTATATTATCTTCATTTTTTATTGTACTTAAATGTGATGGATCATGATTAGTTGATATGATTTTATCTATATATTAGTATATTAGTACCAACTTTCAAAATACAAGTATTTAGCGTTGATTTTTCTTTGAGTAAAATATAGAAAATATTTTTAAAAGTAGATTTTCTTAGCAATTTTATTGTTATATGAAAGCCTGTACCTCAATCTATTTTTCAACATAATTGCCACCAATATTAAGGCATTTATCGTATCATACAACCAGTTTTTGAACACCCTCTTCATAGAAGTCTGCCGCCTGATTTGACAGCCACTGCAACACGGTCGTTTTGACCTCATCATCGTCACTGTGGTGTAGATCGCCCAGGTGCTTGTTCAAATGCAGGAATATATGGTAGTCACTGGGCGCTAGATCGGGACTGTACGGAGGGTGATCAAATTGTTTACAGCCAAATGATGCTAGGAGATCTTGAGTTAGTTTAGACGTGGGTGGACGGGCATTGTCATGAAGCAAAACGATCCTCCAACTCAGCATGCCAGACCTTTTGTTTTGGATTACACGGCGCAATTTGTGTAAGGTCTCACAATACGTCGCAGAATTTATTGTGTGGATACGAGGCAAAAAATCCACAAGTAATACCCACTTCTTGTCCCAAAACACAGTATACATGATTTTCTTACCTGAAATTGTTTGCTTGAACTTCACACTCTTGGGTGATGATGAATGCCGCCATTCCATGGATTGCTGTTTCGATTCAGGTGTAGCGTAAGCCAACCAGGTTTCTTCGCCTGTGACAATTTGGCATAAAAAAGCATCACCTTCCTCACTGTACCGCTGAAGGAAAGTTAAAGCACTACCTAAACGTTTGGTTTTGTGCACCTCTGTCAGCATTTTCGGTACCCAGCGTGCGTACAATTTTCGATAATTTAAGCGTTCGCTCACAGTTTTATACAGAACACTGCGTGAAATTCGAGGAAATTCATCCGATAATCGTAAAGCGTCTGTTCTGTTTCACTCTTTCGTCAACTTTCTGCACCAAATCCTCAGTAATGACAAAAGATCGCCCACTTCGTTCCTCATCATGAACATTCGTGCGGCCATCTTTAAAAGCTCTAACCCATTTTCGTACCATTCCATCGCTCATAATGTTTTCACCGTATACTTCACAAATCTGACGACGAATTTCAGCCGCTTTCGCTTTTTTAGCTCTAAGAAGACGAATCACCGTTCATATTTCACAATCGGCGGAATTCTCAATCAACGGAACCATTTTAATTACTCATAAACAAACGTCAACGCGGTCGAATGTTTCCGTAATGGGGCATGTGGCTTGCCAACAGATGTAGGTAAACAGCGCGCATGCGCGGAATGCCGACCGCAGCACTACCGCGCCGGAATATCGAAACGGTACATGCTTTAAAAACCTGCCTCGTATATATACACTCATGTCCATAAATTAAGACTAGTTCAGAATCACACGGAAATCGAACACTAAAGTAAAAATTTCACCTGTAGAATTATCGCACACATCCTCAAGAATAATATCCAACTTACAGGAAGTCATCAGATGACGCCTATAGTATGTCTTAATGACGAGAGTGTAAGAGAGGTGTATATAAGGAATGGAAGCAAAGAATAAACATTGTTCACAAGCGTTCTGTAAGTCGTTCAGTGCCACAAACGAATAGCTATGGCACAGAGGACGCATGTCGATGATTTTTACGCGGCCGATTTTTTACGTGATTTTTTAAGTCATATATATATATATATATATATATATATATATATATATATATATATATATATATATATATACATATATATATAACTCACCAGCTGGGTTATAATAATAATCAGAAACTTGAGTAATTTAAACTTGTAGTTATAATTTCCATGATTTCTACTTACTTAGTAAGTGCAACTAGAAACGTAACTAGTAAGCAGATAAGAAATACGCTGTGAGTACAAATAATAATTAAATGTTGCAGAAAATGTTTTCTTTGATTAAAAGTATAGTATTCGTCAACAACGAAGTAGTAGGATACAAAGGTATTTTATTATTCAATTTTTGTTTGATGAATGAATCAGATCTAGATTACAGAATAAATATATGATTCAAAAAATACTTTGATATCATCCAAGCTAAAACTACAGTTTAGCCTGTTGGATATTACTATGTTGTTAAATATAAATGCATATTGTATGAAGGGTAAAATAAAACATTTCTATAAAGCCTTTTAAACTCTGTATAGTAAAATATATTTACCCAACACATACTTCATTTTTTTGTAATAAATTTATAATAGACACTTTTATTAAATTTATAATTCTACTAATTGATAAACCTTTCACTTTTTTCAATATCATTATATACTTAATTCTCATTTCGCTCACTCCTTTCAACAACTTCATATCTCAAATAACGTGATTTTTCAGGAGAGTGATTTTAAAGATTAAAAGGATAATAAAATGTATTAAAAATAAATATTACTTCTACTCTAGCGGCTAAATAGTGAGCTGTGAGATATGACGATCTTGCAGAGGTATACAACTTTTTCAGGGCATTCTAAAAACAGGCATAAAAAATGCCGATTTTTTGAGATATAACGTTGTTGAAAGGAGCAAGCGATTTGTCATCAAAATAGTTACAAATAGACATCTATTATTATGTCGATAAATTATTAATATAATTTCTTCGTTTTAGAAAGAAGTGATAGTGACAGATAATCTTTACAGTTTTTAACTGAGTATTTATCCTATGATGAAACATCTTCTTGAATCGAATTAGTTGATACAATCTGCTATAGATTGAGAAAGTGCTTTTTTCCAATATTTTCGTTTCTTATTTGATACAAAAGAACAGTTATTGACTAAAAATATGCCTACTCGTATTTACAAAATAAACGCATTGTTCTTGTATTATTAGCTGTACATATAGGCTTTATTTAACTCTATGAGATGTATAAATCCAACTTCCCGCTTGGTTCTTTCTCTGGTTACTTCAAACTAGTTACGACTATTGTGATAAACCAATAGATTTTTCCTGAAGGATTATATTTTACACAAATAAGTAATAAAATAAGTATATCCAAATGATTATATTCTAAAGGAAGGAGCAACATAATCTGATAAAAAAATTATACTCAAAAAAACACCAAGGGAATCTTTTAAAAGATTGCATTCACTTCAAAGGAAAGCAGCAATAAAATAATTTGAAAGTATCCTAATCTGAGGAACGGACAAAGAGAAACCTTTTTAAGGCTGGAACGAAACCATGGATTATTTTACCAAATACACGTGGTTTTTATTCGTTGGCAATTTTGTTGAGTAAGCTTGATTCTACATGGCACGAAAATCTCTGGAAACTCTGAGAGTTGAACTTCCAAGTAACCTATTCAACATGGTAGATATTTCACACCAAAAATTTTGCTATTTAAATCTTAAAGAAGGGAACCAAATCCTCTCTTTCATTTATAATTCTCATTTTTTAGAGTTGACTTTAAAATCTCCTTAGAATAAACTTCAAAAATATGCATTATTGAATTCTTGAAAATGAATTTTTTTTTCAGTTCCAAACCTCAGCCTTTCTTACCACAAGCGCCTGTGCAGCTCACTCCTCACAAATAAATCCTTCAAGAAAATTAATAAAGTAAGATGAAGCTGATTTATTATTATCAAAAATTACGCCACCGATGACTATTTCTATTTCGTCATTTCCTCTGAGTCATTTGAGTTGGTGGTTTGTTGAACTAAGTGAGTAGCGGCATTTGATGCGATCTTCTGGCTTGGTGTTGCCGGTCTCCCGACTACTGCTGCAGGTTTGATTTAAATTTTCTTATTTAAATTTTTTTTGTATATTTGCTTTTAATGGTGTTTGGGGGAGTATATGAGCAATTTCTTAGCATTTTGCTGCTCATATTCGTAGAAAACACCATTTACGTGTTGTATGGGTCAGGCTCCTCCCTGATGACGCCCTGATCCACCAACACTTTCTTTTTCAATACATTCCTTTTGGTTTTTATTTATTGAATTTCCTCTTATTTAAGAAAAATATATTCCTTACCATGCTATGTCTGCAGCTTTTAGCGCGCTTGCATGGTTAGTCTTAACTTTTCTTCTAACTTTCGTTTCCACTTTCGTTTTCTGGTTAAATACACTTGCTTTTTATTTTTATTTCGATCATTCATTAAATTACGTATTCGAATGAGATATTTTTCCATTCAGCTGCATCTAATAGTGATTATTATTTTCTAGAAGATTGATAAAATGAGAAAACGACGTTAAAATAAGAAAAAATAATGTACTTATGCTATTTGTAACTAAATAGAAAATAATTTCAAACTTTTAAAGAAAAAGAGAGTATATTTCTAAAACTTTAGTGATGGGAGTAATAAATTTTGAAATTTTTTTTAATGAACTGAAAAAACTAAAAAATATATATATCTAGCATGTGCAAACATTAATTCCTTATTCTTAAGACAAATTTTCTATTGGCAGCTAAAATTTCGCACAAATGTTTACATCTGAATTTTATTTGAAAATGAAAATAGTGGACAATTACGGTATGTGTAATACCCAATAACTGGATGTGTAGTAGTCAATGTGTAGTAGCTGGTCAATAACTGGTTCAATCACTTCAGATTAGACTTATTAAAAGTGCAATAGAAGATTTGCTGTAGGGAAATTTTTTGATGAAAATGAGCACTAACTAATCAGTTACTGTATGGTTAATTCTAGTATCCATACGTAAAAGTACGTTTAATTAATATACGTTTAATTAATATGCACAATACAATAAAATAAATGTTTTACACTCTTTAGAGTATAAGTTTTTATATTTTTTTATTTAGCAGTAATTTTGGAAACATTAATGTAGCAAAACAATAAAATTCGGGCCTTCGATTCCAGGAAAAAATGGCGATACATGTATTTGAGGTCGATAAAGATGGAACATATTTTATGTAAGATAATTTTATTGAAAACATTTCATTCAATGTCATTATATTATTTGATTGGGTTACACGCCAAAAAGTGTCACTGTAATCATAGTAAACGATAGAATGCGTGCTGTGTTTTGCATTATAAATAATTCCCTTCAGTAAAATTATAAATTAATGCATTACAATAGTTTGCTATTTGAAGGTAGAAATGCTATAACTTACATGTGTAATTTTTTTTCTTCATTTAACTTAAAAACACATTAAAATAAACATTGTTTATGGAAAATTAAAAACAAACTTTTTTGTTTTTTGGACAATAGATATAATTTAGTCGTAAATCAGTAAATAGTAACTTTTTTAACAATGTATTTAATTGTAAAATTTTATATTTTTTTAAATACAACACTCTTTAAGCTTTCTTAAATACAAAATATTATTTTAAATGCTGTCCATTTAATGAAAAATAAAACAAATAAATTAAACAATAAATATTTAATTATTTTTCACTGATTAGTTATTGATTGATTATTTTTAATAGTACCAAATTTCATCAAGGTACAATTTTTAAATTTTATTACAAACGACTTTTTAATTATTTGTTGCCAGGGAAATATTCCGTGGAAGTTTAATAATACATCATCATCTAGTAAATGCTGAATTACTTTCGTAAAGCTGTTTTTTTATCATATTTACTGCAATTAAAGTGAAAGCACCTAAGACATAGAGGGATACGATTTTGGATTTAGATACATTTACTGTTTTTTGTGATCTGATTACGGTAAAAAATTGCATAAACTATGTTTGTTGTATCCCTCTCAGCTTAACTTTAATCGCATTGTACTCAGAATGCGAATTTTCAATACTGCGTGCCCTATAAGTCAATGATTGTAGACGCATGAAATTTGGAATAAAATTGGTCTATCATTAGAATTTCAAAATAAAACCACAAACTTTCATAAAAGTAAGAGTTTTACTTAAAAATAAAAATATGTCAGAGAAATTTTGCTAAAAGTTAATTAAAGGAAAATTTTAATTGAAATGTATTATTTTATATTTGTGTGATACGTGGTGTTATATTTCTCGGTTTTAATTTAATATATAACTTATATGTTACTTAATTAAGTCATTATTTGGTTGAAAATACATGGGTTGACGAAGGATTTTGCGCAAAGCATCCTTGTAAATGTGTGAATTGTAGATTGAGTTTTATTGAATAAAATAATTCTTAATTTTTATATATCATCCTCATTTTCTTATATTGCGTAGTTACGAGTGTATATTAGGCCTGTGAAAAGTTTCATTGTGATGCACAGCAAACTTCAGAAGATACTGTTGATCGAAATAATGTTGCTTTTCCTTTTAATTTGTATATTAAATGTACTATTTCCTCTTAAATAAGATTTAAAAAAAATGAACTATCATATTCGAAATGGAATTAGTACATCAACTTAAAAAAAAATTCAGCTAAAGGTAACTACTGAGCATTTAACACAGGTATAAATTATGTAGACTTTTATCACAAGCAGAGTCCCGAAATGTTGGCATAAAATATCGCTGATATAAAAAAGTGTAGATAAAACCAGGAATGACGTCTGCAAAAAACACCCGAAAATAAATTGCATCATCATACCATGCTTACTTTGCGGAAAATTACATTTCCAAAGTATTCGTATTATGCAGGCTAACCGGAAGATTAACAGGTTTACCAGAAAGGCTATTTTGATTATATTTTCGCTTAAGAAGATTAATGCAGTTTAAGTCTTATGTCCGATATTTTTTGCGTAGTCGAACATACACTAAGTTTTGGCGATGAAGTATGAGATTATCCGAATAATCCTCTTTGCCCCAGACGGAATTATGTTACTTTTTTATAATCCCATTTGTACTATAATATTCTAAAACTATTTTTAAGTGTCTTAACTTATTTGTGTAAGAGAATTCCTTAAAAATAGCGAGTAAAATATTGTGCATTTACTATGATGTGCTGTTATTTTCGAAAGCTATTTTATTCATGGGAATTATTTACAAAACTCTCATTTTTAAGTAAGAAAGGATGTACAAGCACACATTCTATTTTATCAGCGTACGAGTAGGTAAAAAAAATGTAAACTTCGTTTCATATTAAACCTTGCTTGTACAGATTGTACACTAAATGGAATAGTTTTGTTGAGATATAACTGTAGTCTAAGCGTTCTGTTATAAAGCAAAAAAAATTTTAAAAAATTAAATAGTATAGTAGTTTGTCAAAATACAACTAGCATTGAGAAATTTTATTTCCAAACTAATTTAGCCGATCAACCGGTATAGTGGTTAAGGTGTTAGCCTCTAAATTGGAAGGATCCTGGTTCGAATCCAGGTCTGGGCACGGATGTTTGTAAGCGTATGGTGTATGGGCGGCTGGTGCACCTTAAATCGGTCGTGGCCGAAAGTCCTCACTTTGGGTTGGTGTGGAAGTTTGGAGAGTGGGGTGCCTGCTCAGGTGTTGCTTCGTCATCTGACCGTGGTTAAAAATTACGAGGTATTGACCTCGGATATTTACCTTAAGGGACTGATCCCGGACCGTCGGCAATTGCCCGTTGTGTTGCTCTAGTACGACGTTAACTAAATTACTTACTTACTTACCAAACTAATTTACTTGAAAATTGTGACTGCAATATTAATTTTCCCAAAAATAAAAATTATGACTAAACTTAAGTATCAAACACATTCATAAATTACTGTTTGTTTATTTAGTTCTGATCAAAATGTCAACTGTATATCTATGACGACAAATTTATTAAAAGCAAATCCTATCAAGCTAAATATAGGTAGAGGTTGTGTTTTCTGTATGTATAATTTGAAAGCAATGTTTGCTGGTAGGTTTTTCGAATACGGGATTTCAGCACTTCTCTATTAAAAATTCAAGAATGATCTAGGAGAGTCTATTCGTCACTAAAACCCCAATTAAACGCTTTACTTTATCAAAATGGCGATAAATTACATTTTATAGTAACCCTATATGTATTACTTGAATACAAGAAATAAAATCCACATATTTTTTACCTTTTTTTATATTCACATTAAAATTTCTTTCATAAAAGAGTGTAAAAGAATCAACAAGCATTTCTCTGAAGCAGAAAATAATAATAATTTCACACTCTAGTGAATTGACAAAATTTATAAATGATGCAACTTGCACGTTTGTATCAAGTTATTAATATTTGCATTTCTTTATAATACTATTACAATGCAAACGCAGTCTTGAATATTAGAGGACCATATTTATCTATATACAGGGTGGTCCCGAATTCATGGTACAAACTTTAATGGTAGGTACAGGACATTGTAACAATGATTTATTGTATAGGAATGTATAGTCGCAAGTGACGCGGTGAGGTGAAAACAGGGGAAATAACGGCCGAAAGGAAAAACAAAGATTTTATTGAAAGCGTTGTTGACAAGTGTCATGTTTACAGTAATTGTTCAAAATTGCGTCTACCAGTATCGATACATGCTTGACAGCGTCGGTGGAGCGATTGGCGTACACGTTCAAAGATGCCTGGTATTTCACGCACACCTGCAGCAGCTACAGATAAGCGAGCGACGAGATCCTCATCTGAGTCAACTGGAGTCTCATAAACAAGATGCTTTAGATGTCCCCATAAAAAGTAATCGAGGCTCGATAAATCGGGAGATCGGGGTGGCCAAGGGACTGGTCCACCACGCCCAATCCATCGAGTACCAAACGTGGCATTCAGGTAATTCCGTACATCAATGCTGAAGTGTGCTGGCGCCCCATCGTGCTGAAACCACAACCGATGCATCATGTTCAACAGCGGCTAGACATCTACTGCCCTCTACCGGCAATGATACCAACCGATCACTCCATTTCTCTTTCCTTTTATTTCCCCTGTTTACGCCTCACCGCGTCACTTGCGACTATACATTCCTATACAATAAATCATTGTTACAATGTCCTGTACCTACTATTAAAGTTTGTACCATGAATTCGGGACCACCCTGTATATAAAATTCAAATACCACTCACTCACTCACTGATTCATCACTGTATCTCAAGAACTAACTACAAGTCCTAGGAAGCTGAAATTTTGCAGGGTGATTCTTCTTATACCATAGGGGTGCACTAAGAAAGGATTTAGAAAAATTCGAATCCTAAGAGGCCTAAAATTGACCTAAGGCCTAAGTCAAAAGCAATTTGAAATCTCCGTAGAAATAACATTGAGTATAAAACGATTCCTGTACGCATCTCAGATTGCTTTACCAGTGTTGATCGAAAAACAATTTCCTTAAAATAAATTAAATTATAATATTCATGTTTGAACTGAATTTTTACATCTTTCCCTCATGAAAATAATATTTATAAATATTTGATTGATGAAGAAAGAATATTTAGAACATTTAATTTTATATTTACTTAAATTTTATAATGGAGCACGAAAAGCCCAAACGATCAACTCATTGATCAAAAAAGCGTAATTTTGCTACTCGGTATCTGACAACCTCATAATTAATGTTTAATTTTTTAATTTGATTTATAATTGCTTTATTGGGTGTTTGAGTTGAAAACGAGATGGTTGCGGTCACATTTGGGGATTCCCAAATATTATAAATATGTGTTCTTTTTGCTTATAAATCATTGTCTTTATCCATATTGTTCAAGTTTTTTGTCGAATTGTTTTACTTCAGAATATATTCAGGAAGTCATATTTCAACAAACTAGAACAGATTTTTTTTTTACAGAATTCTGCCTTTTTTAAGTATTGGAATTTTGTTTCAGTTTGCTTATGTGTTCCGGTATATTACCTATTCCAGAAATATTATTTAAGAGTTGGATTTTATTTATTTATTTCCTGCAAAAATATCACTAGACATGAGTAATTTCATGGTGGTATATGTATATTTCCACCAACTTTCTTTAAATCTTTAGTTGAATACGTAATAGTGTGTGTGTGTAGGTAAAAAAAAAAAAAATTTACAAATCAAAATATTTTTAAGTGTGAATTTATTATTTTAAAATGACATGAAAAATTTCAAAAATAACTTTAAAATAAGATGGGTTACGTTAATTTAAAACTGGTTGTCATACTTTGTAGTTCAAAATATATTTTAAAATTTTGGTTTAGCTTTTCATTGAAAGACGATTAAATAAACTAAATTTCATTTGTTTTTCGTGTTTCATGGGCGTTATTGAAAGCTTACGCCATAGTCAAGTAACTACATCTATCATTCTAAATAGATACGTGCTTTCCATTTAGGAACCAAATTTCTTATCTAAAAAAGTACCATCAGGGTTCAATTTAAAAATGTATGTGTGTTGGAGAAACGGGAATTTTTAACAAGACTTAGTTGATCTCGGAATAATATCACACTAAGTAATTTTGAAAAATTGAAATTTATGTCTTAAGACACAGAAAGTCGAGGTTGATTGCTCTATTTATTGAAGCTGTTCTTACACAACTTAGATGCATGTGAATCGTTCGTTGAAAGTGATTTTCTTTTTGTAAAAGCGCTGTAAAATGAACCTTCTGTTTATTAAAAAATTGTTGTCGATTGGGTTTAATTAGTCTACTCTGATGACATGTATTTCAAACAAAATCTCTGTTATTCCACATGTCACTGAATGGAATTTTCTGGAAAAGTGCATTTGCTTCAAATTAAATTAGTAACGAATGCTGTAAAAATTTAATTTACTATCTTCTCATATTGATGATGAAATTCGAAAATATCGCTTACTAGATGAAATAATGGCACAATGAAAACGTAACATAAGAAAACTAAGTGCAAGACAATCCACCGAAAATTCGTCCTTTTTTCTGAAATTGAATGCACGGGAACTCGAAAACTTAAAATCAATTTCAGCAAAAGTGCGAAGAATATGAAATGGATTATATGGTTGGATACAACATATATGCATATTTGCATCCGAAGTAAACTGTAGAAGCGACGGAGAAGTTAAATTGTTAATAAATGTTTTTCCCCGTACACTTAAATGATGCTAACATTCTTTTATGAAAAATAATTGAAGACTTTTCAATCAACATATTATTAATTCAACCCGAGCAAAGCCGGGTATTTCTGCTAGTAACTTATAAAGTAAAAGTTATAAAAAGTCTGAATACATTTAAAATTTTATTTATTACTTAACATACGATAATTCATTCACTTAAATATTGCATGGTACTCTTTAATATTAACCTTATTTTCCAAGTAAAATTAAGAAATATATATTTTTTTACAAATGGCATTTCATTTATAAAATTTGTTAAAGAAGGATCTAAAAAAAAACCCATTAGATTTCATTTTGTACCGTAAATAATAGCATTGATGTCTATTCCGTTTAATGAATATGTTAATTCAGATATATTTAAGAACATGAAATATTAGTTAATTCATATTTCATGTTCTCTACTCTGTCTGAATGTACATATTCACTAAATGGGATAAATAGCAATGCTATTCTTTAAGGTACAAAATAGCATTCCTATTTATCCCCTTTAGTGAATATTATTTAATTTAGGACGAATAAACGGTGTAGTAATTAATTTTTATTTCATTTTTATTTTTATTTCTAGCATTTGTGAATTGAATTTGAAAATTGTTGTTGACTTTTAACACTATAACAGCCGGATTTTAGACTTACCTAAAACCGCAAAATTGGGGGTCAACTTGATCCTCATAAGAAATGTAAGCCATATCGAAGTAAATTCTTTTTAATTTATAATGGATGTAAAAATGACCATTTATAAGAAAGTTTATAGGGGTTTTTTTTTAAATTATTTTAGGGTTAGTTTTTTTTAAATATTTTTTTTTAGTTTTTACAACCTAACTTTTTTTTTCCTAAAATGTTATTCTTTTGGAATGACAACAAAAAATTACAATATATGACACTATATAATGTATTGTACAACACTACACAATATTATACATTATATTATACTATATTGGAATGTATAATACAAAGGGCGTTCCATAAACACTGAGAGTAAAATCATAAAAAATGAAGAAATATATTTACAGAAAAAAATACATCATCCTTCATCCAAACAGCTTCCCTCAGATTTTCAAAACAAGTAGAGAAGCCTTTTTATGGAATCTGCTTCATAGAACCCTACACTGCTGAAATAACTTCATAATATGTATTAAATTTTCTACCACGGAGCTTCTCCTTCAACGTCGGAAACAGCCAGAAATCGCATGTTGCGAGATCTGGACGGTAAGGGGAATGTGGCATGATTTTAATATTGCATTTACTAAGATATTTCTGAACAGAAGTAGCGACATGAGGGTGAGCATTATTGTGATGTAAAGTCCAATTCCCTACCAGTTCATATCGCTTTCTAGATATGTGTAGTCGCAAAATTTTCAAAGCTGAAATATAATATTCACCATTTAAAGTAGTTTTAGGAGGCACAGCATGCCGATAGATTACACCTTTGTGATGAAAGAAAATAATCATCATAACCTTTCCAGCAGATTTGGTTTGTCGAATTTTTTTCTGAGGCGGATAATCAGTGTGTATCCATACACTTGTTGCGGACTTGGTAAGGGGATCAAAATGATGCACCCAAGTTTCATCACCTGCTGTTAGTCTTTAGGAAATTCGGATCATTTTGAAGCATCTGTTACTACTCACAACATTGGTGAATTATTGTTTGCATTTGTTCTTAAGTAAGGTGATGAGGGACCCATCTGGAATAAACATGGTGAAGCTGTAAATTCTTGCGTAGAGTGCGAAATGTCGACGGTTTGGAAATGCTAGTTGATGCCGCTATCTCCTCACATGTCATTTGCCGATATTCTTGTTAGATTGCCCACACAGTGTTAGACACCGCAGGTGTCCCTCTTACCCCCCGTCCATGGGACAGGTAAAAGTGGTTTTTTGCGGACACACTGCGGAAAAGTGGTTGGAGCCCACCAAGACTGAGTGTGACAGCTTCAGGCTAACCTTTGGCTGTGTGTTTTAGCTACGGGGCACTATACTAAGTTTGTTTACATGATGGGAACTTCTCGTGTGAGGGTTCCCGTTATGCAATATAGAAATAAGAAGAAAATAAAAATATAGTAATACAAAAAAGCAAATGAAAGAAACATCAACGTTATGTTAGTTCCACACAGTGTTAACATATCAATCATTAACAACACTTTTTGGTCGCCCAGGCTTTGGAGCTAGTTCTGCAGATAAACGTCCTTTTGCCCATCACCATGCCATCTAAAAATCGTAGACTCACAAAAACATTTATATTTATAAGCTTCTTTCATTAACTTAACTGTTTCTGGAGCTATTTTGCCCAAACAATAGCAAAATTTATAGCAGAACGTATTTCGATTTTTAACTTTGAATCACTCACCTCCATTTCTGTAGTGCGAATAAAAACAGTTCTTTAAACAAGCACGAAAGTAGGAAAATACAATCGTCTGCTTCGTTTAGAATATTTATGATTGAACAGTTAACTTTTTGAAATAATCGCCTGTACTTTTATTTTTTAGTTTCGCGGTGTTGCCACAGCGTAAAAAATTCACTCTCAGTTTTTATGGAACGCCCTTTGTATTACACAATATTATGCATTACATTATACTATATTGGAATATATTACACAATATTCTTTTGCGGGAGTACGGCATAAGAAAACAAACAATAGATACTATAATACAAATTATTATATCTATTATACAAATTAAATATACAAATTATACAATATATGCAAATTATATAAATTAGCAAACAATACAAATTAGCGCACAACATATGTCAGTGAGATCACTAAAAACCTAAATTATGAATAAACACCCGATGTGTTCCAAAGTTCATTAGACATTAGCACAGGTCGAACAATGTGTACGCTTGACAGTGACAGCATACATTTATCACAAATTGATTTCTGGCATCCCTCACAACTAGCACAAGTCTTATACTGTCCCTTGCAAAGTTCAGAGGCACATTTCTTTCGCTTTGGAGTCTGTACTTGAACAATTGGGTCATCTGTTGAGCAAAGCACTAAGTCGTAGTTCTTTAACTGCGGAAAATTTTACACCAGCTTAATACCTTACACCACGGGCACGGGTTACGCCGGGTTATCCAAGCAGTGGCTAGTCTGCTTATAAAATAAACATATTCAATTTTCGAACCTTGTGTAAGTGTAATGCAGACAAAAAAAAAACCGATGGCTAGTTGGAAAGGTCAAAATCCTGTATAAATTGTCAGTAATTTGTTGCGAGAACTTGCTGGAAATGAATTGGATGGTAGGGAGCTCTCTTGTTTTAACTGCCCCCAATTTACATAGAAGTGATTGCGAAGAATCTGAAGAAAATGCAGATAAAACACTGATAATATAACAACTAATCCGAATATATATGCCGCTAGGGATGACGCAGAATGGATACCGCATAATGGCAATGTCACAGGCAGATTTGCTTTACGTCAAAGTAGTTTTCCGAGTAACTGTGCGAAACAAAACGTCAATGAATACTTCATTTGTACGTGGTTACTTTTGATCGACAGTTACATATTCGAACGCATAATAAAATTAACAAATGTTGAAGCTAGATGAATTTTAAGCGATATCAGATTGTCTGTATCCACTGATGAACAATGTGCTTTTCATGCGATATTCTAAGCTCGTGGAGTAAATGGAGTCAAGAACATTGACCTGCAGTCCCTAAGGTCTGACTCTTGGAACCTAAACTTCTGTAAAGAAACAACGGGCCGAAATAGATTTAGAGAAATCCTTTGATTTTTAAGATTTGATTTAAAATCCACCCGTACTCAAAGAATTTGAGCCAACAATTTGACTGTGATTTCGAAAGTTTGGAATAGATTTATCCCAAACTTCCGAAACAAATTTTTTAATACATATGGTTTTTGGTATATTATGGTCATATTGTATGTAAATTTCATGAAATAATTTTAAAAGTTAACTCAACTGAATATTCGTATTGGTAACATTTAGTTATTGTAATTATTTTATGCGATTTATTTACCGGTGTCGAAATGACACCGGCGGACGTATAAGGGCAATCGCAATGGCGGACGTTCTAGTGTTAATGTGTGATACAACCGGCTTTCATGGTGTTTAGATCTTAGCACTTGTCTACTACCTACAACGTCACGTGTTAGTATTCCGATTTCGAAGCTCTTGATTGTTGGTGGGTATCCCTGCTACAATTGACTGACCATGGTGGTTGCTATTGTGTGCTTTGATTCTAAACAGCAACCAATATGTCCTCCTAGAGTGAAATATCAAAGTTCAGTGGGCTATGAAAGTGTAGGATATGAGAGCAATCCAGGGTTCAGTTACCTAAAACGTTTCTCAGTAGCTTTAACTGAATATTTAATAAATCGTTTTATCGTGAACTGGTGACCACTTTTGGCAAAATCGGAGTTTATCTTATGGCACATTCCGTCATCTGACCGTGGTTCAAAATTACGAGGTGTTGTCCTCGAATCTTTCCCTTAAGGGACTGATTCCGGACCGTCGTCAATAGCCCGTTGTGTTGCTCTAGTACGACGTTAACTAAAATTACCATTACCAATTACCATTACTTATGGCACATTCACACATTCGCTCTCGGGATTCACCTCGTCACTCGCTTACATTAGCAAGTGACATTTCACGTTCAATCTCACAACTCGAATGACCGTTTACTTACTCTTCGAGTGTTGAGTTCACTAATTTGAGACTGTTGGATGAAGTGTAAGTTGTAGTGGCATCCGCCATGCACTTGTTAATAAACCCGCTCGTTGCGAACGGACCAGACTGTAGAGGCGCCATTGAGAGATGTCTCGACGGCGTCGCTACAAGCCTTTCACTCGTCCCACAAAACCCTATTCCGGCACGAGAGCTACGAGGCTCACGGAGATGAACGAGGCGAATGACGAATGAATCAAATACACATTTGCCCCGCCACTCACTTTGCAACTCTACTCGCCATTCGCGCGGATGTGCAGATGCGGTATTTGAGGAACGCAAAACTACTGTCCGTGGCATTGTTTTAGAGCTCTATACCTTATCTATTCAAATATAATAGATCTAGCTTGAGTTTTAATTTATTTCTCTGTAGATTTAATGGCATTCAACTAATTTTAAATAATCGATCTACATTTTATAGTCCGACTTCCTAAACTGAGGCTCAATACGAACATAATATATATATTATCAGTAAGTAAATTAATTTCCCCAAGATGAAAGATTCTGGGTTTATTCATATTCTTGTAATATTAACACTAAAGTTGTATCTTAAGGGGTTCCGGGACACAAAAATCGTCACATTTTCGAAATTTTTTTTATTATTTTAAGAAATTCTCTGTGTTTTTCTGTTTAAAATGACGTCTAACTCATGTTTCTATCTTAATTAGAACTAGAGATATAATAATTTTTGTGGTGCGTTGTTTTGAAAATCTAACACTCTTGACAGTTGTTGTCATGGCAACAACATCTGTTCTTAAAACTTTAAATGCGTTTTTCTCCATGATGCATTTTTTCAAGATTTCCTGTATTCAAATTGCTATAAGTCGAAAACCGATAAAGTTTAAGGGTTGAAATTTGGAATTCATCTTTTTCAAACATTATACTTTAATTTCGATTCAGCAAATTTAAAACAAATATTTGCTTTTAAAAATATGACTTTTTTTAAAAAAAGTACCTTAAAATTTTCAAAAATTTTCATTCAAATATTTTTTTTTTTATTAAATTTATATTTTTTAAATTCCTGAATCAAAATTAAAGTAAATAAATTTGTGAATAATTTAATGCAAGAATTTTGAAAATTGATCAAGAATGTTTTGAGCCTTAGCAATTTAAAATGACCCCTCTTTTTTTCAAAAAATTTTAATTTAAAATTTTTAAAGAACTTTTGGAAAAATTTGTGTTGTGATTTTGATTATTAGTTAGATGAGTAATCAGTACAAAAAAATTCAAAATTCTAAATTAATTAATGAAAATTTTTTTTCAATGTGTCTCGGACCCCCTTAATGTAAGAAATTGAAATACCATATGATTAAGGGTGTATTAAATCTAATTTTATTGGTAACTAGCAAAATACCCGACCTTACTCGGTTTGAATTGGTTTACTCTAGATTGAAGAGATAATCAAAATATATAATGACTTCGTTTTTTGTAGAGTAAAAATTTATTTTAACACCTTTCGCCATCTTTATATTTTCTACAACTTACTTTGGACACAAATCCTACACATGCATATCCATTCATGTAATACATTTCACATACATCGCACAATTGCTGTATGACAAAGCTACAAAATGACGAAATGTGATACTAAGGTTACTACTATAAAAGACGATTTTGAGGAAGATTTGGAATTCCCTTTCTTAAGTTCTTTTCATGTTCAACTCAATTAATTAAAATTACGATTTAATTTACTCATAGTCAACAAAACAATATTTTTTTACTTGTGGCACTCTTGCCTCCGGTATGCGACATTGTGAAATTTTGCAATCTTCTCCTGTCATTATTACAACAAATTTTTTAATGCTGGAAAAAGTTCTAGTTCGGATTTTTAGACATTATTATTCTTTCAATAACGGCATTATTCTTTAATTAACGGCATTATTCTTTAAATAACGGCATTATTATTTCAATAATGGCATAATTACACTTAAAATTTACTGAAAATTTATACTGACTTACCTAACATTTTTAAGTCTAATACTTTGTGGTGCTGTTGCGTGTGATGAGAAGGAAAACACATTTATTAAAATAATAAATATTTAAAACAGGAAACAGCGAAATAAAACAAAATAAAAGATGTCGCAAAAAATTGTTCTAAATATATTAATTTGTGATTCAATTTTATCTCTTGATCTCGCACAGTTGCCACAACTTACAACTAAAAGTGAACAAAATTTAGAAATGTAAAATTAATTCAGCGCGAAAGAACCAGAAAAAATATCACTGCTCGTGCGATCTTGTTCATTCTCGTTTCGTTGAAAAATATCGTCTGTCCCAAATATTCGGAAATCGTTTTCATTGCGCAAAGAATAAAAATAAGACTCGAAATAAATAAAGCATCAGACCTAAAATTTCCCCATAAAAAAATATTTTTTTGAAAAATAATTGGTTTTCAGCATTACTGGTAAAGCAAATGAAAGTAATCGTAATACTCAAACTACATTCCAATTTTTCGAAAACTATCAAATTGTGGCTGATTTAAGTATACTTACTCAGGTGTTTTAGCATGAAACTCATATAAATATACCAATAAAGAAATGTTTAATATTGCATTCACTAAATTAATAGATAATGTATAAAATAAAATACACTGCAATCAAATATCTGGAATACAATTCACGTGATGCCTACACAAACACACAACCACAAAATCGAGCATAGAACAGAAAGACGGACAGACAGACTTTCGCAACCAATTCCACTCACTAAATCAAGATAAGTACTCACTGTATGCAAATTTCCATGAAAATATCTTAAACCGCGTGGACGTGTATAGGGCACAACATACAGACAGACAGACAGACAGACAGACAGACACCAAACGAGAAAAAGGCGGATTCGGCATCAGAAGGGTCCAAAACGGATAGAAAACTTGAAATGGGTCGAAAATATTGAATGTACAAACAAACACTCCATTCTTATTTATATAGATTTAATCAAACACATTCATGAAAATAATAAATCTACCAAACGAAATCACTGCTCACTTTAATTTGTAAAACTATCGGCTTCTATATCAGCGTGCAATATATATACTTATGTTATGTAAATATAATATGCAATGATCAAAATAAATTAAATATGTTTTATCTCTAAATTAATTCCTTAGTCATATTATAATGCTAATAAAATTGGAGTGTTTCAAAATTCATATGAATAAATAAAACAATAACAGAGGTTGACGAAGTGAAGTTTTCAATGAATATGACACTGTGTTAATAGGATAAAACAAAAATAAATTTCCAAAAATAACCGAATATTTCTCAATGCGAACGAGGTCAATTTCAATTAGTTTAAAACACTAAAAGTGGTTTCAATACTTTGAAATCCTTCCAGAATTGAAAACAATATTTTCAAGAATAAGCTATTTGTGATTGCATTGCAGCTTCAATCTTTTCTGCGAAATGAATGACATTTAGAACAATTTCTCAAGTTTGCATTATTTTATTTTCTATGTTAAGGTGCAGTAAATGTTGTGTAATGACAGTACAGAAGCAAAAGTTTAAAAAAACAGGTCAAGACTTTATGGGATTTCATCAAACAATATCTACACATTTTGTTAAATTAAGATATCTAATTATAAACAAGTTTATTTAAAATCTGATAATTTCAGTCTTTTGGAAAAAATAATGCATCTGGCATCAATAAATCCTTACTTGAAATTCCAGATAGATTAAAACATTTATATCATGTAATAGTAAACTGGTTGAACAATTTAAATAATACAACTGTAAACTTATTAAATAAGTAATTTTTTTGATGATTTTTGTGAAAACATTTAAGACCATGTTTGCTTATCTAAAGGTATGCAGCTTAATCATATCGAGTATTTAACG
The DNA here is from genome assembly GCA_947359465.1 of Metellina segmentata. Lineage (NCBI taxonomy): Eukaryota > Metazoa > Arthropoda > Arachnida > Araneae > Tetragnathidae > Metellina > Metellina segmentata. The sequence goes on along the minus strand of OX375878.1, from coordinate 31,773,404 downwards.
AAAGTTTTCTTTATTTTCTGTTCGAACAAGATTAAGATAAAAAAAAGTGTTTTCATATTTATTTTTTCTCAACATTTAAGTTTTATATTTTTTCTTATCACCTCAAAAAACCTGTAAGCTCTTTTGATTAGAAAGTAGATTGCTTTGATTGTTTCTTTTTTTTTTTTGAACACTAAATATTTATTTCGTTTTTAAACTTCTAATGGGTACATATTTCACATAAAAGATCCAATTCCTGAACAAATTATCAATTAATTTGATAGGTTTACCCCAAATAATCTAGTTCCGGTGATCTGAGTTCTAACAAAGAAAACGAATTGCCACAAATTGAATTTATTTATTCTTAATATCTTTGTAACAAATACCAGAAAGATATTAGGTATGTCAACACACACAGATTGATAATAACTTATTGAAAATCCAATAAAAATTTAAATTCTTATATTACATATAAAGCTTTTTTCCAGAGCTAAGTAGCTATCCAGAACACGTTGAAAGTTAGATAAGTTAAATTGGAAAATACACTGAAAAATAAATTACGAAAGTTTAGTGTATGATACATAAATAAAATTTTTTATTAAGTGTAAGATCATTACTGAAAACATATTTGAGAGTTGCGGGGGAGTTGAAACTCGAGTTGAAAGATAATAAGCAGATATTAAATGCTACTCTATAATGTAACGTTATTTCCTGAAAAACACATCGAGAAACGATTGTGGAAATGTGAAGATATGCGACTGATAATAGCTGAGTAATAGGATTTGTAATGCATAATGTTTTCTAATTTAAAGCATGAGAGGTAAAATAAAGAACAGATTAATTCTATTAAGTGAATGAATAAATTGCGTTTAAAATGACAAATAGAAAATTTATTGTAAATAGAATATACTCCAACATTTTACGCTATTTACATATATTCGTCTTTATTCTTAAATACATTGCATTTTATATATTCAATAATATTCTTCAATTCTATAGTAATGTATACGATTGTTTTGCTTGTTTTAAATGTGAATATAATTTAGTCAATCAAAACTAAAATAAAGTTCTTCCAATTTTGCAAATCCAAATTCATTAAAAAAATTCAACGAGTTAAAATTTTGAATATTAAGTACAATATGAATTTGAAATATATATAATACCTTCAAATCACAGGTAAACTACAAAAAAATGTATTTAATTATTTTGTGAAACTCATAGATCAAATATAACTCAAAATAACTTATAACAATATAACATTCACTACGTGTACGTTATTTTGTAAATCTTTTACTCCTCAGAAATTTTTATACCATACTAAGTTAAGTAAAATCAGGTTTTATCTAACATTAGGGGGACTTGAGAGTTGAACAATTTTCCGGTCCAAGGGTTTAAAACTTTCCCAACTTCAAAGCCATGGAGTGACTGCTTTTTAGGTTTATGTATGTTATAACATCGTCCAGATCCTTGAGTAAGCCTCTTTCCAGGAAATTGCACGGCTAATAACAAGTCGCGAATGAACAAGAAAACTAATTTCTGGAAGAAACCTGCTACACGCTGGGGGGACAAAGTTTCAAGGACATGGGGTCATTCGCTTCATTAACTTTCTGGGGGATTAGGAAGCAGTGATTTTCTTCGGACGATATTTCACAGTTGCCCCAATTAGACAGTCACCTAATCAGGATACTCTTCACGAGACCGGAACCACGATTCACTACCATGTAAATACTAATGCCAAGAATGTTCACAGCCGTTTGCAAAATTTTTTACTCGGGGGTATAGCCATCATAACTATATCAAGAAGGCAATCGTAAGCTGTCCATTTTAGGGATAGCAATAAAATATTACGGTTATCACACTGTCGCGATAAGCGAATGGTGAATATAGAGATACAATGATCTTCAAGTTTGGAAGTGCTTTATTAAATCATCGATTATTATTAGAGTACTAGGTGTACTAGAGGCTAGCTTTATTAGAGTACTAGATGTACAAGTAACTAGTTTTATCACAGTACTGGACGTTTTAAAAACTAGTTTTATTAGAGTACTATGCATATTAGAGACAAGTTCTATTGAAGTACTAGGTGTTGTACTAAGGAATAGTTAGTTTGCTGGGGACACAACTCCGAAATGAATGAAAGCTTCGTAAAATAAAATATGGTCCCCAATTCCTCATTAATACAACTCTAGAAGGAGAATCGCTCTTACCTCATTGATGACAAGTGTGGTGTTTAGGGATTAGTGTGGGGTGGATTGGAGGGTATTTTTTTTTTAAAGGATGGGTGATAAATAAATTTGGAAAAGGTTCGTTAAATCATATTCCTATATAAGTTAACTGGATAACAAATAGATTGGCCGTGATTAATAAAAAATGCCTCGTGAAAGGCAGAGGCAATAATTCAATTCATAGAGAAATCGATAAGGAACGACTTTGGGGAATGGATTAGTTCAATCGGTAATAGTGTAGTATGATCTCATCAGGATTGTAGGAAGATTACAGGAACGAATTTGGTGACCTGGGTTGTTCAACAGGTAATGTTGCAGTATTCTTCATCGTGACGTAGGATCGAAAAAACGTAAAAATCCGGACGACCTATAGGTTTAAAGGGTGCTCGAAACACTCAGACCCCAGAGGAATCCTCGATCCCGTCAGTAGTCCTAAAAGGTCAAAATGGGAAAGGATTGACGATATAAAAGTCCAGGACATGATTGAGGTCATCTTACTTAGATATCAACGTGAAGACCTCCGTGGCTCGAAGATAAAAAAAACTGGGTTAGCTATGCACGCGAGCAAGAACAGTTCCGTTAATAATTGATATGACCATAGTCCGATGTTATTTTCTTGGCTATAGAATTTTGCTCCTTCATCACGATCTCGAATGAAGATTCGTAGGTTCAAAATAAAAGAAAAAGAGAACGACGAAAAATGTTGAAGTTTAGGGGTGAAGCCACAGCAGTGAAGTCGAGAATCATTTTTCCAAAAACAAAATAGGGCTCCCTAGAAAATCAGTCCTTGGCTGATTGATATGACCTTGGCTATAGCATTTTGCTCCTTCATCACGATCTCGAATGAAGATTCGTAGGTTCAAAATAAAAGAAAAAGAGAACGACGAAAAATGTTGAAGTTTAGGGGTGAAGCCACAGCAGTGAAGTCGAGAATCATTTTTCCAAAAACAAAATAGGGCTCCCTAGAAAATCAGTCCTTGGCTGATTGATATTACCTTGGCTATAGCATTTTGCTCCTTCATCACGATCTTGAATGAAGATTCGTAGGTTCAAAATAAAAGAAAAAGAGAACGACGAAAAATGTTGAAGTTTAGGGGTAAAGCCACAGCAGTGAAGTCGAGAATCATTTTTCCAAAAACAAAATAGGGCTCCCTAGAAAATCAGTCCTTGGCTGATTGATATGACCTTGGCTATAGCATTTTGCTCCTTCATCACGATCTCGAATGAAGATTCGTAGGTTCAAAATAAAAGAAAAAGAGAACGACGAAAAATGTTGAAGTTTAGGGGTGAAGCCACAGCAGTGAAGTCGAGAATCATTTTTCCAAAAACAAAATAGGGCTCCCTAGAAAATCAGTCCTTGGCTGATTGATATTACCTTGGCTATAGCATTTTGCTCCTTCATCACGATCTTGAATGAAGATTCGTAGGTTCAAAATAAAAGAAAAAGAGAACGACGAAAAATGTTTAAGTTTAGGGGTGAAGCCACAGCAGTGAAGATGAGAATAATTTTTCTAAAAAAAAAATAGGGCCCCCTAGAAAATCAGTCCTCTGGCCCTTTTCCGGGGTCGCCTAAAACGAAGGTCACCCCATTGCGAGGGAAAAATTAACGCCAATCATTACATATAGCACGTGGGAGATGGACAACCAGGGTTACCCTTTATCCGAACGAAATGTTCAAAAACCCTAGGAAGAAAAAAAACCAAATCACGCCAACATCTTCCGGTAATTAAGAAGAATAGCGATTGAAGCTTCTAGCAGTGTGGTTTTGACCTTGGGAGTCACAGATTGTCCAATCGGTGTGAGCCACGTACAAGATGATACAGGGAGAAAAACAAGAGGGTTTGCTGTCTCCCAAACTAGATAATTTTTAAACCAGAATTCCAAGAAACTAAAGGGAAAAAGCCCGAGAAACCACAATCTCTACGTACATGATTTTCGAAGCTAGGAGGCAGTGAATGGGAAACAAAAAACAATTATGAATGTAATCTAATTCTTGCGCTTATTCATTTTCCAAACAAATAACCGGGTGGAATCAAAAATAACTATAACATGTGGGGAACGGCAAGCCTTCACCACAACAAGCTTAGTAAATAGCATGCTTGCTCATAAAAATTGTGCTTTACTCTATTGTTTCCGAATATTGTAATACCAAGACGAAATCATGCGATTAATAATACAAGAATAATCAGAGACGAATAAAGAAGTAACATCAGCATGATGAATTGCCACGGTATTTTTTTTTTGTTTACACTGTAGTAAGAACATGTAAATTGTGCTTTTATTCAAAATTACATACAAACCCCTCCAAATCATTGATCAATAAGGCATCCAATACAATCCTAATGTATAACAGTTATTATGGGGTTCTTCAAGTTCTCTACTGTAGATAGTCGGCTGCAGTATGAAAGATTTCCATGTGGTCGGGATAACTGCCAATGTTTCGTTGTATTCAAATTCAATAGATGAGATGTCCAACATTTTTTACATACATTACGAGAGTGTGACGTTGATTCTTTCGTGGTAGTAAGAGTGGAGTGCTAACTCGGGTGTTGACCTCGTCATCTGATCAAGGAACAAAATTACGAGGTTTGTCCTTGGATATTTCCATTCGGGCTTCATTCGGTACCGTCTCTCTTTCAATTAAGTATTGAGAGTGGATTGTCGCCAATTTCCCGCTGTGTTGCTACAGTGTGATGTTAGTTAGACAAATACCATGTACCCGAAATGTCACCAATATCAGGTTTTGTTGATAGAGTACGACGTTAGTTAACTTCTTACCTATAGTAAGAGCAAAGTGCTTAGTCTCTTGACTTAAAAACAACAACTACAGATTACAATTCATGATGAACGGATATATGTAGATCCACGCCAATAAACTTGTCGAGCGTAATGGTAATCGTAATTTTATTTAACGTTGTACTAGAGCTACACAGCGGAATACTGACGATGGCCCGGGATCAATCCCCTAGGAGAAAGATCCGAGGACAACACCTCGTAATTTTGAACCACGGTCAGATGAAGAGGCAATACTTAAATTGACACCCCATTCTCCAAACTGCATACCATGAAGGCTTTCGGCCTCAACAGATGCTACGTGTATGATCCGCCTCTATATCATACTCTTACAAATATCCATACACTGACCCGGATTCAAACTAGGAACTTTCGGATCTAGAAACATGTCGACGGAATTGAGGAATTCTGGCTTGAATTGGAGTGCTCCTATTGGCTAGCCTCGGCTACATCGTAGCTCGGATAGCATTCGTAGTCCATAGATAGCAGCTAAATGTTGGTAGTTAATTACCTCGACACTGGAATAACAAAACGGGCTATTGCTGACGGTCCAGGATCAATCCCGGAGGGAAAGATCTAAAGACAACGCCTCGTAATTTTTAAACAAGGTCAAACGACGAAACCAGCATCAGAGCTCGTAACCCACACTTCAAACATCACCCAGCAGTACGATAGGACATTTGATGTCACGGCAAATTTAACATGCACCAGCCGCCATTTACACACCAGTATTTGGCTGGTCCGAGCTTTGAACTCCCAACTCTATGGCTGCTAATCCGTTGCTGTTTCCAGTTGGACTTCCGCGTCTCTGCAGATTAATGATCTTCGCGTTTATCCTATTGACAACAGCCGACCAACCGGTATAGAGGTTAAGGTGTTAGCCTCTAGATCGGAAGGTCGCTGGTTCGAATCCGGGTTCGGGCATGGATGCTTGTAAGCGTAGGGTGTAGAGGCGGCTGGTGTACCTTAAATCTGTCGTGGCCGAAAGTCCTCACATTGGGATGGTGTGGAAATTTGGAGAGTGGGATGCCAGTTGCTTCGTCATCTGACCGTGGTCCAAAATTACGAGGTATTGTTCTCGGATCTTTTCCTTGGGGGACTGCTCCCTGACCGTCGTCAGTAGCCCGTTGTGTTGCTCTAGTACGTCGTTAACTAAAATTACCATTACCATTACCTACTGACAACAATGATGTTATATATTTGTTCAACGGCAAGATCGTCGTTCCTTCACAATTTGCATTCGCGACGCGCTATCCGAATATTTCATCTATGAGACGGTTATTAGAAAGAACGTCCTATAGTAGTACAATTTCGTACGTCATTCATCAGACGTTCTCCGTTCCCAAAATTAAGAAGACGCTAATTATTTTTGTTCTGAGTCGACGCGCATGTTCTATAGCGGAAAATAATTAAAGTATCGTCAAAGATAGGCTTCTGTCATTTATTATACCTAGTAGTCCAATTTGGTTGGTTTGTAGTTGAACGACCAAACACTAAAGGGAATCTTTTCCCTTTCCACCAAAATGCGCATTAAAATTTTCAATTGCGCTCAGTAGATGATCCATCCAGTTTGTTATCACGGCACCACAGATACTTCATCTATCCTGTTGCTTTTGAGTTCAATTTGTGGACGATGATTCCATCCGTTATGATTGCTTCCCCGGCTATACCGCCAGTTCGTGTTCGTCCTACTACTCGAATTGCTTTCGAAAGTTTATCTTGAGCATTTCTCTTTCATGTTTTGGGTTTTCGGGAGATCCAAGTATCGGAATATGTGTGAATAATTCATTGCACTTTGAATTTTCAACATTTCGGATATTCTCGCAAATCTTATGTGTATTGTTTATCGTGTTCTTCTCCAAACACATTAAGTTGGTCTACGACCCCTATGAAAGGTACAGGCGATACCCAATAATAGAGGTAAGTGACTTTCTTCCTGGATTTCGTTTAAGAAAACTTTTAATTCTTGTTTCTGTGAACGGTTGTATCAGAAGTAGGTTTCTAACGTTTAACCTTTGAATCCAATATCTGCCAAATCATCTTGGGCTTGATTGATGATCACGATTTGCATGCAATAATTGCCAACATGTTTTTAATGGAGTGATTCATCGGCTTTCAATGTAGATTCAAGCCTCACAGTAAATATGGTTCTTCGATCTTCAACTATCTTGATGAATATGCAATCCAGTATTTCATGGGTAAATTTTTAGAGATGTTTCAATGCACTTGTGCTTATAACCTCTATATTGATATGGTTCTCGTGTCTCTACGAACAATAAGCGTTGTAAGAAACCACGTGACTATTATATCTTGTTACTCGGTCATCGATGTCCTTTCGGTATACGATATATTAAACCGTAAATTTGCTATTGTCCTGGTCCAACTTGTAGTTGTAATTACCTCCGCTTTGGCGGCTTGTGATCCATTGAAACGATTTTGATGTATCATGATACATTCGTACAATGATAGATAGAAAGGCTTAGAAATTCAAGTCATCACTTCTTAAGAACCATGCACTTTGTATCTTTGTTCAGCTATCTACATAGACTATGAGTCAATCACGTTAGCACCAGTTCTGGGAACTCGAGGTCATCCTTCTCAGAAATTCAACTGATGCTGTCGAGATCTTTTGAGTTATGTATCATTTCTTTACGACTTATGATCAGAAGTGGATGCGTGTGTGGGAGGCCTGCTTCTGAAATTCGATTGTGTGCTTCTTTCATCTCTGGTCTTCGGAACTCCAGGTCATGGTTGTATAAAAATTTGTTAATCCGAGACTGTGACCAATAACCATCGCATCGTTCAAATGTTGAGCGTATTATCGCGTATAGACGAGTAAAGGTGGAGGCAGTATTGAACCGATTCAAGTTACGTAGTATTTTCAAAAAATACTTTATTTTAACATGCACGCGGTATTAAATAGAATTATTTGTGTGCTTGTGTGTGATGGACAGGAATTGGAATATATTAAAATAAAAAAAAAGATTTATTAAATTTACCAGCACAGAAAACAGAGCGGAATAAATTTAATGTTTGTAAGGAAAAACGTTTCTCTGAAGATCTTGCATCGTGATATGTTTTCATCTCCTGATTTCATATACTTGCCACAACTTACAATTGAAACGGGAACAAGGTTTAACATTTAAAAATTACATGCAAGAGGTAGGTAAGTATTTAATTTTTTAACTTCTCAGTGGAACAACAACATTGGGCTGTTGTCGACGGTCCGGGTTCAAACCCGAAAGGAAAAATTCTAGGACAACGTAACATAATTTTGAACTACGGGCAGATGCCGAGGCCAAACCTCATTTCATATCCAACTGTCCAAACATTCACACTACGCCAACGTGAGGACTTAATGTGCTCCAACCTCCTTTGTACATAACGATCTTCGGTTGCTTCGAACGCGCGCGCAACCCTCTAATATCTAAACCGCTACTCTACCAACTGGGTTGCTACGGTCCTGTATTAATGTTAGAAAAAATTCAAACGTGGACTTTTGAACCTAAAGTTTTTGTTGTTGTTACAGAAGGTCAAGATTACCTACTTTAGTAGTAAGCAAATTACTTATATCAATAAAGAATTTGTCGAAACAGTAATTTTCTTTTCACTAAAACACTGTCATATGGACTACACATTTTTCTGAAAAACAATTCATCAGTCTACTTTGCTTTGATTGTGTTCGAATCGGTCTCTCAACCGGAAGTAAGGACTTTGGTTTCAGAGTGTACTGTGTTGATGTAAAGCAAGTAAATTGTGAACATGTAGAAATTATGTAAATCTTGTGTAAGTTCTTAACTATAAATACACGATTCTAGAAGATATAGGACAAACTTCTTGACTTTCAATGCTTGTTATATTTATAAATACGAGTATTTTCAATAAAACTAAGTTTAATGACTTGTAAATAATGGCACTTGTCCCCAATCGCTCGAAGCGAGCAGTCAACACTGCAGATATGGAATTTTATAAGATGTTCTCGTTTTTACACATACCACTAAATGAAATTTTCAAGGATGCTTTTAAAAAATTAGGCATGTATTTCTTATCAAATCATTTTTTATAATTATCCTAAGGATGATAAAATTCCAAACCATCTCAAACCTGGTGCAAAACCGGCAATTAAAAAATATATTGGTAGAAATCTCGGAGTTGTTAGTATTAATCGTAGATTCGTCATTTCAGTTAATTGAGTAACGTTAATTTTATAGGAAGCGAACTTAAAATGAGGGCATTCGTTATCATACTCCAACCAAGACCTCAAAAATAAATTTCCTAGTAGTCACTTTATTGTCACCTTTCGTAATTTTTATCTTACATCAAGGATGCGATGAATGTGAAATAAATATTAATGTTTCCAATTTGCGTATAAGTTAAGTTATAGGAATTATACAAATGTCGAAAGTAGTAATAAAGTTATTTTCCTGCCACTTAAGGGCACCGGGAAGTGATCAAAGGACAGAAATCATGAAAATGTGACCAATATTCGAATGCATTTAAAAGTTAAGCTATATAAAAGTACCAATATAAATTTTTGCACACATGTTTGTAATGCATTTTAAAACGAATTCAAGCTAAAAATAAAAATTTTAAAAGTCAAAATATTTTGTAGAGAGCATTTATATAGAACTCGTTGAAAAAAAATTTAATACACTGAGTTCACTTTGGGTGCGCTCTGTAAAAAAACTTTATTATATAATATATATAAGGTTGCATCTTTTTTCACTATTACTAGAAATGTTTCTTGAATTCATTAAAACATTTTTTGTTGAAAATAACCAAGAAAAAAAATTTGTAGACAAAATTTTAATCAGCTCATGAAAATTTTGTGATTTTATACCTACTAATTATCCAATAGAAATTTATATTCACATTTCCTCAATACTTTATACTTTAACATAATTGCCTAATAGAAATACACGTGTATGCAAAATTTCAGACTGATAGCTGTAATAGTTTTTTCACAGAACGCACCTGAAGATGAAATTTTATCATTTTGAGAAAACGACAAAAAACTACAAAAAAAGCATCTCCTTACCTTATCGATAAGAACTTTCCAAAGCACAAGTAAACAAAAAAAAAGTTCGCGGTTAAATATAATAACAGTCGCAAATCAACCTATTGCCAATCGATTATAATGTATATTTATACAAAACTATACTAAAAATTAAAAATATTACAAAAAATATAATCCGTCGTCGGAAAACCGAAACTTCAAACCTGGAACCGAAACCAAAAAGGATAGTTTCAAAATTAAATTTTAGTAACTTAAAGGCATTTTACATAATAAGTGATACGTCAATCGATTCGTATTGGTGCCCTCTATTGAATGCAATTAAAATCAAAAGTTCGATTTTTTGAAGAATTGTGACTTTCCAGTGCCTTTAAATGATATTTCCAATTTTCAAAGAAAAGAAACTGATTGGTTCTTGTAGCTGTTTCATCCTCAAATTATTCAATTCAAATGGATTAAGGTTGACAACTGATTGTAGGATATAAGACACATAAAGCGTGACAATTTTTCGTTAAATATTACTCGTATTTTAAATGTAGTCAATAAAAAATGCTGTGAAATTCTGACTTTACAATAACACTAATTGTTTTCCAATTCTATGAAAAATTAACCTGTACGTGCTACCATTATTTTCTTATAACAACCCCTCAGTGTGATTTAAATAGGCTTGTTCAATTCTTTTATTTAACCTTTCAGCGGTCAAGCCCTCCACACCAACGTGAAAGGTCTTGGGTATTTCTTAAATACATTATTTTAAATTGTAAAAATTTAATGCAAAACGTGTTAAAATTTAAAATGTAAAGGGTGTATTTATTGAAATTATGCTTTAAATAATATCAATACAATTTATTTAAAAAAATGCTACTCAAAATTCTACATTATTTTCTTATTTAATGTATAATAGAAGTAATGTAAATATAAGGCATTAAAACAATTTAAAATCCCCAAAGAATTGCATAAATGAGATGAAAATTAAAGGAATGAAATTGTTGATATACAGGGTGGTCCCGAATTCATGGTACAAACTTTAATGGTAGGTACAGGACATTGTAACAATGATTTATTGTATAGGAATGTATAGTCGCAAGTGACGCGGTGAGGCGAAAACAGGGGAAATAACGGCCGAAAGGAAAAACAAAGATTTTATTGAAAGCGTTGTTGACAAGTGTCATGTTTACAGTAATTGTTCAAAATTGCGTCCACCAGTATCGATACATGCTTGACAGCGTCGGTGGAGCGATTGGCGTACACGTTCAAAGATGCCTGGTATTTCACGCACACCTGCAGCAGCTACAGATAAGCGAGCGACGAGATCCTCATCTGAGTCAACTGGAGTCTCATAAACAAGATGCTTTAGATGTCCCCATAAAAAGTAATCGAGGCTCGATAAATCGGGAGATCGGGGTGGCCAAGGGACTGGTCCACCACGCCCAATCCATCGAGTACCAAACGTGGCATTCAGGTAATTCCGTACATCAATGCTGAAGTGTGCTGGCGCCCCATCGTGCTGAAACCACATGCGGTTACGAATGGCGATCGGAACATCATGCAGCAGTTGTGGTAACACTTCTTTCAGAAAAATAAGATAGCTTCCGCCAGTGAGCCGCGTGGGTAGTAAGTATGGGCCAATCAAAAAGTCGTTCACAATACCAGCCCACACATTAATACTGAAACGTTGTTGAAACGCATGTCGACGCGTTGCATGTGGATTATCGGTTGCCCACACATGGGAATTGTGCGCATTAAAGACACCCTCGCGTGAAAATGTTGCTTCATCTGTAAATAGCACATAATCTACGAAATCCGGCTGCAACGCACATTGCTGCATCACCCACAGGCAGAAGTTCACGCGGCGAGGATAATCTGCCGGATTCAATGCTTGTACTTTCTGAAAATGGAAGGGGTGTAAGCGATTTTCGTTTAACACTCTGCATACAGTCTGATGACTCACACCTACGTCACGCGCAACAGTTCTTGTGCTTGACTCGGGTCTATCAGCCACAATGTTCAAGATGCTTTCTTCCAGCCTTGGAGTGCGTACAGCTCTTACTCGACCAGCGCCATGTCTGTTGACGTCGAACGCACCTGTTTCACAAAGTTGACGATGTAACCGTTGAAAAATTCTATGATCCGGCATTCGTCGATCAGGATACTCCGCGCGATACATTCGTAACGCAGCTCTGCCGTTACCATTTGCACGGCCGTACATGTAATGCATGTCTGCTTTTTCTGCATACGTAAAGTCACCCATCGTCTACGGCAGCACAATTGTGAATGGCGCTTTTCCCTACTGCGATGCATCATGTTCAACAGCGGCTAGACATCTACTGCCCTCTACCGGCAATGATACCAACCGATCACTCCATTTCTCTTTCCTTTTATTTCCCCTGTTTACGCCTCACCGCGTCACTTGCGACTATACATTCCTATACAATAAATCATTGTTACAATGTCCTGTACCTACCATTAAAGTTTGTACCATGAATTCGGGACCACCCTGTAGTTACTGAATTATTTACATTTAAGTAGCAGAATAAAGTAATAACTAGCATAATAAAGATTTCTTGCAACTAAAAAAAAAACATATATATTTATAACTTACCTTAACGGTCGCGTGTATCTGTTAAATACAAATTACGGATTTGCAGGAGACCTATTAACACCTCAAAATTCAAATTATGATGGAAAGTAATTCTATGGTAGCGGGAGGAATAGCAAAGAGCTAGTATTCTTAGCGCAATTTGGTCTAAAATATGTAACTAAAATCAACTCGCATGTATCTCCCACATAAGCGCGGCCGCTGAAATGTTAATCATCTGATGATCATACACAGATTTTTGCAACATACAACCAGTTGTATGTGTATGACTTGTATCTCCAGTTTCAAACATCAGGAACAATAAAATTTTTGAAATGCATTTCATCCAATCAACGGGCAACACATTGTTCATGTTTGTTGGAGGGTAAAAGCAGTATAACACTACTCGGTAATCCCACGAAGCTCGAAGACTTTGTATAGGGTCGAGGTAGCCCAGTTTGAACAGTAACAGGTTTGCAAGGGTGTGAGTTCGAAACTAGATCCAGTCAAAGACAGTTTATACACTGAAGCTGGTGCACGTTTACTCTGCCGTGACCACAAATATCCTCATGTTGGCCTGTTGTGGTAAGTTGGAGAGTGGTTCACCAATTCGTATGTTAACCTATGCAGCTGATAGTGTTTCAAAATCGCATGTAACTGTCCTCAAATCCGGATATATGGTCTGAAATGTCCTGTCGGATACCATCCATATAACCTATCTTTACTAAAGTAGTAGCTATGGAAAATTTTTAAATCCGCTGATTCGATGGTTTCTTACCGACATCTATGACGTAACTCATAGTGGGCATGCGTGAGAAGTAACAATATTTTATAGTATAGAGATTAAAAATTTTTTTAAAGGGTCTTTTCTTTACATTGAGAATAATGCTTTAAAAACAAATAAATGGTTGCTCACTTATAACAGTTTAAATGCCAACTACGATGAAAACCCTACATTCGAAAAATTTGCACATTCGGTACTTTTACTCGGAGGTACAGAATTGCAAATAGATATATTTGTTTTCGAATCAAAAGAATGTCCATTGTAATCTTGAAAATGTGCATTGTCTATTGCACAAGGTGTTCAGATGAGTTAATTGAGAATCATTAATAAAATCTCCACCGATCAGTCATGATGTGACGGACTGAGCGAGCACAAGTCTCGATATTGCACGTAAATAGTACTACACATTGATACTTCTCACGCATGAGCACTATGAGTCAGTGACGTCATAGATGACGATGAGAAACCAACGAATTAGTTGGCTTAAAATTTTCCCATAGCTACTCGGAAAAAAGGTAGGATATATGGCATCCCGGAACATCAAAAATAGCTTATTGTATGCTCCAGTACATTGTCAGATAAGTACTTTTATTAAACAGTTATCTGTGAAATATATCAGAGCTGCGATATAGTCAAGATCCAGCCATAAGGACGGCTCCGATACCAGGTAACATATATTCAAACCGAGAGATCCAAAAAAGTAACATGAACTACATCGGTTAAAAATAATTATAAAACGATAGTGGTACTATGAACTCTTTCTCGGGAAAAAACATGAAGTAATAACCGTAAAAATCGATACCTCAAAATTATTTATATACCTTATCCCTTGTAGATACTTTGTGGACACCCGGTCTAAACTGTTTCTTCTGAAACTAGTAATTAATTCACACCAGTCTTCATTAGCTAGAGGATCTAAAAACGTCACATCCAGATGTTCGATGTGATATGTCGTGTGATATGGATTAGCGATTCCCTTTTTTCCCCTGAACCTATAAGCAGATTAAATGTTCATATTTGTTAAACCTCAGACGGGTGAAGCATAGCCGTATTGAAGCGTGTAAGACATATGAGAAGCGTGCCTGGGATTAATTTCGAACAGAAACTGTGATTAGGAACTTTGTTTTGTCAGTTTGTATCGCTAACATGTTCTGTTTAAGTACCTTTCGACAGAATGTGTCACTTCTTAAGCTAATTGACATACATGTACTGGTAGGTTTCCGGCATACTGATGAAAATACAGTTCTTCATGTTGTTTCACCTATATTTGTAAAGTTTCAATTGGTGTTGCCAAATTGTATTTCAAAATGATATTGAAGAAATATTTAATTAATTTTAATTGTTCATATTAAAAAAATCCTGCAAGAGATTTCGACGAGATTACTCGTTTATAAAAAACTCATACTAATGACGAAATATCTCGTTATCAAGGTATTGCCGACTTTTGTTGACAGTATCAAAATCTGGTCAGTTGTTTTCTAATTTAGAGATACGTCGTTAATCAGGATGTGGTCAGTTTTGTTAATGACGAGATGCCTCGATGAAAACTACCAAGAAGTTAAAATTATTAACAATTTACATTAAACAATGTCCTTATCTGTGACTGAGAAATGGGGTACAGGTGTGCTATAGATTTAAGTGATATTAGCTAACGTACATGCTCAGAAATCTGGCATTTTCGTCAATTCTCTGAGAACCAAGATACTTTCGAGTGGTTGTACTGCGTTTGTATCCCGCAATGTGTTCATGACTAAATAAAAGAAGGCCAAAAAACACATTTTCAATTTATCTACTCCGAATTCGAAAAACTTGCCTAGTCTGTCAAAAGATCTCACGAAACATTTAGGGAATAACATCAAGGTGGACACCTGTGGTCGTGGAATAAAAATGGGAAATCTTAAAAAGTGTTTTTTTTCTTCCAAAACATCTAACGATCGATATTTTACAAGTTAGCCAAGCAGTAGTGTGAAATAGTTGGGAATTGAAACTAGTATTTTAGACACACAAACCAAGTTTGTTTTCTGCACTAGGACAATGTGAATTTTTAAGATGGCGTTTCCTATCCCATCCTATAAAATAACCTCACATATTCGTTGAAAGAATGCTAGGAAATATTGTGTTGGACGAGGTGAAAACTGGTTCAGGATATGAAATCAAGGTTATAGAATGTATAAACACTACATGAACTCTGCAGAAATTTGGAGGAGGATCCATTTTATGTGGAATTGGTTTTCCTGATTACGACACGGTCCAATGCTTTTTGTAGCTGGTACCATGAACGCTGTCGTGTATCTCGGCCTACACTATGTCAATACGTTGATGGTTGTTTCTTCCAACAGGAACGAGCCCCAAGTCGTAAATAAAATCGTGTGCTGAACTGGTTTCCTAAACATGAGGTGAATTTGCATGACTGGGCTGTTCAGAGCCCCGATCTCAATACGATCGAACACTTGTGGAACAAAAGAGGGCGACGAGTACAAAACCACCACGATCAACCATATTCATAAGAATCTCTACTCTCAGCCGTGCTAGAGGCATGGTGATCTATTCCAGCCTAGACTTACCGACAACTTGTGGAAAAGATTCTCCAACGTGTTGCAGCTATCATACAGGCAATAGGAGTTATATATAATACTAAATACTTTTTCTGAAAAAACATAGTGTCCAAATACTTTTGTCGACATAACGTATACTTGTGAAACCCTATGGTGGTTAACAGTGGAGATGAATGTGAAATTACCTTTAATCATCAAGATGTTTAGGAACATAAATATAAGATTAAAAGCTGTTTCTATCTCTTTGGAAAATAAAGTAAAATGAAAAACATACGATAGATAACAGGCCGAAGGGTGGCTAAAACGACCACTAGAACGTTAGTAAAGCATAACAAGACGGACTAACCAGAGCTAAAATATATTTGTTTATGTTAGAAAATGAATCTCAAATACAACATCTTAAAGTTATGAATTTAAAATACTTAAACTGATTTGTTTCAATTTACATTCAAATGGTCATACTCATCGCCCACCGAGATCTGAAATATGGATAATTAAATGTAAACTATACTTAACAGAGCCAACTGCACAATGCGCAGGATGTTTATCAAGAAAAGTCAAAATCTCTAGAAGTAGGGATTTATGGATATCTTGAACATAATTACGAAATTGACCTGCATGATTAAAAGCTATACTTTCATAATTACGCGGTTTAAGATACACTCTCTCTCTCTCTGTCGAGAAAAATAAAAGGAACAACTATAAAAACTTATCTAACTTGAATAATTTTGCAGATAAGAGCATGAAACTTGCACGAGATCTTTATTTTGTCATGTCTGACATATATTCAAAATACAGAATTGCCTATTTCTGCGAAAATTAAATTTAATTAAAATATAGGAATATGTGATATAAGGTGGGTTAAGAAACTTTTACTGTTCCAACGTTTTAGAGACACACAGGAAAATTAATAAGGTATGTGTTCACCCCTGACCGAAATACAAGCTTTTCAGCGATTTTCCATACTGTGGATTAGATTATCCAGAAATGCTTGCGGTAACAAAGTATATTCAAAATGAATAGGAGGAGGATTCCGAGATGCAATTCGGCGTCTTAGTGCATCCCACACATGTTCTATCGGATTTAAATCTGGTGAATATACAGACCACTCCATTCACTGGATTTATTCGCCCTCAAGATAATCAGCCACTCTTGCAACACGATAAGGACGCGCATTATCATCCTTTAGGAGAAAGTTATTACCGATTGCACCCCTAAATAACTTGACACGAGGATCAAGAACCTCATCTCTGTATATTTCAGCATTCACAGTTGCACTGGTAAAAATGTCTAGGTCAGTGCGGCCATTGAAAATGATGCCCGCCCATACCTTGATTCCCCCACCTTTGCATCTACGCCTTTCACGGATGTTTGCAGGCTTATTGCGAGTGCTTTTCTTCCTCCATATTGTTAGACTTACCGACATCACTCTGCAAACAAAATCGGGATTCATCGGTAAAGAGAACTCGGTTCCTATCCGTGGTACTCCTATCACGATGATCTCTGCACCACTTTAAATGTGCGCATCTCGCTGCCCGAGTTAGTGGAATACAAATCATGTGTTTCCTTACATACAACTATCTTTTATACAGCCTATCACTCACACATAAAATCTGAATAGTCAAGTTCCTGTTGCTGCAGCAAACTTTCACCTAATCTGAACTGATGTCAGTTGCCTGTTTCTTTTAGCAATCTTTGCCTAATAACGGTCCTGGGAGTCTGTTGTGGCACATTTTCGATCTTGATCTGGTTGCATGTTCATATCACCAGTGTCTTTAAACCGTTTACAGATTCTTGGCATGATGCTTTTGGCTCTGTTTAAGTCTTTACGGACCCCTATATCTTACTACTCGTATAATCCTTGAAAATAGATTTCAAATCACCCACTTACACTCATTTTCACACGTGCCTAAAGAACGGGCTCAAAAATTTGCATATTTTTCTGTAGCGAAGGTGTATTCCATTGTACTACGTGATAACGTTAACATTGAATTACCAAACAACCACTTTTAATTGAAGTTCACTGAAGAGAATTATTATAAAACACCTTTTTATGGATGTTCATTTAATTTTTATCGCCAGTGTACTTAAAAAACATCATTAATTGATATTCGAATGAAAGTTAACTAGACTGTTTGCTTTTGGTTAACTTCAGCCCTTAGTTAATCCGATCTGCTCTTAAAATATTTACAGACGTTTGAGGGTTATATATAACTATTTTAAATTAATGATATAATAATGTATACTTTAAGTAGATAGTTATTCATTACTTTTTTGTGAAAATTGCAGAACTAGGAATGAATCATTAGAAATAAATGAAAGTTATATTACGCATTACTTATGGTTGTTTAAATAAACAATCAAATTTACAGAGCAATAAAACAAAACTAATGCCGAAAATCAATATATTCTGCAACCACCACACGTCGTGGCATCTAATCATACTGATTCTGAAAGCCATGCTGAGGAATGGCATTCCAGATTGCCTCTATCTGATGCCAAAGTTCAGCCGTACTCTCTGCCCGACGAGTGGTACGAGCGAGTCGCCAACCAAAGAAATCCCAGACATGATCAATGGACGATATATCCTAGAAACGCGCAGTCTCTGAAAGTAGCGGAACTTATCGTGCAAAGTAGAAGGCTTGTACGTTTCGATCAACATGTGGACGGGCATTGTCTAGCTGAAATACAGTACCGGCCATGCGTTGCAGGAGGGGTATGACCTCGGACACTGCAATATCTCTGATGTCGCACCTGCTGCTTAGGGTCCCCACAATTTGGAGTGGGTGGCATCGCACATTATATACAATATCGCCCCAGACCATAACGGTAGGCTTTCGACCAGCATGACGCTGAATAAGACGTTCCAGAAGACAGCGTTCACCTCTGTAGCATCTGATGAGTACGAGTCCATCGTTATAGTCCAGATTGTGACGTCTTATCTGAAAAGACGACATGATCTTATGATTACAACAAAGCCAATCGGCACCCCGTTGGCTTTGTTGGTGAACCCATTTTAGCCAAAAATTTCAGTGGTTCAGCCTCAAGGGAATCCTGTGAAGAGGAATCCTTGCGCCTAGCCCATGACACCGGTGATGTCTAAGAACCATGGGAGGTAGAAAATGACTTATTTGTTGATGTGCTTCGGTGTTGTAACAACGCATGAGAGGATGTTGTATGGTTCCTCACCGTCGGTGAGGTGTATATCCATGAGGTGTATGTCGTCACGTGGTGACGTCATATTGTGTGGCCCACTGTGAGGTTTCGAATTGTCCGGTTCTTTATGGTCCATGTTTTCCTGTTGTGGCATCACGCCTCGTGCGAGTGGCTATTTCACGATACGAAAGTCCTATAGGAGAAGCAAAATATAACATCAAATAATTGACAATCAAAGGTAGTTTTAATGACTCAGAAGAGGGAAATATACCCAGGATAAGTTATTGAGTCAAATATGCATCACGTAATATTGTCAGTTCGTTCTATGGAACACAAAATACGGGATGAAAACGTAGAAACTAAACCTAACACTTGTGGGGTTTTACAGGATTTCATCAAGAATTTGAAACGTTTTTACAAAGCATATGTCATACATTTAGAACTAAAAGAAGAGTAGAAACTATAATAGATAGTTTAATGAATTTGTAGTAATCTAATTCGTAATTTGGAAACTAAACCACCATTGCATTACATCACTCATTTTTCAATTTAGATTCGTTGGTTATTTGCAGTACAGAAATAATTTGGTTAATAAGCGTGGAACGTATACGTTAAGTGAATTTCGAACCACGACTAATATTCATGTCCAGAGAGGGATTCAAACACATATTCTGTTGAATCGATAAACAGATAGTTAACAACTTGATTATATCTCGCGTATAAATATAATTTAAAATGTACAATGAGGTTTCTAACTTGTAAGTTTGGATAAATTATATTTATATGATCTATTAGGTTGATTTTTCAGAATAAAATTTCGTACATGATTTAATTACATGTCAGCTTTTACATATATTCAGGAAATATATATTGATTTTAAAATAATGGAGTCTATTGACTTCATTATTTACATTTCCTCAAAAAATAACTATAAAACTGACAAGAAGTATGCTAACAAAGTGTTAATGTTTCATCTACGTTTTGATAAATGTTTCCATAAAATTGAATGAGGTGATAAACTTGAAATACGTACCATTGCGAATAATGTCTTATTGATATATATGTGAATCATAACATTTTATTTTGTAGGGAATATTTTATAAACATAATTCTTTATAAAACCACATAAAAACTCACATTATAAAATTATGCTCACCACATAAAAGTTCTCCAACATCTCACATGTCTGTGGTAATACATAATATTCATTTAATTCATAAAAACAGTACTGGTTTCAGTAATAAACAAATGTGTGAAAAACACTTAAGCTACGAGAGCTTCCTGGGAAAACAGCTCTAAATGCTCACAGAATCAGACAAAACATAGTATTAGGATTCAATGATAATTTTATTTCTCGTGGATTTTTTACTCCTTTTGAATGCAACATGTTTCATAAGAATCTATTTAAGCAAAGCTCAAGAATCCCGAAATGTGCATAATCATCAAGCATTCCGATTCCCCACACGTCGGGACAGCGCGCGTTTTCATTTTATTCGAATAAAATGTCTCCAAAGAAATACAATCATGAAACTGGGACGTGGGCGGCCTGCTAATGTCCCTAAATAATAGTGATTTTGAAAAAACCGCGGATAAAATATTACGCGACTGCGGGAATTGAAACAACCTCGGAATGTTTATAAAAGCTAGAAATTCCCTTCAAAGGGAATGGAGGAACTGCTTAAAATTTATCAGGGAGAAGAGAGGGAATTCGGAAGTCAGTAGTGACTTTAGGCTTTGATTTGGTGAGTGCAATTGTTTAGCTCAAGAAATATATATATATATATATATATATATATATATATATATATATATATATATATATATATATATATATATATATATATATATATATATATATATATATATATATATATATATATATATATATATATATATATGCGAAGGTAAGTCAAACATTACTTACACTTTTTGTTCTACAACTTTATTAAACAAAGATTGGTGTGCAGGTGTGCAACAGATTCATTATTTTTCGAAATAGTCTCCACCTTGAGCAATGCCCTTGATCCAGCGAGGCACAAGCTTCCGTATGGCTTCCTGGTAGAAGGTTTTTGGTTAGTCGTGAAGCCACTTTTAAACCGCATCCCGAACGTCCATGTCTGAGGCAAATCGACGAACTCTCAAAGCTTCCTTGAGTGGCCGAAAGAGATGAAAATCTGAGGAAGTGAGATCTGGGCTGTAGGGAAGGTGTTCCAGTGTCTCAAAGCCCAACCTGTTGATTGTTTCTATAATGTTATGGGCCGTGAGAGCAGACCACGGCGTTTATTTCCAATTGCTGGTTTCAGCTTATTGCCCAACAAATCACTGTACCTCGCACTATTTACGGTAGTACCCCTGTCCAAGTAATCGTCCAGTTTAGGGCCTTTTTCGTCCCAAAACAGGGTTAGCTTAACCTTTCCAGCCGATGGTGACGAGGTCTTGAATTTTTTCCAGTTTTACGAAATAAAGCACTTTTTTCCGTGTTGTGACTAAAGTCTCCGGTGAATTTCAGCACCTTCCTCACCCTGTGACCATAAAAATCTGATCACTCTTCGGTGATCCTCTTTGGTGCAATCTGATAGCGGAGCTGACATGCTTACGTTCTTGTTGCTAGAAGACAACTGACGCGTACGTGATTACAGTACATTACACGTGAACACAGACGCGCCAACTTAACGCATATCAATCTGTGGAACTCCATCAAGACAAAGCTAGAAGTCACACATCAAAATCCACTGTAAATTTCCTAAAAGAAATGGAACAAAAAACCGGTATCAAGGCCATGCCCTTCATTGATATCCCTACTAAATCTCCCGATGTATCACCTATGGATTTTTGTGCTTTCGGACTTTTAAAATCTGCATTATCCAAACGTCGTCCCACAACCTTTACAGGACTCTGGAAAGCTGTTAAGGAGGAATAGGATAGAATACCTCTTCTGACACTTCAAAAGGCATTATTATCCTGGAAATTACGGTGTCGAAAGGTAGTTCAGAATAAGGGCTATCAAATAGAACATTTAA
This sequence comes from Metellina segmentata, assembly GCA_947359465.1. NCBI lineage: Eukaryota > Metazoa > Arthropoda > Arachnida > Araneae > Tetragnathidae > Metellina > Metellina segmentata. Next base: position 31,751,300 of record OX375878.1, on the reverse strand, counting down.
AACACAATAATTTTATGTTAGTTTTGTGAATACAATATACATTGTCTAAAAAATGTGTGAACAGCCTCTGTATAGGCATATTTATATATAGATGAAACGTCTAATTATAATTTTATGAATTTGTCTGGCATGAGATATAATATCAGAACACATAAATACAAAAAGCAATTACTAACACTGTATATGATATCAAACTGTATCATGAAACCATAAAAATGGAAATACGACGTGGAGAGTTTAAAAAAATGACTATCTCAGAAAATAATTAACAAGTGAATTTAATGTGTAATGTGATCGCTCCTGACTTGTATGCACGTAGCAAAGAGTGATTGCATTATGGCTATAATGTTGTTAACCCGCGAAAGGCTAGCGGTACCATATGGTACCAGAAATAAAGGTTTAAAATATTACAATTTTCTACGTTATAATGCAAATATTTTGTATGTTTGTTATTAGATGGCACCATACAAGAGGGTGAAAAATCCTGTCTAGGTAATAATTTTAGTGAACAACACATCAGATTTTTACTTTGAGCGGAAGAAACAAGAAAATTTTTGGGCTATGACAAAATGACGCATCGAAAAAGTAAGTAGAACCGTTCTCTCTTTACTGATACATATAGAAATGAAAGTTTGATACAATATTTATCGTTTATGTCTAGATGTTACTTGCACAGTGTTACAAAAAAATATAATAACGTTTTGTAGATCTTTTTTGTACTGGAATGTTACTGGTACCGTATGGTACCACTAGGCTTTTACACTATCATTTTGTCACTGCTTAGATTTTTATTGATTTTTGCTCTAGAAAATACAAAAATGTTTTAAAAGTGTTTAATTAATTTTTTTATTATATATAATAGACTAGTTAAAAAATAAATGTTTATAAAATAATTATACGAAAATTTTGCATAAAAAAAACCTTAAAAAAAAACAGTATTTCTATTGCTTAGTTCATAAAAATAACAAAGCCAAAAGTATAAAATGGGAAGGGAGTTGTAAGTTAAAATGCAGTTATGGAATTAAAATGTGTCTTTGACTGTATTTTTGAACAGATTATTTCTTATGGCAGTTTTTATGTGTATATTTAAATCATGTGTATATCTTATTATTTTGAAATGCAGTTTCAATTTTCAGAAATATTTAACACTAGAAGAAACTCTTCTGCTAATTGATGAATTAAACTCAGAGTCGGACTTAGAAGATATGTCTATATTGAACCTCCTGATGTTGCAGTAGTATCACAGATGAAGACTCGGCAGAAGAAGATGAAGGAGAACTTACATATAATTTATCTGGTCGTCAGTTACGTGTAAATGTAGAAACGTCACGGAAAAATCCCACAGAAAAGATTATTTAGATTTAGATTTAGAAGAGAGAGAGTCTGGCAAACTCTGCTAACGAAAAAGAGTAGCAAAGAGAATAAAAAAGACTGGTACAAATAAATTCAAAAGAAGTTGGGTTCAAGATGTGCTGCTACAAACTACACTAGTCGAGTTTACACTATGTGCGTAAAATGTGACGTAGGGCTTTGTATTTTTTAGACTTTCACTCAAAATAACATTGCAAATAGACCATGCAATAAAGTTGTTGATTATATTTCATAAAAAAATACCAGTATTATTGGTAATATTTTTGGTATTACCATTTGTCTTGTGCTTTCTGGATAGCACGGATTTTCTCTTCTTCTCTTAGGATATTTTTTTTACCATTATATGTTTATCAAAATGTGTTCTTCTATGAAATACATTAGTATTTTTGTATTAATTTCAAATCATAAACTGGTAAAAATATATTTAAACCGCTTTGCGTCATTATCAATAATAAATTGCATTACTTACAATTTGCTCCATTAAAAGCCTAGCGGTACCATATGGTACCATGCATTTTTGAGAATATTACAGAAATTTTACAACAAACAAAAAAGGCTTTTCCTACATAAATAGCATCCTATCAACAATATACTAGGAAGAAATTGATATTGGAAAAAATAATTAATTCAAGCTTTGCCGGCTTAATCATAACATAGGGAATTAAGTTTCACTCCTACAGCAATGCGGTCTTCAGGGCATTTATATCTCTTAGAGGAGTATGTCTATGTGCAACTGCTTTTCAAAGGTAGTGCCATAAGTTCTCTATCGGTTTCAGATCAGGAGATGGCTGCCACGGTATTCGCTCAATGGTTTCATTTTCAAGGAATTCGTCAAAGAGGTTTCCTTGATGTGGACGAGCATTATCGTCCATAAAAAAATCGAATCCATATACACCTCTGAAAAGTCTTACATAACGTTCCAAGACATCATCTCGATATATCAGGCCGATCACACATCATCTGTTGAAAACATTTAGGGACGTACATCTATCGATCGTTATTCCATACCACACCATAACACTGCACTACCAAAATGGTCACATTCCATAATGTTGGTAGGGAGATTTCGCGTTTTTGACTCCCTCCAGATGTAAAAACGCTTACAATCAGATGTTAAAATTTACCTTGACTCATCTGTAAAAAAACATGGTTTCATTGGTGTTGATTTCAGTTGTGATGTTCTTTGCACCAATTAAAGTGATACCTCTTATGTTGTGAAGACAATGAAACATATACCATTGGCTTTCTGGCAGTTATTGCCATATATCGATCTTGAGAAGCAGTTTGTATATGTTTATGATCTCCAGGCCTCCTTACAACAGATCAAAAGTTCTGAAATTGTTTTCATAGCGCAGAGAATGTCTATCTTGAAATATTCACCTAATTCGCTGCTTCCAAGATTGTCTGTCCTGCTTCTAAAAGACTAATAATGTGTAACTGCACAGGTTCTGCCAAACGATACTTCAAAGCCATAACAATCCATTTCGAGTCCTTACACACTGAAATCAAACGCTATATTGCAGACGCTTGACACGGATAGCATAACACCTTGATTTGCATATCAGAAAACGTTTGAATACTGGGGTGGGTCGAAAACTTCAAAAAAAAAATTTCAAGTCCTAATACAGCGGAAAAGTTGCGAATTTTGGAAAATATAAAGGGGTAAAAAAAGAAATAAAATCGGTTTATATCTTCTGGTCACGCATGTACTCTAACGTTTGCCAAAATATGGAAAATTCACATTTTTATGATAATTTTTAACATTTTTGAATTAGCCTCTTCCCGTATGTAATAGCTAAAATTCTTTTGTATTAGAAACACAGAAAAAAATGTTTAAATATTATTTAAATCCATCTACATCTTCCGGTTACAAATTGCCTTCAAAACTAATGAAATTTTGAAAGAATTTACAAATAAAGGTAGATAAAGTTCAAGGGGAAAAAATACTAACTTGCATAGTTTTTTGGGGTTTCTTTATTGAATACATGTTTAAATGTTTAAAATAAAATTATTTTGGACCATTAGTAATATTTATAAACATATTTTTTATTGAAAAATTTAAGTTATTGTGTGGAGAGTCGTAAGTCCAATAAAATCATGTTGAACCATTGAACACCTCCGTTTTCACTCATTAGTTGCTGAAGGTACTTGGAAATGTGATTTATGGGCGAGGTTAGGCATGGTTTACCTTGACAGCAGAGTCGTTCTTATAAAACCATCCCTAGACTCGGCTCCGATAACTTTTCCTGAAGTTGCTGTCACGAGTTGCACACATCGTTCAACTGCCTGTGTGTGAACTATTAATGTCTTGAATGTTATATCCCAATTAGGGACTGAGTCAGTTTGAATATGGTATTTAATCTCATCGTCACTGATATCTTTTAATAATGGGGGATAAGATAAATCACAGTCCATCCAGTTAATTATTTCCGAGTAGTCTTGATCCTTGAATTTGAGTTTTGGCGGAATGAATGTTCTGATAGCTGTTCTCTTTTGATCTAACTGTCTCGTCTTTAGAATTAGTTGATGTACAAGCTCTCTTATGTGTTTTTTATTATCTTGTGTCATGGCTAACATTAAATCTTCGGGAAGAACAAAAAAGCCATTTCGTTCGATCACAGGTTCGACAAAATTATGTAAATCTTCAGACAGGTACCTTAAAGATTGTATTGATTGGTACACAAGTTTTTGTCCTTCTGTAAAGTATTTGCTTGTTTTAATACTAAATCACATTGGTATGTATGACTCTAAAATAAATACAACTATTTCTTGAAGTTCAAGTGTGGGACTCTTCACTTAAGAGAGTTCTGAGCAATCTGAGTAATCCGAGAGTTCGATTTGCTGTTGCCAACCGCTTCGAGTGTGACAAGGGACCAGGATCAAGTACAGCCAAATCCTCTTTACATTTTTCCGAATTTACTGTCAAGGAAATATCGAATGTATATTCCTGATCCTTACTTAGTATACTCCTGTCTACTATGGGGATCTGAAAGCCAATATTCTTGAAGCCAGTCACTGAACGTTTTTCGCAGCCACTTAGCTTTTCACCGATTGACCCTCTGAATGATTTTGGACCGGTTGATTTACCGTCTAGGTATTGAGACAGATGTCGGGATGGTAGTTCATTGAAATAGAGAAGGGAAACTTCTCAATTTAACGGTTTCCCTTAATGTATTTCTATTCGGCGAATCAGATAATTTTTACAACCTGCATTAATAGCAGTGCCCTCACATCCTATTACAACTAATTGTTTAAGAGAAATTTCACGACCAGACACATAAGAAATAATAGAATTGACACACATATTCAGAACTTCTAGAAGTTAGAGTAACATGGCAGATGTAGACTGAACCAGGTTCTTGAATTAGCGAGCAATGCTTCTCATTTTTTACTCCATGGAATCTTTTCGAAAGAGCTAGATCTACCACTAACGTGTCGTCCTTCTTTCCATCCAAATAATGACCTTGTAGTGGAAATTTCGTCAGATTTATAACAGAATTCAGCCCTAAAATTGTGTTCTTCTCTTCTTATTTTGTTTTTGTCTAAACATGGGAGACGTCAGAATCGCTAACTAATCCAACGTCGTGCAAAACACTAGATGCGCTTGCTGCGGTAGAGCGATCCACAAACTCCATAACACGTTCGCTCAGTAATACAATAGTTTTTAATTGAATTTTAATCTGCCAATTACTAGAGGAAACTTTTTTTGGATCGTTAAAATCTCGTTCGGTATCGCTATCTTTACTAGAAGAAAGTTGTTATATGTTGTAAGTTGTTGGAATTTTTTTTTCTTGAACTGTTATTTACCTTTATTTGCAATTGTTTTTCAAAATTTCTTTAATTTTAAAGGCAATACACGACCTGAAGATGTTGATGTATTTAAATAATATTTAAACATTGTTTTCAATGCTTCTTATAAATAAGAATTTGAGCTATTACATTCAGGACGAAGCTAATTTAAAAATCTTCAAAAATTATCGTTAAAATGGGAATTTTTCCAAATTTTGCAAACTGTACAGCACATGCGCGACTGGAAGATATAAAACGAGTTTTTTTTACCCCTTTTTAGTCTTTCAAATTCGTAACTTTTACGTGGTTTTCGACTTGAAAAAAATATTTGAGTTTTTTTGGCCCACCCTATTGAACACATTTAATCGGATGATTCAAATTATACTTATTTATCACACATTCCCTTCAAAAATGAATTACAAAGGTTGGGTATTTCAATGAAAATAATTATTTTGAGTAAGTAAAAATAACTTTCGACATTATATATATATATATATATATATATAATGTCGGAAAATGAATTTATATATATATATATATATATATATATATATATATATATATATATATATATAATATCCTTAAGTATATTTAAGAAAAACATCCTTAAGTATATTTAAGTACTGTTTAATGTCAGTTGGAGAGAATTCAGGATGCAATTATAGTAATTTTAGTTTAAGATAATTTTATGAGGTACTATATTTTAATATTCCATTAGTGAAAATGCCATCATGTTAAGTTATGTCCATATAATCTGATATCAATGTTCCGCAGCATATAGTAAGAAACGAATTTGCATTTCAGGGAGTTATCATTAAGTTTGAAAACTTCAGAACTTGCATGGTTAGCATTTACTATCAGGGAATATGGACTAAAACTCCCAGCTAATATGCCTAAGGTTACCATACCAGAGGAAACACCCTCTCCCATAGTTCTGCATCAATTCCTCCCACTGACATCCTTTTTACCACGATGAGGCAGGGGAAGAACTAGGCTGATGCAGCAAGTATTCACCTAAGAAATACACTGGGTTTTAACCTTTACGCTGTGGCAGGGAGACAATTGTTACCACTACAATTTCGTTTACACCAGCGGTATTGAATAGATCTGTGAACGATGAATGTTATCCCCCTTTTAATTGACCGCTGGCATCGATCACCATTTACGAGCTGGCAGCGACTAACCTCCTAGAAGACACCTGCTTTTGTTCGGTACCCTTCTGGCCACGAAGAGGTTTGAACGGTTTTGGGGAAGAGGCAGTAGTTCGCTCGCCACACAATACTATGAAATGAAAGCGTCAGTCGGAAATGCCACTCAAGGCGATATCTCTCATGTTAGATAATTAGGTAAGGCGGAGGGGTTGTACATGCAGGCCAAAGATCCGTTCCTGGAGACTATTGAAAAAATCTAAGCGCCGCAGCATAAAGATTAAATCATTGTTTGTAATCGCTACATTTTGGAGCAATGCACATTTTTCAACTTCAAGTAATTTTTTCAAAATAATAGGGCAATAGTGGAGCAGAACAAAGGCACTAAAAAGTAATCAAAACAGGCAACATTGAATACGCGCGCATGTATTAGTCGTGGTATCATAATTAGCTTATGAACATTCACCTCGATTAGATCTTACTAGGGAGCTCTGCCCCCTGTTCGCTTACGCTCGCCAACCCCCGCCAAATTTAACGTAACCCATCTTATTTTAAAGTTATTTTTGAAATTTTTCATGTCATTTTAAAATTATAAATTACACACTTAAAAAATATTTTGATTTGTAAATATACATATACCACCACGAAAGTACCATGTCTAGTGATATTTTGCAGGAAATAAATAAATAAAATCCAGGTCCTAAATAATATTTCTGGAATAGGTAATATACCGGAACACACAAGCAAACAGAAACAATATTCCAATCCTTAAAAAATCCTTTGGAAAAAAAAAATCTTTTCTAGCGTGTTGAATTTGACTTCCTGAATATATTCTGAAGTAAAACAATTCGACAAAAAACTTGAACAATATTGATTAAGGAAATTAAATTAAACATTAATTCTGAGGTTGCCAGATACCGAGTAGCAAAATTACGTTTTTTTGATCAATGAGTTTATCGTTTGGGCTTTTCGTGCTCCATTATAAAATTTAAGTAAATATAAAATTAAATGTTCTAAATAGTCTTTCTTCATCAATCAAATATTTATAAATATTATTTTCATAAGGGAAATAAGTAAAAATTCAGTTCAAACATGAACATTATAATTTAATTTATTTTAAGAAAATTGTTTTTCTATCAACACTGGTAAAGCAATCTGAGATGCGTGCAGCAATCGTTTTATACTCAATGTTATTTCTATAGCGATTTCAAATTGATTTTGGCTTAGGCCTTAGGTCAATTTTAGTCCTCTTAGGATTTGAATTTTTCAAAATCCTTTCTTAGTGCACCCCTACGGTATAAGAAGAATCCCCCTGTAAAATTTCAGCTTGCTAGGATTTGTAGTTCTTGAGATACAGTGATGAGTCAGTCAGTGAGTCAGTGAGTGAGTGAGTGGTATTTGAATTTTATATATATAGATTCACTTTTTCAATGGGGATTCGGTATTTTTTGTTGTATGAACCTGTTATCGTATTCGATTACATTTAATTCTCTGCGATAATTATTGTGTTCTCGATTTCTCATTCTTTCGTAAACAGACTGTTGAAGAGTGTCATTCGATCTTCAAACTTTAACGTGAAGTTTTTGCAACATTATGTTGCTTCATAACTCAAATCCAACAGCTACTTTTTGGAAAGGTTACTTACTGAGGGAAAATTTTGCGAATATATCCCTAAGCTGTAAATACGAAACTAGAACAAATTGAAATAATACAATTTATTCTTGACAAAATAATTTGTAAAATATCAATATTTTTGAAACAATTAAATCTTCACATCAAATATAATAGGAATAAAAACAATGCAGTCCTAATTTTTAAAGATTTGAGGTGTGAATCTATCCTTGAGATGCATTATTTTCCGCTTCAATGCAATAGAGAGTATTGATTAATATCTGTTGTTTACAATCTTATAAGTTCTGTAATTTCTGAGCAAAAATATGTTTTTTTTTTATTCTTATTACTGCAAAATTAATTTTATGGTATGAAAATTGAGCAAACCAATTTACCAATTGAAGTAATAGTACCAATATTTTGATGATACTGTATATGCAAAGCAAAATGAAAGATCGCAAAGCGAAAATTATGTGCCGAGGGTCATAGTAACATATTGGATGAGTAACGGATTATCTATCAGATGTTTCAAAACACGAAAATCTATCCGATATGGGCCATGGAGCACGTTAAATTTGTCGTGGCCTCAATTGCACTCATTTTTGCGTGGTGTGAAAATTTGGAGAGTGGGGTGCCAACTCAGGTATAACCTCATCATCTCACCATAGCTTAAAATCACGGTTTGTTGTCCACAAATCTTTCCCTTTGGGATTGATCACCGACCATCTCCTAAAATCCATTGTGTTGTTATAGAGCGACGCTAATTCAAATACCTACTATAAAGCAATAAGAAATTAATTATGCTGAAAGACGCTAATGATACAAGTGCAATGAAATCCGACAATCGGCATCGATTTCTATTGTTATTAAAATTGAGAACGTATAATGTTTGAAAAACAGACAAAGGCTAATAAAATTCTCGCGAGTGTAGCAATCGAAAAAGAAACTTCAGGGAAAAACAATACGAGCATTCAATCTAAAATTCGCAATTTCCGTTCTTCAAGTAGAATCCATTATTTTTTTTCTCGAAGTAAAAATAAAAATTCTCTAAGTTGATGATAAAAACTTTTTTCCCGCTCATTTCATTTAAATCTGCACCAATTTCATTTCGTTTTACAAGAAACGCAATTTCGATTCGACTTTAGCGGAAATCACGTATTTACTTGTGTTTGAAATTGAATACTGAGCAATGAAAGTGAAAGATATGAAATTTCTAAAACCGGAAGCAACGAAAGTAATCTATTTATCCACTTGTCGAATAGAGGGCATTAGTGTGGTATTGACGATTAATTCGAATTGTCACTCTAAATACTGTTTATCGTTTTTCTCAGTAGATGGCTCTGCCAACTGTGATGACAATTTAAATCATTATCTTGAATTATTAGTCGAGCTGTTTCGAACTCTGCATACAAAACAGCTGATGACCGGGAAATATTTGCTGCAAAAGCCCAAATTGTATTCTAACTGTTCTTGAGGTGCCCATAACCAATTTTATTTTTACCATGGTGTCTATTTAGAGAATATCGGTAATTTTGTATGTTTTTAAAATTTATTTTATTATTAGCATCTTAAAAATATATTTAATAGTATAATACCCTCTCTAATTGAACTGCACTCAATTTTATGATACAAATGGCACGATTATGGTACATTCTAAGAGTAAAAATATTTAGATATAAAACTACTAATAAGCGTTTTATAAAACGAAAGAATGCATCGTACATACAATTTATTCAAATACAATAAATATTGTTAATTTTGGCACCATAACATTTTTGAGTGCCATTTGGTGTTGTTGAAAGTGCAGAAGTTTGAGTCTTGATGCTTTCATTTGTAAAATAATAATATTTCGACACTGCCGATAGCGCATGATTGATCAATTATTCAACAGTTGCACTAATGCGTCAAACAAAACCTTTTGTGTTATGAATAAATTAATTACTTGAAAGAAAATTGCGCTTATTATTAAGCTAATGTAATTAAAGATCAGTGGAGTTGTAATTTGTTTAGTAATAATTAAATTGCTCAAGCTGTGTGTGTTGATAATTTAATTTCCCCCTCTTATGTTTCTTAACTAAATTATTCATATTGTGAGTTAACTCCAATGGAATGAATGCAATATACATTATCAAAGACTTCACACTAACGATTTGATAATTATATTAACAAAGCATTACTAAATCGCAACCTTGTGATCTAATGTAGGTTGTTAGAAACATTTTCTGCAAATTATCTGTGCAAATTAAGGATTCTCTAGTTCAATTTAAGCTGTATAGAATCGTATTTTATCAAATGGTTTTAAATTTAATACCAACAAAAATATAATTATTGGTAGAGTTAAAGTGTCTCTCGGATATTCTAAAAATGTAATCCACACTATAACATGACCTATACATTTTATTTTTAGTTTATAATGAACTACTCTCGTTACCAGTTTTAAAGTTTTATTTTTGTCTCATTGACCTATCCTTATAGTTTCAAATTAGCATAAAGAAATATTTTTCAATAAATTAGTCAACTGGAATCTTGTTTTAAGGAATATCAGCAAGGAATGTGTGTATGTGGAGAAAGTTTATAAACAATCAAAAACAATACGTAAAAAATATCATTCACTTGAAAAGATGATATCAAAAGTTTAACCTTACAATCATTTCAATCTGTTGTAAAAGTCTTTTAAACTGTTTCCTTTTTCTTTTTACTCATATACAGAAAAAGCAAAATTCACAAAGGGATCGGAAGTTTTAATAGCTTTTAAATAAATTGTTTTTGTTGCTTATTAGATATTTTGTGAATAAGACCTACTGGATTAACCAAGTATACATTTCCCACAGATAAGCGAACACAGATATTAAAATTTTACTATTTCAATCCGAAGGTCAATAAATCAGACCGAACGAGAACATTGACGCCATAATGGCTTGAAACATTTACCACGTGGATTAATGATTAGATGTTTGATTGGTAGTTTTTAGAAACAGGGTTCAGTATGCTATCATCCACGAATAACACGCTCGGTTAAAAACAAAGCCATCGTTAAACACGTATGTAAGTGTGTTACAGCAGACATACACATAATATGGTTTACACTCTTACACATAATATGATTTAATCCTTTGGAGCTATTCTCAAATAGGAAGTTAATATTCACAAATCTTAGGCCCTAACAGCTGAAGAAAAATATGCAAGCTGAAATCAGAGCATTAGAACCTGAAACACTAAGCAATGTCTTAAAGAATGTCTTGGAAAGCTCATAATGTTTCGAAGCAGTAAATAGACCGGTTTTTTAAAATAGTTGATTTTAACCACCAAATGTAAATTTATTTATCATAGATACTGTAGGAGATTATACGTTATTATAATGGAGAGTGGGGTGCCAGTTCGGATGTTTCCTCGTTATCTGAACGTAGAACAAAATTACGTAGCAATACACTGAATGGCTTAGGCTGGGACGTTGGTAAATAGTTGAATACGGTATAGTAAATTTTAAGCAATGAATATAGAAATTGCTGAATATTGAAATTCCTTCGTGTCTTTTGGTCCACCTCTTATAAGTGTGGTTACACTTGAGCATATACCAATATACATGGTGCATTATGAAAGTAATGCGCATGATTTTATTGTGACACGACTATCCATAGCAGCGCGCTCGGATTGGTCGAAAAATGTGGTGGGGTATCTGCCCTTCCAAACACGTCCGGTCTCAGTTCGCTCCGAGCAGTAGGACCCGTAGGACGGGTATTCGCGTAAAGTCTTTTTTTCGATTGTGTCACGGCACGATGGAGTGTTTGCTGGAACAGCGGTACGCGATAAAGTTTTGTGTGCGGCTTGGGAAGAATGCAACGGAAACTTATCAAATGGTTCAAGAAGCCTTTAAGGAGACACACACAATCTTCTCCCAAACCCAAAGAAGCGCGCATGAGCAAGTCTCGCATCAAAACAATGCTGATTGACTTCGTTGACATCCGAGGAATCGTCCAATTTGAGTTTGTACCGCAAGGACAATTTGTCAACGCAGCTTTTTACCTGGAGGTACTCAAGAGACTGTTACGACGGGTCGAGCGTGCCAGGCCTGACATCAAAGATGGCTTCAAGCTCCAACACGACAATGCCCCAGCCACACGGCCTTCGTCGTCACCAACTGCCTGATCCAGAGCAAGACCCCCTTGGTGCCCCAGCCTCCTTACAGCCCTGACTTGGCTCCGTGTGACTTTTTTTGTTCCCCCGACTGAAGAGAGAACAGAAGGGAAAGCACTGGGATTCGATGGAGGACATCCAACATCATGTAACAAGGTTCCTGAGAGGCATTCCTGTCGAGGAGTTCCAGGGTGCCTTCCAGGCGTGGCAGAATCGTCTCCGCAGATGTATAGATGCACAAGGGGACTATTTTGAAGAATTTTAACCATTTGTACCAATTGGATCAATAAATCTATTTTTCCCAGAAAATTCGCATTACTTTCATAAAGCACCTTGTAAACATAAAACTGATTATGTTCTTTCTAGTACCATTAACCGGTACATAACCATACCGTTGAATGATTCATTAGCGTTTATGATTTTAAAATGTATACACTTAGAAAGAAGTTCCTTCTTGCACAAATCCATGTAAACAGGTTTTACATTATTTAAAACACCTCGGAGGTTACACCACACATAAATACCACATTAGGGAATACTAATGATTTTTAGTATCTGCCACCAGCTCATTTTACCCGTAGGACGTAGCTTTATAAAACCACTGCGCTTCAGAAACTGCCTATAAATTCGCTAATACTTAATGAATTTTAAAACGGCTTTCAGATATTGAAAAATAAATGTTCAACGCACAATTTTAAATGAATAAATTCAATAATGATATTTTTGTCAAATTTGGGTGTTCATTTACCTTAAGGAGGAAATTAACAGTGAAAAAACGGTTGAAAGGTGTATTTTCTCCTGTAAAACAATTGAAAATAAAGTTAAGTGTCTCAATTCAAAGAAACCAGTTCGCCAGATTTCAGTGAGCATAATAAGGAAGAAGAGATCCTCGAACAAATTCTTGTTTGTGCGTGGGTGGAGCAAAAAACACGAATTTCGGAAATTGAAAACGCCTATGGTGGGAATAGTTGGGGACTACCATGCTTATTAATAATACAAAATATGAGCTTAATCAATTAATATCTTCAGGTACTAAAATATCTTTGAAATTTCGAAATTTTGCCTATTTTTTCACAAAAATGATAGTAACGCAGTTAAAATTTTTAATACATTTTATTTAAAGCCATGGGTGGGTAAAATGAACTTCCCTGGGTGTAAAAAAAAGTTTTACACCTAACATTATCCCGGAAAATAAAAAAATGTCCCTTTTTTTAGAGCGTCATCACCCGCGTCTCCACTCCTCTCTATGGACTCATCATTGCAACCACGCGTTTACACGGGCGCTTTCCCTTGCAGCTCTTCGCTGTTTTTGCATTATGAAAACAACCCTCAACTCAGCACGAGGGGGTAGCTGCATATCGAGTTCCACCCACCCCCCTAAAAATTTCAATTTAAGTTACTAGCTTACCCTAAAAAATTAAATTGAAGTTATCGGCAAGTGGTTTAGCTTAAAAGTGGTTGATATTGGCTTTTGGTTTCAAATCTGGGTAAAGCAAGTCTAGAAGCAATTCTTGACCGAATAAATCCCTCTCGTGCCTCTGTGCCACATACTGTACTATATGCTTCAGTTACTAATTTAACGCAACGTTCTATTCCTTGTGAATGGCATGGAAAGTTAAACATGGTTGGAACGTCTAGAATCATAGACTTGAGTTGATCATCAGAAAGAGATACTGTAAGTGGTGGATCTCTAATGGAATCTGATTGTCATTTAATTAAATTTATTTAATCGTCTGCTTCGAAGTTTAACTGGGGAATTTTTTTTAAACTATCGAATATTCTTTTTAACCTTATTTTATTGTCTTAATTTTAAATTCTTCTAAGGTTCAATTTTCTGACGTGTTTTCGATCATCATCTAACATTGCCAATATAATAATTTCTGGATGGGCATAATAAGCATTTCTTTGCAAAGTTATATCTATTACAATTTCTAAATCCTCAGACAAAAATCTCGATTTATTTAAAATAACATACTCTGTTAATATTTTCAAGTTATGGGTTGGATCTTCTGTTGAATCATATAACCTTAAAATTCTATTTGCCGTCGTCAACCATCTGGAATGATTCAATTTTCCTGGATCTATTTGTGAGAAGCTTAATGGAATATATTTATTTGATAACCCTGTGCACATTTCGTAAAGGTATCGTTGATCAGTGCTAAGATTCTTAGGACATTATCTGGCAAAGTTACTTCTATCCTTTCAAAGTTTGTTAAATGCAATTTTTCACAAGATTCTAACATTTTTCCAATTTCTACGCTGTATCCTTTTGGTCCAGTAGTTTTCCCTTCTAAATGTTGCAACAAATGACGTAAAGGTAGCTGGGTAGCTCATTTATATGTAATAAATAACTAAACCAATGCACAGGACGTCCTAAAAAGAGCTCGATTTGTCGAATTACTCCATTTTTCAAACCTGTATTTACCACTGTACCATGAAAACAACCACTTGCATCTTAGAAAAATCGATATTTTTCTGCAAAAAAGTTAAAATACTTATTTTAATATTTTGAGAAGAGCCAGTCGTAGGAGCGAAATGTCCCATATATTTTGATCCTGGTTCTAGTATTAGAGCGATATGTTCTTCTGTTACCGTCTTTCTAGAAATCCTTTCTCTTTCTTTAATCATTACTAAAGTTTAATCCTTTCGCTCATGAAAATATATTCCATATTCTGATAAAGAGATAGTTTCCTCATTTTTCCTTTTCAGGTAGCTGCGGGTCTTTGTCCTTTCTCTTCTAATTTTACTACGATCAACTATGCTTGAAGAATCATCCTTGGAAATTTTTCCCATATCCTTCAAAGCAGCGTTTATTAGAATTGCTGTCGATTTATCGGAAAAACTAGTTCTGTCACAAGTCTGAGCTACATTTGGAAGTTTAGTTCTCGTTTGTGAAGTTGAAGGAGAATTTTTATCAATGATTGTGTTTATAGTGTCATTAGAATTCTTAATAAAATTAAAACTCAAAGTAGCTCCCGTAATAGAGGGCGAGAGTATTTTGGATTGTTTTCTTTTATAATCTTTGAGCTGAACGTTTTGGCTCTCTACTTCTCTTTCTTTGCGCTGCAATCTTTTCTTGAAACATTTTGCTAGCTTTGATGTTAACATTTCCAATGACCATTTTTTGAAATGTCCTTTGATCTGTTAAAAACGCTATTTCAGCAATAGGTACTTCCATTTTGAAAGTACAACTGAGAAAGTTCTTACATTTACAAATGCTAATATCAAATAGATTTTTTTCTGCTAATTCGTGTAAGGACACAAGCATTTTCGAGAAATCTAATTTGCCAGTATTTTTTAATAGTTTCGAAATATTTCTATATGCTTTATGGTATATTTTCAGCACATATATTATTTCTTGGTTTGTTAAAGTTGAAATCGAACTAATTCCCCATAATCTTTTAAGCTCTTTAATTAAAATTGACCATACATCAGCCACATACAATCATCTATTTTATTATCTTTCTGTATGTAAAGATAATACTTCATAACATCTGCATATGTAGGAAGCATGTTAGGCTTCATTATTTCAGCCATTCCAAACACGGGACATACATCTACTGATAGTGTCCTAGGCATTTCGACTTATTCACAGAACCGTGGATCCTCAACAAACAAAACCCACACAAAACTGAATTTAAAGATTAAAATTCAAAATAAAAAATATCTAAAAGAAGAAAAAAACCCAGCAAAATACGCACCAACAAACGAAAGCGTATCAATTTCAACAAAGGACTTAGTTTTCCTCGATAGACATGATCGGTAGGGCATTTGCAGGAGGATACAATTACTAGATATTTACAAAAAAGTGGGCGGGTATTTAAAGAAACTAGACACCTCCACTCCATGTGGTGAAATACGAGTTATTTACCCCGTATAAACAAGCGAAGAAAGTGAAGTGCCCGTGCACCCTAGTAGTTGAGGAACGCAATGATGCGTCTATTGAGAGGAGTGGAGACGTGTGTGATATAGCGCTCTAAAAAAATGGGGAATTTTTTATATTTCCGGGATAATGTTAAGTGTAACACTTTTTTTTTTACAAGCAGTAAGTTCATTTCACCCACCCATGGCTTTAAATAAGATGTATTAAAATTTTTAAATGCGTTATTATTATTTTTGTGGAGAAATTGTCAAAATTTCGAAATTTCAAAGTGATTTTGGCACCTGAAGATAATAATTGATTACGCTCATATTTTGTGTTATTAATAAGCATGGTAGTCCCTAACTATTCCCACCATAGGCGTTTTCAATTTCCGAAATTCGTGTTTTTCGCTCCACCCTACTGTGCAGACTGGGGAATGCCTCTTTATGCTCTTGATCTACTGGTGAATCTGATTGCGCGTTTTCATTCCATGACACATCTAAATCTGAACCCGAGCAAAATGCAGAACCTACAGAAGAGCTTGGACAGGAATTAGACGCCCCTGCTGTTTTCGCTTTGTCCTGTGTAGATGGACATGATTAAACCTTAGACGAACAATGATAAAATGATAAATGTCAAAGTGGCCCAGGAGGTTGATGGTACGGTTCTAAAACAACTAAAGCTTGGAATGTCTGTTGTGGTACAATTCTTGTCGATAAAAGTTTTTACTTCATATTCTGTATGTAATTAACACTCCTTACAATACTAACTGTACCTCGTTTACCTTATTTGATGAAAATGTCAAAATATTCTTTGACATTGGAAGTTGGTGAATTTTTAACATTTGGATTTTAACGTTTTGAATGAGAGGAGGGTATTATGGAATACAATTTACATTTCTAAAAATAACTTTTCTGGTTTGGAATAAAAATCCCCAAAATCATCATGAGTACACACTATAACTAATTGGTATAAACTGTCACTTGTAAAAAAATACTATTTATTTTGTTGTTATAAAAAATTTATTAAAAAAAAGTTTCAAATGGAGGTTAATATGAAATAGCCGGGTAATATGTAATAGGTGGTTTAAACCATTGAAAACAGGTGCAGTAAGGGACCCAATTTGTCTCTTTTCTTTTAGGTCTACTACATGAGGAACTTTATTTTGAACCACAGACAAACCAGTTTCGTCTACATTAAATATCATGTTAGGAGGATAGTTGTTTTTCTGAAAAAAAAAAAACATAGATTAGGTCAAAAAATGTGTCTACTTTATTAAATCCTCTGGCAAAAGATGTACCCATGGGCTTACGGACTGAAAGTTTCGGTTTCCTTTTCATAAAAGCGTATAACCAGTCTTTGCCAGTAGTTTCGTCCTTAAATGGATGGGGTATGTTATTGCGAACCGGAATTGGCGTGTCGTATTATGGAATGCCTAGTATTCCATAATACTCGACACGCCATCTTGGAAAATTAACTTTAAACTGCCGGACAAAGTATTCTGTGATTAAAATCGTCCACAGTATTTCAAACTACAATTATTTTAGTGTACATTATGCTTAACATCAATGTTCAAGTAACATGTGTACTAGTAGGTTAAAATGTTTGAAAATTTACCGACAAAATCTCTTGAAAATCACAAAACACACTTTGTTCTGTAACGAGTGGTACGACAACAACATATGGTCAACCCTCACTGCACTGCATCATGGGGGTCTTTCTTGAGTAGTTCATGGTATTCCCACGTGATAACAGCACCAATCAGAGAAGAAACCTCGGTATTCCGTATTTCCCGACTATTCCATAGTACCCTCCTCTCCTCTATAGCTATGCACCTTTCTTTACAATAAAGAGTAAAGAATAAAAAACTTTTTTTCTGGTGTTTTTTTCTTTTTTTTTTTGTGATTTCCACTGGTTTTTACATAGTTTGTAAAGTTGTCACGTTTCTAAGGTAACTTTGCCAACGCTGTTTTTTTTTAAATATTTTTCTGAAGTATGAATGTTTATTTTAGCTGTCACAGATTGTGAAACTTGAGATCAAGACTAATGATTTATGATGGTTTCGAAGCATTTTCGTACATTATCAGTCAGCAGTTGAAGGAATAAAAAAAGTGGCAAAGTTGTTCCAGTTGACGGTATTTAAAATTATTTAGTTGGACTACCTATTTTTCTGACTACACATATGTAAAAAAATACAATTTTAGGTAATGAAGACAAGTAATGACAGTACATTTTTGTAATATCTTGGAAAAGAAATATTCTAAAAAATAATTAAGAAGCAAGTAAAAGCAAAAATTTAACCTTCAAAAAAAAAAATCAGTATGTACCAGAAAATTATTATTAATGACTTTTTTTCAATAATTATTACATTCACGAACATTTTTCTTCAAGCGAAAAGGTTTTAAAAGATGGAAAAGAAAATACACCACGTCTATAGTTGTGTGTGTGTTAAGTCAGTTTATGAAAATTGCATCTAAGTTTTAGCTGTAGATTTCAAAATTTTCAGTTTTAAATAAATGTCAAAACATATTTATGTCTACGGAGTGTGAAAGTTAATTTTTTCAATACAGCATTCCTATCTTATTTAATATTTCTTTTTACAAATATAAAAAACCGAAGTCAAAGTTAATTGGCATCCCAGACCAAATTAATGTTAGTCAGAATTATTGCTTTACTTTTATTTAAAGTGATTTTCCAGATTTTTTAGTCGTATTTTAATTGAAATTTACTATATTATATACTATAAAGCATTTTGGAATGATATATACGTATCCTGAATGTTAATTTAAACTGTGTTTTTTTTTAATTTAAAGCAAATATATCAATAGCAGATATTCTCAATCTCCAACATGATGTTTTAGAAGAAAAAAAGAAGTGGCAAAAGAATAGCAGGGGTCGAAAGGAACATAAGCCATAAGTGAAATAATACTTAGAGGCTGATAGTAATATCTTTTAACTGCCCATATCCTGAATGGTCTCGGACACACATTAATGATAATTAAATTACCTCTTTTATGGCTGCTTACAGTACCGTGGCTAACGTTTTATCTGAACAGCAAAAGGCTTATATGGTTAGATTCCCACACAAGAATGAAGGATTGCGTTATATTTCATAGAAACGTTATGGTCGGGTAGAACGACCTCTTCCTTGAATTGTTGCTAATAATACCATCTTCTTTTACTTCTCTCCCAAATTAATGGATTACAAAATAAGAAACTCTAATTATGAAACTCGTATGGTTAGGTTGTTTGTATGATATATCAGTCTTTTCGTACTTTTCATTCAAATGACTGAATTGTAAAGTCATGATCTCGAAATATGAAGTGGTATAATAGCAGTCTAATTAACTAATCTGTATTTTTTTAACTTTACATAACGTGTAATGATCTTTAATGGTATACACTTCATGATAATTTTGAGTAGTACTTCTTCAAATAATTTATATTTTATGAGTCTCTTTATAAGCTTATTTTATTACAATGTGGTGATTTTTATCTTTGTGAAAACAGTATCATAAAAGGTTTTTCGGAATTCCTAACTACTTTGATTGAAAATACTTTTGAAATTGGGAAGTCGTAAAAATCCCTTTCGTGTCAAAATTTCAAAGAATCTAATTTAGGAAATCGTTATGATATTCTTACTCTTTTTTTGTAAAAGAAATGTAAAACTCTTTTTCACATCTTTTGACTGCATGTTAATTAAATAAAATTAATTACATAAACTTTTATTTCGTATCAAGAATGCTATAAATAAACGAAAGAGTGATTGGTTTTAAAAAGAATTTGGTGGATAATGTCCACTACAATTTGAAGGCATATTTTTGAAAATAAAGTCTGTAGTTTATAACATAAATAATAAAAATGCTGTGAAAAATTTAACATATAAATTAAAAACATTAAATAGAGTGGATGTAAAGCATATTTATTTTATTTAAAATCAGAAAATTGTTAGCCAGTTTCAGTCCAAATAAGTATTTTCGGCTTGTTTGGATTAAAGTAAACTGACTAACTTTCGAAAGTGAAAGACAGAAATTACAAACACATTTTAAAATATTGACAGTTGTAAAAATGTTTAAATGTAATTAATTCGTTAAAATCATAATCGTATATCACACATAAAACATTACTTTTTATGTTTCTATGAATTTTAAAGATACTGCTGTTTGTAAAAAAACGCAACACCATGAAGGAGTCAACAGAATTAAATGAAATTTAATACTCAAACGGCGTGTATTAGTACAAATAAGTGAACACATTTTCAAAGCAAAAAAACAATATTAAGTGTCCGAAATCAGTATTTGGTGTAGCCACCACGCGCTGCAATAAGTGATGCTATACGACGTGGCATAGATGGAAGCAGATGTTGAATGTCTGCTTGTGGAAGATAATTTCATATTGTTTGTATGTTCACACAAAGTTCGTCTTTTGAAGTTGTAGGACTCGGATCACGAGCGAGACGCCGACCAACCAAATCCCACGAACGCTCAATATACTACATATCCGGCGAATAAGCAAGCCAAGGAAGAAGCTGCATGTGTTGAGCTGTAAAGAAGTCTCGACTATTCCTTGCAACATGTGGTCGTGCATTATCCTGTTGAAAGATAGCTCTAGGAATGCCTTGAAAGAAGGGAACGACTTCGGGCTCTAGCACTTCACGGACGTACCTGTTGCTATTCAGATTAACCCCAATTCGTAGCAGCTAAGATCGTCCATGATACGAAATCGCACCCTAGACCATAACTCCGGGTGTTCGACCACTATAACGTTCGTTAACGCACTCTGGAAGGCAACGTTCACCCGCTTAGCGAATGCGGCAGCATGCGGTCTAACACGAATGCGGCCATCATGGTTCCACAAATTGAAGCGGGTTTCGTCAGAAAAGACAACTTATTGCCAACTTATTGACGCAGCCGTCGATGGTTTGGCGTGAGGGGGATCCTGTATAAAGAAATCCTTCCACGCAGTCCACGCTGCAGAAGACGTCGACGAATTGAATAAGCCGACATTAGTACACCTGTAGCAGTAGACCAAAGTGCTGTCAACTGCTTGGAGGAAGTTGTATGGTCATTCACCGCCATGTGGACCAGGTGTCTATCATAGCGCGCTGACGTCACCTTCCGACGTCTACTCCCAGTTTTTCGAGTTGTCCGGTGCTCATCGGTTCTCTGCTTCCAAACTCGCATCACATTGGAACTGTTCCGTTGCACACGAGCTGCTATTGCGCGATAGCAAAATCCTCCTGCACGAATACCGATGATTATCCCTCGTTCAAACTCCGTAAGTTGTTCAAATTTCACCCTATTTCGTCGTGGAGGCATTCTTAGGTCTCACTAAACGTTCGCCACTAAAAAATAACCATTCACTATTTTCAACGTCCCGTTACAGCCCTCCATTTATACTCTTTTAGCATCAGTTCAGAGGGCGCTGCTCACACCACGCATGCGTGGTGTCTCTGAAACTTTACTACTTTGCATAACATCTTATAATTGACATTTGCTGCAAATTTCATTTCATTTGGATGATTCACAGTAATTTCCTACAAATAAAAAAGCAAGAACAAAGCAGTACGCTAATATTAATTATTAATAAAATTTAAAAAATATACAAAAAATCGTATATATAAACACATTTCTATGCACAAAAAAAATTCAGTGGAGTTAAAACATTTTGATCTGTCAACTAAAATATATAAAAACTTATTTACCTTGAAGTTTCACAAAGTTACAATAACATTTAACATATTTGATTAAAGGGGTCCGGGACACAAAAATCGTTACATTTTCGAAATTTTTTTTATTATTTTAAGAAATTCTCTGTGTTTTTCTGCTTAAAATGACGTCTAAATCATGTTTCTATCTTAGTTAGAACTAGAGATACAATAATTTTTGTGATGCGTTGTTTTGAAAAATCAAACACTCTTGACAGTTGTTGTCATGGCAACAACATCTGTCCTTAAAACTTTAAATGCGTTTTTCTCCATGATGCAATTTTTCAAGATTTCCTGTATTCAAATTGCTAAAGTCGAAAACCGATAATGTTTAAGGGTTGAAATTTGGAATATATCTTTTTCAAACATTATACTTTAATTTTGATTCAGCAAATTTGAAACAAATATTAACTTTTAAAAATATGATTTTTTTTTTAAAGTACCTTAAAATTTTCTCAAATTTTCATTCAAATGTTTTTTATTTTTTATTAAATTAATATTTTTTAAATTGCTGAATCAAAATTAAAGCTAATAAATTTGTGAATAAATTACTGCAAGAATTTTGAAAATTGATCAAGAATATTTTGAGCCTTAGCAATTTAAAATTACCCCTCTTTTTTTCAAAAAATTTTTATTTAAAATTTTTAAAGAACTTTTGGAAAAAATTTGTGTTGTGATTTTCTTTATTAGTTAAATGGGTAATCAGTACAAAAAAATTCAAAATTTTGAATTAATTAATTCACATTTTTTTTCAATGTGTCCCGAACCCCCTTAAAAGAGTACACATTATCATATCTATAAAGCTCCAAAATTAATGTACACTTCATTATAGTATTTGCACATGCTCATTTTCTTAACAGAGTGCTTCTAACTTAAACCTTTTCTTAAGTACATTTGCGCTACTTTGCTAAATTGAATATCTACGTGTGTGAGAGGAAGTTTCGCTAGGGGAAGGTTTTCTTAAACCTGCTGCTCGAAGACACTGTGTGTGCGAATAAAATACAAAGTTAAGGTTGTTCATCTATCATTTTTTTTACCTATGACCGTATATAATTGGAATTCAATTCATATATTGTGCATTGGTCGGAAGCGATGAGCACTTGCGAAGGAGAACCGAATGGGCGGCCATCATTCCTCCTAACATGAGGCAGCACAATTTACATCCATTCCCTGACCCCGGATTTTAACCGGGAACTTTCCGATCCATAGGCTAACACCTTAACCACTAGACCAGTTCATCTATCATAAAAATTAGATTTTGGTAACTGGGATTTACACCCGGCTTTTGTGTTGAGGGAGGTAAGGTTTAAACAAAGAATAAATGGCGTCATACAGATAATATAGAATAACAATATGGATGCATTCATTGAAATGGCTGCTTCCGAGATGTAGGTTCCACGAATTCAATTGCTGTAACTTCCCTGAGAGAGAATTAACTACTACTACTCCTATAGTTAAGTAAAACATTTCTTTTGTGTGTGTCCATCTATGTGATGAATGTAAATATAGTTTGACAAATCAAGCTCTTGCATCATTAAACAAATTATCCAATATAATATGTAGGAAGTCATTTGAAATTTCGAGAACTTCTGGTGTAAGAAATGCAGTATCTGAGGATTCCATGCATGAGAAGGATTCTATGCGTGATAAGGATTCCATGCATGAGAAGGATTCCATGCATGAGAAGGATTTTCAGTGATGAGTTCTGAAAAAACAAATTTGTAAAACAAGCCAATCAACATCACCGTCGGAACATGCACTGAAAATATATTCCGCTGCTAAAACACTAATGTCACCTACATTCAGCTTGACAGAATAAAGTATCTCGTATGTTTGGTCAAGATACAAACATTTGTTTTCATGCATTGACGAACCAAGAAACGTTAAATTTCATGATTCTGTGAATAACGCATTTGATAACATTATAAAGTATGGCATACTAAAGACAATAGACTACATATCCATAACAAGATAAAATAACATTTCTTTAAACATTGAAATATTTACACTAACACCCTGATGAACCAAACATGCACCTAAGATTCCGCGAAGAGAAAAAGAAGAAATCAAACAGTCGACACAGATAGTCGACAATAAGGTAGCGAGCAAATTGTGATGCCATGTCTCAAGGTATTATATTATCAGCAAATAAGATATCATGTTATCACCTGAGTTGGTTCCTTGTTCTTGCAAGTATAGACTCTTCCAAAAGTCGGGAAAGAAATGTCGTAGATCTCTGTCAGCGATATTTGCACTATCTCTTCTTTCTAGCGATGGGTAATACATCTGGGTTAGAGAGATATGCGTTTTCTCTTATCTCATTTCATTATATTGGACTCTGTAACACTAAGCCTCGCGCATTCTGTGTAATCCTTTGGAGATAATGGTTTGGGTTCAGAAATTTCCTTTTTCGTCCATTGGGTACATATTATAAGAGACAGAGATTTTGCATATACATGAGAACATGGCTGTCCTCTTTTATATGTAGCAATGCTTATTTTCAAAATATTTTTTAGGATGCTAATGCATCTATTAATTTAGATTTAAGTATTGAATTTGTAACTGATATATTTTATAAACTTGATTACTTTTCAATCATGTAGAATTCAGTTTTAATACGAGTTATAATTTTTCGGACAAAATATGCTAAGTATGAAATAAGTTTTTTTTAAACCCCATTTTCATGGCTTAACAAAATATGTTTAGTATGAAATAAGTTTTCTAACATTAAAAATGAAAGCAGCACTAGTTAATTAATCTTTGTCACATTTTTGTATGCGTCATCCTTTATAATTTACATTTGTACTCGTGACTCCATAGTTTGCTCCCTACCACATGACATGTATCCGAATGTACCATACCATCAAAGCATTTGACAAATATTTTATTTTCTAAAAAGTATAAATTTATGAAATATGATTAAATAAGTGTAGAAAGAAACATAAACTACACATATTCAAGATACTGACCATGGAGTGCTTCAAACTACTTACCATGGCATTATTCAAGATACTTACCATGGCGTTCTACAAGATATTGACCATGGAGTTCTTCAATATTCTGACCATACACTGAAGTTCCGAAAAATGGTACACCAGTCTAATACCAGTGAGTATCGAAATTTTAGAAATTCGATGGCACATGGAATTCACGAACTAGCGGAAGTATTCTTTAGACATGGAAAGACATGCTTCATGAAGAGTGACTCATAATTTTGTTGTTTTTCCAAGTGTAGTATTTTTGTGTTCCATACTCACGTTTGCTTGATATTACGACTGTCGCGTGAACGACAGCTGAAGCTGGTAACGTCATTTCTATGGTCACACTGTATGATACAGGTTTTATTAGAATTCTGGTAGTCACGATACCCGCTTGAAATAGTAGTTGTTTAAAATCCCAAACTTTTCTGATTCCGCTATGGCTTATAATGAGTTCCAGCTATCAAATCACGTTGAAAGTCGGTCGTGGTAACTTGCAATTCTCATGGCTTAAAGTGTTCTAGATGCTGTCACTTACGTATATTTCTTTATAAATGCTCTGAGAGATACAACCAATGGTGTACATGCTGGCTTTGCAAAGTATTTTGCAAAGGCTTATCCTCTTACAGCTTTTCTAGAACATTGAATATTCATAAGAAGGAATAGACATATCTCAAGTAAAACGTACGAAATAAAATTCATCACGGCATTCTATATATTGATGTCTTACACATAACTTTTTCGCATAGCACGACGCAACAAATCAAATTCATTAAAAACCATCAGGATTATGGATTTATTTCTAAAATATTAAATTTACATTTTCAATTAATCTTCCATTTTTTGTCTGTCTGACGATTAATTTGTTCTTATTGATCCCATCTTTATAACTTATGAATGTAATATTTGACAGCAAAACTTAATTTTATTTTTAAAACCTGAATTTGGAAATACAAGTCGACTTGTGGGATGCTTAAGTAGTCCGGGCCGTACATTATCAATTGAGGCATTTTTGCATGCTACGTGAGATAAATATACATGTTTTTGTGTTTTTCAGATACCAAGTAAATCGGTAAATTATAGGTACCTCTTTTCTTTATTTCAAACGGTTGGTTAAAGTAATGTCCCTTACATTCAGGTAATCTTATAATAATCGATCCTTACTTAGAAACTGAATAATAATCTGTCAATAAATTAAACAATATTTACTAGTACTCTGATCGTAGCTTACGTTTTAGCATGATATATTTTGGAGCTGTTTATCAACAAATATAGTTTTTTAAGAACAATTTGCAAAGTAACTGAATAAAATAGCTTGATCTTGAATCACTGAACAGAAACATCTACGAGGAATCTGATAAAAAAAGTAAAATAGGATAGAACTTTGTTGAAATTAACAGTATTATTCATTTGTTTATGAAATTGTAGATCGGAGTTTGTAAAAATAATTACAATAAACGTTATTGATTTTCCATTAACTACTATAACCTTTAGCTAATTTCATAATATTTGGTCCAATACCTCATACAGAGATATACTTCCTCATGGTATTATTCGATTGAAGCAATGTTTAATAATTCATCCTATGCCACAACGTGTCAGTAAATCAAGCACTGCATGGTCAAACACCAGTTTCCAAAAACAATCCACTCCAATGGCTCTCAAGAGAAGATACACTCATATTTATTCAACGAAACATTTACGAGGGGCTCGAATAGAGAATGCATTATCGAATTGCACTTTGCCGAAAATGACAAAGTCGTTGCAGTGCTACGGAAAATTTAAGTTGGATTTTGAGAAATGTGAGTTATTGGTTTTCTGTCAAAACACGGGACGTCAGAGTGACACAGATTTTTATTTCTCCTGCTCCCGACCGCCACGTCTCAGATAAATGTGATTGCGAGTAAATAACTCAAATATTTATCACAATTATTAAAAACTGCTTAGCATCGATTTGCTATCTTTCCCCTTTCGAAAATTGCCCCGGGTAAAAAGAGAACGAAGGTTTTTGCCCTTTCCCCAATATTTCACCAACAGTGAGCATTTGGTTTTGTTTGCTGTACACCATTTTCTTGCTCTCCTACTAAATTGCTCCTCGCAACAAAACTATTGAATCCATTTCCCTTAAAATACGGAGCTGTCATAAATATCCTTTTGTATAGGTGACACATTTTGGACAGTTAATGTATCTTTGAGCAGTTAGAGGTACAGAGTTATGGTTATAGTTAGAACATATATAGATTGTTACAAATACGTAACTACAATATTAATCAGGTGAGACATAAGCAATTTCACATCTATAAGTGTTATTCCATTACCTTATTCAAAATCCTGCTCATGAACTTTTACATCAAGATATTGAGACAAATATCAGTTTAGTAACACTTAAATTATACCAATTTCAATTTCAGAATTATTTTGGGCCACCGTAGCTAAGTTCGTAGTTTTCGATTAGCAACCGAAGGGTTGTGTGTTCGAGAATTGATCCAGCCAAATACCAAGGTGTGCGTGGGACTGCTTCTTTTTAAATATGCAATGACCATCTAATGTTTTCACGTTAAAATAGTGCAACTGTTTGGAGTGGATTGGCAATTTAGATGTAGACCTCGTCTCATCTAACCACGGTTCAAAATTAAGAAGTGTTTTCGGAACTTCTTCGGGATTCTTCAGTCGACAGTAGCCCTCTGTGTTGCTGTAGTGAGACGTAAATTCAACTACCTACTTACCAGAAGTAGAGTGTCTCAAAAAGATGTAAACGCACTTTAAATAATTATAAAGGTGTTTATTAAAAATACTTTTCATTTTCAAAATGTTTCAGAATCTAGTCATTTTTTAATTGTTTTATCGACGCCTGTTTTCAAACTGACTTATGTTCTGATTCCAGGCATTGCTGACAACGCGCAGCAATTGAGCAATGGAATGGCTTCGATGTACTCTTTCTTATTTTGTGGTACTTGTCAATGACCGTTGATTTCCGGAACGCTTCTAATGAACATTCCGAACGCTTCCATTGGCTTCAAACGTATCTCTAATAACCACGTTGGTGGATCTATTTAAAACACCCTCCCAAACTATCTTTGTACTTCAACTGCGTTTTTACACCTCCAGTAACATTTTAGAATTAATTTCCTTTGTTCAAATATTAGTCTGACTTTTATTTTTAATTCTAATGTGTTTAACCTGGAAACAAAAGAAAATATAATTTGCTGTACCAGCTGATAAAGTGTGTATACATTTTTTGGAACATTCTGTATTTCATATACATGTCTAAACATGCAGATACAATGATTTAAGGACACATACAGAATCCTTTGAAATGTAAATTTTGATGAGAAATAGAATAACTGCTGCTCCTATGAGTTGTGAACCAGTCGCTACATATTATACAGGCTATAGTATAGTACAGTTGCAGCAACGTGATAAAATGATGAAATTCCCAAAACTATTTACAAAAAGCATATAAGGTTATAACTTATGTACGCTTCAAATAGTATTGGTGTTTGGGTGGTTGTTTTCGGGATTTATGATACAATGACAGGTTTGGCCAAGCTGCTCCATACACAGGACATACAATAAGGTAACAAAAATAAGCAAAACGTAAAAAGGTAGGTGATGATTAATATTTCTATGGATATATATGTAGTACTAATATTTAAAAATGTAAAACCACATGATAATATTTATTAGTATAATTGCTGTGTAATTACTATAATTCCAATTTGTTACTCCAGATATACTGTAATTGATCACCTGTCATAAGATGTTATTTATGCATATTTTTTTTTCACTGTGTTACATAATTAATTAGATTTTGTCGACACGTATAATATGCTATCACTTACGAACCTTACGATACCAAAATGTTTAATATGCTCCTACATTATAGTACCTACACGTATATTATACTAATTCCTTCATACCTTATAGTAACAATACATGTATCATACTACCTTCCAAGCACATTATAGTACCAACACGTTTATTATAACATTTATAATATTATTAATACAGCTTGGCAATTATCATTGCGAGAAGGAATCTAGATGCGATTGAATTATTCCTAGAACACTTTCGTAGAACAATTGCTATAACTGAATTATTTTTTTACTGAGTGATTAATTTCTCTCTCAATTTTGACATAAAACAATTAGTTTAATGTCAAATTTGCTCATAGCTATTTGATAATGTAGGCGGTATGGTTAGAGCTTCCAACCTTTGGTCAAGTATATAAAAATACTACTTTACTTATTGAGCGCTCTGAGTTTACACCCAATGATTCTTCTACTGAATGAGTCATTTGTCTACGTAACTTTTTAAAATTTAAATCAGGTACTAGGAAAAATGTGGTGATCGTTTCTTCTTATGTGTTCGGAAATCTTACCAGTTGAGGAGTGCCATCTTCAGCGAAAATATCGACTCGAAGTCATTTTTTATAGATCTCAGACAACCCGGTCAACCAGCAAAGGGAATAAGGCCTGCCCAGATGGCAGGGTTGCACTCAATTAAAAATATACTGTATTAATACAAAGTTTATGGAGTTTTAAGAACAAAGAACAATTTAAATACATTCACATGCCTTTTACAAAAGCAAAACCGACGCACCGAAGACAAAATGAAAACAACAATATACAAACATTTTAAGAATACCCATTTCACACAAATTGAAAACCTATTTGTTGTAATCGAACTGTCTAGATCACCATGGATCATGAGAAGGAATAGCCTGTACAATACCAAAACACCAATGTACAAGAATTTCCAGGTATGTTTATAACTATACAATAGAATCGGGGAAACAAAACAAGTAAAAGAAGGAACACAGAGTGGGTGCTAGATGAATCCCCCCCCACGTCTTAAAATTTAACTTAGTAAGTAATCACAACACCCAATCTGTCCTGCAAGCCTTCCGGACACACTCACGCATTCTCCTAAATGATTGTTGGTTATTCATTACGATATGAAGCCAACTGTGGTTGATTAACCCAAGGTACGGTTAGATTGAATTCCGTAGAGTGAATGCAATTGAAGACGTAATGTTCCGGGACATCCAACTTTCTGCTCAGACAAATTGAGGAACTTTTTATCTTATATCTATGTCAAAAGTCGCTTGAAACCTAATTTGGGAAATAGAAATGACGTACGGGTATGTGGTCAAATTTAGTTAAAGATATTCGGAATAATATTCGGTAGTGGGCCAAAGAATCAATGTACTTTGCTGAGCTGTGGTCCCGCGAAATATGGCTTAAAAGACGCACGGTATTATACTCCATGTTTTACATAAGATGTTGAAAATGTTCTCCTTCAGTATCAATGCCCATCTGCACGAAGCAGCATATTTTTAAACACGTTGCAGTTTATTGAAATCAATATTCCTTATAGAAACCGAATATTTTCCTTCGGTTTATCTATTGTTTTCAGATTGCTGGCATATAGTTTTTCGTATAAATTTCTCAACAGGCAAAAATCACACGTTGATAAGTCCGGCGAACGAGCTGGCCATAATCCGATACTCGCAATCCGTTAGACAGTGAAGAAGTCATGGATTTGAGAGAAAGAATCACCAGAATATCTTCGTTTAGTTTATCTATTGTCTTGAGATTGCTGGCATGTAATTTTTCCTTTAAATTTCTCAACTGGCAAAAATAACACGTCGACAGGTCCGGCGAAGGAGGTGGGCCATAATCCTTTACTCGAATTCCGTTCGTCAGTGAAGGCATCATGGATTTGAGAGAAATAATCACCAGAATATATTCGTTTAGTTAATCTATTGTTTTGAGATTGCTGGCATACAATTTTTACTTTAAATTTCTCAACTGGCAAAAATCACACGTCGATAAGTCCGGCGAACGAGCGGGCCATAATCCGATACTCGCAATCCGTTAGACAGTGAAGAAGTCATGGATTTGAAAGAATCACCAGAATATTTTCGTTTAGTGTATCTATTGTCTTGAGATTGCTGGCATACAATTTTTCCTTTAAATTTCTCAACAGTCAAAAATCACACATCGACAAGTCCGGCGATGGAGGGGCCATAACCCTTTACTCGAAGTCCGTTCGTCAGTGAAGGCGTCATGTATTTGAGTGATATAATCACCAGACATGGTTCAGAGCACTCCGTCCTGTTCGAAAAAGAAATATTCCAGTTCCTCACACAGCTCAGAAAATAATAATTCAAAGATCTGTAGATACGCAACCTTTCGGGCTATTCTTTCGTGGAACATCCTAAGTAATACATCCGCTGTACGATCCTAGATTACACACATATGAAAGTCGTATATCCAGGATTCTGCTGGTTCTCGTATGAAAATATAATCTGACACTTTTGGATCAAACAACTTACATATAAATAATTAAACAAAACTAGGGGGGCTGCCCCCTGCTCGCTAACGCTCGCCAACCCCCGGAGGATTGCTTTGCAATCCTCATTGGTTCGCTGCGCGAACTTATGCTCGCTTCGCTCGCCTCAATGAAGACATGTGTCCTAGCAGAAGAGATTGTTTACAAAATATGTTACCAAAATAAAGTTTTTAAATCTAAATTTTCTGTATTACAGAAGAAAAAAAATATACAGTATCTCTAAAATCAGAATTCAAATGAAAACTTTGTGCAAATTTTGACTCGAAATGTGAGCGTTGCTTTGGAAATTGAATACCCAGCATGTTGTTTGTGTGTACATTTTCCCAGCACTCAAACGACCCACACTTTTTCATTGAGTTTGTTGCCGAAAGTTGTTGTGCAAGCGTCTTGTTGAACTATAATTGTTGGCCCTGAAAAGGACCGTTTTTTAAATGGCCCTGAAAAGATCCTCCGCTTTCTTTGATTTCTATTATAAACTAACTGCAACAGCTCATTAAAATTTACTTTCTTTTTTAATAAAATGTCATCCGATAACGCTATAAATTCAATCGATGCGCGAGACTTCGCGATAAACAAACAATCGTACAGTGTTGCTAAAACGCGATTACAAATAACATCTTTTTTGCGTGCCACGTAAAAGAATTACATATATAGATGTGCACTGAAACATTAATTGTGTATATGGGATTTAAAAAAAATAAATATTGTTTGTAGACCATACATAAATTATGTTTCGGTTGGTTTTTGAAGCTCTACTCTCATTTTGTACAAAACGAGACCAATTCAGGCTACTGAATCAGGATACTTTTACTTTTACTTAGAAAATATAAAATACTAAAGTTCCTGTCGGAAATATTAAAAAAATTGTGCGTTTTTTAGAAGCTTAGCATTTTTTCAGAAAAAACATATAGCAACTTTAAAAAAAAAACAGAAATTACGGAAAACAATATATGTACAATATCGTTTCATGAAGACGCTTTAGGAAGGGCTGCCAGGTTTATAGAGAAATTACGTTTATTTTTCATAAATAAATAATATAGTTGTAAGACATGATGCGTCGTTGTGCACTATATATTCTTTCCGTTCATCAAGCACACCGAAATCTCAGTCATTTGTGGATAAAGTGCAACTAAAAGTGGTAACACGACTGATTAGAATAGGTTCTCTATAAAAAAAAGAAAAAGCGTTTTCTTAATCTGAGATATACTTAAATGAATTCATTAGCAAACAAATTGTATATTTCGAGTACAGTATATACGTCTGAGGAAAAACTTCAGTCAATGTACTTGAGCAAGATATTACATACAAGTCGTTTATAAATTTCATTTCTGATGTTAACCATCCAACTGGTTTCGACGATGTACAGGCACACTACTGTCAGTGAGCATTGCAGCACTAGGAAGGAACTGTACAAATTAAACGACATTTGCAGGAAATTCAAAACGGGTTAAGATATTAAAAGGATTAGAAATACAGAGCGAACGAGCTTGTGTGGTCTGAGAAACACTATATAAACTACCAAGTGAACCGTCTATAAGAGCACTCTAAAGGTGCTGTAACGTCGTGATAAAAGAAATAGACTTTTTTAAAGAATTAAAGAAAAATTTATTTACAATATGGTAGCGACATCACCGTTACAACTACCTCTCATCATACGTTTTAAACATAACGGCTGAAACACGCCATTCGAACACTGCACTCCGTCCACACTTCAACGAAGCATCCACTCGATTCTAAAAAAAGCCGTTACAAAAAAATATCTTTTCACCAACGTTATACATAAAAGAAAAAAAATGAACTTCCGGGAAAACCATTTAAGCTCACATAAATATGTCAAAAGAAAAGATATCCTTTCCAAGAGTAATAAGAAGTATAAATAAACACAGGAAGTATCACAATATCTTGGAATAAGGAAAAATAAATATTATCATAACATTTAAAAGATATTCCGGAAGTGTACGTTACAACTCTTCCCCCCTTAGAATAACTTTTTACCCTGTAAAAAGTTACCATAACTTTTCAAAAAAAAACTATAATTTCTACAAAATTTTATACAAATATTTTCAAATATACATACAACTGCCAAGTTACCTACAAAACTATAAAATTAAGCTCAAAGGACATTTTGGTAACTTAGAACAGTCTGCTAAGGCTGTCAGCATTCTGGTGTTTTCTGCCCTGACAATGGATTACCTCATAGTTCCAGGGCTGCAATGCAAGAGCCCATCTCATGAGACGTGGATTTACCCCAGAGTTCTTTTTTAACCATACTAGAAGATAATCAGTTTGGATAAAGAACTTGGTAGGTCCATCCAGGTAGCATCGTAGCTTCTTGACAGCAAACACAATAGCGGCACATTCCTTTTCGGCTTTCAAGATCTCCGAATGTCGGACCGACATTCGATATGGCTTCGCACAGAGGGGCTTTATTTCAGAAAGTTCGATATCAAACTGGATACGATCTGTAAGGCCAGGCACGGTTGAGAAACAATTGGAATATTTACATATAATACAACTGAGCTGGTCAATCTGGTCGTCATCCAGTCTTCCTTTCACTTCACTGTTTCTCAATATCTCCTCGAGATAAAAAATATTGGGATTGTTTTCCACGGGCGGGAATTCTTCTTCCAACTCTGATTCTTCATCCTCACAAGTAGTGACCAGATTTATGAATTCCGGCCTCTGGTAATAAGGTTTTAAAAGATTTACATGGTAGATTTGAGACGAATTTTTCCGGTTAGGCAGGGCAACAATGTAGTTCGTC
This sequence comes from Metellina segmentata, assembly GCA_947359465.1. NCBI lineage: Eukaryota > Metazoa > Arthropoda > Arachnida > Araneae > Tetragnathidae > Metellina > Metellina segmentata. The sequence continues at coordinate 31,717,579 of OX375878.1, read as the reverse complement.
TCCGAAATCTTGCTTTCAATGGTCCCAGGACCATGCCATTGAACCGCTAACTTATTTACAGGTGAGGGTGCCAGTACCAGTACTTTATCTCCAACATTGAATTCACGTTTCACGGTATTTTTGTCGTACCATTTTTTTCTTTTCTTGGCAGCTTCCTCCATATTATCAATGGCTAGGCTGCGACATTTTTCCAATCTTCTGAGAAGATTGATGATATATTCAACAACTGAAGAATTTCCTTCTTCCGGCTGTAACCAGTTTTCATACAGAAGAGTGACGGGAGTCCGTAAGTTTTTTCCATGAACCAATTCAGCTGGACTGAATCCGGTGGATTCATGAGTAACTGTCCTTAAGGCGAACAAGACTGCATGGACATGCTTCTCCCAATCTGGTCCTTCTTCGGTACACAAAACTCTCAAAATCCGTTTCAGGGTACGATGAAACCTTTCTACCGGATTGCTCTGGGGATGATACACAGAGCTAAGTACCACCTTGATGCCGAAACGTTCAAAAAATTCCGATGTGAGTTCGCTCATAAACGAGGTTCCCTGGTCGTGTTGAATCTCCTTAGGAAAACCCATTCGACTAAAAATCTGAAGGAGAGCATTAATTACGGATCTAGATGTTATGTTTGATACTGCCACAGCATCTGGGTACTTCGACGACATACACATTGCCGTAATCAGGTAACTTTGGCCTGAGTCCGTCACGGGCAAAGGTCCTACAGCGTCAATATTAATACGGGAAAAAACTTCAGTAATCATTGGAACAAGAGTCATGGGCGCTTTTTTCTTGTCCCTTGCCTTTCCAGCTCTCTGGCAGGAATCGCAAGCCTTCACGAAGTCCTCTGCTTCTTTGTAACAGTTTTTCCAGAAAAAGTACTTGTTCATTCTGTCTTTGGTCTTGGTGGTCCCAAGATGACCTGACGTGCCTTCATGACACAATTTCAGTATCTTTTCTCGATACTCTATGGGCACGACGATGAGCTTCCTTTCGATACCACTCTTGTCGTTCTTGATCTTTACCAAAAGTCGGCCCTTCTCCAGTTCAAAATCTTTAGGAGGGTTTCCATTTTGGATTTGTTTTACTTGAGAGCTCATCTCTTCATCTTCACCTTGAGCCTTGATTAGCTGCTCAGTGTCCACTTTTAACAATTCAGTGATATCTTGATCTTCTGCCACCTGAGTGAACTCGTCACTTACTTCCCCTGTTTCCATTTCATTTTTTTCCAAGGTACTGAATTCTTCGGCTGGGATAGGGTTTTCGGATTCTTTAATTAAAGATTGAGAGAGAGAGAGAGAGAGAGAGAGAGAGAGAGAGAGAGAGAGAGAGAGAGAGAGAGAGAGAGAGAGAGAGAGAGATTCTTCCCTTTCTTTCACTTTTTTCTGATGCCTTGTCAGTACTGCATTTATTTGATCCACAGATTGACAATCTTCCCTTTTTAACAAGGCAGCAGTCCGATTCCCTAAAAGATATCGTCCGCGGTCTAGTTCATCTGGAATCACAGCAGCCTTAGTGAGTGTTTTTCCCAATTCACACTCTACCAAAACTTCGGCAAGAGGTAAACAAGTTGAGCTGGAGTCCAAAGGTTGCTGTACCCAAACATGTTCACCAGTCATGTCAGCTGAATTCACCAATTTCCGACACACAATGTCAATGGTCGCTCCGGTATCTCTTAGTAAATTTATATCCTGACCGTTTATTTTTCCTTTCATGATAAACGGTTCCAGGTATTTCTCAGGTTCTTTGTCCGAAATGTAATTTACAGTTTCCGAAGGTTTCTTCAACTTTGGACAATTTGGTCGGATATGACCAGGCTGATTGCAATGAAAACACCGCATCTGTCTCCTGCGGTCGAATTCCGGATTTGGGTCTTGTTCGGAAAATCTTCGTTCTATCTTAACCCCTTTACCATTCATGGTATCACTTCTCCTTGGTGGATTATCGGTCTTTTCAAACTTATTTTGAACTCGACCCTCGAACTTGTCTTTCGCAAAGACAGGGTTTCGTTTCACAGTTCGTCTAACGTCTTAAAACTTCTCCAACAGTTCCACCAAATCTGTAGGGGAGTTTATTTCTGTCCATTCTCTGAGATACATATCCTTAAATTCGGATGGTGTTTTTTTCTTCATCTGATCTGTGATGACCAAATCTCTCAGTTTTTCAAAAGTAAGGACCTGACAACCTGCAATCCATCCATCGAAATAAGTAGACAATTCATGATAGAAATCCCTCCAGTTCCGATCAACTGCTTTATGGTGTGAACTAAATAACTGTCGAAATCTTTCTGGTGTTAGTTTGAACCTTTTTAACAGAATATTTTTGATGTGATCATAATTTATAGCTAGGTCAGCTGGTTCACGGGCTATTATATGAGCAATCTCTTGGGGGATCAAACTTAATAGGTGAGATACCCACATTTCTTTACCCAGCGACAGCAAAGTTGCCTGTCGCTCTAACAAGATTGAATAAAGACTCATATCATCTTTCATGTCGTATTTCGGAAGGATCTTGGTCAAGTCTCGATTTGATGGTCTAGAATGATCAACTGCACCTTGCTGGGTTTGTCTAGTTGCTTCTATTCTCAATTTTTCCAATTCATACTCTCGTTCTTTCTGCTTTTCTTCCACTTCAAGGGCTTCAATTCTCCGCTTTTCTTCCACTTCAAGGGCTTCAATTCTCCGCTTTTCTTCAAGGGCTTCAATTCTCCGCTTTTCTTCAAGGTCTTCAATTCTCCGCTTTTCTTCAAGGGCTTCAATTCTCCGCTTATCTTCCACTTCAAGGGCTTCAATTCTCCGCTTTTCTTCCACTTCAAGGGTTTCAATTCTCCGCTTTTCTTCCACTTCAAGGGTTTCAATTCTCCGCTTTTCTTCCACTTCAAAGGCTTCATTTTTCTTTCGAGTTTCTATAATTCTACCAAAAAGTGCTTTGGTGAATTCCTCATCATATCCCTCACTTGAAGTAATAAGATTCACTAACTGTTTTATGGATTTTTCTACGGTGATTTCTAAATCTATCTCCTCCACCAATTTGATCAAGTCCTCTTTCTTTCCCTTAACTAAATAAGTCATGATTAAATTCTAAACAGTTTCCCCTTTTGGACTCAAATATAACGTAAGGTACAAAATGAAAACCTTTCGAAACCGAAACCGTCCAGAATTCTGACTTACCTTATAGTCAAGCCACAAGAAATATAACTCAAAGATAATAGAACAATAGAAAAAAAAATAAATGTACAAAAACCAATTTTGTAACCCAAAAGACCTTCAAAAGAAAAATTAATTAAAAAAAAATTTAAATCAAAATACCATTTTAAATACAAAACAAATTTAAATTATTAATTAAGATCAATAATCATCTACGACGATTAAAATCTCTTAAATTTCTATTTCACATAAATTCCAAAACACTACTAATTTCTATTATAAAAGCAAAATTTGCAATTAAGAAATTTTTTTGTTTCGAAACCTGTTACGATAAATGGAAGTTATCATAAAAACAGAAGTAAAATTGTACATTAAATATAATAGTGCATAAAACTTTAGACTTAAAACCGAAACCACTTATCTGGAACAGTTGCTTGATGGTACACAGGAAGTCCTTGAGCAGGAACCCAAAGTTCGAACTGGACTTTGCTGACGATGACAGGACGGGATGCCCAAAAAGTTCGGACCGGATGGCCCTTTTGCTGCTGAACACACGCGTTTCACACACAGGAACAGGACGGGATGTCCCAATTCTACTGACCGGACTAAGCTTCGTTGCTGGACACACGCAGTAACAGGCCACGTTTCATACACAGAAACAGAACGGGATATCCAAAAACTTTGGACCGGATGGCCCACTTCGTTGCTGCCGGACGCACGCAAATTCTCCACTCGCGAGGACGGGATGTCCCCAAACTTCGGACCGGATGGCCCCTTCGTTGCTGCCGGACGCACGCAAATACTCCACTCACGAGGACGGGATGTCCACAAACTTCGGACCGGATGGCCCACTTCGTTGCTGCCGGACGCACGCAAATACTCCACTCACGAGGACGGGATGTCCACAAACTTCGGACCGGATGGCCTCCTTCGTTGCTGCAGGACGCACGCAAATATTCCACTCACTAGGACGGGATGTCCAAAAACTTCAGACCGGATGGCCTTCTTCGTTGCTGCAGGACGCACGCAAATTTTCGCTGAACACAGGACGAAATGTCCACAGTTTATTCTCAAATCAGGACGGGATGTCCAAGACTTCAATTTAATGGGAACGATCGCAGTGCATGCCACCATTAATAGGTAGCTGTAACGTCGTGATAAAAGAAATAGACTTTTTTAAAGAATTAAAGAAAAATTTATTTACAATATGGTAGCGACATCACCGTTACAACTACCTCTCATCATACGTTTTAAACATAACGGCTGAAACACGCCATTCGAACACTGCACTCCGTCCACACTTCAACGAAGCATCCACTCGATTCTAAAAAAAGCCGTTACAAAAAAATATCTTTTCACTAACGTTATACATAAAAGAAAAAAAATGAACTTCCGGGAAAACCATTTAAGCTCACATAAATATGTCAAAAGAAAAGATATCCTTTCCAAGAGTAATAAGAAGTATAAATAAACACAGGAAGTATCACAATATCTTGGAATAAGGAAAAAGAAATATTATCATAACATTTAAAAGATATTCCGGAAGTGTACGTTACAGTGCATTGAAATGTGTTGATCGTCCCTTTACAATGATTAAAAGTTAAATTGCCTCGCCAAAAACGCGGCCACAGCGAGGATGATATGTCGAACGATATTGACTATTGATGAAAAGATATTGAACATTGATGGATAGATATTGACTATTGATGGATAGATATTGACTATTGATGGATAGATATTGACTATTGATGGATATATATTGACTACTTGAGGCGTAATGCCACAACAGTGATGCGTGTGTGGAAGACATGAACCATGGAGGACCGGATTCGACAAAACCCCGGCAGTGGGCCACGCACTATGGGTCGACAGACACTTCATCCGCATGGTGGGGACGGACCGTACAGCGTCCTCTCATGCGCTTCCACAACATAGGAGTATTTCTATAGGAGTGTCATTGTCTGCCCCCTGTTTTTTGACGTATGCTGCGTATTGGGTTCCGTGAAGGGATTTCTCTGGTGGTTCATTTGACGCTGAATCACCGACGCCTCTGTCTACAATAGGATCAAGAACACAGCCTATGGCATACCGATTGGCTACAAGTCGTGTTCTCAGATGCGTCCCGCTACAATCTGAACTATAACGATGGACGCTACTCGTCAGACATTACAGAGGTGAACGTCCTCACCCGGAGTGTCTTGTTCAGCTTCCTACTGGACTAATTCCTGGCGTTATGGTCTCGGGTGCAGTTGCATATCATGGTTATACCGCCTACTCCAAACTGTGGGCACCCTGAATAGCGGGCGTTACATCAGGTAAGTTGTGGAGCTCGAGTACCTACTCCTCCTGCAACGTTTTCCCGGAGTTGTACTTCAGCAAAATGCCCGTCCACAGGTTTCTCGAAATGTACAAGCCTTTTTTTATGTAAGGTAAGTTCCACTTCTTCCACGGTCTTCACGTTCCTCGGTTATGACGCCCATTGAGCACGTCTTGGATTAGGTTGGTTGTTGACTCGTTCGTACAGCGCTTATAGGGCAGAGATTTAGAGGCCGCCTTGGAATATCATTCTTCAGCATGACATTCAGAATATGTAAGATTCGGTACCACGACATGTGCAAGACTCTCAGCGGGGCTTCTGCTTAATATATTGACTATCGGCATTATTCATTTTATTGCTCTGTAAATTTGATCGTTTATTTGAACCTCTATAAGTAATACGTGGAATAAATTTAATTTATTTCTGATGATTCTTTCATAGTGTTTCAATTTCAAAAACAGTAATGTATCTTGTCCATCTCTGACCTTGGTACATTGGTCAAGGTCTGACCAATTTGAAAATGATGATATATTCCTTTCTTCAATATCGGACAATTTATAATATTGGCAGGATATCTAGTCACCACTATATTGTTGATTTTTTAAATTTGAGAAGATCAAGATTTGGTCATTTTTTTGACGACACATCTCGTCCATCCAGATCTAATGAACTTTGTTACTGGCGATATACCTCGTCGAGGCAACCTTCAGGAGGATTCAAACATCTTACATCTAACTTACCATTTACTTCACTTCGCATAGAAGCTTAAAATACAAATGAGAGAATTAAAAACATAAAATGGAACAAAGTTTGTAGAATAAAGTTTTAGAAACATTTTAGCGTGTGTACTGTCTTAATTCTGACGATGCTTGAAGTTTGGTTCGCCTATAAGGCCATTATTTCGTTCGTGAATTTTACGCTTCTGTACCTTTCCCTACAGATAGACTAATTAATAAGGTGGGCCGAAAAAAATGATTTTTTTTTGCTATCACATTCTATTCTAATAGTGCGAAAAAGTTGGCTCCTGCAGTAAAACTAATGTGTGAAAAATTTCATCGCAATTTAATGTTATCTTTTGCGAAGTGGTTCGAAACTTCCAAAAAGATCAAAATTCGGGCATTTTTCATAAAAAATAAAAATGTTTAAAATTACGTTCTAATAGTGCGCAAAAGTACGCTAATTATAAATAATTATACGCTAATAAAATAATAATAATTCAATATTAACGGTAAAAAAATTGCGTAGATGAGTACACATCTTCTGCCTCCCCAAAAGAGGCCAAATAGCAGAAAAAACGTTTCTGCTAAATATCGACTTTTGCAATTACGGTAAAAACTGGTGATCAGTTTTTTCTGCTATTTGCCCCCCCCCCCCCTTGGGGAGGCAGAAGATATGTACTCATCTAAACATTTTTTTACGGTTAATATTGAATGCATTTGCTTACTTTTCCGCAGTATTAGAACGTAACTGTAAACTATTTTATTTTTTATAAAAAATGGTCGAATTTGGATCTTTTTTGAGGGTTTGAACCCTTTGGTGAGGCAAAATATATCAATAAATCGGGATGAAATTTTTTACACATTAGTTTTAATGCATGAGCCAACTTTTCCGCACTATTAGAATATGACAGCAACAAAAAAAAAACATTTTTCGGCCCACACTACTAATTAATCATCCAAGTGGGTTGAAAGAATATCTCATCATCACGATACTGCCTCTTTTTTATGATGACCAGAACAAGGCTTGGCCAGGTGGTTTTCCTAAGGTCGAGATATTTCGTCAAATAGTATCTACCCAGTTATGGTAATGATGAGATACTTCTTCGAAACAACCACTAGGAGGGTAAATGATTCTTCGAAGATAACAAATTTACATTTTACATGTATTTTGTACGCATTTGTACACCTGACGTCGCCAAAAATTTTCTAAGTACAAAATTATTCACTCAGTTCTATGTTACGAAGCAGCAAGCTGCAAAACGAACAAGCGCACTTCTTAGTTTCCCCAAATAGTACATCCAATCATGATCTGAATCCGCTTTCATCCACTTTAAACCCACGTTTTTTTTTTTTTTTTCGAAAAACGAAAGGACTGTTTCACCGCTGTCGTAGACGCCGATATTTGTTAAAATATCTGTTCCTTATTCTTCCCGTCCTACAAGTTCAAAAGCAACCGAAACCAGGTATTGGTATAAGTACTCGAAAACTCACTGACGACGACTTTCTTGAAATAACTTTTTCTGGTCCTCGGTGGGCAATAAAGCGAGCTTAGTTTTCTGAAAATTCTTCGATTACTATGCTCCCACGCAGTTTAGGGACTGCTCTTTTTTTTCTTGGAGCTATTTATCTCCCGCTCTAAGTAGGAATGGTATCCTCCCAGGGATAGAAAAGGTTTATTCTTGCTGTGGGTGTCCATTTTTTAACCACATTCGACAGAGAAGCAAACAGAACTGAACATTTTTGGATTCCCATTTGATACTGAATCGTGGTGAAGTATCGTAATTCTGCTAAGAAATGCTGTTGCTGATAAAGAAACGCATACTCAGCGTTGGTATATTTTACAGATGTGGTACATTTATTGACGAATAGGAGGGACGGAAATATTGAATTGAATTGCTGAGAACAAATGTTTTTGTGTGACATGTTATTTTCTGTGTTAAGGAAACAACCCACGCTACCAGAATTCGCACTTTGATCACAAAACTCCGGAACTTACTTATTTTTTACATAAATGGGAATTGCTTTGAATTATTTTCTCGATTTCTTATAATGCTAGCAGAATTATCATTCTTACTCGGGTTGAAATAGTTAACTGTAGTTTGAAAAAGTGAGAAGGTAATCAGTTTTCTTTTTCGTAGAAAGATGCCACCATCATGTAAGTATCAAGAAAAGTATTGTGCATACGTTTTTGACATTTTTTATCATTTCTAAAACATACTTTGAACGCAAATCGTAACTGTCAACCAAAGAGCAATTCATGTAATACATTTCACATACATCACGTCCCTGCAGTAAAACATAATAACGAAAGACGATACGGGTGAAAGTTGGGGATTACGATTGCAACAATAAGTTATTTTCTCGTCAAACTGGCGCAACTTATTTCGTAGAACTGACGAATCTACGGCAATTACTCTGGTACTCTTAATTTTTAAGTATATAAATACAATTTTAATGTTGGCAGTCAGCAAGGTGAGTCAGCAGTCACAAGCAGGTGAACTTTCCGAACTACATCATCTCTAAGGGATTGATGGCAAATGAATTCGAGATAATATTTATTTCTGACTTTTCAAGACAGCGAAAACACTTGAAATTGTTAATGTTGGTCACAAGAGTAGAGTAGGCAACCTTCATTTCATCTGTAACCGTAACAAAAAATTTTTAATGCTTCCAAAGTTGGTTTGGATACTTTTACAAATAATATAAAATTTTAAATTTCAGTTTCATTTAAAATTTGTTTGACTTCACCTAGCATACAATTTTACAATTTTAAAGCTGGTACTTTTTGGATTTGTTGCTGGGTGTGATCCATAGGAACAACAATGCATTAGAAAATATATATTTATTACAAATACTACCATATAAAACGCTGTACAAAACACAAATAAAGTCCACGCGAAAGAGTTCTTCAAAACAATATTAATTCCTGATTATTTTTTACGTCGTGAAATTCGTATAGTTGCCACACTTACAACTAAAAATGAGAATAATATTCTACGACTCGAGTTTTCATTTAACAACTAAAAAATAAAACAACTAAAATATTGAATAATATTCTACGATTCGAGATTTTATTAAAACATTCTTCACACATTCTTCATTTCAGAGAATTCTTTTGAATGGAAAACACGCAGCTATTTGGAATCAGAACGATGGTGTTACTTGTATATTAAGTGCAGCTTTCAATAGAACCAAGTAATTTTACTTGAAACATGGAAAATATTTTCAAATTCTAAAGAGCTTTATCGTTCTGTATACCCATATCAATATTTTAAAATCTATGTAAATACAAATAGAGTGTTTGTTTGTATTTTGAGTATTCTCAACCCATTTTACTCTATTTATCTATTCAGGTCCCTTTTAAGGTAAAATCAATGGTTTCCGAGTTTCGTGTTTGTATGGGTGTACTCGCAGAAATCCAAATGGTTTCATGCATTTTTATGTAATTTTGAATGAACACTGGACTAATGCGAGTGGGTTCGTTAACTTAGTCACATCACATCGTCAATCTGCATGTCTTTCCACTTTATGTCATTTTCGATATATCATACACTACCGTACAAATATGGACCGGACAGCAAGATGTGATGGTATAAGAGAAATAATACGCGCATTAATAGGGGGATGGTCTTCCTACGTTCAGCAATTACACTAGCAACTCTTCGGAGCAAGCTTTCAACAAGGTTTTGATACACAGCTATGGGTATTTGTGTCCATTCATGTTGCAAGAATTTCACCAGCTCAGCTGTAGATTTCGGACGTGGTTCCCTGGTCCGAAAACGGCGTTATAAAACGTCCCATAAATGTTCTATGGGGTTTAGGTCAAGACTCTGAGCAGATGCAAGAGAAGACGTTTTATATCCTTACCTTGATACCACTGCCTCACAAAGGCTGCAACATGACACGGAGCACTGTCGTCCTGGAAGTAACATTCGTCCATTCCGTAAAATTACCGGATTGCAGGAAGAACCTGATTGTCCAAAATATTCATTTAGCCGTTGACGTTCAATTTACAAGGAACAACGTACAATGGTACCAGGCAATACCTCAAAAAATATCCCCAAACAAGTAGTCTGATTTTATGCAAATCTACTGGCGTCTGGTCCGTTATTGTAGAATGTTGTTGTCGTTCGCGTGGCCATGTACAAACAATATTGTAGTGGGGAAGTGGTCTAGATTCCATCAAAAGCATTGGTCACAGCCTCTGCTGATGTTGGTGCATCCCAGCTGTAGAGGATCTCCCGTAATGGTTGGGCGTGAGTTGGACTTTGGGGCAGTTTTTACAATGGGCATAGGTTCTTGTTTTGTCCGGATGGATCGTCATGCCCTTATAATGATCAGTTATAAGCCTGGCAATAGTGAATGTGATATTTCTGGTTGAGCATTGTGTGATATTTCTACATTTTACCCTCGGGGGAGCCTGTAACCCCTAGAGGGCGCGTCCTCAGGTGGCGGACAGAGGAAAGCCTCTCCATTGAATTTTCCTTTGGGTGGTAGAAGGGAAATTAAATACATTCCGCGGATCAACAGGTAGAAGTCCAACCTCTTCGGAGGCAATGGCACCCTTTTCCATGAATAGTTTAATTGTAGAATAATGTATATAATACCAAAAAATAATTTTTAAAATTTTCTTAAAATATAATATATTTATAAATGTTAGTGAGTGTCATTAAAACTTAGTGAATATATAGTTTAAATTTTCTTTTCTGGTATATTTAGAGAAGTTAAACGTTATAATATCAGAATACCAATACTAAAATAAACCTAAATTCGGGAGAGTGGAAGATAATTGGAATAAATTGAGCATTGGGTGTTTGTATGTTTCTCAGATTGACACAGGTTATTTTATCAGTAGATCTGGAAAATCCTCCATTTTTTTCCAACAACTATTTTGAGTTTAAAATATATTTTATTTTTTATGAGTTATTTTTTTTTCTTCTCGAAATATAAATAACTTCCGTATATAAGAACAGATTCAGAAAGAAAATAAAATATTATTTAATTTTGCACCAAAGATTGGTAAAAATTAATAATTTTAAGTACCATATTGTTAAAGACGTGTGATCATTACTCAACGGGTTAAGTACATTTCGACCAACTCTCTACAAAAGTCATTGGTTATAAAAAACACGGGTTCTTCAATAGCTTAATGAAAATATATGACACATACAGCACGAAACTTTTGGTTTTCACCATCGAATTAAATTAAAATATTTTTAAATTGTGATAAAAAATTTACAAAACGTTTGTTTTTAAAACTTGTGTTTCTTTATTTCTGTCTTAAACAACGTTACCATCATTGTCTCCTTTAACAACTATGTGGTTTCCATTCAAAAATAACTCTCTGAAATGAGAAAGGTGCTATAAGGTGTAAGAAGTTCTTGGAACGAAAGCTCGTGTTCATTGACCACGTGCAGCAATAGTATTCAGCAATAAAATTGCATATAAAATTTTTTTTTTGTGATTTTACGTTGTGTAAACTAAACAAGATTGCGAAATAAAAGAAAAGTGGCAGTTTCAGTAGGCGACACAAACCATAGTTTTTTCTGAATAATCGGGCCTAATATTGGTTTGTGGAATTAATGTACATTTAGCAAACCAGAATGAAGGATTACAACCTTTGTTTACCATAAAGTACTTCATGGTAGAGTTGCGTAACCCTTATATATACTACTGCATCCTAGGTCAATTTTTGTAGAGGTGGCTAACATCGACACAGACATATGAAGTTTGAACGATTATTTATTGTGAATGTTAAACAATTCCTTTACAGGGGAAATATTAAAACGTACTTTCATATCAATATTTGAAGGACATTTTTATTAATTAAAAGCATTTGATGTAAGTGAGGTAGATTTTGGATGACATAACTTACGCAGTCCTGACTCCTCCCGCCATCCAAATTTACACTGGCTCAGAGTTCGCTCAACACCGTAGAATTTCGAAATATTTCGACAACCGCGTTCCGTGATCAGTGAGTATGCGCCCTTAGTACGAAGGTTATGTCACGTAGTGGCATTTTTCGTTTACAAGAAGCTATATTTATTTGCTGTACGTTTCGTATAATTCTAAAATCAGTTGTAAAGCGTTTTTGTAATTCATTCATGCATGCTCCCCACTATTGTTACGATTTTAATGATTAAGAATTAATACATTTACAATTTGTTTTTACCGACTTTACTTTATAGTTTTATTTTGGTCTTATTTCTGTGCTTGCAAACTTAAAAGTTAACTTAACAAATATTGTATCTAATTAAATGTAGAGATGGCACAAGTCCTATCCATCACACGAAACAACCTCACAAAGTATTCGATTGAAACTGCTCGCATGTTATAGAAAATAAATTTTAAATATAACTTTACCGATATCGTATGAATATTAATGTTAGGAACTGTTTGAACTAGTAGTTTAGAAACATTAGAAACTATTTTCCTTAGCGACAGAAGTTCAAGTTTGCTTGCTTTATAAATTGAAGCTCTATTTATCTGTTAGAAGTTTGTGAACAGTGATTATTTAAATGTATAAACACTCAATTCTTAGTCATATACATATCTTCTCTATTTCATATACACTAGGGAATTTTTTACTATCTTTATTAATTTAATCTGATTCCTAAGTGCACTGATCCAATTGCATGCCAGTAAAATCCAAAACTCTTAAATTACTTGTAAGTCCTGTAATGAAATATAGTAATTAAACATAAATACGTAAACAGAATTTCCCATACATTTTAAATCTCCAAGTACTTGTACATTGCCACAAAAATTTCAATATTGTGTATGAGTATTATAAAACTATAGATGTAAATTCATATACATTTATGTTAAGAAATTTTATGATGTATGTCTATTCTATTGACGTTTTGGTTTCTGCAACAAATGTTACACCAAACGTTTCCAGTAGACAGTTTGGTAACATCTCGAAAAGCTTTGTTCTTTGCCAATAACTCAAACATATTTTTGCTTCAATTTTACGTCATTATTTTTAATTTTATGGTATGAATTTAGAAATTTTTTGTTTCAAAATAAAGTAAGGAGCTCTGAATAACTCGTATTTTCCTTGCGAACAGTTTAAACCCATACCAATAAATGATTTAATTTCATATGTCTCAAAGCCAAAATTATATATTTCGCAGATATACGTTTTGTCTATCTTTTTTGCATTAAATTAAAAGTATTTCGATTAAAAAAGGTGATAAAAAAAGGTTTTTACTTTAATCTAAGTAAATTTAATGTAAGTGAACAGATGCATCCAGCGATATCTACTTGGATTTATTTTATGAGGGGAAATGTTATTACCATGTCAGAGAAAACAAAGTCAATTATGTATCCCTTTTGGTCTACAGCCCATGGTTCTGTTAGTATATAGTTAGAGATCGACTCCAAATCCTGTCGATCTATGTATAACTACAGAATAGAACCACATTATTTGGAGCTACTTGCTTAAATCCAAGGATCCAATGACAAAATAACTGTAAAAAGTTTATTTTAATCATTTCATTCTCAAGGCCATATGTTGTATGTTGTCACACTGTTATATACTGTGTCATACGAGCTTAACGATTTTCACCATGAATTTAAATAAGGAAACATACTAGTACGATCAATAATACGTTTTTGAAAGGGTAATATTGACGTCGCAAGAGGGCCCCTATTTGTTAAAAAATGATCGATTGATAAAATCACTTTTGTTTTCAGTGTAATAAAATTATAATATAGTCAAATGCCTTATTTAAAGGTGAGGACGAATTTTGCAAGGGGGAAACGCTCCAATCCAAGAAAAAAATTTGCTCAAGAAATCTTTTCTGCTGCGACAGCAGAGTTTAGTTCCACGTAGAAGGATGAATTGAAAGGACTGTCATTCAAATTGAAGACACTTTATACATGGCAGTATCAGAGTAACTATAGCAAAATCCTTGAGGGTAAGTACGATGCAAGAATCCCATACATCTCCCCGGTCGTCGATGATCCTTTAATTCGTAAGCAGATTTCGTTCGTATTTTCGTGGTTTCAGTTCGTATTTTCAGATTTCGTTCTTCCGACAATTTCAATTCGTAAGCAGATTTCGTAAGCAGTAAGATGTCCACCTGAGGTACTTTGAATCACTACTCAGAACGTGTAGAATTTGAAAAACATTAGAAAAAGACAATTTCAAATTTTATTTTCATGGTACACTTGATTTATTTAACCATTTCAACGAAGCAATCAGGGAGAAAATTAAATTAGAGTGTGAATTACTTTTTTTATATAATTGTCAATGATATGAAGAGTTAAAGGTATAAAAATGCTAAAAAATATCAGTTCACTTTTGCAAATATGGATCGCTTGTTTGATATAGTGGTAAAGTTCCAAGCTTTAATATTGGTTTGAGAAATTGTATGCACACTTCTCGTTATCTTTAACTGTAGGTACTCCGTTAACATTAGTGTATTTTTATCCATGTTTTTTTTAATTTAGCCCAATCACATTATATATGGTTCCTTGCAAAAGGTGGAGTATTTATAATTTTTAGATATGTTATAGGGACCAAGACCACAAGTAAAAAACCAAACTTGCAGAAAGCCCTGTGCAAGTCGAATGAAACAACTTCGAAATTTTCGGACTTTTTCGGTTTTTGCTCAATATCTATGAATCGCACAGCAAAGTAGTAAATAACAATATTTTAGACAATAAAATTTGCTACAACTATTGTATATATGTTTTTTTCTTAGGTAGATAGTTATTGAACTACCGAGCAGTGAAAGTGAGATAATCTTTTAAAAATAACAAAATACGCACATACTACAGAAACAATAATGTAGAATATTATTAAATATTGGTGATTGATATTGAAACCTGAAACGAAATTAACACGGTTTGTTCTTTATCGTGTTCCC
Organism: Metellina segmentata; assembly: GCA_947359465.1. Classification (NCBI taxonomy): domain Eukaryota; kingdom Metazoa; phylum Arthropoda; class Arachnida; order Araneae; family Tetragnathidae; genus Metellina; species Metellina segmentata. The sequence goes on along the minus strand of OX375878.1, from coordinate 31,702,521 downwards.
TGGACAATTGTTAAGATCTTTTTCCAATGCGGATATTAGTTTAGGGTTTATTAAGTGTCAAAGTGTTATTAAGGTTTATTAAGTGTTAAGTGTAAAACACATACACATTTTCAGTCTTCAGCCGTGATTTTTTTTAAAGATTACCTCTCAACGTAAATTTTTGCTGCTCGACAAGTGTTTTTAGAGATTTTAATTTGGTTTCTGATAGAGTATTTTTTTGAAATTCGGGTTGGCGAGCGTAATCTAGCTGAGCCGGAGCCCTCTAGTGATATAGATTTTAGTAAGAACTGAGGTGCAGGAGCCTTACTAGCTTAAATTGATCTTTGGCCTTTGATCTTTGGGCATGCAACCCCAGTCTGTAGTTTGTCTTTCAAAACCCCAATCACTTCTAGACTGTATGGTATGTCCGGAAGGTATGGTATTTGGCAGCGTCTCGTGTCGGTGGCAGTGGTACAAGACTTAATTTCTGGGACTTTGCAACAGCGTTGATAAAATGCAGGTAACAGAGCGAATCCAAATTTTGTGTATTCATGTCACACCCATACAAAGTGACGAGATACTTCCCTAATGCGTTGTCTATGTCCTCAGCTGAGGAGTTTTGTTGTAAAAACACTAAAACTAATTATTTTATCTGATGCTTTTTTTTATATTAGTGCAGCATTTGGTTGAGCCTTGGCAAGAAATGGCGTTTATGATGTCACATCCACTCAATTCATGCAGGAAAAGAACAATACTTGTGGACAACTTGATGAATGATACTTGAAGGAGGAACTACAATACAGTACTCCAGTAGACTCATCTCTTCTACGCTTGTGTAGGTACATATTGTTCACATTAGGGGCCAAACCAGTTAGAAGCACCAGCAACTCAATATCTTTCCAAATGATGATGCCTTATTTATTGGCTGAGGCCTTGGAAAGTGTTGTCTTCATAATGTCGACATCTGCATCTTCTACAGCATGCTTTGAGTAAATACTGTATTGTTGAAACGCGTTGCAAAGTGATTTCTCCTGTGACACTGATATGAGTGTTGCTTTGTCTAATAAGATGATGTCTGCACAACACTGCACAGTGAAACGACGCATACGTTTTGCAGTCTTAGTATATTTTTGGCTACATCCACTGGATAACCATAAACAACAACAGACGCATTTCTACCAAAGTGTTTTTGTACATACTGGACACACCTTGTGCTGATTGAGGTGACTGAGTCGTTGTGATGCCAGACTACTTTGTGATGCAGATACCTACCATCCACTACAACAAATGTATTGAGGCCAAATGTTACGTTACTAGAGACTGAATAAAAAGCTGAGTACCAAAAAGATTTTATTTCCTTTGCCATTATTTTCTGGGATCATTCATTGCCTTGTTCGTTAGCTGCTGTTAGCAGAGTTTCACAACAGTATAAACATGATTTATAGCTGAGAAAACGGTAATTTTTGCCAGCTTAAGAAATTATTCAGTTATTTCTTCCCTTCACAAAAAACAAATGTTTTTCAATTATTGGTTGTTCACTTGACGATCTGAGGGATGTTTTTATAAAGGGCTATAAGCTAATACATATAACATGTCAAATGAAACTGACATTTTAGATGCAAGCAACCGAAACAACCGAAAAATAAGCTATAGGGTAGTACAAGGGGCATAATCAATGTTTGTTGAAGGGAAACAGGTTTGCTCCTTTAGAACAGAAATACGTTCTGAGCGGGGAAATGATCGTGACGTAATTTTTGCCAGCTTAAGAAATTATTCAGTTATTTATTCCCTTCACAAAAAACAAATGTTTTTCAATTATTGGTTGTTCACTTGACGATCTGAGGGATGTTTTTATAAAGGTTTCTAGAACGGTGTTACGACGGATGAAAACTTTTTCTATATTGTATTATTTATTACACTTATTATAAACTGACACTTGTTACAAACCTGTAAGGAAATGATAATTTTCGGTGAGTTTAGTTTTACATTCGCCACCCTCAGAGTAGCTATACCTTTTTCTTTCATCAGAATCACTTAATCTTCCTCCAATGTAGTACGACTTATAAAACATGTCAAATGAAACTGACATTTTAGATGCAAGCAACCGAAACAACCGAAAAATAAGCTATAGGGTAGTACAAGGGGCATAATCAAGGTTTGTTGAAGGGAAACAGGTTTGCTCCTTTAGAACCGAAATACGTTCTGAGCGGGGAAATGATCGTGACGTACCGGCGGGAAAGTCAGACCCTGGCGCCAAGAAGTTTCCTACACAATTGAAACGGATTTCGTCTTCAATTTTAAAATCGCTGAAGAAGAATCTGACGGCACTAAACGATGATTTTTGTTTTAATCAATAGCTGATAATATAAAACATTTACACACGAAGGTTCACAAATGAAATGAATACCATTTTTGAGTTAAACTCTGCTGAAAAATGGGAAAAACGGAAATATTCAAGCAGAACCGGATGTTATGGGTGATGTACCTATTCCATATTTTGCAAAACTAATCACAATTTCGTTGCGTTGTAGTTCAATAACAATAATAACAGAAACGATAACAGTAAATAACATAAATACAAAAGTTGTAGCAAATTTCATGTTCTACAATATTAATATTTACTACTTTGCATAAAAATAGAGATATTTAGCAAAAACTGAAAAAAGTCCGACAGTTTCGACGTTTTTTCGATATAACTTTGCTTGTACGAGTTTTTGTTTCTACAAACTTGGTTTTTTACTAGTCTTGGTCCCTACAACGTATCCAAAAATTAGAAACACTCGACCTTTTGCAAGGAAACCCATGTTTTTGGTACGTATTAACTGGGATATTGTTATGGTTTATCTTGGTGTGATAGGACAACCTCTCACCATCTCATCGGTTCTTTTCTGCATAACAGTTAGAACTTGGCATGCAGGTGCTGATTGTTGGTAAAACATAATTTAAAAATACTCAGTTTTCCTCTTAACGGCGGCGTTCAAACGCTCTGTGAATTTCATTTTTGCTACGCACATACTACTAACGTACTTGTAAAAGATTCTGGTATCTTGATATTATATTTATATAAGCACGTGAAAACTGCGATTTAAATTAATGTATTTTTAGCTACGGAAATTATCCATGACATGCATTGTGATAAAACATTTGGAAGAAAAATAATTGGGGATAAAGTGTAAAATAAAATACAATTCGTGTACTTTTTATAGCTCTGAAATGCTCTTAATTTATTAATAAATGCTAAAAGTTTTTCCTTCAAGTGTTCGTCTCCACGTGTTCAATGAGACGACCACTTCAAGGGAAATAATTTTACTAGTTGATGTGATCGAATATGTCGGATCTTACCCTTGGGGATTGATTCCGGACCGTTGTCATTACCCGGTGTGTTGCTTCCGGTATAACGTTAATTATAATACCTATACCTATCTCTCGTGTGTGCAACCGAAGATCAAATTTACAACTATTAGTTCAGGTTTACTGCTAATCTAATTAGATAGGTTGTTTCTGTGTAATGATTAGGGCAACTTTTTGCAACAAATTAAACTTTTTTTACACGTTCTACGCTGCATGCAAAGTACTAAAACCAAAATTCCTCCTACTTGAAGTGTATTATAAGTGAGTTATAACCGCAACATAAATGCAACTACTTTCTGCATAAATGCAACACACCAGCAACTTTTTAAAATTTAACTTAAAATTAATCATTATGAAATTACTATTTTATTTTTTTTGCCCTCTGAACCAACTCTTCGATCATGTGTGACTAATCTTGCGAACGCTGAAGTATTGCAGATCAAACAAGAAGTTAATGGAAAGAAGCTGATCGTCCTAACAGACGAAAGTGAAATGGCAAGAAGTATTTTTAACACATTGGTTACCTTTCTTGATAATGCAGAGGAAACTTGCTTTATCGACTGCAGAGTGTGCGAGGTGAGTGTCGATCATAAATATGTTGTTTGCCTTATAGATATGACATTTTAAAATCTCTGAATGTTGAGCGAAAGGATTTGGCGCTTCTGCTATCCAATATAGCACATTATATGAATGCAGCTGGTGCAATTTTTCAACGTTGGATTTTTTTTTTTTAAATATTTAAAAATGTGAATTAATTTTTTACTTATATTATAGAATACTTATAAAAACTCTTAAAAACATGTAAAATAGTTGTATATTTAAAAAAAATTCCATATTTTGACTAAAAATAGACATAGAAATTGCAATAATTAGCTATTTCGCAATACTTCATAACTCATATTTATATCAAGATAATTTTGTTTTTTAAACTTCATTATAAATATAGAGACCTCTTTTAGGGATTCTATTATTTCCAAATTTGAAACTGTGTGATAAAAAATATTACAGCCCTAAACATTTAACAAACAGAAAACCTTTAATATTGATAACAAGTTTCATCTTATATCATACCTAAATAAAAAAATAATAAACTTATAAACAAAATAATAATAGAATCCTTGAATTATACTTTGTAAAGTATTGTACCAAAGTTTCATACAGTTACATACATAAAATTTTGAGTTATAATGTATTGCGGGAAATAAAAAATGTTAAAAATATGATTTTGAGAAAACGCAAAAACAAACTCAAACTTGTAAACTTATCAATTAATTAAAATATTTGGCATCAAAAAGCTCCTGTTTTGTATAGTTCACCTTCCTTTTCATTCAAAACTGTGATTTTTTTTGTTCATGATAGCTTTTAAAAATTTTCTGCGCCTCTGTAAAGTAGGGGTCGAATTAATCTTTGAGTTTCGAACTCGAATGTTATCTAACTGTTGATAACTTTTTATAGCAAAGTACCCTGGATTTTGGATATTCAGCTTAATTAGTACCTTTAAACAGCCTTCATATCCATTATTGAACTGGATTACGGCATCATATGCTCCCATTTTAACTGTTTTTAGGCTCACGAAAACCTCTTTCGGGACTCGCTGCCATATTACGCCATTAAAACATTCGTTGGCATTCTGTGTCTTGCCATGTAAACATTTATCTAATAATTCTTTAGAACACAGTTCAAAATATGTCGGTTTAATGACGGTTATAATGTCATTTGGCAGACCAGGATATTTTTGCTTGACATGTTTTTCACCTTGAGCTAGAGCTCTCTGATGAAAACACCAGCTGCTCTCCTCAATAGGACACTGACCATGCATTTTTTTTTTTTTTTTGCATTTGATGCACAGTGAAACAAAGCAGCTATTGCGTTCTGCTGCATGCTTTGCAAGTTCCCAACATTTGCACGAATTGCTATTCCATAGTGTAATTCTGCAAGCGATCGATAAAACATCAGTTAGCTTCCCTTTACCCGATAAACCTTTTGTTTTTTATTTCAATTTACGTAGATGCGACCCCACTCGTTTCTGTATGTGTCCAATACACTGCAGTTTGGAAACGCTGTTCTTTCCATACGCATCCTGGACACGTAAAAATCCTTTAGAGTCCCCGTCTCCGTAGTATATGTCGTATACTTAAGGTTTCATTCTTTCATTGCCCTTTGAAAGATCCGAGTCACACCAACGGTTTCCATCTTTGCCGAGGATCCTGCAAAGTTACACTGACACACATGGTCAGCGTTTAGAATTTCAAAAGTGTCCTTAGCAGTGCCTTGAAGCTTTTTGCGAATTCTACAATAGGATGACAGGACTTCTAAGTCGATAACTTTTTCTGTGTCTACAGATATAGCAGCAACGCAGCCATTGAGTGATGTGTAACCTCTGCTTTGCCACGTCCCATCCACCGACACTCCACATTCGTTGCACTTCGTATTATGAACAATTTCCTTTGCTGCTGTTTTCATCGAGTCTTCCGCCACTTCTTTTACAACACTCAAAATTTTGTTTTCGTGTGCAGTGTAAGAGTCTTTGGAAAGCTTTGGCCAATTCATTGTATCGCAAAACTTGTAAGCCGCAGAAAATCCTTTACCAATTTGTCGCATTGCATACACCAATCTTTTGTTTATTTCAGCCTGCTTATCAAATTTTTTAGATGCTGCAAAAGCTGTCACATGTTCACAATTTCTGCATTTCAAAGCAAAATGGGAGCATAATCCATACCTGGAATCTTCAGTCAACTGTAATCCATGTTCAAAGCAATTAGGGCAGGAAACCTCCAAGAAAATACTGAGCAATATTTCGAAGTCAATAATGAGATTTCCAGTTCCCAAATCACTTGGTAGCTGAATATTGGAACTAGATGTTTCTAGTTTTGATGAACTGGCAGTCTTCACAACTTCGGCTTCAGACCTTTCGTTCTTTTTCTTAGTGAAACGATTTCCTTTAAATCGTCATTTTTTTTTCTTTCTATACTTTTACCCATTTTAGAGAGGAAAATAATAATCAAAACTAAATTAATAACGTCGTCCGATTGAAAATATAGCAGTAAAAATCGTTGATCAACAAACAAATGCTCACGAGCTCACGTGTTGTTCAAATCAAATCAAAACACAGCTTTACAATTCAGTTCTTTTTATAAATTATTGTTGCCCGATTCATTTCATCAAGTTTAAATATTTAAAAAAACAACCATTCTTCTTTTGTAAAATATATTTAATATGTAATATAACAAATTACGGCGGCGTAAATTCTCTCTTTGTTCCACTTCCAGCAGCAGAACACTAGTTTCGGTTTCAATTCGTCAAACTTAGTAAAACTAAAATACCAGTAACTCGGGTTCTAAGTAAGGTAGAAATAAAATTAAAACTGATTTGCAAAGCTAAGAAATCATTATTCCTCATAAAGTTAAATAGCGAAAATCGATATCTTGACCCAAAACGATGTTTTATAGATAGGAAGGCACCTTAAAAATTACTTGCCAAGGATCGGCTATTCAACGTTCTTCTTAATTTAAGAATGTATTATAATACTGTTATTCACGACTGAAATTGTCCATATACTTCGAATTTTTTAATTTTTTACGAATAATTTATTTTAGAATTTAGTATATCAAAAATAAATGCAACTTTATTTCCATAAATGCAACTTTAGGGAATGATAAATGCAAATTTTTCCATTTTTACAGCAACAAAAAAGTTGCCCTAGTAATGATGCAAGAGTCAATATTTTGCCATGCTGCGTCCAACACATGATAGATAACATCAAGTAATGGACCATATACATACATGAAAAGTTTTACAAACATAGAGGAGAGGAGAGAACTATACCCAGGTAGGAATTGAAACTGCTCCACCTACAACTCGCAGTGTGATAGATCAGTAGGCATGTCCATTATACCACGGAGCCCCGACCACAGAGGTAAGCAATTAAATCATTTAAACCTCATTTACACTTGGAATCTTTATTTTATGCACATTGTTCTGCTCATATTCAACGGCAATTTATTTGGATTAAATTTCTGGCCCTGTTTACAACTTTTTGTATCGTTACAAATAAATGTATCAATTTCCACTCCATCGAAACGGCCTTTTCTTCATGTCCCGATAGCTTGCAAGAAAAAAAATCAACCTATCAACCCGTCTAGATTTTAATCCCATAATGGTGTGATGGATTAGATTTCATTATTTTCCAGTACATCTCAATATAAAACTGATACATGAGGAGTTTGATACATTTAATGTTTGAAGCATGAAACTATATGCGTCAAAATGTATACTCGCATTTGCAATAAGGCTTCCAACAGAGTAAACAACAATGCTCATAACGTTCTTTAAAAATGCACCCGCCAATCGGATTATTGGTTTTCTCGCGATTTGCAAAGTATGCGTCAAGTGATATGGTATTCACGCTTCTTGCATTTTAAAAATCTCAACGGTTACTGTAAAATAAAGCACCACATATCAACGACCATGAGGATGATTTTTTATAGATGACAGAATCGGCAAAGCTGCTTCCCCACCATCTAGATTCAATTCTCTAAAGCGTCAGATATATTGCCCTCGTAGGAATCGCGCGAACCCTTAGCGAGACGCATTTCAAAATCTTGTACGGCAAATTTTTCTCCTGAGAGCGAGAGAATATAACACGAGAAACACGAAATAAAAAACGGAAGGATGCAATGCAAAACAGAAATAACGCAAACAGCTAAAAAATGTGTCGAATCCGATGCTGCAGAAACATTTTCAATTTATAACTTTTTTCCTCTCTCCACACACGCGTTTTGTGGAAGTTTTGGATAAAAATCTGGCGAATATTAAATATATTTCTGAAATATGGAATGATCGAATCTCGAGGTTGTGGAAAATGCATTTTGTATGTTTTTTTCACAATTCTATGGAAGGATTTGTTTAAAATTTCAAGTTCGCGTGGAGCGGGTTTTCATTGCTTTATGAGTAAAAAAATGGTTTATTTGAGTAAACGTGAAGTGAAATTTACAGAAATGGTTTATGTTCTGTGAGGTTTTAGGTGTAGAAGATACCGAAGATACTCCGCGCGTTCAAGAAATCTCATTTTTTCTTCTTGCAAAACGTATAAAAAAAAAAAAAAACTCCGTGATACCTATGAAAAAAACCTTCATAAAAAGCCTATTACGAAAATATTTGAAATATTCATAACATTTTGACAAGTGTGCTGGGTTAATTTGAGAACCAGCTTTTTTTAGTAAGCTAATAACTGTCTTAGAGGCGTACATGCGTTGTGAAAAGTTATGGGTAAACCGCCAAGACGATGAATCGTTATGTATTGGTGAAATAATAAGCACACTATCGAAAAATTCTCTATAACAGTGAAGAAAATCTCTTATGTAATATTTTGACTTCAATATCACTATAAACAGACATAATTTAAGCATTTAGTCTAACAACAGTCCACATTAACAGGCATAATTTCTACAGTAGGAATGTTATTGGGGTGGATATATATGTATTTTTATGGGTCAAAAAACATATTGATGGTATGTTATTATAAAAAATAGCACTCTACGAATAGAGCTTCGGGAATTTGGAAGCGGGGGGAAGAAGTAATATTTTAGGATGAATGCTACTGGTGTCAGAGGATGCTTTAACTTTTTTATTCATCGTTGAACGTGTATATTGCGTGTCAAATATTTCTCATGTTTCACAAGATCTATCCCCGTTCCTCTAAAAAATTCCAAATTCATCCTCTTGCCGGCGCCATCCTCAATTAAACCCTCTTATATAATCAATACACTGACCAATACTAGCAAGTCCACTCATCCCTATTGTCAGCAATTATGGTTGTTTGGCCATTCCAATTTCTTATTTCGCACTATACTTATTTTAATATTTTCATACATTTTATAAGGATGCAGTTAATAATACGGCAGTGATTTTCAACCTGTGGGGCGCGCCCCACTACTAAGGCGCGAGCACACTAGGAGGGCGCGAGGACACTAGAGGGGGGGCCGCAAGAATATCCAAGACAAAATATTATTTTAAAAAATTGATTAACTGACTTTAAGGAAAGCACACATACACATAGAAAACAAAATACATTTCGACATATTTAATAATTAACTTATTAAAGTAAAACAACTTCTAAATCAAAACTTACTTAATCAAAACATACCAAATTAAAAACAAATTTAACAATTATTAGTGACTTCCTTGGGCATGTCTTGCCGAGAAAAGTTTTTCAAAGGAAGGCTTAATATTAGAAATAGCCACTCTCAGTTCTGTTTCTATATTTAGCTGTGATCTATATTTTGTCTTCAAAGAAGCCACAGCAGAAAATCCAGTTTCACAAAAGTAGGATGTTGAAAATGGTAATATAATGCGAAATGCCCTTGTTTTTAGTGCAGAAAAATATATAATCTTCTACTCCTGACCAAAATTCAAATAGTGATTTATTACTAAACTAGCCGGGCTACGCCGGCTAGCTCTCGGCGGTGTGTAGTAGTGTTTTTTTTTATAATTTTTACACATCGTAATTAAACATGTCTGGATTTGTTTATTTTATTTATTTTTATGAAACAATTCTTCACATCATTGCGTATTCAATCAAATATTTAAGTAAAACTGGTCGAAATATACATATATCGCTACAAAATTACCCATGTCTAGTGATATTTTGCAGGAAATAGACATATCATTAAATTATAACTCTAAATAATATTTCTGCAATAGGTAATATACCGGAACACATAATGCAAACAAAAATATAATTCCAATCCTTGAAAAAATACAAAATTCTGAAAAAAGAAACACGAACGTATCTATTCAGACGTGTTGAATTTCGACTTCCTGGATATATTGTGAAATAGAATAATGCGACAAAAGACTTTCAACGATATTGACAAAGACAATAATGATTTATTAATAAAAATAACACATATTTATAATACTCGGGAATCCTCAAATATATCCGCAACATCTCGCAGTCAACTCAAATACCCAAACACGGAATTCTAAATAAAATTTAAAAAGTAAACATTAATTCTGACGTGGCCAGATACCGGGTAGCAAAATTACCTTTAAATTACTTTTACATCAAAGGAAGAAATAAAAAATCAGTTCAAACATAAATATTACAATTTAATTCCTTATTTTGCATAGAAATTGACCTCGGCTATTTGAAAACAGCAAGAATTCAAAATATATGGGTTATTTTATTTACGTTGATTGTTGCCATTCGACGATACACAAATAACGTCGATTTTGGGTCCACATATATATATAGATATAGATTATAGATATTTTATATATATAGATTGTCTTTTGGTTTCGCCACTTGTCGTGAAGTCTAAGAATTTTTCTTCCTCATCAATTGTGAGTCCTTCGGGAGTCTTATGAAATGGATCCCTAACCCACTCGTAACTTGCTATCAGTTTATCGTCAGCAAGAAAATACTTTTTAAAATACTTTACCAGGATGGCTAAATGATTTTCAATGGTTACAAAAACAAATTTTACATGTTCTTCTACAGCCTTGTAAATTTTAGTACAATCATGCACATTTGCAAACATTGTTAGGTTTTTTTTGCTTTAAATTTCTGCTCCACAATTCCAATTTTCTACAAAAAGCATTAACTTTATCACTCGTATCCAACATATGTATATTTGCTCCTTGGAGTTGAAGATTCAAGTTATTTAATTTCTCGAATATGTCGACCAAGTAGCTCAATTTCATCACAAATAAACCATCGCGAAAATTCTTGGCTTCCGGTCTGTTTTCTTCTTCCAGGAAAATGGCGATTTCTTCTCTTAATTCATAAACACGTTGCAAGAATTTCCCACGTGATAACCATCTTGCCTCGCAATCAAATAGTAAAGCTGAATGCATTGCACCCATGACTTTACAAAGTGGGGAAAAGATTAATGATTTCAGGGGTCTCATTTTGATATAATTTACTACGGTTACAACTGTAGTTAACACAATATTCAGACCAGAACTCATTTCTTTGGAAGCCAAAGCTTCTCTGTGGATTATGCAATGTATCCAGACGCACTGAGGCGATTTTTGTTTTACAAGTGCTTGTATACTTTGGAATCTTCCGGACATTCAACGAGCACCATCGGTGCATATTCCGACGCAATTTTTCCATTCTATGTTTGCCTCGTACATAAAATCATTTAAAATAGCAAATAATGCGAGAGCTGTTGCTTTGAGTTCTATCCGTTTGCAGAAAAGTAGTTCTTCTACTACTGACATTTTATCACAAAATCGAACATCGGCAATGACATGAGCATCTTTATTACTATCTGTTGCTTCATCAAGCTGTATTGAAAACAATTTGTCACGCAACTTCGAGAAAAGCTGACACTGTACATCTTCAGCTATATCATCAAATCGACGAGCAACAGTAGGAGAGCATTAATAGAGGTATGGACTGCAATTGTTTAAAAAAATTATCTCTAAACGTAGTTTCTACAATCTCAATTGCTGCTGGCAAAATATTCTCTACACCAACGGTGTGAGTTTTTTTTACATTTGGCTATTTTATATGAAATTTTGTAAGATGCAATTAAAGCTTTTTTAGTCACAGAGTTTCTTTAAAAAATGATTTTTCTTTTCATATGATTTTAATTTTAATTCGAAGAATTCTCTGCGTTTGTTGACGTTCTCACTATGAAGCGTTTCCAAATGTCGCTTAAGTTTATTAGGTTTCATGCTGTCTGCGGCCAACATTTTTGAGCAAATGATACACAAGGGCCTTTCTTCTTCATTTACTTCAGTACTGGTAAACCCCACATTTAAGTATTCTTGATTTTATTTTCGGAACCACGCTCGTCCTTGTATTTGTTGATGCTTGACTATCGTCTAGTGCTCGTTTACGCCCGCTTAAAAAATTATTTATGGGTCTGCATAAATCTGCTGCAGTGAATATTTAATATGGTGATTGCAATTAACACGAAAACATATGTAACATACGATAGATTTGATAGCGATCGACTCGAATGAGAATTGAAACTTGCGTAATCGAACATTTTCCTTCTTCCTATGAGAAAACATTTGCTCTGCGCATGCTCGAGACGGCTTCCACAAATAATATTACTTATTTTTTCTCTTTTCTTTAGTCATGCTTCTGTTTTATTACTTTTATTATTCCAAAAAAAGGCATAACCAGTTTCTAAATTTAGCTTTAACGTTATCTCCCTGTTTGGCTTTCATTTCAAATATAATATTTAAATTTTCCCCGCTTCCATTCGCTCCATCTGTTCACCGCCCGTTTGGCAAAATGGCAGATGTGGTTTCTCGCCAACGTTGGCTCGCTTTTACTCTTGTTTTGGCAGTTAGTTAAAAATAATTTAAAAACAGAAATCAAGACACTCAATATATATTATTGTTGTATACATTTTATTGTATGCGGGTGGGGGGGGGGCGATGAAAATTATGATTGAAAACTGGGCCGCGAATAATGAAAGGTTGAGAAACGCTGAACTACAGTTTAAAATTCTTAGAGATGATAGCTTTGCTTTTCTAGTTTAGCGTTATATCAAAACAATTCAATAATTCTTATAAGCTTTTCTAAATTTATTTAAAATCAAATCAGACACACAAAAGGTTTGGACAAAATATGTGAATCTTAAGTAACGTGAAAATCAATGTATTATTATATTTTTTCATTTGTGTCTTACACCTTAAATCAGTCTAAAAACCACAGTTTGCAGAAAGTATTTGTATTAATCAAACAATGAACTGCATAATAAAAGAAGACATATCTTGGGTTTAGGTATTGTCATATTCGATGTATTCTCGCTTAAATGCATAGTTAGTTTTTTGTTTAAATTATATTAAATTTTTATGCTCGTATCGTCTTTTATAAATTTTGCGAATGGAATAAGCAAATTGATGTTACGGTCTACCAGTCATGAATGAGCAAATAGAATTACGGGAAAATATAGGGAATATTTATGCACCTGGGCGATATTTTCTCTCTTTCTATTTCACATTTATTGGTGTAAAAACAGAAACTTACTGATGTTTTCTGTGGCAATGGCAATTTTATTCGTTAAAGAAGCTATAATGTTAATATTTCTTCAGTAAAATAATATAATACAATAAAATCAATAAAGTAAAGCATTATATTCTGCAAAAAGTATTTAATATTTTTCTAGTTATAACAAAAATTTATTAAGGTCTCATTTATTTTGAGGTTAACTTGTAGAACTATACTTTTGTGTATGAAAGACTCAATTTTTGCTCGTACCTATTTATTCTACAGTTAAGTTGTCCTCAGGTATATTAATATACATAGCAATGTTTCCGAAACAAAAACGGAACATTTCTTTTGTCATTGCTTTTGAGTTATTTAATATAATTCTTAGATAATATAAGAGAATCATAGACCAAAGAAGATATTGATAACTAGAATGCAAAAAGGACAGAAAATAAGTGGATATAGTTTGAATATGAGTAGAAAAGAAAATTAAATTTTCATATGGAATTCTCAATTTACGTATCTTGAATAATGTTTTCATTCAGTATTTTGTTTTTAAGACATTTAGAGGTTTTGAAAAAATATATATATTATATCACTTTAATGTTATTCTCCACAATATTTTTAACTTAAAACGTCACCTCTTACTATGATCTTTGGGTAACGCGCGCGTATATTGTTACGTTTATAAAAATTTCATTTCATTTCTAAAAATCTTATATAATTTTGAAGCAACTCAACAATTTCCTTGAGTGTAATTTTCAGAAGGTAAATTTATGAAGTGGACACATAATATATTAAGGAGGCACAGTATCTTTAAGCATACAAATCAGGAGGTAAAATAGACTGAGTTCGGTAAACTGTATCACCAAAAGTTTTATGTGTATCATGATGAATTTTTTTCATGGTTTATTTATACTTTATGCTACAAACTGCAGAAAAATTGGTCTGATTTTTGAAAATTAAATAATATTTTACTGGAATTACATAAGGTCATTTCTAACATACTTTTTTACAAGCATGATTTGTGCGCAACATTCTGAGTCGTCCTGTGCATTTTCTATAAAACTAATGACTGATATAAGTAACACATTCCTTTCATTTTATAACCAAAACATTGTTTTTAAGTAGCACATAAATATAACATAATCAATTAATATTTCACTTCATTAATTTTTTCCAAGTTTTCGCTCATACTACATCACAATTTTTTAAATATATTTTTTGGTTCAGAGTAAAATTTTGGTTTTATTTTGAAGTCCTTTAGATAATCTGTTTTCATTCAAAATTTCATGAGTCTACGTTCCTTAGTTGCAGAGTTATAGTGCTCGCAAGCTTGAAAATTACCATTCTGAAATAAATGCAATTATAAAGTTGAAATAGCAAAAAATATTAATGTGCGTTCAAGTAAACAAAATAGATTTGTGAAATGAAAGAGTTGAGTTGCACCTAGTCTGCTTATATTTGGTACAGTATATATATTATTAAAATTTTGAAAAAAATGTATAGCATAATTCCAAAAACTTATAGCAAAATTCCAAATCAAAACTAAGAAACATAAACAAATGAACAGCTGAAAATAAAAATAGGTGTGTTCGAAAAATCTTATTACAAACAAACAAATGCGAAAGCATTTTTTCATGCGATTTTTTTACCAGAATCAGAACATTTCAAACTATCTAAATCGATCAAAATTGGAAAATTAACTTTTTTAAGGTTTTAAAGTGCACCGATAAAACTTTATGGAATGTAATCCGCGTAATTATACAAAACATTATGTGGCGAAACAATTTGGAGGTCATTATTTTATTAAATTATTCTGTGATTGATAACCGGAGTGGCTGTTTTATATTATTTATATAATGTTACTAGATAACTTAAAGGGAAATGTATCCATAGTGTAGAAAAAAATAATGTTATCTTTGTTGATACTTTTAATTTTTAACCTTTAACCTTCTGAGGAGTTAACATGCATATATTTTTCTACAAATCCAAGTCTACCCTACATGGCTTTTAACACTTAGATCTAAAACGATAGAATCATTACGAAAAGGGCTTTATATATAGTTTGTCATATTGTTTGTTGTTGTGAAGAACAAATTCTACAATACACAGAAATCTAGTGACGTTTAGAGCGTAAAGAAAAGTTATACCTTGTTTTTACTTTATACATGAAACTAATGCAACATATATAAATCAGTAAAGTTGGTCAAATCATGTAAAAGTATCGGGCTTGATATGAATTATGAAAAATAAATTAAAGTTCAGGAATTGAAATACATAAAAGTATTGGACTACAGACAGCATAGTTGGTATCATACCTTTTGCTTGAGTTCATGAAAATAGAATATGATCCCGATAGTGAGGCTGAAAGAAACTTCTTTCAAAGTTTAATTGTACTGTTTATGTAAGTATTTATAACTGGAGGTAAAAGCTTGGTGTAATATGTAATTATTTCCATATGAAAAGGATTGGTATTCTTATTGTGTAAATAAAATAGAACTGCAATAACATTAACTATGCATTTTATATTCATGTCTTGCACCTGCTGCTTGAAATTGACTCGAAGTCAGATCCTATTAAAATAACAAAATTACTAATATACAAATTTTTTTTTACCTGTGGTATCTGCCTCAGAAACTTTGACATTGATCTGGAGTGTAGAAAATACATTCTAGACATTTGAGGAAATTATTTTGAATACAATATGTTGTTGTATATAGATAAGCGGAGTGAAACGAAGACTTTCTTTTGCGTTAATTTCTCTACACAAAGAACCAGATACTATAAAATATATAAAAATAAGATAATAAGATGGGACAGGCATATCACACGAATTCCCGATAAAATGCCTAAAATATATATATATATATATATATATGTCCCTGTCAGTTGAAGTTAGGCCTAGAGCAAGATCAAAATTTGAATGGATTGTTTGTGTGGACAAGTATTTTTGGATCTTTAAAACTTTGGCAGAACGATTTCCAATAACAGGTCAATATGCAACAGCACCATCGAAAATATCAAGCATATATTTTTCTGTTCAGTCAACAGAAAGAAAAAGCTGTTATGTGTATATTCCAGTATATATTTCGAAATAAAAAGAAGGGTGTTACTTATTTAATAATCTGTATTGATTTTACTTGAAAAGAATATTCGAAAAAAATCGAATTTATTGTAGCGGAATTTTGGAAACGAAACATGCTTCTCACAAAACCATTTTTAAACTGTATCTGTGCTTTTATAGTGTCAATTTACCCAGTAAAGAAAAATTACAAATATCTGTTATTTAAATAATTTACAATGCGCACTTTCCGTTACTTGATTGAATAATTTTAATCGCATTACCTAGGAACATTACGGGAGCAATTTAAAACTGTGAAAAAATATAGAAGGAAAGTGAGAGACGGGAAAATTGAACACAAACAGAAATATTATAAACTCTAAAATATATTTCAAGTATATTAATGATGGGATTAAGTGACTTTATGTTGCCTTTTTAATAAAGTTTGAAATAAATATGCTATTAATTTTAAAATTATATATGAGAATGAAACTGCTTTATAAATTCACTACTAATTACAATTGGAACAATATGATGTCATTCACATTTCTCCATCTCACTTTTCACAAAATAATTGCTTCCTTATTTTGGTTATCTTGACATGTCAGTTAACAAGAAAAAGTAATGGAAGAGCAACGAGATTGAAATATTAAGTGATGATATAGTTTGCGACTTTCCCTCTGACTTTGTTTAAAAATGTTTATTTTTTTTTTAAAAATTCATGCAACTTAGATTTTCAAATATTTCGGTTTTCCAAAATATATAAATTAAGCAACACTTAACCTCTCGAGATTTTCGAGAATAGTGTTGATTTTAGCCACACAGCATACACCAAAATAACCACTTCTATTGGTTGAAAGAATCCTAGGAAAGACTATTGGTCAAGAAAGTTAAAACTGTTCATAAGTCCTGCTAAGAAGAAGGCAGGTTACAATTTGAAGTTATGCTTTTCAACCTCTCAGATAATACCGGAACTTTTTCGCCTTAGGCTTTCGATGGAATTTATAATCGTAAAATTTAGACTCCTTAGTTACATTGTAAATACTATTGTAGAAGATACCAGCGCTAAGCGAAGACACTGATTATTTTTTTATTTACGTCTATATTTCCAGACATTAGACTAGAACAATGAAACATTCATAGTCAAATGTGTTTTGAGACATTTACATAGTATATCTAAAAATAATTAGGCACAGAAACATGTTTCTTTCTTCATTTTCACTAACTCGGCATCCCATTGTAGGCATTGGTCTTTCTACAATTCTGTTTAATCCCAACATGTTATTGTCTTCTACAGTTCTTTGTTTGTAAAGTGCCAAAATCCTTGTTTATATAGTCTAAGCTGTGGTATTCATCTAGTACTCAATTCAATAGCCCTGGCCAGGCAGAAAAGTGTTTTCACTTCATCAGGTATTCGAATGATATATCCAACCCATTTCATTCACTGTATATTCATATATTCAACAACATCTCATTCTTTGAATAGATGGTGACTCGAAATAAAAACTCACTTCACTTCATATGTCTGTATACAGTCAAATATCCTTCCTAAAATTTACCTCTGAAAAGCATTTTTGACTTTCCAGATCACAGTCCTGGTTTCTCTATTGTGTGTTTAATTTCTTGACTAGACGAAAGTATTATCTTTCTTGTATAATTGGCAACTCCTTTTGTTATACTAACAGCGAATCCTAGATCTGAAGAAACGAATGCTGGTATCACATATCTATAACTTTGGTATATGGTAACGTCATGCCATTTTGGTATATTCTGAATCCCGTATGCTTTATTGGTAACGGTTCAGCATAATGAGTACAGCTGCCATCTCATTCTTTGTATTTTCATATGTTTAACAAGATCTCTTTCTTGAATAGATGGCGTGTCTCGAAATAAAACCACACCTCACTCCATATGCCTGTTTACCATCAAATATGCTTCCTAAAATTTACATCTGAAAGACATTTTTGACCTTCAATATAACAGTCCTGGTTTCTTTATTAAGTTTTTAATTTCTTGACTAATCGGAAGTATTATCTTTCTTGTATGTTTTGCAACTATTTTGGTTGTACTATACAGCGAATCCTAGATCTAGAGATACGAATGCTGGTATCATACATGTATAACTTTCGTATACTGTAACGTGATGCGATTTTCGTATATTGTGAATCCCATATGCTCTATCAGATACAAATCTGCAATTATTGCTGACTGTTCAGCATCATGAGTACAGCTGTTTGCATTAAACGTACTTAGTTGTTCACTTATTTCATTTTTAACTAAGAACAAATTTTTCATGATGTAAGGAGTGTTCTGAAATTTGAAGAGCTAGTTTGGCTTGCTAGCTTCACTTTTCGTTTAAGAGCATTTGTTGCCAGAAATATATTGACTCCAAAGTTTAAAACTTGTCATTTTCCAAAAGGAACATATTTTGAAGCGCTTGAAATCACAGTTACGAATTTGCATCAGTGTTATGTTAGAGCTATTTTTTACTTTTATTAAATTTTTTTTAAATAAAATTTTTATTTTTAATTTTATTTAAATATATTCAACCAGCTATCGAATATAAATTTTAGCATTTAATTCACTTATTTGAGCAAGGTATTTCGTACTTGAAAGGGTTCAGCAAGAATAATCTTCTTAGGCTCGGGTCTGTACCACGAAGACGATGTTTTTACTATAATTTGATGTTTGCATGCACACACATCTAAAGCTTTATCTTCACACAAATCTGTATAAATGTTTTGCCATTTGATGAAAATACCTAGTTTTTATGTTAAATATGATTTGAAAACCGTCTAATAACACAATCTATTACACGCATATATGGTATCTGTAAGTTCCGTTCTAACCATATTTGACTTCTTTGGGTAGCGAATTCCATTGTAACCCAATTGGAAAGGCAGCATATTTGCAATCGGGATGTTGCGAGTTGTAAACTCGATTCAGCCAAAGACAGTCTTGTACAAGAGGACAGTTGCACGTTTAATCTCTTGTGGCCTCAAATGTTCTTAGTTTGGCGTGGTGGGGAAGTTTAAAGAGTGGGGTGCCAGCACAGGTTTTGATCTCGTCATAATATAGTGGTTCAAAATTACGTGGTGTTATCTTCGGATCTCTCCCTACGGGTTTGATCTCGAACCTTCGTCAATAGTCCATAGTGTTGCTGCAGTGTGACGCTAATAATTAACATCTCTACCTTCTTGGCTTGTGCAATCTTTCAAAATATTTTCAATCAATAGATGTGTTTATTTAGGAATTGTTATTAGGACTCTTGTTATTTAGTTGGAACTTACGCATTACATGAGTTGTGAAAAACAAGCATTGCTGAAGAGACCGGAATTCTCGTGAAGCGAGGTGAAGGATTAGGTTGAATACGTAAAGTGTCATTGAATCTGTTTTAAGATTTTAAATAAAATGTCGTTACAGTATATGAAACATGAATCCAAAGGTAACCCCTAATCTTTCCAAAATCGTGTGTTCATTCGACACTTCTTGCAAGGATTATGAACCATATTCCTCCCAAATAGTAGTCCTCAGCCTCAGATAAATATTGGTAGTATAGCATCCAATTATGAACAGATAAGCTCTACCTAAGTGTACAATTTGCAATCCTATATTGTTCGCCCGGAGTAAACCCGAGAAACCTTAATACACACAATAACACGAGGACTGCTTTTGAAAGGAAAGATCTGTTTGCACTGCGCGTATAATAGCTCATTATTAAAGGTTATCTTTTGATGTAAGTTGGAAAGACTGATTTAGTTAACATAAAAGAGGGTGTCCTCTTCGAAGCTTTTGTTTGCCGATGTTAACGAGGTTCAGGTCGTGTTTCATTACAATTTGGTAGTCATGTAAAGCAATGTGCTCGTTAAATGATTAAGTTTGCGATGTGTTTCTTCTAAAATTAATGTGATTTTAATCATGTATTCATACTTGCATTACTATACTCAGTGGAGAACTCGTGAATGTGTGGTCTAATTATGCATTTGAGGAAACAAATTTTAGAGATTGCTACACATTGAAAGATAATCCGTTACAAGGATGCCTATATATCGGTTCTTGATAACTAAACATGAGCAATATCTTTTTTTAGTATACGAACTCTAACATTTTTATTTTGAATAGTTTTAAAGCGACAAGTTTAACTGTCATACCAATGAACCAGTCTAGTGGTTAAGGCATTGGCTTCTGGATCTGAAGTTTCGTGGTTCGAATCCAGTGTCAGGGTATTGATGTAAAATTATGCTGTGTTTTGATAAGAGCAATGCTGGTTCTCCCACTGGGTGCTCCTTCACAAGTGGAAATCACTTCAGGCAAAATGGTCGAACTCTAACATTTTTATTTTGAATAGTTTTAAAGCGACAAGTTTAACTGTCATACCAATGAACCAGTCTAGTGGTTAAGGTATTGGCTTCTGGATCTGAAGTTTCGTGGTTCGAATCCAGTGTCAGGGTATTGATGTAAAATTATGCTGTGTTTTGATAAGAGCAATGATGGTTCTCCCACTGGGTGCTCCTTCACAAGTGGAAATCACTTCAGGCAAAATGGTCAATGATTGAGTTCATAAGTGCCCGCCATTGGAAAAAAAAATTTTAACTGTCATAATTTTAAAGTTTTGTCAGACGATATAGATAGTGACATTTGATGGCGATCTTCCGGCTTATTATGACTGGTCACCCAGCTGCTATTGTGGGTATGATTACGCATTATTCTTGTTCTTTTTGTATGGTTTAAAAGTTATATTGTTTGTGTGTTTGCTTTTTAATGGTGTTTGGGGAGTGTATAAAGCAGTTAGTTTGCATATTGATGCTCATAAGTAGAAAACATCATTTTGTGTTCTTTGGGGTCAGGCTCCTCCATGATGACCAACATTTTAAGTTTCAAAAATATTATTAAGATTTGTTTCTATTTCTTAAAATTTTCTTTTTGGTTTTATATTATTTAAAATTTCTTTTTGTTCTTGAAAGAATATTGCTTACCATGTTATGTCTCCAGCTTCCACGTGCTTGCATGCTTATTTTGACTTCGTTTGCCATATATATAGAAGAGCTTCGAAAACCCCCATAGGGTATATGAAGTATAAAATGATTGATGAGCGCAACTCAATTTGTTTTAACAGTATTGAAGGAAAAATTGTTAAAATATTTTACAATAAAATTGTTAAAACAATTTTTAACAAAACAATTAGGGGTCGGAGTTGACCACCTGGAAGAGCATCACACTATGAACCGTACGGTTGCAAGTTCGAGTACAATCAGAGACCATAGTGCACAAAGAGGCTGGTTATGTAAGTTTGAACGCTGGAGTGCCTGTTCAGAAATGACCTCGTCATTTGAGCGTGATTGAATATTACGTGGTGTTTTTCTCGATTATTTTCTTTCGAGTTTGATCCTGGACCGTCACCAACAGATTTTTGCGATGCTCCAGTGCGACATAAATTAAAATAACTACCATCCCAAACAAATTAATTCCAATATTTCTGTTTGAACTGATTTTTTTAAATTTTCTCACGTGATATAAATAACACTGCTCTGCATGAAAATCAGCCCCGACACCATTCCTGCTGATTCTTATGTAAAATGACATCCTGAATCCGAATATGACCCCCGTTTTTCCCCATCACCCACCGTGTTTTGGGGACGTATCCCCTATGTTTAACATATTTCGATATATGTTTATGGACATATATTTGATTTGTAGTAGTAAAAAGGATTATTTTAACCATTAAATTTCTTCTGAGGTGCCAGAGAGGTGAAAAGCTTTAAACCGTGAATATTTGTAGCAAGGAGGGAGATTTAGGGGGCATTCGTCTCCTTAACTTGTACAAAAATCATTACAAAATCTTTTTTTTTTCGCATTTTGTTCACTTATTTTCCACATATTCCAGCTTCTTGTCCCATCTTTCCTCCTCCAAACACCCTATCTAATAAAAATATATAGCTACAATTTTGGTTAAAAGTGGGTTATGGAATTTATTTGAATCTTAGATGGCGTTTTCGTCGTTGACGTCCTGCGCCATTCCTGCTCTCGCACACCTGCCGCTTTTGTCAGTTGATTAGTTGAAGTTCGACTCGTTTCGATTTCGAAAGAACCTCTGTGTTCTTAATTTGATTGATTTGATTAATCTAGACTTGCATTACGTATTCTTTATCTATGTCTGGAAATAGTGTGTTAATGGTAACTAAACTTTAATTTAACTGAAAGAATCTCTTATCAGCATTTGTAAAGATCTAAAAATTCCACTGAACCACTCGATATTAGAAATCCTGCCATTTTGCGTCACGGTGCATTGGCCGGGAAACGAATCCGAACCGCCCTTGTGTCAGGCGAGCATTCTACCACTGAACCACCGATGCACCATGACGCAAAATGGCAGGATTTGTTAGTGAAACAACTATGGGTGAAATGGAAAAAACACACTGCTTGATGGACCTTCGAACAGCTCATCAACTAAAGAATCCTGACTCGTATGGCAATTTGAAAATATACGATCTTGTTCTTATAGCAGCAGTAGAGTGACACAAGTCTTTCCTGGTCACAATGGCAAAGTTCGTTCTTGAGAGCAAAAAACTGTAGACGGAACAATTAAAAGACCAGTCCAATTACTTTATCCTTTATAACTTTAATATTTGTATTTTCTTTAGTATATCCTATTTCTTTCTTTATATTATGCTTTATGGATACTTGCTATTGTAATTTTTTTTGTGCATTGTGTTTGATATTAGTATTTGTTTCAGTATTTATTATACGGGTGAGGGGTGAGAAGTCCCGAATCCCTAATAAGAAAGTTTGGAAGATTAAGTGTAGGACGGAGACACTATCAATAACTCGCGCGTCTCGTGGTTTCCACAGGAATTTTCATGCTTTTACAAGTTTAAACTTGCATTGCTTTTATCACTATAGTGGTGAATTGTATCGTTATCTTCCATCATTACATCTTTCGCGAATGTAAAGTCAACTTATCGGTATTCTAGGCAGTGATTCTATGTTTCCATGTTGTTCAGATGGTGTAAAACGGTCCATTTTTTTTTGTTGCTCCGGCTTTTACAAAGTGAATAACAGTACGTGAGTGTAAGTTGTGTTTAATACAGAACAATGATTCACTATTTAATTATGCCAAGCGGGTGTAAAAATCATTCTGATAGCTTCTGCTATGTTTGCGGTGAATTTATTTTAAAAGCTCAACGAAAACTACTTTCTCCACTTCTTAAAACTGCTTGTCAATTTAATATAATATATATAAATATATATATATAAATTCTATAAATAAAATATATAAATATATATATATATATATATATATATATATATATATACTTATATCATTCAAATACGTAATGTAATGAAAGATCAATTTCCTCTTGTTTAAGAAAAATAAATATATATATATACATATATATATACACACACACATGTATGTGTAAAAGGCATATCTACGCGTATAAGGCCCGGTGCATGCATCCGGGGTTTCACATAGCATAGGTCAATGTGCTATGTTCAACGATCAAGTGATAAACTTAGGTCAACGTGCGACGCCGCAACGCATGTGCGGTCTGAGATACAGTAGAAACAATGGAGAAGTGCACATATGCCTCCGGCGCCGCAACTCGCCACGCACGATTTTTTGGTCTGAAGTACTTTGTTTACATAAATAAATGGAATATAAATATTAATAAATGAATGGTTGCATCCAGTAACGTCTATTTTGTTTCAAAATATACTTTTTTTTACACCAAGTAATCTAAAAAAATACGTTTTCTTGGATAGAATATTTCTTGCAAATGGCGCGGAATGAATACTTGCGTTATTTCAAGGTTATGTGTGCATAGTTGCCGCAGCGGCGGCGCAAGTTGAAAAATCGGATGCGTGCATCGAGCCCAAAAGTATATATTTGCCTTTTTTAAACGATATTTGATTTTGTTTACTCATACTCAAATTATTTTAGGTTTCTAAATGAAAATTTTTAATTATTATTTCATTATAGAACTTAAATAGGTAGACGAAATGTTATATTAAAATAATTTTATTTGTTAAATGTATTCTATTTCGTTTGCCAAAATGATTCTAGGCTTAAATGTTTTACTCTCCATAAAATTATGTGTATTGATTGGCATTTTCAATAAAATCAATTGTTATAAATTTAACGTGTAATAAATAAATAAAAAGAAACTAACGAAAGAGTCTGAAAAATATAAAATACACTTTCCATCTCAATTCAAAAGTTTGTTAAGGCGAAAAAAATAATAAGCAAATTTCAAAATGTTTTGGTTTTGAGCAAATTTCATTCTCATTTCTACAAGAAATAAGCTAAGAAAAGTAAGAGCAATGAAGGTTTTCACAGAATAGCCATTTTCGAGTTTCTGAATACATATAGTTAAAAAAATCCTGATATGTATATAGTTGATTAAATGTGTTATTCATGATCTTTTCACAAAGGTATACAAAAACACAATCACATCTAAAATAGATTCAATCCAATCCGCTTGGATGAAAACTTCTTTCTAGTTTAAAAGAAGCTTTTATTCACTAAGCAATTACTCTTAAGAGATGAAAAGGGTTCTTAAAAAGTACATCCAATGGGAAAAGAGTGTTTACTTTTCATGCAAGCACAAGCGTCTAGAGTTGCAAAATGCCACGGCATATCTAAAAATCAAAATATTTTTTTACAATATTTTAGCCTAATTGTTTAAGTTTTCATCTTTTTAAGTTGTAATAAGTGTGCTCAAGCAATTAAAAAGTTAGATACAACAATTTTAAAAAATGTAAAAATAAAACAAACTCTCTCTGAATTTCTCTTGTTGTAGAAATTATATTCCTTACCATGCTATGTATGCAGCTTTCAACGCGCTTGCATGGTTAGTTTTAACTTACGTTTTCTGGTTGAATACCTATACTTTTTATTTTCATCTTTCATTGATTTACGTATTTGATATATACGTGTGTGTGTATATGTATTTCTTACTTAGTATTTAATATTTTACTGTTCTAAAATCGTTGTATTAATTCAAACCATTCCAACAACTTCTAACACTTGTTTTAGCAGTTATATCACCGGTGACATGAGACTACTATGACGTATTTCACACAATATATAAGGCATCTTTATATTTGTCGTGAACTAAATGTCCTAACATTGACATGATGTGAAATCATGGAGAGTGTAGTGCCAGCTTACGGGTTGACCTTTTACATCTTGCCAAAATTACGGGTTGCTGCCCTCGTATCTTTACCTTCGGTTTTGATGTTGGACCATTGCCATTAACCAGTGTTGCACCGGTTTGCAAATTCAATTTCCAAGCTACCTATATATAATATAAATTGGTATATTAAAAACTTTGGATGAAATGTTCAAGCGCTCATCATGTAGAAGTAGTTTCCATGTCTGTCGCAAACATTTTTTTTTAACTAACAGTTAAATTCATAAACAAAAGACTAAAATTTCCAATTTTAACAAAGTTAATTTAAGCTACACTTATGAGGAATTAAATTACTTTTTCATAATCAGAAATTTCAAGAAATATATGTATATGTCCTTATTTCTCAAAAAGGATTGAATGAGTGGAAGAAAGGAAAAAATTAACGTTTTTTATATTATTAGACTCTTTCAAGTGTGTGAAGACAATGTGTTGATAAATGAAACATTCGATATCAATTATGTTAATATCATTCTTCAAATTGTTAAAGTAATGCTGTTTGTAATTAGTCTCTTACTTTATATCCTGTCTCAAATATCGGTTTTATTTATACGTAATAAACAACGTTTTCTATTTCACATTTAAACCCTCACTCACCAAAAACATCTTTGATGTTCCTGTGCCTATCTTTATCCTTCAGTTCATATTTCACATTGTCTAAAATTATTTTACTATACACACGATAGTTTTTCGATCTAATTCGTCTTAAATGAGATGATGTCTGTAATATAAAAGACAAATAATTACTAGTAGAATTTATTTTTTGATCTGGCAACTAAAGCCGACATTAATGCATACCGATTTTAAAGGCCCATATTAAATGCATTTAAGGATTACAACATTTTAAAAACGCTAGCGTTTTGTATTTATGAAACCTCTGTAAATGCAAATGTATATGTTATTACATCAAAGGAATTACATTATTTTACTCTTTGCTCCACTTGGAAAAGTCGTAGGAATTGATAAAAATAAATGCCAGAAAATTCTAACCCATTACCATCAGTCCGACTTATTCTGTGTGACATTAACCTTGCGCAACTGAAGCTTTATTCCTATCTAACCTAATTACGCACTCTCTCACACACTGGGCTTTTTACATAGGCTCCATGTTTTTTGGAACTAATCGCATTAACCGAGAAATGGGAACAGCTAAATTACGATATCTTTAAAAGTTAATTAAAAGGGGCAGAATAGCAGACCTGAGTCATAGGATGCATTTGTTGACTTTTAGATTGATAAAGCAAAAATGCAACAAAAGTAATATTATTTAATAGAAGCAGGTTTGATATATTATCAGTCATGTATACATAAAAATTGTCAACATTTATTATCCGTTTTAATGTTTATGAATGATTAGCGAAGCATATCAATCATTTATTCACAATTATTTGGGAAAATTTGTAAGGTAAAATTAGTAATGTTTGTCAGACATTATGCAGAATTTAAGCATTTTTTCTACGATATTCACATTCAATAAATGCAAAATAAATATGCTAACCACTGTTTCTGGTTTTTTAATTCAATACCTAAATTCTTGCATAAATTAAAAAATTATGTAATTAGGCACCAGGTTAACATATATGATCGTCCAGATTGGTAGTACTGTATACAGAAACTTTTAATGTAAAAGGTCACTTATACGAACATACTTTATCTTGGAAAAGTGTGGGGGGTATCTAGTATTTGGGATGCGTAGTCCTGAGTCATTAACTCTTCTTCAAGAAAGAATTTTTGAGTTTAAATTAAATAGTAATATCAATTTTATTAAATATATCAAACACCACAGCACACATGGAAACTTTAGGGTTAACAATACGAGATACAAAATTGGCTTCAGATCTCGTAAAATTAATTCGAACAGGGCTTATGATTCTATATTCAATTTCACTTAGGAGTAAGTCTAGTTTTGTCGCTTATAATTAAGTTTTCAAAACCATGAAGTGCAGAAACATTACCACAATGCCGTCATGAAACACTATTTTAATATTTAACAAAGCGTGTCTCCAGTAGTTTCTATCTGTCAAATTCTAAACCACTCTATAATGCGAATGTTTTGAAACAGTTATAGAAACATAATACTTGCATGTTTGTCGTTCACTGTAGAATATACCTTGGATTTTTATTGTAATAGAGTGTATAAATAATAAATTAATCGATTGAACCTTGATATTCAAGAATATTTTGATAAAATGATAACTAAACGAAAGGAAGGCATACACTCTTGTCCGTTGATTTAAAACACCAGGAAGGAGTTTTTCGGTTGACATCGATTTTCGCCGACAAGTAGATGATAATGATAAACGGAAGTTTTAAAAGTATCAGATGCGAGTGCAATGCAGACTGAAATGTGACTCGAAAGATATAAAGGGTATTAAATCGCAAATCCCATATGTTGTGTCAGTGAGTTCGATTGATATAGTCCTGTTGGTAATGAAACATGACTCATTTCAAAACAGGACACTTCGAACAATTGGCACAATTTGAGAGAATACGAATTGGTAAAGATATAGTATCCTAGGCAGCTTTGTTGCCAAGTAACTTTTCTCGCCAAATGAAGATGGCAGCCGATGCTAGTATGGGGACCATCTAGGGGATTCGATTTGTTATACAATATGTCATAACAAATATGAAACAAATATTGTATAATAATATATAAATATATAACAAATTGTTGTTTTGAATAATATTACGATAGGGAATTATATTATAAGTATTCTAACTGAGATAAATTCTACTACAAATATGCATAATTAAAGACAATGTACATATGTTAATATGTATTGTCATCAGGTGGCTGCATTAGAAAGGCAATTTAAGCTCTTGATACTTGCATAAAGGTGACGAATCATACATCGACATCCACAACAGTGGGTGTTTGTACCGTATCATGCGTTGTTCTACCAGTACTGCTGGTGGAAGATTTCGTCAGTGAGGTCTACATAACTCGGAGTTCGTTATGCGACTTCCATTAACCTTGTAACATAGGGTACACCGCTGAACGACAGCGTGGATCAACGCAAAAGTTCCTCAAGTATCGATAAAAAGTTAAGAAAATACTAAACAAAATACTGCTAATTTATTAAACTGTTGATGGTACAGCTTCATTCTACGTTTATAGCGGTGACAACGACATTGGCGCTTTTTTGGCACACTTCTAACAGCGAGTTATGGCAGGTTAATGTAACCCATCTGTATTACGGCAATCTCGGCAACCGGAAAGTTCAAATCTTCATTTTGAATACTATAGAAAGTTCTTTCAAAATCCGTTAAACTGTCGTTTGATTTAATTGGTCCATTTTAAAACATTATTTCCTTGGTGACTTTAAAAGTGCGCCAAAAAAAGCGCCATGGTTGTTGACACCTTTATAAACGTAGACTGGAGATGTACTCAATCGACGTAGATTTATTTACAAGAAGTTTTTACCTATTTTATAACTTAAAAAAAAATTTAAAACCATGAACGTTGTAAAACAATGCTATCTGTGCAACGCTAAACCTCTACAAAATTGTTTTTTACATTTTTCCAACTCCATTGTTGATCGAAAACGCCTCAGTTTAAAAATAAAGTTTTAAAAATGAAATATTTGCGCTTCTAAAATTCAGGTCTATGAATACATGTCCCAAATACACCGATCTAAACCTTTATCGTAAGTATAACATCTCGTCATCCGTTTCCTACTATATTTTAGCCTTTCATAAAACGTACGCTCCTCCACACTACTAAAATCTGGTACACCAGTCCGTCGTATATCTCGCACGCCAGTCTGTTGTTTACCTCATAAGAAGATGGGACAAGGTCACTCATTCTAAGAACTATTAAACATTACATAAATCGGTGATCCTGAGAATTAGAGAAACATTACATAGATCGGTGATTCTAAGAACTATTAAACATTACATAAATCGGTGATCCTGTAATCATATGACAGTCTGGATGTAATGGTTGTCACTATACCAACTAGCATCTCTGCGTCCATCAAAAGCCTCCCTAATAACCAGTTTGTGTGTTTAACTTTCAATTGAATTTTTGAAGTACTGTATTATACAATTCCAATCTAGTTAACTGAATTGCGTCAGTTCGAAGATACTCAGTTGTCACAATAGAATATGGATAGTTTCTCACGTCGGGAATTTAATCGCAAAATTCTGTAAAACTGTTTTTGTCCACATTATATAAAATCATAAAATGTGCTGCACAGTACAACAATACACAGAGCAGGTATATAGACCAATACAAAATCCTATACCTCCTTTCGTATAGAGATCCTGGTAGATCGAAACTTGGTGTTTTAAACACATCTGAATATATGTTTTTATTTTCTGTCAATAGAGCTGGATTTGTCAAGGTCTTTTTTTTTTTACAAACCTCACATTTCGGAACTACAGATATACTAGTGTTTCTTGTTTTCAAAATCCAAAAAATTTCCTCTTAAAAAATGTTACAATATTGTGCAATAACAAGATTTCTGAAATTTTCAGAATCTTCACGACAGACGATCTTGAATTTCCCTCAGTCAATTTATGTATTATCCTTGTACACATTTAAAGAGAGCTTCATGTCATCAAGATTGAATTTATTCT
Source organism: Metellina segmentata (assembly GCA_947359465.1). NCBI lineage: Eukaryota > Metazoa > Arthropoda > Arachnida > Araneae > Tetragnathidae > Metellina > Metellina segmentata. The sequence goes on along the minus strand of OX375878.1, from coordinate 31,672,400 downwards.
TACTATACCAACTTGATTTTCTTTTCAGCAGTTATGAATTCTTCGGATATTTTAACTTTCCTCAATTTCTCAAACACTTAGGCTTCTTACATCTGATGTTATAAATCTGAACCAAGCTAACATATGTACCATTTTGTTATAATTCGAGAAATATTTAATATACCGCCGATCACCATGAACTTAGGAGATTATTATCATCTTGATTCTTTTCTGTCACTATTTTTTATTGATTACGTAATTGACACTATTCAATTTGCACGCAATAAATGAATTAACTTTAGTCAATTTTCTTAGTAGTTTCTTTGGTAGACTAGTGCTAAAGAGATTCACTCTATTGGAGTTTCTTAAAGTCATGGTCTACTATCTAGCTTTCAGGAACTGTCGAAGAGAGCATCCTCTTAGCTAGAGGTTTACAAGATTAACATAACCATAAAATATTTTAAACCTTCAGGATTGGTCATTTTTCGTATCTCATGGACTTTGTGAACAAAAACAGTCTTAAGTCTCCCATTTTTTTTTGTCCGGATGTACAATATGCAAGTCATTGAAATTCAAGAAGTCCAGAAGAACATGCTGAAATCAATAATTTGACTATCCACCTTTGGCAGTTAAAACTGTTTAAGGTGGACACTAGGAATACACACTAACGTGGACCGCTAAGTGAAGGTGTTTTTAATTTTGCAATTTGAATTTGGAATACGCGGATGCTTAATTTTACCTTGAAAAGCTTAAGTTTCAAAGAAAACTTTTTGTAACGTCTTAGTAATAAACATAATAATGATACTAAAAATGAGATTTTAATTGAGAGAAAAATTGTGAGAATAAAATGTAGGAAGTATGCTAAAACATTCTTCTTGTGGGAATGACTTTTATTTAACATTTATAAGTGATGAAATAAACTCCAAATGAGTTTTCGCCCACAATTATTAGAACTAAAATTTATATTAGTGTTATGTTGATACGTGCATTTTTATAATGACATTAAAAATAGGTGTCGTTTTCGAAATTTTGGAAATATTTAAATAAATATCCAGATGGCCTTGTTGTAACTAAAAGTCCACATATGTTTATAGTAACATTACTTGAAGTTCATTTATCTTTTTTTTTTGTTTGATTGTGTGATTCAAGGAACTGGAATGAATAGCTATGTTCTGATACTTCATTACCTACTGTACCACATGGGTTACCATTGAACAGAATCATTGCTGTATTTCTTGTCTTCATCAGTGTTGCATTTTCGATGAACAAGTGCAATCATAAAATAAATAACGGTCAGCAGATAGTATAATAAATAGTTAAACTTCTACTAAGAGCTGTTTTGTAAGTACCGCTATCGGAGTACACACATACAAACAACATACCAATTGTTCAACAACAGTCAGAAACAAAAATATCCCTCGCTTCGGAATGAAACACAATCTAACCAAAGCCTCAAAACAGAGCTCAGGAACAAAAGATATCGCTCCCGGTAAACGCAATCCCAGAATAGAGTGGGCGAGCATGTGGCGATTGTGTTCACATGACTTCTCGGTGCAAGACAATCAGCATTATTGATCTCATATTAGATGTTTGCTAAACACTAACCACCTCCTGTTTTCAAATGCAAATGCTGTTACCGAAAGCCAGTCGAGTCTGCCGCTCTCCTGTCTTGAGCAAACTTTTGACTACACAGGAATCCTTTCTTCTCCTGAATTAATCAGATTGTCTCGGAACACATGCGAGACCTGGAGACTCTCCGAAAATACTCGTTTAAATGGAATGCTCACCAAACAATGTTTCGGGGAGATTTGTTAAGGTGGATGCGAATTACCATCCACTGTTTGCGAAGGATAAAGAACGCTTCCCCCTAGGATTACGCGGCTGTATTTTCTTTGTCCTGACTCGGATTTTATCTAAGGGTTGGAGGGTATGTGGTGTGTATAGCCCATTACCTTTATTAGGAACAATTTGGTTTTGTTATGGGTAACTATAGAATAAAAGGAAAGTAATCTAAGTAAGTTCAATACAGAAGTTCATTTCCGTGGACGAAAATGAGACTACTATTCTTCCTTCTTGGCGAAGGATGAAATACCCTGTTAGCCATTAAAAATGTAACCGCATGGACAAAAGGTATCAAGGCCATATTTATTATGAAAATAAGATGAAGCATGTGGTAATGGTAATTTTAGTTAACGTCGTACGAGAGCAACACAACGGGCTATTGACGACGGTCCGGGATCAGTCCCTTAAGGAAGCATATGGATGACGTGATCGGAACTACAGCTGCGTTCGACTAGTGAAATGGAAAGAAGTGACTAATCTGTGTAGGCATCGTGGATGGCGATAAATTTTGCTACACGTTTCGGCATTGAAAGAAAAATACTTTAATTGTGTGTTTGGTGTATGTCAATCCTAGATTCTTTCACAACTTGCCAAAGTTAATTTGTCGTCCGCACGACGTTTGAGGTGTGCCAGTAGTTGGGTGATCAGCCACCACACGTGTTAGATGGGCATCGGAATCTATTGAACGTACGGGCCATGGAAGAAGTGATATTGTTGTTGTACATTGCATGGCATGAGCGGTAGCGCATTTGTGAAAACTTGCCAGACTAGCCCTGAAGATAACATGCTCCAATACTTCAGGGTTGCCTGTTGAGGATGCATTCAGAGCGTTCTACTTAGTAGAATCCAATGACGGTCCATACCATAAAGCCAGGTGACGGTCGATTTGAGAGTATTTAAAAAAAAAGAAAATCTATGTTCCAACAAAATTTTAAGATATAAAAAGTTGCTTAAATATAATGAATTCCTAAAGCAGGAAGATTTTACCTTCTGGCATTGCGTAAAAACTTTTATTATTTAAAATGTCCTAGTGAAAGCTATGTTCTAACATAATTATTATTTCAATCTCAGTAAAAATCATTTATTATTTACTTTACTCTAGCTACATCACATACAGTTTCAAATCGAATACTTTATAGGGTTGTTGTGACATGTGATGTATAGCAATTACTATTGATTAAAAAAATACTTATTTATAATAATTATCAACCACAGAAAACAGAGCAAATTAAAAATGGTCGAAAGAAGAACAAAAAATTGTTCTGAAGATATTGATTGGTGATTACTTGTTTATCTCGTGATCTCGCATTGTATGCATCTAGAAATTTTCCCAAATTTAAAAATGCCGCATTGATTCAGAACGAAAAAAATGAAAAAATTAATACAACTACAATTGGTCAACGAACACAAGTTTACGTTCCGTTGAGCACATGCTTTGCCATAAAGTATTTATTTTCAACATACAGATTCAGTTTTTAATGGAAACCACATACTTGTTTAGAATGATAATGATGGTTAACTTAACTCTCGAGTGCAGCTTTCAATAAAACCAATTAATTTTATTCGAAACATTGATAATAAATACAAGTTTTAATGAGTTTAACAGTTTTCTGAAGTAACGAATGTCGAAATTAAAACAATGTTCATCAATTATATTACTTACTAGGCTTGGTTCTAAAAGGTTTTGTGGTGCTTATTTTAATTATTTTCATAAAACCGAATTTTCTAGCCAAGTGTTAAACCAAGGACTTCAGAGACTCTCATGAAAATTAACACACCTTTACGTTAATGGACATAAATATCTCATTTGTATTTTATCTAGGGCCAAAACTGAATGTTTTATTATGTTTTATAAAAAATATTTAAAATCTTTTAAAATTATACTGTATAGTGTAGCATTTTACACACAAACACAGAAACAAAAATCAAGTAAAAACAACCTTATAACCTATCATTATTGCAAATTCGTGCTCTTTTAACAATTCCTTTGCATAAACTAGATAAAATTAACAAAAAATAGGAAATAGTGTTTGTAGTATAGTATATTTATAACGAAAACAGGAAGCACAGTGTTTGCAATATTGTTGACACATAGGACTAAAATACACTAAAATAGGATACATTACACATACACTAAAATAGGACATAATGTTCGTAGCATTGCGGATGGATAACGAAAATTGGAAATAGTATTTATAGTTTTTTAGGTAGTTACTATCTACCCATAATACAACAAACACTATTTCCTATTTATTTACTATCTGGAAAGTTTAGTTTATGGAAATGACTTTTATTTCAAAGTAGAAAAGGTACATCTAAACTTTTCATTTCATACTAAAATTATTTATTCTTTCGGAGTATTATTGAAGGAAATTTAAAAGTTTGAGCATCGGGAAAAATATGCTGAAATATATATATGAATATCTCAGAACGAAGAAATAAAATAGTACTACACTTCAATGGGAAAGAACAAATATTTTATTTAAACCTGAACATATACTCTAAAGTAGATTTCGATTGGTAATAAAAGAGTCCTTTTTCTTAAAACACCACTCTAATATAATGGTAAATTATTTATGAGTATACATATGGAACCAAAGGAATAAACATTACTTTGCTCGAAGTCAGTCAAAATGACCCCAAGACTGAGATTCCTATAAATAAAACGAAACTAAGATACCATTTCTAGATGTATCCGGTACACATAAAGATAAAGATTGTAGCGCAAGCTATTCTGCAAATGTTATACAACTTTATGTGTTTGATTAACGACGTTATCAATATAATGTGTTTTCCTTTCATATTGAGAAAGTAGTTCAGGAGTTAAGATATGCATTCCCTTAAAACAGATTACAAGTCATAAATAATCATAATATTTATTAATCTATGCATACATTATTGACTAACATTTTACCAACTTCACTTAAACACTGACTGTTTGTAATATCAAGAGAGTATTGAGAAAGTAGTTCAGTTGTTAAGATATGCATTCCCTTAAAACAGATTACAAGTCATAAATAATCATAATATTTATTAATCTATGCATACATTATTGACTAACATTTTACCAACTTCACTTAAACACTGACTGTTTGCAATATCAATTACGTTACTTTTAATCAGTTAAGATATCCGACTACCTTTGGAAAAGATTTGTTGAAATTATTTAAAATGAAATTATTTAAACTTCAAAATGACCCTGTTTTGTATAATTCACCATCTGTATCACATAAATAGTTAATCTTTTTTTTTCTTACAGCTCGCAAAATTTTCCTACGCTTCTTCGCAATAGGTGTTGCATGCCGCTTGTAATCATGGATTCTAACTTGACACAAACAATGATAACCCTTTGTGGTTAAATTATCAGGATTTGAAATGTTCAGCTTGGATAAAATGCTCATACAGCCTTTATAACCATCATTGTTTTGTATGACGGTACCATAGGCCCCTAATTTAAGAGTTTTCAGGCTGACGAAAACCTACTTGGGAACTCTCTGCCAAATCACCCCATTGAAGCTTTCATTGCCGTTCTGAGTTTTGCCATGCAAACACTTTAATAAAAGCTCCCTGTTGCATAGTTCTAAATATATTGGTTTCATAATATTTAATATATTAGTGGGCAAATCAGTATGCTTCACCTTTTCGGGCTCTCTCCCTTCGCTGATGGCTCGTTGGTAAAAACACCAACTATTATCACCAATGGGAGAAAGGTACTTCCGGTTAAAAACTTTTCGACTTGATCTTATTAAACTATCTGTAACTTAAGTTCTAAGCAAGACAAAAACAAAATTTAAACAGATTTAGAAAAATCAGAAATCAGGGTTTTATTTTATATGAAAATTGAAAAATCGATAATGTGACTGAAAATCGTGTTTTAGGCAGTCGGATACCTTAAATCTTCTGCGCGGATTCCAGTTCACAAATTTATGAATGCAAATAACAAAAAAGGGATCCTTTGACGATGGCGTAACATACTAAGAGGCAAAAATGGACAATTTTGTTTTACGTTTCGTAAAGTTGCTTTAGAAGACGAAAAAAAATTAATTCTCTCTCTTTATATATATATATATATATATATATATATATATATATATATCCTACTGCAATGGAGCGGAAAGCCATCACTTACGACCGCAGGTTCCCCCTTAGTAGTGGTTGGTCTTTTGACAGCACAGCTATTCTATCCAGAAGGTAATACAACCTGTTGCTGTGTTTTTCACGTCACATGCCCTAGGAGCTATTTACCAGCAAGATAATGAATGGCCACACATTCTTCGCATCTCCCAAGAGTTCTTCCATGTTGTTGAAACTCTCCCTTGGTTAGCAATCCCTAGATATGTCTCCTATTGCCCACGTCCGGGTTATGCTAGCTCGTCAGTTGCACCCTCCCCCTAATGCGTGAATTTTTTTTAACAAAACGGGGTATAAACAGTCTTTACCAAGTAAAATAAAAATTACAGGATGGTCCGTTCTGGTGCTCAACGCATCATGTATCGTCACTAAAGAGGACACAGACGGACAGGCTAGAAAAGACACATATAATATACTTAAAAATACCGACAGATAGTTTAAATCTTTCCTAGTACAGAACTTCAAAAGCAATAAAGTGTCCTAGATTTCATACATGGAATAATTTATATTTATCTTCATATACATCGCCAGTCTAGGTTTCATTTCGACGGAACACTAGCATCGAGACGTTTCTATTGTTTGGACCAAGTGCATTTTTTGTGTTGTGACAGAATCACATTTTTAAGGAGTTTCGAGGTCACCCCTACAAACCATGAGTGAGAAGTTGACATAAACTGAGAAAACGGGAGACTTTATGGCAGTGGAGTGACTGATAGTACACGTGTGGTCCTCATATGATTATCCTTCATTTTCAAGGTGTTGTGGCGTTGAGTGGTCGTTGAGTGAAACTTGATGGGCAATGGTGGATCCAGAAAAACGGGGGGGGGGGGCGGGGTTAGAAGGTAAAGACTGTACAATAAGATGTGTCGCCTAAAAATGTTTTAAACATACAATCATCCCATTCACTGTGCAAACACTATTCTCTAGTAAAGGACTATCATTCTTTTGTTTAGCTAAGAACACGATACAACTGTAAATAGTTGAGTGGAGATTTGGTGATGCTCTACTGCTGAAAATAGAACATAACATATACTACATATTGGAAGCACGCTAGGTTCATACATTTCATAAGTGGTTATTCTTATTTTTCTGATTTGTTTACATAAATAACTAAAATTTGTAAACAATCTAATGTGGCTTAACGGAATTTTATCTCCAATATATTAAAAAACAGTTTAGAATATAAGACTCGTGTTCCTTTACTTTCTAACTAACTTTTTAATGTTGTAAAATTTCACACCTAGCTACATAAATATTTTGATGCGATTCGAAAATTATATAAAGTATAACCGTCTTCAAAAAGATAGCATTATGCCTAAGCTGTTTAGGAAATACCGCTAATTATGATAATGTAATGTCATGTTCTCGTTTGTATAGCAGATAATCAGTTTCGGATGGAAAACCTCATCTTATTAATATTCATCACTTGTAATTTCCAACAGACGAACCTTAGCAATCCATCGGTTCACGTAATCCAACACGCTCTCTTAAAGTTTGGGTTAGGTTAAGTTTGGTAAGGTTATGCAGTTAAACAACGTCGCACTGGAGCAACACAACGGAATATTTAAAAGTTTGGAAAACTATAGCCTACAATTTCGCCATTTTTTTGTATCGTTTGTTCTATAAATGATCAGTTTACGGTAAATGTCACCTTATTAGTATCGATCACCTGTCATTTCTGAATAACGAATCTTCGTAATAATTGGTCGTGTAATTCAACCCGCCCCCATAACTTTGGCATCCGTCTATCGATATACCGTTTGCTATAGTTTTCAGTTTCTGTTGCGTGCATAACATTCTACGTGAATGTGAGTACCCAGGTGTAGAACAATATTCAGTGTTGTAGAAAACAACTCCAATAGTAGGGCTGATAGGTGCAAAAAGTTGTATGAACTGAGCCTTTAATGATAGAAGCGTACAACTTGGGGCACATATACTACATATATGAAGATTTAATTTTGGATATGAGGCCATCTCAAATCTCAAATGTTGCATATGGCAGTAATGGCGGCTGACTGGCAGAGGCCTCCATTTGGTTATATATATATATATTCTATTTATAACCAAATGGAGGCATCTGAGTATATTTTATGAAGAAAAATACGATAAAAATATGGATGTAGTACATAAGCTGATTAATCCATTCAATACTCATACATCAGGACAATTCAAAGAAACAGAATGGAGCATGTGTTTTATCTGTCAAGAAGACATGTCTGAAGTTCTTAGGTGTCCAGCAGACAGTAAGTAAAGCAGTAAGCGTGAAGAAAAGGGAACTGGTTGCAAGACAGTTTATTATTTATTTGTGGGGTTGAGTATTGCAGGGTGTTTACCAAGGACAATTAATCTGGAACGTCTCGATGATGGAGAAAAGGTCGAGGCAACATTGATGCAACATGAAGCTCAGTTTCACCAATCATGTAAATTGCAGTTCAATATGACAAAACTTCAAAGAGCTCAGATATGGAAGATAGAACCTGCGGATAATGCAAACAGTTCTACGAAATTCTTCCGCCAGAATGTTGTAGTAAATAAATCAATGAATTCAAAAGCCATTAGTTTGCTTTTTTGTGACCAGCCTGCTCAAGCTGGAAGTTCATTATGTACTGCATCTATATTAGGCCTGGATGTATTCCTCACTGTGCATTTAAACTGGAGGAGTGGTCTTTGCTTGCAAAACTGAGTGTCGGTGATCTCATTGAATTAAATGCCATGTATTATGTTCAATGCCTGGTATCTTTATATAATAGAGCAAGAGACAAAAATAACATACAAGAAACTGAAATCGAACAAACTAACTATGGTATTACATTTGCCGAACTTATATCATCATCGAAGATGCTCATAATGACAATGAAATCGCACCCATATTTAAATTTGTTGATCTATGCAAACTGTAGAGTATGAGGATGAAACAACTAGGTAGTGATCTTTCAGGGCGCATACTTTCCACAAATATAAGAAACAGAGTATTTGCATATTTTCCTAACATGGAAGCACATAAGCAAGGTCGAGGTATGACGTTTTTATTTAATAATGATGGATTAGCTCTGAAGAAAGCTTGTGAATACGATGCAGATAGTGACGCTATTCATCTTACCAAAGCAGCAAATATAGTTAGAACAGACATTTTTTAAATGAAAAACTTCTTCAATGGATAATTTAGAGCAACCTGTCAGGAAGATTCCGTACCAGCATCTCTAGTTGCTCTAGTTTCTATGGTTATAATTGGTCCACATATTAAAGCACAGTCAAATTTTTCAACCACAACCTATCCTTACAGTACATTTACTAATGTATAACAGTTTGGTGAGACGTCGGGAGTGTCATTCTGGAACAGTCTACTAGTGCAATCGAGAACGAGAATTACATTTGTCTATTTACTTAGGTATTTTGATTCATAAAAAAACTCGCAAGCGTGAACTAGTTTAAGATCTTCACGAGCTCGGATTAAGTATATCATAACACCGAGTGCTAGACCTTTTATCATATCTTGGAAATGAAATACGTCATCTGAATCATACGGAAAATGCTGTCGTTCCTCTTCAGTTAAAAAGAGGGCTTTTCACAACTAGTGCGGTTGATAATATTGACCACAATCCAAGTTCTACTATAGCTGATGATTATTTCCATGGTACAGGAATATCCTTATTTTAACATCCAGATGGTAATTTTAGAGGAACCTATCGAACTAAGACTTCAAGTATTTTTTGAAGAGAAAGCAACTAAACATCTTTCTGAAAGCTACACAAGTGTTACCCCCGTTCCTGCTATAAGAACTGACTGTCCTTTGCCAACAGTACAAGAAATCTCTGTTAGCAAGAAATTGACTACCAAGTTTGATGCAATAAGATCACCGGAACTCAGTTTCGCAAGCAGATGCCTGTGCTCCAGTTTAAGGACACAGTGATGAACACATCCAGGCGGAATGTACAAAAGATGCAGTACATAATGAACTTCCAGCTTGAGCAAGCAGGTAACAAAAAAAATTGCTTTTGAATTCCCTGAACTATTTACCACAACATTCTGGTGGATGAATTTCGTAGAACTATTTGCATAATCCGCAGGTTCTATCTTCAATTTCTGAGCTCCTTGAAAATTTGTTTTATTGAACTGCGAACTACATAATTCGAGAAACTGAGCTTTATGTTGTACCAATGATGCCTCAATACTTTCTGCATCATCGAGACGTTCTAGATTTATTGTCCTTGGTAAGCACCGTGTAATACTAAACCCCAAAAGTAAATCAGAAATTGTCTTTTTACCATTTCCCTTTACTTCACGCTTACACCTTTATTTACTGTCTGCTGGACACCGAAGACCTTCAGACAAACAAAACAGAATTAATCAGCTTATGTACTACATCCATATTTTTACCTTATTTTTCTTCTTATCTTGTCACAAGTGGAAAAAGTTAATATAAAACTATAATTATGAAATGCACGCATGTTTATAGCATCAATTCATGCAAAATCACATATAATACGCTATTTACATCACCAATGAAAGTAAAAAAGGAGCACATAAAATATACTCAGAGATCGCCATTTTGAATGTCCGCCATTATGTTACAAATAATGGTGTATAAGTATGTGCATATGTATATCTATGTGGTTGTGTATGTGTGTGTGTGAATATATATATATTTTTTATATATCTATATCTATATCTATCTATATATATATATATATATATATATATATATATACACTCATTGCCATAAAAATTTGCACACCAAGTAATAATTGTGGGATCGTAACAAAACTTGGCATGAAGGTACATGTCGGCTAGATGTGCAAATGATTAGAAATGCAGTGTGATTGCGCATTGCGTAATTCCACTACAGGGTGTTGAACTTCGTTCTCCTTGGAGTATAAAACAGATAAGCAGATCTTATTTGAGTGTACTTAATCTTTTGCAAAGGAAACGCTGAGGTAGACATGCCATTACGTGGCCATCGAAGACAATATGAGCAGCTGACAGAGTTCGAGAGGGGAAGAATCATCCGGACGATGGAAGCGGGGTGGTCAGCTCGGCGAGTAGCTCGTGAAGTAGGATATTCTAATTATACTGTGAGGAGGTTCTTATCTTGTGTGTGGACCAGTGTGTTATTCTTACATGTGTTGGGACCAATGGATAAAAGAGACGTCATTTACACGGCGACCAGCCTGTCACCACTCTCCACAAACCAGTCGTCGAGAAGACAGTCACATCATACGAAACGCACGCGTAGAGCCAACTGCCTCATTGGCCGCCATCCAGACACAGGCAGCACCTTCACTACCGTCCCCTGTGTCTTCCCGAACCATCACAAGGCGCCTGGCTCAAGGACATCTGGTATCGCGGCGCCCATTACGTGTGCTACCAATGGCACCCACCCACCGACGCCTCCGTTTGGAGTGGTGTCGCGCACGACGGGATTGGACTGCAACGGATTGGAACCAGGTCGTCTTCAGCGACGAATCTAGATTCAATTTGAGCAGTGATGACAATCGTGTTCGTGTGTGGAGGCCCCGTGGTGAACGCCTCAATTCTGCCTTCGCTTTTCAGCGACACACCGCTCTCACAGCTGGTGTGATGGTATGGAGTGTCATTGCTTACGATACACGGTCACCCCTAATATTTATCCATGGCACAATGACAGCCCAACGGTACGTCCATGACATTCTTCAGCCACATGTGATGCCACTCATGCCAGGCTCCCATTAACCATTTTTCAATAAGACAATGCTCGGCCATACACAGCAAGCATGTCACAAGACTGCCTCCGCCACATTATCAACCTTCCCTGGCCTGCTCGATACCCAGATTTGTCACCAATCAAGCAGATGTTGATTTATCTACGATCATTTCGGACGGCAAGTTGGACACTCATCGAGTTTGGTCGAACTAGAGGCGCGTTTACAGCAATTATGGAACGCGATGTCTCAGGACATCATACGGAACTTGTATGTCTCAATGCCCGCTCGCTATTTCCCAAACCCTTACAGATACTACAACTGGGGTCGGGGTGAACCATAACGGTCAATGAGACTGAAATCAACCAAATATAAAATGAAGTCTTCTTTTAAAGAGCTTCTTTTCGTGTAGCAACGATGGCCTAATGGCCAAAGTTACCTACCTTCAAATTTGGCGTCGGCAGCGGAGGATGACTTCCCGAGTTCGAACCCAGCTGGTGGAAGAATTTTTAGATCCTCCAAATTATTTTTAAAAAAATTCCAATTTAATTCCTTTTGATTCTAAATTACTTTTCCTAATTTTTAATACCCTTTTTATATTTTTCCAAGCTTCCGTTGATTTTACATAAATAATCTAAGAACCACTCCTGAACTCACTACCAGCTGATATTTTCCCGCCCCTCTGCCGTCCTCTTTGCTTTAGGATGATGGTGTCCTATCCACCCCTGGTTTAGGACCATTCTGATGTAACGAAAAGCATACATAAAACACTAACATATATAATTATTAACTTATATAATAAAATGATACAATTTTCGGCTCCCACCTCTACCCACCCATAGCCATAGATCTGAAAAGAAAAGAAGAAAACAGAAAAATTATTTAACGTGTTTCATTTATTACACTGATAACAGGATCAGACAGGATTTCAGTTATCTTTAGCGTAGTGAAGGAGATTCCTATCCAGCGCTCGCGATCATTGGCCGTTACGGTTAGCCCCGCCCCCAGTTGTAGTACCTATGAGGGCTTGGAAAATTGCTGCCCGCTCGTATCGCATCGTGCATTCGCGCTATAGTGGGTCCAACAGAGTACTAAAACTTCTGTTCATTGTACTTTTTATGCAATAAATGATCATTTTTCTTCGATTTTCTTATCACTTACTTGTTGTTGTTGTTGTTGACGTGTGTCTCCTGAACTGTGAAACACGAGATCAGGCCCGTGATCTGAAGTAGGACAGACACAGAAGAAGAATACAGGTTTTATTTTACAAATACACAAATTGATCACTGGTAAAGACATAGGGGGTGCAGCTATCCACTTTTTGGTGAGGAACCACTTGGGAGGGAGTCTGACTTCTTCCTCGGACATCACATACAACCACCCGTAGTCGGGAATCGAACCACGAACCCAAAGCGTGGGTGCAGAGTGCTTTATCTACTATACCGCTTGGGCGGCAATCACTTACTTATATCAAAGTAGTACTTTTATGTGTAAAATTTCGTTTCATTTTGACGTCTTTTTCTGGTGCGCAAATTTTTATGGCAATGAGTGTGTATGTGACATTGCGTCGCCATTTTAAACACTTTCTGCTCCCAGAGTCAGCCAGCTCAGCATTCGTGAAATGACCTATGTCAGGGCTCGAAATACCCGGGTGCACAGGTGCACTGTGCACATGAAAATATAATTGTGCACCTAATTTTTTCCCACTAGGTGTACATAGTGCACCTTGTGCACCTAATTTAAAAAATTAGGTGCACCTGTATTAAAAAATCTATTTCGAGGCCTGACCTATGTGACCAGTACTAAGACAATACTTGAAAGGATAGCCCGTACTGATCAATTGTGTCTTTGCTGAGCAGCGACTTCTACGGATATACAATCCTATGTGAAAAAGTTTACTTTGATGATTCCTAAGTTCCCTTTAATTTGTAAATCAGTTTTATATCAACGCGCATATTTCCAGCGTAGACTGAGAGTGATATGAGCAAGCTGATTTAATACTTATTTTTAAGAATGCCTCACACAGAATAAAAATATGATGTAAGCAAAATGTTATATTCTCGGGCTTCATTTATCTAGTTCATATGTACACAAAACAGAAATTTTCAACTTACGTTTGTGGCTTAACAATCCACAGAAATATTCCAGAAAATTTTGCAAGTCCGATGCACCACTGCGTAGCTTATGAATCTCGCTGAATTCTAATAGCACCCCGCGTCGCCAATAATACCCCGAATAAGAGTTTCCCCAGATGCTAAGCTGTCTCTGCGGCTGACAACTGATTTGCATCCAATGATGCATTCATGGGTTTTGTCGAGTGTCTTCTTGCGATTGTGTCAGCCACAGATGTGAAAAATGATTTTGGGTGGAATGTCTTTCCAACACTTTACACACACTGACAGATAAGTATTTGTAAGCTGTTCGTCGTATTTTAGCAACAAATATTTGCATAAGCATCTTAGGATGGACGTATTGAAAACAATATATGTTGTCCATTTCAGTTTTTGGGTTTTTAAGGACGCAGTGTTAAGCCGAATGACTGACATAAAATAATCATTATTTTGCTTTTAATATAAAATGTCTTTATATATTGAATTATATTTATAGTGTGTTTACTTATACTTTTTACAGATTTCGATTGTATAAAGATAAAGTTTCACTGCTTTGGGCATTTTAGAATATTTGGAATTTAACTCCTCTCTCTCTCTCTTTGAATAAATTCATTACATAAAATGCATTTAAACTTAAGTTGCAATACTTCCCATATTAACTTTCAAATTCTAATTCCTGCATTGGATTTGAAAGTTGCACATAGATGAAAATTTAGAACTGATTTTTACTAAAATGCTTAGTTTACATTAGGTCCTCAGCACATACAACGTAATATTTTAATGTCGATTTTTGAAGATGCTAGGCACAGTTATGAGTATTTAGACGAAGTTTGAGAATGTTTGTTAAAAAGGGTGTATTTTATTTTGACATTTGTCACTTATATATTAGTGTTACTTGTTTAAACTGCAACATATAAACACCATTGATGTTTTGATGAACCTGCATATCCACACATACAATTAAACGTTATCCACAGTATACTTCAGCATAATATCATCCTTGTTAGAATCCCATTGCTTCAGTGGCTATTGAAATTACAACCTACACATAAATAAATACAAAGGATCTAACAATTTCGCTTATGGAAGAGTGAATGTTACAGCTCCGTATTTCAAGCCTTTCTTCATTCTGCAACCCGTAAAATGCATAACTTCAAATTTTGTTTTACCTTCCTTACCAATGGAATCTTTCATAAGATTACTTCTACCAATTGATATAGTTATTTATTCACATGTGTGTTGTGTGGAAATTGCCATACTATTATCGGAAAACCTGTGATGTACAGAAGGTTAAGACAAGTCTCGTTTCAGTAGGCAGAACATTTGATGTACAAATATTTATCAGGTGGTTTAGTGGGTACATGCCGAATATGAGGCCTTACCTTTTACACCTCGAACTATGACCAGTACCCTAACACTCGTTCCATATCAAATTTAGTGTTACATAAAGAAGATGTTGGAACATGCAAATGAAACACAAACCTAATCGAATCGTCAATACCCTTCTAATTATTAACTCAACATAGCATAACATCGTGTGGCAAGCATTACTCAACGACTTTTGAATACTTGTTCTTTCCAGAAATTTCTTAGCCGTCGCTTTTACAAGATTTCTCCCACATTGAGCACGTCTGCTCATGAGCTCGTTACGATCACATCAGAGAGCATCAGCAGCTGCCGGAAATGTACTTTAGTTATGTGCCGAAACTATAAATGCTGATATACCACAAGAACATATCTGATACAGCATGATCGAGTACAGCCATTACTGTGCCCCATACTGCCAGAACAAAATATTATTATTCACTGATTACAAAATCTAATCAAATTGTACCTTAATATCCTTGTACCTTAATATATGTACCCTATAATTATTATTTGATATTTTTGGTGTTGTATTTTAATAAACAGCAGTGTACAATGATCTAGGATAAATATATGGGTCTCACATAGATATAAAAAAAAACGCTACCAGTTATACCTATATAGTTAACAACATTACATTCCAGGTTTGTCAAAGTTCATAAGTTGTAAAACTTTTATTTACATCTACTTAATTCTTGGAAATTATTAATGTCCTTCGACCGCTATTAACTCTAACACAAATATTGCAAGATGGTTTATTCTTATTTTTTTGTAGAATTAATTTCTAGGCATTTTAATTCCTAGATATTTTTCAGACATACGAATCTTAACTGCTCAAACTTAAAACCAAGTCATTTAAATTCCTAACTGATAATTAAGGTAAGATAATTAAGGTGTATGGTAACATACAATATTCATGCAACTGTCTAGAAAAAAAAATGTTCATTGTATGTTAATTAATTATTTTTAGAAAGTGAAATATACATCGTATCTGTAAAAGACAGTTTAATTTAGATTGTAAATCAAATGTTTAATTTCAAATAAAAAAATCTTCAGCACCAAGTTTGAAATATGAAGGACTTAACCTTATAAATACACGCTTTCTTGACTTCCCTACTCAGAATTTGAATAATGCACTCTTACTACAGACAGCATGTGATAACAGAGTATGCTAAGTTATGTGAAGCACCGAAACCTAATAAATGAGTCTCCTGCATGCCCAGTTCAATTTGAACCGAAACTGGAAAAAACTACACAATCATCACGAAAGTATTTTAAATGAATGCTCCGGTGGCTGTTGTTAAAATGTACTCCCTTGCAACTGGAGTGAAAAGAGAGAACTCATGCCGGAAGGAACGTTATAAAACTATTTCCCAAAATATTGCACAAGTCCCTTCTCATTCGTCCTCCTAATTCAAATAAACATTTCCGTGGATCGCGCGCACGAAACGCTTCGGATTCTACACTCACCCGTATCCAAGCTCCCGAACTAATAAATTACCCACCGTGTTAAATCCGAAAGCGTTTGGAATGTTAATTTCTAGTCTTGATTAATTAAAACTGCTTCGTCTTTTCACCATAACCAAATTCGCCGCTCGAATCCTCGCGCCTCGGCTTAGTCTGAAGTAATCGCTTGTTGCTGCAGTCTGTACAGAAGGGGCAGCTGGATTGCAACGCAGAATGCATGCCGATGAGGAGAGCAGGTTTTGCAGGGGCGCTCAATTATCGCCGACACCTCAACGCGTTTCGTTTTGGGGCGGCGGGGTTTTTCTTTTCAATGTGCGGTTCCGATGTTTGCAAACCATGTTAATTGCTTTCAAACACAGCAGCTGTTTCCGTGGTGAAGTTGTTTTGAACTGTTTCCGAAGTAGCTGTTGTCTTGTTTGGGGTTTGGTTGGCATTCACAGAACACGTACGTGTAAGGAAAATGCATGCGTTTGATGAAGGTGAGTTTGGTTTTATAGCTCAAGGGCCATGTTTGGTCAAGCTATGACGAACTGATCAGATGGAAAAATGTTATAAGTCAGTCTTTTTAATTTTTCGTGGCAGCCATTTTAAGATTCAAGATGTGGTTATGTGGCT
Organism: Metellina segmentata; assembly: GCA_947359465.1. Lineage (NCBI taxonomy): Eukaryota > Metazoa > Arthropoda > Arachnida > Araneae > Tetragnathidae > Metellina > Metellina segmentata. Next base: position 31,655,212 of record OX375878.1, on the reverse strand, counting down.
TTTGACTTATTACAATTTTCCACCTTTGTTTTCTCATAAACTGAAAGGAAAAGACTTACGACATTTTGTCACCTTCTAAACATTAACAAACCAGACTACAGGATGGGACTTACACAATTTTTTGGGAAAAGTGACTTATAACATTTTGCCATCTGAGCAGAGAAATAACAATACACAACGAAAGATACTTTTGCTGACACAGAACAGAGGAGGTAGGTATTTTAACTAACGTCTTGCTGAAGCAACACAGAGAGCTATTGACGGGATCAAACCCCATGGGACAGATCTGAACACAGAACAGGGAAAAGGCACTTATAAAATGAAGGTGTACTTAACCATTTGACTACGGCTATAGATATAACTGGCGCATTTCTTTTTTGGCATGATTCTTATAACTTTTAAGGTACAACTACTGTACCAGTCGTAGTCTAAATTCTTTCTTGGCACGATTCAAATAACGTTCAGGGTACAACTGCTGTACAGGCCGTTGTTTAAAGGTCAATCAACATTAACTCTTTCGGACCTAATGGGCATGTTTAATCATAATAATTTGAAAAGTAATTAGAAAGACTTCATCCCATCCTCTTCGCTTTTTTTATTTGGTTTATTTCTCGCATGATTCAATTTTGCTTGCAAAGAATATTCTGGATGGAATGTTCTACATGGAATGTTCTAGATGGATCACACATCAATATGTATAAGTGAGTAACAGTAGCTGAACTATGTTAATTTTTATATTCAGAACAAGGTCAGGTAATATCGTAGTTTTTTAGGCGCCAACTTCGTTCTTTTTGTATTCGTATTCTGAATGTGTGGGGAGACAGCAGCTTGAGAGATTTTGCCTTGAAGTTCAATAACCTTCTGTGCTATTTTCTTCACAGGGAAGAATTGTATATTGGTGTAAAATCGACGCACCAAGAAGGAATCATCCGATTACTTTGAAATTTCGTATGCAAGAATGTTTTGACCAAATATGTAAATGATTAAAATTTGGTGTCCAATGAATGAATAGTGCGATCTCCAGCGCATCAGAACTGCGCATCCAGCAGATGTATATAAGGAGTTGTTCTTGAACTATTGTTAAAAATTTCTGCTGCATTGCAATTTAGGATACCTTTTAACGACTGAAAAAATGGCTCGCAGCAGGATTTGAGCTCATTACAAGCAACTTTCAGAGTTTGAAAGAGGTCGTATCATTGGATTGAAAGAGGCAGGTTGGGCAAATCGCAGAATTGCTCGTCATGTGAGTCGAAGCGATGCGGCGATTAGAAGATGCTGGCAAGAGTGTGGAGACAATGGCAGATTTCAGCGTCATGATGGTAGCGGTTGACGTAGGGCCACTGCATCCGGTAGGCAATGGTGATGACGTAGTCCGACAATTGGAGCAAATTTGGCAAGAAATACCGCAGGAGACCATCCGAGAGCTTTATCGGTCTATGCCACGCAGTGTGGCAGCTTGCATCCAGGTCAGAGGCGGGTCAACACCTTATCGAGCTCTTTACTGTAACTAAGAAATAAATCATTCAATTGTTCTGCAATTTTAATCAATTTCTATTCTGTACATAATTTTTCTATCCACCAATTTATATATATATATATATATATATATATATATATATATATATATATATATATATATATATATATATATATATATATATATATATATATATATATATATATATATATATATATATATATATATATATATATATAAGTGGATTATGAATATTAATAGTACACTATTAAATTCATACTTCCCTTATCGGAGCAACTAATAAATGTTGGAAGGGAGGTAGGAAACATAAAAAGACGCGAAAGTACGGTCGTCCGCCAAAAAGAGCAAAAACTTTGTTGAATGTAGGAAACCATCTTCCTGTTGAACAAGCTCAAAGGAAATGATGAATCTACGGTTCATCAAGAAGGACAGAAACAAGAACATATTTGCTATTTGTCAATTGTGTCCGGTTACACTTTGTGGAGACTGCTTTACGCCATATCATACTTAATTTGTATTGTCAGAACACAATATTCGTGCTTTTCATTTAAATTTATTATTTATCTACATGAAGTATAAGGTTATTATCACACTATCCTAGACGATTAGGACAAATAGTCCCAGTTGACAATACAATCGGGACATATTATCACAGGAGATTTCCAGAAAAGGGGAAAAGTTAGAAACTTTGAACTCATAGTAGACTTCTATTAGCATGTTAACATTAAATTAAACTACTTTTCATAGTTAAATTTTAATCATGCAAAAGTCCGGGCGAAAGGTTTAAAAATAGGAATTGAGTGAAGCTGCTGTAGATAAACAGTTAATTAACGTTGCATCGGAACGACACGACGGCTACTGTCGTCTGGGATCCATCCTTCACCACAACATTCAGGGTGGAATCTATCTGCGTTAGTTAAAGGAGCTGTAGCGTATAGGTTTATTCCATTTTTACCAGATGCAGCCTTTAGGATCGATTTACCCTGCTTACAGAAGGGATACAAATGTCTAGATATTTCTAAAAGATTCACGTTCATGAATTATATTCAGTTAAAAAGTGGCAAAGCGAGATGCTGCAGACTTTCGGACTGTTAATTTTTCGTACTGATTAATGAAAATTGCCTTCCTATTTCACCATAACAGGATATGCTTCCTTGCCCCGTGTGACATTGCACATTTTATTTTTATATATAACTGACCTATGTCAGTGTACGTCTGCCTCGTGGACACAACCCCTGAAATCTCGGTCTGCAAGGTGCGCACAACCCCCACAAAAAGCCGTTAACAAGTCGCTGAACTCAGGATACGAAACGAGAGGAAGCTCCCTGGTCTAATAACTGTGAAAAACAAATACATTAAAATTCCAGAGTGGTCGTCTCCTTGGGTTGGCAGAAGGAGAAACTGTAACTAAACATGACAGAGTGAAGGAAGAAACGTTTCCGAGCACATTAAGCAAGCAGGCTTTCTCTCCACTCATCTCTACAAAACAGAACCTATATAGAGATGGAACGTCAATTTTGAAAGGACACTTACGCAACTTACTGATTCACCCACGCATCAAAACCGAGTCCCGCTCACTACTTGAGAATGACGATGGATTCGTCGGTAATTGGCGACAACACGATGTGCGTGAATACCGCGCCTGATTCGGTAGCCATCTTGTTTTCAAAGTAATTCTCACCCTCAGTTCCAGCTTTTTTTTCTTTTCTTTTTTTGGATGTGTTAATACCTTCCGCCTTTCCTTTAACGCGCTAGATGGGCTTGGAGACCGTAAATAAATTATACGATACAAAGAGGATTTAATTACAAAATGGAGTTTCTCTCATCTTTCCAGTTATGTTGATTTTCTTTCATTCCTAGGTGATTCTCATTCTGCAAAAACTATCTACACAAAAAGGACGCTTGGATTTTTGCTTACGCATCAAATGTACAACTATCGATCATTCCTTTTTGGCCAAACACGATTAACGCAAACGTTCTTTCCAAATTAATCTCTGACGGTATTACTTTAATTTAATACCACGTCTATACCAAGTACATACGACACCCATAAACTAGGGCTTATGTTGAAGTGAACGGGAGTTGCTACAGTTTATGTGATCCGTACAGCTGGATAATAATGTGTAATCTATGCGAATAAGGAAAGTGGACTGTGTAACGGAGTTCAGTTACCGTCAGCAAATAAACGCGTTTGGTTTTGGTGATCTTGATGGGTTTTTTAAACACAGTAAATTACAAAATTAATTATTATAATATTTTAATAATATCATCACATTTACAAATTCAGAGAATCTCTTCATATCCCATACTGTGTGCTTAAGTGTGCATTTTGTGCCATTTAGTGATTCTTATTTAACTTCTCGTTGTTGCTACATAGACCTAAAGAATAGCATTACGAATGAATACATAAATTTAATTATCACGCTAAATAAATTAAATAACTTATGAAATTCCTTAGAAAAATGTTTAAAACTTCTATTTATATACAAGCAATTATCGAATGATAAAATATAAATCAAAATTTTTTACTTTTTCCATCAATTTGTTTCTGTAAAATATATTACTAGCATTTTATGTATTACAGATCTAACTACTGTTGACTTGATCGATTTTCTGATTTCATTATAGCGGTATTATTAGAATGTTATATTTAGTGATCAGTTATAATAAACAAAATTAAGAGTTTAATAATAATGAAAATTTCAACTTACTAAAGGGTAGTTAAATTACAAGTCAAACAGGAAGGTACACATGTATTTATGCACACTTACACGTCAGCTTAAATAAAATGTCCTTCGACCAGCGTTTAATTGCATTATATTCCTTAGATTCCTGTTTTTAAGATAAGAAATTATCAATTCTATGAACGATATCTAATTCAATGTTTCTATCCCTATTTGAAGATGATCTATCTGCACATAAATTGAAAGTAAGAAAGTAAAGGAATTGAAAAGTGTCAGTTTAGCACTCCGAAATAGATTTCACTGAAAACGACAGTTTATTGAAATTTCAATATAATTTATGTTATTCTTTTACAGTAAACAAATTAGAGAATTCGGGGAAGGGACTTATTGAAATCTTTAAGTAAATAATATCTTTTTTGATGTATACATGTAAGGTTAAACTTTAGTGCAGTACATCGTTTTTAGTTTCTCAGAAAAATGAAAAAGTTAACCGCAAACAAATACACTCTATAACAAAAAAATCGACGCACCAAGAAGAAATAATCTGATTGCTTTGAAATTTCGTATGCAAAAATGTTTTGACCAAATATGCAAATGATTAAAATTTGGTGTCCAATGAATGAATAGTGCGATCTCCAGCGAATCGGAACTGTGCATACAGCAGATGTATATAAGGAGTTGTTCTTGAACTGTTGTTAAAAATTTCTGCTGCATTGCGATTTAGGATACCTTTCAACGACTGAAAAAATGCCTCGCCGCAGGATTCGAGCTCATTACGAGCAACTTTAAGAGTTTGAAAGAGATCGTATCATTGGATTGAAAGAGGCAGGTTGGGCAAATCGGAGAATCGCTCGTCATGCGAGTCGAAGCGATGCGGCGATTAGAAGATGCTGGCAAGAGTGGGTGGACAATGGCAGATTTCAGCGTCATGATGGTAGCGGTCGACGTAGGGCCCCAACAGATCGCGAGAACAGAGTGATTGTCAGATCAGCTGTCACAGCGCCTGATTCATTGCTATCAACCATCAGTCGTGCGACCCACACACGAGTGTCCACCATGACCATTCACAGACGGCTGAGAGAGCGGAATCTACGCTCGTACCGACCGTTACGCCACCTGCCACTCACGCCTGCACACTGTCGAGCCGGATTACAGCAGTGCTTGGCTCGATCAGGCTGGAATGATGCTGACTGGGGACGTATAGTTTTTAGCGACAAATCCCGCTTCCAACTGTGTACTGACGATCATCGAAGACGTTTCTGGAGACGAACAGGGCAACGTACCGATCCTGCTTTCACTATTGCACGCCACACGGGCCCTCAACAGGAGTTATGGTCTGGAGTGCAATTTCCCTTAATAGCCGGACCCCTTTAGTCGTCATTAGAGGTACACTTACTGCACAGCGGTACGTTGAAGACATTCTGATACCTGTTTTGCTACAGTTCCTTTCGCTGTACCCTGAACTTATTTTTCAGCAAGACAATGCCAGACCACATACGGCACGTGTTGCTATGAACTGTCTTCAAGCTTGTCAAACACTTCCTTGACCAGCCAGATCACCAGATCTCTCTCCCATCGAGCATGTCTGGGATACGATGAAGGCGACTGCATCCGGTAGGGAATGTTGATGACGTAGTCCAACAATTGGAGCACATTTGGCAAGAAATACCGGAGGAGACCATCCGGGAGCTTTATCGGTCTATGCCACGCCGTGTGGCAGCTTGCATCCAGGCTAGAGGCGGGTCAATACCTTATTAAGCTCGTTACTGTAACTCTGAAATAAATCATTCAATTGTTCTGAAATTTTAATAATTTTCTGTTTTGTACATAATTGTCCTATCCACCAATTTTTGTCTCCATCGGACAACTCCTTCTTGGTGCGTCGATTTTTTTTATAGAGTGTATATTATGAAAGATAATCGAATATTTTGTGTAAAATGAAAACAGGGAGTCTTTTAATAAGCAAAATGAAAGCGTTATAATGCTTTATGTAACATACTTACTTTATAAAAAATTGGAATAGTGTCAAATTTTGGAAAATTTTAATAAAACAAATAATATTTTTCAAAGAATATATGTGTGCATCTAATTAGCGTAAATGCTAACACAGAAATGAATAACAAGTGTTAGAAAACTAAACATAATTTTTTTTGTGTTCGTTTTACAGCAGTACATATATGATTGCACACCAACAGTAATATATGCTTTACATCGATTCACACATTTAAACAATACCGGGTTATCCGTTACTAGTTACATGAGCGATAGAAACTCTTGCTACGCGATCTTCATAGGAGATAATGATAGTCTCGAACACGAGTTTCATCGGAATCCCTACAGAAAGAAATGCATACATGATAAAATCAGACGCTCATGGTGACTAAGGAGACGGTTCCAACAAGACAAATCCATTGACATATAAAAGTGGAATCGAATAATTACGCACATCACAGTTAAAATGTTATTGTGTTTCATCGTATTCAATACATATAGGGAAACAGACATAGGTATTTAATTATTAATCACTGACTATATCCACTTAAACAGATACATATAATATTTGATTTTAAGCATGTGGTCGTGTGACGTGTGCATTGTCGTGCGCACAAACAGCATTGATCACATTAAATAACTTCTTCAGTGAAGAGAAACTAAATCCTCTGTGAAGAGCACGTATGCCTGAAAATGACTATACTACATTCTGTTGAAGAGAACAATATGCGAATCCTACGTGCTGAGGATAATCCTGAGGTTTCAACGTCTGGTAATAGAAAAGGATATAACTGCTATTTGTACCAAGCCCTCCAGATGATGTATTTGTTTACACCAATGCTACGTGCAACTGCTCCAGTGATTGTGGCAATATTTCTCTAAATCTTGGTTAGAATGTCTTCCATTTATGGAGTGATCGAACTTCAAGGCCACTGTCTATTGAAAAAGTGTTCAGGGTGCAATCTTTAAGCAACTCTCCCGTCTCCATTACCAGTCCATACGTTAGGTGCGCGGTTTAGTCATCTCGCAATACGTGAATTGGTTTATCATACACGAAATCCGTACTGCGAATGACGAAGTTTGAAAAATATTTTAGAATTTCTTCCATTTAGGGAGTGGTCAAACAACATGGCCACTGAGGAATGGGGAAGTAATCAAGGTGAAATCGTTGAGCAACTTTTACGTCTCTATAACCAGTCCATACCTTAGATACGTGGTTTAGCAATGTCGGAATGGGTGTACTGCTATACATGCAAATCCTTACTGATGTAGTTTGAAAATAAATATTTTAATGGTTTTTTTATATAAAGAGTGATCGAACTACAAAACCACTGCCTTAAGGAGAAGTGATCAATGTGAAATTGTTGAGCAAACCTCTTCCATCTCTATGACCAGTCCATACGTTTGATACGTGTTTTAGCCAAATCGGAATGCGTTTATTGCTATATCGTATGCAAAATCCGTACTGCGAATGACAAAGCTTCAAAATAAAGATCTGAAAAGCTTCAAGCATCTACGTAGAATGTAGATTGACATATTCTTAAATAAAAATGTTTATCTTGATTAACCCTATCATCCTTTTAGGCTCCTTACCATTGTCTCGACGCGGTATATCGCCATTACTAAAACTGGCTGGATCTTGATTAGTGTGAACGATATATCTAGACCATAGAAAACCTGAAGAGATTTTGGCGTCAAAAAATCGGCAGTAATCTGATGACAAGATGTTTCGGGGCATTAGTAAAATTAGTCATAATTTTATTGACAAGATATATCGACGAAACCACTTCGAGATTTTGCGTTTGGGAATAATACTGTATAATAAGAAGACATAATTTAAAATTTCACTTTTATAATGGTAAATGTTTGGCACACCATTGATGAGTACTCTTAATATTTTCTAGAACAATTGAATAAATATTGTTAGATTAGTGAAGTTTCTAAGTTGCAGTCAACTGTATTACGTGAAGCAAAAATGCCCACTCTGCTTAACATATGCTTGGACATTGACTGATTTTTTCTGCTTCATAAAAATATATGTTTAATATATGTACTTTATTTGGCCGAAAGAGTACAATAGTCACAGAAAGCGGTGTAATAAATGTAGGAATACTAAACAACGGTAGTTGTCTACTAGTCTGGAAAGAACTCATTATAAGAGCAACGAGACTGGTAGGAGTCAGTTGCATTGTAGTAGGAATGCAAGGCAAGACTGTCACGAGCCATTCACATTCTGGTATTCAGTTACGAGAAAATTAATAGAACAGACACTTTTTCCCCTGGACGCCATTGAGAGCTGACGTATTTTTTCCGAGCAGAGACGACTGCTGCCGATAATGACGGAGCTTTTTTGAAATATAACTCAACTGTACATAATAATTGTATATATTTATTCATTAAATGTCAATGTGCTGTAAGATTCGAAGTCTTTAATATAGACCTTACCAAACAGAACAACACGAATCTTACAAAAAATGAGGGTTCGACCGCGATGTGAAAAACCGTTGACGACCGCGACGATTCTCCTCCTTCGTACGAGGGCTTGAACGACGGATTAGCAGACCCCGAAAGCAGTGACGATTGAACCGGCCGGCGGAATGTTTTGACTACCTATGCAAACCTGGACTTGTGTTTTAATCATCTGCAAGAACAGTTTCATGACTTCTCCTGACGTGGTGCTGATGATAGACTGAAACGACAAAAAAGAAAACGCGTAGACGAAAAAACGCGTAGACGCAAAAGACGAGTTGACGGAAAAGACGGATAGAAGGAACTTTCGAAACTGTGAGTACAGAATTTTGTTTTAATTGATGACATGGCATATTTAACTAAGGCCCGAAAAGCAGATTTGCTAACATTGATTGACGAATTAGGCCTAATAGTGCCAGCGAATCCCAAAGTAGCGCAGTGCTCGAAACTTATAATAGATTCTGAAAATTATGACGAGGAGATAACAAAAAATCTGTTGAGTGTTATTAGAACTGAACGCGAAGAGAAAATTGAAGCCGAAAAACGCGCAGAGAAAATTGAAGCCGAAAAACGCGCAGAGAAAATTGAAGCCGAAAAACGCGAATTCGAATTAAGGAAACTCGAAATCGAAACTGCTAACAGACAAGGCAACAGTTATGGTAAAACTACCAGCCTATACAATAACGATTTATTGAAATTGATTAACCGTTACGAGACGAATAAGGATATTAGCTGTTATTTAACTTTATTTGAAAGACAGATTAGTCGTATCGAAATACCAAAAACGGAATGGGTTACACATTTGTTGGGTTTACTCCCATTGGATTTGGCTAATCTTATCACGCGTGAGCCTGACGAAAAGGCTAATGACTATGAAAATGTCAAGAGATTATTGTTGAAACGTTTTAAATTAAATCCGGAACAATTTAGGCAAAATTTCCTTTCGCATAGAAAAGAAGCGTCTTCTACTTGGAATGACTTTGCTCATGATCTGAAAAATTTCTTTGAAGAATGGACGAGTGGGTTGGAAGTATCAAATTACCAAGACCTTAAAGAACTCATGATTACCGATCAACTAAAACGAAAAATACCCAATGACGTTCGAGACCATTTTATAGACGAGCTACCGAAAATAACGAAAATAGACCAACTCGTCAATAAATTAGACGAATATGAAGCGGCTCGATGTCATTTAAAACCCAATAGAGATTCGAAAACATCAGACGATAAATATAAGAAGCGTTTCAATAGGGATTTTGACAAATTAAAGCCTCGATCTTTCGTGCGCCCTGAACAAACTAACACCAATCATATAAAATGTTACAACTGCAATGAATATGGACATAAGTCGATAAATTGTGAAAAGAAAACTGAGGGTGTGAGATGCTTTAAATGTAAAAATTATGGGCACAAGGCCGACGTGTGTCCCAAAAGAGATGTAAATAGAACTTTAATTAATAGCCCTTTTAATTCTCGTACTAAGCTTAGAAAATATGTTGAAATGTGCGGGAAAAGATCTAATGCGCTAATCGACACAGGAAGTGATGTGTCAATGATAAAATATGAATTTTATGTTGAAATTGGATCCCCAAAATTGAGTTTTGATAATGTGACTTTAATGGGTATAGGAGGAGAACACATTTCTCCTCTAGGTTTCTTTTCTACAGAAATTATTATTGATGAATGCATTATTGTTACTGATGTTTATGTTTTAAAAAATTTACCTGATGATATTGTTCTTGGGTTCGATTGCATAAATAAGTTAAATCTTACTTTATCAGAGAGCGGAATTCATGTTTTGAGCAAACGCGATAATTTTCGAGTGAATTACGCAAGAATTGTTAATTTAGCGAACACTTCAGATTCAACTAAAATTCAAACCGAAACTCATCTCGAAGTAACTAATCGTCTGGAACCAAACACTAAGTTGGAGACAAAACGAACCATAGCAGAAGATAACATGTTTTACTTTTCTTGTCACCACAAATCAGAAAATGTTAATTTAGCGGAAAGTTTCCTAACTACAATGTTTAACGCTGTGACATTTGACGAATTAGATCTAAATCATCTTTCTTGCGTTAAGCAGAAGGAGGAACTGACAAAACTTATCAGCCAATATAAACCGTGTAAGACGAGAAGCACGAACTTGGAAATGAACATTATTTTGACTGACGAGGTCCCCATAAGCCAGCGTTCACGCAGAATGCTGTTCGCTGAGCAAAAAATAATTGAAACTCAAACACAACAGTGGTTGAAAGATGGCATCATTAAGCCTAGCTGCTCTGATTTCTCAGCCCCTATCGTGTTGTGTAAGAAGAAAGACGGTTCTTCTAGACTCTGTATTGACTATAGGAAATTGAATAAGAAAATTATTAAAGATAGATTTCCCTTACCCCTAATAGAAGACGTTTTAGATCATTTGGAAGAAGCTAAAGTTTTCACTTCCCTTGATTTAAAAAACGGATTTTTTCATGTAGATGTAAATGAGAAAAGTACCAAGTATACATCTTTCGTTACACATGAAGGGCAATATGAATTTCTGAAGGTCCCTTTTGGTTTATCGGTTAGTCCCAGTGTTTTCCAGCGGTACATATACACGGTATTTAGAGATCTTTTAAGGGATAACACTCTCGTTATCTACATGGACGACATGATAATTACCTCACGAGATGAGAAAGAAGGAATCGAGAAACTTAAACGTGTTTTAAAAATATCATCGGAATATGGATTAGAATTGAATTTTCAGAAATGTCAATTTCTTAAACGAAAAATAGAGTTTCTTGGTTATGTAATAGAAGACGGGACAATTCGACCCTCCCCAGCTAAGACGTTGGCTGTACAGAAATTTCCACAACCACAAACAACTAAACAATTGCAAAGTTTCCTTGGTCTTTCAGGATACTTTAGGAAGTTTATTCCTCAATATGCCAAAGTGGCCAAACCTTTGAGTGATTTACTCAGAAACAATACAGAATTTAGGTTTGGGCCAGAACAAAAAGAAGCATTTCATATTTTAAAGGAAATGTTGTCACAAAGCCCAGTACTACACATTTTTCGCCAGGGAGCGACTCTAGAACTGCATACTGATGCAAGTAGCCAAGGATTTGGGGCGGTGCTCCTCCAACAGTCAGACGACGGGAAGTTTTACCCAATATACTATAAGAGCAAAAAAACAACACCTCAACAAGAGAAGTATAGTAGTTACGAACTAGAGGTACTTGCCGTAATTGAGGCTCTTAAACACTTCAGGAACTACCTTTTAGGCTCGAAATTTAAAATATTCACCGACTGCTTAGCATTTCAGAAAACTATGGAAAAAAAGGATTTAACCCCTAAAATTGCAAGATGGTCTCTTTTCTTAGAAGAATTTGACTATGAAATAGTCCACAAACCTGGTAAACAAATGGCCCACGTGGATGCACTCAGTAGATACCCTGTAATGCAAGTGATGCAAGTCATTGCAGATGACGGAATAACTCATAAAATAATTGCTTCCCAATCCAATGACGACCACATTACCGCAATTAAAAAACTGATAGAAGATGGAAGTAATTCAGATTATTTTACAAAAAACGGTGTCGTGTATAAATACGATAATGATCGTGAACTTTTAGTTGTCCCCAGAGCTATGCAAGACGAAATAATACGACATGCACACGAGAAAGGACATTTCGCTGTAAATAAAACTGAAGAGGTAGTTAAGCGTGAATTTTTTATTCCTAAATTGAGGAAACATGTTGAAGATTTTATAAGTAATTGTGTACCATGCATACTCAGTAATAAGAAGCTAGGAAAGGCTGAAGGATTTCTAAATCCAATTCCTAAAGAGGACGTTCCATTATACACTTATCACATTGATTTCATAGGTCCGTTACCTTCAACATCTAAGAACTATCAGCATATCTTCACGGTAGTAGACGCATTCACAAAATTCACTTGGTTATATCCTACCAAATCTACGACATCAGGTGACGCAATAAATAAACTCAAACAACAACAAAATAGTTTTGGAAATCCTGCGAGGATAATCTCGGATAGAGGATCCGCTTTTACATCTAAAGAATTTACAGATTTTTGTTGCGAAAACGGGATTGAACACCTAAAAATCACAACAGGAATCCCAAGAGGCAATGGACAAGTAGAAAGAATGCACAAAACCCTGATTCCAGTGTTATCCAAACTTTCAATTGAAGAACCGATCAAATGGTTCAAACACGTTGACGCCGTACAAAGAATACTCAATAGTACAACCTCCAGAAGCACAAGATGGATACCCTTCGAACTTTTGACAGGTGTGAAAATGCGAAACAAAGAAGATCTCAAGATAGTCCAGCTTTTAGAAGAAGAATATACTGAAGTTTTTCTAGAGAAGAGGAAGAAATTAAGAGACGATGCCAAAGAGAATATCCTAAAAATTCAGGAAGAGAATAAAAGAACGTATGATAAGAAGAGGAAGAAACCTCATCAATACAAAGAGGGCGATCTTATTGCTATTCAGCGGACTCAATTTGGTGTCGGAATGAAATTACGACCGAAATTCTTAGGACCATATCGAGTGAAGAAAGCGAAACCCCATGATCGCTATGACGTTGAGAAAGTTGGAAACCATGAAGGACCGAACTTGACGTCGACAGCAGCTGACCATATGAAGTCGTGGTTCAATAACTAATACTGAATCAATGTATTCCCAGATACTGTTTTGTGTTTTTTTTTAGGTTTGTCGTGTTCCTTTCGAGGACGAAAGATCATCAGGATGGCCGATTGTAGGAATACTAAACAACGGTAGTTGTCTACTAGTCTGGAAAGAACTCATTATAAGAGCAACGAGACTGGTAGGAGTCAGTTGCATTGTAGTAGGAATGCAAGGCAAGACTGTCACGAGCCATTCACATTCTGGTATTCAGTTACGAGAAAATTAATAGAACAGACACTTTTTCCCCTGGACGCCATTGAGAGCTGACGTATTTTTTCCGAGCAGAGACGACTGCTGCCGATAATGACGGAGCTTTTTTGAAATATAACTCAACTGTACATAATAATTGTATATATTTATTCATTAAATGTCAATGTGCTGTAAGATTCGAAGTCTTTAATATAGACCTTACCAAACAGAACAACACGAATCTTACATAAAGTGTTTCTGTCATTTCTTTCGCAAAAAAAATATTTGTTTTTTCTTTACTGACATCAATATCGTTAAGTTATGACAACTAACATTGATACGTATAACTCTCTTAAAACTAAAAAGTTCTTGCAGAATTATTCAAAATGAGAACATTAAAAGATTACAAGAATAAAATAAGCCTCATTTAAATTGTTCACATAAAAATGATTTATCTTTAGAACTGTACACAATTTCAAATAACTCTACTTTTTATTTGCTCCACAATGCAATTTTTAACTATAAATAGTTCAGAATCGAATTAAAAGTTGCTTCTTTAAGTCTCACAACTAAAAATTATGTATTGTGTTTAATAAAAAATGGAAAAATATATACATTTAAAGTAACTGAACACGAAAAGAGATGTCAGAACTAAGTAGAATATTTAAAACAGCATTTTATTTTGAGTTTCAGGTAAAAAAATCATCCCTTTTCTGTACAATGAATCTAGCAGTTCAAATTACATATCATTTTACAAAAATACTAAAAACTAATTAGTTTTAATGTATGAGTAGAGTGTTTTTTACTTAAACACTTTCATCGTTTTTGGAGCAAAAATAATTAAAATGTCTTTCGGTTCCTCTTTTCAAGCAAATTAGCTCAGTTAATGAATTCCGAAAGAAACAAATATATCCGTTTTCTTTTCAATCTTTCGAATCACGCGGTCTGCTAATTTCACTCTAACCTCCCTGAGCAGCATTTACTGACATTGATTTTTTCAACATTGTTTACGGATGTATAAAATCTAAAAAATTAGGCTTTACATATCCAACATCTAAATCGCCTTAAAAACTTCAAGCATCTTTACAGCCACACAGCATAGAACGTATGAAAATAATATTAATGATGCGAGTTTTTAAACAATTTAAAACGCGTTACCATTAAAAACAACTTTAGTGCCTCAATTTAGCGATGTGACTTAACCAGTATTGTGCGTAAACAGTTGCTCAGACACAATTCGATTTCAGACATAAGGGGAGGGGGGATAATGTCAAGTTCGAATGGACTTTTCTATTAAACTAACATAACGATTTAAAGACACCCTATACAGATATAAAAACCATCAGTGGAAAATGTAAACTTGTCAATTGTTAACTGGTTACTCTCGTAAATCGCTTTTATTTTTGCGACGCATAACAATATTTAAATGTAATTTCAATAACGCTCTAATAACGATCACATATCAAACATGAAGTATGCTTCGAAATTCTCGAAAAATTCAAACACACACCGAAGGCAATTAAACAATCGTGATGGTAATGGTAATTTTAGTTAACGTCGTACTAGAGCAATACAACGGGCTATTGACGAAGGTCCGGTATCAGTCCCTTAAGGAAAAGATCCGAGGACAACACCTCGTAATTTTGAAGCACCGTCAGATGGCAAAGCAACACCTGAGCTGGCATCCCACTCTCTAAACTTCCACATCAACCCAACGTGAGGACTTTCGGCCATGACAGATTTAAGGTGCACCAGCCGCCTCTACACTATTCGCTTACAAACATCCATGCCCGAACCCGGATTCGAACCATGAACCTCCCGATCTAGAGGCTAACACCTTAACCACTATACCGGTTGGTCGGATAAACAATCGTGAATTCGTAGGGTAGGAGAAAGATGCTGACAAACTTGGATTTGAAATAAGTGAATCTCATGGAGCTTTTCAAGTTTGGAATCTACCCGCTTTCCTACTGAGGGAAATGGAATCGTCCGCTAACATGCGTAATACCAATCGCTACAGTTAGCCATGCATAAAATGAGACACCAATAGCACATATTAAATACTGTTAATAGTAACTAACAGTGATTTCATGGTAACAGCAAATCAGTGATAGCTACCGCAAACTGATATTAAACTTATTCTAAAATATGACTGTAATTTCATTGTTTGGCTTCTCGCCATCCGTTTGATGCTGCTCAATACTTCTTTAGTAGGTACACATACTCTAAGCTCGCTAATTGTCACCTGATAGCCCCAATTTCGACTCGCGTAAGTCATAAAAGGCTTTCGTGGTGTCTTTTTAAAACACATGTTACTCATTATTTCATGTAATTCAAAGTAATTTAAAAAGGAATTCATCTTAAAAATTTTAAATTTTAACAAAAGTTTAAAAAAATACCCAATGGAATTACATTGATGTTTGTAAAAAATGCAACACCATGAAGGAATCATCCGAATGAAATGAAATTTGCAGCAAATGAGCAAATGGCAATTATAGGATGTTATGCAAAGTACTAAAGTTTTAGAGCCACCACGCATGCGTGGTGTGAGCAGTGCCCTCTGAACTGATGCTAAAAGACTGAACTGATGCTAAAGACGTTGAAAATACTGCATTTTTATTTTTTAGTGACGAATGTTTAGTGAGACCTAAGTATGCCTCCACGACGAAAACGGGTGAAATATCAACAACTTACGGAGTTTTAACGGGGGATAATCATCGGCCTTAGTGAAGGAGGGGATTCCTATCGCGCAATAGCAGCTCGAGTGCAGCGCAACAGTTCCACAGTGATACGAGTTAGGAAGCAGTAGACCTACGAGCACCGGACAACTCGAAAAACTGGGAGTGGACGAAGGAAGGTAACGTCAGCACGCGATGATAGACACCTGGTCCAAAAGACGGCAAATGACCGTACAGCTTCCTCCAGGCTGTTGGTAGCACTTTGGTATATTGCTACAGGTGTACTAATGTCGCCTTTGTCAATTCGCCGACATCTGCTGAAATGTGGACTGCGCTCAAGGATTCATTTATACAGGATCCCCCTCACGCCGAACCATCGACGGCTGCGTCTGCAATGGGCTCATGAGCACAGAGCCTGGCGGGCTGATTGGCAACAAGTTGTCTTTTCTGACGAATCCCGCTTTAATTTGTGGAACCATGATGGCCGCATTCGTGTTAGACGCTATGCCGGTGAACGATGTGTTCCAGAGTGCGTTATCGAACGTCATAGTGGCCGAACACCCGGAGTTATGGTCTGGGGTGCGATTTCGCATCATGGACGATCTCAGCTGCTACGAATTGAGGGTAATTTGAATAGCAACAGGTACGTCCGTGAAGTGCTAGAGCCCGAAGTCGTTCCCTTTCTTCAAGGCATCCCTGAAGCTATGGTTTTGACAGGATAATGCACGCCCACATGTTGCAAGCAATGTTCGAGTCTTCTTTTCAGTCCAACACATGCAACCTCTTCCTTGGCCTGCTTATTCGCCGGATATGTCGCCTATTGAGCACTGTGGGATTTGGTTGGTCGGCGTCTCGCTCGTGATCCGCGTCCTACAGCTTCAAAAATACGAACTTTGGGTGCGCATACAAACAATATGGAATTATCTTCCACAAGCAGACATTCAACATCTGTTTCACTCCATGCCACGTCGTATAACAGCATTTAATTGCATCGCGTGGTGGCTACACCAAATAGTTATTTCGGACACTTAATATTGTTTTTGTGCTTTAAAAATTTATTCGTTTATTTGTCCAAGTACAAGCCGTTTGTGTATTAAATTTCATTTAATTCTGATGACTCCTTTATGGTGTTGCATTTTTTACGAACAGCAGTATAGAAAAGAAATTACAGCTTACTTGTTCATATTATAACTATATGGGTGATTAGAATAATTTGAATACCAATAACTACTAATTTAAATAACAAATTAAAAAAATAACGTTTAATTCTAATAATTAAATAATAGAATACCAGCTCTGATGTTGACTTCGTCATCTGACCCAGGTTGAAATTAAGAGGTGTTGCCTGCAATCTTTAACTTCGGGATTAATCCCGAACCTTCACCAAAAGCC
This sequence comes from Metellina segmentata, assembly GCA_947359465.1. Lineage (NCBI taxonomy): Eukaryota > Metazoa > Arthropoda > Arachnida > Araneae > Tetragnathidae > Metellina > Metellina segmentata. Next base: position 31,637,617 of record OX375878.1, on the reverse strand, counting down.
CACTGTGATGCTTAGGGGGTCCGGGACACATTGCAAAAATTGTTTATTAACTAATTTAGAATTTTGAATTTTTTTGTACTGATTACCCATTTAACTAATAAAGAAAATCACAACAAAAAAAATTTCCATAAGTTTTTTTTTTTAATTTTAATTAAAATTTTTGGAAAAAAAGAGGGGTCATTTTAAATTGCTAAGACTCAAAATATTCTTGATCAATTATCAAAATTCTTGCAGTAAAGTATTCACCAGTTTATAATCTTTAATTTTGATTCAGCAATTTAAAAATATTAATTTAATAAAAAATAAAAAATATTCGACTGAAAATTTTTTTAAATTTTAAGGTACTTTTTTTTAAAAGTCATATTTTTTAAAGTAAATATTTGTTTCACATTTGCTGAATCAAAATTAAAGTATAATGTTTGAAAAAGATATATTCCAAATTTCAACCTTTAAACTTTATCGGTTTTTGACTTATAGCAATTTGAATACAGGAAATCTTGAAAAAATGAATCATGGAGAAAAACGCATTTAAAGTTTTAAAGACAGATGTTGTTGCCATGACCTTCCAACTAGACGCAATGTCTAAGATTGAGGGCGTTCCTCCGGGAACAGGACCTCAATTCAAATATTGTCGTCTGGAAGGAGGAGCTATAATTATCCTCTGTGCCGACTCTAACAGCAGCCAATGGCTGACCAGAACTGTTAGAGAAATGTCACCATGGAACGGCTTGTCCCTCCTTGTTGACGAGGCACGAAAAATAGTTAAAACCAAAAAATTTATAGCCAAGATCCCAGCTATATACAACAAGTTCTCCGCTAAAGAGATTCTACAAAAAGTAGAAGCTCAGAACGGAGGACTAACTGCCACAGAATGGGGAATCCTCAACCAAAAATCTGGTAATGAGGGTAGAACCATTGTGGTAAGTATCCCAGAACAAGATGCCAAGACCTTGATGGGTAGAGAATGTAAATTCTACATAGGCTTTACCCAAGTGCAGGCTAGGGCTCTGGAAAAACCTGCTACAGCTTCCACTGACAATGTCAATGAAGCTCCTGCAGGCCAACCTGCAGCATAAACGACTTGCTGCAGCCAACCTCAGTGGGGTTTTCCGGACTGAGGGAATCCACATTGTCCTAATCCATGAACCCTGGCTGTACAAAGAAGGCATCAGGGGATTAAAGGACAGTGGAGGTAAGTTAATTTATGATTTTGCAAGCTCCTCTCCAAGAGCTTGCTTACTTATTAACAACAACATCGATGCAATGCCGATCCATGAACTTTGTTCTAGGGATTTGGCAGTAGCAAAGATAACTCTTCATAATGGCGGGAGAACCAGAGAAATCTTGATAGGCTCTGGGTACCTGCCATATGAGGAAAAAGATCCTGTGAGTGCAGAGCTGAAGAGATTGTTGACAGCGTGTGCAGAACAGCAATCGGGATTGATTCTCGGTTGTGATGTGAATGCACACCACACAATCTGGGGCAGCTCCAATATCAATGACAGAGGTGAAGCTCTTTTAGACTTTGTACTTGAAAATAACCTAGATATCTTAAATGTAGGAAACAAACCGACCTTTATAACTAGTGTAAGAAAGGAAGTACTTGATATAACCTTAGCCAGCCCTGAACTAAGTAGTTATATTCACAATTGGCATGTTGATGAGAAGCCTTCAATGGCAGACCATCAATTTATCCACTTCTCACTGAAATCTGAATATCACTGGGAGAAGACGTTCAGAGATCCCAAAAGGACGAACTGGACCTTTTTTTACAATGAACTCCAGAATTACCTGGAGGACTTCTCTCGGAAAATCTATGATACTTACGATCTAGAACTGTTCGCAGACGGCCTGCAGCAGGCAATCTATATTTCATATACAAATAACTGTCCCCTGCTTCTAAGGAAAGGCAAACAACCAAACTCATGGTGGAACCAAGACCTTATGAGGCAGAGGAAGACAGTAAGAAAACTTTTCAGGAAAGCAAAGAAATCTGGCAAGTGGGAAGAATACAAGTGCCTACTTTCAGAATACAACAAAGCTGTTCGAATGGCCAAAAGGAATTCATGGAGGAAGTTCTGTGATTCGGTTGAAAGTACCGCTGAGGGCGCTAGACTCCACAAAATTCTTAAAAGAGATACACCAATATTGGTGGGGACCCTTAAGAATAATTCCGGTGGCTATACCAAAACTGGCAGAGAAGTTATAGAGACTCTGGTTGAGACACATTTTCCAAACTCCAACTTGGTACCTAATGAGTTAAACCCTTCTCCCCTGGGATATCCAATAAGGGTGAGAAGGGAAAACTGGATAGTTGCCAAGAAAATTTTTACTGTTAAACAAGTACTATGGGCTATCAACTCATTTGAACCATATAAAACTCCAGGACCAGATGGGATAATACCGATTGTGCTTCAGAAATCGGCCGATCTCATCTCACGGGTCTTGTGTAAAATGTTCAGAGCTAGTCTAGCTCTTGAATATATCCCCAGACCATGGAGAAAGGCAAGGGTAGTCTTTCTGCCCAAACCTGGAAAAAGCCAATATGACCAGGCTAAGAACTTTCGTCCTATCAGTCTATCATCTTTCATACTTAAGTGTATGGAAAAAATAATTGATAGACACATTAGGGATGTAATGAGGAGTACCAGACCTCTTCACAAAAACCAATTTGCCTATCAACCCGGTAAATCTACAGAGGTGGCTTTGCAACACCTGGTTGTAAAGATTGAGAAGACCCTGGAGTGCAAGGAAATGGCTTTGGCAGCTTTCCTTGATATTGAGGGTGCTTTCGATAATACCTCTTTTAACTCAATCGCTGCTGCTGCTGCCAGCAGAGCTATTGAACCACAGGTCTGCAAATGGATAAACTCCTTGTTAGCAGACAGAATTATTACAACAGAGTTGTTTGGGGCAACACTTCAGGCTAGACCCACTAGAGGCTGCCCTCAGGGAGGAGTTCTCTCCCCTCTGTTGTGGAATCTGGTGGTTGATGACCTAATTGCAGACCTCAATCAAAGCGGCATTTATGCCCAGGGATATGCAGATGACATTGTCGTCTACATATCGGGCATGGATGAGAAAACGGTGATAAATATCATGCAGGGGACCCTGAACAGAATCGCAAGATGGTGCTGTGAAAAGAATTTGAGAGTAAATCCTCAAAAGACTACTCTTGTCCCATTTACACGAAGAAGAACCTGCATTGACAAAAGTGATATACCTACCCTACTAGGGGAAAAAGTAAATATGCTGAGCGAGGTTAAATATCTGGGAGTTATACTGGACACTAAATTAACCTGGAATCAGCATTTGAAAAGTAAAGTTAAACAAGCAAAAGTTGGACTTCTACGATGTAGAAGAGTTCTTGGTAAATCATGGGGTCTAAGGCCAAAGATGACCTATTGGCTATACACTATGGCTATTAGACCCATTGTGACCTATGCGGCTGTGGTCTGGTGGAAAAAGACGGAACAATTGACTGTTAAGACCAAGCTAGACAGTCTTCAAAGAGCTGCCTGCCTGAGTATAACAGGTGCTATGTCCTCCACTCCCACCAGAGCCATGGAAATTATTCTATCTGTCGTCCCACTCGATATCTTTATCAGCGGTGCTGCCAGAAGAAGTTCCTACAGACTGGAAAACGCTGGACTGTGGATGGATTTTGCCAGCCAAAAGTCCCACACCAGTATTAACCAAAAATTCTTTGACCCTATACTTTTGATGCCCTCTGACATCATGGAGACAAGATTCCTCTTTCAAAGACCCTTTGAGGTACTTATTGACCTAAGAGAGGAATGGAAAGAGGAAAACTACAAGCTCACAAATGGAGACATTGTGTGGTACACAGATGGCTCCAGACAAAACGAAAAGGCAGGTGCTGGAATATGTGGGATCAGACCTAAGGCAAGGATTTCCCGAAAATTAAGAAAACATGCCACAGTATTTCAAGCGGAATTGCTTGATATCATCTACTGTCTACAAGAATGTTCTAGAAGATCCTACTCAAATAGGAAAATCTACATATTCAGTGACAGTCAAGCAGCCTTAAAGGCAATAAACTCATTCCAAATAAGCTCCAAACTTGTTTGGGAATGTAGGAACCTTCTACATGACTTGGGGACCCATAATAGGATCTTTCTTACTTGGGTACCAGGGCATACTGGTGTAGAAGGAAACGAAAATGCAGATAAGTTAGCCAAACTGGGGACTGCAGACCTACCTTTAAGCCCTGAGCCTTTTTGCGGGATCTCTAAGACTACCGCAAAAAGGGTGATAGGAGGAAGAATGCTTAAAGAAACTACAAAAAAGTGGAAGCAAACCACCGATCAAAAACATGCAAGGCTTATGATTCAAGAACCTTCTATGAAAACATCTTCTCAGATCCTTCGTCTTAGCAGGGGTAAGATGAGGGTGATAGTTGGATTTCTCACAGGCCACTATCACCTAAGAAAACACCTTCATAGGATGGGAATCTTTAAAGAAGAACCTCTATGCAGAAAATGCAATATGGTGGAGGAAACTGCCCACCACATACTTTTTGAATTCGAAGCTCTGCTTCACATAAGGCACTCAAGTCTAGGTCTTGGAACAGAACTTGATACAATTCACGAAGAACCTGTCAAAAGCCTTTTGGCCTTTCTCAAGGAATCTGGCTTTCTCTGACAGGAATATCGAAAAACAATGGGGTTTGGTGCAATATTCCCTAGTGGAATCAGCACCTAGGGCTTTCCTGACCTCCCCACTCTATATGACTATGACTACTATATATGCCATGACAACACCTGTAAAGAGTGTTAGATTTTCAAAACAACGCACCAAACAAATTATTATATCTCTAGTTATAATTAAGATAGAAACATGATTTAGACGTCATTTTAAGCAGAAAAACACAGATAATTTCTTAAAGTAATAAAAAAAATTGAAAATTTGACGATTTTTGTGTCCCGGACCCCTATAAATTGAGAAGTTAATAGACTACCTACCAAAAATATTTTTTTTAAAAATAAGACTACACTATTCTTGTAAAAACTTCGCACTATAATTCGCGATACCCTGATCAAAAGTGTAGCTCAGGGTCAGTCAGAGGCCCATGCGATGGATGAGGTAGCATCGGGTACCAAAATGGGGCGCCGGCCAATGCCGTTGGCCCCCGCCTAGGGCGCCCGTAAAAAACGTGTGCCGGTTGGGCCAGTTAAACTTCTGTTTCAGGAATGCCGTCTACACAGACGTGGTAAAATTTGTGCTTTTTTTCTTTTCCAACGGAGATATAATAATAACTATGACAAAACAATGAAATGCTCTAGTTGGGGTGGATGGATTTGTGGTTCAGTATTCGAATGGTATTAATGTTGAGGACTTAGTTAATGAAATTTAATGTTTCCAAACTCAAATTGTGGAACTTATTGAGGCTTTAGAGTCAACTACCCAAGATGACATGTTAAAGTGTGTGTTTATCTTATCGGTTACAGTGTCGTCCTGGGAGCGTGCTTTACAAAGTTGAAGCATATTAAAAACTACCTGAGGCCTGATCATTTAATAAAAGGTGGTAACGCTTAAAGGATATTTCCTCCATTTAACAAAAGGTGGCAGAAAACATAGACACGACATAATCACAGAAATTCCCTTGAGAAAATCAAGAAAAGTAGTTGTAGATTTTGGGTTTGTACAATTTTTCATCTTTTTCTTTTAGTCCTAGCCTGTACACATTTTGACATGGGGGCGCCAAGCCCTACCGTTGCCAAGGACCTTCTCAGAACCCTATATACGGTACTGGCGCTAGCAAGGCCTGTGCCTGTCAAGCCAAAAATAAGGGGATCTCTTAAGATCCTCTAATACATGCCATTTTAAAACCCTCCCCCAAAAAATATAAAATGATATCAAGGACTAAAATCCAACTAACCCTAAAGTTGATGTTTTTGGAAAAACACTGCTTCTGGTATTGCAAGGAAAGTGAAGTATTTTAGGTACTTTGATAGCTAGGTCGCATAGTATTATTTAGACATTTTTAGACGCATTATTTCGATATATTATTGTAACCTATTATTTAGATTCAATATTGTGAGTAAAAAATTTCAGAGGGAAAATGTCTTCAGACATTTGAAGAGTTTGAGAAGAGTGCTTTAAACATTTAAAGAGTTTGAAAAGAGTGCTTTAGATTTGATTGAAACCGTCAAGACTTTCTTGGAAAGTATGAGATCGGATATTGATATGAATAGTCTCATAACTGCTGCAAAAGAGCTGGAAGAGAAATTGGAGATCAGTCCTGTGTTCTCAGCTGAATTTCACACTATCTTAAGGAAAATAAAGAAGCCAATTTCGTATGATGGTGAACATCCATCCGTTATGGCAGAAAATACCTCTTTCAAAGTAAACTCCTATGTGGTTTTAAATCAAGCTATCAGTTCTTTGTCAGAGAGGTTTAAACAAATGGAGAAGAAGAGTGATAACTCTTCTTCTCTATGACGATATAGCCTTCAGCAATGGAGGAAAATAAACTTTGAGAGTGCTGCTTAATCTAATTATGATAAACAAAACTGAATGTGATGTACATGGAAATGAGCTGCTGGTCGAGATCATACTTTTAACACCATTTCTATCCCGAAAAGACTGTTATGTAACTACTAGTTCTGTCATAGATAGGGCTTCCCAATGTTTTTTTGTGAGTTTAAGAATTTTACCTACCATTGTTGTGTCAGTTGGTAGTGAGGAGAGGAGTTTTTCCAAATTGGAACTAAAAGCTACCTGTGGTAACCGAGAGCATCTGACTGTATTATCGACCTTGACTATGGAAAATGAGGTGCACAATGCCATCGATACAAACACATCCTTATGGGGTTTTTCCAAAGCAATATGACCAAAAAATACACTTCTGGTGTTTCTATTTCTGTAGTTTTTTCTTCGTCAGTTTTGAGAAAGTGTTTCATAAATCATATGACAGTAAGAATATTTTTCAGCGTATCTTATTTTCAATAATAAATGAATTATGCAAAATTCAGTTGTCTGAAATCTAAATACATTATGTACACATTATGCTATAGTGTAAATGCAATTTTGATTATATTGTATTAAATTATTTGAAGTAACGGCCTTTTTTTGTAAACCAATTACCATGGCATAACTATTTTAAAGTATAACGGATGTCTTTAATACCACAAAATGTATTAACTTAAAGGTCTAGCAAAAAATACACCCTGGTAATACTGTATAAAACTCGCATAACACAGTATGGTAAACATAGGTAAACATTACGTAGTATGGTAAATATATTTAAACATTACGTTGCATGGTAAACATTACGTAGTATGGTAAACATTACGTAACATGGTAAACATAGGTAAACAATACATAGTATTTTAAACATAGGAAAACATTACGAAGTATGGTAAACATAGCAAAACATTACGTAGTATGGTAAACATAGGTAAACATTACGTAGTATGTTACACATAGGTAAACATTACGTAGTATGGTAAACATAGTGAAACTTTACGTAGTGTGTTACACATAGGTAAACATTGCGTAGTATGGTAAACATAGTTAAACATTACGTAGTATGGTAAATATAGTTAAACATTACGTTGTATGGTAAACATTACGTAGTATGGTAAACATTACGTAACATGGTAAACATAGGTAAACAATACATAGTATTTTAAACATAGGAAAACATTACGAAGTATGGTAAACATAGCAAAACATTACGTAGTATGGTAAACATAGGTAAACATTACTTAGTATGGTAAACATAGGTAAACATTACGTAGTATGGTAAACATAGTTAAACATTACGTAGTATGTTACACATAGGTAAACATTACGTAGTATGGTAAACATAGTTAAACATTACGTAGTATGGTAAACATAGTTAAACATTATGTAGTATGGTAAAAATAGGTAGTAAACATTGTTTATAATGAATACAAATATAAACAAGTCTATTTATATAGATAAGAGTGCGTATAGAGAAAGAAAATCTGTACATGAAAAATGTATACACTGAGAACTGTACATGAAAATGTATACACTGAGAACTGAACATGAAAATGTTTACACTGAGAACAGTACATGAAAATGTATACACTGAGAACTGTCCATTTTGCTTCGTTTATCTAATTTGCCAGAGTTCCTTTTCAGAGCCGTTTCGGGGCCGATGTACGATAGGAACAGAAGTGCTGGTTCAAGAAGGTTCTAACTATATCTATCAGAAATATAAGGAAGGATAATTTCGCCTATCTATCATCCAAATAGTCCTACAATTTTTAATGACCGTAGTAACATAAAAACCCGCGCATGCGCAATGATGATACTCATTTGCAAAAAATATACTGTTAAGAAGAATTTAATTTAAAAGATATAGAAATAATTATTGTATTCAAAACTAAATAATGTTCTGTTTCAACATACTCAGAAAAATACATTAAAAACTCAAAAGTTCACTCAAAAATAGATATTATTCTATACATTATCAAGACAATATCTCCCTTTGCTATATTATCAGTAGTATTCTCTTAAGACGAGGTTATATTACAAGGTGTTGGCCTCGGAACTTTTCATTCGAGTTTGATCGGTATTGTCACCAATAGCCAGTTGTGTTGTTCCAGTGTGACTTTAATAACTTCTTACATACTAACAAGGATATTCTATCACAAAAATAGACTTGTGTTTTACAAATCATTCTTTTTGAGTGACAGAAGCCTTTTTGTATTGATTTTTCTTGAAAACTTAGTGCAAATAGAAATGATATTTTTGACGTAGTCAGACATTACATGAATATACCCGTTTCACAAATTTAAAAGAAAAAATTTATTTCACTTTTTAAAATTTGTTTCTGTGGTGTCGTTTTATTCGTGATATTCATAATTAGCATTAGTGGCATTTATTGTTATTTGTATTTGTATTAATATTTTTTTTCTTTCCTGAAGGTCTTTCCACCATAATTACTGTTTTATCATCCAAATTTTTCCGAGTTCTGGAAAGAAAAAAACACACTGTATCGTCTTCGTTCAGATAAATGATGTTTTGATTAATTTAATTACTTATTTTAATTATGTTGAAAAGTATTTATCAGATATAAAATAGTTTTTACAGCATGATAAAATTATTATATTTCATTTTTTTTGTAGGTAATAGGTAGCCTTATTGAACACCAGAAAAATTATGCCATTGCCTCAACGCTAACTAAATAATTACACTTCATGTTTCTTTAAACGCTACTTCAGGAACTACAAAAAACAACAAGGTATAGAGAAAGCTCATTTCCTCTCAAATATTTTTTCCACCATGCTCTGCAGTAAATCATACGAGTTGAAAGAATGATTAGCGAGTATAACATAATATTTACTAACAAATTCATTACGGAATAAAATGATAAATTCTGTACAGTTTTTATAGTTTTCAATACCTGTCACGCGCAAGTTTGAAATTAAGAGTTTCTTAATAGAACAATTATGATATTGTTCTTGCAATATTCATTTAAATGTTTTGATTTAGAAAATAGCTTTTTTCATGTGTATTTAAGTTTTCAATGGAATAATTCAGATCTCTCGATTGCATGTCTAATACTTTCTATGCTGAATTTCCCTATTTTAATTTAGACTTTAATTTAGATTTACAGGGTGATTTTTTTAAAATCTTACATATAGAATTTTTCATATTGAATTTTTAATTATCCTTCTTCATTAATCAAATATTTATAAATTATTTATGCTATGGAAAGAAATAAAAAAAGTTCATACATAAATATGATCATTTAATTTTTATGGTTTAAGTATAATATTATGGTTAGTAGGTAGTTATGGTAGTTAATTAACGTCGTACTGGAGATACGTACTACTATCGGTGATACGAGATCAAACCCTAAACTACAGAATCGAGAACACCATAACGTAATTTTGAACCACGGTCATATGATGAATATATTCTTTTGGAAAACAAAAATGTTTTCAAGCATTTCTGCTGAAACAAATTTAATGGAAAAGTTATTTTCCAAAAATGCTTGTAAAATAAACTGAGTTGCGTACCGTATTCGTTTTATGTTAAATCTTATTGTTATGTAGATTTCGAATTGTTTTCAGCCCCCTCTACACATCTAAAACAAATAGAACGAGGTTTAACATGTAGTTTCCATTACCTGCAGCGTTCTGAAGATTTTTTTCTACCAAATTATAGTGAGGATCGGTCAAACGGTGTAGATTTGTATAAAGAACAGACACAAACACTGCTTTGTAGAATACACATATATATATATATATATATATATATATATATATACAATAAACATATCTTAGAATGCCAGCTGCTCCTTGAGGGAATAAAGGCAGAAGGACGACACATTGTTATCCAGTGGATCCCTGGGCACTGTGACATTTTCGGTAACGAGCAGGCAGATATGTTGGCCAAGAAGGGCACACGGATAGTTGAACAGCCAACTACAAGGTACTCATTCCACTTCATAAAACTCTGCATCAAAAATAAAATGAGACTTAGATGGATGTCGAATCTCACTTCTTGTATTTCCTCGAAGAGATGGGAAAATTTATTGGGCCAAAATATTTCGATTAAACCTCGTGAAAGAGCGGTCGCAGAATTTAGACTTGCAGTGGGGCATGACTGCCTTGTAAACCACCTACACCGCATTGGCGTTTATGACAGTCCTAAATGCCCACTCTGCAAAAAGGATGAAATTATGGACTGGTCCCATATCCAGGGATGTCCAGCTCTATGTGGGGTCTCCGAGGTGAAACGCTATTGGAGTGCTAGAGCCTTGCTGATGAGATACTGACTTTTTTCTCTTGCTGTTTTGTATTCTTGTGATCGTTTTGTAAGATATTGTCATTTTCTCTTGCCTTTATAAATAAAAATAAATAAATACAATAAACAAATTAAATTACGAACTATTTCGTATTGAATGCATGTATACATATATTTAAGAAGGTTGCAGTCTAATATTTTCAAAGAATTTCTCTTAATACTCGTATTCCAATATCTAAAACTAATTTCCTTTGCATATCATTAGCATAAAACATTCATATAGTTAATTATTGAAATTGTTAATGTTGAAAGTCAAGACAAGAGAGACTATAGAGGCACAATATCATACTTATTACAGTAAAATCGTGCATTAAAATATGCCTCCAATCAGAGTACGTTTATTTAGGAAAAGGCAAGAAATTATTCTTTCAATTCTCACCGACCTTTTTTGAGAAAGCAATTACTGCAACCATATTTCAATTTCCAAGTCAAATTACTTTTTAATTTCGTAGTAATGTATGCACCAACCTGTCGAAAGCAATACGCTTAAATTGATGAAAATGTGTATATATTGGAGCGTTTGCAATCCACTCATTTATTCTGCTGCATTGACTTTCAACTAGAACGCCGCAGAAAAAGTAATCAACGTTACTGAAATTGATCCCATTTCACATAAAAGATTCAAGACATATCACTTGGAGAAGGCAGAAATGAGTCATTTTTTTCCATTCTCTCTCACAATCTTCTTCAAAACCGATTTAAATTAACTGTAAGGGGGAAAAACGGATCAAATTCAAATTAAATTTCATCTTCGTCAAGAGTTCTGAGCGAAATCGCTGTATTAGCATTTGCTGAGTAAATGGGGAAAAATCTGAGTGGTGAATTATCTAAATTATATATGGAGATAAAGAGGATTGAGAAATAAACTAAATATCTTCTTTTGTTTGATTGCATATGGCGTTGGATAATTATCCTCTTAAATAGAGGCAAAATTTGTGCAATCAGTGCACCCTTCTTCAGAATTTTATTTTTAAAGCTGCAGACTTCGATTCGATAAAAAAAATACCGAAACGTTACTGTGTATTCAATGTAAGTATTCTTTTGAATTCTGAAATCCAAACTCATAAGTGCTTTTTTTTTTATTTGAAAACATGCTAATATGCATCCTTCTCTATAATTTAAAAAACTGAAGCAATCAATAACTTATTAAAATAACCATTTAGTTTGGTATATATGAATTGAAATGTAACTATTTTTTATTCTATTTCAATTCGTCCACAAATTATGTATTCGTGGGTTCGCTCTCTGTGGTAACTACATTCATGTACATAAATTAAGGATAATGCCAGCTACGGCAAATAAGGGTTCAGAAACAAAACAAAAACTTAACTTATTCATGAAGCCCATTTATTAAACAAAAGATAAAGAACAAAAAATATGGTGTATGTATGATACCATTCATAAAAACCACGATTTTTGCTCACTGTAGCAATTACAAAAAATATCGACCTTTAAAAAATTAACATGACATGGATGGTATGATGGTTAATACATTGTATGTCTCAAAGTCAGTCAATGTAGTCTAGAAAACCCATATTTTGATTGGCTTAAAACGTAATGAAAATTGCAATAAGCTTTGTAAACTGCACATTTCAGTTTCAATACGAAATACAGAAAGTAAGAGATTTCATTCAATATTTAAAACTAGTTCGATTAGAAGAAAGACATTGCCAAAGCAAAGAGCGCTTAGCTTCATTCGATTCATATAATACTTAACAAAGGACAATTTATCCGTAAAAATCCATCTCCAACAAAACTTCGAAACCACAACCACAAAAGAAGGAATCCAAATAGGAAAAGAGACAGATGATCAGAGGTCGTTCATTTTAATGAACCAGAAGAGCCCTTTCGAAGACAAAGAAATGATAATGGTGACCAAAAAAAACGATGCAGAAAAAAGTAGGTCTGCAATTGACGTGTCATGGAATACATGTGGGAGTCCATTGTTTGATGATAACAGAACTAACTGGAACTGAATAATATCTGTACTCCAGTACTTCTGCGGACGATGATGGAGTTGTGCATCGATGAGAGCTTCCTATCGATTCCCTCTGCATCGATAGCACAGCGGCTGCGGTTGAAGCTTTGACATGGGAGGGCCTGAAGTTATTGTCAGGGCTTCTCAAAGCGTTTTGATTTATGAACTGCACGGCGTGATTTATACGGAATAGATCGTTTTCTGTCAAGACTCTCTCCTGAGGAGAGGGCCATAGGGATACCACTGAGGGGGAGTATCAACTCGGCGGGATATTGGTCACTAAAAGGTTGCGTGAGCTTGTTTTCCAGGCGAGTGCGGTTCGGCCACTTGGTGAGCAGAAGTGGATATGGGTGCTTGATTCGCCAATCAGTCTTCCGCCAACTCTTTAACCGATATCCCGCCTTCATTCATTTCGGTGGAGATGGGCCACGAGGAAATGCGCTTAATTCGCTTTGCGGACGTGAGAACCATTGCCATATGGGGTGGCTTGGATTGGTTAAGGTCCGATTTAACACGTTTTGAATAAGATTTTGGGAGGAGTTCGAGCATGTCATCCAGTCCAATACGAGTTATTTCAAACATTAACGGACCACTTTATTTGATCGTTAAAATATATGAGTATATGTAGAAAAGGGTGAGATGATGCAAACACACTTATTATCATTGAGAATGAAATAAAAGATAAGTGGATTGTCTAGTCGTACCTTGAACAAAGAACTTCATTTGTCGGAGTTTGCTTTCTGTAATTATGAATTTATTCATTTATTTTCTTGTTATTGATTTAATTCATTATAAAACTATTTTGTGCATAAGTTATTAACACGAGAGAGTGAGTTGTTTGGTTTTTTTTTCATTCCGGTCGAAACTCTTAATACGCTCGAAATGCTCGTTCTGCTACTTAAGTGTGCATCCCCAAACGTGACCCAACTACTACCCTAATACACTGTTGTCAGTAAATTTAGGACTAATTAGACAAATTGATCTAATTAAAAATCTACTTGATAGAATATTATGAAATTTGATGCAAACATAAATTAATTATAAAGCTATAGATTAGTCTAAAAATAGCTTCACAATATTTTTTTATCAGAAAATTCGACATTACAGGAATTTAGTTAAAGGTGCTATTCTCTCTACATCTTTGTGTATTAGGATTACCACTTGACAGCACATTTCGAACTGTACCTAACTGTGCACGTATAAAAATGTAAGTCAAAACGCACATTCTAACCCACCATAACGCTATTATTCACTGATGTAGCAGAATCCCGATGGTGTCCAAATGGAAACACTTCTGGAATCCCTCTGAAACTCTACCTGGATTGAACAGGTAAGGCTGGACTTCCTCTGAAATTTCCTCTCATCTGGTGGCGTTAGCTTACTGGTAAACACATTGCTGCGTACTCCAGCATACATACCTTCTCAAGTTTAATTTGTTATAACTTCACTTTACTTTATCATATTTACTACCATACAGCTTTATAGAGCCTTGCAATAGTGATATAAGGATTGCAATTAGTTTTATATTTTTCCCTCTAATAGGTAATTAGTTGAATGTACAGGAGGAATAATACATCGTTCTATTGATGTCGGTCCGGGATCAATCCCGAAGGAAAAAATCCGAGGTCAACGCCTCGTAATTTTGCACCACGGTTGCATGGAGAGATCACAGATGAGCTGGAACCTCACTTTCCAAACTAACGTTGCCACCAAGCCAACAAGGAAAAATTTTAAGTTAAGACGGATTTAGCTTACAGCAGACCATACGTATACGACAGTCTTTGGATGGATCAAGTTTCAAACTCGCATTCACACGATTTATATTCAATTACTCTTCCTATCGAGCTAACGGGGCCCAAACAATACAACATAACAAATAACACAGATTATTATACTTTCAGGGTGCCGTTATAATATATAACTATATTTTACCTTCAATATATTAATTAATGCTTTGTGTGTATTTTTTCATCAGTATACACTATATGGACAAAGGTATTTGGACACTGCAGGAATTTTAGATTATTTTTTTAGTGTCAGGTAGGCCCTCCTTTAGCTTGTATTACAGCTGCAACACGTTAATGCATACTTTCCACAAGTTATTTGTACGTCTGGGGTTGAATAGCTCGCCATACCTCTTGCAAGGCCGTGAGAAGATATTGTTGTGAAGATGGGCGTGCGTGGCGGTGTCGTACTCGTCGCTCTAGTTTGAACCACAAGTGGGTGATAGGGGGTTTGAACAGGACAGTCAAGCAAATTCACTTCATTTTCAGGAAACCAGTACACTACACGATAACAGCGCGACAGGGAGTTCAATCCTGTTGGAAGAAACAACCAGCATCGCCGTAGTATTGCTGTTGTGTAGGTAAGGCCGCATTATCCGGAACGAGGTATTCATGGTACTAGGTATCTAAAACAATGTGCCGAGTTCTAACCAGGAAAAACACACCACATTAAGATGGATCCGTTTTCCGAATTTCTGCTGTGTCCAAATACTTTTGTCCCTATAGTGTATATAAAGCAGACGTGGAGTCTGTTCTATATAGAAATATACACCGTTGGACCAACTTAGGCAACTGAACCCCGTTCTGTTTGTCCTATCATCTCTCGAAGTATATTTTTCATAGCAGATTCGAAATCAAAATCTGAAGTGCTTCCACACATCTTTCTTTTTCCAAAAATTTACATTTTCAATTATTGTAATTCCGTTCCTGTTTGTTAAGATGCTATTACTATATTTATGTGTTATAAATAAATTCTAAAACAGTTGAATTTTAACGAATTATTTATTTTGTATTAAATATAGCTAACGCCATATGTCCTTTCTTGGCGGTATGTGGGTAGTTGAACCAACTCCCCATCAAAGTCATGGTTTAATATTCATACTTAGATTAATTTTATTTCGTCTGCAAACTTTCTTTTTTAAAGAAGGCTATCATTTAGCATGTAAAATAATTTTTCAAGGTGAATAAAATTTGAATGAAATCAGTTATTAATATTGCATTGATGGATACTAATAATGCATAGTATTATGATTTGCCAAACTTTCATAATGATGGTGAAATTTGGATACATTGGGGTTGCAAGAGTGCTTCAAGTTAAAACATATTAATAGGATACCAGATTGCAATACTGCACTGTCAGTTTGACATTGTTACATGAAGAGAACTTACCAGACATTCACAATTACTCGAAAACTTCAAATCGACTTATGTAGTAGTCTTACCACCTTAGTTTCTTTCTTGCACTATAGATGACCCATTCTTGCCATCAAGTGGTGGGCCGTTGTACCATTCTGTATTTAGATTTGCAGTTTTGGAATCGGGTACGAAAAACAAACAACTTTTGTTTGGGGTTTTACGTGAGAGTTAGCTCTCTGGTGTCATAGTTTAGATTGAGAGCGTGTGACGTGCTGAGTGGCTTCTTAGTAATATTATTATGTAATAATATGATAGCCGCAATTATTATGTCAGTCGCCTGGAAGAAAGCCCTGTTGAAAAGATTTACATTTGGAACAGTCCCGGCGTCATATAAAATGCATGTCAGGCAAACTAGATTTGATTTATAATTGAAGTATAAACCTGATAATAGTTCTATGCCTGTGAATTGATAGATGGTTCATATAGATCAGGGACGGCTAACCTTTTAAAGAGGTTGTTCAAATTTTGTTTACTATTTTTTTAGTACTAGCAGATGGGTCACTTTGAAAGGGGGAAGGGACATGGTGAAAAACTACCTTTTTAGGTTCTCGACATTTTTAATTCTCGCCAAACTTGCGTTGACACGTCTAATGTGAACGTGGCCTCACGCCCTGTTCACATGAGGCGTTTAAAACGCGAGTCCGGCGAGGTCCCGCCATTAAATCGTGTATTTTTATACCTTTAATTCAAGTTACTATCTTTACGACCTTGAAGAATGGGAACTACCTAGCCACGCCAAATGTGCATCTTACGCGAATCATGTGGACGGGGCATAAATAAATATGTCTTTATTGTTATTACTTACCATCTTTGTTCATTCTCAAGCGGTAATTTACCTATTCTACTCAATCGGCATTCATATAAATCTTAAAACAGTATTATCTATAGTAAATAAATCTAAAACATTTTACAAAAATCATTTGTGCAGTTTTTTATAAACATTTGTATTTTTTTTTTCATATTTTTTAAAAGAGGGGGTTCGAAAAAAAATTAAATTTTACTCGTGGGTCATTAAAAAAGCCTGCGTGGCTCAGTGTCTAACACGAGGATCATAGGTTCGCCATCCTTGACATAGATGGACGAAGCAAGCATATATGTTTTGTCCAAAGTAAATTGTCAAAAATCTACTGATAAACATTTCAAAAAGTGGGATTAAAAAAACTTTCCACTCACATAAGTTTTGTTAAAACTTTTTTTTTCGATAGACCAAAGTGATTATTCTGATTACTTTCAATCAACGTTCAACAAATTCAACACGAGCAAAATCAGTTAATTCTAGTTTTATTTGGATCAAGTTATAGTTCAGGGACTATATTTAAAATGTATCACTCTTTTTTGCCAAAGTGCTTGTTACGTGAACGCAAATTGTTTTTTTGCGTAATGAGAAAATATAGTTCTTGGAAGCTTTAATATCTTTTTGATGGAAGGTAATAATTTCCGAACTATATTTTAGCTGATTCGCCCGATTTCACTACATTATTTTTCCACTGACGTATCTCCAATCTGTCGTATTTTAGCAATGCAAATTAATATCTTAACTTAATTGAAATATTTTAATTACATTTTCCTACACAGTAACATGCTTGAAATTGTCTGTCCTCAATTTAGAACAATTTTGCTGATGCTTTTTTTAAATTCAGATTCCACTTTTTATAGCAAAACAACTGTAGTCTTTTTAACATTTTCAACTACCTACCCCGAGTTATATAGAACCATGAATATTCTGATTTGTTGTCATTATTAATCATGTATTTTATCATTATTAATATATTTTTTACCTACACTTACTATTTACAACCAGAATAAGCGAGATCTGAGTCGAATTGCTCAGGTCGAAGCGTCTCTCAGCTAAGAAAACAATTTGTTGTCTAAGTGGCATCGATTTAAACAGAGGATAGTTAGTCTCCGGGTGTGTTTTGGGGTGCAGGAACCGATTACCATCCTAATAAATTTAATGACCTTAAATAATTTACTTACATTCTACGAAAAGACCATGTATATAAATTTCGAAACTTTACTAATATTGATAAACTTTTACAATTCCAAGCGTAACGTGTGATCCAAGAGATAATTAATGATATAAAATTTAATCATTTTCCTAACTAATGACCGCAGCTCCAATGGAAATTACAGACTATCACTTAAATGGAATACTTGCATTTTACGTTCTCTAAAACTAACTACCTATTCTGCCACCTATCATTTCTAAAATTTATAAATATTCTTAGTCTAGCTTTCGTCTAGACAAATTGTTCGAAAACTATTGGGAAAACTGAATATTCAGTCTGTCAATACTACCTTTGATTGGATTGGAGGTGGATTGTTTGTTAAACTTTAGTTGCGAGCGCAGTAAAATTTAGAACATTCTTAAAAATAATAATCTTACTTAATCTAGTTACTGGTATTTGTGTTTTAATCAAAATTACCTATTTAAATCAGAACTGGAATTATGATTAGGTTAAAATTAATGTTGATTTATCATATATCAATTCGGAATTTAGTCTGAAATTTTTTCTGGTAAATTTGGGGGATTGACATCGTATTAAATAAACAAGCCATCGACCACAGATGAAATACGAAAGTACAGCAAGCTGTGGTAACCTTTTTATGTGACCAAAACTAGTAGTAACGTAGTTGAGCTAATAAAACTAGTTGAAACAAATTGCCTCCACACTGCACACAAGGTGACGTATCAGCAAATATTTATCGACATATTTTTGAAATAAGCTGATCATGTGGGTGGAGTGGCTGTCGTAAGGGTTGGTAATCGTCCTGACACGATTGGATATTGAAGCACAAGCACGTGTTTTTAGTCACGCTAGTCATACTTTCACGCTTCTTTCCGTAACCATGTGATTTTCCTCTAGAGACACGCAAATCGAAGGATCGGGAAAATATCATGAAACTGGGTGCATATAAACCGTCTATTTCATTAGAAGGACGATGAATATATATATATATATGCAGGTCAAAAATTTACACAAAACCAAGTCAATTTGTATTAAAACTAGCATTGTTCTTAGTGGAGTCCAATAGTTCTCGCTATTGAAAGCGATCTTATGGAGTCAAATCGCACGTAGCTAACTGTAGTTTTAGATGGCTGACACATGGGAGGACCTGAGTGGTGCAACACATGTTGCGCGACTTGGTGGGAAAAAATGTGTACTCGTCCATCCACATCGGTTAAGGGAGTCCGGAACACAAAAATCATCAAATTTTCGAAAAAAAATATTTTTTTATTAAAAATTTCTCTGTGTCTTTCTGTTTAAAATGACGTCTGAATCATGTTTCTATATTAATTAGAACGAGATATAGAATTAATTTTGTGGTTCGTTCTTTTGAAAACCTAACACTCAGACAGCTGTTGTCATGGCAACAACATATGTGAAAGACGTTAGTTAAGTCTACGTAGACCTTTAAACTATGCAGAAAAAGGTAGAACTTGCAAAAATCTAAATAAACCAATAATTTAAGAGGAAAGAAGGAGTTAGATACTCATCTGGATGCTCTTAAAGGGTATTTAAACATTTTATTAACTGTAATACTGTCTTTAAAACTTTAAATGCGTTATTCTCCATGATGCAATTTTTCAAGATTTCCTGTCTTCAAATTCTTAAAAGTCAAGAACCGATAAAGTTTAAGGGTTGAAATTTGGAATACACCTTTTTCAAATATTATACTTTAATTTTGATTAAGCAAATTTGAAACAAATATTTACTTTCAAAAATATAACTTTAAAAAAAAGTACCTTAAAATTTTTAGAAGTTTTCATTCAAATATTTTTTATTTTTTATTGAATTAATATTTTTAAATTTGCTGAATCAGAATTAAAGTTTATAAATTTGTGAATAATTTACTGCAAGAATTTTGAAAATTGACCAAGACTAGTTTGAGTTTTGTAATTTAAAAATTAATTTTTAATTTTTTAATTATTAATTTTTTAACCGTTATTTTTTTTTTCAAAACATTTAAATTTTAAATTTAAAAAAAAATTGGAAAACTTTTGTGTTGTGATTTTGCTTTTTAGTTAGATGGGTAATCAGTACAAAAAAAAAATCAAAATTCTAAATTAATAATTAAAATTTTTTTTTTCTGATATGTCCCGGATCCCCTTTAGGTGATTAAATCGAGCATCAAGCTTCCACGTATCAACCACAATCTCAAAGGGTATTGTTTTTTTATGTGGATGATGCACTGTACTACCAGGGTTCTATTTTTCTTCTTGATAAAGAAGGGAGCTTCTTTTCGTTACGATTTGGTTCGTTCTCTGGAAGACGCATTTCGAACGGGTTTGTTTGGTTTTCTTTCCTTTCAGACGCGAGTCCAGGTCTAGCTGATCAGGTCGACCCGTGTGTCACTCATCTAAGAAAACACTAAGTTAGATATGTGGCGTGATTTGTAAATCGCAGATGGATGGACTGCGAGTGTGATTTGGGGTGCAGCGTTACCCCGTGTAACAAGAACAGCATAAATGTATTCACCCATTGGGGCGTGTTCTTTAAGTAGCTCCTGGAGTAGTCACACACATTATGAGTCAAATCGTGCGAACTACAAAATGTAATAGTTCCTTTTTGAGAGCCTGACTACTCACATTTTCTACCTTAGATACTGCAAGGGGCTTACTGGTGATTATTTGTTTCGGAGCGCTCAGTGGACATTCATCATTCCTAATGCGAAAGAAAATCACAGCATATATTTACTTACAAACCGGGATATGAACGCGGAATCTTATAGGTGACAGATAACGTTATAACCACTTTACAAAGTAGGTAGCTCGAAAAGTGATATAACGGATACATATAGCACGTTTGACTGGAAGTGGTAATAAGGAAACGTGAGTTCGGGAATTTAAGTACATTCAAATCGTATGTGGAAAAAAAAAAGACCAGCCGCCTGTACTCTTTATTAAGGACACTCACTGTGACGTTTCTTTATTTCGGCGGATTTCCTAATCATCTGCCTTGTCGTCCACCTAGCAGTAAAACTGATCCATGAGCATATTTCAATATTTATTTACACCACTAGGGGGCTCCGCCTCCTGCTCGCTTACGCTCGCCAACCGAATTTTGTATGACCAACTTTTGATCACATCCAATTTAATTATATTAACCGATTTAAAAACTAATAGTATCGTAAGAAAGAGTACATTCTGAGGTATACTGATATATTTTAAAAATTAAAAATTAATAGTAATAAGATATAGATACAGCAGTTTAAAATAAAATAACAAAAATGTCCCGATTTTTCCCGAATTTCAAAAAAATATTATCAAGAACCAAATTGAAATTAAAAAAAAAACTTGACGAGCTGCAAAAATTTACGTTGAGAGGTACTCTTAAAAAAATCACGACTTAAGACTGAAAATTTGTATGTGTTTTGCTCACTCGCGGAAGAAATTTCGCTTCTTCAATTGTGACACTTAATAAACCCTAAACTAATAGCCGCATCGGAAAAAAATCTTAATAATTGTCCAGGGAATACAATGAAGAACAAACCATGTTAAATTTTTTTTTTTTCCGATCAGTACTTTCTCGGGAAACCGTCTAAGGATCGAGCTAAGCAACACAGTTTTCAATCCTGCGGCTTCGGCGGCGGCGGCAACATTTTTTTAATATAGAGAGACTTCTTGATGAGTTACTGTACAAGTTATGTGTACAAAATCATTCAGTCTATCATACACTGTCGGGAATAATCCCCATCGCTCTCCAGCACAAAAACAACACGTCTCGCTTCATCGCTGGCCTTCGTGCAAGTTCTCTTTTACCCTTCTCCAAATGGGTTTCTTTCCCCATCCAAAAAGGGGGTCCCCCGTGGTGTCCAACTCCGTGTCCAGCCGCCCTACACAAACCTGTTGAGGCTACAGGGAACTTCACACTCGCCAATATACATGTTCTTAGAAACCGGTATTCGAATCTTGAACTAATGTGTGGTAATTAATCGCTGTGACCACTATGCCAGGTAGGCCATTGGAGAGTGAGGTGATAGTTCTGTTGATACCTCGTCATCTGGGCGTGGGTCAAAATTAATTGGTGTTGAATTTGAATCTTTCCTTTGGGGACTTTTCCCAGACCTTCGCCAATAGCTCATTAGTTGCTCCAGTACGACGTCAATTAATTACCTACCTGTCAGGTAGGTTGCTTTAGCAGTGATAAAGAATTATAATCGCAAGCACGACTACAGGTCTGTACATATGAAACCAAATATTTGCAATACTATGTCTACTGTTTTCTCATTTCTATCCCATTCCATTTAATTTTTTTTTAAAGTATCCTTTCTGTTTCAAAATTCAGTACTCGACATGTGTACCATCATGTAATATCGCGTGTGTAATGCAGTAGATTTTCAAGACATTGACATGTGATCACACCTTTTCTTTAATTTTCTGAACTTCTTTGGCAATAACTGATTTTAAGACCATGTTGGAATTCAAGAAACGAATATCCAATGGAATTTACTAAGATCGCTTCCTTCAGGATCAATCCCAGAATGTCACCAATAGCCTTTTGTGTTGCTTCAATGCGACGTAAGTTGAAAACTACCTGCCTTTCAAATATAATTTCCTAATATATTTTTTATTAATTTTATTTAAATATTATAATTTTTTTACTATCAATTTAATAATATCAATATTGTTATATATTATTCTATTATTATATAATTACAGCATTATATATTATTCTATTATTATATAATTACAGCATTATGTATTATTCTATAATTATATATTATAATATTGTTATTAATTTAATATTTAATACACGAAGGTAATAGTAATTTTTAATTAATGTCTTACTAGAGCAACACAACGGGCTATTGACGACGGTCCGGGTTCAATACCCTAATAAACAGATCCGAGGACAACACATGCGCAGCTTGTCCGCATTTGGACCTTAAGCGATAAAACGCAAATATCCAATCCAATCCGAGGACAACACCACGTAATTTTGAGCCATGGTCAGATAAGGAAGCAACACCTGAGCTGGCAACCCACTCTCTTTACTTCCACGTCAACTCAACTCGAGGACTTTCGGTCACCACGGCAGATTTAAGGTGCAAAAGCCGTCGCTACAACATACACTTACAAACATCCCTGCACTGATCCGGATTCGAACCAGGACCCTTCCTATCTAAAGGCTAACCCCTCTACCACCAGACCAATTGGTGGACTTGCACACGATGGAATAGAAAGTATATCATTCTGTCAGTAGAGCAAATTTAACTACCCCTCATGCAGCAGTATAAATAAATCCACTGCTATACATACAAGAACTGCTTGCGCTACAAAACTTAAGTTTACAAAGTACTCTTACGCTTACGATACTTACGCAAAAGTGCTTGGTACTGCTACCTGGGCAAGCAGACATATTCGATAGAACAATAAGAGTTAATGAGTAACCTCATAATCATAACATCACTTTTAAACTTAATTACCTTATTCATAACGACGTCCAACCACCATAACTCAGTTTATCAAGTCAAAAATGCATGATATATTTTATTCGGGGTCTCAATTAAAACTTCTCTCCCTGCTTTCGGTGATCCGCCATGACGTAAAATTAACTCCATCTGGTTACGACACACACGGATAATTATTCACTGCGGCTGAATCCTGGTACAGTATAACAAAGACGGAGCTATAAAAGAATATACCATTTTTTCCTTAACCCTCCCGACTTTATAAACTGAATAGCTCAAGATCGAATACAAAAAGGGAAAGTAAAAAATGAGCTTTCAATAAATCGCTTTTTGAGTCAATCTCATAATGGTGTAATAACAGAGCTCCTTCATTGAAAGAAGGAATATGCGCAGCAATACATCATATTTTAAATTGACTCGTGACAGCGCTATGAAAACATAGTACCTAAAGCGAGTTTATTATTGTTATCTTTATTAAAACCCCGAGGGAAGTTTTGGTGATTCAACTCTTCTATCATTCACGTCTTGGGGTCGTCATTTGCGTGGGCGCTCACACAAAGCTACAAAAACACATTATATAACAAAACCTTTTCTTGTTGCATTTTCTAATGTATTTGAGAGAATGTATCCATTCCTTTATATTGTATCATTTTTATCTGTGTCCAATAACTTCTATTGACTGATTGAGGGATCATTCAGCTCCTACTTAATCTCAAAGATTTTTAGACTAGTTCCTGCTAAGTAATAGAAAAATATAGATGTGAGCTTTCAATAACATAAAACTTTCGGAAATCAATACACACGGACACACATTTCCTACAGCATGCATGTTGCTATCGTTGGAAGTTACAGAGACAAAGGAATACTTGATTGTAATTTCTTAGCAATGTTTAAATATTTTCTTAACCTCATGAGGAAGATGATTGGAAGTTACAGTGACAAACGAAAGCTTTACTGTTATTTCCTAGCAATGTTTAAATATTTTCGTAATCTCATGAGGAATTTGATTGGAAGTTACAGTGACAAACGAATACTTGATTGTTATTTATTAGCATTGTTTAAATATTTTCATAATTTCATGAGGAAAATGATTAGAGTAACAAACAAATACTTGATTGTTATTTCCTAGCTTCGTTTAAATAATTTCGTAATTGCACGAGGAATATGATTCCAAAACATTGATGTGAGTTAAGTTTAAGTTCATTATATTTTTTTCCCGGAGTTTTCTTCACGTTTTAAAGATTTCTTAAAGTTGTTAGATCGACAATCAGTTTCAAATAAAGCATAATAAAAACTAATGCATTTATTTTATTTAAATATACTGAAAAGTTATAGTTTTCAAATAAAGCATAATATAAACTAATGCATTTATTTTATTTAAATATACTGAAAAGTTATAGTTTTTAGCTAATATCAATTGAAGCATATCAATTATTAAAAGATAATAAATACTTAAACAACATAAATTTCAATGGATCACATTCTATATACTATCATTCCGTACACTTGGATTCATATAGCCAAATTGAATTTTGGTGTACTTAATTTTTACAAACTTGAATAAATAATTGAAACTTGAAGGAATGAAATAAATAATTCAAACTGAATTAGTTTTCAATTAAAAATAACACTTCAATGCAATAGTTGAAATTTGATTGGGACAGTATTTTGGATGGATGGAATGCAGCAAAATATTTTTGATTGTGCGATTTTCAATAATTTGTACAGTTGATACATGTTTGAAAGTGGAATGGAAACATTGATTTAAACTTTTATAATAAAATATCAAATGTTTAGTACGTAATACTCATTTTTAAAATTTACTTAAACGATCCTTTGAAATTAATTGGTATTGTCTCAACATCCCATTCACCTTACGTCATTCAAAATTACGAGGCGTTGTCCTTTGATCTTTCCTTTAGGGGTGGTTCCCGGACAGTCGCCAATAGCCAGATGTGTTTATCCAGTATGATGTTAATTAACTACCTATTGACCTACCCCATACACTTCAACGCACTACCTTCAAACATCTTAAAATACATATCTTAGCAATAGCATCCAAACCTCGCTCCGTCTAAAGTACATGTTACCTGAATCTCAGTCAGCCTTTCCTCCCCAACAAGAAAATATGGGACACAGCACGAGTCTGCGAAGACCCCCTATCTCTGAATTATCAGGTGGCGCAGCACATACTCTCGAAGTGAAATAAAAAGAAACATCCCTCATAATCGTCAACCAGCCAAGCAGGGTATAAACCGCTTAGCATCGTTGCCACCACACACCTGTGATCGCCATCGCTTCCCGCACACTCGCGTCGTAAACAGCGCCCGGGGCGACGACCAAAGCCCCGGATTTATCTGGCTAATGAAAACTCTTGAGGAATAGATGGGGCACTTTCAGCCCCTCCCTCTTCCACAGAACTCGTCCCCTTGTCCGCTTCTGTCTCGGGGGAATTCGCAGTCCGCACTCGTAAAAGATGATGCATGACGGATGTGGGGACTGAAGGGCAAACAAGAGGCAGTAGCTGGAGCACCTTTAAAATGTGCCAGTTTTCTTCCGTAAATTGCAGGAAATAATTTGGCTTTGGCATAGTCCGACTTCCTCCCTCGAGGGTGTATGCAAAGCAGTCGGGGAATGTGGCTGGGGAGTGAATTAGCGTGGTGTAGGTGTTTTGAGTTTGACGTCTGGTTACACGTTAATTATGTGGTGTCCTCGTTGAAATGAGGAAAGGAAATCGCATTTTTGCCATTCAAACTAAGGACAGCGTGTTGCATCCACGTTGAAGTTTCTCAGTTGCTGCTATCTATCGACGGCAGTGTTAATCATAATTCATGCCTTATTTAAACCCATTTCTAGTAATTCAAGCATGGATGTGTATATTTCAATCGATCAAATGAAATAAAGTTAGTCAAAGACATTAAACGGCATTGTTGTTCACATTTATGGCTCAAGAACTGTATTTGGCAAAGGTGTACTAAACACAAAACAGATAACAACGTACACACGCACATAAATTTTACTGTCACAGAAGAGAAATTTAACAAGGATAAGTTACACAAATTTAATTTGCACCACCTAGGGTGCACACGTTAGGAATCGCAAGGGCAGAATCATTAAGCAGCACGTATTTGACTGATATTTATTACGTAATGGGTTCACAGGGTAAAACAAGTGCTCAGTCAAGTTAAATATATTGCTATTACAATCTCGATAACCAGTTAATACCATTTAAACAGTTTCGTAACTTTTTGAAAAGCAACACTTTAATCCATTCGTTTTTTAACTGGGAATCAATCCAAGTATAAACAGGTATTTAACCGAAAACTTGATTTATTACCTGTGAAGGAGTCGGGACAAGATGTGTGTGCGTGTGTGTGTGTATGTGTGACTTCAACGATGACCAAAGTGTCCCTTCTTCAGACGCCTGCCGAGCCACCCAAAATAATAATTTGCTTTTCTTCCCCTTTACCAGTAAAGAGGGTAATCGTAAGTACCAGTAATCGGTCAACCCCTTATAACAAAGGCCTCTCGGATAACCCTTTGTCATATGAAGTATTGTTAAATAACCATCATGTGTTAGGGGGCGTTTTCTAACATCATACATCTGTGGCTCGGACGACCTCGAATGAGATTTTTGGCATGAACTACAATATACGAAAGATCTAGTGTTTCTGTTTGCATAAATTACAGGTTACTAGAAATAAAATCCTGAGAGACTGACTGAGATTATTGATTAAAAAAATTCAGTTCATGTACATAGATCAGCTCCCCTTACATACAAATTCACTTCCTTTTATCGGTAGTCAGAAATATTCTGAGAAATGATAGGAACATAAGCTCAGGAGTCAACACAGAATTTGGATCTGAAGTACATGTTACGCTTGTCGTGTAGAGGCTTTGGTGGTTACCAAAGCATCTATTTCTCAGGAATAAAATTGGGCCATGATTCTAGAGAAAGCTTTCTGGTGCGCATAGATGTTTTTGGTATGCAATTCGAAAAGAAAACCATTTCTAAAAAAAACGTATCCGTCTTAAATTCTATCTAAGAAGAATTATTGGGGGAGTAAGGATCATTTAAATCATATTGCATTATGTATATTTATTGTATTATTTTAAATAAGTTAAATAATTACAAATTGGTTACCTATAGCACAAGAGTAAAAACAGAACCCGTTGTATTCCCGTAGAGAAATTGTGTAAGACTTTTGAGGATAATAAATAAAAAGAAATCGATCTTTTAAAACATTTATGGAAATCACATATTTACTTAAAACGCATGCTTCGAATGGATTATATCGAAAATAAAAAAATATTGTTTCCTAGCTCTTCTATAAATAGTTCAACATCATTTTAATTTTGCGTTGTACTTCATCGACAAAAAGAGATATTACGTGTATAGTTAAAATTGTTCTTGCTACCGGAATTTTTATTCCACTTTTCCTTACAATTTTAAGTATTATGTATTAGATGCAGAATATCAGAAACACGAAAATGTTGATTAATAAATGCCACTTAAAAGTTCAAAACGGAATCTCTCTCGAAATAAGCAGGCATTTCAGATATTGTGTAATATTCCCAAATGAAGTGAAAATAAGTTACAAAGTAGGAGAAATAGTTGGTGTTAGTACGAATGGTACTCGGCCGTTTTTGGGAATTCGTACCAGCGTCAGCGGGTGTGCGTACCAGTATCAGAGGGTTAAGGTGTGCGTACCAGTGTCAGAGAGTTAAGGTGTGCGTACACACTAGAAGGGGTTGTTTTAACTGTAGCTTTAATAATCCAGTTTTTTCACAGTAGGTCATTGGTTTACGCTTAAAACCATTTCAGTGAGAAAAAATCATATTAAACTAATTAGTAATTAGCTAGTTAAGGTATAATGAATTAATTAAAAGGTTTTTTTACAGTATCTCAAATTCTAATTTGTCTAGAAAGACAATTCTAGTGG
This sequence comes from Metellina segmentata, assembly GCA_947359465.1. Lineage (NCBI taxonomy): Eukaryota > Metazoa > Arthropoda > Arachnida > Araneae > Tetragnathidae > Metellina > Metellina segmentata. The sequence continues at coordinate 31,609,268 of OX375878.1, read as the reverse complement.
GAAATTATTTCAAAAATTATTCTTCTTGTTTTCATCTTGAATAATGTTGATAGAGAGAAATGTTTTTCTGTTACAAATTGTTTCGCCAAGAATGCATAAAAAATCGAGATTTTTTCTGAAATTTAGGATTTAAAGTGCTATTAAAATTTATTTCTTAACTAATAACTCTGATTGAGGGTCAAAACAACCGCTGTATTATTTAGATTATAATGATAATTATTATAGAATAATTTATTGTTGGGTTATCACTGTTTGAACAAAGCATCCTATTGCATAACATGTTTCTTCAGAAATTGAGTTTTAAGTTTAATGAAACATGTCTGTCCAAGGTGACAGTACGAAAACCCTTATACCTAGAAAACTATTTCGACTGTTTGCAAGATCTTGGCATCGTTTGAAAGCTAAAACATGGAAAAATAGTTTGAAGCAATAAAACAAAATTAGACTTTCTGTTCAATTTTCAGGATTTCCAGTGTGTCTATACACCTTAAGAAATAATGCATTTTCAAGAATGCAACGGAATCCACAACAAATGTAATCGCTCAGAACTATTTTAGTTTTTCCCCGAACCATTCTCGAAGTTTCTGAGACAAGAAATTGCCAAGTAATGACATTTCTATTCTTAAAATACTATTAGCTTACATTTCACAAACGCATAAAGGAAACGAAATAATAATGTGGCAAACCTTTATGTAATTCAGAGAAATCGAGAACTTACTAATCGCGCTTTCCTCCAGACTGTGAAAACGTGACTGGGCACAATAGAGAGGATAGCCCTATCTCATACAACCCTTTCTGTTCAAGTGATGAACCCCAGTGATCTGTCTTCTCTTCCGGTTTACCATCTCCAACCCTTTCGCCCTTTGTTCTCTTCCCCCTCCCTCGTTGCCTTGTGATAGGCGCAATAGAACCCTTGCGCCATAAAGCCCAAACTAACAAAACCTCCTCATTTCTCGCTCATAGACTGCGTTATGCACGAATGTTAATTTATTTTAAACTATAAAGGGAACTACTTTGTTTAGCGCAACAGATAAAAGTTCTCCAGAAATGATTTAAACATCTAATTACCTTTGTCTTCACTTTCCTAAAGCTTCATCAAATTAGTTAGGAAATAAAGTAATTTGGTATAATGGGGGATGTGGAAATTACTGCTTTTAAAATTATCGAGTTTAACACCTTACTTAGACCACAGGTTTTTAAACAGAAAAATTAATTCTAACATTAAAGACACGTCGCAAATAAATATCCATACTCGTGCAGATTTATGATGTCTCGAAAATTAATTAAGTACTGCTAACTGCATGTTTTTTCAGATTGAATGTGCAGGTGGAAGACAAAATAATACGAACACCTGTGAAATAATGGAAAATCTTTATCAATAAGGGATTGGACTACCCTTTGACTGAGGTGGACAAAGTTTGGACTCCAAATATTCCCATAAGTGTTCAATAATATTCAAGTCCGGAGACTGAGGGGTCCAGGCGAAATGTTCAACTGCATCCTCATGCTCTTCGAACCATTCTTGAACACACCTAGCAGTGTGGATAGGGGTGTTGTCGTCTTGAAAAAGCGGTCGCTCTCCAGGGAATACAGTCTGGACAAAAGGATGGACATGATCCCCTAGAATGCTCAGATAGTGATTGGATATGATCCTCCCATGCAGAATAACAAGTGGCCCAAGTCCGCGCCAATATATCACACCCCATACCATAATGGAGCCACCCCCATGCTTCATAGTCGGCAAGAGGCATTCAGGATTAAACGCTTCTCTGGGCGTTCTCCAGACATAAACGCGTCCGGTCGTCTGAAATAGGGTGAATGACGATTCATCTGACCATATTACCTGTTGCCACTGCTGTGGGGACGTTTTTGTGATCTCTGCACCATTGGCGTCGCTTGAAAGCATTAGTTGCTGTCACCGAATTGCCACTCTGCCATAAATGTTCGTAGCATGAGGTTCCCTTTTGACAATTTTTGTTGAAACGAGGTCCTGGAGATGATTGTTCATTTCTGATGTTATTTCGGATAACGATTGCTTGTGCTTCGGGCTACTATGGGCTTCAAGACCCGTCTATCCCTATCAGCAAGTTTTGACTATCGGTCACTGTTGTGCTTTGAAGATGTATTACCCTCTTTCGTGTACGCTGTCATAACGGCTGATACCGTACTCCTTGCAAACCCCAAAAGGTTTGCTGTTTCCGTATCCGATGCTCTACCTAAACGCGCTCCAACAATCACTCCTTTTTGGAACTCTGACAGGTCGGACATTTAAACTTATCACAGACAGTTCGATAGACGTATGCAACGCAGGTTACTGCTGTTGAGAGACTGATACCTTCCTCTTCACGCCCACTAGGTGGCCGACTTATGTTGCAGGTGGCGCGGCTGTACTGCAGGTGTGAAATGCGTCATACTTTTTCACAGGTGTTCGTATTATTTTGTCCTCCATTTGTATATACGGTAATTATAATTATCCGTGTTCAAGAAAATTTACCAAGGTAAAAAATTTATGTATTCTTTTCGATGGTTAAAATCAAATTATGAACAGTTCATGTTTTATAATTGTATATTTTACTGTGTATATGAAATGTATCAAATCAAGCCATAAGAGTGTTTCAGTTGTTACAGTATAAAAATAGTTTTTGAAATACTAGAAAGTTATTTTGAATTATAGATAAATTCGATAGAAAGGAAAATATTTTCTCCAGATGAAATGAGTACAAAGAAACATTTATTTCAACAATCCCAGTAAAAAACAATGTTGTGATATAAGCGGTGTTGTGGAAAAGTGCCTAAAAATAAATTTTTTATGTTATCATTTTCAAATAACAACGTTTAGTATTTGGTTAATGTGTACAAAATACAATAATCATAAATACTTTTCCAACTTTTAGCTTTAAAAAAAAAATTCTCAAGCACTCGTAAGTCCAAAACGTCATGATTAACTAAAGATGAGATATAGACAAGGTAAGATCATGATCGAACTTGACAGAAATGGAACCTGTTCCAACTGCGATTCACAGGTTGCTAGAACAGTGAACATACCAACTGAAACACGATGGCCCTTCCATTTAGGATGAAACGTAAAAATAAAATAAATTATCACTAATGAGCAATATAATACGGACTATTGACTGCATCAATTGGGAAATAGAGTGTGTAATTAGACAGTAGATTATTTTACTTCCCAAAAATGTTACATAAAATAAACACTTGCTTTAGCTAACTATAGAACCTTCCATTCAAGAGATAATAAATTACTCACTCCCAAACAAACATATAATTTGTATAACTTTTTTCATTTAGCATTGTTTTTGTGTAAGATTAACTGTTGCTGGACGTAATTTGAATAACTTCCCTGAAAACTCTATTCAATTAGAGAAAATATCAGTGTAGAGAAAGCACAACCTCCTTCCTTCGAGTTACCTATAACTTCAGAACAAAACTAATGTTTATTCTTGAGATTAACTCGAGTTAGAAACTAGAGTATTCATAAGTACGTGAAATGCATTTCTTTCGATTTTACATTGCCTCGCTGAGTAAATCATGTCTGCAGAATGCCTTTCGGATCTACTTATTGAATTAATCTGCTCACGAATAAATTGTTTTTCTTAATTACTAAATTATAGCGTTTGAACACCATTTTCTGGCTGATATGTCTCTAGTTTTTCTTTGAGGTTTCATTAATGCAGTTTCGAAGCTTGGACACAATAAGTATGTAATACGTTTGCTTTGGTGAAAGCTGCTAATTCAATTAGGAATAAATATATGAATGGATAGGGGGTAATTGGTTTTTAACAGAAATTTGCCATCTGGAAGTGTTTATTTTCAGTAAGTGAAAAGCTTATTAAAGCTTTGCATGGCTGAAAAGTATTTGTGTGGCTGGTAGTTTGAATTTACGTTCTACTGAAGCATCACAAATTTGTATTGAAACAGCAGACTCAATTGAATAAGTTTGTGGAAAAGTTGAATTTGATAGTGAATAATGAAGGTATTAAATTTATCTTTAAATTTTTGAGATTTCTTTAATGCAGTTTCGAAGCTTGGAGACAATAAGTATGCAATACGTTTGCTTTGGTGAAAGCTGCTAATTCAATTAGAAATAAATATATGAATGGATAAGGGGTAATTGGTTTTTAACAGAAATTTGCCATCTGGAAGTGTTTATTTTCAGTAAGTGAAAAGCTTATTAAAGCTTTGCATGGCTGAAAAGTATTTGTGTGGCTGGTAGTTTGAATTTACGTTCTACTGAAGCATCACAAATTTGTATTGAAACAGCAGACTCAATTGAATAAGTTTGTGGAAAAGTTGAATTTGATAGTGAATAATGAAGGTATTAAATTTATCTTTACATAACTATCTTGTTTTTCCACGTGCTATCTTGTTGGCTTATTATTATCTCAGGTCTAGCCATCTGCTACATTAAGGCCCGGTGCACACGTCCGGTTTTTCAACGTGCGGCACCACTGCGGAACTGAAGCCCAAATATGCACACATAACCGAGAAATGACGCATGAACTCATTTCGCGCCATTTGCGATAAATATTCTATCGAAGAAAACGTGTTTATTTCGCTTATTTGGTGTAAAAAAAAGTATATATTTGATAAAAAATAGACGTTACTGGACACAACCATTTATTAATTATTATTTATATAACATTTTTTTATGAAAACAAGGTACTTCAGAACAGAGACTCATATGCGGCGGTGTGGGGAACTGCGGTACAAATTGCACGCAAGCTGGACGTGCGGCGCTGGAGTCATGTGGGTACTGCTCCATTGGATCTAATGTATCTCAGACCGCACTTACGTTGCGGCAGCGGTGCCGCACGTTGAAAAACCGGATGTGTGCACCGGGCCTTAGTCCAACCTGGCACAAGTTCTATAAGATGCTATTACTTGATCAGTATTATGGCACAAGTACGAAATATTCATCCCTATACAAGAAGCACATGCCCCTTGTATTTAGGAAAGACTGGAAAATAATTTTGAAATAATTTGAATAAAAATTCAAGAAATTTGTGTTTGTAAGTTGCCCACTTGAAAATTTAGAAAAAGTTTTTTGAGTCGTTCTTTTCCCTTTGTCACCAACGATATACCAGTGTACTGATGTACTGATTTTCCTTCTCTAGCATATTTGACAAGTCTGAAATGTGCTAGAGAACAAAATTCTCAATTCTCTATGATAGGTTTCGTATTATACTCGAGTAAACGTAATATGATTAACTTGTAGTAGAAACATATTTGGCTGAAGTGAAATAACAAATGTAAATACATTCATGAACTTTCATTCTCTAGTAGATGCACAGCGGTTTATTTCCGATTTTACAGATATTTTTACAAACAATAAAACTTGAGATCTTAAAAATGAATGAAACTTCATTCATATTTTTACTCAAAGATTTGGTTTAAGGTATTCCTTTTACTAATGTGAATTTTCACAGTTACACCTTCATTTAAAAACTAACATAATAAAGAAGTGTGACACAAAATAATACAATACGCAATACCGTAAGTATTAAGTTATAAATTCCTATTCATAAAGGTAGGAAGGAATTTAAGTAATACTGGAGAAAAAAAAACCGGGATATCGGGGACTATCCGCAATCAGTAACGAAAGGAAAGCTCCGAGGACATTATCTCGTAATTTTGAACCATGGTCAGAAAATAAGGAACGAAAGGAGAAACCCTCTAGAAGTTCAGTCGCTCACAGCTCGCAAATGGTGATCGATGTCAGCGGTCACTAAAAACGAAGATAACATCAACCGTGCATAGATCTATACCATGCCGCTGGTGTATACTAAATTGTATGGTAACAATTGTCTATCTACCGCAGCGTAAAAATTATTCTTAATTTCTTTATCATTGGTTAAATTATCCTCGCCCTTTCATTGGTTGTTGGAATATTTAAATACTTTAACGAGAAATTACTCGCGTAAAAGAAGTACACATCATATCATAGTACAGAAAGTTTAATAAGAAGCGTCCCACGGTTGCTATACAACGGGCTATTGGCAATGGTCCAGGAGGGATCTCGAAGTGAAAGATCCAAAGACGACTCCTCGTAAATTTGAACCACAGTCAGATGACGAGAACAACACTGCCCACAACACGCCAACGTGAGGACATTTGATGTAGCATATTTAACATGCACCAGACCATGTGTACACGACATTCTTTAACTAGACCGAATTTACAAACTCATAGTATAGATGTTAGGAAGCGAGAAATGCAAGCAATAATACTTATGTTAAAAGAGTTCTAAGTGTAAGGGATATTGGTATAAAAATTTAGTAATACGTTGTACGTATTGTATAATAAAATTATGTAATTTTATATACATGACAAGTATAGTGATTTGATTTTCAAATAGAAGTATTAAGTGAGAACTAGTTTCGTCCAGATAGAATTTAATTGAAATCTGACTTTTGTGAGATTATTAGTAAGATTGAGATATATTTGAAATTGAAAAATTACTGAGATATATTTATTTTTTTTATAGTTAGATTTGTTGGCGGATTTACATTCGGTTTTTCTGTGCTTGAAGAATGAAGAACATTTAGGACATGTTTCAATGCGAACTCGTAATTTATCATTAATTTATGGAATAGGGATAAATGATTTTTTGAGCCTGTTGTATTTTTATGTCAATGGGCCTTACAGCTCCTATCGAAGTAATGTGGAATTATCTGAAACATGGTTGTTTTTATAAAATTTGATAAATGATTGAAAGAAAACTAACTATGTCCTTAGAGATGGAAGAGTCAAACATCAAACGTATCACGTACACACATACAAACGCTTGAAAATACGTGTTATTAAAATTTTCAATTATCTTGCGAACTTCAAACAGTTCAAACAATCTTATCCTTCTTATCCCCAAAAATAATGACATAATTTTTAATGTAATTGGGTATTCGAATGTCAAGTATGTAACAATCATGTACATTTATAGTCATGAAATTAGCTATATTTATTATTACTATTTATTAAACAAAATATTATTATGAATTTGATTGATTATTTCTTCATATAAGCATATCTAAAAGGTATTTTCTATACACAAAGAATTAACATCAAGCATGCGGTGCATCTTAATAATATTTTGTAAGCTAAGAATACTTTATTTTAAGTTTGATATAAGTTCAGATTAAAAATTAATAATACTTTATAATACCACATTCGTGACTAAAATGTGTGCGTTTGTCCCATACACCTGACAGCCATTATTATTTATTTACTCTTAGTGCCTCCTCTTCAATATCTTGGCAGATGCCTATAGTGTCATTCCTGTGAGTTTCATTACTGTTTAAGTAAAGTACAATGATTTTCAAATTAAATTTCAGTATCTGCATCGCAGCGTATAAAAAACCTTAAATACCTTGTCTCGAAAAAACACCTGTGGAGCATCCTCAAAATGCAATTACCGTTCAGTTGTTCGATGGGACTTTAATGGTGCAGGGTAATAAAGTCAAACCGAAATTTGTGTAGCCTTCGTATTTATCTACCCAGAAATTCTATTCAATTATATTGCCTTTTCGCAGAGAGACCATCGCTGTAGCCCCCTGGTTTCAAATTACTTTGGAAACTCCAGAAACATCCCGTAGAGTCCCTGCCATCGGTAAACATTTCGTTGTTGATTGATTATCGAGCCGATGCTTCTTTGTATTTGACTTTGTATCATGCTTGAAGCTGAGGCTATTGATTTCGTTTCGTTTCTTAAGGGTTTGGAGGCAAAGGGCGGAAGGAAGGCAATTTGGGGGAAACAAAAAACGAAACGTTAAGTTGAAGTCCTTGTCTTACCTAAACATTTTCCTTCCAGGATACTATTGATTGGCTGGGTTTATTTTGGGCAGCAACTTCTTTTTTTCTGGCAGTAAGGGCTGCGGAGGTTTTGACTACTTATGTGAGTTTTTTACTAACAATTCGGATGTTTCCCTACAGTATTGTATCGGACTTTAAATTCCTTTTCAAAGAATCTTTCAGCGCCATTACTTTTGGTACACATGGTGGAAACTGTTTGATGTAAAGTTAGCTGAGCATCCCAAATGGATCGAGGCAGTGTTAGTTTTTTCAATAGATAAGCTTAAAGCAATAAATATACTTGTGGAATCTTCATTTTATAAACGTATACCATTAATGGAATTACAGCTAGAGAATAATATACATAGATCTCAGGGCTTAATGTAAATGACCACACAATGCTATTGTGTTCAAAACTTTAAACTAAATAATAAACATCATACAACATTTCCCCTGAATATATGCAATTAAAAAGAAATCTAATTTATAAAATATAGACGACAATTCTGTATTCTGTAATAAATAGTATATTACTCTGTACAATAACTTTTTGATATGTCTTTGTGAATTGATCAGGGACTCAGTATCGCAGTCACCGATTAGTTGCGGAGGGTTGCGAGCTTTAATCTCAATCCAACCAAAGGCCACTGTGTTCGTAGGTGCTGGTGCACGTTAAATTTGCTGTGACCTCAAATATTCCTTAAGCGGTCTCATACCTTTTAAGGCATCAAAAAATCGAATTTTTTTAAAATTCTTTTATAAAATTGTTTCAACAATTCTGAGTTAATTAAAAAGAACCGCGTTCAAAATTTTCTATTAGAACCGATGTTATAGGGAAAATAAAAATAGTCCGCATCACGATATTGGGTTTGTTTACATTTTGGCAATCAGCTGCTTGCTGTCAGACTACGAGCAGATGGTTTAGGTTTGCTTTAAATTCGAGTGTTATTAGCAAAGACTTAAATAATTATATATTTTTCTGACTCAAACAATTTTAACTGTAACTTTTACTTTCTATTAATAACTTTAATATCTATGTTTACCGTTTGGTGAAAAAAATTTTACTATTTGTGTATATATGAACACAATTTAACTTGCAGTAACTATACATATATAGCCTTTGTATGAATAAAACTATTCTTTGTAAATAGTATATTTGGTAAGTTTTCCCTTAATTTTCCTTTATATGCAAATTTTGTATGACTTTTGAGACAAATAGAGGGTATCCTGTAGCTTAAAAAAATGATGTGATAGACAAAAACTGCTGTTATTTTTGGATCCAGAGGCCAAAAATTAGTCAAAAACAAGTCAATGATATATGACAACGAAATTGCTGAAATAAGTGCACATACAATCATGCCGAGTAAGGAAACAAAACTCTGTAACTGAAGCCTTCATTTGGAAAGTCTGGGATGACACCAGTGGAGACAAGTAGGCATTCCCAAGACATCCATTTAGGCGGTCTTTTAAATAGCTATTTTATTCTAAGTTTGGAAGAATGAAATTACAGTGGATGTTAAGGCTTTTAGGTGATCTTGGTTTTTTTGGAAGAGATTGTCAGCTCTCGCGTATTTCCCGTTACATCAAGATAAACCGGGACCGATTAAAAAACTCAATTTTCTTGAATTATATCACAAACGTATTTTTAGTTGCCAAAGTCGTTTTCGAGTCTTTACCCCTACACCCTTAGAATATTAGTAGAAAAACGTTGGCAGTGATGTCATGTCATAACAACTGCATTACATCTAGCTGGATTGATCTAGGGTAATCTGATGAGGGGTTAAAGTTGAATTTAACATTTAGTCTACCTTAACTTGCATTTTGTAAGGTATAGGTAGCTTTTTTTAAATTAAAGTCACACAGAAGCAGCAGGCGAGATCAATCCTGAAGGGAAAGATCCCAGGACAACGCCACATAATTTTGGACAACGATTACAGGACGAGGCAAAACCTGAGCTGGCGCCCCAATCTCCAAACTTCCACATCATTCAAGTGTAGAAAAATTGAGGCCACGATGTTTTTAACGTGTAACTGACTCTCACGACGGTCTTTGGTTGGATTCGAACTAGCAGTCAAATGGTTGCTGATCAAATGCTTTTCCAAATGGGGTACAGCGGATTATTATGTTTAATAAGGTACAGAGTCAATAATTCCGAAAAACCTAAATTCATCCCAATTGATAATAAAATTGTTTGTTTCTACTTGGTTTGTGGCAACGTCAAAAGTAGTGCTTAATTTTCTTACGAATTATTTAGTTTATACAATATAGCTAAAGACATTCATTTTTTGCCGCTATGTATATAAATTACTCTTCAACAATGGACAGGACGCTAGCGAACTTGCATAAAATCCGACTACTTGTTTGGGGGTGTCTTTCGTGGTATGGCCTGGGACCTTTGCATGTTCTTCCTGGTGAATAGAACGCCAATGCCTGCATGAACATTTTAGACAGTCAGGTGCTTCCTACGCTCTGGAAATTTTATGGAACATACGAATGTTACATCCAGGACGACAACGCTCCATGAGATGTTGCAGCCTCTGTCAAGCAGTGGAATCAAGATATGGATATAAAACGTCTTCCATGGCATGGTCAGAGTCCCGACCTAAACCCCATAGAACATTTTTGGGCCGAGTTAGAGCCACGCTTACGGACCAAGTAACCACGTCCGAAATATACAGCTGAGTTGTCGACATTGTTGCAGCAGGAATGGACACAAACACCCATAGCTGTGTATCAAAACCTTTTTGAAAGTATGCCCAGAAAGGTTGTTAGTGTAATTGCAGCACGTGGGTTGGTTGGTTGGTTTGGGTTTTATGGCACAAAGTCCAGATATGGACAAGCTGCGCCAAACGCTAGATAAAATAATAAAAACATTGTAGATTTAAAAATATTAAAAAATAGTTGGGAGATTCTAGCGCAGTGTTTCTTTGTAGATAAAATATTTTCAGAAAGAGGTCAATATGAGGCAAAAATATGTTGATCAACAACGCAACAAAAATTTGACGAATTTATGATCAAAAAAGGTCGATTAATAACATTTTGATTTAAAGTGGACGAGAATATGTACAAGTAAAGATAAAATGGTATGAATAGGGATAAAAATATTATATAGAATTTAAAAATCGAATGCTATGCAAGAACTTAAAAATATTTGGATGGGGTTTCTTTCCAATTAATTCACGTAAAGTTAACACAGAAGTACTAAAAAAGTATTGTCGATGATGGTTGAAGACGGGACAATCATTTAAAATATGATGAACTGTGAAGGGAACTCCACACGCTCCACACACAGGGGCACTCTCTCCTAAGAAAAGATGCCCGTGAGTATAGCGTGTGTGTCCAATGCAACACGTGGGGGACCCTCCAATATTAAAGCATGTATTATTTCCATTATACTATCACATTTGCTGTTCGGTCCATTATATTGTAAAGTGTATCTCGACAAACTATCCATAAAAGTTATATTCAGAACATAATATTTTCCTTGATGAAGCAGGCGGAGAGGGACATCATCCTAACGCCCTGGTCACGGCTGCGTAAGCGATGGTCATTTGTGAAGGATTATCCAATGAGCAGCCACCATTACCAGTGACAGAGGATAGCACAATTACATCCTTATCCTGACCCCGGATTAGAACCAGGAACCTTTCAATCCAGAGGTCAACACCTTATCCACTAGACCGGTTGGTCGGCACATTATGCTTTCTATTATTCCGTTTCATAAAAATAAATCATGTGTACATAACAAAACATTTTAAAACAGGATAGTAATATATTACTCTAAAAAGTGGTTAATACTAGAATAAAGTTTTTTCTAAATAAAAAAAAACACATTGCTTACAACAAAGCATATAATGTTACGTTGTAATTTAAAGATTTATATTAAATTTTGACGTAGTTTTCCATTAAAAGGAAATAGAAATCAGTAAACTTACGTTTGTTCTTAAATTTTCAAATTGTATTTTGATATTCTACTGAAAACTGTACTCAGTAGTCAAGAACAAATATTATTATTTGAAATGGATATGTAGTTTCCATTTTAATAACGGATCTTTGAATTGACAAAAAAGCACCACAAAGAATTGATTTAAAACTGCATGACAGTTGGAAAGAACGAATTTTGAAAACTTTACTTATCTTGGAATATCATCACACCTATGCAATATTCTAACAAGGACTTTATTGAAAAGCTGATTTTTTTTTTCTTGGGTGACAGAAGATCAAAGTTATTAAATTGAAGAATTGAAACTATATTTATACAACTTTGCTATCACAATCATTTTTTGAAAACACTAATATAAAAAAGCTATAAAATCGACGGTCCGATTTAAATAATTCCAATTTGTTAACTTTCCTCCATCGGTTCTAGAGGCATTTAATTTTAGAACTGTTATTTCACATGAGGAATGGAATTCTCGAGTAAATTATATATTTGCTTGAAAAGAAGTTGATCACTTATAATGTGTTAATATAACATCTAGGCCTTTAATAATGGTGTTGACAAACTTCGGAATTATCGTATTTCTGGTGCAATAGTGCTACATGTAAAAAAGAATGATTGGAAACTGGCTATAATGTTGTTAATTATTCTTACCACTACAATTTCATGTACACTTGCGGCATGGTATAGATCTATGTTCTATGGATGTTATCCTCCTTTTAAGTCACCGCTGGCATCGATCAGCATTTACGAGCTGTCAGAGACTGACTTTCTAGAGGGTCACCCCTTTTGTTAGGTACCCTACCCTGTTGACATTGAGGTGTGACAGCTTCGGGGAAAAAGGCAGAAGGTCGCTTCGGTGAAATCTAGACGCCACGCAACACAGTACTATGAAAGGAAAGTGCCAGTCGTTAGTGTCACTGAACGCTCCATTGCTCAAGTTAGGTAAGGGGGTCGGATATGCAGGCGAAAGAGTCGTTCCTGGAGACGATTGAAAAAATATAAGCGCTGCAGCGTAAAGGTTAATACTCGTATATTGGAAAATATATTATTTGCTCTTCGTTTCTTTGACATTTGGGCCTCTGTGGCTCAGTAAGTTCAAGCATAGAGGAAATGAAACAGTAGAGTTACCTTTTATGTGTCCAGTATCATGTTACCAAAACTTGTATAAACTTGAGCCTTTGAATAATTTAGACAGCAGCGGAAATGAACATTCATCATGTGATTGTTACACGGTGCGTGTGTTGTACGGTATTTCGATATTTTTAATTAAGGTGGCAAAGTACTCTAAACATGACCAAAATTTTTTTACTATCTTGTATTAATTATAAGATTTTGAAGAATTTGTGTGCAAAATTTTATAACTTTTGCTACATTATGTAGCGAGTTATAAAAGTTTTTCTACTAAATGTAAGTAACGAAATCCGAAAGTAAACGGTGTTTTATCTGCATATGACATAAACACTATAGTGTGAGCCTTGCACTTTTCGTGTTATTTAATTTCACGAGACTTTCTAATGCTTGAATTTTCAGTTTGAAGAGAAATGAATTGATCCATACGTGTCTATTCACGAGAAATCGTTGTTATACTGCTAAATTCTGCTTGATTTCGTATTTTCCTGTGAGATGAAGTGCACAAATCAAAGTTTTCGAGTTCTCAATATATCGTATTGTAAACAAATTTCTAATTGTGTTATTATAATTGTTGTTTTTATTCTATTTTTATATCATATCTCTGCATACTGCCGAAACGAAAACATTCCTGCGCTGCTTGTAAACAAAAGCTGCTAAGCGATATTGTAATGAAATATGAATTAAAATGTCAACTCTTTCAAGCTTCAAGCATTGCTAATTCAAGCTTTCAAGACCTATGCGTTGTAAATCGTTAGAAATGAGTTTGAAAGAAGAATTGTGATATGGACTCTGAAGTTTCTCATTATTTAATAGTAGATGAAAAGGTTCTTAAAAGACTTGTAAAACACTCTACAGTACGTGTAAGGCTTCTTCATAAATCATTGACAGTATTGAAAAACTTGAATTTATCTGAAACTCAGGCATTTGATGTCAATATGCGTATGGTGCAGTCTTTTTTGAGTGTTGGCAAGGGTTAGTTAGCACTGCAAAACTTTTACATGCATATGAATAGGGATATGCCTTCAAGTAGACCTTTATGAAAACTGCTATGTATTCAATATTGTTTCATGGCATTTCAACAGACTGTTCAACTATGACTGTTATTTCACTGTTTTGCAGTGTTCGTTACAAAAATGTCTGTAAAAAATTTAATTAGAGAGATATACATAATCTCATGATCAAAATTATGGGGCACACTTCATAAAAAATAAAAAATAATAAAAATATTTGAAAAAAAAATTAAATTTGGAAAAAGTGTAAAAATTTTACAATGTTGAAATATTTAAAAAAATTTAAATTTTTTAAATATTGAGTTCATGATAACAGTTTTTTTTTATAATGTATTTTTAATGGCTATTGGAACAAGGCACACATTAACATTTTGTTGTAAATATGAAAAAAAAATGTTCAACTTGTACTGGTTTCCCTTAACATCACACTTGAGCTACACAACGGGCGGTGATGGTCTAGGATAAACCCCGAAGGGAAAGAATCCGAGGACAACACCCCGAACCACGCCCATATGACCATGGGGCGGGAGAAGATGCTCATCTATTGATTATCATCGGATTGGTCCGCGTGGCATAGTAGCAGACTTTGGGGATTTCACCATTTTTGTTGCCTCTCTATAGGAATGTGCAGTAACACATTTCAATGACGAAAGATGTTACATCGCTAAACGATGCGATTAGATGACAAATAGGACAATCAAGTTATTTTTTAACAAAGAAATCACTAGTGAATAGCTTGTTCATACATTTTTGAGCTCCTCTCATTAGTAATGCGATATTTCACGCCGTTGGTCCATCAACTGCGTTTACAACCATTGGTTTGAAGGGGGCTCAGATTCGATTCCTGTAATTTATTGGCGGTGTATTTCTCTCTTACGTTGTAGTAAAAGTTGTATTGTGTGTGTGTATTACCATCCTTTTTCTTATTGGTAAAATATGTCCTGTGTACTTGCACGTTTATTAACTGGCGTTTTTTTCGTGTTTTCAACTGTTTGGTCAAATATAGTCATTGGGTCATAAAGTCTAAAGGAACCTTTGTTATTAAGTGTTGATTATTTAGTGAAATACAACAACTAGTGATTCAATTTTAGTGTGTTCAATACGAACATATTATTTAATTGTATCAAACTTGAGCAGCGTGCAATGATTTGATTTTTAATAATGTTTATGAACTAAAACAACCTAGTTTTAAACATATGAGTTGAATAGTACAATAAGTAAATAATTTGAAATAATGTATCATACAATGTATAAAAAAAAGGTTCGTATAGGAAGTAGTAACTTCCAAATTGGGACTCTTCTGTCATATTGCTCCAAAGAGAAGTAACGTAGACGTGTTTGACGGGATGTAAAGTTAAGGATACGTTTAATCTTTCTTTCAAGAGCGTATATCTTTCACTGACGCAAGTATGGAGCTGTCCTGTTCAGTGTCTCAGGGAACAAGTCGAAGTGTTCCTCCGGAAAAAAGTGCATGGTCTCTGCCCTGACAGGTGCCATCGTAAGTTAACAGAACTCGGGACACCTGTCAGCTTAAATGTCTTTTCTTGCTGGCCAATTTGACATCCGAGTTGTGATTTCTTGTCCGCTACCTTGTTCTCTTTGATTGTCATCTCCAAACTGTCATAGAGGTGACAGTTCGGGCTTTTTGATTATTAATGAGAATGTCCTTTATCGTTTAATTGTTCTGTACATCGCATCTGGAACAGTATGGACCTAAGTGAGGCTTCATTATTGTTAAGCGATTCTTAGCCCTTGAGACTAATGAAATTAAGTAGAGTCAACCGATTGTAATTAGATCAAATTAACGCACCTTTTAAATGTTTAGCTTACTGTTTTCATTACGCAGCGAATACTTTTAAAACCATCTAGCACTATTTATGTTTTTTAAACGTGAATACGACTTTAAAGTTGGAACAGTACCGGGAGAGTAACATGCATGGAAAGTCAAGCAACAAAAAAGCATTACGATAGCAATGTCTATTGATTTCAGAAGTTGAAAAACATAAAATAATAGGGGGCTCCGTCCCCTGCTCGCCAATCCCCGTTGATTGCTACGTAGTCCCATTTGGTTCGCTTCACAAACCAACACTACTTTCGCAAGCGTCTTGGCGAGGGTCAGGTGTGAATGTGTTTTAGTAGCCGCTTCGAAAAAAATCCTTCGCCATCTGGTCTCCTATACAATTTGAACAAACCGTATTAATTTCGTAATTTTCTGATGAGTACATTTTCGGGAAGCAGTCTGAGAATCGAGCAAAAAAAATCGAGTTTTCAATCCTCCGACCGGCAAAGCTATCTAAATAATTCGTATATTCCTGATTCGATTTTCCGAGTCATGACATTACAGCGAGTTTCACTAAGGCCGTTGCATGTTTTTATCTCCGCGATGAACAATTTGTTAACTATGGCGAAATTATACTTTTCATTGCATCGAATTATTTATAAACCAATTTTACAAATAATTATACCATCAGAACGAGTACATTCAAAGGTTTCCATTGATGTTTTAAAACTTAAAATCTAATAGTAATAAGGTATAGATATGACAGTTTTAACAAAACAATAACGAAAAATTTCCGATTTTTCCCGAATTTCATAATTATATTACCAGGAACCAAATTAAAATTTCTAGAAAACTCAGCGATGTGCAAAATGTACGTTTAGAAGTTCTCTAGAAAAAACATTCAAGAGAAATTAAAAAAAACTTAAAAAAACTAGAAGAACCTGAGACTTAGAAAAACTTATGACTGAAAATATGTTCGTGTTTTGCTCACTCGCATTAGAAATTTCGCTTTTTTCATCTTTGACACTTAATGCACCCTAAACTAGTATGACAATTGACAGTCCTTTCGCGAGGTGATTCCGGGTGACAGTTGATTTCCGGAGATAAACTAATAGCCGCATCGGAAAAAATATCTTCTCCTTCTTATTCCCTGTACAATTTTGAACAAATCATGTTAATTTCGTAATTTTCTGACCCCTACTTTCTCGGGAAACCGTCTAAGAATCGAGCGAAAAAAGCGAGTTGCCAATACTACGGCGGCGGTACCTTTTTTTTATATAGAGTAAATATAGTGTCATGTAGTCAAAGGATTTCCGTATCTGATGGGATCTTCCAATCAAGTGCGCAGACATACTAAACGTAAGAAGAAGACCCAAAATATGTCTCAAAACTCTGCGGTAATGTAGATTTGGGTACGTGTAACTTTAGATTGCGTGGAGTGACGACTGGTTAAATGTTGTCATTCGAAAGCTAACTATCTACGTCACAAAATATATTTCTCTCTCTCGCAGGCCCTGGTATGTAAGTCAAAACTAGGGTCTGTGTCCGCAACTCAACCTACCAATTTTCTACTGTAAAAATCTCTAATTTTATAATATATATATAATATGAAGTGTTCTTTCACTCAAAGTCCTGCCGAATCTGTGGCACTAATAGTAATGGGAAATGACACACAGGTAGTCCGAACTTTTTGCTATTTAAAATTCAATCTAGAACAGTTTAATATGAATTTAAGAGTTTTTTCACCCTTAAATCTTCATTTCGTCCCGCCCTGGCAATTGGAAGATTAGACGAAATTTTGCTATTCACCTATTTTTCACTAATTCTATTTTTCACCTTCCGCTCTTCGGAATTAAATGGGAATCAGCAGTTTCCGTTCAAACGATTCCACAGCAAACATTTTTACTGGAAAAAAAAACGGAAAAAAATTGCCATTCCAAAGAAAAAACAAAATAATTAAATTAAATTTCATTAAATTAATTAAAAATTTTCTACATGGAATTTTAAAATTCGCCGCGACCCTAAAATTGCAAAAAACTTGGACTACCTGTTTGTAAAATCCCATTACTGTAAGTGCCATAGATTCGTCAGGACTTTGCGTGCAAAAAACAAACAGACAAACACATTCTTTTATAATATTAGAGATACTATAGACAATACAACAGACGTTGGATATAATATAATTATTTCTTATGTATCTTCCAGTACAATATATCATTTGAGGAACGTGCGAGTGTAATTGTAACTAGCAAATAAATCATTTAGCAGTTTATACTTACTGCTTCACAACTTGATAGGTTAAATTTAGTAAATTCCTCCTTTATAGTATAAACATGAACACGCATATTTCTATTACTGGAATGGTTGATCTATATATGTATAGATAAAATCAGTCTTTCTCGTTCATGTTGTGATAGTTCTTAAAAACATATTGAGCGTGACAGCATAAAGTACATTTATTAATCTGTTTGCTGTAACACTAAATGCATTAAAATATTTTGTACTTTTTTAACCATGTAAGAAATAATCTGTTAAAACTTATTTTATTAAGCATCACTAAAATTGTACGCTCATTTGTTATTTCAAAATGTTCAATTTCGGATCAATAAAATAGGCACAGAAATAATCCATTATAACCATGCTACTAATGTAATTGAAACTTTAAAGCTTAGATACGCTCCGTTGCGATGGATACGGATTAGATAGAAAAAAAATTACATGAAAATTATTTATTTACATTAAAACCACTCAGACAGCTACTTGGTAGGTAAAATAATTTCCTGCTACACTTTCTGGAATAATAAAACTATATTACCGTTAATACCAGTTACTTAATTTCATTTTTTAAGGTTAATAAAATTGAAAAATCTGTTAGTTTTCTCAATAAATTCAAGAATATAAATAAAAAAGTTTTCGTATACGATTTACTATTTTCCGGGTAAGGGCAACTGGAAATAAGAGGGCCATTTGATGTTTGTTAAAAAAGTAAGTTAAGCACCGTTTTTAGGAACACTCTTTCTCAACAATCTCCTTTGAGGATTGCGCACGTAGTCTAAAAAGTTTGCAAACTTTTCATACCTTTGAAAAAGTAGTTTTCTTTAAAGGCAGCAAAATTTGCATTGATAACTGCTATGAGATGCTTATTTGAGTAGAATTTCTTTCCCAAGAATCAAATAGTTTGGGGAACAAATGAAAGTCATACAAGAATATGATAAAATAGGAATCAATTCAAAGTCTAATTTGTACAATTTCGCCCTTTCAATAGTCAATTTTGGACAGAATATTGTCTTGGAGAAAAAGAACCTTTTTGTATGGCAATCTTGGTAGGATTTGTTTCAGTTCTTCCTTCAAAAGAACCAATGATGTTGCACAATAGAATTGCATTTGTGTTTTTCATATCCAAGTAATAGGTTAAGATGATTCCGTAGGTATATCCCCATAGCTTTTACTTTCCCAGTCGACAAAAATGGTATTCGCCTTTTTCGACCACGCAAAATCATCACTCGTTGTCCGCTGTTTTGACACCTGTTTCATCCACAGTTACGAATAGATGCAAAATTGTCTTTGTGTTGCTGTTAAATATCGTCAAGCAACTCAAATTTGCAAAGTCCTTTCACGTACGTTTGGGTCGAGTCAACAATCCCGGAAACCATCTTGCGCATAACTTATTCATATGCAATATTTCAAGCCTAATATTGCGCATGCGTTTAAATGCCTATAGTCTCAGCAATATCGAACTCTTCCAGTCGACTGTCTTATATAATGATAGCATGAAATGTTTAGCATTATCCGTTGCTATGACCTCAACTTCGTGGGTAAAGAGTGCTTCATCTGTGATGCATGTTCGGCCCCTTGTAAACTCATCTATGCAGAAACAAACCATCTTAATTATTGCTATCAAACTTTATCATTATTTTATGCAGCTACTCCTTGATCTGGGAGGCCACTCTCTATTTTAATAAAAAAGAAGTGAAACTCACTTATTTAATTAATATTTTATCGCTGCATGGAATTATAGTTATTATTTATTGTGGTAGCTCCTATTATGCTAGCTTAAAACATCTGTAGAATGGGATCAAAACGTCGCTTTTGACTTAAATTTGGCATCCGCTTGTTGGAAAAATAAAACTTGCTAGCAAGGGCGTCAAATTAACTGTGGCAACTTTTCGTACTGTAATTAACCAAACTTATTAAACATCCCTCGCAATGTACACTCAATTAATGTATCTAAACGCCTTCGAGACCCTTTTCCTTAAAATGTGGTATGTAAACATTTTATAGATACTTTTATATTTCTATAAATATTTTTAATATATATTAATAATTTTGTAAAAATGATGATTATGTATAAAATTTAAAGAAATTTATCTTAAACGTCAATTGAGCTATATGAAAATCTATTCAACCATTTAGAAAATTCATGCTACCAAAATAAACTACAGGCATTTTTCTAGGGAATGAACTAGAATCAAAAGGTTATATAAATAAACAATAAACAAACATTTTACTAGCGATCGAAAAATGAATACAAGATTTTTGATGGTTTTAATTTTTATTTCTTAAATAAATAGCCATAATTTAAAAAAAATTCAACTCAGGATAATTATTCTAGTTTATTCCTAGGACAATATTATAAATAACAAGTTCTCGAAGTTTTACAAGAATCCACCATTATCTTTTTGTGTCATAACATTTTAAGTAAGGAAATAATGCATGAAAAATAGTTTAGAGTAAATAATAGTTTGAAGTGCACCGGTTACTCTATCTTGCTTTTACTGTTTGTGTAAACAATTTTATTCTTTACTTCTCTTTATAAATGTTCACAATACTTCCAAAAGATAAACAATTTAAACATTTGAGATCACTTTCTAAAATAATACTTGCAAAAAAAATTAAGTTTTAAATTTCAATTTTGACAGATTTTGGTCATTTAACGGCCATTTCCGTTGTTTTCTATATCCAGATATGTTTTGTTTTTTTACCGCTTTATTAAAATCTTAATAACTCTAAAACTAATTAACTTAGAGAAAATCAAATATATTTTGGAAAGTTAAATAAATACTCTATCAAAGGCAAAAACCTTTTTTTGGAATTTTTGGTCAAAAATGACGTTTTTAACGTGTTTGTATGCTTTAATGCCTTTTCGTTTATACTCCGAAAAAAAAAACATTTTTAAAAATTCCTTTACATGCCATTTTGTTTCATCTTTAGTAATCCAAGTCAATATACGTAACTGATTACTCGGATCATGCGATTCTGTACAGTTTCATTTACTTCAAAAGATATTGCAATTTAGCTTTTCGTATTTCTTTGTTAAATTCTATTCGTCCGGAAACTACATCGAAACAACGCAAAGCGTTGCCTTTACATCGAGTAGTGCGCGTAATTAGTTTAGAGGAATAAAGCTGCAGTCGCGCAAGGTTAATGTCAAACAAAATAAGTCGTTCTGATGCTAATGGGTTAGAAATCCCCATTTATTTACATTAATTCCTACAGATCTTCGATGGTCAAGGAGTAAGGAGTAATGGATATTGCAAGGTTATTCTAATGTAATAATTGTTTTCTTTCGTTGCATATATATTTATATTAAAATAAAACTTTTTTTTTATCTTCTTCAGCTCATGAAAAGCGACTTCAGGTGCTTATGATAAGCGACTTACCATTTTAGTACGTTAATGTATGCTTAGGTATTTTAACAAATACTACTGTAGCCATTTTTAAATTTTATTTTCAATAATATTCCATGTGAAAAAGATATAATTTGCTTGATTGATTGTTAATCATGCAAATACACGATATTTAGCTGCTCTGTCCAATCTTCCACTCCACGTCAATATGAGGCCCTTTGAGGTCATAACTGATTTAACGTGCACCAAACCTCATGTATCTGACGGTTTTTGTTTGGATCAAAATTATGAATTTGCCACCCTTCGAATCACGACATTACTAACTGGATAATTGCGGCCCTACCTATATACAGAGGCTGTTCGCACATTTTTTAGACGATTTTATATAGCGGTAATAAAAAATCATTTGCTGCAAAAGAAATAATTGCAGTTGTACTATGTTTTTAAAAGTCAAAATTATCGTTTGCGGTTTGAGAGGTTTGTTTTTATTCAAAATGGCGTTTTCAACGAAGCAGTGGTTCGAAAGCTATAATTATGCTCTTTCCGAAGAGAAATATTCCTATTCCGTTATCCAAAAACAATGTGAGAGTCATGGTTTTGTGATATCTAAAGCGTCGATAGGTAATATCGTCAACAAGAAAGGAAAAAAACGTCAAATTGGAGCCTCAAGTGGGATAAAAATTACAAACAAGTATCTAAGGAAGAAACAGACTTCTTCGACTATTGCAAAGGTACGTTGTTTAATGTTAAAAGAAAATCCCCCTAGTCAAAGGACAGTTGCAAAATCATTAAAATGCTCGGTGTCCACTGTAAACAATATGAAAAACGTTGATTTAAATCTTAAGAAAGCGAAAAAACGCTATGTGCATCGTATAACTTTCTCCAAAGCATAACTCTGAAGGCAGGACACGCTGCCGAATTCTATATGAAAAACACATATCCAAAGAAAAATGGAAAAAAATTGTCACAATAGATGAATTATGTGTGTATTTAAATGATTGCAGCAAAAAAAAGCCATTTATTATCCTAAAAGGGGAGAAAAAAATTTAAGTACAGTGTTCACAGAATCAACAGAAAGTTTTTTTAAGGTATTCATGATTGTTGCTGGTTTTTCATCTAATGGCAAGTTAAAAATAAAGAGAGTGGAAAAAAATGTCAAGATTAACTCCAAATACTATCGGGAACATATTTTATCGCTAATTTTTCTGAATGAAATACAGTCGCTTTACCCAAAGTGCCATCAATCTGTGGAACACCATCAAGACAAAGCTAGCAGTCACACATCACAATCCAATGTAAATTTCCTAAAATAAATGGAACAAAAAACCGGTATCAAGGCCATACCCTTCACTGATATCCCTACTAAATCTCCCGATGTATCACCTATGGATTTTTGTGCTTTCGGACTTTTAAAATCTGCATTATCCAAACGTCGTCCCACAACTCTTACAGGACTCTGGAAAGCTGTTCAGGAGGAATGGGATAGAATACCTGTTCTGACACTTCAAAAGGCATTATTATCCTGGAAATTACGGTGTAGAAAGATAGTTCAGAATAAGGGCTATCAAACAGAACATTTAAAACACAAGAATTTTATCTAATTTAGTTTTGTGAATACAATATACATTGTCTAAAAATTGTGTGAACAGCCTCTGTAGACAGAGAAAACATGAACTTTTTCGAAAATATTATCAACTTACCCTTTGGAATTCATTTTTAAATTTAACATTGCTTAAAAGATAGAATCTTTGTTATTTTTACTTGTAGTTACATTTTGAAAACTTATACCCTAGATGTAGTTTAAAGTGAAACGTATTACTGTATTTCCAAGTTAGTAATAATTGGAAAAACATGTTGACCTATGTAAGTATACTAGTAATTTATATGAAAAGGAACGGTAGGCATTTTAAAATTAATTAAACGAAATTTACTCAAATATTGTACTTTAAAACCTTTCCATTACAACTAATGTATTTTATGCAGCTCAAAGTAGATAAGTAATCAATGTTTCCTTCTGAGCAATTATGTACAAACATGAAAGATAAGAGTTTCTCAATAGGTGACATTATACAAACATACCTCAATATCATAGGGGAAATTACTTCTAAGTGATAGCTCACTGAAAAATGTTTACAAAGTAAATAGGCTTATGTTTAGTAATAAAACTGCGCTATTTATGTGGCAAAAAGAGTATCTTTTCAACTAAACAAATATATCACGTATCTAATAAATATTAATCCTTTAGAACCCTGAAGAAATATTCCAGAATATGCACCTTGACTCTCTTACTTACTTAATTGATTCTAGAAGCAGATTTGAAAGCAAAGAAGAGACATGTCAGTTTTGAAAGAAAATCACACAATATTTAGGACACGTCTTAAGGGAGACCCGTAAGAAAAAACCCAAAATTCTTATTATTCATTTTTCATAGCCTATTTTTAGTGATATCTAAGCACATATTTTAAAGCAATAATCATTAAAACAATTAGTTTTTATTTGCAATTATATTTTATATTACGATTTTAATATGTTTTTTTAAGCCGATTTACATAATTTGTATAAACCCTACTCCTCTGTCAATTTTCAATATTTTTATATGAAATAAATTTTACAAATATCGTTACAATATATAAAAAAGACCTAGGGCCCAATTTTCTAAAATTTATTTACGAGTTTTCATTTAAAAAAAATATATTTTTCTTATTATACGTTAAATTTCTATTAAAATTTCTAATTTTTTATGTTTATTAATTTTTATAAACTATTTTTACAAAAAAAGCTCTCACTGTGTCTGTTTATCAGTTAGTCAAGACCTAAAAAATGTAAACAGTTTAACTCTAAGTGCATATATCAAAAGCCTTAGTACTTTAAACTTTGGCAAAATTGCAAAAAAACTGATTTTGAGATGATCGCATTTTAAGTACAAAATACAACAGAAATTAACGAAAACAACTTACTTTTTGCAAGTACTATTTTTTTAGTAATTTTTATTACATTAAAACTTTTATCAAAACAAGAGTTTTTACCGTAAACTCGTATATATATATTTAAAGCCCGTTTTATCTCTGATGACAACTGAGTGATTTCTGATAATTCACTGAAAAATTATACATTTCTTGTTTAATGAATTGAAAAATGTATTTTATCGGATCAGTACTATTTTAAAATAAACCACCACTGTATAAACCACGCATTTTTTTTCTACATTTTTTTTTCTTTCTGTAAACGAGCCTTTTTGTAGTAAAACGCATGCAACGAAATGTAACGCTATTTTTTCAATGTGTTTCCTTTAGTGGCGTCATCACATGTTGTACATGAGGACCTAGATTTTGTCCTTTAGCTTTCGCTGATTGATAGAAAAACCAGGAGTCTACACCTTAAGGGTAATTAAAATGTTTGGGATAATCATCGGCATATACACTATGATATAATGTTGCGTAAATGGAGGTTTTCATGGAAGCCGAAGCCAATGGTTGGCAGTCGATTATGTAGTTTGAAGGTCAAATAAAAGTTAAAAAGCAGCTGCTAGAAATTTCTTTCGACTCTCCTGTTCTTGATTCTGTTCTGATGTCTGTTTCCCGTCCTCAGTTCATAGTCTACTCCGAGAATAATTCCTGTTCGTTAAATGATTCCTGCTTGCAAACTTTTTTGACCCTGTTATCCGTTCTTCGGGGCTGTTCTCGATGAATTTCTCGCGGAGCTATTCCAGATGAGCTTTCTAGGATATGTTCTCGCTTTGATCTCGCTGGACTGCTCCAGGAACAGTTCTTGCACTCTTGTCGCTGGACTGTTCCCAGAAGAGTTCTTATTATTCTACTACACAGAACTTTTCCCGATTGAACCAAATCCCCATGCTCCAGGAACAGTTCTTGCACTCTTGTCGCTGGACTGCTCCCAGAAGAGTTCTTATTATTCTACTACACAGAACTGTTCCCGATTGAAACAAATCCCCATGCTCCAGGAACAGTTCTTGCACTCTTGTCGCTGGACTGCTCCCAGAAGAGTTCTTATTATTCTACTACACAGAACTGTTCCCGATTGAACCAAATCCCCATGCTCCAGGAACAGTTCTTGCACTCTTGTCGCTGGACTGCTCCCAGAAGAGTTCTTATTATTCTACTACACAGACTGTTCCCGATTGAACCAAATCCCCATGCTCCAGGAACAGTTCTTGCACTCTTGTCGCTGGACTGCTCCCAGAAGAGTTCTTATTATTCTACTACACAGAACTGTTCCCGATTGAACCAAATCCCCATGCTCCAGGAACAGTTCTTGCACTCTTGTCGCTGGACTGCTCCCAGAAGAGTTCTTACTATTCTACTTCACAGAACTGTTCCCGATTGAACCAAATCCCCAACGTTTAACGAATTTGTAATGACTAACGTAATAATTGTGAAATTGTATAATTGTTAGGCCATGACATGGCGATGCATTTTTAATTTTAAGCAAATTAAAGCGTGTTTCATATATTACTAAAGTGAGATGTTGTTGTCTAGTTTTATCTCAGGTGGTGTTGCTTATACTCGTTCACAGAATTTGCAATGTGTTTTAACTTTATTATAAATCCGAATTTTACATAGAAATGGAGATCAAAATCTCAACTGTGTCGACTTATATATCACTGCGAAAGATGGAGATTGGAATTGGGTATCAAACTCTCTTTTCGTCCAAAATTATCTCATTTGAGTCATCTATTATGATTTTAAAGTCATTTCGGGAGCAAGCATGCCACCATAAAACTAATATGTAGAAAATCAAAAGTGATTGTTTGACATTTTTTTCATGTTTCAAACATGCTTAGATTATGTAAAAATTAACCTGCTTTTCTAATAAATAAACTAATTTTATTTTCCAAGTATACAATCCTATGTGTCTCAAGTGCTTATAATCTTCTAAAGGGCACCTCCCTAGTGCTTAAAGCTACATTTAAAAGTCTTCCAAATGATTATCGGATCATTGATTTCATTGACATAAAGATGAGATTAAAACCTAAAATATAGTTATTTTTGATTACGAATTTAATTTGTCCTAGGCACATGGATCTGTATGGGAAACCGAACTGGAGTTAGTTGAGATTTGGGACATTATTAGCTACAACTGGCGATCCAGAGAGAATTTCAACTTCATTGACAGTAACGTTTTTCAAATTTACGGTTATATTTTGATTTTCTTTACTTAAGAAGTTATAGTTTGGCACAGATCTACCAAATTTGCATCTTGCGCAATGAAAAGATAATCAATCAATGAACTATTGGAGGACTCCAGATTAGGGTTGTTAAGAAAATCACAGAATTGCTACTCCAAAACCGATACTTTTTTACCCAGTTCTTTTCTGAAACAGGAATATCAAATACCAGTGATTTGGTAGCAGTGCTTATGAATACAGTGATTCGGTAATAGCGATTGAGCTGATATCGCTTAACTGATACTTAGATGAGACCTTGACTGATATCGATACTGCTACAGCGACTGTGATCAGTGATGGCGGTCGGGATCACCGATTCTGTAGTAACTGATACTTATATTATACCTTGACTGATATCGATACTGCCACTGCTACTGCTGATAGCGACCAGGATCAGCGATTCGGTAGCAGTGAAAACTGTGACTATCGATGATATGGTGTTGTTGTTGTTTCTTATGCCTACACTGGCATACCAGAGGAGTGCCAGGCCCGTCGAAGACGGCAAGAGGCGAGGGGGGTGCGCCTTCCATGTTATTGAGCCCCATTGGGAGGAAAGTCCGACTTTGCTCGACATACATGACACATCCGTTTTACAGGAAGGTCCCTTTCATACATCCATTCACTCACACATATCGTAATTTAGATGCCAATCAGAGGCCTATAACCCCCTGATCAGGTACCCCCAGAGGTATTGATTTGGTATGGGAACATGGGGGACATTGTGACCACGACCTATTTAACGTGCCCCAGTCACAATTAGTGAACACGCTGGTCTTTAGCCAGATCGAAGCGCCGATCTCGTAATCATCAGAATTGTAGGATCCGCCGAGGACAGAACCCACAACCCTTCTGATGCGAGCCCGACGCTCTACTGACTGAGCTACCGCGGCTCTGATGATATGGTAGATTGAGGTAGATGTTACAGTTGGTTTATCGGTGATTCCCTCCAAGGAGTGTGGGTCTTTGACGGAATCGGGTTTCTCTTGAGGATTTTAAACCCGTTGCTAAAGGGAGGCTCTATGACACAACAGGTTGCCAAAGGGAGGCTCTATGACACAACAGGTTGCCAAGCATTTGGCTAAAAAAATAATAAGCTCGGCAGAATAAATGAAGGTTCAGAAGAAAAGTTTCTTAAATTCGCAATTTTAAATCACCAATTCTCTTATTATTTATTTAGTTATATCATTATACAGAGAACGCATGAGCAAGAATTTTTTTCTCTACTGTGTTTGGTATTGTTAAAAATAAAATTTTCTAACAACCTCTATAAATTGTTTTAAGTACTAAAAAATTAATTATGTGTGCAAAAGTAGATGCCTCTGAAAGACTTTAAAATTTGATAAGCTAAATCAGGGGACCAAAAAATGATTATTTGATTTCGCTAGTGAATGGACTAATAACATGGCTACATGCTGATTTTTTAAATTAATAAATTTATTTTTATTTTGTAAAACCGTTTCGGCTCTCTTCAGTTATACCTCCATACATAGTTGCTTTAAAATTCAAAGATGAATTATGGACATTGAAAAGGAAGAATAGTTTTAAAAGTGTGTGAATATAATGTGAATGAAATTGCAATCATAATAAGTTTTAAAATTCGTCGTCCTTCTTCATGTAAACAAAATACTCTTTCCGTAATAACATGATTATTTAAGAGAGCTCTAAAGAAGATTTTCTGAATCTGAAATTGTGTTTTAACATTTATTTCTTGAATACGTAATTTTTACTGTGCATTTATTCATCATTCTTCGAATTTCTGCATTCCTTCAAGTTTGTATCATATGACAAAGAAGTTTCAATGGGAAGATTAACACGATAATATTTATAGCGGTAATGTATGCATTCTGAAATACCGTAATGTAAGTACAAAAAATTATGATTGAATGTTCGAGAGGGATTTTTAAAGCGTATAATTAAATGTTCTTATAAAATTGACTCTCTGGAATTTTTATCAGACTATTGTGTTTTCAAAACAAATAAAAATGTTACTCGTTAGAATATTTCCTGTAATTGGATATCCCACCTTTTTAAAAATTTATCGTGACACTGTTTTAATAACTGCCATTTTGTTTATAAAAATAAAATTGTGAAATATCCCTTCGTGTTTATAAAAGAGTACCCTTTCCCATTTCAGCCGGTACTAATGAGCTCTCTGCACAGCAGTGAAATAAGTATCCTTAAATATTTCTATCGATGTTATAAGTTGAGTCCCTTCCAATTCTGTTAATGGCAAAAGTGAGAAACATATCGTTCTTTTTGGGATTATAAACAAACATTTTACATACTTAGAATTCGGAAACTGCTTGGTTAAACGACTTCAAATATGGCATTCAAGGTTAAATTTTGACATAAATTCTAAATTGTATACAAAAATTGAGTGTTTGTATATGCAATTTATTATGAAGACAATTTCTTATGCAAATGGGACACATATTAACAGATGAAAATGATAGAGAATAAAATAATCTTTGTCTAAAGAAAATAATTAACTTTAGATTTGAGTTATATAAACACAAATGGATCCGAATGTTACCAGATTTCGAAAAATTATATTATGTTTTGAAACCGTTGTGCTTTTTTGAATATGTAAGTACCTCCATATCATCAAATGTAAGAAAATTGTCTTCTTACACATAAGGTACAAAATGTTTTTCTTGACAAACCAATATTTTAGGTAAAAATAATTAAATTAAATTACTTCAAGAGAAACAATAGGTATGCTACTTATTTATTTAATAATAAAAATTCCGTCATTTGCATTAAATTACAAGGAAAGTAGTCAAGTATCCAAATGCATATCTCCTATTAATGTTTGATTTTTTTAAAATTAATACATATAAAACAAATATTGTTTTTTTTTTCTTTCTAAATATACAAAAACTTGTTACTAGCAACGGGTTTATAAGTTACTTGCATTATTTTATTGAGGGAAAAGAGTATCTTTAAAAAAGGAAGTTACGGTATTCGCATAAAAACCGCTCATCGACTGAATAAAACTGTTTAATTCAGTTTAAATTTTAGGTTTATTGAGGGGCATTTCGTTGGAATACATTAAAAGAACTTTCATATATATTTCAGTTGTTCTGGATGTAAATACATACTGGAATTTAAACTGGGTTCTCTGGCGTTATAAGCCACCACTATACCGTCTAAGCTGTGTATTACTTTTACGGAGTAAATTACGAAAGTGTTTAAAAACAGTAGTAAGAGCATCCCTTTGCTATAAGTGTATAAGGCTTGCTTCACACTCAACTAATCAGGTTGAGTCACAGTTTAGAACCACAATCAAAGTTTAAAATCACAGATATTCTTCAGTAAGTCACAGTTTGAATCGTTACCGTGAAATCACTATTTGTAACATCCCTACTCCAAATTATTTGATATTTTTGTTTTCTTCCGGTCAAGACTATGGAAACACCCGCCAATCCAATAGCTAGCAGAAGAGTCATTGGTATTTTGTTTCTTAACTAGCAACGATGACACATTATTTCGGGCCGTCTGTCTATCGCGAAAACTGCTGGCGCTGTCTCCACATCGTCTAGAAGTAGAAACAAAGGCTTGCACATAGTAAATAGTGATATTTGAGGCCCGTGAGTGAATAGAAGAACAGGTTAAAGAACAGTTATTTTAAATCTTTGAAAAAGATCAGGAACACAACAAAAAACTGTTCGCCAAAACGAAAAGCATTTGTATTGATAAGTATACGTATTTCTGAAGCAGTAATGTGAACACAGTAACCCATAACTACAAACGCAGGAAAGAGTAATTTAAATATTACATATTTACAACAATCATTTATATACATACTGGACGGAAGTATGCAACAGAAAGGATCACAGATATAGATGAAAAATATTGTTATTTACGGCGAACAGTTCTTTGATGTTCCTTTCTTTCATTAAGAACCGTTCTTTAATATGTCCTTCTATTCACCACTGTTCTCAAAATATGTCTCTACTCGAAATGTACAAGCCCTGTTCCTCCTCCAAGACTATGTGGTGCCAGCAGTTTTCGAGATAGACAGACAGGTACCCAATTTGGTGTTCGACATACCTTCTTGCTTACTCCTTGCTGGCATGCATACATTAAAAAAAACACAAATTACTATTATGCTACCTTTTTATCGGTGAGTTTTTCTCTAGTTTGGACAGGAAGAAACAGCAAAATAAAAGTATTTGGGGTATTCGAATTGTTAATCTCTTGATTCATTTATTATTTGATGGTGCTAGGGGTCTGTCCAAGCTGCGTCAAACTATCAGCAATTAAGTTACGAAAATCAGAATGTATCCGGAAATTTGAAAAGATTATTGTTAATATAAACGTTTATATTCTCTGGGTTAACAGTGGCAGCTAATAATCTCCCGAATCTGAACCATTACAAGTATGGTTTTGTAAAGATGTGAGGTGCCTAGGACAAAAAAATTAACATACGAAAGTAATAATGTTTATAGAGTTTAATGTCATTTTAATTCAACAAAATCCAGGACCTCATTTTCATTCGTAAGATTCCTAAGGAGAGCTTTATGTAATAGGGTAGACAGGTAATTAATTTTCACAGAAGCAAAACATAGAGCTACTGGCTACGATCCGTGAATCATCCCGAAGAAAAAGATCCTAGGACACAGCATAATTTTGAATCACGTTATACAAGCATACAAGGATTACCATTTAAAACGTAAAATTACTTTAGAAAGAAAAGTGCAATGGTTATATAATATATCCAAACACGTTTAAAACATAAAAAGTCTAAGTCCAAAACTTTTAAACACAGACCGTCTTTCACTTTTAAACACAGTTTTATGGACAGATGTTTCCTCACAAAATATCATTAAAATAGTAATAGCTGACTTAAATGAGATCCCTTTTCAACTCACTGAGAGAGAGGATGACACTCGATCCAAATCTACATCGTTCACAGTAAAATGTCCATACATTCCAAATTTTACTTTCCATTTCTTCGTAGAATTTGGTTACAAATAAAGGTAAAAGAAATCCTAAGGACGACTCGAGTCTAGACAGACAGAAAGCTAGACTACAAATTATTGACTAGTAACTAAAACAATTTTACCATGTCATTGCCAAACAAAAACAATTTCGCAATTATATGACATTCTTTTCACGAATTCATCAAAGGTCGGAGTTTGGTTCAGTCGAGAACATCTCTGCGAGAGGGAAGTGAGACCTGCTCCATAAGCAGTCAGAAACGTAGCTAACGAACAAGTAGAATCGAGAATGCCTCGGAGAACGGAGGACAAATCTTTGGACGAAGAACAGGATAGAAACAGTTTGAGGATACGAATCAATTATTAAACAGGAAATAATCTCAGATTAGTTCATGGACAGATAATGGGAGAATAAATCAACAGGAAACGTCAATATCTGTAGGATGAACAGCTGCGTTTCAGATTTACCATAATTTTAAAAAAAATCGATTTTTCGAAATATCGAAAAATTTTTAGCAAAAGGGGTAAATTTGAGAAAAAGGAAACTTTTCTTTGCAAAATTCCCACTCTGGCCCGTTTTTTTTTTTTTTTTTTAAATCGAAGCAGAAAAAAAGTGCAAAGGGTTTATTTTTAGCAAAACATAAAAAGAGAACATGTTTTTGTGAAGGAAAAGGGAACAGGCCGTTCTTTTCTTCCATACCTAATAAGAGATCATTAGTATTATTGGACATAAAATAACTAATTTCAGCTTTTCCCTAGTGCAAAACAGAATATTTTCTTTTCTTTATATCGTATGTCACAAATATTCGGATTTTTTTTATTTTTTGTAAGGAAACAAAACTCTTTAAAATAAGATTTCGAGTTTAAATTATTTAAAAATAATTCACGGTTTTATGAAAATGTATCCTATTGTTTGGAAACAGTGTGGTCACACACATACTTACAAACACCAAAAGCGAAAAGCACTAATCCTCTATTAAAATGACCTAAAGCGAAAAAAAAAATTTTGAAATTTGAAGAACATATTAAATGTACTAGCAAGCAGTCCATTTTTATTTATATAGATATTTACTTGACTTACAAAACAACATGCAATAAACGAAATTGACCTCCGAGTGAGTGATATTTATATTACATTTTATATTCAGGAGACTTATGGTGTTAAATAAGACCTCAGTTATTTTGCATGATCAGTAATTAAATACATACAAAATTATACAAGTTATTATAGTTTTAGCAAAACTGTAATTAACAACAATAAAAAAACAATTTAAACTATACATTTCAAATTTCAGAAGATGTGTTTTCGTAATTTGTATAATATTGAAGCACTAAGGAATGTTTTCGTCAAAATAAAATTAATCATTTATATACAGTTTGAAACAAACTATAGTCTTCCAAATGGAGATTCATTATTTTTAGAGAAGAGGAGGGTATTATGGAATACCATTTACATTTCTAAAAATAACTTTACTGGTTTGGAATAAAAATCCCTAAAATCACCATAAGTACATACTATAACTAATTGGTATAAGTTGTCACTTGTAAAAAAATACTATTTACTTTGTTTTTGTAAAAAAAAAAAAACAATTATATTTAAAAAAAAATTTCAAATGGAGGTTAGTATGAAATAGTCGGGTAGTATGGAATAGGTGGTTTAAACCATTGAAAAGAACTGTAGTAAGGGATTCAATTTGTCTCTTTCCTTGTAGGACTACTACATGAGGAATTTTACTTTGAACCACAGACAAACCAGTTTCGTCTACATTAAATATCATGTTAGGAATCCTCCTAATATATAGAGGCCTATATATATAGAGGACAGGAGGGTATTATGAAATAGTCGGGAAATATGGAATATCGAGGTTTTAGCTCTGATTGGTGCTGTTATTACGTGGGAACACCATGAACTACTCAAGAAAGACCCACCCCCCATGATACAGTGCAGTGAAAGTTTACCACATGTTGTTGTCATACCAATCGTTACAGAACAAAGTGTGTTTTGTGATTTTCAAGAGTTTTTGTAGGCAAATTTTCGAACATTTTGACCTACAAGTGAGTACACATGGGACTTTAACATTGATGTTAAGCATAATGTACACTAAAATAATTGTAGTTTTAAAAACTGTGGTCGATTTTTAGCTCAGAATGTTTTGTCCATCAGTTTACAGGTTCATTTTCTAAGATGGGTATTATGGAATACTAGGAATTCCATAATACCCGACATGCCAATTCTGGTTCGCAATAACATACCCCATCCATTTAAGGACGAAACTGCTGGCAAAGACTGGTTCAACGCTTTTATGAAAAGGAAACCGAAAATTTCAGATCGTAAACTCATGGGTACTTCTTTAGCCAGAGCCAGGGGATATAATAAAGTAGACACATTTTTTGACCTGATCTATGTTGTTTTCAAAAAACGACTATCCTCCTAACATGATATTTAATGTAGACGAAACTGCTTTGTCTGTGGTTCAAAATACAGTTCCTCATGTAGAAGGCCTAAAAGGAAAGAGACAAATTGGGTCCCTTACTACAGCTGTTTTTCAATGGTTTAAACCACCTATTCCATATTACCCGACTATTTCATATTAACTTCCATTTGAAACTTTTTTTAAATAAAACTTTTACTCTAACAACAAAATAAATAGTATTTTTTTGCAAGTGACAGTTCATGCCAATTTGTTATAGTATGTACTCATGATGATTTTGGGAATTTCTATTCCAAACCTATAAAGTTATTTTTAGAAATGTAAATGGTATTCCATAATTCCCTACACTCCTCTATATACACTACGTGTACCAAAAAAAAAGTCGCATACCTTAATCTTTCGTTGGACTATCATTAGCCCGAATAATGGATTTCATCTGTCAGGGCATTGTTGCAGTGAGCTTCAGCATAATGTCCATTTGTATTTTCGGCCACAGTTGCAACAAGAGGTCTCCCAAAACCTCGCTGGATGAAGGAAGAGTGGAATTCACCCCTCGATGGTATTGCGGTTTGGACTTAGCGGTGGCAAAATCAAGTGTGTAAACGATGTATCGTGCTCACTAATCCAAGATTTCAAAGTTCCAGCTCGGTGTACCTTGGCGTTATCGTCTTGAAATACACCACTGCCGTCAGGGAAGAGGAAGTCCATTGCTGGAACAACCTGATCATTCAAGATGCTCAGGTACTGTGCTGACTCCATTTTGTTTGTGCACAATGTTGTGGGGCCCAGTCCAGCCTAACAGAAACAACCCCATATCATTACACTGCCTCCTGACAAGTGCACAGTGGGTACGATACATGTAGGGTCTGACGCTTCATATGGCTGTCTTCGAACCTTGACTCGTCTGCCGTTCTGAAAACCGTAAATCGTGACTCATCGGACCACATGACTTTTCCCCCATTGCTAAGGAGTCCAATTTTTGTGCTACTAATGAAATTGCAGTCTTTTTGTTCGATTAACGGCGCTCACAAGGGGCTTCTATACAGCAACACAGCTTCTTAGTTCAGCTGTTTTAAGTTCTCGTCCCATTGTGCGTCTGGAAATAGTTATCTTACCATTATTGAAGAGTGATGTGAGGTGTACAGTCGATTTCTTGCGATTTGCTTTCACTAATCGTTTCAGCGATCGCAGGTCAAGTTCGTTCAGGATAGATTTTTGACTGCACATTTTTCGTGAACAGGATGGTTCACCGCCATTTTTCCAAGATTTAACTATGCGTTGAACTGTTCGCAATGCTATGCCACAAATTTCAACTATGTCTAAACATTTGTTACCACTTTGGTACAGACCAATGATTTGCTTCTTATTGAAATAGGTTTCAGCACTTCTTCGACCACAGCTATCGCTTTCATCCATGCTTACTTCGAACTGAACAATCGTTTGACGTAACGACGAAATTTGAGCTTTCATTTCGCAAACCTTTATGCAAATATCTGCAATACTCATTGAATCACCGTCGTACCAAAACTAAAAGTTTAAATTTGAGCTGCGACTTTTTTTGGACACGTAGTGTATGTATTTATATCAATTTTCTAAATCAAAAACAATTTTGATTCAAACTTTCCCCAAGATCCAAACAAGTTTATCAAGAATAATAAAATGTCTATGTACAATACATTGTGCGAAGAATTGATTCTATACATCGGTATGTTGCTAAGTTGAAAACTTTGTGGAAAGTGCTCACATTCTAAAGGTTTAGGGAACAAAATTAATTTTATAGCCTGCAGGATATGCTTAATCAAACACGATGGGACTAATTAACTTTATTCGTACATATAAGAGCAAAATCTCATATTCTCATTTAAATGTAAATACTTTCGTGAAGGCCCATTACGATACTTCAGTAACTAAATCTAGACTACATTCATTAAAATTTCTAAATTAACACGGAATTGCCGGAATGACGCTATATTATATATATATATATATATATATATATATATATTTTAAATCAAAACATTAATATCCTACAACCAATTTATTGTTTAATTTAATGTTCATCATTATGTTTCATGAAAACATTTGCACCAGAATATTCTTTGTGTTTGAGTACTAAAACAATTCCTTACAATGATGTTTCATCATAGATTCAGAGTTTTATGTCGAAAGCGATTGTATGTCATTTCATATTAAACTTTAGATTGGAGTTTTAACCCTCCAAGTGCATTTGACAGGGTATTTTGTCCATCGTGATCTGATCAGTTTTAGAAATGACGAGCTTCCTCATCGAACTAAAACTGCTCAATTAATACAAGGGGAAAACGAAAAAAAAAAATTGTCCCTTGCCTATAACCGGTGACAGTTTGGAACAGATTTTTGCATCAGTCGCAGGACACTACAGGATGGTTTTCGAAACGAAGGGTTAAAATGTGTGATATTAGTGTGGAAGTCCTTTTATATTCGACAGTTGTAAACTTGTCCTTAACACTATGTGGTTTACAAAGCATCCATACAATAATGTATTTATAATTGATTAACTTCCGTCAAATTTCCACTTTTTTAACCAGAACATTTATAAAAAATAATGCTGTGGCCTGCTTGTGGAATGTGTGTGTATGTTATGAATTTCTGAGAAATTAAAATGTGTTGCAGTGTTTTTGTAAAAGAGAAATGAAAACCAAATGTATTTATGAATCAGTGGAGGACTAAAGAGATATGAAAACCAAAGTGGTTTATTTTATAAGCGGAGGAATGATGTCATTTTTCATCTGTTTATGTGGTAATTCAAACGAAATAAGAAGATATTAATTTAAATTGTTAGCACAAAACAGATTACAGAAAGACAGCTTATAATTTATTAAAATGAATGTCTTTACAAGTGAAACACATTTAATCAAAATTTTTAAAGAGTTTTTGAGGTTTACTAGGCAAGAATATGGTGATTTTAAATTTATCAAGTCCACAATGCTAGTTTTATTTCGGATGAAGATTTAATTTTGTCTCTAGAAACACACTTAATTTAGCTTAGTAAGAAGAAGTTTTTAACATATTTTCTCAGGACTGTTTTTTTGATGTAGTGATAGATGATTTTAAACCCAGGTCAGATGATGAAGGTAACACTTGAGCAAGCACGCTACTCTCCAAGTTTCCACACCACAGCGAAGAAGAAGACATTTTAAGTCACGTATTTAACATGCAGCTACAACGTATACGAAGGTCTTTGTTTGGATCGAATTTCAAGCATGAAACCCTCGGATTGGCAATCCACAAGTCCACTAACTGTGTTACCACGACCCCACACAACTCACAGGCTACTGGTGTAGCGGGTAAACCCACTGAGAAAATAGGAAGAAATATAAACGTAAATAGGAAGAACTGCACCAAGAACAAGACAGGAGAATTTGAGGTTACACATCCATGCAATATACGACAGCATGAAATTTTAAATGGGGTGTCGCACTAGTGTGACTTACGAATGGTGAAACGGTTTGTTGTTGTTACTAGTCCTTCATTGACTAGCGGCAGGTAGATAGCATCCATGTGTACCCACACCCTCAAAAAGTCAAGCGCCTGCAAAGGATCCGTCTGGAAAAACTCTCTGGGAAGCTGCAGACAAAAGTGGATGTGCTCTGGGGTTGCACTCTCCTCGCCACATTTAGAGCATACCAGAAATTCTTTAATACCATGAATATAAAAACAGCCCCCCTAGTGACCACTAGCAAATATAGACAATGCCATATAGCCGGCTCTATCACAAGTTGGGCCAATTGATCCACCTGGACTGTCCCGCCGATACCATCCCTGGGGTGTGGGGACGCTCACCATCTTTAAGTCCTTGATTTTCCTGATGGAGAAAAGTTCGTGAAATGTGAGGGAGGAGTCAGAACCAAAAGGTTCCACTAAACCTCTCTTCACCAAATCATCAGTAATCTCATTTCCAAAGATGTCCTCATGCGGCGGAATCCATTGGAGGTTGTACCTCATGTACCGGGCAGAGGAGTCCCAGCAATTTCAAAATGGAGATGCCAGCACGATCACCCACATTGTTCCAGTCTCGCAAGTGCTGCAACTAGCTTCTACTATCCAGTAAAACACAGATAGCTTCAAACTTTTCCTCCGCCAAAATGGCCTTAAGTCCGGCCACAATGGCTAGGATTTCACTTCTACATACCAAGCAATTATCCGGGTTCCTAAATTTAACTATTTTTACCTCTCTACGAGTCTTAACATAAACTCCATTTCCGGATTGATTGTTTTCATTTTTGCTACCGTCAGTATATATCTGGATAGCATCGCCAAAAATATCGTTAATGATCTCAAGAGTCAACTGTCTCATAAGTGCCGGGACAGTATTTTCATTCACGTTGCCGACCAAACGGTATAGTGGTTAAGGTATCAGCCTTTATATAGGAAGGTTCCAGATTCGAATCCGGGTCAGGGCATGGATGTATGTTGTTGTTGCACATCCCCCTGGTGTAGGAAAGCCTACACCAGGTCCAGAAGGCCCCGTCGTGCCAGATCCCCATATACCTGCAAAAAGTCCTGATCAACCAACAGCTGCTTATACGAAGCGCCAAGACAGAGAAGAAGGTGATCAGGACTGGCAGGTAGGGAACAGGAACAAGGAGGGAAAATTCTCTCTCCGTTCTGAAATTTGATACTTTTAAGATGGCCACTTCGAAATCTGGCCATGGCCGATTGAAAAGGCCGAGGGCCACAGCATGTGATTGAGAGTCCAGGGTGATTGCCAGCATACCAATGGTGGGATGGCGTACGGCGCCACAAGGAAAGCAAACGTTGTTTTCCCAGGGAGTGGACCTCAGTGGGAGTGAGGCGATTCAAACAGTCCATAGGGAGATCACAGCCATTCTTGGCGAGTACATCGGCTGTCTCGTTGCCATACACCCCGATATGCGATGGAATCCATTGGAGGCTTATTGGTGTTTTCAGGCCAATCTCGCAGAGAAGCTTCAGAATATCCTGGTCTGGGATGTCAAATATTTGTGGCCAATTTTTGAAATACTGTATAGCACTCCTACTATCAGTCAAAATCCAAATACAATTTTTATCAGTGGACTGTGCACAATTAAGGGCTGCACCAATTGCTATGATCTCCGATCTAAAGACTGAACAATGGTCAGGGTTTCGGATGCTGCATTTGACCTTGTCCTCAGCGCTGTTGATGAAAACACCACTCCCGGTTCTACCGTCTTCAAGTTTGCTACCGTCCGTATAGATGACCAATGCATCAGAAGGGATGCTATTGACAACCTCCAGGGCCAACTGTTTCAAAAGGTCTGGGTGATCCGTCTGTTTATTGGCATGAGTCTTCAGTTCATCATTAAAACTGACATTCTCAAGGGACACCGTCGGAGGCAAGCAGTTAAAAGTGGTCGAAGGAATAACCTCAAAATCAATAAAACCCTCCTTCCTCACAAATTCCATCGGGGTGTCTCTCTTTAAACGCTGATTACTCCTCCACTTCAAAGTGAATTCAGCAGTCCTGTTAAAATCACCAAGACTTGACAATTTATTAAAATATTTAAAAGAACTAATCCTATATCTCGTAGTCAGAGGTAAAATGTCAGCTTCGTATAGGACCACTTCACTAGGGCAGCTATTCCTTAACCCAGTGATTATTCTTGCTGCACTCAATTGTACTCTGTCCAAGATCTTTAAGTTAGAAGCAGAAGCCGTTTGAAATACCTGGTAACCATACTCAAGAATGGGACGCACGAGGGAACAAAAAGTAAGTCTGAGAGTGGAAGCATCAGCTCCCCAGTCTCTACCTGAAATATACTTCAAAATCTGTAGACGCTTTCTAGCTTTATCTGCTATTTTCTCTATATGTTTCCTACAGTTTATCTCAGGATCCAATGTAAAACCCAAGTAAATTGGATATTTGTCACAGTCCAGTAACTGATTAGAAAAGTACACTGCAGGAGAATAATTGTAGAGGTGTCTATTAGTGGTGAAGAAGCTACTAACTGATTTTGAGGGATTGAAGTTTAACCTGTGAGAGTTTGAGAAATCACGGACAGCTTCTAAGGATCCGTTTAGATTAGATTCCAGTTTTCCTATGTCTGAACCACTAGACCACAACACAATGTCATCTGCAAAGATGCCAATCTGGCATGGTGATACAATTTTTTCAATTCCTGCAATAAACATGGAAAACAGGGTAGGACTGAGTACGGAACCCTGAGGGATTCCCTGATACAACCTGTAAAATCCTGATTGCTTATTTTGAAAGTTTACGCAAAAATTTTTGTGATTTAGAAAGTTTGAGATCCATGGGAGAGCTCTACCTTTGATGTTAAAGTCATTGTAACACTTGTTAAGTAATTTATACTTCCAAACCCTGTCAAATGCCTTAGATAGATCTAGAAAAACCGCCAAAGTATGTTTTGTGGGTTTGCAATTTTGGGCATCTCTAACACTTTGACTGAAGAACAGAATCTGGTCCATTGTGCCATGGCCTCTTCTAAACGCATATTGCTCTGGTGGAATCAAGTTATTTGACAAAAGGTGGTGTGTCAATCTTCTCAAAATTATCCTTTCTATAAGTTTACATATAATACAGGTGAGAGAGATTGGACGGTAACTGTCAACAGAACTGGCTTTCTTGTTGGGTTTACGAATGGGGATGACTATGGCCGATTTCCATTGCCTTGGAAGTTTCCCAGTTGACCAAGACAAATTGAAGAGATGAAGCAGCCTACTTTTGCCTAGAAAACCCAGATGGCTTAGGAATTGACCATGAATTCCATCCGGACCTGGTGACTTGGTCAGATTTTGGTGTTGAAGAGCGTAAGATAGTTCATCTGCTGTGAAATCATCATCAAATAAAGGGTTCTCTGTCCTCAAATCTCGGCAGGATTTCACTAGGTTTCTTGTAATTCTGGACAGCCTTTTGTCCGATCTACTGAATGTCACTCTGCTCGCCTTAGCATAATGCTTGGCCAAAGTCTCGGCTGCCTCTTGGTCGTTTACAGCAGTTGAACCGTCATCCCCAACGATAGTGTTGGTATCTTCATTATTGACCGGCATTTTATCAAGTCATTTTGTCAATTTCCACAGCCTTGAATCTGGGGTTCTGTGGTCTAAGTTTCTACATGTGTCCTGCCAGTTAGTACGCTTTATCTCAACATAGCGTCTTTTGATTTCAGCATTTAATTTGTTTAGTTCAATCTTTTTGTCCATACGAGAACTCAGAGCTACCTCCCCATGAAGTTCCGATCTCCTTTGGATGAGCGATTGGACGGGGTCGCTCGCGTGAATTAATAAACGCTTCTTCCCTTTACACTTTCCACGAGGAATGGAGGCCTTTGCGACTTTTTTCATTATGAACTTAAGGCCAGACCATTCTCTCTCCAGGTCCTCTGATGGAGACCTCTGAGCGAACATCTCCTCTGACAATTTTTCAAATAAAGACCAATCGGCTCTACGAAAGTTCCAGCGGAGCCTACTATCTCCATGGTAGTTCACTTTAAAGTCGATTTCTATAAGTATTGGAAGGTGGTCACTTCCCACCTCGGCTAGAACTCTCCATGATGAATAAGGAAACAAGCCGGGACTGATCATAGAGATATCTAGAGCGTCAGTCGAATTATAACTATGCGAGTGATAGGTATGGCATCCATCATTTAGAAAAAGAAAAGCTTTGTCATTTGCCAAATTTACAAGCTCAGTCCCTCTATTGTTAGTGGTAGGGGATCCCCACTCAGCATGTTTTGCATTTAGGTCTCCGAGAACAAGTGTGTTGTCTCCAAGAAAACCTTCAATCATATCAGTCGGAAGTCCTAAGTTATTGGGAGGGTGGTAGGTATTTATAATGTCTATATTACGATCCTTGGAGAGAATCCTCAATCCCTGATATTCCAAGGCACCTGATGGCTCGATGGCGTCAGGTGCCTTGTCAGCAATTATCCGGGTTCCTAAATTTAACTATTTTTACCTCTCTACGAGTCTTAACATAAACTCCATTTCCGGATTGATTGTTTTCATTTTTGCTACCGTCAGTATATATCTGGATAGCATCGCCAAAAATATCGTTAATGATCTCAAGAGTCAACTGTCTCATAAGTGCCGGGACAGTATTTTCATTCACGTTGCCGACCAAACGGTATAGTGGTTAAGGTATCAGCCTTTATATAGGAAGGTTCCAGATTCGAATCCGGGTCAGGGCATGGATGTATGTAAACGTATGGTGTAGAGGCGGCTGGTGCACCTTAAATCTGTCATGTCCGAAAGTCCTCACGTTGGGTTGATGAGGAGGTTTGGAGAGTGGGGTGCTAGCTCAGATATTACCTCGTAATCAGACCGTGGTTTAAAATTACGTGGCGATAAACCGAATGGCTTAGACTGGGACAGTGGTAAGTAGTTGAATTTTCTTTCGTGTGAAACGGCTTAAATTGAACTATTTAACTGTTTATTTATGAGATTAGGACAAGTGTGTGAACAAATATTACCAAGTGCTTCTAGTATTATCATTTATTGCAAAATATCAATGATATACGTTTAAAAAGACGTGTCTTTAAAAGCCAATCTTGGAAAAAAATAAAAATTGCGCTGAAACAGGACTGATAAAACATATCTCAAGATTTCTGGACAGTCGTATAAAGAGAATACGTAACCATAGCTAAATGTACATTGAAATTAGGAGTGGACAACTATACTATATTAAGATTTGATAGGGGACGGTATTCAAAAAGATTTATAAACATTGTGCTCCAACTTCTGCAAAGACCAAAATTTTTTTTTGGTACGATTTGTTTATTTAGCATGTTTACCGGTTACGTTCCTATCAGTTTGTTTCTTTATTCGTGTAAATCTCTGTAAATATTACCTATGTATATAATTACCAAAATTTATCATCCTCCGAGATCTTTCTGAATTTGTTTTCCTCTAAAAATATAGGTGACCTATAATTTATGGACATCAGTATACATAGCAAAATATTATTTATAAATTCCAAACTTACAGGCATATTTACTCCGAAGTC
The DNA here is from genome assembly GCA_947359465.1 of Metellina segmentata. Taxonomy (NCBI): domain Eukaryota; kingdom Metazoa; phylum Arthropoda; class Arachnida; order Araneae; family Tetragnathidae; genus Metellina; species Metellina segmentata. The sequence goes on along the minus strand of OX375878.1, from coordinate 31,566,410 downwards.
CAAATTAAAACCCAACACTCCCATTCTCACAACAACGAAGCTCACAGAAAAGCGACACAACAAAACACATGTTTGGAATTTAGTTTTCAGTCTCGCAGTGAAAAAAACCGCGTCAATAGCGAGTGTTCCCCGTAAAGAGCTCACAATATTCGAGAGGGAGCGTGATTGCTTTACGATGAAAGTCACGAGCTGTCACGATATCTGCGCGAGATCTGTAATTCTCCTTCTGCACGGCTGACACGACCATCACTTCTAAAATTCAATTGAGAGCTCTTCTCTCTCCAATATGACGTCGATGATAAATTGGGCTCAAAGTTCCGGCAGGCGAGCGCTCGAGCGTTAGCTATTGATGTGGAAAGTCAAAAGTTTAGAAAGTACTCGCAGCTCTGGAGAGTTCTTGTCTTAACTTACACTGAATTGGTTTTTGTTTGAAACCGTTACTTTTAGTACCGCCGTGTTGGGTTTAATTCCAATAAATTGAAATATTATTAACCTTTATGGTGGTTATCTGGACAAGGTATCTAGTCATTAGCAAAATTGGTCAGAACTTGACTTCACGGAAACCATTTAGATATCATTCAATAGGGAATGACTTGATCTACAAATTCAAATCCCAAAACAAACGTTGAACTGGGGGAATGTCTTGAAATAAGATAAATTTAGACTATATTTACGTACCTTTTAAATCTCTGGAAAATAGTCTTTACCAGTCTCTGGTTTTGCAACAAAAACACACGCAAAGTGCATTATTTCGTCTTTCACCTCAGAGCATTTAAAAATACAAATTACTTCTACGTGTTCATGTTGAGCTGTTTTAATATTACTATACTTTATTCATACTTTTTGTATTTGTTTTATTTTCATGTTGTGTTTATTGTGCTTTCAATGTTAATCTAAGCTTATATTTTAAAAGAAATTTTGTTGAATTTTACTTTGGCTTGGCAGAGTATCTATTTTTCAGTATTGTGCATTAAAACACAAAATGAACCATCTACCCGTTAAACCAGAACTGTCAAGGGAAAAGTGAGCACACCAACGCACGAAGTTTTTTTGAAAAATTCAAATAAACCTTCGATTCAGAATTTGGCTGAGGAAAACTGACACTCGGTTAATCGGAAATCGGATAAGGCTTTACTGCCAGTTTAAAATTGTATACAAAGTACGAATTATAGGGTTGTTTGCTTTTATGGATGTATGTGTTCAGATACGACTTAGTATTGTATAAAAGTATTTTTAAATGAGTCAGGATTTTTAACGTCAGTGAGTTGGAATGAGAATAGATTAAGTCATTGTTCGAATTTAGTTAAATTACTAATGATTTATTATTTTATTATGTGTTTGGAGGTAAAGTCAAATCATGAACCTATAATTGAAATAACCGGTAAGATTTGACGATGCAGTTTGAGCATTTAAATAAATTTGAGTTTCGTAGTCCATTTAAAAATTAAGAAAATATTGAACATTTTTCAAATACATTTTCCATTCTATAGGAAAATTTTCGCTATGATTTAGATTCAATCATAATTTAACCCTTCTTTGCATGATTTTTTCTTTATATGTGAAATAAATCAAGGTGATATAATTCATGTTCAAAATTAAAGTAAAAATGGTTTAAAAAATCTTAGCATATATTTATGGTATAAATTTAGCAAAAAACAATATGATAGTATCATGTGGTATTTTTTTAAATTAAACGCAAATTTTTTCAGAAATTGCTCTAAAATTAACAGAAACACATGTTACAAACCTTTCTTCCACTCGTTTTCACTTTTTTAGCACAATAGAAACTAAAATATAATAAAACAAAATTAAAAACAAAATCATACGTTAATTGCAACTACAACAAACAGCGGAACGACAACTTCAAGCTCGTTTTACTGATAGTGACACTTGCTTATTTTTGACAGCTATGTTTTTTTTATGCAATGGACATTAAAAAGGTATGCAGACACGATCAACATAAAGTGAACTTCTTTTATATAATTTTTGGGCATTCAATGTTATGATGGAAATTTCCACCATCATGCAACGAAAGGTTAAAAAATATTTATTATCCAACCAATTATTGCTACACTTTTATAGAGGTATCGTGACATTAGCAATACTCAATGTTAATAACACATTAATAATTAATAATTCACTATGAAGTAGTTGAAATTCTCCATTTCAATCGTTTTTACGTATTTAAAAAGTATTTAAAATAAGATTTAAAGATAGGAGGATAAATCTACACTTGTTAAATTACATATTATAAGGAATGAAATGTATTTAATCGTTTGCTTAGGGTCAATCAAAAATAAGCGATCATATAAAGCACTTAATTTTTTTTTCCGATGAGTAATTATGCATATACGTTGTATTCATGCAAAAAATTTTAATACACCTATATCATGTCTCATTGTGATTTAAGAAAATTTTGAACAGTTCATGCATTATTTGTATGATTTTTTAAAAGCTTCTTTTGAAATCTTTCTTATTAGATAAAGAGGAATTTTTTAATTTAAATAAGTGAATTTTATGATAACTTTGAGGTTAAGAAAACGATTTATATAACCCATTAGAGTTGTCAAGTCATCGATAAGCTATAAAAAAATTACTTATGAAGAAAGCTAGATTATATATTTGAATTCGATTTTGCATAAACTTTGAAATTAGTTTTAATTTTCTTGTTAAACTAGACGTAATTGAAAATATTGTTATACGGGATACGTATTTTTATTTTGTTCATGGGAAACACAGAATTCATCTTCTTTCTTTCCCTTCATGAACAAAAAGCACCATAAGACATTTTTCATAAGGGGATTGTTTTAAATCCTAATAAGTTGTTTCTTCATTCCATGGAAGAGAGAGAGAGAGATTTAAGGTAACCCTGTTAAATTACATTGGTTGGCAGCAATTACTGGTATCTTGGAGAAAAAATTAATAAAATTGTTTTTACAAGTAATTGTACAAATTCTTGGTGCGGAAAACCGTATTGTAAAACCAGCCACAAAATAAATGGGACGGTTCCGTAAAAGAACGTGCGAGATCATGAAAGTTCTTGTCAACAGCTGTGCTCCATTCAACACGATTTAAAAATGAATTTTGTCTAAGTATTCTGTGCAAGTAGAGTTATTTTGGTTGGTATGTCGTTCTATCTCATATTTTCTAAATTACCGGGTGTAAAGGCTTAAATGGACGAGTAAACAAGTTAAGCAATGGACTAGAGCAGGGACGTTGAACCTTTTTAAGAAGTTGGTCAAATTTTGTTAATTATTTTTTTGTACTAGCTCGTGGGTCACTTTGAAAAAAAGAAGGGATAATGGTAAAAAAATACTTTTTTTTGGTTCTCAATTTTTTAATCCTTTCAAAAGTTAACGATTCCTTTTTGCTTTAAACTTTTACTTATGCAAATGAAGAGCAAAAAATTGATATAAAAGGGTAGAAATCATGCCTACCCCCCTGCATATATATATATATATATATATATATATATATATATATATATATATATATATACAGCCATGCTTTTTTACACAGATGCCATTTGTCAAAATACATGGCGACCTCCATGATTGATTTTCTACTACCGTTGACATTGAGCAAAAATCAATACAAAAGAAATAAATTTAAATTTTTTTTATTTTTTGTATTCAAGTCTGTAACAAATGAGTACATTACAAAGTTGTTAGTAAATAACACGTAACACTTAAACTTATTAATGAGGTAGGTAGGGCAGATAGTTTTAAATTTTTAACAATAATGTTTATTATTTTGAATGATAAATACTTTTAATTTTAATTTAATTTAACACCAATCGGTGCACAATATTTTTGGTTAACCTGTCTTTAGCTAACACAAATAGATTTGACGGTTTTCCTACACGTGAACATGCAACATATAGTTGCCCATGAGAAAAACATGGATTTTCCAAATCTAAACCACAAATGGCCATTGTTTGGGCTTGAGACTTGTTTATAGACATGGCAAAAGCTAAACGAATTGGAAACTGTAACCTTTTGAAGGGTATCGTAGATTCTGATGGTATCATCGGAATACGTGGCAACAGGACCACTTCTCCTTTAAACTTTCCAGTTAAAATGGTAGCTTCAAGAATATTTCCGGTGATCTTTTTGATGACCAAACGAGTACCATTGCATAATCGAGGTGGATTCAAATTACGCAGGAGAATAATAGGTGAACCAATCTTTAATCGAAGATTATGTGGTGGCATTCCAGGTATATCTAGTGAATTTAAAAATTCAATTGGAAAATTTACACTATCATTTTCATCAACAACAGTGTCGATTGATTTAAAAGACATCAGATCGCCTGGTAACAACTGTTGTATCTGGAAGTTAATTTTGTCAACATCAACATTTTTGGCTGCCAAAATAGCCCGATCACTGAGCCAGTTATGATTCAAGTAATTACTCTGTATATCCGGAAAAATACTCTGAATCAATTCGTTTTTTCCCTGAAGAACAGAGCAGAAATTGTCTGTGCGTTTACTACGAAATAAATTTAACTTATACTTTAGACTCAGCAACACGTGGTGGTTATGCCATTAAATTGTAGCTTATGTGAAACGTTGGTACTTTCAACACAGCGCCATCTGTTAGAATACTTACTCAATCCAGTCAACAGATACCGCAATAATTTGCAATAAAATAATATCGCGGCAATAAATTGAGATGAAGGCTATCCTATCTTTTAAGTTAGATCAAACTGCACACGGTGCGCAAATTTGATTGAAATCGGTTAAGTAGCTTAGGAGTCCATAGCGGACAAACAACGTGACGCGTAATTTATATATATTAAGAAGATAGATTATATATATATATATATATATATATATATATATATATATATATATATATATATATATATATATATATATATATATATATAGGTATGTACATTAAAGTTAAAGTATATTATATATAATATAAAGTATATAAAGTTAATTTGTTGTTGTTTTTGTCAGATAGTTTCTTAATATTAAATTCATATTCAGAAATCATTAATTTAGTAATCATTCGGTAGACGTTACAAAATTGACCAAGAAAAACAATTTTTCACATTAGTATGTGGATGCTAACATCGTTAAAAGAGCATTAGCAAGTTCCTTCGTTGATATAAAATTATTTGGTAAAACATTTCCATACGCTTAATATAATATTTTAAATTTTTTGTGAGAATCATTATAATTTGCACTAATTTCAGATATATTCCCTTCTACCTCGGAAATCAAGTTGTAAAATTTATTTTTACAAACTATGCTGCTTTCAAAATCAGCTAATTCCATTTCTATATCATGGATACCTAGCCACTTAAATTCGTTTAACTCCATTGTTTTTAATTTCGTATTGTATGAATATAAAATTAAGGAAAATGTACTGTACATACTTTTAAATTGATTAAATCTCTTCTCAAAGGCTTGTTTAATTTCCTATTTAATCATCAAATATTTTTGATTGCATTTTCTTAAACGCCAAGCGTATTTTCCAGTGTTATTTTGTTTTGAAAACGTTTTTGTAATCGCGGAAAATATTTCATGATTTTCTTTTCCAAATCCCTAGTAAAGATGTCAAGTTTCGTCATGAATATCCTAATGTTCTCATAAATCTTGAAACAGCATTATGTATGATCAATAAATCTAAAACATTTTACAAAAATCATTTGTGCATTTTTTTTTCATTTGTTAAGTTTTTTAATTAACATTTGTATTTTATTCATATTTTGAAAAGATGGGTTCGAAAAAAAATTAATATTCTTTATGTATATGATGATGATAAGTTTATAGAAATCAACGCGTGGGTCATTTAAAAAGCCGACATGGGTCAGTGTCTGACCCGCGGGTCATAGGTTTGCTGAACTAGAGCTTATTGTACTTCATGTTGTTTAAAACAGTGATCGGGATAGCACATTTATTCATAGTTCATTTATTTATCGTACGTTGTGCACAAATTGATATTATGTGGTTATTGTCCGAATGGCTGCTACATATATAAACAATACGAAATTGAACGATGTAGAATACATCGCCAATTTCGCCACTTTGCTAAAATATGCATGATCCAATTTAAGGATCTGTTTAATATTAATAAACTACACGCGCAAGAACTTGTCACTCTGATAAAATAATTCTTCAGAATTCTTATTGCAGAAGACAATGAACAATCTGGAAGATAGATATGAGAACATGAAAAAAATCTAAAAGGGCACACATGTGACGTAGACGTGAAAACTTTAAAAATCATTTTTATATTAGGGAATGAGATAAAATTGAAGAATATAATTCTGGTAACACGATTAAGGAGTAAACATTTAGCTATGTATTTCTTAGGAAATGCATATTAGTACCAATATGAAGAAGTGCATGATGTGCTGTTACATATTTTTGATATGAAATATGCAGTGCTTATCGATGTATTTTTTTTCATTAAAAATATATTTAAATAAGTTGTTGAATGCGAATAAAACCTCACTGCCACTAATAGATTTAGTTAAGAAACTTTAGTACAGATGTTATGTGTGGGTGTTCTGGTTTTAATGAATGAAACAAAAACACTTGAATTTTAAACTTACCCAGTTTTATAAAAATAGATTATTCTTTTAAAATACTATTATGGATGATAGTTGTTAAAGTATTGGACAATAATTATAACGTATTTTATGGAGGATTATTTTTTACATCATTTCCTATAAAAACGCTCTAAACCCCTACGTTTAGTTGAGATGATACAAACATTCCAACTCAGTAGTAGAACCAAATGATAATGCAAATTACAGTTTACGAAAAGTAAAATATATATTTCTCTTTTAGGAATTCTACTGAGGTGTTCGACTCTTAAAATTGCTGATCGCTTGTTCGGGTAATTAATTATGCATTCTCGAATCAAAATTCATAAATTATACATTTTGACTGAAACATGGGAAATATATGATTGCGACGTTCTAAAACCCATAAAAATTCTAATAGCGCTCTCCTGTAAAAATGTTTATGTCAATATAAGAATTCAACCTCGGAATATCCGATATTTCTCATCCAATCAATTTAAGGTGCAGACACGAGGAAATATGAAAAAAAATTTATATATTTGAAAAGCTATGAATTATTCATAATTCATTTAATCATGGCTTAAAATATGCATCGATTCTTACATTCTTCGCAGCGAAATGTATATATTTTAAAAAGTTTTCCATTGTTGGAGTAGATGGCCCGTGTGTCCACTTTGGCTGCGAAGGCCTTGCGAAGATTACTCATTGTTATCTTGTTTGATTCTTTATTCTTTCTTATTTGGGATGTGTGCATGTGTTATGAAAGATTGGTCGATGAGTGAGTGACTGTGCAACAGTGCCAAACATGTTGCTTGGTAAAGGAGGCCAGGGGTTGAACTTCCTATTAAGCTATGACATCCTTGGTAAAACTAGTTATTTTGACACTCGACAATTTTTAAGATTTAGTTAACATTAAAACTATTTTAGTGTTTATCTTCAATTAAATAAAAGCTAGAAAAACGGATATACACTATTGCATGGACATTGCTTGTTTTTCTGAAAAAGTGCTTTATTATTCTGTTTAGAAATGTGTAGATTCTCCTTTTGCTTGTATTAGAGCTGCGACATGTCGAAGCATACTTTCTAGTTCTGTAAGTCTGAACAGGGATAGCTCGTCATGCCTCGTGCAAGGCTGTGATAAGACATTGTTGTGATGATGGGCTTAATCGTACTCGTGGTTCCAGTTTCTTCACAAAGTGCTCGATCCGATTGAGATCTGGGCTCTGAACAGACCAGTCAACCACGTTTTCAGAAAACCAGTCCAGCATACGTTTGGAGGTAGGATATGGAGCTCGATCCTGTTGGAAGAAACAACCATCATTGCCTTAGTGTAACCATAGACTATGCAAAGCTGTACTATCCAGAACATTGAAGAACACGTCAACACTCATGGTACCAGGTATATAAATCAATGGGCGAGTCCTATCTGGTAGAAAAAAAAACCACGAATATGAATCCTCCTCCAAATTTTTGCAGTGTCCACATACTTTTATCCATATAGTGTATGTTTTCAAATGTAGATTTAAAAACTTATCAAAGTACATGCTTAGACGAAATTTCTCGATAGAGGTCTTATATATGAAATGTGCGGTCTTTTAACATAGATCATATGAGGCTGTTCAGAGCAAGAATGGCCCAACAAAATCACGAAAATCTTATTATTTTTTATTGCGACTTTTTACTTTTTAAAATTTGCTGATCTAGGTCTTTAAAAATTATAAAATAACGTATTATCGATCCCTGATAAATACATTTTCAGAATCTCAAATCATGTTAAAGATAAATCAAAATATAATAAAAAATTTGAGCAAGAAAATCGCGCTTTTCTTCATTGAGTTTGTTGGTGGGTTAAGCCCCCCGTACTCTGATAGCCTCATATATACTTGTAGTTCTAACACACCTACTGTATGAACCAACCAGTAAATAAAAGCAAATGTACGGATTATTAATTGTAATTTTTATATGCTTTTTTATTCCTCTCTCACTGGGCATGTGTACAAGTGGGATAAAAAATTACTCGATGAGTGATCGGATATGAAGCAGTGCAAAACGTGTCGCTTGATGAAGAATAGAAGCGGGTGATAACTCCTTTCGATACGTATAGTGACCATCCATGATAGAACTGGTTATTTTCAGATACTAAACCATTTAAAGTTTTTGTAAGTAGTAAAACCGTTTCGCTATCGATCAATAGCCAACTATAAATAGAGTAACGATTTTTAACCGGTACGCCTCAAGAACTTCACTGCTTACAGATCAGTGCATTACGAATAGTGAAATGGTTAAAATAGTGTAAGATTTGTTTCATATCTCAACAGTTTAGATCTGAACTCTCATAGTTGTTTTCTAATTACATCAAGTACTGCTAGGATAAATAATTTCGAGCGTTATTTTCGTTTGCTTAAGTCTCACAAATTGTTATAAAGAGACTTTTTAGGAAGCTACCTTGGAGCTAAAACTGTATATATATTCTATTATCTTTATAAAAAATTAAAATTGTAACTCTAATTTTGTCAGATTGGTAAGAAGTAAACTTTTTTGGTGTGCCCATAATTTCAATAGTTTTGGTGTGTCAAGGATGGAAAGGGTTCAAAATAGGTCCCCTACAGAATGGGACGAATATTTCATATGCAGATATGAGATAATTATTCGATGTACTTTCCTCATACAAAGGTGAATGAATGTTAGATAGAAAATAAGTCTTTGGTGACTAGCTATATAATAGTGCTAAAGATGTTTCGTGGAAGAAAACACGTAAATTGCCCTCTTCATGTTATATTTAACATCGCATTCATATTCTGTTTACATAAAAGAGAGTGTTTCAAGTTTGCTATAGCTGGATTGAGTGATTTTGGTATGTTAAGGCGCACACTATCAAATACCAATTTCCCTCAATTAAGATAAATTAATACAATGATTAAAAAGTTTTTTTAATTCCTATGTAGACTTTATTTTTGTTTCTTTGAATTCTATCGGATTGCCCTAATATCGCTAGTACATCTTACAAAAAAATACTTAAAGTTTTAAAGAATTTTTTGCTAACCAAAGTCGAATACAAATCAGAAAACTTGAAAATAAATTTTATGAATCCAATAATGCCTTCAAACACTTCAATTTTCCATGTTTACTAAAATAAATATCCACCATCAAAAAAGATCAGATTAAAGTATTCACTGTGATTTTTTTTACTTAATAGAACTAAACCTTGTCTGCCGACCAACCGGTCTAGTGCTAAAGGTGTTGGCCTCCTGAAATTTCCTGGTTCGAATCCGGGGTCAGGGCATGGATGTAAAATTGTGCTTTCCTTTATCCGGGGCAAAAATAATCCTTCCACTGGGGGCCCCTTCATAATTAACCATCACATCCGGCCTTGTAGTGGCCAAGGACAAGTCCTTAGTGCCCATCATTGGAAGTAGTCGACCATCACTTCAGGTCTTCTAGTGACCAATGATACAGTCCATAGCCCACTGATTGGAGAAAAAAAATCTTGTCTTGTGGACTGCGGTATCCCGGTTGGAAGAGTAACGGATTAGCAATCAGAGGGTTGCTAGTTCGAATTAAACCAAAGACCATCGAGTACAAAGTGATGGCGCACGTAAATCTGTAGTTGTTTCAAATATCCTCATGTTGGCTTGGTGAAGAAGTTAGGAGAGCTGAGTGCCAGCTCAGGTGTTGCCTCGATGTCTGACCCAGATTTAAAATTGCGCGGAGTTGCCCTTGAATCCGATCGTGTACAGTTCTTCCTAGTTGCGTTCCGATCGTGTAGTTTCCAATAGACCGTTGTGGTGATCCACTGGGACGTTAATTAAAAAATATACTTCCCTCTCAAAATTGTTGTACTGTTGCCAAGAGGAAGCCAGCAATTTGAACTTGCTCCAATATTGATGGAGCGATAAAACACCTGTTGTCCTAAAAGTTCCCGTACTGACGATTCGCGAATTTATTGTATAAAAACATTAGAAATCCGTGATATGGATCGCCATTTCAAGTTTTTTCATGTCTAACGCTTGCATTTGCTATCCGTCTAGCTACATCGGCTAAATTCTAGGTAAGACATTTTATTTTTACTAGTATTTCAAATTACACTACTACATAAACTTATAATAGAAAATTAATTTCTTTTGAAAAAAAAATTCGTTTTCAAAAATGACATCCGATTTTGCTGTCCTCAATGGAGGACGCTGGGCGTTACAACCAACTTTTATACAAATCTAAGGAGTCATACAATGTTTGTATTTTTTCGTGTAATAATTGAATAAAACACGTTTTAAACTTTTATATGGTAAATTGTCATTACTTTCCTAAAATAAAGCAAAATATAGGTAATTATAATGGCTCGTAGGTTCTTAGCGATTGCAGAAGCTCATGAATATTTATTTCCCGAACAAATTGAAACTAACATCATCGCAATTCCACCTAACGCAGATGAGCTTACTGATGAATTGGATCTTGACGATGAAAATACAGCTTTAGCCTGAAATCTAAATTCTAATTAGGAAGATACAAATTCCTCTAAAATTAAACTCTGACTATAATTTCCTTCAAAATCTGAAATTGTGGCACTATAGTAGACAACATATAGAATGACAGGATGTCCTCTGAAATATCGGAAATAAATATAAAAAGAAGGGAGGGTAAATTTGGTAATTTTTTTAGTTAACGTCGTACTAGAGCAACACAACGGGTTATTGACGACAGTCCGGGATCAGTCCCTTAAGGGAAAGAACCGAGGACAACACCTCGTAATTTTGAACCACGGTCAGATGACGAAGCAACACCTGAGCTGGCACCCCACTCTCCAAACTTCCACGCCAACCCAACGTGAGGACTTTCGGCCACGACAGATTTTAAGGTGCACCAGCCGCCTCTACACCATATGCTTACAAACAACCATGCTCGGACCCGGATTCGAACCAGGAACCTTCCAAAAGAAGGTAGGGATTTATGAGCATAAATTTGAAAATGAAATTTTAATAGTCAGATGAAACGACAATGAGTATGTTATTTTGGCAACAAATTCTGAACAGATGTATCCTGTTAGACAAGCACTGCGTTGGTGTAAAGGTCAGAAAGAAAGAATTTCTGTTCCACATCCAAATATAATCCACTCATACAAAACATTTATGAGTGGTGTTGAAAAACATGATTAATATTTGGAAAAACATTCAATATCCATAAGTGGCAAAAAATGGTATTGGTGTTTATTTAAAAGAACGGTCGACATAGCTGTCGTAAATGCCTATATATTGTTTAAATCTGACATAAAGATGTATAAAATAAGCATATATCGATCAAAGATTTTTGACGAGAAATAACAGTAACTCGTTCAGCGAAAGGTCGACAGATGTAAACACCATCCTATTTGGCAGTTTTTGTGTTTGATGGTGTAAATTTTGATGGCAATAAATTTTGATGGTATAGGACATACTATTTTGAAACGAGATAAACAAAGACGTTGTTAGCTGAAATATTATGCGTCAAAACCACGCACATTCTGTGAAAAGTGTACTGTCACAGTGTGCATTACTTGTTTACCCATATATCATACCAAATCAAAGAGTTGATGCATATTTTATGTAAATTTGTATGTATTTTGTTTATGCATAATATATGTGCATCTCTTGTTCTCCGTCATTCTGAATAAAAAATCGTCCTTTTTATCTACTTTCATAGTTCTCACAAAACTGAAATTGTATCGTTGAATATTACTCAGTTTGAGATAAATTGTCATTAAATGTTAAATAAATAACAGTTTACTGTTAGTTTTTTCTTAAAATTTAATAAAATTCTGTAACTAGTCCGTTATTGCATCGATTACAAGTTGTTTTCAAATTTACTGAATTCACTGCATTTCTTGATTTTTTCACCTACACGCCCTGTGTCCTCAAATGAGGACGGGCTGTAAGTTTAAAACTAAATCACAAATTGTTTATTTTTTATTCTATTTTTTTTTTTTTGCATTTAGGGGATCATAATTACATATATTTGAGATAATAATGAAAATATTTTGAGCATAAATAATTCGGGCGTTAATGGGTTAACGTTGCTTCGCACATATTGGACAAATACACATATATACCTATAATTGACCAAATATACCTAATACAACACAATACAACTCACCATGTTGTAAATAACAAAAGGAATAAAAATGTCAATAAATATGTTCTAAGAATGATGTAAAAAACTTCAATGAAACGGTTTTGTGTATGTGTTAGTTATTTCATTCCACACTTCAAAAGAACGAAACAGATAGTAGGTAGTTCATTTAAGGTGTACGTATACCATAGAAGTTTTTTTTTAATTTGAAATTTAAAAATCCTATTTTTTTTCACAATAGGTCAAAGGTTTATACTTAAAATCATTTGAATGAAAAAAAATCATATTAAGCTGATTATTAATTAGCTAATTAATATATAATTACCTAATTAGCATGTTTTTTAACAGTGATATCTGAAATTCTAGTTTGTCTAGAAATACATTTCTAGTTGGAAATTATTTCCAATATCATTCTTCATGTTTTGACCATTAATCAAGTTGCTAGAGAGAAAGGTCGTTATGTTACAACTTTTTTCACCAAAGATGTAAAAAAGTAAATATTTTTTTTTTGGAAATTTAGCATTTAAAAATCCATCAAAAATTTATTTATTAACTAATAACTCAAATTGAGGGTCAAAACATCCATACCAATTATAACTATATAGATTATAAGTATTATATATATTATAATGATACTAAAAACTAATTAGAATTGATAATTTCTTGTTGATTTATAACTATGTGAACAAAGCATCCTATTGCAAAAATGTGTTTCTTCAGAAATTGAGTTTAAAGTTATAGAAAGATGAGTGTTCATCGTGACAGAACCTAACGAAAAACCTTGTAAAAAAACTAGAAAACTATTTCGAATATTTACAAGATCTTGACATCGTTTGAAAGCTAAAGAATTAAAGAATATTTTGAAGCAATGAAACAAATTCAGACTTTCTGGTCGTTTTCCAGAATTTCTAGTACGCTCTATAACAAAAAAATCGACGCACCAAAAAGGAGTTGTCCGATGGAGAAAAAAATTGGTGGATAGGAAAATTATGTACAGAATAAAAAATGATTAAAATTTCAGAAGAATTGAATGATTTATTTCAGAGTTACAGTAACAGCTCAATAAGGTGTTGACCCGCCTTTAGTATGGATGCAAGCTGCCACACGGCGTGGCATAGACCTATAAAGCTCCCGGATGGTCTCCTGCGGTATTCCTTGCCGAATTTGCTCCAATTGTCGGGCTACGTCATCAACATTCCCTACCGGATGCAGTCGCCTTCCCATCATATCCCAGACATGCTCGATGGGAGAGAGATCTGGTGATCTGGCTGGCCAAGGAAGTGTTTGACAAGCTTGAAGACAGTTCATAGCAACACGTGCCGTATGTGGTCTGGCATTGTCTTGCTGAAAAATAAGCCCAGGGTACTACGAAAGGAACGGTAGCAAAACAGGTCTCAGAATGTCGTCAACGTACCGCTGTGCACCTCTAATGACGACCAAAGGGGTCCGGCTCTCAAGGGAAATGACACCCTAGACATAACTCTTTGTAGAGGGCCCGTGTGGCGTGCAATCGTGAAAGCAGGATCGGCACGCTGCACTGGGCGTCTCCAGATACGCCTTCGATGATCGTCAGGACACAGTTGGAAGCGGGATTCGTCGCTAAAGACTATACTTCCCCAATCAGCATCATTCCAGCCTGATCGAGCCAAGTACCATTGTAATCTGGCTCGACAGTGTGCAGGCGTGAGTGGCAGGTGGCGTAACGGTAGGTACGAGCGTAGATTTCGCTCTCTCAGCCGTCTGTGAATGGTCATGGTGGACACCCGTGTGCGGGTCGCACGACTGATGGTTGATAGCGATGAATCAGGTGCTGTTACAACTGATCTGACAATCACTCTGTCCTCGCGATCTGTTGTGGCCCTACGTCGACCACTACAATCATGACGCTGAAATCTGCCACTGTCCACCCACTCTTGCCAGCATCTTCTAATCGCCGCATTGCTTCGACTCACATGACGAGCGATTCTCCGATTTGCCCAACCTGCCTCTTTCAATCCAATGATACGACCTCTTTCAAACTCTGAAAAAAGTTGCTCGTAATGAGCTCGAATCCTGCGGCGAGGCATTTTTTCAGTCGTTGAAAGGTATTCTAAATCGCAATGTAGCAGAAATTTTTAACAACATTTCAAGAACAACTCCTTATATACATCTGCTGGATACGTAGTTCCGATGCGCTGGAGATCGCGCTATTCATTCATTGGACACCAAATTTTAATCATTTGCATATTTGGTCAAAACATTTTTGCATACGAAATTTCGAAGCAATCGGACGATTACTTCTTGGTTCGTCGATTTTTTTTTGTTATAGAGTGTATGAACATACATTTTAACGTCGAACTGTAGCAACACAATCGGCTATTGACTACTATACGGCATCGACCCCTAAGGAAAATATGCGAAGGACAACTCCAGGAATTTGGAACTTTTGTCAAATGATGCGGTCAATATGACAGCTGGCACCTCACTCGCCAAACATCCCCACCACGAGACGAAATTTGAGGTCATGTAAGATTGAACGTGCCTCTACGAAGGGGGGATTTGATTCAGCTTTTCAAGTTTGTAAAACAAGGGTACACAGAAGGCTTAAGTTTCAATAGGGATAACAGAGCAAGGGGCCATGGGTATAAATTGAATAAGACACATTTTAATCGGGATTTAAGGAAAAACTACTACTTTAATAGGGTAATAGACAAATGGAACCCGTTGCCAGAAAATATAGTTAATTCAAAGGGAGTGTACGAGTTTAAGATACAATTAGATAGTCAGTGGGAATTGGGGAATTCATAAACAAAGGACCAGCCTTTTTGGGGTTGAGCCTGTAGCTGGTCGTCAATATTTGTGTTTGTATTTGTATAATGATCTTAGGTTAAATCGATTTACCCTCAGTTTTCTAAGACACATCTGATCGTGCCAATGGGAGCCTCGAAAATTAACGAAGCAAATGTATGAGTGTAAGGATAAGTATTGAAGACACTTGAATGGGGGGGGGGGCGATCGGTAGATATTTTAACTAACCTCGCACTCTAACATATCAATTGGCCTTTGTATTCAACTCGAAGAGAAAGATCCAACGACCACACCAGGTAATTTGGAATCATGGTCAGATTACAAGATCACCCTCAGCTGGCACCACACTCTCCAAATTTCCACACCTCGGCAACGCGAGGACATTTGAGGCCAAGGCAGAATAACGGGCACCAGTGTTCTTTGTGCTTGCCAGTGTTTTGTCGGATTCGATCTTGAAATCCTATGATTGCTTGACCGTCGCTCTATCAATCTGGCTACCACGGCTCCACTTGAATTAGGCATTTTGAAACCTACACAATCAACAACAATCGGGCTCAAATAAAAATTATGAATGCAATGAAATTCCTAATAGGACATTATAACGAATTAACAATCAGAAGATTCTTGGAGTGCGTACATATGTATTATATTGTTAGTTTTATTGTTAATTTTACAGTTTATGTCTTTTTGCTGTACATATTTAATGGGATTAGTCGTTTACTATTTAAATATTAGTTTCATTTAGATAGGGTCAGAAATGATTGCTACTTCGGTAAATCAACTGGTGTACGTGAGGCTGGTGGGAAAAGCAGGCGAGCTCCTGACATTACAATTCAAAATTGGGGAAACTATAAGCCTTGCCAAAAGAGGAAAACTATACTAAAATTAAAGAACATGCAAAATATTAAGGGAAAATCCTGCAGATCCTACCGGCCCATGTCTTAAATGTATTATCAAAAGGATAAATAAGTATGCCCACACTCGTGCGCTTTTATTTTCATCTTGCTTTCATCGTTCAATTCAACATGCGTCAACTTATGCCTTATTGCATGCCCTTCACCTGTCCACACTCGTGCCTCACTTCAGTTTCAAGATGGATGAAGATGATGCTATTCTGTTAGGAGGAATCAGTGCGGCATATTTAGTGATTAGGCAAGTAAATAAACGTAGGAAATCAAAGCTAGCGATTTGGATGAAAGAATATTTCAAAGCGCGTAATGAGCATTTATTAATTTGCGTTAAAATTTATTATTATTAAATTTAATAATTGGAATCTTTCCTGTTATTCTTTCGACCAATATATGTGGTTATTTAGTCCTTATGTGTGTTGTGGAATCAATAAATATAAATTCAAAACACAACGCATAAAGTGGTAATAAAACAGTTGTAAATAATCGTCGTTACCGATTAGCTGGATTTCAAAATTTTACTGCTGAAATCAGAAGATAAAACCCAATTGTTCATTTCGTTATTCGTAAGTACTTAGTATAAATATTATAATTAAATATTAATAATAATATTAGCATATAATTTATGCTTATGAACTTAAATGACTTTTAGTTTACAAAAAATTATATTAATAATTAAAAGATAAATATGTGTTTACAAGAAGTACATTTATCATATTTCTCCTTGCCGGCTTAAAAATAAATTTGTTTCATTATTAATCTATTAATCTTATACATCTTTAGAACCTGCACCATAGCTAAGAAATATTTAATGGGTAAAACAAAATGTTAATGTTATACTGGTATAATAAAATGCTTAATTTGTCAGTTTTTAATTCATTTCATTAAATATGAAAATAAAGTACATAAAAAAAGAGTAACTCATGTAGTGTTTCAGCAAACGATAATTTGAACAGAAATATTTTAAATGCAATCATAATAAAGTTAAAAGCTCGTGTGTTGTTCTTTCGCTAGGGAAATTTAATAAATACTCTTTACGAGTTATGAATAAATGACGTTTTTAATTTGATTAAAATTTATAATTACGTTATTAATTTATTTACTAATCATGACGTGTTCAATTTCTTTCGTATAAGATTTAGAGTGTATATTCCACAAACACTCATAAGACATATAGTCTTCTATAAATTCAAGAGATTAATGGGATTAGTCTTGCTGAATTATAGTTGTTCGTTCGATAACACTAAAAATACCAAACACAACTTCAGTTCAACAAAACATTGCAAATTGAAAGTTGGAGCGCACATAAATCCATGGCTGGTGGAACTACTTGCGCTACACTGTGCACTATAAAATACTGGTACTTCTGACTCATATCGGTTATATCTTGACGCATGTGTCCCTTGCGTCGGGGCATGCGCTTAGCGCAAGCAAAAGTGCATAAGTGTGAACACCTTATAATCTGGATTATAAAAAGGGTGTATTACTTATGTAAAATATATATAAAATGTATTTCATAAATCTGGTCTTGGAGTTGACCAGATTAGATCTGTTTCCTTTGACGGGTCCATTCGATTTTTCCGTGGATGACTAGTAAACTCTTTGACCTGGCAAAGTCGGGAGGTTAGGGGGTCACCTGCAGTGACCAACCAATCATCAAAGTGTCTCACTTGTAATTAATATAAATTAAGAACGGTACTCTTATTTTCCTTTTTCCGAATAAATCGATTAATTTGTTAATCCATGAACAGCGTACTGAAATTTATATACCTTAAATTTTCAATTGCGGAAGTCAATTATTAAATTATGGATATGGTTAAAACATTCCATAATTTTTAATGCAGTTATCAATTGATATTTGGGCCGACCAATTGGTACAGTGGTTAAGGTGTTAGCCTCTAGATCGGAAGGTTCCTGGTTCGAATCCGGGTCTGGGCATGGATGTTTGTAAGCGTATGGTGTAGAGGCGGCTGGTGCACCTTAAATTTGTCGTGGCCGAAAGTCCTCACGTTGGGTTGGTGTGGAAGTTTGGAGAGTGGGGTGCCAGCTCAGGTATTGCTTCGTCATCTGACCGTGGTTCAAAATTACGAGATTTTGTCCTCGGATCTTACCCTTAAGGGACTGATCCCGAACCGTCGTCAATAGCCCGTTGTGCTGCTCTAGTACGACGTTAACTAAAATTACCAAATATTACCAATTGATAGTTGGTGCAATGTATTTCTAGATCTACTACGCTTTAATATGCTTAGGGATACATACTGAAACGTAATTGGGCAAGCACTACATTTCGTATCTGAATGAAGTGTAACATATTTATCAATTCTAGACAGCAAATAAATATAGAGAATTTCGTTTTAAAAATGGCGAAATATTAATTAATAAAAATAGTTATACTACTTGACAACTTTAAGTGAAAAATTTTATTTGTATCACACACACACACACACACACACATATCGCTATTGCTGAAGCTACATTAATAATCCGAGTTTTGGGAATCCTTTATTAGCTATCGGGGGGTATATGATTGGTTTGTTACTGTTATTTAATTGTATGACAAACTATTTTTCTTTATCGCTAATAAATTAGCAGATTGCATGTTTCTAAGAGTCAATATATAGTGGTCTGCATGAAATAGAAGCTATTAACAAGAAATATAAGCTATTAACAAGAAATAGAAGCTATTAATCTAGGAAGAAATTTGTAACTAGTAAATTTCATCTTCCCCTAAACAGAAGACTTAAAATGTGAAAGTTCTAGGAATAACTATATACAGTAGGATTTACAAAGGAATACACGCTAAATTTTTTAATGGTTACGCATGCAAACTTGTTTCAGTATAAGAATAAATAATTGAACCGAGTAGTAATTGATTTTAGGAAAATAGTAACTAGTTGTGAGGGAGAAAGTCTTGAGTTATTTTAATGCCTGGTTTCCGTAAGTTTTATGCTTCCGTTATTTTCCACTGGAATTATTCTAGCAAACAATGGTGGCAAGTTGTGACTAATTATTCCATAAAACAATTTAACATGCATGAAATCATTTAGATCATATTCTAAGCTGTAAGCCATGATTAATTCCCTTTTGCCACTTCACGCATTTTTAAGTTCTCAACTATTTTACTATTCAGAAAATATTCAAATCATAACGAAAATTTGTTCAACTCAAATTCCAAACTGCTTAGAACTGCTGAAGAAAATACGAAAGTATGAAATATTTAACTCATTTATCTACCCCTTTGCTCCTTCGAATCTAATTTTTAATCGTAGACTTCTGGAAAACAATTATTTTCCTTCCATGACACAAAGTTTTTAATAAACCATGACATGTTTTCTGTCTGAAATGAAAACAGACGTCTGTTTCATTGATTCCCGCGGAAGTACTTTACTAAATAACCCTTCACGTAGTTCTTCAGAATAAATCTATTAATCAGACGATTTTAAGGTTTAAGTTGATTTTTAGTTCCTTTCTAGAAAGGTCTGAGGATGAATGTGGTGGTCATTATGAACTTTGAGTTTAATATTTAAATTGTTAAATTAAAACTCATGTGGATTGCATATAATAAAAATTTTGAGTAAGCAAACAAACCAGATGGTCTTCGAAGAGATTACTTCTGTTGTCTAAATGCGCTCGCATAAAACTTATCACTGCTGCCTTACGATGAAGTTTATCGTCGATTTTGTAACGTTGGGGCTTGAATCTACTTGGGGGTACAAACAAACTAAATGTTATATAACAATTCGGAATTCATTCTTGAGAACTTTAATGGCGAGATGATGAAATCATATTTAAAAGTAAGTCAACTGACGTCACATTCAGAAGGCGAACAGAAAACACCTGTCGCCAAAGAAACATGGCCTCCACCTATATTAGCTTGACATGGACATTTTTTATATTTACTTATTAGTTATAATATTCAAAAATTAAAAGCTTAAAAGGAAAAAAAAATCTTCTGTAGGAAATATCGCCTGGCTGTTGGGGAAGGTTATTAGAAATGTTTGAAATTTAGATTTAGAGATTTGTATTTAAAAAGGTATTACTTATTTCTAAATTTTTGGACATTCACAGAAATATATTTTGACAGAATGGCTTACTTATTCCAGGCTGAGGATGGTCTTGTTGACGATGGTCCGATGGTATGACAAATAGCTCAAGTATGGCATGAAATCGAAGCATATGTTCATTCCATCTCATCTTATACCATCTTATTGTTTAGGCTTGTTGGCTTGTGGTAGGCTTGAATATTTTTTTAAGTAATATATTGGGAATGTCAGAAATTTCCAAAGTTCTCAACAATTTCACAATTTTAGCACACTTAATCACGTTTCATCAAATTTATTATTACAGGTATTCATAGATATCGCATAGATAATGAAAATTCGTGGTATATACTATCATGGCAGGGTCCTGAGGTATTTCCAATCACAGTTAGATAATGAAAACAACCCCTGAACTGCCGCCTCACTCTCCAAGCTTCCACACCGAGCCATCACGAGGATATTTGCTGCCATGACCGATTTAACGTGCACCAGTCATTCTGTACCTGAAGATCTTTGGTTGAACCGAGTTTCGGACTCAAAACCCTACAATTTTTAATCCGTTGCTCGTCTAACTGGTCCACCGCTATCCATAACATTATCAACAAACTATTGAGATTGTGATTCACTCCTAGTACTGTGTGGAAGTTTGATGAGTGGAGTACCAGCTCAGCTGTTAACACCAGCATCTGAACTGGTTCCAAATTACGAGATTTTAACCTAGGACCTATCCCTTCGGGATCGATCTAAGACCGTCACCAACAGCGCTACATAGCGCCAGTGAAACGTTTAATCCACCAACCCACTGATGCATCGAAATTTTGGAAATTTATTTATATTTAACTAGCAAAATACCCGACCTTACTCGGTTTGAATTGGTTTACTCTAGATTGAAGAGATAATCAAAATACATAATGACTTACGTTTTTTGTAGAATAAAAATTTATTTTAACATCTTTCGCCATCTTTATATTTTCTACAACTAACCTTGGACACAAATCCTACACATGCATATCCATTCATGTAATACATTTCACATACATCGCACAATTGCTGTATGACAAAGCTACAAAATGACGAAAGGTGATACTAAGGTTACTACTATAACAGACGATTTTGAGGGAGATTTGGAATTCCCTTTCTTAAGTTCTTTTCATGTTCAACTCAATAAATTAAAATTACGATTTACGGCGAGTGCTCTCGCACTCATAGTCAACAAAACAATATTTTTTTACTTGTGGCACTCTTGCCTCCGGTATGCGACATTGTGAAATTTTGCAATCTTCTCCTGTCATTATGACAACGAATTTTTTAATGTTTGAAAAGTTCTAGTTCGGGACTTTTAAACATTATTATTCTTTCAATAACGCCATTATTCTTTCAATAACGGCATTATTCTTTCAATAACGGCATTATTCTTTCAATAACGGCATTATTCTTTCAATAACGGCATTATTCTTTAAATAACGGCATTATTCTTTAAATAACGGCATTATTCTTTCAATAATGGCATAACTACACTTAAAATTTACTGAAAATTTATACTGACTTACCTAACATTTTTAAGTCTAATACTTTGTGGTGCTGTTGCGTGTGATGAGAAGGAAAACACATTTATTAAAATAATAAATATTTAAAACTGGAAAAAGCAAAGGAAATTCAAAATAAAAGAAGTCGCAAAAAATTGTTCTAAAGATATTAATTTGTGATTCAATTTTATCTCTTGATCTCGCACAGTTGCCACAACTTACAACTAAAAGTGTACAAAATTTAGAAATGTGAAATTAATTCAGAGCGAAAGAACCAGAAAAAATATCACTGCTCGCGCGATCTTGTTCATTCTCGTTTCATTTTTAAATATCGTCTGTCTCAAATATTCGGAAATCGTTTTCATTGCGCAAAGAATAAAAATAAGACTCGAAATAAATGAAGTATCAGAGATGAAATTCCATAAAAAAAAAATTTTTTTTTGAAGAATAATTACTTTTTCAGCAGTACTGGTAAAGCAATCGAAGTAATCGTAATATTCAATAGACATTCCAATTTTTCCAAAACTACCAAATTATGGTTGATTTAAGTATACTTACTCAGGTGTTTTAGCATGAAACTCAACTAAATATAACAATAAAGAAATGTTTGATATTGCGTTCACTAAACTAATAGATAATCTATATATATAATTCTCTTACGTGGCACACAAAAAAGACGTTATTTTTAATCGCGTTTTGGCAACACTGTACGATTGTTTGTTTATCGCGAAGTCTCGCGCATCGATTGAATTTATAGTCTTAGTGGATGAAATTTTATTGAAAAAAAAGGAAATTTTAATGAGCTGTTGCATTTAGTTTATAATAGAAATCAAAGAAAGCGGAGGATCTTTTCAGGGCCATTTAAAAAACGGTCCTTTTCAGGGCCAACAATTATAGTTCAACAATACGCTTGCACTACAACTTTCGGCAACAAACTCAATGAAAAAGTGTGGGTCGTTTGAGTGCTGGGAAAATGCATACACAAACAACATGCTGGGTATTCAATTTCCAAAGCAACGCTCACATTTCGAGTCAAAATTTGCACAAAGTTTTCATTTGAATTCTGATTTTAAAGATACTGTATATATGTTTTCTGTAAAACAGCAAATTTAGATTTGAAAAACATTTTTTTGGTAACATATTTTGTAAACAATCCCTTCTGCTAGGACACATGTCTTCATTGAGGCGAGAGAAGCGAGCATAGGTTCGCGCAGCGAACCAATGAGGATTGCGAAGCAATCCTCCGGGGGTTGGCGAGCGTTAGCGAGCAGGGGGCAGGCCCCCTAGTGTATAAAATAAAATACAATGCAATCAAATATCTGGAATACAATTCATGTGATGTCTACACATACACACAAACACAAAATCGAGCATAGAACAGAAAGATGGACAGACAGACTTTCGCAAGCAATACCACTCACTAAATGAAGATAAGTACTCACTGTATGCAAATTTTCATGAAAATATCTTAAACCGCGTGGACGTGTATAGGGCACACCATACAGACAGACAGACAGGCAGACGGACAGACAGACACCAAAAGAAAAAAAGGCGGATTCGGCATCAGAAGGGTCCAAAACGGATAGAAAACTTAAAATGGGTCGAAAATATTGAATGTACAAACAAACACTCCATTCTTATTTATATAGATGTTAGAAATTACACATTTTCCATCAACTATATTCGTAAAAACACTGAATAGCTTTCGTAAGACAATACTTCAGGTTTGGTTCTAGAATTAATCATTAATTCACATACATCTCCAGACTTGTTTTTGTAGATAGCTGTAACAAAACGTAAAATGTAAAACCTAAAATATATAAAATGATCATCTGGGAGTGAGCCTTCTTGTTTAAAGGTCATTTAATTACTGTTGACGGAATTACAAAAAAGTGTAATTTTTATTTTTCTGTACACAATATGTGTCAAGTTACAACACTTATTCAAAAAGTTTCAAAATGGGACACGCATGGATTAATGCTAAAATAATATTCGGAGTAAACAAATAAAATCAGAACCCATTAACGTCTGTATCGTTTATATAATCGTCCGATCGGGCTCAGATAGAGCTTATTTTGTAGATAAGATTATATACTTTCTAATGCTAAATTAAATAACTGTGTCAATCAACATTTTGTTTTGTGCAACTCAATTTGAGCCCCCTTTGACCTAAAATAACAAAAAATGCATAGTTTTATTTTTGTCTAAAAAAAATGTATGTTGAAAATACTTTGAATATGTTTGGCTCTCGGAAATTTTAAAATTATGACGCTCATAGATTCATGGAAAAAACAAGTTTGAAGTAAATAGAATGAAGTAAAGGAGAACCATAAACACCATTATTTATTAATTTTCAATCGATATTTAATGTAGCTCACTTTGAAGATAAATGCATACTAATTATAATTCCATGCTGCGTAATCCTTTTAAATTCAGGATCATTAATTTCTACCTTTTACTATGAATTTCGAAAACGCTTGTTTATTTTTTTATGGCAATTATTGTTGTATTTTTAATGTTCCGTATATATTGTTTAAGAAGCAATTACAAATCTAAGATTATAAAAAGTTATGCGTTTTTTAAATTAATATAAATAAAAATTAGTTTTGAAAGCTGATTTGTACTATAATATTTGGAGTTAAATATTTATATGTAAAAAAATCTTATTTTAATCTATATAATTTTACTATAAGTATTACAAGAATTTCATAAATGTGGATAAGATAGATTTAATAGACGGGTATTAAATTAGGAGATCGGAAATTTTGAATGGAATGTTCCCTATAAAACTATAATTTACACAACCGCCTTTAATGTTATTTCAAATTATAACGAATTGGTTTCATATCAAAGGATAAAGCTAAGAGTAAACTTTAATTTTTAAGGTATGATTGGAAATCTTATGGGAAACTCTAACTAAACACCAGTTCTTGAAATATGTGTGAGCTTCACTTTACGGAATTGCATGTTTTAGATCTACGGAAAAAATTCTTTTCGCAGCAATTTACGTTCTCAGTCGCAAGTTCAATCTCACCATGTTATCCAAACAGCGAAGTCTTAAAATAACATTTACTGTAAAAATATCTCGGAATAACAAAATATTTGCCAGAATTTAGCCTTTCCGTTTTCGCTCGTATTCTTATACCACTCACTTCTGATAGCACTCGTGTGTCAGGTGTGTGCATTCTTTTAAAAACATTTTAATTTACAATCAGCTAAATACGCAATCACGGAAATTTTTAGGCGGAGTAGAAATTTTCGACTTGTCATATTTATCAGCCCATCATTGATTCAAATATTCGTATTTGATGTTACAAAACGGAATATTAAATAATTTTTTTTTAATCCACCCATGGTAGAAACGTTTTG
Organism: Metellina segmentata; assembly: GCA_947359465.1. Classification (NCBI taxonomy): domain Eukaryota; kingdom Metazoa; phylum Arthropoda; class Arachnida; order Araneae; family Tetragnathidae; genus Metellina; species Metellina segmentata. Next base: position 31,541,138 of record OX375878.1, on the reverse strand, counting down.
AAATCTAACTGAGTTAGGTTGGTTGGTTGGGTTTCTATGGCGCAAGGGTCATATTTTGCCTTCATGCGACAGCCACAAGACATAAAATAGGGTAGGCGTTCCAAATATCGCCTACTCTAAATATTTCTCTGTATCTCAGCCTCCCTGGTTGGGAAATCAAGCAGAAAACAACTAAATGAATATCACTAGGAACTATTCTCCTTTGGTTTCCAGAAAACATATGCCTTCTTTACTTATGCCACAAGTTAACTAGTAAAACTTCAAAAAGTTTCCCAAGAGAATTTTCAAGAGTGTGTTCCAAATATCGTATACCCCTGTTCTTATTATCACTCACCAGGCGAAATGAGGAGCTACTATTAAAAACGCGTTGCTCCTACAGCATATGTATCTTAAGTATTTAATGTATTTTCAAGTCATGTAAACGAAATTAAGATTTGGAAACATTTATATTCCCTGAATTGATTGGAGACCAAAAATACGTTAGTCGCAGGCTTGAATACTTCAGGTGTAATAGTGTCGTTGATGTAACAGATAGGAAACTTGCCGGTGGCGCTATGAGTGGTAAAACCCTGGATCGTCAAGTTAACTGCATAAACTCATTGATGTCACGCATAGTAGCTTGCAAACATGAGTAGGCGATAGTAAACATAGGGGGGATACTTGGAACACCTACCCTATCAAGTAATAAACATACACGCAATGAAAGTTTTACTAGCACAAAAAAGAGAAATACACCCAGGGAGGAACTAGCTGAGTTCGGCGTTCGACAAAAGCCAGACCACTAAGGCTCGCTGCACACATGCAATTTTTCAACAAGCGGCGCCGCTGAGGCACCGAAGCCCAGCTATGCACACATATCCGAGAAATGACGCAAGTACTCATTTCGCGTCATTTGCGATAAACATTCTATCTAAGAAAACGTGTTTATTTCGCTTACTTGGTGTAATAATAGTGTATTTTGAAAAAAAAATTGACGTTACTGTGTGTGTGTGTGTGTGTGTGGATGCAACCATTTATTAATTATTATTTAAATTCCATTTATTAATTATTATTTATATTCCATTTATTAATTATTATTTATATTCCATTTATTAATTATTATTTATATTCCATTTATTAATTATTATTTATATTCCATTTATTAATTATTATTTATATTCCATTTATTAATTATTATTTATATTCCACTTATTTATGACAACAAGGTACTTCAGACAGGAGAAGCGTGTGCGGCGAGCTGCAAGTTGGACGTGCGTCGCCTGAGCAGCACTACTCCATTGGATCTAATGTATCTCAGACCGCATTGCGTTGCCTCTGCGGCGCCAAACAATGAAAAATCGGATGTGTGCATCGGGCCTAAGTACCCAATTTGTAGTGCAAAACCACAGTCGGATCATGCGCATGCATCGATTGTAATGTTTATTTTGTATGTATGAGTAGTTGTAGTAATATTAGATAAGTTGTGCCTGTAAGTGTCAGAAGTTGATTCCTGATTTTCTAAATATAGGAAGAGAACTTCTGAAAAAACAACCCAAGGTCTCCCACATTAAAAGATGATATGTTGAGGGAAAGGAATGTAAATAAAAAATCTTAGGATACGATCTGATTCTCTCGGATAGCTAAATGATAGTGTCTCCTCTTCGTTAAATGGGGAAATATTGTTGGGGTCCAGGAATGTTCTGTCGTCAGACTCGAACCAGGAGGCTGAAGTTTGTTACTCCCTCGAAGCATTAGAAGTGTTATAGGGACAGTAGAAACGACGGCCACTTCACAATTTTTTGTTGTTGTATGAAGAGGAATAAGTTATAGAACCAGTATGATTCACAAAATGAATCGATAGCTGTTGAGGGTAAATTTGGACAATTCGGGAATTTGCAATTGAAGAAGGACGGATGAGATACTTCCTTATACAGACTTAGATGTACTGGTGTAGATAGTAAAAATAATGAGGACAAGGTATCCAAAAATTTTCCTTGTTTATTTTTGTTGTACCCAGAAAAAGCAGTAATACGCACCCCTCGAATCACAATAAAAGGCTTTCAAGGCCATCATTCAAAATTTTCGTACGACGTATTTGTAGGTTGATTAGTCTCTCATAAAGAGGAACTATGTATATCGAGCGATCGTGAGAGGAAGACCGCGGGTAAAATATTTTGAAGTGCGAACACTTAAAAAATTACACGGAAATTAGCAACCGCTCCCGGACGACATTATTAAAGATCCACACTCCGCGAAGATGAAAAGGGGGTGGGGGTAACTGTGGGATCAACAAAAATTTGAAGAAAAACACGTTGGTGGAGAGTGATCTGCAAGGACAGCGGATCTGCAAAAACGCCTATCTTCCTTCGGCTGAACGTTTTTCCTGGTGCAATCCACACAATCAATCACCCCTAAAAATCGAACCGACTTTCCTTGAGAACCGTCCACGAGAAGATCAACGAGAAAGTGTCAAATTCCATTCCAACACTCGGTTTTGTACCTTGACAAGACCCGCGGCTTTCTCGCCAATTGGACCGCCAAACTTCCATATTTAATGCTTCCACTCCATCTGAAATCCATCCAAAATCCGCAACTGGCGACCCATCTCCGCGTCCCCTCTGTGTTCAAGTGAATGCTCTTGCATTTATTAGGATATAAAACCATATTTTAATCACATCGTCCTGGAACAACTATCAAAATTGCCACGAGGTCTTAATGTACAATCTGACAGAAGTTCCGAAGTGGTACAATGAAAATTTACGAAGTTAGTTACCTCCTTGATAATTGAACCGTTGAAAAAAGTTGGTAAGGGATGGATCCCTTAATTCGTCTTCTTTTTCTTGAAATTGTTCTTCTCTCTTATCTTTCTTAGCAGAGAGAATGCCAGCTTGTAGCGTTCTAATTTTCCGTTGGGAAAGAGAAGCATCTTCTGAACGCGTTTGTTTCTGCCAATCCATTAAAACTTGTGTTGTCTGGGTAATTTTTAGATTCCATGTAGGTGCGGTGGTGATTATAAATGTAACGTTTTTAATTAACGTTACATCTATCTTCTAACGAAATAAACTGTGTGCCCATCTTCAAGACCGTTTTTGGAATCACAAGTTTGAACATCTATCACGTCGTTGTAGGAAAAAACACGAATCTCAAAGTGGGTTAAATTTGTGATTCGAGTAAGTAATCATCCAGCGTGATCTAAGACAATAGTCTGATCTTGGATAGGCAATCATCTAAATCGATTTGACAGTACACATGATATTCCCTTCCGACTTCTTACGACCAATACACCGCCCACATATTCAGTCTACGTCATGAGAAGGTCGATGTGTGAGTGGAGTCGCTGTAGTATCGAGGCTTAGGAATCGGACTATTGGTTATCGGAGACAAACCAGTATTTTTCATCAAGATCGTCAATTAATCCTAAGTTAGGATTCGTTCTGGCGTTCAATAACCCCACATAAACTGCTCTCGCTTATCTTCAAACGAAGAGATTGGGATAAATAAAGCTGCGTCTACATGTGCACCATCTATTTCCTTAATAGGTCGATGCATAAAACTTGACAATCTCTACATAGAAGCAATCTTTGAAAATTCGTTGAACAAACTGTCCAGGTTGGAAGGGTAACGGATTATCTGTAGTTATTATCTGCGAGTTCGAATGTTACCAAATACAGTCGTGTTCAATAGGACTGATGAACGTTAAATCTGTCGCAGCCTTAAATGTCCTCACGTTTGTGTGGTTAAGAAGTTTTGAGAGTGGGATGCTTGCTCAGTTATTGCCTCGTTATCTGACCATAGTTCAAAATAAAGTGATGTTGTCCTTCGTTGTTTCCCTTGGAGGATTGATCTCGGACCGTTGTCAGTAGTCCGATGTGTTGTTCTAGTTTACCTTTAATTAAAATGCTGACCTACATACGTACTTACCAAGTGGACTACCGCGGCCAGGAATTATAAATTAAAAATACACATATTCTGACTTTGGGTTATAACTTTTCTTTTGAACAGAAAAAATGTGCATTTCCAAAACATATTTTCGTCGAGTACTCAAAGATTTACGTATAAAACACAAGCATACATTTCAACTTATATTAAACGGAAATTTAAGGTCAACGAACTTGTAAATTTAAATAATTAACAACATAGTCCTAAATTTGATGGTGAAATATTAATAGATTAACAAGTGGAAGGTAATTGGTAATTTTTAGTTAACGTCGTACTAGAGCTACACAACGGGCTATTGACGACGGTCCTGGATCAGTCTCTTACGGGAAAGATCCGAGGACGACACCTCGTAATTTTGAACCACGGTCAGATGACGAAGCAACACCTGAGCTGGCACCCCACTCTCCAAACTTCCACGCCAACCCAACGTGAGGACTTTCGGCCACGATAGATTTAAGGTGCACCAGCCGCCTCTACACCATACGTTTACAAACATCCATGCCCGAACCCGGATTCGAACCAGGAACCTTCCGATCTAGAGGCTAACACCTTAACCACTATACCGGTTGGTCGGCTAACAAGTGGAAGGAGAAGTGTACAAGGATATCCTGCTGTCTATCAATGTCCCTACGTTGGCTCGTTCTGAAGTGTAGGGTGCCAGCTTCATGTGTCGTCCTCGTCATAAGACTGAGGTTCAAAATTACGAGGTGTTGTCTTCGCATATTTCTTTTTAGTATTGATCCCGGACAGTTGATAATAGCCCTATATGTTGCTCCAATGCAATTTTAATTAACTACCCGTACTTAATTTTAGTGTAAACAGTAAATATTCAATATTGCATTTGAAAAAGTAATTAAAATTTGTTCTCCGATGTTTATTGTAATTGGCATTTGTAGAGAACTATAGGCTATATCCCATTGTATAACTGATAGTGTGGGTCCTTTTTGTGTGTGGTCCTTTTTGTGTGCCCCGTCTTTTTTGTATGTGGTCCTGTTTGTTTGTGTGTCCCGTCCTTTTTGTCCTCGGTCCTTTTTGTGTACGAAACGGACTAGACATGAGACATGACTAGACATGGGACATGACTAGACATGAGACATGACTAGACATGAGACATGACTAGACATGAGACATGACTAGACATGAGACATGACTAGACATGAGACATGATTTATTAAATGTGAGTTTTCATATTAAATTGGTACCGCCATGGCTCAAGATTCACTCAATGCGCTCGAAACATGTTGTTTTCAGCAATTTTATTTATATAATTTTCTCTATATGCATTGCTCTGTTCCGAGTAAATAAAACGTTCCTTATGTGTATGTTCATTGCTCGATGCTGTCTGACTTGTGCTTGGCCATTGCACCCTAAAATTTTACCGAACCAGTTGTCTGCCCTCTAGTCTAGCACCAAAATATAACAGTAAATGCGGAAATAAATTTCATTCATCATCGCGAAAATAAAGCTTACTACGTTTCGACATGAACATAACAAACAGATGTTGATCGCAAAAGTGCTAAAATCCAGAACAATTCCAATTCACCGCACATCCAAATTAATTCAAGCTCTAAAATTCAAATGTTACTCTGCGCTCGGAAGTTTTTGGCCTATTATCCTCCATCAAATAACAACCGATCATTCCCTTCCTCACGTTGTATCTAGTTTAACTTACGGCCTTGGAAGTTACTTGGTACACAACGCGAGGGAACCGAGTCCCAGGGAATTGCAGCATCGGAAATTCGGCGGGTGGAGGAATTGCGCTTTCACACGCACCACCCGGCTCCTCAGATGCCCCCTTTAATTCAGATGCGACTATTGGCTCCATTTGTTTCTGTAATGACGGGCTTAAGGCGTCACGTGGAGTCGGAAAGAGTTAGGACACGCCATTTGCATATTGTTATAAGCTCTGTTTCGGGAGATTTGTCTCTTTTGATTATGGGTGTATTGCAGCTGACAACTCGATGCATGCTGTTTATTAGATCTCCGTTCCCTCACAAGGGGAATTTGAGTGCCTATTCATCAGTTTTTGAAGCTCTTTTCGTTAGCTTGTAGGATTCGTGAATGTTCTAACAGATAATTAAAAAGGGTTTGGCGTGAATCTGATTCCCCCTTGCATTTCCATTCGATGGAATGGAAGAAATGTATCCACAGGTGCAATTACGGAAACTGAGTGAGTAAATTATTAATCACGTTTTTGTAATCAATTTGGTAGAGGGTATTGCAAGTTCATAGGTTTGTTGAACTATAGGTTCTAAAGATTCTATACGTCGTGGTGAATACTTATTTCGTTGAATTTCCATGCAGTGAACTTAATACGAGATATATGTATTATTATTATTTAATTCGAAGAGATAATGGACGGAATACAGAAATATCGACAGATATTTCTTCGACGCACAGCATTATTAGGGATCGTGGTAGTCCCATCGGTAATTATTTTAATAGGTTATTATTAGTTAAGGTCGTGCTAGAGCAACACAATGGGCTAAGTCCCATTGGTAGAGCTGTCAATTAGCAACGGTTTACTAGTTTTGAATTCGATCTTACCAAAAATCATTGCGCATTTAGGGTCTGGTGCACGTTAAATCTGTCGTAACCTCCAATGTTCTCAGGTGACATCTGAGGTGGTGGCCTCGTAATTTAACCGTGGTTGAAAATTACGATATCCTCGAATTTTATCCAGGCTGTGGTAGCCCAGATTGAAGAGTAACAGGGATTGTGAGTTCGAAACTCGGTCGAGTCTGTCAGTCATGTACACGGGGGTTTTTGAATGTTAAATCTGACGTTGTCTAACCTTACCTCACGATGACTTGGAGTGGAAGTTTGGAGATTGAGGTGCCAGCTCATGTGTATCTCCACATCTGACAGTGTTTCAAACTTATGTGGTGTTCTTCTCGGTACTTTCCCTTAGATATTGATCCCTGACAGTCAAAAATAGCCACTGTGTTGCTCCATTGCGACATTAATTAAGTACGTACTTACTAGTTTTTTCCCTTCGACATTGATCCTACACGACCAATGTCTCTATGTCTTGCTTTAGCGCGACGTAAATCCAACTACCATACTAATTTTATTAAGACAAATTTATTTAAAACTACTAAATTTACTTGTCCGTACTCAGGTTCAATTGGTTTTCTATAGATTGTGGGGAGAAATGACCACAACATATAATTACTTTCTTCCTTTTTCCTAGACTACAATAATATTTTAACACCTTTTCGGGAACATGTGTATAAATTTTACAACTTACTTTGGTCACAAAAAATATATGAATGCATATACAACCATGTAGCACACTTCATATACAAAAACACCCTTGCTAAAACTACAAACCGATGAAATTAGGGAGAGTGTTGAATATTGTTAGCAGAGAAGAAAAGTAAGTCAACAATTTATTTTCTGACTGGAGGTGCCATGGTTCATCCTTTGGCGGGTGATTGCCTTATCTTGTGCAATCACTTAGAACATTAATACGGGCAGTATGCAATATGTAGTGCGATGAAATTGGTTGCCCATATTTTACTGTCTCCTACTAACTTTTAAACTGTAAATAGATGAATGTTCAATATCAATAAACTTTTATTTGAACTTTGACAAAACGGTGTATTTCTCACCCAATAAAGTAGCGTCTGTGACAGGACCCCAGACTACAATCTTCTGATTCGAAGCCAGAGACCTTTTATCATCAAATCACACATATATATATATATATATATATATATATATATATATATATATATATATATATATATATATATATATATATATATATATATATATATCAGGGCTCGAAATACCCGGGTGCACAGGTGCACTGTGCATATGAAAATAAAATTGTGCACTTAATTTTTTCCTGCTGGCTGCACGCAGTGCACCTAACATTAAAAAAAGGAGGGAAACGTGTTTTATGCTATTTTGATGTTGGAACAAAATATTAATATCGACATCTCTCGCTCTAAAGAAACGTAATTAAAATTCCTAAATACATAATATGCGAAACAAACTGGGTCGTAATGGGTTTATACAAGAGGAAGGTTTACATATGCCACTGAACCAGAACTTTCCGATGATCGAAACATTTTCCAGATGGCGCTGTTGAAGCGACTGTTGCGACAGCCGTGCACCGGTTAGATATTTAAATATTTGTATTTACTATCTACTACTGACCTTCATAAACATACTCAACTAATAAAGTAGTTTACATTACATCAATGCTCTTATATTACGTTTTTTTGAATATGCACATAAAATATAACCTGTGCACCTATTTTAAAAACTTAGGTGCACAAAGTGCACCTGTATGAAAAAATCTATTTCGAGGCCTGAAATTTTAACTTCCTTCCTTAATGTTAACCCGTGACGACAGGGCTCCAAAGTTTATGGAAATAGACGTTTTTGAACAGTATGTAGCTAGGCCATCGCAACTATGCATATCTTAGGTGAATATTGATTAAAATACAATTTTAAGTAATCCTTTTAATTACTAAAAAATAAAGTTACATATAATTATTCAGGATACTTTCATTTTAAGGTCGCTTTTTTACAGTCTGGATACATCTTAATATGTTCTTGCACACAGCGTAATAAGAACTGTTTCTGTTCTTCTGCGGTAATTAAACCATGTAAAGCTTGCATTAGCTTAACAGATCTTTCAGCTGTGTCCTTTATTGCTTTTAAGCTAAAATTCTTACTTTTAGCTTCCACAATGACTGCATTTTCTTTCCACGAGGAGTTTTCTTGGACCAAGCTGCTCTCAACTTTTAAACGCGAAAAAAATTTTTTGCTCTTAATAGATACGAAATCACTTAATGATTTCCCTAAAACAATAAGAAAATAATTATCACAAGAAAATTAACATAATTTAAAATAACAGATCAAACAAAACTTTCATCGTATAAAGATACAGATTTCTCTTCCTTCGATGGAACATATATCTTCCCAAAATGATATAAGCTTTCTCTTAGTAAGTTCGCTACAATATTCGTCTTGGTTTGTTTATAAACAATAGCATCAAAGAAAGATAATACGGCTATTTCCTCGGATAAATACGACTGATGTTGACTGAACTTGCTCAGGGCCGCTTTGGAAATAAATTTGTCAACTGTTTCATACTCTTTTAACGTCTTTAAAAAAGGCAAATCTTGATTCGGCGCCTTCACCGAAAAACTGCATCCAAGCCAGAGTATCACATAAACTGCCACAATGAATAAACAAACATCTTGCTACTTGTCCTTAACGCTCATTTTGAACTCAGACTGCAGTAAAGCTATTTTCAAAGAGTAAATAGCTTTTGCCATCCATCATGCTATATGTATTGTGCCAGGAGGTCTGATTTTAATTTTACTCTCGTTTTCTCCTCTCAAGAAAATGACAGATAGTTCGATCAGTTCCCGATAACCGTCACGCATCATAGATTTTTGCAGTTCATGTTTAAAAAACGTCACCAATCCGTTAATGGTCGCGTCATAAAGATGTTGTTTGGCAAAATCTGTGCATGTTTCGATAGCATTATGATTAATGTTTTTCGAGTTGTCTCTGAACTTTTTGATCAGTGGAATGTCGGGACTGCTTGCGACTTGGTGGATATTTGATTCAAATACACTTTTCAGAACCAGTTGATAAACATGATGACAGCAAGCAAAGAGTTACAATTATCTTTCTAGATTTTGTTCTAAAAGCTCACAAGCTCCATTCAAGCGGTCTGTATTAGATGTTGTCGTATCACAGCTCATTAATTGTACTTATATATTGCACCTATTATAATTGTACTTATTATAGGAATAAGAGTGTACTCCAAGTCCAACAAGATATTTAGTAATTATAAAGGGACATCACAAAATTGACAAGCCATGATATCGATCAAACAGCATAAATACTCAGAGGGAACTGGTTCAATTACTGCGTTTAGTAAAATATTACACAAGTATATTGGTAGATTGGAATATATATACTGAAAACAGTAATGTAAACACATGATATAAATATAAATGCGTGATTAACAGCACTCATAATATAATCACCAAAATTACGAGGTGTTGTTCTCGGATCTTTCTCTTAACGGATTGATCCCGGACCGTCGTCAATAGCCCTTTGTATTGCTCTGGGGTACTACGTTAATTACAAATTACCTACTACCGCTCCAACAAGAATTCGTAAGTTATAGCAATGCTGCGTGTTTATGTTTTCCTAAGAAGCGCATCAACTCTAACAGTCGGCCACGTGATCGGTTATTTGAACTAAATTCTGGTGGTAGTACGTGGCGTATGACGCATTTGACTGCTCTGGAACCAGTCTGCTAAGAAAACTCGCCTTAACTGACAGAGCAAGCATATATATATATATATAATAACAACATAAAATATACAAAATAACATAACACACACACAAAATAACAAAAAATAACCAAACAGCCGGGGTGCATTAACCAGAAATCGAAACTCGAAACTACCCATGCAAGCGCGCTGAAGCTGCAGACATAGCATGGTAAGCAATATAATTTCAAGAACACAAGAATTTCTAAAAAAATGTAACAAAAGTCTTAAAAAATAATAAAAATGAAGAAATGTTGGTGGATTAGGGCGTCATCAGGGAGGAGCCTGACCCAAACAACATAAAATGGTGTTTTCTACATATGAGCAACATTAGGCTGAAAAAATTGCTCATACACTCCCCCAAACACCACCAAAAATCAAGTAAAACAAAAACAGAACAAAATACCAAAACAGAGCAGGAACAGAACGAAATGAAACCCGAAGCCGCAGCTGGGATATCATCAACAACAAGCCTAAAAATTGCCACCAAATGCCATCAATTACACAGTCTAACTTATATGCTAACATCATAACTCCGATGCAACAAGTCCAAAAAAATAATAATATGAAAATCCCCAGCCCCTTATCAAAAATATATTCATAAAAAGTAAAAAAATAAAAATAAAATTGAAAAGCAATTCCCATGGCTCTGGGTAAATTACGAAAAAAATTATTCATGTGTTGTGTAGGTGTTGATATTAATAAATCTTTCAAAAATATTTTTAAAGAATGAAAATGGGTATTTGTTATTGAGAAGTGTGTTTTTTAGATATTTACATTGTAATAAAAAGTTAGCATCAGAATTACAAATTTTTTTGAAACGTACCAATTGACCAGCTATCGTGTTGTAGTATATTCTTTTAGAGATATTGGAGTCCCAAAATATTAATTTAATGACTGTAAATTTAAAATCGCTGCGTTTATCATATACATTAATGTCAACTTTGCCGGATGAAACAGAAATTTTTATGTCTAGAAAATCAGTATTATTGTTATCCAGATTGGTTTTAATTAAAGAAAGTTCGTCTGGATAGATGGATTTCCAAATATTAGCAAAGTTGCTATTATTAAAAACAATTAAATCATCAATAAATCTAAAAGCAGTATTTATCTGAAGGCAAAAGTTTTTTTCAAAATAATGAAGAAATAAATTAGCAAGAATGGAAGAAAAATTAGAACCTTGGGGAATACCCTTAATATGAGTGTAAATATGCTCACCATTAAATATAAAATTATTAAAAATACAATAATTAACCAAAAATTCCCATTCCTCAAAATCCAGATCAATTAAGTTATTAAAATCATGATAGTAATAGTTCAAAACATCTCTCAATTTGTCCAGGGGTATGCTGGTAAAAAGGTCTTTAAAATCATAGGTCTGAATATCATTAATAATATTTTTATCCAAAAAATTCAAAACCTTGTTATTATCACATATAATCCATGTAAAGCCTTCATCAAAAATGGCAGCAAGAATAATTTTTAAATATTTAAATAGTAGCAAGCCAGGTTTAATCATATAAGAGTTATTACTACAAGTGATGTAACGGAATTTAATAGGATTTTTGTGAAATTTAGGAATAACGGTAATATAAGGTAAAATTATGTATTGATTTCAGATCAGGTGGTTGTTCAGGTGGATCAGGGCTGATGACACCCTGATCCACCAACATTTCTTCATTTTTTATTATTTTTTAAGACTTTTGTTACATTTTTTTAGAAATTCTTGTGTTCTTGAAATTATATATATATATATATATATTCCAGATTCTCCAAATTTAACAAATTTTGACTAATTTAAGTATACTTTCTCATATATTTTAGCATGATATTTATCTATGTATGTAAACAAATAAAATGTAAATGATATATGCATTAAATTTAATTTGATTTATAAAATGACTAACATAGTATTCAAATTTATGGTATAAAATTTATGTGCAAACACACAAAATCAGACATAGAATGCAAAAATGTCCAGATAGATTAACGGAACCTAGTTCAGTCTCTAAATTAATATAATTTTTCATAAAAATATATTCAATGTTTGGACGTAGTACGGGCACACACATATAGACAGACAGATGGACTGACACCAAACACGCAAGAGACGGATTTTGCATCAGATGGACTCAAAACGGATAAGAAACTTGAAATGGATCGAGGCCATTGAATGTAAAAATAAACACTCTATTTTTATACAGATGAGCTTCCATCAATTTGTAACTATATAACATGGAAATATCACGATTTTTACCAAGTTTAGTTAAGTATTTTCAACAACCAAGCTTGAAACTATGGAAGTAAATTGCAATCCCATAATATTGATCATTTTGAAAAACTGAGTTAAATTTGTCTCAATATGAAAGTGGAAGAGGATTGAGTACCCTAGATATCTCTAATTACTTCCTTTAATTCAGATGCGGCTATCAGCTACTATTGGTTTCTGATTGGGATTAAGGCTTCACGTAAAATCGATAGGAGTTAGGACACGCTCTTAGCCATATTGCAATGAGCTCAGTTTCTGGAGATCTGTCTGGTTTGATTATTTATGTATCATATTTGTGTATTACACCATCCAACTTGATATCTTTTATTAGACATTAGTACCTCGCTAAGTACGGGAACTTGATTTATCAATCATGAATTTTTGATATCGCTATCGTTATCTTATAGGATTCACGGAGTTTGTAAATAATACTTAAATAAGGGCTTGTACTTGCATTGGATCCATCGTAGCAGTTTCATTTGATAGGATGATAAAAATATATCCTCAAGTGCAATTACGGAAACTGATTCTATATATTATTAATACTTTTTTACTAATTAGTTAGATTTGTAGTATACGATGAATATATTGATTTGTATTTAACTTTATTTATATAAAATATTGGTTCTAGTACTGATACACTTGACAGCGCGTATTTTGTTGAGTTTTTTTGGCAGAAAATTGAATATGGGATCTCTTTTTTGAAAATTCTCGGAGATAATGGAAACTTGAACCAATTTATAAATAAATACATTCGTCAATTTATACAAAATATGCAAACCCTGCTGTTATGCAGTGTTTAATAAGAGCAAAATAAGACAGAAATAAATATCTCTTTAGACCGATGTACTCTCCTTTAACAGTCTAACTGTCATAAACTTTCCCATTTCTGTAGTGTTGCTTTTACATCGGAATATACATTGAGACTATATATTCATACTCACTGGTTCTCCAAGGAAAAATTATATTAAGTAAAATGTTCAATATTACATAAAAAGTGGAATTTCGAGAATCAGATAGATTTGAATTTTATTAGACATATACTTGCTCTGTGAATTACACTCATTGCCATAAAAATTTGCGCACAAAGAAATAATTGTGGGATCGTAACGAAACTTGCATGAAGGTACATGTCGGCCAGATATGCAAATGATTAGAAATGCAACGTGATTGTGCATTGCGTAATGCCACTATAGGGCGTTGAACTTCGTTCTCCTTGGAGTATAAAACAGGTGAGCAGAGCTTGTTTGAATGCACTTAATATTTTGCAAAGGAAACGCTGAAGTAGACATGCCGTTACGCCGCCATCGAAGACAATATGAGCATCTGTCAGAGTTCGAGAGGGGAAGAATCATCGAGATGATGGAAGCTGGGTGGTCAGCTCGGCGAGTAGCTCGTCAAGTAGGCCGTTTTGATATTACTGTGAGGAGGTGTTGGGACCAATGGACAGAAGAGACGACATTTACACGGCGACCAGGCTCAGGACGCCTTCGACAGGTCGTCGAGAAGTCCGTCACATCATACGAAACGAACGCATAGAGCCAACTGCCTCATTAGCCGCTATCCAGACAAAGTCAACACCTTCTCTAAGGGAACCTGTGTCTTCCCGAACCATCGTAAGGCGCCTGGCTGAAGGACGTTTGGTATCGCCGCGCCCATTAGGTGTGCTGCCAATGACACCCACCCACCGACGCCTCCGTTTGGAGTGGTGTCGCGCACGACGGAATTGGATTGCAACGGAATGGAACCAGGTCGTCTTCAGCGACGAATCTCGATTCAATTTGAGCAGTGATGACAGTCGTGTTCGTGTGTGGAGGCCCCGAGATGAACGCCTCAATCCTGCCTTCGCTTTACAGCGACACACCGCTCCCACAGCTGGTGTGATGGTATGGGGTGCCATTGCTTACGATACACGGTCACCCCTAATGTTGATCCATGGCACAATTACAGCCCAGCGGTACGTCAATGACATCATTCAGCCACATGTGATGCCAATCAAGGCAGGCCTTCCAAGAGCCATTTTTCAACAAGACAATGCTCGGCCACACACAGCAGGGATTTCACAAGACTGCCTCCGCCACATTACGACCTTTCCCTGGCCTGCTCGATCCTTAGATTTGTCACCAATCAAGCATATCTGTGGTGGTCGAACTAGAGGCGCGTTTACAGCAATTGTGGAACGAGATGTATCAGTACATCATACGGAACTTGTATGCCACAATGCCCGCTCGTATCGCATCGTGCATTCGTGCTAGAGTTGGTCCAACAGAGTACTAAAATTTCAGTTCATTTGTATTTTTTTCTGCAATAAATGATCCTCTTTCTTTGATTTACTAATCACTTATTTATATCAAAGTAGTACTTACATGTGGAAAATTTCGTTTCATTTTGACGACTTTTTCTTGGTGCGCAAATTTTTAGCAATGAGTGCATATTCACTTTGTGAATGTAATTTCTATAGTTTGAATATCAAGGAATTAAATTGTTTTAATAGTCCTATCGTGTTACAAAATATATTATTACTAACAACTTTCCTAAAACAATGACGAAATAGAGAGTCAACGAATATTTTCTTTAAAGGAAATCTGTAAATGCATGGATTTTCAGATTATAGAGTTCAAGTAATTTTTTCTGCATTGTTCTAAATCGTTGGTGCGTTGCATTAATTTCTCCAAATTCTTGGAGCAAACAATGGAATTCCCATAATAGTTTCAGTAGTTCAAAGTACTTGTACTCAAAATACTAAATTTGGTAAATCATTTCCTAATTCTTCACGTACACTTGGCTACACAAATTAGTGCCGTACTACATATTAAACTAATAGTTCCTATTAAAACGTCTTAATGCTTACATTTATCCTACCGTGCATTCTATCAATTGACCTTGACTTGATGTATTGGATAGGACACACATTTATATCCTGATTCCATACAATGACGGTCTTCCACGACCTTGCACTTAAATGCCAACCACCAAGCGATTAGTTTAATAGGCCATGCCATTCATAACTACAGCTATCAACCTCTCGCTATTACAGTGCCATCTAGTGTTCCCAGTTCAGAGGCGAGTGATTGCCTTTTCCCCTTTAACAATGCAAGATATCCTGGGCCATCCTTTCTCTACTTGATGAATGGTATCATCTATCTGTTTACGCAAAGAGCCGTATATCCTTGACAGAATACAAGATAGACGACCTTCTTTAAGCAGGGTAGCAGGTCTAACGGTCTTCTTGCATTAAGGAAAGTCTAGTGCATTGTAATTGTCCCTTGCTAAGTTGCTGACACGATGATGCGGGACTGAAGAAGTAGATACGGGAGAAGGTAAAAAAGACCAGGCACACATTATACGGGACCATTATTTCAAAAGACGTGGTGCTTTAGGGCGTGAAAAATGCAGTTATATTATTTTTGAACAATCATTTTTCTCTTCTTGGAAAGAACTTTTTTTATGCAAATTTTGACTCCACATATACTGTATTGGCAGTAACATTTACAATATATGTTTTTTTAAAAATGTTTTAGAATTCAAGAAATATTTTAAAAGTATTATAAATTAAATTAAGGATTTGAATATGTAACACGAAAATAATTTTACGCTGATAATCGGCCGTTATACAATTGTATATTTTCGTTTTTAAATTTAACTTAAACTGTTTTAACTATGTGTGTTAATATAATACGTCTCTTTGATTTTATCAAATACCAATATTATTTACCAATATTTTATAATTAAATCTATTTATAGAAATTTCTTAGCAATTATTCCCGATCAAATGTTTGCTGAATTTATTTAAACTTGCTACATTGATATTAATAACGAAGTAAAGTGATAAATTCTTAGATTAACCTATATTATTTGTTGGCACGCATTGTACATGTTAAACTATTCATATTTAATTAAAATACATCTACTCCCACGTTATGGTACGTCCTAAAATGCATCTACCCGCCTACACACGCACATCTGTCGTAAATTTATTTATGCATTGTTTTAAGACCTTTGTGTACTCTTTCTTACTTTCTCTATGAACAAACAACACAAAACTCTGCTAGTTTCAGTAATTTCATGGTATTTGTATGCAATATATATATATATTTCTTCCCGTATATTTGACTAGACTACATAAAATAGTACCTTACAATGTACTAAAATAACAGATCATATAAAAACATTTTCCTTATGTTGATATAGTATAATATGCATATATGTTTTTTAATAGTCTTATTTGTGATAATATTTTGGAAACCGTTATTTTTGTATACAATGTACTTTTAGATTATGTATAATATAATTAATGTTGAGTCGAATTACGTTTTAAAGTTAAGCTTGATAATTATTATGACGTATTTAACGTGATTATCTCTTTTAACACGTGTTGTTAGCAAAATTATTAATCCCCATACTTAGTTTTCATATTTTTACCTAACATGAGAAACATATTACAGTTTTTTTTTCTCTTCGCTCGTTTCATTTCTCAAGCTTTTAAAAACGAAAAATTTTGATGAAATAAACTAACATAATGAATTAATAAAATTATCTTATATGTTTTTTGGAATTAAATTTCACTTATGGAGTAAAATATTTTGTAAAAAACCTTTATAACGTCATTTCTATAATCTTGTGGGATGTATGCATCAAAAAATAGCTTCCTATCTATTCAATTTTACCTATTACAAAAACTTCTGAAGTGTCACGATAACACACAGCTTGCTATAGTTTAGAATTCTACATATGAACGAATTAAAAAACAAGACTAAAATAAATTTCATGAGTGAAGGGAATTATAAAACCACTCAACAAAAACAAACGCTAAAAATTGACTCAAGGTTACTCACTACTCAAAATTTTTATTTAACAACTACTTAGTCGAATTGATGTTGAATGAATTTCCATCTCAACACAAGTATACCATTTTAAGTGCATTTATTATCTTTACAAACTTTTATCTTCTAAAACCCCTCCTTCGAAAGGAAAACAAAATGGGCCATACTAGTCCTTAGTGGTAGAGTCTGCCAGGGCCACCCTTGTACAGTCGGCGTGGCCCTGTTTCGGATGACAACTCGGCACGACTACCTTGCTGTCCACCTGCAAAGGATCCAGTTGTTGCCCTCCTCACAATGCCCGTTGTGCTGTCCGAGTGACATGGATTCTGACCACATGCACCAGTGCCTAGTCTTGAATCAGCAACCAGACAACGAGGACGATAGAGTCGAGGAAGCTTTCCAGTCTCTACTACTGTAAGGAGTCAATGTATTGTTTGGAGCTAAATACAATCTTTCTGCTAAATGGAGGTCTCAAAAGATAAATAATTCAATTATTATGGATTTTTAAAGGCAGTTGACTTATGGGTTTCTCAAATACACATACTTTTGGCAAAAAAGTAATTGCATTCTAAACAATATAAAGTAGAAAGTACACTTAGTACACCTTAAAAATGTATTCTAAAACAAGTAAAAACATTGACTAAATATGAAATACAAATAAGATTATTTAGTTCTATGAATAAGAATGGTATAAATGACGAAATAAATTTATTCATCATTAGCGTAGTTCTGTGGCAACTCTCAGAATAAAATGTAGGACGCTTGGAGAGCTATCTCTTTGTAGAAATCTTAAATGTTTTCTTCATCAGTTTATTTGTCTTCAACTTTTTTTTTTATTGATGGGTATTTTCTCACTTGGATGTACTGGTTCTTTTGGGATTGATAGAGGCATCTTTTTATTGATGTTTAACCGAAAAATGTGACTGCACACAACAAAAGAATAAAAGGTTTGGCGTTTATAACATCCTTATGTTTGAAAGAGTGTGAAAACTACATGAACTGCGAGACTTTAAAAGCCACTTTCTCGTCCTTTGGAACTTCACGCCTATAAGTCACTTTCTTGTCGAAACCGAGTTTTTGGTAAAAATCTATTCTTTAGATGTAAACGCATCTTTTAGTAGCAAAACCCCACGAGTCAGATTATTCTACACGGAGTTATCCCGTATGAAAGTTTTCGTTTATTCGAGATAGCCCATAAGTCAGTTAGAAGTGAAACCCCACGATTCAGGTCATTCTACACGGAATTGGCCCGTGTGAAAGTTTTCGTTTATTCGAGAAAGCCCATAAGTCAGTGACTCATCGGGTTTCTCGAATACACAATAACTTTCATACGGGCCAACTCCGAGTAGAATGACCTCACTCGTGGGGATTTGCTTCTAAAAGATGCTTCTGCCTCTGAAGAATATATTTTTACCGAAAACTCGATTTCGGAAAAAAGTTACTCATGGGACTTTCTCAAACAACCGTTTCTTATAATAACATTGGGTTTCGCTCTCTTTGGAATCAATGTGGCACGTTACCTTCTCAGCATCATGCGATATGCCATTGTTACATTAATGTCCTCAATTCTTTATGTTGTAAACTGCTTATCGGATACATGAATATCAAATCTCAATGCCGTAATTCATTACCAGGAATATTCAAATTTACAGTAGACATCAAAATCATGTAAAATAACGAAGATCTCATTAAAGTCATCATTACCTGTTGTAAAATTTAAATAAATACTATTTATTTACCAGATTTAATCGTTTTGGATCGTTTCAGATAGTTTTAAACAACTCTAGCATGATATTCTACTTGAAGAAAGACCAACTCTTTTTCAAGTAAGCGGTACTCTTATTCGCAGGTTGATAGCTTTAATTCCAATCGGAGTTCAATTTCACACATCAGTGCAAATTATGTTGATAGATTCTATCAAATCTATCACCAATGGCTTGTTACACGAACAGTTATATTTACTGAACTAATGAAGTTGTATGTCTACACAGTGCACTTTGGATAACGTAAAATGTACGAAGCACACGCCATTTAAACTAAACAAATTGCCGTATATGCTTCATTATTGACCAAAAAAATTACATATGAGGAACAGGTATTCCTAATGCTGAACAACTATGTCTAGTCCCTACAGAGTAATAAGATATTTTCTAAATATTCTCGGAACATTTCCTACATCGCAGAGACTTCAGGTAGTCGGAGAAGAGGGCCTTCACCTAAGAAAAATGGAATCATAAAAGAAACTTTTACCTGCAGGATGAGTTGCGTTAATCATCATAGAGCAGCAGAATTGAAGGTACTACTAAGTTTCATATGCAATTGAGTTGTGAGGATATTTATATTACATGCATTTAATTTTTTCTTTACCTACTTTGTGACTAAAATACGAGCAACGTAAAACTAAAGTATCAGAACAAAACAACGGCCATAGATTGTGAAACAATTCATTTTACAAAATTTAAATTTGAACTATACGCGTTCTGTGTCAGAGAAAAAGGGGTTCTGTCAAAATGACTACTTTTCAGTCTTTCTCTGAAATTTCACTCTTTCTCACAAATATTCAGCCAGAAAAAAAGAAGAATTTCATGATAAAAATATTGTACTTCATATTCATTCTTCTAAAATCTAGCTTCGATTTTAAGCATACTATATAACTTTTTAACTTAATGATGGACTTTGCTGATTCCTTTGGACATATCAAAAGTTACAATATTCGTCTTATGTCACGACACAGAAGTTATATAAACTTAACTGAAATTGGAAGAAATGTGTATATCTACTCATAAAATATTACATGGGAGCTTCAATTCCTGTAATACCCTGGTTGTATTTATCTCTAATGTTTCAATAAAGCTGTCCTTGTGTGTGAATGTCCATTAGATGATGCTGCCTTTATTTGACAAAGCTTGGCCAAACATGGCCCTTGCGCCCCCTTAAAAACATTTCCACCCCCTCCTTAAAAACCAAAACTACCACCAACCACAGAAATTTTCGATAATTTAGTGTCATTATGACATCTATCTTATTGAAACACAACGCATATTTATACACGTATATATGTTCAGCATCCGTTCTTCTAACCATCAGTCTTTGCTGTGTGTCTAACAAATCTCGACCATTTTTACCAATATACTAGCTGAATAACCCGGCGTTGATCGGGTTGAAGTGGTCAAATGTTGATTGAAAAATGAATTAGAATAATCACTTTTTTAACGTAGAAAAAGTGATTTCAGTTCATAGAATAATTTTTAGATTGGAAAAGTGAAATAACATTTACGTTGTTCGGAAAATACTTTTTAACTTCGTTTCAACTACTCTATAGCTTCTACAACTTACTTCGGAAGCAAATATGAACATTTAAGTCCTGAATAATCTATAACAATTTGCAAAAAATTAAGACATAAACAAACAAAAACTGAATTCCGATGAAAAAATGCAGAATTTTGAAAAACCTAAGACATGCAGTATTGAATTTCGACTTCCTGAGTTAAAATAGAGTAATTCGAAAAAAAGACAGAAAAATATTGATAAAGACGATAGTGTTTAGAGGAATTTAATAATGCTCAAATATGACCGTGACATTTCCCTGTATTAACTCAATTACACAAATTTGGTGAACGTGTTTCCTCGTCAATATTCAATTATTGCGAGAAAACAAACTTTAGATTGTAAAATTGAGGTTTCGAGGTGCACCCATTTGGGATTACCTGTGCACCAATTTCCATGTTTGTAAGTGCTATAGATTGTTCTGACGACAGGAAAGTAATATCCAAGGTATATATATATATATATATATATATATATATATATTCGGAAATGTATATGTTGAGACTGTCAGAAGATTAAACCAATTTTGACGGATTCAACCTCTTGTTCCAGTTATCTTTTTATTTACATCCTTTATAGAACGGGAGTATAAATTAATCGCCCTCAAAGTAAACTAAAATAACTCAAAACGCATTTGGCTTAAGAAACCTTTGTCTATGCTAAACATTCAAATTTGACCGCACCTCTTTCACCACAAGCGCGCTTACTTATTATCAGATGCCCTACTCACGGAAATTCACATCTATTTGATGTTGATTCGCCACTTATTAGTCATCCTGCAAAATTTTGTGGTAAAAGGACCCTCGTTATTGCATCCAAATACTCAATTTAGAAATTTATACAAAACTCAAAAGCATTTTTAAGTCGATACTTTATTTAACGACTTCCATAAGCCCGCACAAATAGACAAAACATGAAGTATGGTTTTCCTTACACATTCATTGTAGTAGCTTTCTGCATAGAAGAATTAGATCCAAATGTTTTTCCGGCAGTTTTGTAAATGGGACGCTTCCTGCAACGGCTTTTCTAAACAGTTTCCTTTTGTTTTACACTTTTCCCTCGGGCCTCTTTTAGAATTTTCATCGGTTAGCTTCGGCAGTAATTCGTTTTTCTCTTGAAAGGGGGAAGCGCTGTTTTTTTATTGACTTCTTTTCGAGCACTTTAATTTTTTTGTCTCATCCTATTTGAAGTTGCTCCTGTTTCCCTTTTGAATTTAGTTCCGTCGAAAAGCCCCAGTACACAGCACTCTCTCTTTCTCTGCATTTATGAATTTCTATGAATTTTTTAAAAGTGATAATCATGTTTTTTTTGCCTATCGAAATGAGATAATTTTCCTAGTGAAGTTTAAATTACATTATTTTTAAGAAATCCTGCTTTTTATAAATAGTCTACTTTCGTAGTGTAGTTTAAATTACATTGTTTAAGAATTAGTACTTTTTATATATTGTTTGCTCCTAAACGTTTCACTTGAACTCTTTCCTAAACAATTAGATTGAGGATGTACTTTATATTAATAATGAGTCTTTTAAGAAAATTAGTTTTGTCGATTTAAGTATACATTAAGATTCCGGTATTTACTTCAAATGTAGGTATGTTATAAAATATACATACTGCAAACTTGTTTGAATCAAGAGAAAAACATAAGATGTTTCTTCACCACTTTTAGTTCCTTGTATTGCTTTTTATGTCCCTAGAGATCCCAACCTAAGCCAGTCGTGTGTAAAGAGGGATGGTGTACGTTAAATCTTTAGTGGTCTGAAATATTATTATGTTAACCTGGTGCGGAAGTTTGGAGCGACAGCTAAGGTGTGACCTCATCATTTCCACGTTGTTCAAAATGACGAGGTGTTGTCCTCAATCTTTCCCTTCTGTTTTTATCCCTAACCGTCGCCAATCGCCCGTTATGTTGCTCCAATGTGACGTTACTTAAAATAGTACCTTATGTTTCCAGGTACATAATGCATCAGAAACTACGAATTATTTTTTCGTAAAACCTTTAAAAAATAATGCACGTAACAATTTTGTTATAGATTTTTAAAGTTAATAAATCTTTCTCGGTGCTTTGTTTAGTTTTAGTTAGTAGGGTTTTCTTTTGTCTTTCAACTAATTGTATTTATATACATATTTTCTTGCTTTTTTACTATACACAGTCTAGTCACATTAATGTGACCACCTGTCAAAAGCCAGAATAATCACCTTTGGCAGGTTCACTGGAATGTTGAGCCATGCCGACTCTAGTGCCGTGGCCAGCTGCGCTAGATTATCTTCCTCCTCCATCCTGGATCCTTCCGGCAACTCTTGCAGGGTGTTTGCTTGCAGATGTTTCACGCCGTATGCGCCAACGTCCATCTGTCCGATGGAGCATAAAACGTGATTCATCGGAAAAAAGCCAACTGTCGCCACTCTATGGACGTCCAATGCGGTACTGGCGTGCAAATTCCAGCCTTCGCCGCCGATGAACAGCATAGGTGCGTTAACAAGGCGTCTGCTGCGGAGGCCCATGTGCAGCAACGTTCGCTGAACCGTTGTTGAGGATACACTCTTGGTAGCCCCTTGGTTCATCTAAGCGGTCAGTTGCTCTACAATTGCACGTCTATTCGCCCGAACGCATTTCCGTAGCCTTCGTTCGCCTCTGTCATCTATAGCCCGTGGTGCACCACATGTGCCACGCCGCTGTTATTGGATAGTGCCATTTTGCCAAATCACAAAATTAGCCGCTTCAGAAATGCTTCCACCCTTGACCCGAAAGCCTATAATCATGCCCTTTTGGGACGTCGGATAAATCGCTACGTTTCTGCATTACGCCAACAATTGCAGTGCTTTCCGATGCCCTAGGACATCCTTTATATACACCCCACTGCAATGTGCTGCCACCTGCCTTTTGTGATTGGTTATTTCACGTTGACGTCGAAAGTAGGTGGTGGTCACATTAATGTGACTGGACTGTATGTTTAATTTTCTCTGTATTTGAATATTTTTCTTGCGTTTTAAAATTATTGCCTTTCGAATTAAAAAATACATTGATCTACATTCGGGCTAAATATTCTGATCTTCACGTTAACCTAAAACGAGCGTTGGCCTGCATTTAACACCAATATAAAAATTGCGTAAAATAGTGGTTATACCTACAATACATGCTTACAATAGTATAATATTGTACTATTGTATAAGCATACTATTGTATAAGCATACAATAGTATGCTTATATTTTTCGGGGAGGTATTTGTCCACTTGCAACAGCAACGGATTAACAGCTGGATTTTTGAGAGTTCGAAACAAGGTCCAAACAAACAGTGTTGCTTACACGGTCGTTGGTGTGTGCTAAATTTATCGTGGCTTTAAATGCCCTCACATTGGATCGGGTTGTTCCGGAAGTTTCGAAAGTGGGGTGCCTGGTCAAGTGTTGAAAAATTACAAGACGTTGTCCTTGGATCTTTCCTTTCTGGATTGGTCGGATACCATTGCCTATTGCCCGGTGTTACGTTACTCAAGTGCGACAATAGTTAACTACCTACCTAATAATTTTTTTGTTTAACTAATTTTCAAGCTTATTTTACTATATTTTTTATAGTTGAATAAAGTAGTTGTAATAAGTTATATTTATGCCACAAAAAATAATATATATTGATTGCCCAAACTCTTATACACATAAAGCAACGAAATTTTGAAAACAAAAGAAAATGTGTTCATTTTCTTATGGCTATACAATATTTTTGCATACTTAATAATTAATTTGTCAAATATGTATGACGTGGATAAGTTATGTACAGTTAAAAGATTAATCGTCTTTTTTTGGCAGTTTGTAAACCTAATTTTCTTAATGATGCATGATAATCTTTTACAGCACATATATTACTATTTCAATTTAACATTCCCTGAGAAAAAAATACTTTTCTTAATATGATTTACATCCGAACACAAGATTTTGTGACAAGTAGGTACTAAAGTCACCTGTTAATGACATTGCAATCGGATTAATATTTGATAACGATGCACAAATTTTGATGTAAATAAGCGATTGTTGCTGTTTTGAGATGGGACACCAATGTATTCTATATTAAATAAGCAAATAGTAACCATTGCTAAATTAATAGTGGTAGAAGTATGTTTGCTTTTTTTAAAAGGTTCTTTTTTTGCTGCAACCTGTTTAATTCTGGAAATGTCATAGTTGTTGAAGAGACGTCAGTTATCGTTCTGAGTTATTTCAGTTGTCGAACGTTTTTGGATTAAGTTACGCAAAAGGAACATCAAGCAAAATGATTAAATAGCATAAGAAATTGTAAAAATTGTGCACGAAATGCAAAGGGTAAAAAGCGACTAACACGATCCGGCATGGAACTGGCACCAATGGCTTTTAAAAGGTTAACCCTTTGAAACGTCACGAGATTGGGGCCAGAATTACTTTTACCCATCGATCTTATGGAAGAGACAAAAGCATAGGGCGGAGTCATTGTCGTAAGATCCCAGAAAAATAAGTCACGTGGGCTTACGAATTGACTTGGGAGGATTGGCATTCGGAGCACAGACAAATGTTTAGGATCACAATAGATAACCACTTTTACTAATCACTCATTTGTTCCGCATCAGAATTCATAACTTTTCCCAAAACCACTAAACAGAGCTCCCAACCGAGATACATGTTTCTTTCGACGGTCGATGCTTTTCTAACCGTAATATAATCCCTAAAGTTGATTACTAGTTTGCTATATATATAAATCAGTTCTCAGAACAAGACAACGTTTATTTATAGGCAACAGAACGAAAACGATACACATCTCCCAACAGACAACACAACAATTGCACTCGCTTTCAAACGGAACACAAGCAGACGCTAGCACTTTCAAAACAAGCGCCTCAGCGTACAGCGTAAGTATCCGACAAGTTGACTCTGATTGGCTGGTATGATCATGTGCCTGAGACGTAAAGGTGTTTCATTTGGCTATTTATCTACGTTTTGGCGCAGATCTCTTTGACTGATAGGAACGGTTTTCGAAAGGTTTTAACATTTTGAACCGAAAATTGTATCCTTTTATTGTATAAGTTAATAATTATATAAGTTAGTGTTTTATGTATGCTTTTTGTTACATCAGAATGGTCCTAAACCAGGGATGGATACGACACCATCATCCTAAAGCAAAGGGGACGGCAGAGGGGCGGAAAAATATCAGCTGGTAGTGAGTTCAGGAGTGGTTTTTAGATTATTTATGTAAAATCAACGGAAGTTTGGAAAAATAAAAAAAGGGTATTAAAAATTAGGTAAAGTAATTTAGAATCAAAAGGAATTAAATTGGAATTGTTTTAAAATAATTTGGATGATCTAAAAATATTTCCGCAAGTTAGGTTCGAACTCGGGAATTCATCCTCCGCCGCTAACGCCAATCTGATGGTAAGTGACTTTAGCCATTTGGCCATCGTTGCTTCACCAAGAGGAGCTCTTTAAAAGTAGAGTTCATTTTTGCCTCCCCTTATTATAAGTTGGCGAGAAATACTACTAACAACAACCATACAACATATATATGAGGAGCCAATCAGAGTCAACTTGTCGGACACTTACGCTGTACGCTGAGGCGCTAGTCTTTCAAACGGGCAGATGCACAGAAGAGATCAGGAACATGCGTCCTTGGAAACAGCTGATAAACTGTTCCTCGCTCCGATTGGGAAGAATAGAAGAATTAACTATAGCCTTAATATACTTTTAAGACAAATATATCTCAGAACAAAAGAGATGCTGTAACCTCTTCGATAAATCGCTTTTCATGGGGACCCATAAACAGGATATATCAAGGTATAAAAAACCAACATATGAAAATTGAAAGGAAAAATAATACAATTAATTAAGTGTTTTTATTGAATATTGAGTACACTTACAAGTTGAAAACAAAATCAAGTGCAAACGTTTTCTGAAATATATTTAAAACAGAAATTCCACCTCATCCATTGTTTATTAGATGCACTCATTTTTTCAAATTCAAATTAGTCTTTTGATGGTGATGGAAAACTATTGTTTTCCTTGAGAATTCCCATAAGTCAACTGACTTTAAAAATCCATAATAATTTATTTATTTATCTTATGAGACCTCCATTGACATAAAGATTGTATTTAGCTCCAAACCAGTACATTTTATTAAAAATAATAATGTAGAGGTTCTCGGTTAACTTAGAAACAGTTTTTCCTCGATTACCCAAAAATTGTTCTCACCTGACTTATGGGGATTCTCAAACAACTGATGCAATTAAAAATTGTAAAATAAACAAATCGGTGAACAACTTACTTTTCAAACATATGTAATTTCCGTTTATATTAATAAAAGCATAACACTTTCGATTTGATTTCCAACCAGAATACCCCCTTCTGAAAATAAGGTTTCTATGATCGGAATAGAAATATCTAAGGTACCATGTGGTTGAACCAAAATGTGTAATGGTTTTCAGATAAAAATGAAGTTATCGAAAACGTAGTTATGGTCTTTCCGCAATGTTTTTCGATATTCAATAACTTAAGCACCAGAGTATACATTTCAATGTGATTTCTTTCACTGCAAGCACTTTCTGGGAAAAAGGTTTCCAAGCAGAAAAATAGTATAGCATCTGGGAACTAAGCAGTAATTGTCTAGTAGATTCCCCAAGTATTCTACGACTCTTTCGACTGCTCTATATTAAGCTTAATACTCTCATCAGACCTAGAAATCGGCGAAAACTCTCAAATATTGAAGTTTTTTATAGCGTTATAGCTACAAAATATTAAATGAAGTTGAAAGTATTTATAAACTTACGACACTGCTCAAATGCGGTAGATAAACTAAGCAAGAATCTACGTATCTATAATTTAAACTGGGAAAGGAGTTAACAAAACAGCTTACAATTAAATAACATGTACGAAATTATAAAAGTATATGTGGTATATTCCTTTAGATTGCAAGCAAATATTGGACACACGAAAGATCTTATCTGTATTCAAATAATCTTTTTTTGAATCGAACGACAAAGGGATTGACATTTTCAATGTACAAAAATGGGTTAATTGGTGATGCTTTAAAGTTGGGCATGATTGTAAAATATTTAAGTTTGATAGCATGAAAATACTTGTCTCAAGCACTCTTGTAACCTCAAATACTTTCTCCGAATTTTTTTAAAGATATTTTCTAAAACAGCGTTTTTCAAAAAATCTTTCTAAAAGAGATAAAACAAAACAGCTCAAATTACAATTTAGTTAAGTTTGATAAAAATCAAGTTGACGGATCGCGTATGGAAATGCATTACAACTTGAATAATTCCTTAAAATTTAATGATTTTCTGTCCCCAATAAATGTCGATGAATTTAAGGTATTAAAATTTTTGGAGTTTGTTGTACAATTAATTGCATTTATACGCTTATTTTATGGATTGTTTGGAAGGTTGCTATCACTTTATTATAAGTTTCTAGTTGCTAACTATTATTTAATAAGCTTTTGAGATTAGTTGTTTCGACTTTATGGTACAAGTGTTTGAAGATTTCTGTTTCAAACCAACTTTAATAAATGTATCTCATTACCAAATGAAACCTTTTAAAACACATGTAATTCCTTCTTATAAATCAGCTGTGAAAAACAAATCTAAAATTAAATGACTCCAAAGTAAAGAGTTTATACCTCGCGCATTTCACTTTCGAGGCTATTAGAAATACACATTTACTGCTGTAATTATGCACACAAATGTCACTTTCTACAACTTAATTCTAAGCAAGATTAATGAGCATTAACAAGCGATTGCCTTGGAGTGTAAAAAAGAACTTTTCTCCAAAGTAAACTTCCCAAAAAAAATCTCTCCATCTTAAAGATTAAATCTCGGTGATAAATTGACTCATTTAAGAGTTATAAATTCTTAATAGTTAAATACACATAAAGAGAAATCGGGGAAAGGAAGATAAAAAAACATATTTGGGGTTCATAAAATATCAATGTAAACTGCTGTGTCAGGTCCATACATCAAAGTAAGTTTTTAAAAAGGTAGAAAAAATAATCAGAATAAGTAGAAAAACTCGAAAGAACTTTTATGAAACTCCTTAGAGAGTAAACACTGGAGAAGTTTAGAATTATTATTCTTTTAGAACCACCATGCGTGTGTAAGAGCATTTTGTCTTTTTTTGTTTTGGCATAGGAACAGATTGTGGAATAAAACTCGACGCACTTACAGAAATACTAGATTCCAGGTTATCCCCATTGTCTACTTGTTGTATAACGATGATATACTTCAATATTGTATATTGATGTTTAGATTGTTTAATAATAATATAAATTTGAGTAAAAAATATACTTCTTACATATTTTATTATAAACTGGTCTAATGATATAATGTGTTCTTACATATAATCCAAACTTTCATTAAATTTGGGAGCTATGTATTCTAAGATATATAATTTATTTAATCATTCATGTTGGAACTTAAGAGTCTGTTATCAATATTACAAGTAGATAAAAGGAATTCGAAGTATTTTAAATTTCGTATTCTTCTGCCTCAAAATAGCTTAAGAAAAAAAATTTATTTTTCAGTGACTTGATAAGTACAAGAAAACCAAATACAATAATCATAAAATTAGAAATATACAGTCAAATAACGGATATAAGAAATGTATTTTATATTTAAGTGTTTTGCATTTTGTTTTTTATACATCATTATCACAAATAAGTAAAAGAAACTGATTAAAATTTAATTAGTAATGATAAAATGTTCAATGACTTAAAATGACAGTTATATCATAATGTAGTTAGAAATTAAAGTCGAAACCTTAAATTATGAAAGCATTTCTGGAAGAACTATATTTCCCAATGAGCCAATTTTTAAAAAGTAAACATTTACAAAAGCTTATATAGTTTTTCTAAGTATATATATATATATATATATATATATATATATATATATATATATATATATATATATATATATATATATATATATATATATATAAAATTAATTAATTTATTTATTTATTTAGAGTCTACCTTTTACCAAAACTCATTGATTCTGATTTGAAACCAAATCTAACGGTCAAATTAACGAAGAGTTCTGATACTCTTACGTTTGTTGTTTTAGATTCTTGGTAAAGGTGGAATAATAACATTTTTCACAGTGCTATTTTTCTCTCGATTAGGCAATGCGTGCAATTTTTAAATTCCCTCATTACAATTTTACTACATCATATATGTAGGAATACTAAACAACGGTAGTTGTCTACTAGTCTGGAAAGAACTCATTATAAGAGCAACGAGACTGGTAGGAGTCAATTGCATTGTAATAGGAATGCAAGGCAAGACTGTCACGAGCCATTCACATTCTGGTATTCAGTTACGAGAAAATTAATAGAACAGACACTTTTTCCCCTGGACGCCATTGAGAGCTGACGTATTTTTTCCGAGCAGAGACGACTGCTGCCGATAATGACGGAACTTTTTTGAAATATAACTCAACTGTACATAATAATTGTATATATTTATTCATTAAATGTCAATGTGCTGTAAGATTCGAAGTCTTTAATATAGACCTTACCAAACAGAACAACACGAATCTTACATATATGAAAACTTTAAGGAAGGTCCTGAATGCAATATTTAGTTGATTGAGCTCTGTAAATCCGTAAATGCTTGTTTCGTAACTAAAGTTTTCAAACACCGTTATTTGAATTAGTCTGCTCAAAATTTGGAATTTATAGAATTTCGCAGAAACCTACTCTTTTCTCACAATTGTAAATACCTTAAAAACAAAAATACATACTATTTTGTTTGCAAAGCTAATTTAGACTAGCAGGGAATAAAGCAAAAATACGTTAAATCATAATTTTATATGTTGATTGCTTCTTTGTAAACTGAATTTGTTCTGCTAACCAACACATGACGTATGAAACCAGAATAAATAAGTACAATCAGAATAAATAAGTACAAACAGAATAAATAAGTACAGCTAGTTAGGCACATAAACTAATAAAATTTACATTTATTTCTGAAATCCGTATCGTGTTAAACAAAACGCTTTAAAAAAGTAATTGAATGTTTTACAAAATTTCAATGACGGTTGAAGGCTTTTACTTTTTCCAAAAATATGCCCAAGAAAAGAAAAAATGTAATGTTCACTGTTAACAGAAAATATGTCAACTACTGTAAACTTTTATTTTTACCAGCTAAAATGCTTGAATAGTTTTAATGGAACGACCTAGAAACGTAAAGCTTATATTATAAGCCCATAATTACAATGCATCATTTAAAATGTATTTTTAATTTAAAAACCAAATCATGTAAGACAAGGTATTAGAAGCAACAGAAATGCTTTAAATGACAGAAATTTTTGAAACTATACCATATCGCATAAAATCTTGAAAATTGCAAAACAAAGGTACCAAACGAGTGTAGATTATTATAAAATATGCTTGAAATGATTTTAGCAATGTTAGGATTCTATGTATGGTAATCTATATTAATTCATATAAAACACATGAAAATGCCCGATAAGTTAATCACACGATTTATTTAAAAAAGGCCCTCTTAAAGGGGACTTCAAAATTGTAAACAAATTTCGATCTTAGCAAGTTTTATTGCGATTTGGAATTTATCAAATAAACTATCTGAATCGGCTTTAAAATCCTAATAATTAAAAAAACTACATTTCAGTTAGGGGCTTTTCCATTCCAATTTAAAAATCAAATAGAATAATAATTGTTTAAAATCATAATAACTAACAGTTAACCATTTATCCTAGAGCCAGAGTGGTTGACACTCTGGCCCTTGGTTTAACAGACTATAGGTTCTAATTTCAGTCTCGTCAGAGATATTTTAAGTTATTCGGATTGCGCTAAACGTCATACGTCTTAGTGTAATTAGCTCTCGTGTAGTAACAAATGACAGAAGAGAAATAAAACAAATAAAAATAGGGTACCTGAACACTCCTTTCGTCAACACGTAGTTGTAGAGAAAAATTATGAGAATCATCCTTCTAAACACTTTTATATAGTATATAATTTAGAATTTTAGTGAGAATGTAGTAACCCATATAGCAATATTTTAGACTGTGACTCACATTACTAAAACAAAGGACATGACTTGTTTATACTTTCAAAAATGATAGTTTTTCTCTTCTTCTAAGAGAAAATAATTTGAAAAAATGTATTTGAATGCTTCACTAAGTGCATTAGGTCATGGTAATCCTATAAAAAATTGTTCTATTGTATTGATTAGTAAAATAAATTGACATTTTTATGCGACTCACGTTAAAAACTTTTGTGACTGACGTAACACACTTTTGTGACTCACGTTACATACTTTTGTGACTCACGTTACAAACTTTTGTGACACGTTACATAAGTGAATTCTGAAAACTTTTCTGAGAATGCTCACTAACAAAAGTTTCAAAAATTTTTTAATCTGAGCTAAAATTTTTGTTTTTAAATATATTTCAGAATAAATGTTTATTAATGAGGGAAATTGCACTGGTAAAAAAGTTTAAATAATGCTTTATAAGCATATTTATTTGCAGTAAAAGTCGAAGTAAATTATAAGTTTGATTCAAAATTGTGTTTAGATATGAATTTTGCTCTTTCTTCCCTTGTATCAAAAACATATGTCTTCACTACGTTTAAGCAGCTTCTACGAAGTCGCACACATTATTTAATAAACCCTTCCTTTTCACCACTTGGTCGAAAACAAGTTTCACACTGCCTCAAATTCCTGGACTTTTACCATGTGATTTTGCAGAAAAATTCCACTTTAATGCATACTTTTTATTTTTATTCCTGTGTATAAGAATAGCTGCTATGGTTTTTAAACTGACCCCATAAAAGGACCATTAAATCAAATTTCAACATTTTGCACACAAGTTGCAATACTTTGTAATAAAAAGGTATGTATTCAATAATGATCTCTTTGAAAGGATCCTAATAATCTGATCTTACAACTGCATGATAGATTGAACCCAATTAATAAATACCAGCTGTAAACAAGATAACCATGTTTCTGTTTCCAATGTACACCTTGGATCTCATCCTGAAAAATACAAGTGTTGTTTTCAGGAAAGTCTTCTTCCATACCCACAAATCCCCCTCACCCCCCAAAAAAAATTAAATTGAAAGATCACGTATAGATTGATATACCTTACCTTAACGGCTCTTAAAGAAACAATACTCCAGAAATTACGGAGTGAGACCAGACATAAGTTAATACATATACAAAACCTTCTATCGTTTGAAAATTTATTTTCCGTCATATTCCAATATAATTTCAGGCCAAATTCTTCTTTTCTAGGCAATAGATAACATTTTTAATACCTTGATCATCTTTGTATTGGCTTAGTCAACAATTTCTAAAATGATTGCACAATATTTTTTCAGGGAATGAATGGGAGTAAACTGTAACCCTTTCAATATAGAAGTGTAATGTATTTACACCAAAATAAAAATGACATAGCACACGTATATTCGTAAGGAAACATTATTCAAAACCCTATTTCTCTGATCTACTTCAAATGACCATGCTTTGGGCACAATTCAAAAATATTGTTCGTACCAAGCTCTCAAGGAATACCTAGTTTGAACTTTTCAGACACTTTCTTCATTGACCACACAAGATGATGAGCTTGAGTTTTATTTTAAGGCCTTTTTCCAAACTTGTACCGCCCAGCAAATATCATCTTGTTCATAAAATGATATAATTTTGTCTCCTTTTATGTACTTAAAACTGATGATTTCGAATTATTGCTAATTGAAACAAAGCTTGCATTTGAGATCACATTAGATATCCTGCTAAGCAATTTACCCGCCACAACTTCGTTACAGTGTGATGTGCTAGATAAACCTTCTTTTACTTTCGTCATAGCTATGTCAAATATGCTTGCATTTTTGTACCATCGAGTTGTTTCTTTCACTGAATTCTATATTTTTCATAAAATACGACACTTTTAAACTCGGTTTCTAGCTTTCTATTTCTTCTGACTTTAAATCCTTTTGTACAGCTTACTGACATTTTCTCATCAATTTTCCTTCCCTTCTGCATTTATATTTCTTGGTAATACTGTACTTTCACATTATACTCCGTCATAATTTCTCTGTTGCTTTAGATTTTCCTTACGCTTTCTTTGCCTTTGAAACTTCAGTAGGTGACATTATATCATTTTTATATTACTTACAGGTAGAAAAATGCGTTTTAGTACAAAAAATATATCCCAAAATAGTTGCAATACAAATTTAATGGAAAATTAAAAGCCATTTTTTATGTACAGTGAACCTAATGACAGATTATGTGTGACACACGTTACAAAATTAAATGTGTTCCGTCTTCTAAGAAAAGGCATGACTTAAAATAAAGTTTTTCATATATTTCTATATATTCTATATATACTATATATTCTATTTATTCTATGTATACTATATATTCTATATATTCTATATATACTGTATATTCTATATATTCTATATATACTATATATTCTATATATTCTATATTCTACACATTCTATATATTCTATATTCTACACATTCTATTTGTTCTATATATTCTATATATTTTTATGTATTTTCATGTTCTTACTCTTCATACAAATTAAAAGTGAAAGTTTCAATTTTATACATAGAATCTTTTAAAATAAGTTAAAAAACTAAGTTTTGTGACTCTTGTTACATTGTATTAAGAACTTTTTCAAAATTATTCCACAAATATAGTAATGAGGACATCTGTTACCAAATTAGACATTATTTCTCCTACAGAAATCGATTTTTCTCTTATGCGTGATAATTAAACAAAATTACGGAATAATATAAAAAACAATCGCCTGCAAAGACAGCCCAGTTCTCTGTAAAATCTCCACACCATGGTTTTTGAACAGCTGACCATATTTTGATAATATAGAAAAATGTAGTTCATTTTCTAAAACAAAAATTTTTACTCCATGTTTCATGTGTCGTGGAATTACCCATGTATATGTATCAAAGCCACTCATTGACATGCACGAGAAATGTTTTGCTCAAAACTTTTGCTTCACTTATTTAATACATCACATGATGAAAAATAATTGAAAACTTAATCATCAATAACGAAATGCCCCGGTGGATTATACGACAAAAAGTACTTACCATGGAGAAAAAATAATTAATGCACTTAAGTACTTCACTGCATTGCTACCATCTTTCAAACATCAGTAAAAAATTCATATTTTTGGGAAAAAATGAGGATTAATCCCCCGTATTTTTCCCATCTTTTTCTTTTTTACTGCCTTTTTTGTGTCTGGACAATTTAATTCCGGCTCTCATTTCTTAAACAAATACATAGCGTAAGAATTTTTTTCGACTGCCCTGGGCAAGAAAAGAAAAATAGAAAAGCCGAATTCAATTTGGAGAAAAATATTTACTCTTGCCTTTCATGTATAAATGTTTATAATCCCCACCGATCCTAACTTTCAACAAGGAATAAGAGTAGTGACTTATCAAGTGCATGGATTGTTTTATTTAGTAGTTCTTTCTTGTAATGGAGTGGTGTTATTTAAAATGGATTAAAATTAAAAGACAGCTCGTGGAACGAAGGTGGTTTGAAAAAAGTTTTAGCAAACAATAATTTTCGACATGTTTCACTTTTTATGATCCATTTCACTCAGGTATTAAGCTTTTTTAATTGATAAGTTTGAAAAAATCCGATGAATTAAAATAAATGAAGGGGGCTCAAAGAAATATTATTCAAACCAAAAGATGTCTAGGGCTGATAAAAACCATGCTTTTGTAAGAGTCTAATTGATATTCAATCCTTATACCTTTTTCATCTGCAGTAAACAAGGAATTTTTATAACAGTATTTAATATGATTGAATTTTAGTGAACGAGTTAATCTCGGAGTTAAAGTTCAATTACATAATTTGTTGTGTGATTAAAATAGAGTGGGGATAAAAACCATGCGTGATATAGCACTGCAATTGTTAAAAGTGTGTATACAATTTTTTTTAAACAATAGTATAGTTTGTAGTCTTAACCTAACACGGTTTAGTATTGCAGAGAAGGGCTTGAACATTGCTTTGAATATTAATTTTCAATAACTGAAGGGTATTGTACTCAGTTTACATTAAAAATTACTAATTGTTATAAGTATTATTTTTTAAATAATAATATAGTTTGCAGTATTAACCTAACACGATTTAGTATTGCAGAGACGGGCTTGAACATAGCTTTGAATATTAATTTTCAATTACTGAAGGGTATGGTACACAGTTTACATAAAAAATTACTAGTTGTTATAAGTATATACTATTTTTTAAATAATAGTATAGTTTGTAGTATTAACTTAACCCGATTTAGTATTGAGGAGACGGGCTTGAACATTGCTTTGAATATTAATTTTCAATTACTGAAGGTTATTCTACTCAGTTTACATGTAAAGTACTACTTGAAAAAATTGCACAATCATATTTTATAAAAGTACTAATCCCTGGGCAAATTGTATTTCTTGAAGCAATTATTTCTATTTATTGTAAGGTATTCTCTATACAAAAAGTATATTTATTGCAGACCTACAAACACAACCTTAAGACTAGGATTTTAATTCCCGTTTCCTATGTTCTCGGTAAGGTATAAATTGTACCTTACTTGGAACACCGAACTAATTTGTCCCGAACACGTGTTTCGAGTAAAAGTGGCATTTTTGTTTAAAGAAAAACTATATTAACAACAATTCATTTTGAACAGTTCTTAGCAAACAAGTTCTTAATATAAAACGAGACAATTAAAGCAACAGGTATTTATAATCAATAATATGCATTTATATTCAAAAAGGATGTCTAAACTAGTAATATTATTCCAAGATGTCCTGAAAGTATAACGTAATAACACACATTCGAATTAATCTTCGTTCTTGATTTATACCAAATCAGAAAACCCTCCATCCCAATTAAAGATATTATGATAGCCGCAAGCCTTTGGTGGCTTTGTTAGTAAGATTTGAATATTCAGATCGAAAATGAACCAGTAATTACAAATATATTTCTATGTGTCCTCTACTTTCTGCAATTGGATCGGAGCCCTCGAGGGTTTGAAGGTTGCATATTAAAGGTGTGCGATCGTTCGTTTGTGAAATAGCTAAGCCAAGGACTACCGATAGTCTAGAAGTGCCAATTGATGTATTCTTAATCAGAGTCAATTGGTTTCACTGATCAGCATTCCATCTTAGCAGCAGTTCTCTTCATGAAAATAAAATCTTGTTAACGAAAGTATAAAATAACATTTTAAGTTGCGGATGTCTTTGCAGTATGATATTTATTCTTTGTACCATTGGATTACCTCATTGTCAATGCTTGTATTCATTAAAGTTGCGCACTTAATTCCGCTGTAAATATGTATTCTGGTGAAGAATGAATTTTGGATGCCTGAATTTTGTTTTATAGATCTCAAAGCAACGGCCTAATCGACTCATTAGAGTTCCGTGAATTCCATATATTACACACCTGTATAATTCATTTTATATATATATATGAAACGATACCGAAAAATAACCCCCTAATACAATTATCACCATAGACTAGTCCCTTTATCATCTCACTTTCTTTTTAGTCTTTCATCTTTTTTTCCAATAGGTCATATATCTTGCCATCCCCTTTCACCTTTGACCTCCGGACCTCCCAGTATAACTGACCTCCCACGACCAATTTTCCTCTCAAATCGCCTGTAAGATAAAAATTACCTCTTTGCTTTACTCCCTACCTCTACCAAGGAAATTTCTTGCTCAATCCCCGGTCCTATAGTGTTTCTTTTAATTATATCATCCCTCTGGCGAATTCACTGTGAACTATACACTTTTTCCATGAGCCCCTTAGAATACAAAAGTACAGAACCGTACAGGGCTTCGGCTCCTCAACAACCTTCACGCCAGTTATGATGTTACATTTTCGTTGTTGAATAAAGGTTTTGTTATAGAATTTCTACCTATATTTATGGAACCAGAATTACACTCCCCTCCACTGGATCATCCTCATCCGGTCGCCTAGACCACTCTTGCTACTCCGTCATGACTGCAGGCTTATAATTTATGTTATAATGACATGATTATGTTATTATGCGATGAAAAAAATTTGACATGCTTCCAAGCCTGACTGCAAGGTCACGTGGGTTGAAAAGTCAAGATTGGGGTTGTTCCTCTTTCGCGGAAGAAAGGCGTTCAAGAACCAGGTAGAGAAACCAGGTAGATAAAACTATTAAATTCATTTTTAAATCTTCTAGATTGAATTTTAAAACTTCGCCGCGACCCAAAAATTGCAAAAAATTTGGACTGCATGTGTGCCAAATCTCATTGCTGTAAGTGCCATAGATCGTTAGGATTTGCTGAATCTACGCCCGCGAAAAACCAAACAGACAGACAAACAAACACTTCCTTAAATAATTTTAGAGATGCACATAAGAATTGTAAGGATTTTTTATAGTAAAAACATTTGTCATACGTTATTCTTTTACATACGCCAACATCACTATCAATATATATATATATATATATATATATATATATATATATATATATATATATATATATATATATATATAATAGACAGCCTCCAAATGACAATATCCACTTCTTCCAACAAAACCATAACCTTAATGACAACTCTTGTTGCAATGAAACTATGTATATGGTTAAAAATAAAAATGGATGTGTTCCCATACAAAAAAAATTGTTCGTGTTTAGTTATTCAGAATCTAGAGTGTTCCGATTTCTATTTTATTTCAATAAAAAAAATTTTGCATTCGTAAATTTTCGTATAATTTAATATAATTTATCATTGGGCTTATACAGGGTGGTCCAGAATTCATGGTACAAACTTTAATGGTAGGTACAGGACATTGTAACAATGATTTATTGTATAGGAATGTATAGTCGCAAGTGACGCGGTGAGGCGTAAACAGGGGAAATAAAAGGAAAGAGAAATGGAGTGATCGGTTGGTATCATTGCCGGTAGAGGGCAGTAGATGTCTAGCCGCTGTTGAACATGATGCATCGCAGTAGGGAAAAGCGCCATTCACAATTGTGCTGCCGTAGACGATGGGTGACTTTACGTATGCAGAAAAAGCAGACATGCATTACATGTACGGCCGTGCAAATGGTAACGGCAGAGCTGCGTTACGAATGTATCGCGCGGAGTATCCTGATCGACGAATGCCGGATCATAGAATTTTTCAACGGTTACATCGTCAACTTTGTGAAACAGGTGCGTTCGACGTCAACAGACATGGCGCTGGTCGAGTAAGAGCTGTACGCACTCCAAGGCTGGAAGAAAGCATCTTGAACATTGTGGCTGATAGACCCGAGTCAAGCACAAGAACTGTTGCGCGTGACGTAGGTGTGAGTCATCAGACTGTATGCAGAGTGTTAAACGAAAATCGCTTACACCCCTTCCATTTTCAGAAAGTACAAGCATTGAATCCGGCAGATTATCCTCGCCGCGTGAACTTCTGCCTGTGGGTGATGCAGCAATGTGCGTTGCAGCCGGATTTCGTAGATTATGTGCTATTTACAGATGAAGCGACATTTTCACGCGAGGGTGTCTTTAATGCGCAC
This sequence comes from Metellina segmentata, assembly GCA_947359465.1. NCBI lineage: Eukaryota > Metazoa > Arthropoda > Arachnida > Araneae > Tetragnathidae > Metellina > Metellina segmentata. The sequence goes on along the minus strand of OX375878.1, from coordinate 31,501,952 downwards.
AATTCCCATGTGTGGGCAACCGATAATCCACATGCAACGCGTCGACATGCGTTTCAACAACGTTTCAGTATTAATGTGTGGGCTGGTATTGTGAACGACTTTTTGATTGGCCCATACTTACTACCCACGCGGCTCACTGTCGGAAGCTATCTTATTTTTCTGAAAGAAGTGTTACCACAACTGCTGCATGATGTTCCGATCGCCATTCGTAACCGCATGTGGTTTCAGCACGATGGGGCGCCAGCACACTTCAGCATTGATGTACGGAATTACCTGAATGCCACGTTTGGTACTCGATGGATTGGGCGTGGTGGACCAGTCCCTTGGCCACCCCGATCTCCCGATTTATCGAGCCTCGATTACTTTTTATGGGGACATCTAAAGCATCTTGTTTATGAGACTCCAGTTGACTCAGATGAGGATCTCGTCGCTCGCTTATCTGTAGCTGCTGCAGGTGTGCGTGAAATACCAGGCATCTTTGAACATGTACGCCAATCGCTCCACCGACGCTGTCAAGCATGTATCGATACTGGTGGACGCAATTTTGAACAATTACTGTAAACATGACACTTGTCAACAACGCTTTCAATAAAATCTTTGATTTTCCTTTCGGCCGTTATTTCCCCTGTTTTCGCCTCACCGCGTCACTTGCGACTATACATTCCTATACAATAAATCATTGTTACAATGTCCTGTACCTACCATTAAAGTTTGTACCATGAATTCGGGACCACCCTGTATAGTTGATTACATTATTAAATCTTTCAATAATAGTATTAAACGAAGGAAAAAGGTATTTATTATTGAGAAGTGTGTGTTTATGAGATTATTACATTGTAAGAGAAAGTTAGATTCAGAGTTACAAACCTTTCTGAAAACCACCAGTCGATCAGAAACCGTATCATAGAGTATAGTATTATTTTATAGAAATATTAGAGTCACAAAAGATTTTTTGTCAATATCAAATGCTTGTTTTGATAGTGATATTGGCGTGTGTAAAAAAATAATGTATGAAATAATTTATCATTTCCTATTAAAGTGGGCATAAAATTCGCTAGATCGCATGGGGCTATAATTACGAAGAAGAAAATAGCTAAAAATATGATTAGTATCTCTACAGAGACATTTAAAGACATATATTTAAAATCTATCCCATGATTTTATCTGATTTCGACTATCACACACTAGTTGGTAAATACAATGACTGTCCTAATGTTATATCGAAATACAAAATATTGCATGTCTCTATGTTAAAACTCTAAATAAAAACTTTCTAAAAAATAAATATTGTGATGGATGTTTTCTAAGAGGAATGTTACTTTTTGATATTGTTATTTAACAGTTTAAAGGTGAGAAAAATCATTACATAATTCGAAAAATTTTAAATTTTAGTAGAAATAAAACGAATTCCTAATTAAAAGTATTTTACAGATTATATAGCTGCAAAACATATAAGTTACCATTTAAAATCAATGAATTATACTAATGCATCTCTAAGATTAATTCCTTTAAAAATAGATTGTGTAGTCACATTCGTTTTGTACATTACTGTTAGAAAAAAATGATCGAAACAATAAAAAAAAAATTCAATAAAAGTACATTATTTTCAAATAAACCTATGGAAACATCTGAAAAAATGAATGAAATAAACAACGTAACATTAGATTTCAATTGAAAATATCGTAACAAAATCTGCATGGTAAAATATAAATGTTGCATATTGAATGTAAGAAAAATATTTAACTTTAAATCTAATTTTTTATGTGTGTCTGTAGAGAAAGACTAAATAAAATACGAAGAGATCGTGTTTATTTTAGTCTTTTTATTGTTAAAGTCTTTATTCAGTAATTGAAATAAATTCAATTTGCGCATTTTTCCTCTTCAAATATTTTAAAATATTCATTTCAGAGTTGATTCGTTATACTGTGTGTATTGTTATCTATTCAAAACGTTTTTTTTTTTAGGTAAATAAGTCTTTAAAATAGATACTGTACAATGGTGGGCATGGATAAAAAGTTTAATTTCAAAAAAGTGCAACAAAAAATTCAGTAAGTTGTGTCGAGGGTTGACGTGAATACTGTGATTAATTTCACTCATTCTAACACCTGTCGGAATGCCGAATATATTCTAACTGGTTATTATTTACCGACAGCTGCTGTTCTTTCGTCACCCGCTTTACAACGACTTGAGAAGAACAGGAGGTGTTCGTCCAGAAGATCTCTGATTGGATCTCGACTTTTACCGTTAGATTATTTTTGAACTGCGGACGAACGAAGAGCACATGATAGACGACAGAGAGAGCCGTGGGCAGAGTTTGACGCTGGTCACCACGTTGGACTTTGAGGACAAATACTGATATGTATCGGTGAATGATATTAATGTTATCATGTAAATACTGTACATATTCTTACGCTCATGGAATAATAAGAACTTCAAAATCTTAGCTGTTGATTTACTTTTCCTTGTGTACGATTCATACTGTTTTCACACTATCGTTTGGTGCGATGACACTGCAATACATGGCCTGATGTTCGATTGTGGAATGCATGAAGAATAGTACGTTTGAACAATTTTTTTGTTTGAACGATTAATTTACAATTTGATGTTTACAATGCAGTAAAATAAAAATATTTAAGGATAACCGGTATTGATTAAATCCTCGGGATTATAGCGTAGTGTGATATTTTTCTACTCACACCACTAACGCATTCGTCACTCCATCAATCCAAATTTTCATTGTTTCAAATTTCGGCATATTGCGGACCCCCTCCACTCTCTATGTTTCCCTGTGCTCTTTATTTGAAGATCATGTCGGGTGGGGACATCCTTCTTGTTCACTACGCTATACTTTTTCAGATGGATGTTTTTTCAAACTCTAAAAACATATGGAATTTTAGGTTTTTTTTAATTTAAGCATTTTAATGAAATTTTAGTTTTTTTTTTTAAATATAAACAATCAAAGGACAGAGAAGTTGTAATGCCTTTTCACAAAGCTCGAATATTCATGTAATCCCTAGTGCTGTTCCTATTTTAAAGAGGTATTCACTTTATAACCGTTACAAGTGTTTTGTATTAGACTCAGAAGAACTATTCAGACGATAAATATAGCGTCATATAGACAAAGGATTTCCGTACCTGATATGATCTGAGAGCGTGGAAGAGGTCCACAGTGTGTCAAAATTCTACGATTCTGGGCGAGCTTTAACCCAGTGTAGCTGTGACTAGCGTAGAATGCGGATTACGTCAGTGGTGTCACTTGAATGCTACAAAACTCTGCTACACTTACTATTGGAGGAGAACGATTGCAATCAAACTGCACTTACTTGGTTAAAACTGGAAATTAAAATTTGAATCTTCCCACTGTAAAAAAACGCTCCATCCTATGTCTACTTCATCATTCCACAATACAACATCTGGTCTGACTATATACTTCAAAACTACAGCTTGTGTCCACGACCCAACCCATTACCTGGTCAACCGAAATATAATTGTAATCACTTGGGAAAGTTAAAACGGCGAGTAACTTTGCAATTCTTATGTTATTGATCTATACGTAATTTCTGATACCAATTCCTCTGTGAAATCTGGACCTTGGATGGAAGAGTTCAAATCAAAGAATATTGCAATAAGTGATGTTGAAGAGAATCTAGAACCAATCGAGGTTTTAATTGTTGATGAAGTTGCTGGAAAGCTAACGGCGTGATAGTAAAACGTTCTTCTGTGTGGATTAGTCGTTATTGAGAACAAATTCGAAAGGAATTAAAATAAACAATCTTCCTTGGATTCTTAGGAAATAATTTCAAAGATAGTCGAAGATCAAAGGTTTCAGAAAAAAAAATCTATATTCATAGACCTTTTCAGTTTGTATTTTATTGGCATAACTGACCTCGCTTTAAAAAAAGTGAACTGAAAACACAGAGGCTTAATTTCAAGAATTTATAAGGATCAATTAATGAGCACGCTTATGAGATTTTTCTTCATAGACAGACAACTATTTCATCGTCCTAAATCCCAGAAATTGCCATTAAAAGGACTGGTCTACAACTCAGAAACTTTATTCTGAAATTGTGTTTGCTAGGTTTGATAAAGTTTTGTCAGAATGGCAAGACCTCGGAATAATTCTGGAATCACCATCAAGTTACAGACATTGTATGCCACACAGGCCCGTAAGTAAATATAACAATAGTACCACAGATGTCCTCCAAGTGTTTGATGGTTCTGCAAAGGAAAAATCACAATCTCCTTTAAAAACGATGTCTCGAATCTGGATAAAATTTGATGGAACCTATACCCACGATTATTTTAAGGTTTCGCGAATGCAGTTATGGAGTCATTTTGGATATCCGAGAAAGCGTTTCTACATATTAGCATTAGAGAGAGACTGTCTTCAATTATTTAGGTTGAGTTCTGAAGAAGAATAAAATAACATCTATCATTCACGGAATATTTTGAAAACCCAAAACAGTCTTTTCATCCGTGGATCTGTTCTTGCATGTCATTTGAAGACATATCCGAATCCACCGACAATAACAAGCATTTGTTGAAACTTTTCAATCGTTTTTATCTGGATAATGTCCTCACGAATGTCTTTTGCGAGACCTGATTAAAATTTATTAGTCTACATATGTTTTGTCTGAAAAAAAAATTCTATCGTTGAAGTTGACTAATGATTAGCAATCAGATGTTATTTTCATTGTTATCGGATTATTTTCTGATTGAGATACAAGTACAGCCTTACCATTAATTTAAACTGGCTAGAGGACTTGTATACAGAAGTGATCACAAAGAGAACCATCCTTTTTTCGCTCATGATGTACCAAATTACATTGTTTTAAATGGTATTGTTAAAGAAAATGTGTAAAACTGAGATACCTTGGGATGTGGATGTCGATTCTTTGTCAAAAGAAGAATTTTTACCTGAGTATCATAATCTTTTACTTTTATCAGAAGCACCTGTACCTCAATGGTTTCATACGGCGAGTAATCGATAAGCATTTACACTATCTGAATTGTCAGACTTCATGGTTATGTGTCGAGTGTGTTTGAGAATATTGACACCAATTGAGAATAATCTATCCAACTCTTAGCTAGCAAATCAAGAGTAGATCACATGAAATCTAATACTATTCTACTCGCAGATTTCTCAACTGCCACGATTTCAACAAGAATGGTTACCTCAGTTCTCAGAGGATTTTAGTAGGATAATATGTTGTTACATTTTTGAATGGATATTTCCACGTAATTGGCTTGAATACGGAAAGACTAAGCATGGACTTTTTTGTCATCAATAGATTCCATGAAATATGAAAATAAAATACTAAGAGTCCTTTCAAGAGGATGCTCAGATTGACATTTCGGTGGAGCTTGGTTGCGAAATATATTCCTTGGCTTCGAGAATATTAGAGTGGTTATTGTTAGGCAGTAGTAATAAACTCAATAGAATTTGAATAAAAAGAAAATAAAGATCGTCCTCTAACTCACATAATAGAGGGCAAATTAAAGTACCTAGAAATGTGTTCTGGTAATTGCTACGTTTCCTAACATCATTAATAACTGTAAAATTTTATACTATATTGAGTTATTTTTAATCAATTCAAAGAGGAGAATTTTAAATATAGTTTTCTTAACATCTAGTGTTACGCCTAAGACAACATGTTTTTTTTTATTAATCTCATTCACGTTTTTTAAAAATTGCTTTTAATATAAAGAAACCAGAAAAACCTATTAGTGCATCTATTGGTTAATATAGTTAAATTATTGTATTATTTTGTTTCCAACCTCAAGAAACTGTTACGTTGTTCAACAATGCGTATTATATGTATCTATTTTGCACAGAGCTCAGCATTCCTAACGAATGTAGAAATGCGTTATCGTAAGAAAAGCAATAATAATTTATTCATATACCATCTGTTGATCTTTAACCACTAGCTGACTCTAACAGCCACCCGTGATAAAACGTCTCATAAATATTTGAAAAAGGTGTTATTTCCCCCCTGTGTGTTGGCACCGAGCCCGAAAAAAGGATCGGAAAGAACATGTTAACATTCAGCGACCCAAAGTTTCCTTTTTACGACTGTTGCTGCAAAACTGATGTGGTTTACTTGACTGTATGCTTTTGCAATGATAATTAGTGTGATATTAAAAACTCCCTTGTTACACTTGGTGCAACTATATCCATATTTAAATATAAGCATTTTGGTAGAGGCCGGTTATTACTTGATTTTAACTGCGTCCAAATATAACTCAAGTAAAGTATTTACTTGAGTTATATTTAGCTTTTATTTAAATTAATATTCAATACAAATTATATTTATATGTATTAAATTAATACCTTGAGATGATATTTTAACTAAGAAATATAAATTACAAATGCCAATTTAGAAACAAAAAAAAAAAGAAATCTAATGATAATAGAGATCAAATTAAAAGTCTGAAACACATTCATATTTGATTTTAATATGTGAAGACCTGGAATAAAATAAATAGTATGCCTATAAATAAATATATTGGAATAAAAAAGCAATGATTTATTTTGCAGATAATAAAGACGCTACAAATAATAAAAATGATCATGTATTCAAAATGCGTAATTTGATTACAAATCTAAATTTAAATTTTTAAAATTGTGTAATTTTTAAGGAGCATCTATCTGGGGATAAAATGATGGTCAGGTACTATGGCCGTCATCCAATAAAACAGTTTTTGACAGGTAAGCTTATTCAATTTGGCTATAAGTTGTGTGTATTGTGTGGAAGTGGAGGCGATTGGTATAGTTTTGATTTATATTGTGGGAGAGATGTAGATGGATCAAATAGGTAGACACTTTGAAGTAGAGTAGTGAAACAGATCATGAGTCCAATTGACGATCTATAAAGCCATACAGTATTTTCGATAGCTTTTTTACATCCTATGACTTTCTATGTGACTTGAAAAACTTTGGATTTCGAGCAACAGGAACACTTAGACAAAATCGTATTTCCCAATGTTCTCTGGAAACAAACAAACAATTTTCTAAAATGAGTAAATGTTTCCATGATTTTCATTTGATGAAAAAAATGATATCACAATACTCAAATGGAACGATAATGCTTGCATTAACTTTGAAATTAATTACGACTTTGTAGAGCCATTCATATCACTTTCAAGACGTGAAAAAGGAGGCATAAAGAATACAATAATACAGACTTTCGTGGTTTCTTAGTACAACAAACATATAGAGGTGTAGACCACCATGAATGCCTAATGGAGAAACATAAAATTCAAATACGAGGGAAAAATTATATTGGCCAATATTTGTGAGGGTTATTGAGATAGCTACTGTCAATAGTTACATCCTTTATAGTAAATTAAACAAGGAAGAAATACCAGTCAAAGAAATTAGAAGATATATTGCTGTAATGTACTTGAAGCTAGACCAAATTAACAGAAAAAGTGTCGGGAGACCATTTGCTGTCCAAACTTTAAAAAAAAAGGTACTAGATATTGTATGATTAGATGGAAAAGGACAAATAATTGGAATACGTAAGAAACAAAGAATATGCCAATATTTCAATTGTACCAGTAAACCACTGGCATTTTGCTCAAAATGTGAAGTTACACTGTGCACCACATGTTTTCAAAACTTTATTAACTAATTTTTTTATTTGTACATTTTTATTCAATTATGATCTTATTTTAAAATAATTTATTCTGTTATTATTATGTTATTATTCCACTGGCCTTTAATGTATAAATTAATCTTCTACTAGTTATGTTAAAACTAAGCTAGAGTTATGTAAATACTGTAACAAAAAATAGATGTCTTAATTAAAAAAATTTATATTTTGACAGAATATACCTATATAACCTACGGTAAAAAATACTTCTCAATAGTCCTTAATCCTTCTACTTGTCTGCGTAAAAAGAAAAATGTTGATCTTCGAACAAGATAAATCATGTAAAAAGTTATAATGGATTCACTAAAACAGGAGAAAAAAGGCTTATCAAAGCGCCCAGCGTCCTATAGGACACTAAATATCTATTCGCTTATTAAAGGTGGTGAAGGGAAAGGTTTAACATAATATTAGTATTGTTAAGGGAGACCCGTCAGGAAAAACACAAAATTCTTATTATTCTTTTTAAGTAACCTATTTTTTAGGGATAATTAAGCATATATTTTTAGGCAATTATCAATAAAAAATTTGTTTTTATTTGCAAATATATTTTATAATACGATTTTAATATGTTTTTTTTTAAGCCGCTATATGCACTTTTTATAAACCATACTCCTCTGTCAACTTTCCATATTTTTGTATAAACTAAATTTTGGCAATATCGAAATAATAATACTATACAAGAAACCTAGGGAGGTATTTTATAGAATTTATTTACGAGTTTTCATAAAATATATATATATATATATATATATATATATATATATATATATATATTACTCATTATCTGTTAAATTTCTATAAAAACTAATAATTTTTTATGTTTATTAATTTTTAAAGATTTTTCTGAACTATTTATGCTAAAAAGCTCTCCTTTTGTCTGTTAAGTAGTTATTAAGGATCTAAAAAATATAAACAGTTTAACTCTGTGATGTATTTGTCCTTTGAATTTCGGAAAAATTGCAAAAAAAAGATTTTGAGAAAATTGCATTTTAAGTACAAAATACGACAGATGTTAATGAAAACAACTTACCTTTTGCAAATACATTTTTTTAGTAATTTCTATTATGTTAAGACTCTTATCAAAACAAGAGATTTTACAATAAACTCGTATACATTTTTAAGCCAGTTTTCTCTCTTATGACAATTGAGTAGTGATTTATGATAATTCATTGAAAAATTATACATTTATTGTTTGATGAACTGAAATAAATATTTTATTGAATCAGTACAATGGTAAAATATACCAGCACGATATGTAACATCTCTTTTTTCTACAGCTATTTTTTGTGTAAATGAGCCTTTTTTATAGTGATACGCATGTGACGAAATTTAGAGTTATTTTTTTCCAATGTGTTATCTTCAATGTTGTCGCCACAAATTTTACATGAGGACGTGGATTTTGCCCTTTAGCTTTTGCCGATTGTTAGAAACACCAGGAATCTAAACCTTAAGGGCATTTAAAATGTTTGGTACTATCATCGGTAGATATAACTATGATATAATGTTGCATAAACGGAGGTTTTCATGGAAACAGTAGATAATGGAAGTAGCAGATAGTAAAATGGTAGCCAGTTGATTATGCAGTTGAAGGTCAAATAAAAGTTTAAAAGTAACTGTTAGCAATTTCCTTCAACTCTGAAATTTTGTTCATTTGCTCTTGAATATCTGATACATTGTTTTATCCAATAAACCAAAAAACATTTTAGAATTTTTATTTCAAAATTTGGGGTTGGGATCTCCCTTAATATGAACAGCTCCTAACAAAATCATGAAAAAATTTCAATAGAAATAAATTTAGGCTTTTATAGGTTAAGATATCTTTAAATTATATATAATAATAAACATGAAAAGAAAGTGAAAGCTCATAAAGACCATCGAAGACATTGTTTAACATTGCGTCAAACAAATGTTTTCCTATTTTCTGTATGTTCTTGTAAGATGCTTCAAAGGGTACCAATTTAGGAACAAATAGAACTAACCATAGATCAATACGAATAAAGGTTCAATAGATTTTTCAGAAACGAATAAATTTTTAGAGAGGACTAATGTTGGTTGGTTGTGAAAGGAAAGAAGTATTATGTGTCTGTAGCTTCAAAATGTTTACCTGACTGCAGGAGTGGCGGAAAACGTACAAACGGCTGCCAAAAGTTATCAATAGTACTAGAGAACTTAACAAACGACATAAAAATATTATAGCCTAAAGTTTATATTACAATTATAGTAATCCTAAATAAAGTAGCAACTAGTAAAAATAAAATAAATATGAATGAAATTATAGCTGGTAAAAATACGTTAAAGGGCTTAAATCCCTTAAAATTGTGTATAGTCAGTATTACGTTCCAGAGAGAACTTATTTCAGCACTTAAATAGATTATCTAAAAATCCTAAAAATATTCGAGATCAATCAGGAAAACATGAACAAACTGGAAAAACATATTATACAATCCGTAACAATTGCTTACAATGGGTTTGAGGTTGACCTAAAGGCCTATACTATTGGATAAATGATATTTATATACAATTTGCTACATCACCTGAACAATGTTATGCGAATTTATCTAATTCTCAACCTGAAAAATTATCACGGGCACGATGAATGACGAAAGTAAATCGCATCCTAATATGTCACATGTGAAGGGATGGTCATTGAACCTAAAATTATTTCAGAATTCGTTTTAGGAGTTAGGCATTAACGTGGTACGTGATAAAGATTCATCTTTCATGCAAAGATGTAGATTTTAATGGGTTTTTTTTAAATGATACATGCATCCTCGTTATTTAAGTGACGAGCTAAAAGCTGTTTGTCACTCATCATTAAACAAACTGCTTACTACTTTCACCTCAAGAATATACTCCACAATGATCAGTGCGAAAAGCCACCACGTATTCGTTAACTGCGACTAAGAATAATTCTGAAAGCGAGTGAAAAAATCACAAAAACAACAGCAATTTTAAAAATTCTAAGCTAAACTTTCATGCAATTTATTGCACCAAACTGAGCTCCCCACACTGTTTTAACTAACGTTTTAAATTATGAAATATAGTCTTTTATAAATTCTTCAGCTACGCAGACTTTTCAATTCCTTTATTACCTTGTTTACATATACGTTCAAAAGATGCGTAAATATTCGTTATAAAGTTATCAATGTCTAAGAATGGACCATTATCATGTCAGCTAAGCTCATCGAGCATCGCTTCATCCAATTTGAGATAAAAACACAACAATATTATTACAAAAATGTGATTATAAAAAACAGTATAAAAGCTAGCTTAATTATTAAATATATCATATTTTATATCCAGCATTCTCTAGTAGTAATTGTTCAAATACCTTAATCGAAATTCTTTTCAATCTTTGCCAAACACTTATTTACGTTTTTATAATACTGCAGGAACTACGAAATATTTCAAAATGTTTTTAATTTTTCATCTCTTGTAAAATAAATAATGTACATACACCAAAAATATTTTTATTACATCCACTGAGTTATTTATGTTTCAATGAATAAGGTCTTAAAAATTGAATGCTTTTGGATTTTTAACAATTTAGTTGAACGTCATAGGTTTTCAGCTAAAATGTTAAAATATAATAGCAGTAAGGGCTCAAGACGTTAGCTTAAAACATTTTTTTCAATTTCGACTCTTATTTGAAGGCAAAAGGCAACTTTTCTCTCTTGCTAATTCAAATTCGTAAAAAAAACTCCGCCTATCTGAACGGCTCTTCATGGTGTCCGCGTAACCCAAACTGATTTTGATAACGAGATTTTTCAAGTTTTTTTTTTAATATTTATCTCAAGTGATATCTCTTTGATCGCTAGTTTATCCACTTTGCACATTGTGGATAAAATGTTCTGCCTAACAGAATAATGTTAATGACTTTCTCATAAGAGCTAAAAAGTTACGTAACCCAACCAGATTTTCTGAGAGACTATCTCAATTAATGCACACTGTGACACAAATTCCAAAATAGATTGAATATTTTTAATCCTTTGTTTTTTAAATATTTCATAAGCCCTGTAGTTCTAACCTGTAATGCAATACTTTTTCCTGCATTTGTGTTACTACGTAAGTATTATTCAGCTTTTTGTAATCCCTGGTAAACTCGGTACACATTTTTGGATAACCAAGGTTTTAAAACATTTATGAACATACTCAGATAAGGTAATGAAAGAAAATATGTTAAGAAATAAAAGTACAAAGATGAAAACCTTAGCCAAACTGGAAATCACAACAATAAGAACTGTATAAAAAAGGAATAAACATGAAATAAAACGAAATGTTATTTATTTTTATTTTGTTGCTGCTGTACGGTTTGGTCTACCCAAATAGATAAATATATCAATTGAAGCTTTTGTGTTATTGTCTTTAAAATTATATTTAATAAATTAACAAATAATTAAATTGTGTATCTTTCGGTTAACATTGTAAAAGCAACGCAGAATATAATTCGTTTTCCTTCTAAGACAAATCTTGCCTAAGATGAAACACCATGAAATTTCAACTTCTAATCAAACCCTCTAGAGGTGAACATGGCTCCAATCGTTATTATCCATAAAACAGAATTCCTTGGAAATCTCATACATCAGTTTAAAACAATTTATCAATGCCTTTTTATATATGCTTGGAAGAAAATTAACAAGAAATATGGGATTTTACTAAAATATAAGCAGAAGTATGGGATTTCAGTAAAAGAAATAAAAAGTAAAATCTTTTTAAAAAGTGTAAAAATAAATTACGTCTCAAGAAATATAGAAAAAGGATAGATGATAGAAAATGATAGAAGGGTAATAGAACTTGAAAATAAATATTGCTTACCATTCTAGAATATATATTTTTCGAGGGCAAAATATATCCCTAATTATAAATTTTCAAAATGGACAGTAGAAATGCTCGCTTTCATTGTGTACGACAAATATATCACTGGAAGAACTACGAGTATAAGTCAAATAACTCTCCGGAGTCTATATATTGTAAATAAGAAAGGAGTGTTAGTTTGTACATCGAATATTTTCGACCCATTTCAAGTTTTCGATTCGTTTAGGGTCCTCCAAAATCCCTTTGTTTGTATTGATGTATGTGCCCGCACTATGTCCAAACGGTTGAATATATTTACATGAAACTTTACATACTGTGATTACTTATGTTCGAGTGAGTATTTAGTAGCCGAACTTCGTTGCGTTAGTCTGTCTGTCTTCCCGTTTCATATCTAATTTTGTATATGTGTGTTTGTACAAGTTCACATAATATTTATTCAACACATTTTAATGAAATACCTGCTATTATCAAGGAAGTGTTTGTGTGCATCTCTAAGGTGTTCAGACGAATCTATAGCACTTAGGGCTGAAACACACTAGGCCAGTAATTTAGTCGAGTAGCGATTGATTTAGTAGCTCTACTAAGCGAGAAAACGGCAAGTGGTGAAGTGGTTGTTCACTCACGGTTTAGTTGGTGTTCGAGGGTCGACTGCTAAAGATGATGCGGAGAGCGTTTCATATCTGATTTTGTATCTGTGTGTTTGTACAAGTTCACATAATATTTATTCAGCAAATTTTAATGAAATATCTGCTATTATAAAGGGAGTGTTTGTGTGCATCTCTAAGGTGTTCAGACGAATCTATAGCACTTAGGGCTGTAACACACTAGGCCAGTAATTTAGTCGAGTAGCGAGTGATTTAGTAGCTCTACTAAGCGAGAAAACGGCAAGTGGTGAAGTGGTTATTCACTCACGGTTTAGTTGGTGTTCGAGTGTCGACTGCTAAAGATGATGCGGAGAGCGAAGCCGAATCGTGATTTTGTGTCTGTGTGTTTGTACAAGTTCACATAATATTTATTCAACAAATTTTAATGAAATATCTGCTATTATAAAGGAAGTGTTTGTGTGCATCTCTAAGGTGTTCAGACGAATATATAGCACTTAGGGCTGTAACACACTAGGCCAGTAATTTAGTCGAGTAGCTAGTGATTTAGTAGCTCTACTAAGCGAGAAAACGGCAAGTGGTGAAGTGGTTGTTCACTCACGGTTTAGTTCGTGTTCGACTGTCGACTGCTAAAGATGATGCGGAGAGCGTTTTCATATCTGATTTTGTATCTGTGTGTTTGTACAAGTTCACATAATATTTATTCAACAAATTTTAATGAAATATCTGCTATTATAAAGGAAGTGTTTGTGTGCATCTCTAAGGTGTTCAGACGAATCTATAGCACTTAGGGCTGTAACACACTAGGCCAGTAATTTAGTCGAGTAGCGAGTGATTTAGTAGCTCTACTAAGCGAGAAAACGGCAAGTGGTGAAGTGGTTGTACACTCACGGTTTAGTTGGTGTTCGAGTGTCGACTGCTAAAGATGATGCGGAGAGCGTTTCATATCTGATTTTGTATCTGTGTGTTTGTACAAGTTCACATAATATTTATTCAACACATTTTAATGAAATATCTGCTATTATAAAGGAAGTGTTTGTGTGCATCTCTAAGGTGTTCAGACGAATCCATAGTACTTAGGGCTGTTACACACTAGGCCAGTAATTTAGTCGAGTAGCGAGTGATTTAGTAGCTCTACTAAGCGAGAAAACGGCAAGTGGTGAAGTGGTTGTTCACTCACGGTTTAGTTGGTGTTCGAGTGTCGACTGCTAAAGATGATGCGGAGAGCGTTTCATATCTGATTTTGTATCTGTGTGTTTGTACAAGTTCACATAATATTTATTCAACAAATTTTAATGAAATATCTGCTATTATAAAGGAAGTGTTTGTGTGCATCTCTAAGGTGTTCAGATGAATCCATAGCATTTAGGGCTGTTACACACTAGGCCAGTAATTTAGTCGAGTAGCGAGTGATTTAGTAGCTCTACTAAGCGAGAAAAAGGCAAGTGGTGAAGTGGTTGTTCACTCACGGTTTAGTTGGTGTTCGACTGTCGACTGCTAAAGATGATGCGGAGAGCGAAGCCGAATCGTGATGAAAAAGATTATAAGAAATAGAGTACATCATGTATATACATTTGCGTCCGAAGTAAATAGAAGCGATGAAAAAGTTGAAACGATATTGAAAATTATTTTCCGTCCACTTAAATGAAACTAGCATTCTTTTAAGAAAGATAAGTGATTAATCATATCACTTTTTAATCAACATTTAATTAATTAAACCCAATCAACGCCGAGTAATTGATTCTGCTAGTTTAAAAATAAGTACAAAATACTTTCCTAATGTTTAAATTTTTTGTTTGATTTCCTTTTCGTGAAACTCCGGTATTCCCATCGTTATTTATAACTCATTGATTGCATCTGCCTTGACTGTTTTATTCTTGTACAGGGGAGATTTCACACTACATAAGCACGCCTGTTGCAGATAAGTTGTAACAAATTTGACCGTAGTATCATCCAACGAATCATGTTGCCGATAAAAATGTTATTTTAAGGGAATTAAAAACGTAAAACATTCAAACGGAACATATTTATTGACTAAAGAAAAATAAATAATTTAATACAGCGATGAAAACGATCCGTGAGACAGACGATCAACAAACTGTTGTCAAAGTTTAAAAATCACATGTAAAATGCATATTAAAAAAACACAAACAAGAAGGAGACCTCGCGGCATGAAAACAAATAGCTAATGAACTCTACTAAACAAACGTGTTCACACTCGTTTAGTGGCACGCTAGTGGTTGGTGGAGCGGGGTGGGAGGCACTACTCGACCGCCTACTATCCATTTGACTGGATCGAGTCCACTAAATCGTTTTATTAAACTACTGTGAGCCATGGTAGCTCAGTCAGTAGAGCGTCTGGCTCGCATCAGAAGGGTTGTGGGTTCTGTCCTCGGAGGAGCCTGCAGTTCTGATGATTGCGAGATCGGCGCTTCGACCTGGCTAAAGACCATCTTGTTCACTAATGGTGGCTGGGGCACGTTAAATAGGTCGTGGTCACAAAGTCCCCCATGTTCCCATACCAAATCAATACCTGTGGGGGTACCTGATCAGGGGATTATCGGCCTCTGATTGGGTTCTAAATTACGATATGTGTGAGTGAATGGATGTATGAAAGTGGCCTTTCTGTAAAACGGATGTGTCATGTATGTCGAGCAAAGTCGGACTTCCTCCCAATGGGGCTCAATAACATGGAAGGCGCACCCCCTCGCCTCATCGACGGGCCTGGCACTCCTCTGATCTGCCAGTGTAGGCATGAGAAACAACAACAACAACTAAACTACTCGACTATATAGTTTTTTTCCAATAGGTTTAGTTACTAAATTACTCGTCACTCGACTAAATTACTGGCCCAGTGTGTAGCAGGCTTTAAGATGCAATTCCGATAACGCGGCTGACGCAGTACGTCTGACGCAGAGCGCTGATACAGTCAGATGATACGGATATATTGGGATCAATTACACCATTCCTTAACAGAGTTTTACAGGTAACACATTACATTAAAGAAAACAAACTGCTCCTTAAAATGAGCAATAAAACATGAAAATCCGTTAAGTAATGAAAGTGCTGTAATATGTTTAAGTCGTGGCGATTATGGAACTGTTTCCCACAATGCGTCAACTAACTAAACTATGCGTCAGCCGTACTGTAATAGATGCACTACGTCAACCGCATGCGTCATAGGAATTGCACCTTTATAGTCGTGGAATTGGGCACACAGGCAGTCTAGTAAATTTTTAATAAATTTAGATTTTCTTTCTCCGTGTGGTTCTTTTTTTGGACCCGTGCACAATTTCGACTCTGTCGCTGTACATGAGTGCCGACACTAGTCGAATGGTATTTCAAAGCGCAATGTTCTAATTTCTTTCCCGCGCGGTAATTTATTTCGATTTTATAGGTTCTTTTATTTTTTTGCTTTCATTTTAACATATTTTCTTACCGGATTGTAGATTGGAAGCTTAAGGATTAGTGAAGTTGAAGGAGTAAGGCGACATACCCGTGTGATGTTGGGAGCCAGTGTGACAGGACTCATTCTTAAAATTATTGTTTTTCGTTTTCAGTATCATTAAGGCCATGAGAAGAATGCTCTCACGGGTGACGCCATTCTTTGAAAGTATAATGATATTTGATTTTCATCATTTATACAATTTGTGGTACATAACTGTTGAATTTGGTTTTGTCGTAATCAGCGAATTTTACTTTTTAAAACCATAATCTTTATCACGGGCAGTACGGGTACTGCTAGTGTTCTATGTTTGATAAACCGCATTTTAGATTAGTGAACACATTAGCTGAAATTTCTTTGTTGTCATATTTAGGTATGTTATAAGGTAAAAGACTTGAGTAACTATTCTTAAACCAGCCATAATTTGGTACGTTAGGAGTAGCTGAAAGTCATATATTGAGCATTTCAAATGATATTTCCGAGTATACGGACGATGTTTTGCAACGAAAGTAGAATGCGTGATCGCTTGTAACGTGCAGGTTTTTTTATTTTTATTTTTATTTCGCTTGAAAATTATTTGTATTTAAAATTTTTACTAATTTTATTTTAAGTTGTGGCAACTGTGAGAGATCCAGAAGAATCACGAATTAATATATTTATAATAACTTTTTCCCGGCAACTTTGCGTTTGTTTTATTTCGTTGTTTTCTGTATTAAATATGTATTATTTTAATAAATAGTATTTCCTTTACATAACACCACGTAACACCATCGCAAATTATTATATTTAAAGTGGAACGTAATTTTTAATGCTCCAAATCCGAACTTAGATTTTTGAAATTTTTTTCCTCTGACAAGTCAAAGTAGCTCATTTTACGAGAAAGAAAGTGAAGCGGTACTTAAAACCTTATTTACTAATGTTAAAAATGTTTAGTTTTCAATAATTTCTGATAAAAATGCTGTTAAATAGATTTACTATTATTTTTAAAATGACAATAAGTGATCCTTGCTATCTTCAGAAGGCATGGATTTTTAAAGCAATTTTCTTATTATTGCATGTGCCACAAATTGGTATTTTCAAGAAAAGTTTTATCATCTTTTAATAAACTTAATGAATATCTTTTCAAATTAGCTTGTAATCCTGGCCTTAAAGGTAGCATGCCTAGTTCAAGATTGCCATAAGTCAAAATATATTGGTAGATAAAGTGTGCATGCGAGATTACTCGCCGCAGATTTGTCAATTTTACGAATTCAGTAGAGCAATTTAAAGGTAAAAACTTATAAAAAGGCATTCCCCCACACCCCCATTCCCTCAAAAACGTCTTTTGTAGTAGTCACCTTCGGGTAACCTTTCGTCATTTTGTAGTTACGTCATACAGCAGGAGTACATGTTCAGCAGCATGTATGTAAAATGTATTACATTTGTCTATATGGTGTATAGAATTTGTGTCCAAAATAAGTTATAGAATATATAAAAATTTCGAAAATATTTAAAAAAATATTTTACTTAAATGATTTGGCAGATTTCTATGTCTTCTGGTCCCTTTTTCAATGCTTTATATCTGGTCTATTTTCAGTCTATAGTGAACAAATTCAACCCGAGTAAATTCGGGTAACCATGCTATTGAAGCTATATGGTTTATTTTTATTAAAATGGTATGATTCGACAACTTACAATGATATTATTTTTCATCATAGTTTCCTTAACTATCAATGTTAAATTACTTGTTCTATTATTAACAGTGCCAGAATAGCCCATTTGGAACCGAAGGGTTGTAAGTTGGAAACTCGGTCTAGTGAAGGACTGTCTTGTACACGGGGACTAATGCAGGATAAACCTGTTGTGTCCTCAAATATCCTCACATTGGCTTGTGTGGAATTTTAGATTGGAATGCAAACTGATGTGTTGTTCTTTTCATCTGACCGAGGTTCGAAATTGCGAGGTGCAGTCCATGGTTATTTCACTTTGGGATGGAGCGTGGATCGTCACCAGTAACATGTTGTGTTGCTCCACTGCGATGTAAATTATCTACCTACCAACCATAAATGCATAATTTTTTTATGAAGGTAGAAAGTTGATTTTACGTTGCATTAGAACAACAGATCTGGTTAATAGCAAAGCTCCGGGATCTATCCTAAACGACAACATTAGACAACAGTACCTCTTCGTTTTTCAAACATGATAAGATGACGTGGTTGAAGCTTGAACATGTCAGTTGGTTTTGAATTTCACACTTATTAAACAGTAAGACAGAAATACAAGATAGATACAAATCTGCTACCAGAAATGTTATCCCATCTGCGTTGCATATAATTGTGTATACAAATTAGTATAACAAATTAAAATCATTACGAATCTAAATCTAAAATTTCGATTTTTATCCTGTAACTTTTGTTATCCAAAAGTAAACTAATTGTTATTAATCTTTCAAAGTTTAATCCCAACAGACACCCACTTCCCTGTCTTGCTCTGAGCTAAGAATTCTTAGAAACCACTTGAAAATTTCCATAATACGAGAAAAAGTATTGTTAAATGCATTCAATATTTGTGTCACAAAATACTTGATACCGAATCATGCAATGCAGTCAAAAATTCTGCATTAAGTTAAAATTTGGATTTTGACTCGTGAAAAAAGTTCCAAATGCAATAAATGCAAGTATGCAATTGTGTAGATTTTACAGATCTAACTAGCAATAGTCACAACAAAAAGATCTTACCTTACTCAAGAACTAGTTATTCAGCGATAAAAGGCTTTTTGTGTCAAACTAAATGTAAGTGGCCGTAGGATTTTGTGATGGAACATAGTTCACATATATGGTATTCTGAACGTAACGGCTCAGTCTTGAAATACTATTTCAGAAGTCGCCAATAAAAATTACATAGAATGAAGTCTGAAAAGATATACGACAGCTTATTGGTCAGCTTAATTAGTTCAAAATACAAGTATAAGACCAAAGTGGAATAAACAACATTTTAAGATATCATTGATATACATCATGAGAGAGCACTTGTGTAACAGGAAGTAAAATCTTCCTACTCTGTCCAATTTTGTCCTTGTCCTTTATATATAACTAGCTAGCCAGTGATTGCTACAAAATCGTTCCTCGGAAAATCAAACGGAAACGGAAGAAATAAATTTAGAATCTATGATTTTTATACTGTTGAAATTCCAAGGAAAACAAGAATAATTAAATATGTCAATAAATTAATTTTAAAATATTCTAAATTAAATTTTAAAATATTCTAAATTAAATTTTAAAATATTCTAAATTAAATTTTAAAATATTCTAAATTAAATTTTAAAATTCAGGCGAAAGAAATATTGCAAAAAAAATTGGACTACATGTCTGCCAAGTCCCATTCTTATAAGTGACATAGAATTGTCAGGACAGTCCACACACACAAACACTTCCTTTTATAATAGTAGAAATGTACCATTCCAAAACATCAAAAAAGACCATCGTGTACAGGAGGTTGTGGGAGTAACACACGTGTGCCCTTCGATAGCCAATCGGCTTAGTCAATTGATAGGTGCACGTGACTTCTATTTTTGAGTTATTAGGACAGTGGTTCGTCCACAATGCTCTGTCTAATTCATTAGAAGGTCAAAACTCGAGTCAGTGAACAACCCCCTCTTGATTCCATTGGAGACAACTAAGAAGACAGGAACATTCGGACTTCGTCTAGTTAATTGTCTCCGTTTAATAAGATGGCATTTTGGAACATAGCATTTTTTTAGTGCTGTGTGCGATTTCTATATTCAACCCCAGAGTTAATGTTAATTTGTAAGCAATCTCTGAACAAAATAAATGTAATTTTTCATTTCCACAAAACAATCTGGATTAATTCCTCAAATACACTTTTGCCCTAAAATCCAACCAACTGTCTTGAAATCAGTACATGACAACCTGTCTTTGACTATTAAACACATTTCCTTAACGGAAAAGTGTTCTCCAAATAAATTATATGAAACTAATTCGCAATCTTCGTAAACTTTGACAGGATGAACAATAATCGCTTCCATAAGCAATTAGCTACTTGGGAGATATATCAAATGTACACAAAATCAATGTTTGAGACAATTAAACAATAAAGAGTTGCTCAATTATTAACGAATGAACTTTAAATCTTCACACGTCTTTTAAAATCATAGAAATCATAAAAGAATGCCAATGTTTAATCAATTTTCTGTCTGCTTACAACATGTATAACGTAGTTATAGATATCCCATGCTGATTTTTGGACTATTTTTAACCTTCTTTATAAATTTTCTGTTTCATAGGATTATTTCGACCACTAGATAAAATTATTTAAACATTAACCGACCAGAGGTAGCGCACTCAATACCAACGTGAAAGATCTTGGTTATTTTTAAGATACATTATTTTTAATAACATAATGAATATTTCTTGTAACTAATAAAGACAGATATAATATAAAAACTTACTTAACGGTTGCGCGTATCTGTTAAATACAAATGACGGATCTGCAGGAGACCTATTAACGCCTCAAAATTCAAATTATGACTGAAAGTAATTATAAGTGAACTGGAGGAATAGCCAAAAGCTAGTATTCGTAGCTCTTTTTGGTCGAAAAATATGTAACTAAAATCGACTCGAGTGTATCTCCCACATACAAACCGACCGCTGAATGGTTAAATATGATATAATGTTTAAAGTAACTCTACACAACCTGGAAAGAACTTAAGGGTTCTAGTTATCATTACCACAAAAGCATGTTTTAGACTTAAGAAAGATTTCTCAAACTATGAATCGCAAAAATGCAGATTACATATAATTTGTAACTAAAATATTCTCAGTTTATTTCATTCGTGGCGCTCAGATTGTTAGAGCGAAAATTTACTTTTTTCATTTAACGCTTGATTTACCTAGAAGATCAAACGACCCCTGTTAAAATTTTGCTTCGAATTACTTTTTTAAGTTCTTTACTTTTAATTAAATTAAATTTAAGACATTTTTTAAATGTTTATGCAAGTAATTTAGAAATACTTTTACTTCTCCTTGCAACCGACATATGTATGAAGATACTCATTTTTACCCATAACTGGCCATATAATCCAGTTAATATTTTATGGGATTTTATGATATTGGTAACTGCAAAACCGTTCCTTATAAACTGTTGTACAAAATAATAAGGATACACATAGCAATGCAAATAGTATCATTTTGAACTAAAGTAACGGTATTGATTCGAGATAACCATGAAAATTTTGAGTTCCATTCAAAATATTTGGAACATTCACACATAGGCCCATAATTTTGAACAGCAGTGTATAGATGTCAACACTATAAGACAAGTCGTTTCAATTATTCCAAAAACATTTTGTGTATTTCCCAATATAATGTTTTAACCATATGAATTTGCAGTAGTTTACTCTAGATTTCTACAGTAATTACTTTGTATTGAGTTCAATTACAGCTGTACTCTTTATTATTGCGAATGTGTATATGTTACAGTAATAAGTAGTAAAAAGAAAATTTATGTTATTAGTAAATAGTTTTATATCTTATTTTTAGTTTAAAATGAATATTTCCCAATTATTCAGATGTGCTGAATTTTTAAAAATAAAAAGGTGGAAAAAAAATCAATTAAGCGAGCGAGGTATTTTTTGAAATTGATGAAGGTGAATAAATATTTTGAAAGTGAAGAAAGGTTGATGGTGCGTGAAAAGTTCCAAACAAGACACTGCCATGAAAATAAAACCACTAAAATCTACACCCTATGCAAGAAATACACTATCTACCAATACGTATTTGGACACCCAAGCAAATGACGATATCTGCAGTTCTGATAAACGTCACGCCCTCCGTCGTTAAATATCGAGTAGGAAACAACATGGGCATTAGTCGCATGCAAGATGCCATGAAGTGCAGAGTTATCTCATTTCGAGAAAGGTGTAATCGTCGGGTATCACAGAAATGGCCGATCCTTAAGACACATATCTAGCGAGCTGAATTACCCATAATAGACAGTGGCCTATGTGATTCAGAAGTGGAAGCTGAGTGGTGATTGTGTCCCAAGTCGGCAGACCCACGAAACTGGAAGATAGATACCAACGGGTGCTATCCAGAGAAATTCGGAAGAACCGCACCCAACCGATGGTCCATATACTCCAGGAGTTTCAACTGGCATCCGGGAGTGTTGTTTCGATTAATACCATCTGTGAAAAAGCGCATCTGCTTGGTTTACACGGTCGTGCTGCCGCTAATAAGCCTTTGATCACAAAGTCCAACCGCGCTGTTCGTTTAATGTGGTGCAAACCACGTCGAAAGTGAACCGTAGATCAGTGGAAACGGGTTCTCTGGAGCTACTAATCAAGGTTCACCATCTACCATTTGAAATGCAGGGTCTGGCGTCTGCCTGGAGAAAGCCTCTTGCCAGAATGCATTGCACCCACAGTAAAGTTCGGCAGACGTGGAATTACGGTCTAGGGGTGTTTCTCCTGCTATGGACTGGGACTATAGGTCCAAATTCATGGCTAAACACCTAGACCTACTACACTATTTTAGATGACAGTGTGCTTCCAACGTTGTGGCAGTTTTATGTGTTGGCCACTTACAGGACGACAACACCAGCTGTCATATTGCGAGATCTACCGTGGATTGGTATGGTGACAATGGGGTAAACCGAATGGACTGGCCTACCCAGAGCCCAGACTTTAACCCTATCGAGAACACTCTGGGACGAGTTGAAGGGAGAAACAACCATCCAAAATAGGTGCAGGAACTTACATGTCTTCTCTAAGCCGAGTGGAAGAAAATAACCCCAGCCGTCACACGAGGACTTGTGGAAAACATGCCCCGGAGTGTTGAGGCGTTAATTACCTCAAGTGGAGACTCTACCAACTATTGCATATTAATAAATTTTGTTTTTCTGTTCTATCACATGTGTCGAAATACTTATTGGTAGATAGTGTATGTGCGATAAGTGTTAAGCAGTGCTACCTTGCATCTATGAAAAATACGGCAAATCTATCGAGGTATTAAAAAATCACACTCTCAAAGAAGAATGATACTACTGAATAAAAAGTCAAAGTAATCAATATTTCCTTATGATTATCTCAATCACGCAATCTTACTTATGATTATCTTAATCAATCAATCTTACTTATGATTATATTAACCATTAATCAATCTTACTTGTGTCAACTGAATTTTTTTTTGTCTATAATCATTACAGTAATATATTTAAATATTACTGTAATTACTGAAATAATATATTTTCATTAATTCCAACACAAATTACACTGCTGCTTGCATCCAAATTAAAAATTAGCCATTTTATACGTTTAGGTAAAAATGTAGGTATTTTCACAGAAGGTCGGTATATTTAGAGTTAGTAGTTTTCGAGCTATGAAATTGAAAATGGTAGATTATTTATACATTTTACAGAAATATTCACATTTTATGGATATCAAAGCACACATTGTAAGCAAATTCACAATAAAACATGTAGCGGAACCGAGCGACTCTAGGTATACACTGTGTATTTCCCTACCAATTTAACATGGCCATAAAAAAGTTTGTAGCTGCATCGTGAACAAATAAAAAAATATTTGGTGATAAAAGTTATGTTTTGTCTATGCTTTCTGCAACTGAGTGGGGGAACATTTTTATGGCATATGTGATGACGCATTCTGATATTTCTCGTGTTGAATAAGGCGCCAGTTTATTTTCTGACTCGTAAAGTTGTCGAGTGTATGAGATCTTATGAAGAAAGAAATAGAATTCACTCAAGGGATTCTCGTAGAAAAATTTATATCATCACAGATAAGAGACGCACACAAAAAAAGATAGAATTGAAGTCAGAAAAGTGCGATACTTGGATTATCTTACAAAATAGAACAGAAAGTACTCATCTTCATTTTATATTGATCCTTTTATGTCTACAATAAATTCAGCTACTCCTAAGAAAATGTAACGATAGTATTTTCTTGAATACAGGATTAAATTAATTCAGTTTATATTGATCAACATGTAACACCCACACAAAAGAACACATTTCGTCTTGAGTATATTTTCCTCTTCTGTCAGTAAAACTTTCCTTACATGTATGCCTATTGCGTGGTGTTTTCTTTCTTGTG
This sequence comes from Metellina segmentata, assembly GCA_947359465.1. Lineage (NCBI taxonomy): Eukaryota > Metazoa > Arthropoda > Arachnida > Araneae > Tetragnathidae > Metellina > Metellina segmentata. The sequence continues at coordinate 31,477,331 of OX375878.1, read as the reverse complement.
TTGGTACAGCGTGGCGACATACGAGCCTCGCAGCATAAAATTCCAACAAAGTAATTCCTAAAGAATATTCATGTTGTAATGTAATTAATTGTATGGTGCATTTCTGTAAGTGCATTCGTAATTTATTCTTTTGAAAGCATATATAAGTTGTTTCATTGTAAGACCAGATACGCATACGTTCATCATTTGCATAACAATATAATATGTCTCACAACAGCTTCTTCCAAGCAGTTTATATCCTTTGTTTAGTATACTTTTATGTTTACATGCATATATACACCATATTATTCAATTTTATACCAACTTACCAAAACTTATTATAATAGAATATTTTATAAACTACATGTACGCCTGCCTATTAGTTGCAAAAAGTTACATCTCATATGACTTAGGTGTCAAAGACTGTAAATAAGGAATAACTTAAATATTTTGAAAAATTCAAGAGCTCTTCTGTTTGGACTTTTTCCTGTGGAGTAATCTGAACAGTCTGGTCTACTAAAGCTCCATCGACTGCGAAGAGGACCTAGTTACCAGGATTTCTGTTGCTGCTGGTGCTGTCCGAGAAATGCCGGGAGTGTTTGAAAAAGTGCACCGCTCGCTAGATATCAGGCGTAACGCCTGCATTACCGCAGGCGGTTGCTCTTTTGAGCACTTTCTGTAATTTAGCCACACATGTTGGCAAACAATTGTTTAGTACATCCTCCATCAGTTTAGTGTTTCGTTCTTTCATGTGACAGTAACGGCGGATACCTCCTAGCGGTTCACGGCTTGCTCTCCGCCCATGCAGTGTATAATATATATATATATATATATATATATATATATATATATATATATTTCTTAAACAAGAGGAAATTCACAAAATAAAAACCAAACGGAATTTATTGAAAACGAAAGTGTTGGTGGATCAGGGCGTCATCAGGGAGGAGCCTGATCCATACAACACAAAATGGTGTTTTCTACGAATATGAGCCTCGAAATGTTACGAAATTGCTCATATACTCCCCCAAACACCATTAAAAACAAAAATACGAAAAAAATTCGAACAATAAAATTTAAATCTAACCTGAAGCAGCAGTCGGGAGACCGGTAACACAAAGCCAGAAGATCGTATCAAATGCCGATACTCACTTAGTTCAACAAACCGCCAACACCAATGACTCAAAGGAAATGACGAAATAGAAATAGTCATCGGTGGCGTAATTGTTGATAATAATAAATCAGCTTCATCTTACTTTATTACTTTTCTTGAAAGATTTATTTGTGAGCAGTGAGTTTTATGGTAATAACATATTAAAAATATAACAAATCACACTGTCATTAAATTACGTATTTGAATGATATAAGTATATATACATTATATATATATATATATATATATATATATATATATATATATATATATATATATATATATATATATATATATATATACATATATCCCACAACAAATCCATAGCTTTAAATCTTACATTCCGTTTCTAAATAATATTTCAATAAATACCATTGACCGCCAAACAGATTTAGTGTTCATAGCTTTTGTCTGTAAGTCCCAATTTCAAATCCCGGTTTGTAAGCCCATGGATGCTTGTGATTGTCCCTTTTAGTAAGAACCGTAGCTTACTCATTGGAAAACTCCTCCAAAAACAGTCATATATTTGTATGTTGTAGCACTTAGGGCCGAAACGTTCGTTGTCAGACATCAAGAAAAAAAAAATTAAACGAAAAATAAATATCAACTCGTAGTACGGAATATTCAAATGCATGCCTGAATGCGTGTTTTTTTATTGCAGCAATTCAAAGCTAAAATTAGGTGTTTTTTGGAAATGAATGTATGGGGACTTCGATCCCTTTGCCTCCGAATAAATTGTGAACTCAACAGCAAAAACGAACTAAATCACTATTGTTAGGGTGGCAAAAATAGTTTGTTCCTTCGAGTAGCCCTCACTGAAGTTATCTCACATTTTTCAATTTTGCCACTTGCACCACTTTGCTTCGGAACCTCTCAAGTAAGTATTAATAACAACTTCAAATTACTCAAATAGATTGTTTGGGTTCTTTTGGTCAAGATGTACCAAATACAAGAAACACAACGTCCAATAATGGACACACACAATTAACCGTTTAATGTCACAGAAGAGGGCCAATGTAGCTCAGTTGGTAAAGTCGCCAATTTACAACAGGAGGGTTGGAATAATGAATTTATATCCATACAAAGATCGTCGTATGCATTGACGATATAAATCTGTCGTGGCCTAAATGTTACGTTAAATCTGTCGTGACCTAAAATGTCTTTATACTGGTGTGGAAGTTTGGAGAAGGGATGTCATCTCAGGGGTTGACCTCGTCACCAGACCGTAGTTAAAAATTACGAGCTGTTGCCCTCGGATATTTCCCTCCGGTATAAATCACTGACGGTCACCAATAGCATGTAATGTTGCTCCAGTGTTCAAATTCCTGAACTTATCATTTATGTTTCAACTATTGCATAATAGAATGTCCTAACAACTTAACAAACACTTAATCCTATGTTTTCTTAAAAACTTTAAGTTTGGGAACATGTTTTTATAGGATTCCGCTTGATGTTTTCTTTTCCTTAACTATATGGAATATTTAATTATTAACTACCACAGGAGGACCGTTTGTTGTGATGTAATGCACAGTATTATGTTTTACAGGCTGATTTGGATTTGGAAGTTTTGTAATAGAGGGAAATTGCTTTAAAATATCGTGGTAAATTGTATCGCTAGAAATAGTTTTCACTGAATGAAGATTGGAATGTTTGACTTGGCCAAATATTTAAAATTTCGTTTTTAAGTCGCGGAGACATTTATAGCGAAGATCTGGAACCAAATTATGGAGAAAATCTGCTCCAAGAATGGGTGTGGTAACGTTGGCAACTAGAAATGTCCACATAAATTGTAGTCTTAAATTAAAGTCTAAAGTAAGAGTTTTTTTGACCAAAAAAGTTTATAGAAGAAGAATTTGCGGCAAAAAGGGTTTGTTGGGGGGGGGTATTCCGTTTTTGATAATTATTTGCGGGAAGTATTGACACTTCAGATCCCGTATCGACCAGAAATGCTACATTTGTTCTCCGGTCCCTAATGAACAGGCGACGTGAAATTTGAGGCAAAGAATAAGTCGCCTCTATTCTTCGCTGATCCCGTTTCCCTGCCATGAACAAGGTTTAACACATTTATGCTCCCGACAATTTTTTCCATAACGCTGATGATACCAGCATACAGAATAATCCCGATTTCTAGAATTGGTTCGATTACTAGAAGTATTCCTTGCGCGGCGGAAAGGTGATCGACCACGAGAAGATGAAAGACGATCAACTCGTTTATTTAACTGATCGATTGCTTCAAATAATTTTTCCTCCAGGGACTGTTCACGAGTTTTAGAAACTGCGAAATTTTCCATTGGGGAAGGGGTGACTTCTAAAATGTTATCAGAAATTTCAGCTGCCTTACTCAATGTTAAGTTGGCCAAAATTGACTGAACAGAAGCTGGTAAACGTTGTAGAAATAGTTCCATCATCAAGTTTTCTGGAACGTTCAGAGTTTCGGCGCGGCGTTTCATATTACGTAATAATTCAGAGGGTTTGCGAGTGCCCAATTCTTCACCCGACAAAAGTTGCCGTATTTCCTGCTGGGATGATTCTCCCGAACGATTTATTAGTTCTGTTTTTAGATGCGTAAAGGGGTCATCGGGATCAGGTTTCATAAGCACATCGCGAACTAGTGATGCAATATCAGGCGGAATATGAGAAACAATGTAATTATATTTAGTTAACGATTCAGTAATTGCTTTAGGGATACCAAGAGCGAATGTGCTTTCACACAAAACAAACCATAAAGCAGGATCGGAACGATTTTAGCAGGAATCTGTACGGCATGAACCTCAGACATAGTGCAAGGCCCCAAAAACGAAACACCACACTTTATAGCAAAAGATTAAAAATTGAAATAGAAAACGAAAGTGATCCGGAAGTACTTATCTGTAATCACTCGAACACAGGTGCAGAATTATCCAGAGTGGCTCCACTTTTTAGCGCTTTTCAAAATATGCGTGCAAGTTCCGAAGGTCACCATTATGGAATATTTAATCCCATATGAATTAATGCAACGACTAAAACATTCAAATTATTTATTGGTGAACCGTTCTGACACTTTACATTCCTTAATGCCTGGTATTGATATATTCTGTTATTGTCACAGTTGGTTTTATATTCATTTCGGTGAACCACTACTTCAGTTCAGTTCGCAGTTACGTTTTTACATATTAAGTATCACTTCACAGCAGAGATTTCACCACAGAAACTTCATACAGAGACTTCACTACAACTCTAAACATTGCACCGAAATAATCCTACTCTTCCTTATAGCTACAGCGATAGGGAAGTGAGAAATGTACCCAGGTAAATCACAGGTTGCTTTTGTGAAAATATAAGTTTTTTGAGAATGATAATGTCACGCAATATATCGAGTTGAAGTGATTTAGTTGTTGAGATTAGCATCTAGTTGCAAGTGAAATGCATAATATTTTATGTTAAATACCTGACCCTGTTGGCGTGGCATGGATGTTTGGAAAGTGTGGTGCAGTCTCAGGTGTCGTTTCGTCATCCGACCGTGGTTTAAAATTACGTTTTGCTGTCCTCAGATCGTTCCCATGGGGTTTGATACCAGACCGTCGTCAATGCCCGTTGTCTTGCTCCCGTATGACGTTATTTAAGCCATACCATACCTGACACGACGCACAATTATATAAAAAAGCGGTTATTGAAATGTTTGTATAAGCAAACAAACTGGTGGCTAACGCTCGTAGTAATTCCACAAATAAAGACTACTAAAACAATACACTCTTTAAATGTTATATCAAAGAAAATGTATGAAATACAACCGAATTATGGGAAATACAGTGTTATCTGCTATCATCGTAGACTACACCCCTACTTTATTTTCTCCAATTTTACAAAATGTGTGTTAGCCACAGAAATAAAAACGTTCAATTTATTTTGTAAGTAACACCAACCTAATATATCTGTGAGTTGCAAAATTTATGTATTTCCCTCTCCATATGGAAGCCTTTATCTGTTCTACTAAGATAGAAATTTGTCACTCTTCTTCCTCAAAGCTACTTATTCTACTAACTTACTCAAGGACTTCAGGATAGCCAACTACAAAATAAATCGGGATCTTCCAACCCAGTTCCAGATTTCACATCAAGGATCCATCTTACATCCATCTAAATCTGAATTTCCGACCTTGCCACTATGCTGCAAAATCTTTCCCGACTTTTTTTTTCCTCCTGCATTTTGCTCTCAGTTTTTTCCGCTCTTAATTTTTATACAAAACGCCTCGTCGCTCCCGTTTCTTTTTTACCACTCTTTAAGTCATTAATCGAACCAAACTTGGTTTTGCGAAACTAGCTTTAAAAAGCGAAATGGCGAAGAAAAGAATTAAACAACGAAATGAGACTTTTTTCTGGAATGAGGATGTCTTGGATGGGTGGGTGCAAAGGGCTTCAAGAGGAATGCCCACACCCCCGCTCAAAACTTTTTATCTCTTATTTGGCAAATGAATCGTGGAGGAAGAACTGCAAGAACTTTTAAAACTATGGACGATTAGAAAACCTTGTGGTGATGCTTGTATTTTGTGTTTCATTCCATCGTTTATTCGTGGGTGTTTTTTTTTAATTTTGTTCTCAGGTTGTATTCTTTTTTGCCGTGGCTAATGGTGGCGTTTTAATTTCTTTTTGTTTCGATCCGTCAGTGAAAGTTAATAGTAGAGATTTTATCTTGCTTTTTTGTCCTTTAATGATCACAAAGTATACGTGAAAAACATGGGATCTATCTTCCCGTATCTTCTAGTTACAAACCAGTGATTTTCGACGATCGGGAATCGCTGTTTGAATGACTAAATTTTTTGTGTTCTTGTTTGTGAGATTTTGTGTACAGAATTTAAACTTTAAAGGCATGAGTCTGATATTATCGTGTAATATGTCATGAAAAGTCTGTAAAATGTATAAAATATGATACCAATAGTTAATGCAGATAGTAAAGTTAATAATATGTTAATTGTTTTTTCTCCAATGCCAGCTTATGGACATATAAGCCTTTAAGCATTGCATTGCTGAGAACGTGATAATCTCTGTGTTAACCAATAGCACCATAGGAAATGCTGCCACATCGAATCCACTGCTAACGGAAGGGGAAAACATGGAACTTTGAGTAAGCTGTCCCACACCGTATTGTCTTGAAGAACCTATGACAGTTTGAACAACCAATCTTACACATATGATATTCAAACTCCTTACCAAGCACTTTAGTTTGTAAGTTTCTTAGAAGACGCCTTTAGCCACCCGGCCACCAATGACATGTTTATAAACAATTGATTACAGGATGTTTTAAGCCCTATTAGTTTCTAAAGAATGTTTGCAATGGGATTCCAATTTAATTTAGTAGTTTACTGTACGAAGAGTTAAGCCAAGCAATCAGTATTTGATGTTATTAATTTGGACGGAACTTTGTTTTATCCTTTATTTAATGATTGTTGTCATGACATCATGTTGATCTGCTAATCTTACTATCTATGCATAATCTATTTCACTAAAGTAAATTATTGTTCCTTCATAGTTGGACGAGTGATGTCTTAAATCTAATTAATGCTCGAAGACGGTTCACTCGCAACTATGAATTTGCAAAATTGCAGTCTTTCCTGCATGACTTGTAACCTGATTTAACTTTCTTGAAGCAATGGATCCGTCCAGAAAAGTCTTTCGCCAATTAGATTTCATAACTTAATGATTGTGTGGGTTGTGGAGAAAGACGATTAAACACTATTGGAAATTTTATAAAATCTTGACTCACAGAGAGTTAAACAGAGAAGAGTCATTAAACTTTAAAAGAAATAAAAGTAACTTGAAACAAAACATATATTCAGGCCGAAATATACTAATTCGCAATCGCAGTAAAACTTACTTTTCCTTATCATGGTTAAAGTAACTGAGACACAAATTAAATTACTTTAATTAGGTAATTAAAGGTACTTACTGTGGCTACAATGACAACTGATGTGATATAGTGTTTAAATAGCCTTTTTTCAGAATACCAAAAGCTGAGTAATTCATCAGTACTGGAAAAGGCTACACGTTGGTAGAAATACACCGCCGTATGTAAGCACAGAAAGAAGGAACATAAATTAAAATTAATTTTCAACTAAACCGCAGTATAATTTGCAAAAAAATTGTTAGTTTCATTTGCATTATAATCTGTATTAGAACCCTTACATCTAGTTTTATTTAATTGAAAATATTAATTGTGAAGCATTAATTCAACTTTATCTACCATAATTACTTCATAGTGGATATTTTATTACAGGTTGTTCTACTAAAATTCGATAGAATGCCGTACGAGAACGTTTCAAAACTTCGAACAATTCGTAAGCTTATACCCTATAGAAAATGAGTTACTTGAGTTACTGTATTACTTGAAACTAGACAATACGAAATAAATCGTACTTTGGAATAGCACTTGCAGGAACGAGAATTAGAAACAAAAAGAATACCGAGCAGTGAATGACCTTTAATAACCACACAAAATTTGACCATTTAAACTTTTCGAATTTGAGGAAAATTTGCAAATTTTTAAAACTGGTCATTGAGCTATTCGGCACTATATTTAAATAACGCTCCTGATAGTGTTGACAATTCTCAGCTCCCACTATGTTCAATCTTTCATGGAAATGTATGAGTGAATCAATTTATATCCAGGGAAGGCTGTGAACATTGCCATTTCAAAATCGAGTAATATTTTGCACGCAGGTACATATTGAGTCACCTTTACTTCACATATTTCTTATGATTTCGAATTTTTTCTTCTTCGTGATACACGTCTATAAAAGAGACGACATCGATTCAATTTTGACGGAAAACGTCTTACATGCATTGTCAGTACGGCGGCACAATTGGCAAAATCTTATGTCTACTAGACGTCTGTATATAACTTTTATACTGTAACAGATTTAGTAAAACTAACTATATCATAGGATACAAGAAAGAACAAAGACCTAAAATAACATTTTGGAAGTTTATGTTGACAGCATAACCACAAACAAGATGACCACCAATTTGAGGTAGTCAGAGAGTGGTCGCGCTTGCACTGAAATTAGTACAGCACTGATTCCCGACCGAGTAACACATCAAGCGAGATGTTGTTTTGTAGCTGTTTAGCTAAAACTTAAGAATAAATAATAACAGTAAGTGTATTTGGCCATTTGGAGTAAGTATAAATAATCAAAGTTCGAAAAATTTGTACATTTTTACTTTTTAATTCGAAATGTCAAAACATCTTGTCAATAAGAACTAGAAATAGTATAGAGAACGAATAGCAAATGAAAGAAGATCTGGGGAATCCAAAAAGGTACCCATGACTTCTACCGAACGTAAAAGAGGGCACTTGGTCGGTCGCCGAGTTGGTTAGTGTTCATATCATGGCCCAGTTTAAAAAAAAATATTGCAAATCGGCAGACATTCTGTACCATACATTGAATAAATTAAATAAAAATGTGTGTATTCAATTAATTTTATTCCATTCAACCCACTTAGTCCATAGGATGCCATTTAAAACGTTTTTCGATAGAATATGACACTAGTGCAGTGTTCACAAGCTCCGGGATTTTCATTTTTCTAAGCGTAAATCATCTGCTTAAAAATAGTACATATCCTAAATCCAGGGTTCCTAAACTTTTAAACAATGCTACCCACTTTTTAGAAACCGAATCTATAGTGACCCACTTCTTCCTAGGCGCATGGAATTTTTTCAGAGATGAACAGCACACGTTCTTTCCAAAAGAGGTTTTATGGTGAAAAAAAGAGAACTTAAAAAAAAAAAACTTTTGTTAGTAAATATAATTTTGCAAAAAATATTTCTAGTAAGTCCTGTGTAAAGGGTGAGCTCGTTTCCGATTGCTGTTAAATATGGCAATGAAATCTAGGTCAATTCGAGTTATTTTCCGACGCAAGGAATTCGATAATTGCAGCTTGTTTCGATACATGGTTTTGGTTCCTACCATTGTCGAAATTCCAATTTAAACTAGGTATGAAAAAGTAAAAGGGAGTAATATCTTCAAAGCTTCAGTAGAAATAATTGGAAAAGTTTGTTTGGACAGGTAACCAGAATAGGGGGGCAATTTACTACGATAAAAATTAAGTTTTAGTAAAGTATGTTTGAATAGTTCTATAAGTTCTTCACATCAGCATTTGACGATGTGCAGTAGTAATTTTTCATTGGAAAGGATGCGCAATCCAGTTTTTTGCTTGGAGATTTTAATTTCTTCAGTATAATAATTACGATTTTCTTTCAAAGCATTAAAATGTTTTGAGATCTCGTAATTATGTTATTTTAAACGTTCATACGAGATAATTTCGAATATAAACGTTAGGAATGTATCAAAATTCTCATATCTCTGCTCTCCAATGTTGTTTAACTATAAAATTAATTTTTTTATGAATTCCCGAATTTTGTCATACACTGCAAATATATCTGTACCTCCCATGACGTGCCATTATAAATTTAATTCATTACGTTTGGTGAATATGCTTGCTAAACACGGGAACTTCAAAACAAATTTCAAATTGAACAGCGATTTTTCTAGTTCGTTTCTGTTACCCAAAAATATTGCGCATTCTTCACGGAGTTTTATGGGTTTTTTCTAACCCTCCAATCTTTAATTCCTACGTGTTCCTGTCCGACTGCCAAGGTTACGATTTTTCCCGACAACGTCGTTACTCGGAAAAGAACGTTTAACATACACTGTATAACAAAAAAATCGACGCACCAAGAAGGAACTCAAGTATAATTCATGTAAAAAAAACATCGTGTAAATTCATCTGAAAATAGTATCTAAAACATATCTTTCCGAAACGTCACAAGGATCCCCATTACGATAAGGGGTGTCATAAATCCATATCCTAATAAATTTAGCATTTAATTTTTTTTAAATAAAAAAATTATATTATGTTCCTTGTTTGTACACAACATTATTTGTATACTGGTTTTAAGTAAAAAATATATGTTGTTCGTTATATATGTTAAAAAAAATCGATGCACCAAGAAGGAGTTATCCGATGGAAACAAAAATTGGTGCATAGGAAAATTATGTACATAATAGAAAATGATTAAAATTTCAGAACAATTGAATGATTTATATTTCAGAGTTACAGTAACGATCTCAATAAGGTGTCGACCCACCTCTAGCCTGGATGCAAGCTGCCTCACGGCATGGCATAGACCGATAAAGCTCCCGGATGGTCTCCTGCGGAATTTTTTGCTAAATTTGCTCCAATTGTTCGACTAGGTCATCAACATTCCCTACCGAATGCAGTCACCTTCCCATCATATCCCAGACATGCTCGATGGGAGAGAGATCTAGGGATCTGGCTGGCCAAGGAAGTGTTTGACAAACTTGAAGACAGTTCATAGCAACACGTGCCGTATGTGGTCTGGCATTGTCTTGCTGAAAAATAAGTCCAGGGTACAGCGAAAGGAACGGTAGCAAAACAGGTCTCAGAATGTCTTCAACGTACCGCTGTGCAGTAAGTGTACCTCTAATGACGACTAAAGGGGTCCGGCTATTAAGGGAAATTGCACTCCAGACCATAACTCCTGTTGAGGGCCCGTGCCCGTGTGGCGTGCAATAGTGAAAGCAGGATCGGTACGTTGCCCTGTTCGTCTCCAGGTACGTCTTCGATGATCGTCAGTACACAGTTGGAAGCGGGATTCGTCGCTAAAGACTATACGTCCCCAGTCAGCATCATCCCAGCTTGGTCGAGCCAAGCACCACTGTAATCGGTCGACAGTGTGCAGGCGTGAGTGGCAGGTGGCGTAACGGTCGGTACGAGGGTAGATTTCGCTCCCTCAGCCGTCTGTGAATGGTCATGGTGGACACTCGTGTGTGGGTCGCACGACTGATGGTTGATAGCGATGAATCAGGCACTGTGACAGCTGATCGGACAATCACTCTGTCCTAGCGATCTGTTGTGGCCCTACGTTGACCGCTACCATCATGACGCTGAAATCTGCCACTGTCCACCCACTCTTGCCAGCATCTTCTAATCGCCGCATCGCTTCGACTCATATGACGGGCGATTTTCCGATTTGCCCAACCTGACTCTTTCAATCCAATGATGCGACCTCTTTCAAACTCTGAAAGTTGCTCGTAATGAGCTCGAATCCTGCGGCGAGGTATTTTTTCAGTAGTTGACAGGTATCTTAAATCACAATGCAGCAGAAATTTGTAACAACATTTCAAGAACAACTCCTTAGATACATCTGCTGGGTGCGCAGTTCCGATGCGCTGGAGATCGCACTATTCATTCATTGGACACCAAATTTTAATCATTTGCATATTTGGTCAAAACATTTTAGCATACGAAATTTCAAAGCAATCGGATGATTCCTTCTTGGTGCGTCGATTTGTTTGTTATAGAGTGTATATCAAACATGAAGCAAAACGCTTTCAAATAATTTAAAATACTAACTAAAAAAGGTGTTATCAGATGTTGTACTTAGCAAAAAAATTTCAAGCAATTAGAAACTACAGAATAGAATCGGTGGAGAAAAAATCGAATATTTTCTGTTCGAATTATTTAAAATCAATCGACAAATCGACAAACGCATTGTCTACGCTGTCTTTTATTCACATCTAACTAAAATGGCGGATATCTGCATCTAATTCCACAGTAAAAATCGAACCAAAACAGCCGGGTCCCGGTTTTATCAGCACACTCGGTTTTGTCCAACTTTCCCCCTATTATCAACGTTAATAAATTTTTTAATTATATTAAAATATATTTGGATAGTGTATACAAACGTTCTAACGTAGTTAATTATAAGTTACAAAAATTAAAATCTAAATATTGTTTACATAGCGGTTAGAATAATGATATAAATGTACATTCATTTTAGCGTTTCGCCTTTCATAATAATAGCATTATTTCATTTTTAAATTTCATGTAGCAGGTGATGTGTGAATGACCGAGTGAGAGTTTGAATGAAAGGAAAACCTCCAAGCAATATGTAATCCAATTTGTTTTTATTTATCGATGTAATGTAGAGAAATAAAGTAATTGAAAACCTAGGATATTAAACTATATTGATAGATGTACGGAAATAATGAATCGTGTTAACATTTTGCGTCGAAAAAAGTGTTTGAGCTACGATACCAGTGAATCGGAGATCGTACTTGATTTGGGGTATACCGTAGGCTCTGCTTTGAGCATGTGTCATTGGTTGAGATTTCGACAATATTTATCGATAAAGGCTGCAAACAACTAACCTCTAATAATCTGTATTAGCAATATAGGAGTCCAATTTACCAATATTCCAACAAGTTTCGACAAAAAAAATTTTAGAGTTTCTAACAATTGCATTTCAGAAAAAAATATTTCAGAAACTTCTACAAGTTCAATGATGAATTGCTAAAAAGCACATCTATATTAAAAATATTTTTTCTTGTTTCTACGAACAGTACATTTATGTGTCACACATAAAAACGTTTATCTCTATTTGTTTGAGCGTATTAACATTTTAAGTGTTACGAGACATTATTGAAAAGCAAAATTAAATATTTTACTTTAAAAAAAACCACGAAAAAAATTATTTGTCAAACAATAAATATGTCATAGTTCAACACATGCTATTGGCCATCATATACTCAATTTTAAATAAATCGGAGATTAGTAGAGTGACGCTAAAAAAAGCCTTACATTTTGAAATAAAAAATGGGCCCTTCAGAAGGCACAGAGTGCACCATTTTTAATTGACCCCATAAGATCCCCAGACCACGCTTTTTCAGAGTGCACTCTCTTTCTCGCAAAGACAGGTTTACTACCAATGCTGCATGCAAACAGGCCGAGGAATCTCAGCATTTCCGGATATTTAGGGGATAACCCATAACCCGCAGTAAAGTCTTCACCCACACACACTAATTAATCATTCAGTAATTCTAACTTCGCCAATTTTTATTATTACGATTTGAATCCACTCTCGAAGTATTTGTCAAAATCAAACGAAAACTTTGATAGTGACTTCGAAATTCTATGTATTGTCAAAGTTTAACTGTTCCAAAATTTCTAACTTTGCAACCTGAATCAAACAGAGACGCTAGTAGGATTGCTTTGGGTGAACTTTTTGTTGAACTCGAACTAGCGCACTTCGCCAAAACTGGAAACAGCGGTCCGTTAATGGCGTGCAAATAGATCGCCAGGGCTGGATTTTCAAACGAATTATAAAAGGGCTAAACACCAATATTCGCCACGCACTTAGATTTAGATATATTTAGAGAAGTGTCCACACGCGCGACGCAGTACCACTACAGTCTCTGCTATCACCACCAGTTCACTCATCATCACAACCACATTTTTTTTTGTCTACCTACATCATTGGGAAGTTTTCTTTTCAAGATACCACGGGATTGTCCACCCGGAATCTTTCCAAAGATCCATCCCATACATTTGTTGGAACTGCAAGGAACTATACGGAAAACATGAATTGAGTCAACTATGTAGATGGTAAATTCAGATATATTTCATTGATAGATTGAATTCAGATATGGGGAAAAGTACGCGGGAAAGAGGGGGTCTTCCTGTTGTGTCTGGAGTAGGGTGGATGTGTTGTCTCCCTGCTCAGGCTATGTCAATCCTTTAGTCTACTGTATATATAAGCTTAATTTTCATTAGTCAAGATTAACGTCTTGTTTTCAAAACTGAGTTTTTTTCTTAACCAGATGCAATTCATCAAACGAAACAAATCGTAAGAGTTGAACAGAAAGAAATTAATCATTAATTAAAGTTAAGAAAACAATCATTCCACGTGAAATGAGCAAAAATCAGGAAAAACCCGTGGCCGTATGGTAATGGATTTTCATGAAATTTGGTACAGGGGTTTAGTTTATGCATAAATAACGATATCGAAAAGAATTAGGTTCAAAATTAAATATTTTCGAAATTGGAGGCAATTTTAGGACTTCCAACTTTGAAGAACAGTTGCGAGATCGCTTAATGTTACATGTTTGAAGTTCTGTTTCTCAAAAACTACTTAATAGAACTGCTGAAACAACATCCCCTGCAGAAAAAATTCAAATTATAACTCTTGTTCCAAAGAGCTGGAGTCTGGAAAAAATAAGGACAGAATTTTCTAACACATTGTATTTAGCAAGGAAAACCTGCTAAGAGACAAGGCAAAAAATTTAATGACAATATTATTGCAATAGTTATAAACTTTTACGAGTCTGATGACATAAGTCTACTATGTCCAGGAAAAAAAGACTATGTTAATGTAAACACAGATGAAGGTAAAGTCCCAAAACAAAAAAGGTTGATTCTTTGTAACTTAAAAGAAGGATACCAGCAGTTTAAGGAACAGCATGGGAGTGCAAAGATTGGTTTCAGTAAATTCGCTGAATTAAGACCGAAACATTGTGTACTAGCTGGAAGTAATGGTACACATTCCGTGTGTGTGTGTGTGCACCATACATCAAAATATGAAACTGATGTTACACACTATTAAACCTCATTATTATTTGCTAGAGCTAATGAAATTATATGTTTGTAACATTGAAAAGGAAAAATGTATGTTCGGAGAATGTGATAAGTGTCCAAAAGATCAATTTCGTGCTCAAATAGAAAAGTTTGAGGTTTTCCAAAATTTAGAAGAAATTATTTACAAGCGTTGGATTTTGACCGACATATCTTCTCTAATCACACAAGTGCAGTTAACAGAAGAATTTCTTGAGTCACTTGTTGAGAGTATGTCTGGATTGACAAAACAACATTTCATTGCTAAATCGCAGTCCAAATTTTTGGAGGAAAATAAATTGACTGTTTCTCAGGAAGAGTGCATTGTACTCCTCGATTTTTCAGAAAATTATTCATTTATTGTTCAGGAATTCAAGGATTCCTTTCGGAAACTACTCAAGCTACACTGCACCCATTTGTACTTTATGGAAAGGATAACGAAAACACGTTTCAAATCATTTCAATGTGTGTTATTAGTGACCATACTAGACATAATACATTGAGTGTATTTGCATTTCAGACTGCCGTAATCCCTTTTATAAAAGAAAGGTTTCTTTCTGTGAAGAAACTTATCTATTTCAGCGATAGGTGTTCAGCACAGTATAAAAACCGGAAAAACTTTTCCAGCATTTGCCATCATGAATCCGATTTTGAATTGAAGGCAGATTGGCACTTTTTCGCTACAAGTCATGGCAAAAGCCCATGCTATGGAATCGGTGGAACTATCAAACGGTTAGCCGCAAGAACAAGTTTACAGAGACCATACAACAATCAGATTTTAAATGCAAAACAACTATTTTCCTTCTGTACTTCAACCATTTCAAACATCAAATTATTTTATGTGCCTTTAACTGATGTTATTCAAATTGAGTCTTATCTCCAACAAAGTTTTAATGAAGTGACCGCAACCATTACGGGAACTCGTAACTGTCATTGTTACATTCATATTCCAAATTGTACGACACTAATTCGAGTGTTATATTTATCGCAATCGCCAGGAAAAGAAGTAAAGAGTTTAAAAAGAATTCAGCAGCACAAAAAAAAAATCACGTTTCAATAATAGAAGAAGCAAAGTTTAACATGTGAGTTTTACCACATCGTGAATTTGAAAATGTAATTAGTTAAAATTCATAATTTCTATGATACTACGTTGAAATTTTTAAGCTTGTTTTGACACTCATTTTTTCTGCTTTTATAACTCACCCTTAAAGTTAAACATGAATTGGTATTTCTTTGTTGAATTAGGGTTTCATTATCTATATTTTATTTCTCTGTTATCATTGAAGTTCTCGTAACATGCATAGAGTGGGAAGCAAATGCTGTGATTTTGTTTTTATTATTGTTGCTTTAGGACTCAGATTACAATCCTGATTTTTTTTACAAGTAATATACATATTAAACTGTATTTCTGTGAAATGTCGGTTTTGTAAAAGCTGTCCTTCATTTGATTTCTTATGCCTATTTAGAGTAGAAAATTATCATTTTGTACTTTTCGTTAGCTATTTTGAAGATGAAAGAACTAAAATACGACTTCCAAAGTCTATCAGTAATATTATCATATTTAGAATTGTAACTGGCATAAATTTAAAGTATATCGTAAAATTTCTTTAGCCCATAGAAATGTTTTTAATTCCGTCAAAAATGACAATTTTCCATTTTTTGCAACTAAATTTTGGATTAAATATGATGCTTAAAAAGGTTGTTGCCACAGTGAAAAAAATAACATTTTGTACAGATTATAAAAATGTAAAACATGTTTGTCTACGTTAAACAATAAAAAATCTTCCTTACTTTCAGTCGCATGTGTACTATTAATTTTATTGAGGTTTACTTGCAAAACAGTTCCCAAATTTATTTTAGCAGTTGAAACAAATTTCTGTAATTTTGTTCTGCCATAATGTTTTCTTTGAGTCATGCTGAGTTTACGAACCTTTTTAACAGGCAAATTTCCCATGTTCTGTAGGCTGTTATTGAGTTTCTCGTACTGTTTCTCTAAAGCTTCCGTTTCAAAATCAAAATCTGTTGCATCCTCTTCTGCAATAAAATTTTTAACACCAATTTCACATGTGAGACAGATCATTTTACCTGGCGAGAGCAATCCAACTGATTTCTTGGCAATATCTAGTGTTATTATTCGCAGGGACTTTTTCAAGGCACGTTTGTGACTTTTAAAAGGATTACAACAAGTTCGTCGGAATAAGTAAGTATACTTCAGTAAATACACTTTATCATGGTGAAGACAAATGTTTTCAAATTTCCTACCTAATTTCAAATACAACAATTCTCTAGCTTTATCTTTAAGTTCGGAAAGTTCTTTTAATCCGGTTTCTTTTACATAATGGATTTTATGGCAGTTTTCTTGTAACATTTCTCCCACGTCACATTTGGAAAGTTCAGGAATTTTAAAATCTCTTTTACTATCAAAATCAAACATAGTAATAATATTTCCTAAAAACTACAAGAAAATCCAAAAGACTTCTCTAACCGACTAATGATCATTTCAATGGGTGGAACAATTATGGATTGCCACTTCAACATTCGCCGGTGTTCGAAAGCTTTCGGTCCAGCAAAAAAATTATCAGTTTATAGCAACCCAAGCACATTTATAACCAGAATTCATTTAGTAGTGTTTCTTATTCTATTATCTGTCATTGAATGTAATAGCATCTTTTTCAATGAGGAAATGGCTTAATGGCGTGTTTCCGCCTGTTTTGTTTCATCATGCGATAAAATAAAAATATAGTTTTCATCTAGTTAAAAATGCTCCTGGGACGAAAATAATCAAATTACAATGATGAAAATTTCAGGACAGATAATATACATCTGGACACATAATACTGAAAATTTGTGAGTTTTTCGGAGCTGTCCTTCAGAATAAAATTTGTATTTAAAAATACAGAAAAATCGCCGTTTTCAATTATTTTCCTTTTTTTTTTATTATTTTTCTTTAATAAGGAATAGGACTACAATCACTAAATTATACCTACCTTTTAAATAGAAGAAGGGCTTTGTTAAGAATTATTTTTGATACTGTCTTTCCATTTTTAGAGGTACTAGAGCAATTTGAAATTGGTATCATATTGGACAAATCTCTATTTTTGCCGATCCTTCAGAACGAGAAGTGCCGGATATTAAACAAAATTCTGACATTTCCTGAAATAACTTTTACTGAAGAATGTAACAATATAAAAATTTATAATTTGTGTCAATAACTTTTTGAAATATTGGGTCTCAAACAGGCTACTATTAGTGCTACAAAAATCTACATTTGTGTGACCTTGAATTTTAAAATTCAATAAAAAATAAAATATCCATTTCTGACATTTAATATTTGGCAGTTCCTCCTTACTATATGCGATCTATTTAGAAACTAGTTTTCATTAAAATCGGTGATGTGTCAGCCACAGCCTATTTGCTCATTTTGCGTGGAATGACCCAACAACTATTTGGCGGATGGCGCCTGGATTGCTGATATGGCTGCGTTAAATTTTTTAACTTTAGATGAAACGTTTAGTGGTATGTGTGCTCTGGATGTAGAGTTTCTTTATGTGCCTTGTGGATGACGTGAGGAATTAAATACCTCGAGATAAATAGGCGGTAAGTGCAGTTTCGTTTTGCTTTTTCTGTCCCTGTGCATTGCGAGAGTCGATCAACATCTAATATTACCGATAGCGATTTTATTTGATGATAATATGATTTTGTCTACGTTGTATTCAATTATTGTGTGATTTTGTTTATATTGTGTTGAATTATTGGTGTGATTTGATTTAAAGAATAGTCTTGATGTATACATTGATTTGTTACATAATGGGTAGGAAGAAAACCAGAAGTGAAATGTCTGTAGATAACAATAGTGGTAGTAATGAGATTTCTGTGTTAGAAATGAAGATTGAGTTTGCGAAGCATGACACTGAGCTTGAAAAGCTAAAATTAGAACGATTAAGGTTGGAAAGTTCTAACCATCAATCTAATACTGACTCAATTACACCTGTAGTATTACGACTTAATTCAGTGGCAGACTATTTAAAAAATTTTAATTTATCTTCCGGTACCTTCCCAAGGAATCCCATTAAAATTGTGCAATATTTTGAAACATTAGAACGTAATTTTGTGACACATTAAATTGCCTTATGCTTTGTAAATGGGGAACTAGCAAACCACATTTATCCTAAACTAGATAACCAGGAGGTAGATAACTATGAAGAGGTTAAGACGACTATCTTTAGAGTGCAAAGGGTTTCTGCCGATAATCTAAAATATGAGTTTGATAATATGCAGAGGAAACAAAACGAATCGATTTTTCAGTATGCAACCAAAATTGAGCGGTAGTTACAGTATTATATGACGTGTCGAACTGTCACTGATTATGAATCTTTAGTGAAATTGCTAACGGCAGATAAATTGAGAGATTGTCTGGATGCCGACGTGAAGGGCATTACAACAAGAGGGTGATGGATTTCTTTGTGCTAAGGAAATTGCACAGAAAGCGGATGTTTATTGTGAGTTCCATTCAGAAACTGAAACGTAAAAGCGAAACATTAGAACGTTCTAATTTCCAAAGAGATAAATCAAATGATAACAGACAATTTTTGAAGCGATGCTTTTCTTGTGGTTGGGAGCGGAAATCACGTGCGTTCACAAAGGACTTTGGGGTGAAGCTAGAGAACCGGTCAAGGGTCAAGTTGTCTTAGAAGGGGCTTTTGGAAATCGAATGCGTGCAAATATTAAGGTTTTGAAACTGAGGTTATCGGGAAGAAACAGAGATGGAGATTTGGGAATAGAAATGTGTTGTAAGATTACACCTACTTTATGTAAGAAAGGGTTATTGTCTTTGCATGATTTTAACGCTTTAATGCAGAGAGAGAAAGTGAAGTTTTCAGATCGATTGTTTAGAGAGATAGGTGTAGTTAGTACACGCAATAACATAAGAGGGAAAACTGAAACTTCTGATATAGTTGAAACGGAAGACGAAGTTATCTGCAATGATAATAAGTAGCATGGAGAGAAAACAGATTTAACAGAAATTCAGGATAGTTTAGAGATTGAAAGGGGTGATCGAATAAGTGTAGAGTCGGCATTTGTATCACAGGAAGGCGGAAAACAGGAATTTTCGGAAAGTGAGAAGTTGAAATTTGAGCAACGGGAAGATAATTCATAACACAAAGCTTTTGAATTCACAAAAAGAAAGAAAGCGGGATTCAAAATTTGCGAAGGTTTTCTTTATCACGAAGAATATATGCAGGATACTATCATTTGTCAGATAGTGTTACCTAAAGGGAAAAGACACAAAGAATTAGCTCACAATACTATTTTTTCTGCTCATCATGGATTTAAGCGTACTTTAGAAAGGATAAAACTATCATTTTACTGGCCAGGGATGAAGAGTGAAATAAGACAATACTGCGAGAATCGTAAAGACTGTCAATTAAGAAGGAAAGTTACTAGATCCGATAGAACTCGTATAACTAGGGTAGAATGATCTAAAGATGTTTGGGAAATTGATAATGTTGATTGCCTTGGAGAAATTGCACCTCCATTTGCTAGAGGACATAAGTATGTGCTAAATATTATAGATCAAAGTATTCGTTATACAGAAGCTGTTTGTTTAAAATCCTTATCGGCTAAATCTACTTGCGATGCAATGCTAGGTATTTTTCAAAGGTATGGAATTCCTTAAATTGTTCTATCTGATCAAGGGGCAAATTTCACTAGCGAGTTAACGATGAAATCGGAGGAAATAATAGGTGTAGCTCCACGTTTTAGTACACCGGGATATCCACAAAGTAATGGTTTAATTGAGATATTTAACCAAACTTTGAATAACATGCTTCATTTTGCAATTAGAAACGATCAAAAAAATTGGGATCGAAGCATACCATTTTGTCTTTGGGCGTATAATGAAATTTTTAGCAGTACAATTTGTTACTCACCGTTCGAGATTATGTTTGGGAGAAAACCACGAGGAGTTCTTAATCTTTTAAAATGTACTAAGACAAATGAAATTTCACTACCGATAGGAATGACCAAAGGTGCGACTGGTATTTTAGGGTATTAAAAGAGAGGTTAGAAGAGATAGCCGAAAGAGCCGAGATTAGAGCCGAAATTAAACAAAAGAAATATGAGAATTATTTAAAACGGAAAACTAAAATGAAACAATTTATTGAGGGTGATCAAGTAATAATTCTTGCCCTTGATTCTACAAATAAATTGTCCGCTAGTTGGCAAGGAATAGTAACAGTGTTAGGAAGAGTAAAACAAAATATTTATCTTGTAGAAATGGATAATGGTGGACAAAGAACGTTTCATGCAAGTGAAATTAGAGAATTTAAGGTTTCGTGCTCAGTAGTCGGTGTAGTTTTTAAGGAGATATTCGAGAAACACCACGGAAGGTAGACACAAATATATTTCGGGTTAATCTAGAGGAGGTACTGAAGGAAACAAATGATCTAACTAATCATCAGAGGTCACGATTACGTGAAGTTCTTTTGCAGTTTCCTTATCTCTATTCTGGGAAAACAGGTAGGAGTTAGGTTCGGATGTATGAAATAAAACTAAAGGAGGGAAGCGAATGAAAAACGACCCATAGATACAATGTGCCTATGTCAATACAAGCACAGGTAGAAGAGCAAATTCAAGAGTTGCTAGATTTGGATTTGATTGAGCGGTCAGATGCGGAATTTAGTCATCCGATTGTATGTGCAGTAAAAAAGGACGGCGGATTGAGATTTTGTTGTGATTTTAGAATGGTTAACTCACATATCTGCTTGAGTGCATTTCCAATGCAAAACATTCCAAATGTGTTAGCTAAAGTAGGAGCGGCAAATTACATTACTACAATTGATTTTCAACGAGGATGTTGACAATTGCTCTTGTATAAAGATAGCCGATATTGGACTTTTTTTACCTCACACAGTGGACAATATCATTGGAAGGTAACCATTTGGATTATCAGGCGAAATAGCTAGTTTTTAAAGAACTATGGATAGAATACTAGCTAAACATAAGGAATATTCAGACGCTTAGCTATATAGATGATGTTGCCATATTTTCTCAAACATGGGGGAAACATCTTATTCAGGTAGGTGCATTATTAAATGAATTATAAAAGAACGGTTGGACGGGTAATATAGCAAAATGTAAATTTGCCCAACATAAAGTTAAATTCCTTGGTCATGTAGTAGGATCTCAAACACAATCACCAGATACTGATAAGTTAGACGCGATAAAAGAATTAGACAGACCCACTAGCAAGTCACAAGTTCGAAGTTTAATGGTATTGTTTGGATACTACCGGAATTCTGTGCCTAGTTTTGCAGAAATTGCGCATCCGTTAACTGAGTTAACAAAAATGAAAATGCCGGTTAAAATGACTCGGAGAGAAAAGGAAAATAATTCTTTCAATATTTGGAGTTCAATATTAACAGTTGTGTAATCCTCAATTATAATGTCTCTTATTCTGGGTAGACAGTTTTACCTTACATGTAATACTAGCCTGAACAGTTTACGGGTTTCTTGAGTCAGTTGGATGATAGTGGAATTGAACGACCTGTCGGGTATGCAAGCCAAAAATGGACAAATTCACAGAGAAAGTGGCCTGCTATCCACTTAGATGCATATTATATCGTGTTTGGATTGAAAAGGTTTGAAGAATGGACATTCGGGACGAAAATCATTGTGATTTCGGACCACAATCCTTTGTCCTTTCTATGTAATACTTCTGCGCAGAACTCAAAACTACAACGATGGGCTCAAGCTTTGCAGAATTATGAACTAGAAGTACAACATCGAGCTGGTGTGTAGATCCCAAACCTAAACGCAGTATTCCGATTAATTCGACTATCGAACAATGCATGCGTTGAAGGGTAGAATTAGCGTAAACTGCACTAGTATTAACTCAATCATTTATGATATGACTTGACAGATTAAAGACATTGCTGATGTCTAAGACAATTTTGGGTGAAACTTCGATGAGTGTTTTTTTGTTGTGATGATGAAATATTGATATTTCTGCGTGTTAAGTGAATTTTAAAGTGTATGGCCTCAAGGTCTTAGAACCTCTTCGTCCCATTTAGGAAGGGAGGTGTGAGATTGCCATCCCTAACTGCAACAGAATGTGAGACCACCACCAATAACTGCAACCGAAAGGCTACTTTCGAGATGGGGAAAAGTACGGGGAAAGAGGAGGTCTTCCTGCTGTGTCTGGAGTAGGGTGGATGTGTTGTCCCCTGCTCAGACTATGTCAATCCTTTAGTCTACTGTATATAGTAATTTAATTTTCATTAGTCAAGAATAAACATCTCATTTTTAAAGCTCAGTTTTTTTCTTAGCCAGATGCCAATTCATCAAAGGAACCAAATCCTAACAATATATATATATATATATATATATATATATATATATATATATATTACATATTCGTTTAGTGAATGCAATATTAAATATTTTTTATTGTTAGACGTATTTAGATAAGTTACATGCTAAAACACCCGAGTAAATATACTTAAATCAACCCTAATTTGGCCTTACGATCTGCTGAGAGAGCAATAATATTTCAAAAAATTATTTTGAAATGGATTTTCAACTCGTATATACTTTACTTTATTTATTTCGGGTCTTATTTTTGTTCTTTGCGCAGTGTAAACGGTTTCCGAATATTTGGGACAGACTATGTTCTTCAATTAACAGGAATGAAACGGAAACTTCTGTTATTTGATCTCGCGCGTGCGGTGATATTTTCTGTTTCTTTTGCTCTGAATTAATTTCGAATTGCTAACTGCTGTACACGTTTGAGTTGTAAGTGACAACTGTGCAATATAAAGACATAAAAAGAATCACGAATTAATATTATTCAAACAACTTTTTCCCGACCGTATTTATTTTATTTTTTTCCGCTTTTTTTCTTTTGTTTTCTGTTTTAAATATTTATTATTTTAATCAATTGTATTTCCTGTTTATCACACGCAACACAGCAAAAAAGTATTGCACTTAAAGCGACAGGTAAATCAAATAAAGGCAATGTAATTATGCAGTTACTAAAATAATAATCGCGTTTAAAATATTTGAACTAGATTTTTTGAATTCCTAAAAAAATATTTGTCACAATGACAAGAGAAGATTGCGAAATTCCACAATGTCGCATAACTGATGCAAGAGAGCCACAAGTTAAAGAAGTATTTTTTTATTAACCCTATGTGGAGAGAGAACTCGCCGTAAATCGTCATTTTTATTAATTGAGTTGAACATGTAAAGAAATTATTAGAAAGGTGTTTCGAATCACCCCCAAAATCGTCTTTGTAGTAGTAACTTTATTGTCACCTTTCATCATTTAGTAGCTTTGTCATACAGCAAGGGTGCGATGTACGTGAAATGTTTTACATGAATGGATATGCATGTGTGAGATTTGTGTCCAAAGTAAAGTTGTAGAAATTATGAGGTGCTATATTTTACTAAACGAAAGGCATGTCATTATATATTCTTATCATATTTTCAATCTAGAGTAAACCTATTTAAACCTAAGAAGGTCGGGTATTTTGGTAGTTCAATAATAAAATTTGAAATTTGAAAAACAAATTTAAGGTTTTTGGCTTGTAATGGAAATTTATGTCAAAAGTTAAATGATTAAGGGCAGAGGAAGTTGGATAAAACCGGGTAGGTGGATGAAACCGGGACCCGGCAGTTTTAGAAAAATTATTACGGACGTGTGTTGTAAAACGCATGAAACTATATGCAGATAGCCGCCATGTTGTTTGGAGTTGAATGAAAGGCAGCGTAGATTACGTGTTTGTCCATGTCGATGTTTAAAAAAATATGGGTAGAAAAGGTTCGATTTTTACTCCGTAGTTTCTAATTGCTTGAAGATTTATTTTAGGTAAGTATAACATCTGAAAACACCTCTTTCAGCTATGATGTTAAATTATTAAACAATGCTTTGCATCATGTTGGATATATGGTAAGCCTTGTTTTCTGAATAATGGCGTTGTCGGATAAAACCGGAACATTGGCAGTCGGACAGGAGCGGGTAGGAATTAGAGCTTGGAGTACAAGGAAAAAACTAGGAAAGAAAAACTTAAAGCAGAAACTGTTTAAGGTCCCTAAGCAAAAAACTGTCAAAACACGGAAGAAAAAGAAGTTCAGAGTTAAAACAGTCTCCTTGGCTTCAGATGAAGTTCTCTGATCTCTGGAAGGTTGAATGCAGTGTCTAAACTAAAAAGGATGGACGCATGAAACCTGTAGGAATGCAGAGGAGCATGATCAAAATTTTATTTGTGATTTCTGTTCTTAAATCTTCTGACGAATATGATTGATTAACTTAATTTACTATACATTCCAAACACATTAAATTAAAAATTACTTATGTTCCGTGATTTTTAAACCCACGCATGTTGCTCAGTGTACAAAGGCCATTGTACTAATTTATTGTTATAAATATATATTTCAGCAGTAAAACAACACAACGTTTTTTAAATTCCTTTATATTCCCGGTTTTGTCCGAAATGGTTGGAGAAAACCGGGTTCAATTATAATAAGCAATTTTATTTATTTAGGTGCTTAAGAAAAAAAAAACATTTTGGCACCCAGTTTTCTCCAACTTTCTCCGACTGCTTATCAAACTATTTACTTCAAATTCTATTTTTACTATGATCCCATGATTGTTCCAGTTTGAAACTGTAGTAAACCAAAGATAAGTAACGAACATATAACATACTAAAAATAATAAGGAACACATTTTGCTTGTAAGTCGAAAGTTAAAGGAGAAATTGTATCACTTCAAATCTAGAAAGTCATTCCAAAGGAATAGTTTTACATTATGACCTAGTTCTACTTTTATCTACAAACGAGCTCTAATTTAATCTAATCAAATAATTAAATTAAGATATTTATAGAGTTGTGTTTGTTATTTTAGTTTCAAGAAGACCTTTGCGGTCAATTTTTCAAATTTAAAAACTGAAGTAAATAAAAACAATATTGCAAGCTGAACTTTACAGGAATCTATTATAAATTGCTGGGAAAGAAAATCACCACGTTTCTTTTTAATCGTAGAGAGTTTGGTTGAAAAATCCTTTGCGTGGCGGTTTGACATGAAATAACCCATATTATTCTAGATAAAACCAAAAATATTTCAAGAGATTGCTATGCAAAGTAACGAACCGAAACATAGTTTATGCAAATTAGCTACTTAAATAGAAGCTTAGGCTTCCGACTGTTGCGGTGAATATTTCGAATAAAATCTGTTTCAGGTTTTCAATTTATTCTAAGAATATTCTGTTGTAAGTGATATTTATGCAGTAAATGATCTCAATTTTCAATAATGGTTATATATAGGCACTGAATTATGGCATCTTTGTGAAAATTAATGAAATAACTGAGAACCTCCTGTAAATTCAAGTAAAAGGGGTGGCAATAGTTGGTTGGTTATGTTATTTTTACGGTGTTTAACCTTATCAAGCTGTGCCAAACAATATAATTAAATTAATATATAACAATATAATTAATTGTTTTGAAGGGGGTGCTAGTGAAAATGTTTTACCAAAATGCAAGTATTCAAGTTTAACGCATCAAAATATTTTTTTCACCATGAATTACCTAACAATTATCTCAATCCTTACTGTATTAATGGTTGTGAAACGCTTTAAATCATCTCTGATTTACATTTGAATGGTTCAGTTATGACAAATGCATATATG
The DNA here is from genome assembly GCA_947359465.1 of Metellina segmentata. Lineage (NCBI taxonomy): Eukaryota > Metazoa > Arthropoda > Arachnida > Araneae > Tetragnathidae > Metellina > Metellina segmentata. The sequence goes on along the minus strand of OX375878.1, from coordinate 31,451,070 downwards.
CACACATATTTTCAAGTAATACACGTAAAAGTAATTTTTAGTGAAATTGTTTATTACAATGTATTTTAAATTGGTGCACAAATTATTTTTGTTAAGGTACATTGACACAAAAAAGTAAGTAATGATTTTTGTTTTTGTGAACCAATTTCAATCAAGCCTATATATTGAATTGATTTGCAAAGAAAAATGATTTAAAATAACTTTAACTTAGTTACATGTAATATGAGAATAATATTATTTTTGCGATACTTTTGTTCAAACATGCAACTTGGCATTTTCAACCTGACTTTGGATTGTTTAATTATTAGAAAGCCAAATATTGCTTGTAACGTAGATTATAAAAAAGCTTGTAACCAAATTTGAAAACAGAGTGAAAAATACACTTCACAGACATAATTTCAGCACGATTTAATCACTGACCTTCGAGTCTTTTCTACTCTCATTGTGCATCAAAATGGATCCGATAAACTAAGTTGAAATCTTTAAGCGTATTTTTTACCAAATAAAAATGTGAAGATAATATAAATCTTCTATTGAAACTTCTCCTCTTAACTTTCAGAGGGATTAATAAATCTTTTAAAGTTAACAACGTTTTTCAGGTTATAGAAAAGAAATCATTTACTGAACTTCACTTTCCTTCTTTTATGCATCACCTTAGAGCTTTTCGTAAGAGTTTATATTCACTGAAATGTAAACATTATTACCTGCTGATCACACAATTTTAGAGAACGCGATATTACTTAGCAAATACTATTTTAAGTCTAGCTGACGTTAAGTAAATCGCTTGGCTTTTATTTTTATTTGGAGAATCTTGAGAATCATCGATTGCGATCAGATCTCGTTTTGAAATTAATTCATTTATTGTCGTACTTTTAAAGAAACGTGATTAATTTATTTTCTACAGCGGTCACTTGACTGTCTTTTCCTTAAAATTTCCAAACTGTTCACTTATCTAAAGAGTTTTAAACACTTTACTATGTTCCTTTTTGTAGCCATTCAGAATTTATTTATGTGGTTACTTATTAATTTTGAAACAAGTAGTGTTAAAAGTTACAAGTACGCAATAAAAGTACTTAAATTTCAAATGCATTTACCAAAGAAGAATATTCTTTTCAGTGCTTATGGGAGAATTCCAGAATTTTTCGGTGAGAACGAGTAAGTCTCATATTTAACCCAAGGCACTTTTGGAGGTGCTGCAGACAGTGATCCGGGAAGAATATACCTTTCGGGTCGAAGTTGGGATATCTGTCCTGCATTTAAATGTGCCATCTTGAAGAAACCAGAGAGCTTTAAGCAGCCAATCCGACTACGGCGCATTCCAGATTTGAACTCGTAAACAAGCGCCTTCAGTCTACAAACTTCTTAAGAGAGGTAAATTTACCGATCCGGAATTGCTCGGTCAAAATTAAACTTTAATGACTCTTCGTTATAACTTTAGCATTGGATAAGTGTTCATATTTAAGAAAGAATGCACCTCCAATTTGTACTTATTTGTATTTAAAAAAATTAAAACTTTCTTTGCTATGATGTTTTGCTATCGCAATGGTTGATGTATTCTAAGTACTTGCAAAGAAAATATAGCATCGGCAATATCCATCGCAATTGTTCGATGAAAATGTTGCTTTAAACTATCAAAATTATGTAAGAAATCTATGGTTGTGAATCTATGGTAAAATATCAATTCCTCTTACAGTCTATATAAACGATGGCATCAAAAGTTTTACCCTTCAAATATTTGCTCGGTCAAAATTAAACTGTAATGACTCTTCGTTATAACTTTAGCATTGGATAAGTGTTCATATTTAAGAGAGAATGCACCTCCAATTTGTTCTTATTTGTATTTAAAAAAATTAAAACTTTCTTTGCTATGATGTTTTGCTATCTCAATTGTTGATGTATTCTAAGTACTTGCAAAGAAAATATAGCATCGGCAATATCCATCGCAATTGTTCGATGAAAATGTTGCTTTAAACTATCAAAATTATGTAAGAAATCTATGGTTGTGAATTTATGGTAAAATATCAATTCCTCTTACAGTCTATATAAACGATGGCATCAAAAGTTTTACCCTTCAAATATTTGTCCTGAGCGTTTTTCTACCACTTAGTGAAAAATTATATTTATTAAAGTATTTGAAAGAGACATCCGACTTTGTAATTGTGGCTTATATATATACTTGGAGCCTTGAGAGAATATTAAATCTCTTTGACACCTGAATATTAAATTTATTGAAAATTGTGAATCTAGCTATTATTTTTTGAAGACAACGAACATTATGGAGTATGATACACATAATGAGAATGATTTACATGGATAGGTTTCTTTTCAAGTATTACTTAGATCTCTTCAAAATATATTTATTCATTGCCTCATGAATGAAATTTACTATCAGTGTATGATAAAAAATATAATAATCTAAAAACAAAAATCTAGTAAAACAGATACTGAAATTTGGTTAATAAGGTAAATGGCAAGAAAATTAAAAAACTGTAGAACTATGGTTTACTGAGCTCCGAATTACTGAGTGTTCATGTTATCCGAACCGAATTCGATACCTATTTTTTAAAATCCAAATGAAACTTTTTTTAAATACGATTGCGCAAACTTTCCCCTTGACTGGTCCAGTATATCGGTAGATAGTTGGTCTTCAATGGCGCAAGGTCTAAACTAGGATTAAGCTGCACCAAATGCAAGGCAAACTAAAAAAGGCTAATGCAAATAGTTTCAAAAACACCAGATTAAAAATTAAATCAACAAAAAAAGCATGATGCAACATTTAATTTAATCGTGAAAACAAATTAAATTTTTTTTAAAGTATGGCTTTAGTAAATACATAAAAACATATCATGAGTATAAGAAAGTAAAGTGTATATAGCTTAAGAGAGCGTGAAATGCCATGAAACAGAAGACAGTTAAGAACTTTTTCAAGAGAGTTTAAAAGTTATATAACTCATATCCAGATTTGTTGTAATACTATCACAATAAATATATACTGTGATGCAAATCATTCAATAGATTGTACTCATTTCTTGCTTTATAAAATTTCAGAAGCAGTAGAGTAACATGTAGTTAATATAATTTGTTTTTCTGTATTTCATGAATTTGTTTTTCTGTATTTCATGAATTTGTTTTTCTGTATTTCATGAATTTGTTTTTCTGTATTTCATGAATTTGTTTTTCTGTATTTCATGAATTTGTTTTTCTGTATTTCATGAATTTGTTTTTCTGTATTTCATGAATTTGTTTTTCTGTATTTCATGAATTTCTTTCTCTGTATTTCAGGTAGGTTGTTTTGTGTTATTATTTCCTTATTAACAGAATTTACAGATAGTCATGTTCAAATTACCTCCGTTATTCAAGGGGTTTTACTTTTTGTGATAAAAACGATTCACACACAGATTTAAAAAAAATACGTTCACAAAGAATACCAAAGCGAAATGTTGATGTACAAATAACTTTATTACAACATAGCCAGGACAAATGGTCCACATGTGATGTACAATAATAATGATATCACAAGTGTACAAATCAATGTACATGAGTAATTTTTTCGATATACTGGATATATATCATATGGTCAAACCGTCAATTTTATTCCGTACATATCAACAATATCCATTGCTATGAAACTTAATGTCTATTTAAATTTCAAAGATAAAATGCTATATAACACCAAAATATACACAGAAATAGAGATATGTTATAAATGTATTGCTCTAAAAAATGTGAAAATAAGACTAAGTAATTGTTTTTACTTCACGCGCACTGCCTTGGTAGATAATTTATGAATTTTTTATAAGCATTTAAGAGTGCATATCGATGTTGGCCTAGATGATAAGCAGTAAATGGTAAATTTTAAGGAATGCAAGCCATATACATCAGAATTACATACATCATAATTTATTTACAATTTTACAAAATGTAAAATTTAACTCGAAAGAACATCAAGAGAGGCAAGCTTTAAACATATTTAGAAAAACAGTTATAATTAATATTTTATTTAATCTTTACTTCCAAAATCAAAATAGTATCTAATTCGTATTTTTACTTATCTTATGATTGCTAACCTCCCGCTATGCCTTTAAAAACATCTGGATATAATGAATTGTTAAGCACATGCGGAGATTAAGATTTTTCTTTAGTGTTAGCTATTTATAACATAAAATGTACACTTTTTACTACTTCCGGTCTTCAAATAGGTCCCAGATTCAAATTTTGCTCTGCTATAGTTATCACATTTGTAAAAATAGATGAAAAAGAAAACTATGAAATTGTTAAATAAAATTGATATTCATCTGTTTCTAGCATTTTGAAATATAACTTTATTAAGACAGTGTGTTTGACATAATATACGAGACTCGTAGCTTCAGGGTTCAGTTACTATTATTTGAAAGGCGAATATATCTTCTTAGTTTTTTTTTCCTAACTTGTGCGATTTAGTAAGCATTCCTTCCAGATAATATTATCACGCTTTACATACATGTTTCCAGTGTTAATAAGTTAGTTTCTAACTTTTTTTTTCTTCTAACAGGTAAAGTCTTTTAAAAAGTTCATTTTTCAATTTTTTCCAGCCTTTCTTTGCAATAGAAAAATCTACCTATTGTATTCTTAGGTTGTCTTATACCGTCAACAAATAACGTGAACCGTCCGTGGAACGGTTCACGTTAAAATCGTAGTAAAACTATTAACATTTGAAGCAGAAAGGCGAAATATGACGTTGATTCTGGTAATTTTAACGTTTGTATGGGATTGTTTCAAAGAACTAGTTAAACGAATTTTATGTTGGCGAGTGCAATTGTGGATCAAACCATTTATGCGTACTACTGAGTTTAATAATTTTTAATTCTATAATTTTAACCTAATTATGGTCCACATATGGAAATATAATTATGAGGTACCGCCATCTATGGGCAAATATGCAAACCATTGCAAGTAATTGTATTAGCACTAATTTTAGTAAATTTGTAAATCAATTTATTTGTATTTAATTCAGTTTGTTTCTGTATTTGACGGAGGTAGCAACACAGTCAGTAAAAATATTGTATCTTCTAAGATAACGATTCAGAGAAGTTATTCCACCATTGATATGGGCTAATAATCAATGCTATTTCATTGATTTTTTTAATATTTTTAAAAGTTATTCATCGTATCTGAAATTCAGTAAATAGAGTAATATTAGGCAATGGCTGTTGAAATTATTGTATACGTGCGATATCTTAGAAATATTTTTTAAAAGAACAAGAAACAAGATTTTTAAAGAAAAAGAAAACGCTTACAAAAAATCTTAGTTCTTTTTTTTAGGATCATAGAGTATAACACTAAAGCAAATACTAATAACATATTTAAAACTTCAATGAAACTCTGTTTGAATTTAAGTATTAAATAGCATTTTACCTCCCTCATTAGTAAAACATTACAATTTAACAAAGATTTCAGTTTCATACATTTTCTTAAAATCAACGAAAACATTACACAGATATTCACTTCACTGGCAGATTTCTATAGTTTGCTGAAAAGCAAAACCTTTTTTTCTTATTTATCTTCCCAGCGTACAAAACAAACTAGCGAAATATCTATTGTCTTTCGATAATTTTCTGCATTCTCAAATTTCAGGGTCCAAAATCATGATATATGTTCACAGATCATCAAGACGTGTTTACCTTTACATTTACCATAGAAGCAGCACAAAACAACAACTGTACCCACTTACGAAACATAAAGAAGCAACATTTATAACAACAACTAGCATATAGTTTACAAGGCCACATGCAGTTCACAATACAGTTAACAATCAATTACGATTATGTATTTAAATTTACTTCGAATCTTTTTATGACCTTGGAACGACTAGTCCATTTATAACATCTATAAAACATCATAGAAAAAAACTTCACAGCAATCACTTGAAAATGCCTCTTTTGTTATTTAAACTGTAAATATTTAAACAAACTTTTCTGACTTCACTTCAGTTCGAGTCTCAAATGTTAGGCACGAATACTCACGCCGGCATTAAAATGTCTAGTTTTTTCTTCTCTAAAACAGAGGCACATTTTCTACATACTTTGTTTTTTTATTAAATACATGAATGATCTACATTATCCATCGTGCTTCAACAACTACATCAAAGCCAGTGTAAGGCACTTGCAGTATTCTCTTACATCGCTTATAGTATACAGAATATAGCGAACTGTGACATGCTCTACATTTGAAGATGCAATCATTGGAGTAAAAATATATTGCTCAAAGTATGTTACAAACATGAAAATATGTACAAAATAAGAACTGTTGATGAATTATAAACTGAACTAAGTACATCGGTGAATTGCAACATAAAAGGACATTGAAAAATTTATAAACCTTGCCACTACTTTAATCGCAGAAATGTAAATGTTTTTAATTGTGATTGTAAGAACTAATTGCTCTGTATCGTCTGCAACTGAAAGGTAGTGTAATCGATTTTTTCTCTGTACCAAAATACTTATTTTACGGCCAACTTATATTAACTATTTTAAAAGTACCATTTTACTTTGAAAGGAGACTTGGGTAATTTAAGTTATAAAATTGCTTATTGCTTACCCTCTGACGGGTTCATACGCATAATTCTTTCGCAACCTATGATCTCCCTTTCATCACTTCTAACCAATTCAGATTTTCTTTACCAATGTAATCCGCTTGGAATGGAACGTTTGCAGATGATTATATTCAAAGCAAAGGATCAATGTAATCTTTCCAAAAGATTATATTGTAAGGAAAGCTCTCCAACGTAATCTTTCCAAAGGATTTTATTCCGATGAGAATATTTTTAAGAAACTTGTATGAATGCATGAATTTTTTCAACTAATTGACGAGGTTAGTTAGTTATGCGCGGATAACATAAAACATTACTAAACGTTGTAATTTCTGTAACTAGTAGTAGTGCACAAGGGAAAGTACATACAGTACCCCATATCTTAGATATCTTGTGACAATCCCAGGGTTAATTATAAAACATGTACAGCAATGCAACGTGTCCCAATACGATTAAAATGTTGTATTGGGATAGTAATTTAGGCATCATTTCCATACTGTCACACATATATTCCGAATTTAGTGACTGATCCCAAGTCTCCATCTTGACACTTTTTAACAGGTATATTTGCCAATATTGTTTGATCTGCGATATTTTTAGAATCACTTGATAAGAATGATACAAGCTCGATTTCCTTGCTCAATTTATGACTACTATACCAAAGTTCGGTGTATTTGTGAGTTTGTTAAATAATGTATAATATACAATTTGTAACAAACAATAGTATACAATTTATAAATTTATTTGAAGCAATTTAGTTCAAGAAAATTTTTTTAACCATTTTGAAATATCTTTAAGTTAAGTAGTGTGGTTACAAAACTTTAATGCAAAGAATGTTTCTTGAAACGTTGTAATTTCTGTAACTAGTAGTAGTGCACAAGGGAAAAACTAAATACGTATTTTGATAAAAAAATATTGTCCGATGCAATCATAGTTGATATTTTAGTCGAGAGAAACTCCAATCACATTACTCTTTAATCAAATTCTGGTAATAAATTATATATTTTTCAGCACCTTTGAAGTAGTTACATTTTGTGGAAAAATTGTATTAGGGAGCGTGTGTGTGTTGAGCATTGTTTTTCTTATTTAAACATCATAATTAATTTATTTATGGTTCCAACACTGTATAAATAATTCATTTTTATTTACATATATACAGATTTAGTTTTTCTCCAAATATTACCTTTTAATGAAACAATCACTAAAACATTGCTTAAAGGATTGAAGTCATTGATTTGAATATACGCGTCATTCATAAATGTGTTTGATACGTCCTTTTCAATGTTTATTGGTTGTACTCCATTTCAATACTAATAATATCAATTCATTTTAACAAGTTCGTTTAATGAAAGAAACCTATTTACAAAACAGCAAATGCGAAATAATGACAACGTTGTCGGAAAACCGTAATTCCAAAGAAATACTGAATGATTTGTTTTATAGAATTTATATCTAACTAAAGAACTTGTGTAATTTAATTATGACATTGAAATTAAGGGTTTTTAAATACTTTATAACATTTTGAATCATTTTAAAATGTATTAGTCGAAATGCTATTTACCAAACCGCCCTGTCGTTAAAAAAGCGTTTAAAATACAATTCATATTTTTGCTCTTAATACTCACTTAAAGATTAGTGTAAAACCTCAACATTAGTCTCTCTCTGATATTTTTAAAGTTTTCACAAATATCATTATTACACAAGTCATTATTTTGAATAATTAAAGTAATCCTTATTACACAAGTGTTGGTAAAAAGACAGATTAAAGTTACTAGATAAGCTTGCACATAAAGGCTAATTAAAAATGTAAGAGCAAAATGGAATGGCTAGTTGGTAGATTATGAAACTAATCAAACTTTAGATGTCTTAAATTTTACTTGCATAGAAAAATTACACATATTTAAATTTATTTCTAAAATTGAATTATTGAATTTCAAACTTATCCTTTATTAGGGTGTATTAAATAGTTGTATTAATTATATTTGGTAGAGAATTCGATACTTTTTAGTTCATAAAAAGGAGTCACGCATCTACGCAAAATATACAGGTGGTCGCATATGAAAGTAGTGCATATATTTATGTAAATACCCCCATTCTTCTGTATTTGTAACATTTTCTGAGCATTACTAAATTAAAAATAGCACCTTTTGAAGTAAGCAAAATCATTATGCACCTTTTTATCATTTGTATAGTAGCATTTATACACTTAATATTATCTGAATGTGGAATAATTTCACCAACCATCAAGGGCAATGTGACGACTGTAGAAAACATCAGCTATATTTCGCCTGTAAAAAACATCAAGCGTTTTGAAAGGTTAATTTGCCACCATTTTACCATCCAGTGCGGCAGCATAAAATATTTTTAAACTTCAAAAGTCTTCCGTCGTTATTTATCGTTGATCAAAAATAGTTGTTAAACCATGAAGGAATTTGAGTAACGTGATGGCAATTTTAATTCTAAAGAAATCCATGTGGTGACTGAATGGAAAAAAATAAAGCAGAAAACAACTCAATAGAAAGAAATATAAATACTCTCGGACACAAAATCAAGGAAAATATCTCTGAATTCCGGGAAAAATCTTTCCGAGCTCAGTTGGTGCTACCTGGCTTTGATGTCTTTCTTAACTCTTGTGTTCTCGTACTCGTCTTTTCTTTGAATGTAGAAGCAGTCATTCAGAAATTCTTCCATTGTTCGATACATGTGACGCCGAACATTGGACAGTGAGTGATCTTCGTCGGGGTATATCTGGAAAGAAAAATAAACCGAGGACATGAAATATACAACCGTTGCAATGAGTTCAAACGGATTCTGAAAGCTTTGTGATCTATTTTATCGATTGCGACGGATGCAACCACCATCGATATATATCATGAACTTTGACCTACATCATTTAAAGGTAACCTTGTATTATTTAATGGACAAAAAGTTCTAAATAAATAGAATTAATTGAAATATATATGTTATTTACTTCTTTGGTTACGGTACATTTAAAAGTTAGTTAAATTTAAGAATTGTTTAACATTTTAACGATTGTAATGGATGTGCAACCGTCATATTTGCTATAAACTTCGACCTTGGCAATTTCAAAGTCATATTCAAATATTTACAGGGACAAAGCAAAGACTTACAAATTAAACCAATAGCATAAATTATTTTATATTGATGTTTTTAATAGTATATCCTGCTTGTAATAATTGGGAAAGTGGTCAGGTATTGGAACATGCTTCTACACCCGATTTACTTTCCTGATCTCTTCCAGAAATGTCCATAGAGAATGCTAGTGTTTGGAAGGGTGCGAAGAACTACCTTCAGGACATAGAATTATAATAACGGTGAATCCTGCTGGAATCTCCTACTCTTCCATGTATTGAACAATCCCAATAGAACGATGTATCTAAGATGCAAACTATCATACTCTTCGTGTAATATATCTTACGAAAAAAAATATACCTACTGAATAAATGACATCGTAAAATTGACGTAGTCCTAGTTTATCTCGTAAACAAAATGCAATAGAAATTTTATATAATCTTCACCGTACTTGCTTCTGAATCAGTGTAGCAAATGAAACAGAAATGGGTTTTTACTTTTTCTGTGATTATGGTGTGTATTTGTGACTTGTTAGGTTAACTTTGAATATTTGAAATCAATACATAAATAGCTGAGCTAATAAAGTCTTTCCATTCGAATTCATGCACCCATTCTGCTGTTGGATCGGTTTTGTCCCTTCTCAACTAAAGGGGCAATATACTTATTACTATACATATGCAAACAGATTATATTGTAAACAGATCTCATTTACTAATACAGTATATTTTTGATAATAACATCAATAAATTTTGTAACAATAAAAACTACCTGTCTTCCGCTAGAACTATTCTAGGTCCCAAGTCTTGGTGATGGTGGTCACCAAAGGAACAATGCTCGTAACCTTCGAGTGGTAATGATTCGAATAAGCTTTTTGGCAGCGGTGGGTGGCTTGGCAACAAGACGACGGATGATAGTGGTTTCTTTACCATTTGCCTTCCTCAACAACAGTTATACCTTTCATGTAGCCCATCGCAATCGTTTACATTCCAAATCCGAAGAATGGGTACTTGAGTCACTTGCATTTGAGTGAGTATTTTTTAAACTAGGAGATAGGTTGGAATGCAAACAAAGTGTTTCCAAAATTGATGTCTTTAGAGCGGTTTATGGTTCAAAGTTTATCTTTCGGTGCCGAAAGAACTGAGAATGAGAAGGGGTAAACGAACCACGCGACTGTCATTCATGCAGCTTCCTACTAACGAGCTTCCATATTTTAAAAATTGACTGTCCCCAGGTAGACTGGCTTTTTGTCGGAGACGCCATTATATCCTCTTACCTCACAACTAGAGGTCACGCAACAAAACACGGAATGGCGAAATTTCCCCATCCGGTAGACTCGTTAACAGAATCCTCATCTGCGAAAACACTGACGTATGGATTTTGTGGAAGCTTTCTTGGAATCTTGCCGAACTCTAACCAAATGCAGACAGATCAACTGTCGCCAAGTACGCCAGTATGGCAAACTTTAATGCTTCAATACTTCAATTTAGCTTAATTTTGTTCCTACGGCAACAAATAGACATTCTGTTTGGATCAGATTTCATCAGAGACAGACAGTAACATGTGGGATATATTTAAATCAAGAACATTATTTTTTTCATTTAGTTGATATGAGCGTGCTGCACTGGATAATGTATCTTCGCACCTTACTTCCATTTTCTTCGACGTTCTCAATTAAAGATTAATTTTTTTATAAAAACTTTAATTTTCATTTAAAACTTTAAATTTTGTCTCGTACTTAAGCCATGCATTGAAGCTCTCGCTACAAAAGAGTAGGTTCTCTCTCTGGATAACAAAATACCCCTCTATAAAGACATCACTAGACCGAGCCTTACTTACGATATATCGTCACTAGCAAATCGGTCATATCTTGATGTACGTGGAATTTCGTTCAAAACACATGGAGTGTTAGTTATATATGAATTAAAAATATTCACACGCATGCTAATTTTTAATGACATTCGTTAACTGATGAGGATATCATCTGGTACTTGCGAGTACACCGTAAGTAATATGTCCAGTTCATTAATTTAGTCCTTTCCGTTAATTTAGTGTAGGATAATTCAGTATAATCTTCAGTAGAACGGTTACAAAGAATATTTAAGAGACATAAAAACATTTTCATGAATCATTCATTGATAAATATTTGTAAAATACGAAACTTTTTATGAAAGAAAAATATTTCTGATCTACGCAGCAGTGTTGATTTTGCGGAAGCAAATATCCTTGCCAAAATTAATTCAATGCAAGAATAGCACTATCTTTGTTCAAAATGCGATGTATGAGCATATTATATTAGTATATGACATATATTTTATTGCTACAATCAAAGATATATGATGAGGTCCCAATTTCAATCATTATTTATGTAAATTGCGTATTGTTTCTAAATTAAGCACTACTCAAGTTCATCTTTGGAATTAATGGACGGTGGGACTCTACAATGCGTATTTAGGGTTTCTAAAGCTGCCTCATTTATCCAGTAGTGATAAGACTTCATTACTGCAATCAATGAATAGTTTACAGTTTCTGAACTGCTGTCATTCCAAGTAAATAAGGCATTTTTTACCATATCATCTAAATTCAGCAATTTGTTAATTTTTATCTTTTAGTTCTTGTAAATCGAACATCCTTTTCATGTTTGTGGTATATGACTTTCACATGTGAACTATTCGATTTGCTAGTAACGTATATCTGCAATGGACGGTGGACATTTTACATAGTTTTCAAAATTCTTCAACACGTTTCAAGGATACGAAAGAAACACAATATAAAAACGCATTCACTTTGGAATGTGTTTGTTCATTCCCGAGCAAAAATCAAGCAGTTGCATCTATATATTTTGTAGGAGTTGAGAATCAATTAACCCTTCTCAAATTACTATATATTCTAAAAAGGTCAATGGATGACATGTTACACTGTTATGGATCTCAATTCACTGCTTTGTTCATTGCAATGACATAGTGGATGACATAGCTAAGGCCGATTCTGAACTATCCCCATTGAATACAATGTAATAAAAACGATTATAAGTACAAAAATCAAGCATTCTCGACATTTTTAAAGAAAGCATTAAGTTAAAAGACCAAACACTCCTACTTTTGAGGGTTTCCCTATTCACAGGACCTAACAAGAACGGTTGGCATGGTTTCGTGTTATCACTAGAAAAGTCCGTCACTAAAAACGTGTGTATCGAATTATTTTGTCCAACTCCGATTTTCTCTCAGTTTGACTTTTCAGATATAACAGGAAAACCAATGGCAATACATACCTGATCTTAATGATGTGAACCAAATAATAATGCTGATGAAGTTCAACATTTTATTTGTTTGAAGCATAACACTATATGGACAAAAGTATTTGGACAATTCATAAATTTGGAGGATACATCTTAGGGCGGAGTTGTTTTCCTGGATAGGACTCGACAGTTGCTTTATGTACCAGATACCATGAATGCTGACATGAACCAAGACGTTGTGGATAGTTCGGCATCGCCACTACTATGGCAATACTAAGGTGATTATGGTTGTTTCTTCCAACTGGATCGAGCTTCATGTCATACTGCAAAACGTATGCTGAACTGGTTTCCTGAAAATGACGTGTATTTGCTTGACAGTCGTGTTCAGAGTCCCGATATCAATTTGAAATTCGATCTAGCATTAGTGGGACCAACTGGAGTGACGAGTACGACACCGCCACGCACCCCCATCTTCACAACAATCTTTTCTTACTGCCTTGCAAGAGACATGGCGATCTATTACTGCCCAGACTTACAGAGAACTTGTGAAATGTATGCCTCGACGTGTTGCAGTTGTAATAGAAGTAAAAGAAAGATCTTCACGTTACTAAATAGAATAATAAAATACTTTATCCGAAAAACATGCAGTGTCCAAATACTTTTGTCCATATAGTGTATATCGGGTTGCCACCCAGAGCGATATAACGAAAGCAATGACGTTTCGCTTACGATAAAGGAAACAGTTGAGAACCATGCTACAAGAACCATCTCGATTCGCTAGATCCTGTTCGGCGGTAGTTTAAGCAATCGTCATTGTAGATGCTGAAGTTATACGCACTCTACGACAAATAAAAGTTACACCTGGAAGGAGTAGACCGGTATGAGTTAAATTTGGAGGAGTGGTACATCTGTGGTGGAGAAGCAAATTATCAAATTTTCAGAATCGCTTGTACATGCCCCACGCTCAAAACTCTCAAACACGCTGCACACCGGGGCATAAAAAGACATACAATTGTGCAGTAAATTAATTTTGACTCATATTGTGTTGGTTACATCGTTTCTCAATGAATCGGAAAAACGTTTGCAAGCAATTTGAGCAACTGGGACAATTTAGAAGAGGCCGAGTAATTGGCCACTGAGGAGGTGGATGGTATAATCGACGGATTGCGCAACAAATATGTTGTAGTGGTGTTAGCGTTGCACGCTGTCGGCACCGATGGATATTGCAAAGCACATGCCAGCGTCAACAATGCTCAGAAAGGCCTACTACAGAAACTGGACCGAGAGAGGATCGACGTGTTGTAAGTCATGCGTGTACAGATCCAACAGCCACTGTTGCAGACAACGGGCAGTGGGAATCTTTCTCGACCATCCAATAAGTAATCGCACCATTTGTCGACGGCTTCACGACGTGGGAATAAACTCACGGAAACCGTTATGACTACTGCCTTTAACAGCATTGCATCGCCGTCAAAGACTGGAATGGTGTCGTGTCAAACGGACATTGAGATCCGAATGGCTTCGCATTCACTGACAAGTCCCTCTTCTGTCTGGGTGTAGACAACAATCTAATCCGTGTGTGAAGACAACGTGTTTAGCGCCAATATTCTCTGTTTCTTGTGCAGAGTCACACGTCCAGAGGATCTGGTTTTATGGTATGGATTGAAATTGCGTATGATGCCAAATCACCTTCGGTAGTTGTTACGAGCTCTTTGACAGGCCAGCGTTACGTACAAGAAATTTTAGCCAGTTAAGCTCTCATTTCTGAACTCCCAGGTTCATCTGCTTTTTCAACAACACAATGCTCTACTCCATCTTGCTGCCGTCTCTATAGCTATCTACGAAACAACGATCCTATCTTGGCCAACATTCTCATCGGACCTGTCTCCGTTCGAGAAAGTATAGGATTCCATTGGACGAGATGTCACCACCCCACCAGTTCCGCATAATCTGCTGGAACTGCATGACAGGGTTTACGAAGCATGGGATGGACTGGACTGCCGCAGGTCTTCATAAAGAGCCTGTATGACTTACTACCAAAGCACTTGGCATCTGCATAAGGAATAATGGCGGACTGAATAATACCACTTTTTTGTATTTTGTGAATAACGTTTGCATACATAAGTCTCAGATTTTAATCATTTACTCATAAGCACTTTAGCAACCTTGTAAATTTTGTTGCATTCTGACAATTCCTTCTAGGCGCAATTGTGTTTGATCTTAGATTGTACATAGCATGTATCATTGCATGAATATTGAAGTGGATGGCATGCACTTGCACATGACTCTTCGTCTAATGATATATGCATATTAATCAGGGATCGGATACTGACGAATACTGCGAACGGTATCCAGACAGACGTCAACTGAATTTCCAAGTGTCTGCTCCAGATTTCTGGCCAGTCAATACATGCCATGGAATGTTGTCAACCTGTAAAGTTAGGACTACAACAAGTGTTCACCTTCTTGCTGTCCTATTCGTAAACCTCAGAGTACCTCTCAAAGAGATATGATGAGTGGTACTTTGGAACTTCAATCCCTTTGTAAAGAATGTTTAAATTTGTGTTCCATCGCTTTCCTCGAAATTCGTTCAAGGTTGGTTTCTTATGGTACAAAGAACATATTTTACGAAGATGCGCCAACGTAGTCTTTATTGTCAATTAAATGGACATACGCATACACAATGAACGTTTTCCAGACCCAGAAAAGATTAATACATTCATGGAATTTACTGTAATCGAAACTGTGCCACCTACGGCAAATCTGTACCGGGAATTTTGAAACACCTTGTATAATCGTTCAGCTCTGAAATATGTAAGTGGTTAGTTTAGTGATGAATTTAATTCTAGTGATACATTTTATTCTAGTGATATATTTCAATTTTTATTATTTTACATAATTCTAGATAAAAGTTAAATTACAGAGAAAAAGTCCCTAAATTATTCGCCATTATGTTTCAGATCAAAATGCTCAATTTAGAAGTAAATCTGAAAAGTGCTTAAAGCACATATGGAGCCATATCTTGAGGACCTTATGGAGATAAATTCAGAGAGCATTAGTGATATGAGACACATTTGTATTCATATGTCCACCTCATTACCTAAATTATCAGCAGTATTGTCGCTTTATCGGTGATTGCGAAGGGAGCTAGAGTACATTAGCAATATGACTTGTACTGTTCAGGTAAAGCTCCGAATTCACGTCTATGTATACTGTTAAATTAACATTACATTGGTCAATTATGCATGTGGTGAGTCGAGATTAATTACGATGCTACTGTGTAGGTTAATATTTGAGTTACAGGATGATAAAGAATTGGTTCGTTAACTGAACATGTAATGATTTAATTAATTTTTTCAACTCCATGATTGTAATGAATTGAATGGTATAATTATGCTTGGTGTATTAACAAATATGTATATTCAAGTTAAATTTTTATTATATTGTATTAGCCTTGTATTTTATTAATAATATTATATAGCCATTAATAAATATTTAGAAAAGGTTTTATTCGGTCTTTGTTATTGGCTAACTTGTGGGGTGATACCTTCATTTTATGTACGCTATGAGAGAAACTGAGGAACGGATTTCTTCCCAACATTTAAGGGGGGGGGCGAGTAGTAGGTGTTTACAACCCATAACCCTCAGGCAGAATGAGCTTAGAGACTTAACAAACCGCTTTTAGAATGTGGGGAAAAATGCGATTTACATATGACTTTTTCCAAAAACCTCATAGCAAAATGTATCTGAACGACCCTTTCTTCAACCACCTACTTAAAATATTAACCACCACACAAGCTCCTGGGATAATTTTTCCGTATGGGATTCTTGGCGTCGGAACATCTATTAATATGGTAAAGTATGCTATACTCCTCATTACGTGCTAGACAACAGACAGAAGGCGCACCTGCACGCAGGGGTGGCATTAAAGGTCACCAAAAGTGTCTCCAAGTAATAAATGTACCACTTGGGTAAATTTGTGTGGAAAACAACACTTAGCCCTTCACCCAGAGCTAGAAAAATGCTCAGGCAGAAACAAAATAAGGTGTATCGTCTCGAGTAAGTCGAAGAACATGGTAAAGTCATGGTAATAAGACATGTATGACTAGATACAAATTCAACCTCTGAATCCCAGAAAGCTTAAACCTTAACCAGTATATAAAATGATAAAATGGCTAGAGGAAAAGTTCTGGTCGTCCTCAATTTAAGGACAGCAATTACGATCCATGTAAGGTTGACCAGGACACTTACCACCAGTGCTGTAGTCGTAAATAAATCAGAGGGTATACTATGGGGGCCCCTGCACTAGTTTAGGCAGGGGTCCCATGGTATACCGTCTGTTGGTACACTCTTTGTATGGTATACTCTGATAGACATAAAATTTTTTCCATGGGGAAGCGAAACATGTACTTACTACTTACCCTATCCACGAGGGGGGCAAAAAACATGTACACACATACACGTGCATTCATATATATATATATATATATATATATATATATATATATATATATATATATATATATATATATATATATAAGAAAATCCTTTCTAAGGACCGGGTAGGTGATCATTGAACTAAACATACGCTCTCGTAAACGGCCGTGAAACATATTAATTTTTCAATTGTTCTTAAAAGAGGCTTTAATTTTTCTGGAACAACTTGGCGTTTTCATTGGCCCATCAAATCCCTGATTAGTGCACATTTCATCTAGACCAAAACTTCAACAGGTCCTTCTTACCTCATTTTTTACAAGGCGAATATCCCCTGAATTTATTTTTTCTGGATCAAACTTGGATATATCCTTCAAAAGTTGACAATTTTTTTCATTAACATCAGAAGGAAGTCTGAATTTCATTCTATCGACAATACTTTGAATGAATTGCTTTCGATTAAAATGTACGATTTGGAATTATGTACCTAGGTGATATCATGAAACATAATTATTTTCTTCTTGAATTATTTTGCTTCTACTGCTATCTGCGTTTCACGTGATGTTTCGCGCGATGTTTTCTAGGAAAAACAAAACGGTGTTCGTAGTTTTTAATAAAAAGCAGAGGGAAAACGGAATTTGTTGGAAAAAACCAGAGGGTATACGGCGTATACCGCCGTATACCCTCCACTACAGCCCTGCTTACCACTGGTTGCATAGAACGCAGAAAAGATGAATTGCAAGTCTTCATGATCGGCCGGTAATACCCTAATTTTAGTTTTCATACCCAGTGAAAAGTTAATCCGGTAAAGTGTCCTTGTCGGGAGATCTTCCAAGTCTCCTTTAGAACTTTCCTATAACTGTAATAGCTTCAGCAAGTTGGGGCAATAGGACTGTCCCTCCAATTCATACGAAGACGCACGCAGCTCTGGATAACACTAGATAACTTGTAATGCAACCCGCAGTATTGAAAAGCGTTTATCAGTATATGATTTGTATCGAAATTTCCCGTGACTCAAAGACTTATCTTTACAGAGGAACTTATCCTTCGCTTTACAATCGGGCCTTAGTCATATTATCGCTTTTTACCAATACTTACATTTGTGAGTAACTTTTTTTCAAGGATGAATCACTCATGAAAATTTTGGGTAAAACAAGGCAAGACAAATGGTTGGAAACCTTTTGTTTATATAATATGTTTAGCTTACACTACTTGTCGCATACACTTCATGTACTGAGTATTTTACTCAGATTGCGTTTTATAATGGGACATTTCTATGTGATTGAGCTACGCTAAAATTATGATTGTACTCGCTGCAAAAAATTACCATACAGTTAAAATTATTTAAGCACTTTATCATTTAATTTAGAAACAAATTGTGTAAATATGATCTTTTTTATTTGTAATTGCTAGGTCTTCTTTAGAGTCAGAGGGGGCCTCAGCTTTCTCTATTAGGTTGTTCGTATTAAGCCTAAAAAAAAAAGATTTTTCGCAATAGTAAAAATATAATATGTTTACCTAAGCATATTTTACTATCATTTCTTCAGCTCCCAGTCGCACCACCAGGCAGATAGGTGTCATTATTTTTTTCCACATGGATCGCGGATTTCGTCTTTTGTGATATATTGGTACCTTTTCACGTACTTTCTTCTCGCATTGAATCATCATCACTTCTTAGACATGAAGGTACCAGAAGTATGCTTACCACTTGTCTTTGCATACGAACGAGATAAAGAGTACTCTACAACTTTGGCATTGAACGTTTACGACTTTTTTCAAGATTATAATTTGGACTTCTTTGTTTCGCCAATACAGTAACTACAATCTTCCTCAATCGACAGCATTTAGTTAGATGTTACAAGTCGTAAATTTAATTTAAAAAATGCAGATATAACACACGAAAATACTTACTTGAGACTGAAACAGTACACCGTCTTGGACAAGGGCTTTCATAAACATTAAGGACTGTTGTATATGGACTTTTTCTGCAAAAATAACGTTTGTTAATTCAGCATTTGGGTGGAAAAAGTATATCTGCCGATCATGAAGATAAACAAGTAATATGCAAGTTATATAAAATAAAACATAATTTATTTAAGGCTCAATATCTAATTGTGTAGCTGGGATGAGAGTTTTATTTTATCTAGTGGAGTATGAAATGTCTTACTTATTTTTAAATTTGAAAGAGACATTACAATTATATCAAATAAGTGTTTTAATTATAGTCAACATCAAACACTTTGTTACAGGAAAAAATACTGCTGAGCGGTTAGGAGGAAGAATTCCTTAGTCCAAATACACTTATCCTTACATCCACATAATTCCATCCTAAAATTATTTGTGAGAGGAAACACTGCTTAACATAAACTGAAAGTAATCGTTTAAATTTAGTTTTATAAGAATCATACTGTGTTGTGTAATCTATTACACATATGATGACAAAGAATATCGTTCAGTTATTGCGGAAATTACAATTTAACATTTTTTATCTTCGAGGAGAATGTCTCTTATTACTCGCACCGTTACATTAATTTTCTTTTGTCCAGTTCTGAACTGAAATAGAAAGATACAAAATTGTGCTTCTTAATCTATATATGAACTACATACACTGAAATGCTGGAAAAAATGGTACAGACGTGCATATTAGGGTGGGCCGAAAAACACTTTTTTTCGAAATCGCTATTCTAATAGTGCGGAAAGGGTTCTCTCTGGGTACAATAAACACGGTGTAAAATATTTTTTTGATTGGATAACATCTTCTGCCCCCGCATCGCACTTGAATTTTGGAAATTTGGGTAAAAATTGGCAATTTTTATTCGGCATAGGAAATATAATTATTTTCAATATTGCTATTCTAATCGTGCGGAAGAGGTGCCCACTGGGTTCAATAAGAGAGGTGTAAAATATTTTTTCGATGGAATAATATCTTCTGTTCTCGCATCGCAATTGAAATTTTGCTATTTTTGAAGGAAATTACACTTTTATCGTCTTTTTATGCTCCTTGTATGTTGAGTGACTTCCTTGACAGGAAGTGAAAGGAGGGTTGGGGGGTTCACAGTTCACATTCCTCTGCAGATACATCTGAAGTAGATTTAAATCTGGACATTTACAAACT
Source organism: Metellina segmentata (assembly GCA_947359465.1). NCBI lineage: Eukaryota > Metazoa > Arthropoda > Arachnida > Araneae > Tetragnathidae > Metellina > Metellina segmentata. Next base: position 31,430,625 of record OX375878.1, on the reverse strand, counting down.
ATCAACAGCGAACCATTTAATCTATCTTACTGATCGTAAGTACAAACAATTAACTAACTCCGTTTCTATCTAAATCATCACAAACGCAACTTGGCCTCCCTTCAACTGCTATTTTGGTCAGGTTTGGAGTCACGTACGGACTGGGCTGTGGCTTCAATTTCTTCAAGTGTTCTTCACGATGCCGGACTCATAACTAGAAACAACTCAGATTTGGTGGTTGACAAAAACAAGCTGGGAAGGGAAAGGCTAAAGTTAGAAAGGATTTAAAATTTCAAGTTTTAAAGCGAAACTTTGGCATTACCGTTGAAGGGGCTGTATTTCGATAGTCGTAAAGATTCTACAATAATAGAGGAGAGAGTAGATACTAAAAGATACACGAGAAAAGCAAAAGAGGAACATGTATCTCTTATTGAAGAATCGGGTTCACGTTACATTACTCATTTGTGTCCATCATTTGGCACCGTAAAACAGATTTCCGCGACTATTATCGGATATTTTGAAGGATCACAAGAGATCTTTCACAGCTTCTGGCAATTGGCTGTGACTGCACATCTGTTAATACCGAATGGAAATCCGGTGTAATTCAGTTTTCGGAATTGAAACTTGGTAAACTTCTTCAGTGGGTAATATGTTTCCAGCATTTTAATGAACTAACTCTGAGGCATCTGTTTGAAACGTTGGATGCGCCAACAAATGGTCCAAAATCATATTTTGGAAATATTGGGAAGGCGCTCCTTACATGTGAAACTTTGCCAGTGACAACTTTCGAAATTATTGACGGCGAGTTACCAACAACTGATAGACGTGACTTAAGCAAGGATCGAATGTACTTACTAGAAATATATCAAGCGGTGCGATTGGGTAAGTGTTCTGATGAACAGGCTAGACCCAGTCCTGGTCCATTATCACATTCACGCTGGCTAACAACAGGGAACAGAGTTCTAATTATGTTAGTTCTAAATATCCTTCTTTGAAATTGAAACAAATCGCTGAATTTGTTATGAAAGTTTACACTCCAAACTGGTTTAATATGAAGTCTAAACATTAGCTGAAAGATAGAGCTAACTAAGCATGTGTGGAATACTATTTCTAGATCCAGGTATTTATCTCAAGACCTCGCCGACCAACCGGTCTAATGGTTAAGGTGTTGGCCTCTGGATCGGAAATTTCTTGGTTCGAATCCGGGTCAGCGCATGGATCTAATTGTGTTGTCCTTTATTAGGGACATTGATGGTCTTCCCACTGGGTGCTCCTTCACAAGTGGCCGTAACTTCCGGCCTTGTAGTGGCCAATGATTCAGTTCATATGTACCCGCCATTGGATAAAGAAATCTCAAGACCTCAAGGACGTCGTTGATGGAGTAATGTGTAGAAATTCGTTCTCTGCTCTTGTCTGAGTATATTGAACGATGAAAGACCGCACATCAGAGAACTTGTTGCACGACGTATAATTAAGTCTCGAGAGGCATCTTCTAATGTAAAGTCAGTACATGTATTTCTTCCACCAAAACTGAATTTTGTAGTTGCTGACTATACGGAATTGATCGACTGGTCATCAATTACTATTACTTCTCCACCAATCCTCCGTGATATATCCACTGCCGTATTTAGTTCCATTGTTCGTGATAAGAAAAATCCAGAGTGGAACTTTGTTCACTTCCCATGTCACACACACAGGCAGTTGCCAAGTTAGTGACAGAAGCATAAGCTAAGGTTTATGGATTTCAATGTAGAGACGGGTTCATTAGATCCACACTCTTTTCCCGATTTATTATGCCTGAATTCGATCATATGGCTGATTTCAAACCTTGGCATGTCATAACATTTCTATGGTTACAATATTCTTAACAAATATTATATTAATATAATGCGAATCAGCTATTATTTAATAATTTTCAGGCAATATAATCAGATGTAAATACAATACAGCAATAAACAGTACTTGTACCCATCTATATTTCGTGTTTGATGTACTTCTATAACACATAAAAAAGTGCAATTTTCTTCAAAAACTGCAAACTTTCAATTGCGATGCGGTAACAGAAGATATTATTCGATCGAAAAAATATTTTACGATTTTCTTGTTAAACCCAGTGGGCACCTCTTCCGCACTATTAGAATAGCAATAGTGAAAATAATTACATTTCGTACGCCGAGTAAAAATTGCCAATGTTTACCCAAATTTCCAAAATTCAAGTGGGATGCGGAGGCAGAAGATGTTATCCAATCAAAAAAATATTTTACACCGTGTTTATTGAACCCAGAGAGAACCCTTTCCGCACTATTAGAATAGCGATTTCGAAAAAAAGTGTTTTTTGGCCCACCCTAGTGCATATGCGAATTACCTAGCAACGCCATCTACGCATGTCATTGATTGCGTCTTCTCGTGCATATGTAAAGCGATGGACACCTTTGGCGCATCTAGAGCTATTTCCGCCGTGAGAATGGAAAGTTATCACGAAAAATGAGATTTTCAACTTGGTTTAACAGTTGGAGCTCGTGAGATGGGTCATAGAATTCCGGAGTTAGACGAAAAGAATATGGATTTTCAAGTACCTCCATTTCATGTGCAGGTGGAAAATATATTGTTTTATTTTTAACCTTACTAAACCCACCAATCCTGCCACCTATCCATACATTACTTTTTTGTTCAATATATCGGTGGCTGTAGCTTATGTAATTTACTTTGAAACTAATATGTGTGTTATGAACTGAAATAAAGTCTGCATCTCTCGCCACCTTTACGTTTCAACTGATTTTGCATATAATCGGCTTATAAGTGAAATGCGTAAAGTGAATAAACATTGTTTTGAGATCACGAAGGTATAAATTTGACTCATTACGTGTGTGTTTATCATGAAAAAAAATGTTACCAACCTTCATGCAAATAATTACATTATGACCCTCAACAGTTTACAGATTGTCATATTCTGCTCTAGAAAAGGAAGATGTTCAAAAATGGAAAATCTTCACTTTTAAGTCGACGATAAACATATATTTTATAAATAAAACTTTCTTACTTTTCTCTTGAATTTGGACCTGAGATCCGTGAGTATTTGATAAATTATCTCCAAAATTTGAAACAATGCGTATGCAAAATTTTCAAATTGTCTTGGAAAATGATAAGAGAACAAAAAGTATAATGCACTCAGTAATCTCTACAATTTCTAACCGTTTCTTGCTTAATGAGCTCAACAGCTTTTGCTAAGCAAACACGAACGATAGTGATCCGACCGAGATAAAGAAATCCAACCCCAAACGTCTACCCTTGTAATAAAAACAGAAATCTAGTAAAAATCGGAATGTAATTTAATCAAAATTCTGAATTTAGGCTATCGCGCTAGTTCTAATTTGTACTTCAAAATCCGATAGATGATAACGAGAAAAAACTTACAAGTACACCTCTTTACAACAGCACAATAGCGTTCAATTGAGATCAATTCCATCTTGCCATAAAGCGTTATGAAAAGCTCAAAGGCAGGTAAAAAACAAAAGCCCCCCACCCTGACTCTGAAATATATAAAACATTCCTCCAAACCACTGGCAGGAGAATTATGCAATCCATTTCCGAATTCAGCTGACAAATGATAATGCTAGGCAGTTTGGAAGAAACAAAATGCAATTCAAGCCCCCCCCCCCTCTCAATTTTTTATATTTATCTCGGTCTGACGCGATACATATGAAGTCAATAAATTTACGACTCCGAACTGCCAAACTTAGAGGTACAACAATGCGGAAAAATGATTTCTTTTCTCAGGAAACAATTGCAAAATTCTTACCATCGGCGGTTCCGTGCATGAGAAGTAGTCTTTTTCCTTTGAAGAGGGCGGCTTTTTTAACCAGACTGGCTTTTTCGTAACCCATATAATTATCTTGAGGCTGAGTAGTACCCATATATCTTTCAGAAAAGCTAGAATCTAAGGATAAAAATCATTGATTTCAGAAATCAGCAGTGATAACTGTGGTCAGGTTTATTATTTCCAAGAATATTGAACATGAAGTACTCCTCACAACAGTGCATAATTTAGAAATCAGCAGAGCTTATTTCTAATAAAAACTCTTTGCTTTGGAATGTAACTATCTTTCAAACGCCAGTGGAAAATATTTACTAACTAATATTTTTGAATGTAATATTTCTAAATAATAAAAATGTTAAGCAAGTAAAAATTATGTGCGTACGATGAAAAAAAGACTTTATATTTTTAATTCAAAAGTTACACATAAGCATTAAAAATCGACACGTTTATTACAGCGGTTATAAAAGCGAATATACACGTGAACACACGAATTGAGTTCTTCAATGTTATGATTACTTCAAAAGTAGAAAATACTTTAGTGACACTCAATTTTGAAGTGTCTTCAATGAGTTATAGAATATTGCATATCTATTTACGGATGGTTTCGGGAACACTTCTATGGATGTTGTGGGTTAGATAGTGGACACACAAAATTTTACACTTACCATAATAAGACCAGCTAGTAACAGGAGCTACAGATACAGCACATTTGAATACGGATTTTTCTTTCACTAAAGCAGATGCAGCAACGTAGCCTCCATAGAAAAATCCCCATATGGCTATATGGGAAGGATGTATGAAGGCCAAATTTTCTTTCAGATACCTATTGAATAATACAGGCTATTTCAAATCATGGAATCAAAGAAATATTGTGTGCAAAACATACTTAATAATGATATGAAAATACAAGAAACAATTAAATTTTCATCATTTGCCAAAATTCATAATAGATGTACTTCATTTTACACAAAAATAGCGCTCTTTCATACATTCGTACTCGCCTATTATTTTGTATGACTGGTTATTATTTCGAACTTATTCTTTGATTTACAATAATTTATTTATGTTAGATATATTTCCCTTTCTTAAACTAAAATTTTGTTTTATTCAAAAAGAAAGTTTCCAGTCAGTTACTTTTGGAATAGAAGTAAGTATTTTTCTAAGCTCTACTAAAAAATACTTGACACCAATATACATGCTTTACGTGATTCCATGGTTAAAAAAATAAAGCTTTCTAACAATGACTTTAAAATACTGTTTCCTGTCATCTGAATTATGTGATTTAAAATTTTATTGCTTAGTTATATTTCTCGATAGGAAAAAAAATAATGATGATGTTATCCCTAAATGTATTCTTCATCACAATTGGATTATTCACAAATTAAATTTTAATCCACTTAATTCATAAAAGAGTATTGACTTAAATGTGATTTTTGATAGCATAATATACTAAATTATTTGCACAACAGTCAGCATTTCTTTTTACTTTGCAATTGATTTTCTTGTACTAATCACATTTAAGTGCACTCACATATAATACAATCGGTTTCTTTCAGCAGGAAATCATTAAATTACCAAAAAATTGTAGTTACTGTATAATGGTTCAAAAACTAAAAATAGGTTTTTAAGGAAAAAAAAGGCATTATACGCATCTTGGTAGTTCTCGTATACTAAAAATAGATTGCAAAACACTAACTATGTATTTCTAATCATAAAGGAAATAAGTATTCATTTCTTCAAAAAAAATATCAATTAACGAGTTTATGCTTTAATTAAACGAAATAAGCATTAATGATTGCATTATTCCATTACAAATAAAGTTGAAGAAGCCCGAATTTCGAGCTAAAAAATCCTAAAATCAACAAAATGCATATTTTACCAGGATGCCTATTTAAAAGGACTTGATGTCTAACAAATCTGAAAAATATATTCAAAAGAACTTTCAAAATACAAGACTTCAGGATATGTTTTAAGCAAAAGGCTGTTCATTTTAATATTCAGAAAATAGATACCAATATATAACAATAAATCACACTTTTAGTTAGGGTAACCGAAAACAACAGTATAGAGGATGAGAAACATGGCGCATCTTTGCAGCAAATCTGATAAATTTTGATGGATAGAAGTAGTTTGGATGGCAAACAGCGCTGGGAGGAGGCAAAGGGGTATGATATTGGGAAATAAATCCACCGACCTCGTAACTTCTATTTGATCTTCCACTTCCACCGTTCCGAGCTTATAATAGACCTCATGCATCATCTTGTCTCCTTGGGAACCGCTGCCCCTTCCGTCTATCCATGCATAGATATGATTTCTTCGGCTTGCCAGATAACTACCCCAGTGTATTTTGAACTCGGAGGTCACCAGCTGAGACCCAGGAGATGCATCGCTGGAACAAACAGGCATTCACGTGCGTTTAAAGTATACTCTATTATGTAAAAGTTTCATTTCTTTATTAAAGACATATCAACCGGAGCATTAAAATACAGCGAAAGCAGATTTAATAGTAGTAGTATCAGAATAACGTAAAGTTATGCTATCCGAAATAACATAAAGTAGTCATTTATAATATGAGTCGTTCTGAAGCCAATGCGGTCCATGTATTGGTATTTTCTAATTTTTGTGTTAATTTTAATGGAATAATATTATTTTCAGTTATTTCAGGATTTACTCGTTGATTCGGTTTTTTCTTGATCAGGTTCTTTTTATAGCTTCTGAATATGCTGTGCAATGATTTCAGAAGCCATTGCGAATAAGTCCACTGTTTTCATTATTTTTTTACCTAAACTTTGAAATAAAAACTTAATTCTTCTTTCTATATGTGTTGGGTTAAGAAGTGGTGTTGTCCTCGGTTCGTTCCCTTAGAGGGATTGATCCCGGACCATCGTTAATAGCCCGTTGTGTTGCTCTAGTACGACGTTAATTAAAAAATTACCAAATTACCTATATGTGTTGGTAACACTGAGGCCACGTTCATAAAAAATTCTTTGAATTGAAAAATGTGTGTAAACCAGGAAATATTCCATCATTCTATCTTCGTTTTACCAGTTTTGAATTTGTATTTACGAACGCTTCCATACAATATAATATTAACTGATGATACACAAAACGTTATAGAGCAATCTATTTTTACATAAATTCCTTACGTCTTAATTTGCACATCCTGTATGTATCTAGTTTTGTTGTAGAGCTTACCCTTGTAAAAGACTTTATATACTTTTCTGATCAAATTAATAAACCAAAATTTTTTTATCAATGTATTAGAAAACATTTCTTCTCTCAATTTTTTTCTGAAATTACCGCATTGGCTTCAGAGTGACCCATTTATAAGCTTGATATTTTAAAGTTTTAACAATGTATTCTATTTGATATAGTATAATCGTTATTCAGATGATCGATTATGACTATAAACAAAATACAATTTCGGTTCAGTACATAGTAAAGTATTTCAAAAAACATCACTTGACATATTTATCAGTACAATTACTATTCGATGAAAATTTCCACAAAGTATCGAAAGTTATGATGAACGACTCAGACAAAATACAGATTCATTAACACCTACTGTACCTACATCAGATTCCTTAACACATTCTGTAATTATATCAGATTCATTGAAACACAATCTGTATCTATATCAGATTCATTAACATAATCAATATCTTCCTATTTTGAAGAAAATAATAAACCGATTATTAACGTGTAATAATTTATATGTAATCTATATTTTCACCGTTCTATATAAATAAAATTTTAGAGAATATGCTGCTAACGAATGTTCCGATTAAAATGAAATTTGCTCCGAGTAATTAGTTTTTGGCTGTACCTCGAATAAAAGCGTCTCATCAGTATTAAGTTTTTTAGTAACTACTACTATACTTAAATTAATTTCTACATCATTATCCATTTCGTAAGAATGTTTTTACAAGATTTATTTTTCTAAAATGTAAAGGTGTAAACATAAACTTTTACCTTGTGCTGTCCCATTTCCTTCATTTAATCATTCATTGTAATCAGAGTTTGAGTACCTCGAAAGCTTTTCTAAATTCTTTTTCCGTTTTTATCTCATTTCGAGTACAGTTTAAAAGCTTCAATCGACGATATGAAATCCCTGCCTCAGAACAATTTTTTTTCTGTTGTGAATGTGTGCGATATCGACTGATGAGACACGCCTTCCGGAAGATTTCTTTGATGACACAGGGTTCGGTGTGATTACTCAACGTTTCATGAATCATTAGATCAGATTAAAGAGGACATTTCACCAGAGGCTATGGTTTTGTTTGACTTACGCAAGGAGGACGATCGAAACTGAAGTTTTCAATTCAATAAAAAGAGAGGGAACTTCTACATTAAAAAGAAGAGCTTCTAGCAGATGAAGGAATATCAAGCAATTGGTATGAAATATGTTTTAGAAATTACCATAAACAACAACTGTTTTACATTGATGGTGGTTTATTATAAGTAATAAATCAACAAATTACAGTTGTTATTTTGATCTTAGGGCGCAATTTTAAAGAAATATTTTGAATGAACAGATATTAGCAGTCGAATACATAAAGATACTCGTATTTACAATAGCGCCAACGTTGCGACGGGATTTCGAAAGGCATGAATCCTATTGTAACGTTACAAGAAACATTTAAACTTGACTTTAATTTACATTTATATGGTAGGTGTTCCAAAGATCGTCTTTGTGCTTAATATCGTCTACTAGTGTTTGCAAGTTACTATGCGCTACATACACTGCTGGCCATCCAAAATTGCGACACCAAGAAAGACAAGAGATATCACAACAAAATTTATTTTGTAGATAACTTGTTGACCAAGTATCAAATGATTGAATTTATAGACTTCTGTGAAGTGTGGTTCCTGCCAAAATCAGTAGCCAGAGTAGCCGCCATTGTTGGAGATCACTGCTCCCACACGCCTCGGAATTGATTCAAAGAGACTTTGGATGTGTTCTTGGGGTACATCAGACCAAACAGCTTCCACACGTTGCCAAAGTTGATCTGGTGTGGCAGCTGGGGATGTAATATGGGTCAATCGCTGAGCAACCATGGACCAGATGTTTTCTATTGTCGAGAGATCTGGAGAGCGAGCTGGCCAGGGATGCAATTCAATCTGGCGATTGACGAAGAACCCTTGGACAATGCGTGCCAAGTGTGGCCGCGCATTATCCTATTGAAATATGGCTGTGGGCAAGCCCTGAAGGTAAGGAAGGACAACTGGCTCCAAAACCTCAGATATGTAGCGCTGGCTGTTTAAAGTACCGGCAATGCGTACTAGAGGAGTGTGAGAGTGATATCCAATACCGCCCATACCATAATACCCGGTGCAGGACCAGTGTAGCGGTGCATAACGCAGCTGTTCAGCATCCTCTCACCACGGTGTCTCCAGACTCGAATCCGACCATGGTGGTGTTGCAGATCGAAGCATGACTCGTCAGTAAAGACAATTTCATTTCATTCTGCCGTCCACATCCTTCTTTGATCGCACCATTGGCGGCGGAGAGGTCTAGGGTTTTGCCACACGCAGCGCCACCGGCAAGTTTCCTATCAGTTATATCAATAACCCTATTACATCTGAAATATTTGAGACTGTGATGAACGTATTATTTGTCTCCAATCTATTCAGATAGTATCTAGGTAAGTGTTACCAAAACATAATTTCGTTTATAGACTTGAAAGCACATTCAATAAAGGTAGGTAGGTATGCTCCACTAGCAACTCGTTTTTAATAGTACCTCCTAATTTAGTCTGGTGGATGGTAATAGGAATAGGGGTAGGCAATATTCGGAAGCTACTCTTGAAAATTATCTTGGGAAACTTATTTAAATTTTACTATTTATTTACTGTTACTAGTTACTTAAACTGACATCAGTAAAGAAGGTATATGATCTGTGGAAACCAAAGAAGAATAGTTACTAGATATATTCATTTGGTTTCCAGCTTGATTTCCCAACCCAAGAGTCTGAGATACAGAGAAATAGTTAGAGTAGGCGATGTTTGGAACACCTACCCTACACAACCAAGTTAGATACAGGCCACCATGCTGCTCGCTGGGTGAGAGTTAGACGGAAAGCAAGTGTTCTTGTTTTAGTCCCAGAAGTGCATGTGATGCACATTGAGAGGTTTATAATGTATGCACACTCCCTTCAACATATTTAACTCGGTTGAAAACGATCTGGGAAATACACTTTGAGTGCTGAACGGAGGAGCTTGCCTGGTAAGGACCTTGTTTGGTTGGGTAGACGGGGCCGAGTGAATTTCATTGGGCATAGAAACTATTGGGACTGAGGATAGTCAGGAGTTAACGGGAGATAGAGACATACTTCGATATATTAATAAACATCCACACAATTTTGCTTTCAGTTGAATAACCTTTGCAGATCTGCTGGCTGCGAGAAAAGGCAAATCGTATGGCTTCTAAACTGATCGTCCGTGTACCGTCTGAGGGACACATATTCCACTTGCACAGACACATTTTCTGTGGCCGCCTGATATGGGTGCAGCTATCTCTAATATCAGGTGATCACTTTTGAGTACAAAGCTGGAGGGATAATTTTGGTCACGAGCACTATTTTAAAACTCACAAGGTAATCTGGATTGTACTCACAATACAGCGTCAGCTGGGATACAATGCAGATCTGGTTTGAATGCCGAAATGAGTTCATTAAAAATTTTTGGGATGATATCAGTCAATGCTCCGTTGCCTGACTCCTACTTGCGTTTTTAAATGGGCGATGCTTGTCTTTAAGGGAACTAAGACGTTCTCGACAACGCAAAACATGAAAATTTGTGGTGTACAAGACCTCCTTATTTTTCAATAAAAAAGAAATCCCTCAACTAAAAGACTATATTTATAAAAACTACATGCTTCATTCATTATATTACAGTAAAAGTATATTCATTCTTTGCATTATTTTTTAAAATATGAGGAATCGAATAAGTACTTACAATAAACAGCCTTCTAATACATGGTGATGAATAGGTACGCTTGTAAAAAATTCTATTCATATTAAAGAGGTGTAATTTTTTACGAACCTTTCTATGGTAATAACTCATCCAATGAACATAATTAATTTAATTTCTTATTGATAGTATTTTTTTTATTCACCAATTTTATGAGAAAAATCAGCCTTTTTTTCACAATTTCAAATTTTTTCGATTCAACTTTTTTTTTATAATTTTTACATTTAACATACTGCAATAAAAATTAGTTTACTTCAATCCATACACATTTGTGTCAATATTAAAGCATGCATTAGGATTTTCCAAGCAGTAGAAAAATTTTTAAGCGTACCTATTCATCACCATGAATTAGAAGGCTGTTTATTGTAAGAACTTATTCGATTCCTCATATTTTAAAAAATAATGCAAAGAATGAATATACTTTTACTGTAATATAATGAATGAAGCATGTAGTTTTTATAAATATAGTCTTTTAGTTGAGGGATTTCTTTTTTATTGAAAAATAAGGAGGTCTTGTATACCACAAATTTTCATGTTTTGCGTTGTCGAGAACGTCTCAGTTCCCTTAACTAAGCAGTTCGCTTGCGAATAGGGTAAGATGTTGTGCATGTTTTGTGAACACCAAAGACGTTGGATAAGGAGCTAAAAAAGGAGATTTGTCTACCCTGTTCTGACGTAAAGGTAGATGTAACACCATATCTGGAAATCCAACACGTAATGATTGCTTCCGGAACTGTGGAGTCTGTAATAACCATATTTGCATGAGCCTCGGTATATAGGCACATATAGTGAGTCGTGAAGACGTTGGAGTTCGGTAATAGGACGGTATGGGCTAGTCCACATGAAGCTCCATCTGAATCAACAAAGTGTAGCATCAGTCATGTGCTTGTTTACATTGTTGGAAAGCCGAGATATCAAGTTGCGACCAATTGGTATTTCGATTGTGTTTCTCTTTACGAAAATATTAAATAAAATCACTCAAAAGGACATATTTATCATCCGTATGTATAAAATCTCTGAGGTAGGAATTTAGACCTAACTATTTATAAATCTCAGAAATTGTTCCTTGAAATCTAGTACTGCTTGAAACTTGTTGGGAAGGAGTTAACCACCTTGCGGTGTAATGATGTGTTCCATAAAGTGCAGCTCTAATACACCGAAAACACATTTCGGGAAAATCAATTTCAGACCATAGAGCTGAAACTACAGAATATTTCTGGTAATAAATGATAATGATGTTGCTCGTCATTATCCGAAAAACATAAATTTTCATCAAAATAAACATAACATAAATGTAATTCCCTGAACACTTCATGCGTAAATCTCATGAAGATTTCGGCCGCATTTGCTTGGCCAAAACTCAGACGATTATCTTCAATTTGGACCCAGGGTGTATCCCAAAGTTCGAATACGTATTTCATTTTAATTTAATTTATTTCATTAATATTTTTTGCACGTGCAACTTTTCATGTGCATAATTTTCGGTATTTTAATTTTCGCCTTAATCATAATATGGAATTCAGAGTATGGCAGAATAAATAATGAATTTTTAGTGAAACACAGTAAAAACTGTAGGTTTGTGTTAATCGGATGTGCTCCGAATTTCACATTGATAAAATTATTCGATCTCGGCTCCTATAAAACTCACTCTCATGATTAAAAGACTTTGTTTGATATCCTTGTACAGTCTGCATACTTTGTTATTGCTGTAAAGTTTACCTTACTCCCACCCTCTAGTTTAGAGTACATCACTTTCAATGATTGGTGAATAGGGTGCGAATAGAATTTAATAACACTGTTGAGCTTTCTGTAATCGCCAACAGGATGGATAGTGGAATCTTGTTCAGAAACGCAGTGGAGACGTGCACTAAGGACCTCTTATATGGTCAGATAATCCATTACTTAAGTAGAAACTCGAACTCAGTCCTCCCCAAATCTTGAACCTTCGGATAAACGTCATCGCTGCTTTGAAATAGGCGTTTCACAAATGCGATTGTTGTAATTAGTAGTGTGAGCAGCCAATTTTCCAATCAGAGATGAATTCGTCAATTCCAGAACGCAGATATGTGTTTATCATAACTGGACACAGCGAATGGTATTCAATGACACAAGACCATTAATAGGTAAGAATATTGGCGGATTAATAAGGAGTTTCTGGTTGTCCACAAAGCTGAAATATTGCAATATATCTGCACCAAGAATGAGAGAACTGATATCACAGCAATAATAAAATCGCATAAAAAGGTCCAGCTGTCGATGCGTCAGACCATGAGCATAAATCTTGATGTTGCTGGTGGCCTAAAGGAAACATTCGTCACTGGGGAATCAGGTTAAATGGTTAGAAAGACGGATATTTCTGCATCAGAGTCCGCGAATAAGTTTAAGACCGATTTTCCAGACACGAACAAACGCTCTGCTGTAGGTATTACTTGACTTTGCTATCCCAGCTATGAAATAGTAGATGCGGTCTTTTGCTGATGAGATATCGTCGCTCCCAAACAGTAACGGGTTAGCAGTACGAATCGTACTCACGGTGAAGACAAACAGCTAAGAAATTTAAGTTTTTATTATTCCAAGAGAGGGGACATTAATAAAATTAAACAGTATTTACATTATCACAATGACATCGTTACACAATTACATAAAAGTATGTATTCTTCCAGAATAAAAAAACAGAGATAATCTTGATAAACACCTCCTTCGGAGGAGATCCTATATATCACCTTTTCAAGTCGTTGTTAAGCGCGTGGGGAAAGAACAGCAGTTTGCACCAAACATTAACCAATCAGAATACATTTGGCATTACGATGACACAATGGAGTAGGCACCTGCCCTGTAAGTGACCGTTTCTAAAGGTCAAGAACAACAGAATTTGGCACTATGTCACACTGATTAAGAATAGGGTTAGTTGCATTAGACTTCAGATTCCGAGCTTTCTCTCAAAACCGATCATGACAGAAGCAGGGATCGGAATTCTACTGAGAGGAACATTGTTATCTAATCGAAACGGATACCGAGAAACTGTTCGAGATTGATACCGAGAAAAACGTGCGAAAGAATTTCGATTCGTCTGTGCCACCGGAGAACCTGCAAAAGTATACCGAGGTTTTCATTCTGTGCTCCATATGGAGGAATTTGCAGCGATGGCAGTTACTCTAAGCAGGCCAGGGAACACGTTTTACATCCATATCTTAATACCACTGCTTTACAGATTGCCAGAGCGTAGGAAGAAACTGATTGTCCAAAATGTTTATGTAGGCGTCGGCGTACAATTGACCAGGAACAACATGCAAAGGTCCCAAGCCATACCATGAAAAACATCCCCTAACATGTAGTCGGATTTTATGCAAATCCGTTTAATTCAGGTCCGTTACAGTAGGGTAGTGTATATCGAGGTAAAGACTGACAGATAAAGTGACTTAGTTCAAAATTTCAAAGTTAACCCTCTGATCCTCAAGAAATTCTCTGGTAGTGTAGTACTTAACTGTTTCACCCACACGCACACAGCACACATAATGACTAAATAACCATAGATATTGGTTCAAAGAATTCTACGAAATATTTTATCGGTGGCTGGTCTAAACGTGTTTGAAATCATGCACGGAAGAATTCAGGTTGTCAAACGAATATATACGTGTGAGTCCCTCATGGGGTTATAACCATGTGAAAGAGGCTATGTAAATAAAAAATTAATATTTTGTAAAGTACTTGCACTGTGTATGCTGTTATAGTAATATTCTTAACAATACTTCAGAAAGGCGAACACCATATATTTTTTACTTAAAACCAGTATAAAAACAGTGTTGTGTACAAACGGGAGACATAATAGAATACTTTTATTCAAAAAAATTACATGCTAAATTTATTAGGATATGGATTTATAGCACCCCGTATCGTAATGAGTATCCTTGTGACGTTTCGGAAAGATATGTTTTAGATATTATTTTCAGATGAATTTATACGATATTTTTTGCATGAATAATATTTGAGTTTGCATAACATAGCTATTCACACTTCTAAAAATAACTTTCTATTTCAAGGAAAGTAAAGTTTTCAAGAAAAGATTAAGTATAACAACTTGCAATTTTGTGCAGGTATTTTTATTACAAAGACATGTATTTGAGGGTAATTAAAATCAGTTTGCAAAATAATCTTCCAAGTAATTATTATTAAATTAGGTACTCTTTCAGTGTCCATATGCACAATTTTAAACACACATTCATTTTCAATACAATTAGTGTTTCTTTAGTTCCATTTTTCCTCATTATTTCACCTAGAAACTTCATTTTGTGGGACAAAGTGACAAGTTTTGTGTTCACAAAGAAACTTTTAGCTCTCACAACAAAGAAATATTACCTAAGAATTGTATTCATTGATGAAAAACTTACTATCTGAATTTATTTGTTTCAGTTGTCTTGAATAAGCACTAAGCTTACTGCCATATCTGTAACTTATTGTAAAAACGTGTTTCCGAATTTCGGTACCTTACAATATTTATTTCTGCTTTCGTTTTGTATCTTTATCTTGTTTAGTTTATCTTAGTTTATCGATATTGCCATCATTTATTTTCATGTAGTTCTGCCTTCATTTGGTCTTCATATTCCCTCATTCGATTTATCTGATAGAGAAACATGATATTTTTCTGTTTTTATGAGAGAAAAACATAAAGGAACAATGTTTTTTTATTTGTTTAATATTCGATTGTGGCTGTATACATTTCAAAATAAACAAAGCTCCCAATTTCAGGAAATAAAAGGCTTTCATTATACGTATGGAATACATTCTGTTAGTGATATCCTGTCTGAACACCTTCGAGAATATAAACTATCTTGCAATATAAAAATTGATACGATTATAATAATCATGTCACAGATGCAAACATCTGAATCCAAACTCTTACATGAAAATATGTTTTTGTGCACATAAGTAAAAAAATTATGTTGCTCTGGGTTATAAAATATAAGGCTATTACAAATGATTCATCGGGTTTACCCAGATCTCCCGACCTTACAACCTATGAACTTTTTTCTTTCGGGAAATGTAAAAGTCACCTCTTACGTTCCCCTATTACCAGCAAAATTGAACGAGATCCGGGACCGAAACTACCCTGCTTTGTTGACCATCAACGGGGTAATGACTCAAATATTGGGTGTCGAACTTGACTACCATCTGGACGTGTGTCATGTAACGAAAAGAGCACAAATTGATCATTTGTATTGTGCTGACCTAACTTTGGAGAATCGCTAGGTCTTTTCATGTAGCACTCGTTATTTAATGTGTAATACTTTGCGAAACACATTGTTCGAAACCCGAAGAGTATTTATAATATCCTTGTAAATAATTTTACCAAGCGAAACTATTAGTTTTAATCCCTTTGTTGGCGTATCTTGTCCATTATTAGAACTTGAGCCATGAAATTCCAAATTCTATTCCAGCATTTCCTTAAAAAATCGTTTTTTCATCCGAGAAACACTGTGTTTTAAAAACAAAAATTAACAAAGAACTACTTACGCGAAAAGGACTAGTGGATACAGCACAACTTCGTCTTCTTGCAAGCCCGGGGGTAAGAAGAGCCTAACTTGTGCTTCTAAAAAGAAAAAGGTTTCTTCCTATCGTTACATCGAAGTAAGGAAACTGCTGTTTTATAATTAACATGAGCTAAATGAAACTACTTACTGTATCCATCTTTTAAAGGAACTTGGAAGGTCCGGATTTGCGGCAGTGCCTTTTTGTCTATCATATCTCTCAGCTCGTCATTTGTGTCCAATATATCTGAAGAAATGGAGGGAGAGAGACTTTGAAATAAATATATAATTGCATACATTTTACGTATTTACTGATATGTAGGTTTAACCATTTCACCCCAACTTTTGCATGATTAAAATTTAACTATGAAAAATTGTTTAATTTAAAGTTGATATGCTAAAAGAAGTCTACTATGAGTTTCAAGTTTTTAACTTTCCCCGTTTACTAGAACTCTCCTGGACAATATGTGCCAATCGTATTGTTAACTGGGACTATTTGTCGCAATTGTCTAGGATATTGTGATAATAAACTTACACTGCCATGTGGATACATAATAAAATTAAATAAAAACTACTTAATATTGTATTCTTACAGTACAAGTAAAGTATGATTTGGCGTAAAGCAGTCTTTACAAAGTGCAACTTGACACATTGGACAAATAGTAAATGCTCTTGTTTCTATTTTTTTTTGATGAACAAAAGCTACATTACTTCCTCTGAGCTTGTTAAAAGAATGATGGTCTCCTACTTTCAATAAATTTTTTACTCTTTATGACGGTTGACCGTACTATCGCGTTCGTTTAGTGTTTGCTTTCTCTCTTCCAACATTTATTAGTTGCTCAGTTAAGGGGGTCATGAATGATAATAGTGGTTTGTTTAGTCATATTTTCATTCCCTAAATCCTTAAGAACACTGAAAACGTAAACACCCATTAAGAAGTGGGATTTATTTACCCAATAAGGAGTTAAATCTACTCTGGGACATATACCCATTAGACCCGAAGAAGTTAAGTAATGCTTTTATCAAAGCAATATATGCCTACATGTTCTACATATTGTTTTAAATTATTTTTATACAACGCATGAATCAATATGATAGGGATTTTGAGTATAGACAAATGAGGCATCAAATAACGAAGATAATTCCGATTACCCAAAATGCAATACCTACAGGAGAAACACTATCTACAAAATAAAATACTAGAGCCATCTACATTTAACTCTGCTGTAAAAGCGTCTCATAGAGCAAAATAGAATTAAAATTATGTCTAAGCTAAAACTTTTTTCAGTACATACGCAACTTCTCAGTAATTATACTGAAATAAATTAATTGATGAATAATTACTTTAATTATGTTTTGCGCATTTTGGAATGGGCGATAATGATTTTCATATATTCTTCAATTTTTACCTGTAAGTTTATTATAATTGATTTATTAGTGCTTGTGTGGACGTCTACCATTCCGATTTGACAAATGTATTAAAAGGTGCCTAATCCACTGTCTTGTTCGTTTACAATGCCTCACTATGGTCGTGGTAATCGGGGACTATTTAGACCGGGGCTTAGAGTGGATTCCGAACTATCAAGAATGTTTTGGTCCATACAGGATACAAACCGCAGATAATGAGAAATACATTTTTTAAGTGATGGAAGTTTTGAGAAAAATATTTAAAAATCATAATATAGTTAGTTTAGTTCATTATGAAGAAATTTTAAAATTTTGCTTCAACCAAAACTGAAAATTCTCCGACATTATATGTTCAATATTTTAGAATGCAGCCAACGCGTTAAGCAGTAGATAGAAGGGGAAAACAATTGGTTTTCAGCTGAGTTGTATTATTGCATTATTTCTGAGGTTAAAATCTGCTAGAATTTACAGTACGCACCATGGTAAAAAAAAATTTAATTTCTAAGCAGTATATCTTTTACGAAACAAGTTTGATGGGATATAGAAGTTTGTTTCTTAGTGTTATAAATTAAATTTAACGCCCTCAACAGTTAGATTCATTTTTATTAACATACTAGCAGTACCCGTGAGTTGTAGTACCCGTGATAAGCTCGTGACAAAGTTATGTTTTTAAAACGTCAATCTCAGTGATTCCGACAAAACAAATTTAACAGTAATAAACACAAAAGTTGTATAAATGATAAAAATTAAATTTCGCTGTAATTCATAAGACTTAAATATTAAAAATAAAAGCATAAAGCAATAAAATTGCAGAAATCATACAAATTCAAAAGTAAATTATACTTTTAAAAAGTCTTAAAACTAAACCTCACTGATTATGACAAACAGAGCAAATCCGAAGCAAATTAAACAGGAATAACAAAATTGCATAAATGATGTAAATTGAAAAGTAAGTTATGCTTTAAAAAAATTAACCTCACTGATTTAGACAAACATAGCAAATCCGAAGCAAATTAAACAGGAATAACAAAATTGCATAAATGATGTAAATTGAAAAGTAAGTCATGCTTTAAAAAAATTAACCTCACTGATTTAGACAAACAAAGCAAATCCGAAGCAAATTAAACAGGAATAACAAAATTGCATAAATGATGTAAATTGAAAAGTAAGTCATGCTTTAAAAAAATTAACCTCACTGATTTAGACAAACAAAGCAAATCAGAAGCAAATTAAACAGGAATAACAAAATTGCATAAATGATGTAAATTGAAAAGTAAGTTATGCTTTAAAAAAATTAACCTCACTGATTTAGACAAACAAAGCAAATCAGAAGCAAATTAAACAGGAATAACAAAATTGCATAAATGATGTAAATTGAAAAGTAAGTTATGCTTTAAAAAAATTAACCTCACTGATTTAGACAAACAAAGCAAATCAGAAGCAAATTAAACAGGAATAACAAAATTGCATAAATGATGTAAATTGAAGAGTACGCTATTTTTAAAAAAAAGTTAACCTCACTGATTCAGACAAAACCAAATTGCATAAATGATAAACATTAATTATCGCTATACTTTTAAAATGCCTTAAAGCTAAAGAAAAAGCAATAAACAATATAACCTCATGCGACTGCACTGACTGTATTAACGCCAAACTTCACTGATTCCAACAAACATAAATGAATGACCGTTAACTATTCCAATTTACATTAAGTGAAAGAAAATCAGTTAAGAACTGGAAAACTACCAAGGAAATGAAAGGAAAAGAATAAATGAAGCACTGAAATCAAAGGAAAATAAATTGCGCTTTGCACCAGTTACGTCATTGGACAACCATCATACACCGCTGCAGAGAGTGAAAACTTGCCGCACGTCCAAGAGAAGAAGCAGAGGGAGAAAAGACAATAATTTAATTAAAAATATGTTCTCGACCAAATTTTAAAATTGGGCTTCGAGATGCATTCAGTCACTTTTAGGACCATTTGTGTGCCAAATTTCATAGCTGTGAGTGCTTTTAGATTCGTCTGGACACCACCGACACACAGAAATACTTCCTTTTATGAAAATAGATATATCTGAAGGTACTAAGACATGTAAGTCTAATGTTCATATAAAGTGGTCACGATTTGATGAGACCAGGCAAGCATCATCTGAACTTTAATCAGGTTGATTACCATATACGTATGTAATTTATCAATCTTTACTTTATAACATTTTATTTAATTTCGAAAACCTAGCATACACAGAAATCGGAATTTTAGTGTCCAGTATTTTCATTTTTGGCACCAAGAGATCATATACAGTTCGTTAGGGTAAAAATGAGGTGAGATTATCAAAAAAAAATTCTCAATTAACTTGGATAACAATTATCTCACAAAAATATTGAATTTGTGAAGGTAGGAAAAAAAATTTCCTCTTCCAAGACAGTTGCTCTATTTTTGAAAAAGGAAAATGCAGTATTTTCTCTGCAATCTTCGAAGACTGTACTATTTCCACCCACCGTTAAATTAACTCACCCTGAAAAAAGGTACATCGAAGTCTCTCTTGGAGTGGGCAACTATATATCTTTGGGTTTTTGGTTTGGGTACACTATACTTGTGTAATTATGCATTGTTGTTAGTCAGTTTACTAGCTTCTTCCAGTGTATGGTGTTTGGGAAATATTCTTATTCGAATTTTCAAACACAGCTTCATAGTTTTTCCGCTTACTACATTAAAAGAGATTATTCAAATTATGTGGTCATGATGCAGCTATATAAGCGTTTTTTGAAATGCTTAAATAGGTAGGCTACTGACTTTGAAAATGTTTTTTGAGCTTGTAGTTTAACTTCGTGTTACTCTGGTGGAACTTCAGCTTGTCGCTTGTATTAAAAATTAACACAGAATGTCTTTAAAAACGATCAATTAAATTTGATATTAAGCGGAAATGTTTTTTTTCTTCACTGGTTACTTCTTTTATGTTTGCACTGAAAAACACAAAGGAAGTATAGTCTTGCGTTTTACCTCTAAGTTCTTCAACAGTTGAAGGGGTAAATGGAAGAAGGGTTTATGTGTCCTTTTTATAGTTTCGAGATATTTGGCCTCAGCGCCAATCATACTACAGGAGTTGAAAGGAGTTTGGGATTTGTGGTGTAAATATCCGCTAAAATAATCCATAGATTGCTCTAGTTGTTGCCAGCACAAGTCATACCTCACCCCGAGGCAACTTCAAAAGTACAATAACCCAAAATGTAAACACACTTCACACAGCCCCTTCTTCCACTCACCACTTCAATTAAACATTATACTACACTTTTGAAGTAAACAATAGATAAAATGTCTTCCGTTTTCTATTCCTCAAAGTTTTCAAGGCGATGTTCTTATTGCGCAAAGGCCATATTTGACAATTGACAACATATTGATATATTGACAACATACATAACAAACATATTGACCACAATAAATCAAATGTCTTACGTTTGCTATTCCTCGACCGTTTTTAAGGCGATGTTCTCATATCGCAAAGGCCATATTTGACGATTCAAGACAAAACTTTAAAGGAAATCTGTTCATAAAACTGATAGATTATAACGCTATGAATCACGTCAATTGTAATTCACTGGCACTTTAATATCATGTCTTCCAAATATTATTTGTTTTTTTTTATATCAGCATTACATGCGACGATGTGTTTTAGTTTATCCTTTCCTTTCAAGCCCTCACACAAATTAACAACAAAATTAACATTCAAGAAATCATAAAGGTATGACAAAAAAAATCAGGTGAAAAATTCAGCGATGAACATTTTATACATTCTTTCGGTGGAGTGGTCGTTCACGGTAAAAAGGCGATTTGTCGCCAAATATGGTAACCTTCACCTTTTGCGGATTTTCTTCACATCTGCCGTTTTTGTCATGGCAACCCTATCTGCTGTTACGGAATTCGGCCGCCAACTTGATTTGGCGACAAAAATTAGTTGGCGACAAACGTCTTACCGTGAACGACCACTCCACCATTCTTTCTCCTTAATAAAGCTATTGTGTCCCAAATGCGCCAGCTCAAATAGACTGAGTGTTGGTGCGACTGTAGCCAGATAGAAAATATCGATTTTTCCTATAAATGGAAATGATGTAATTTAAAGAACCTATTTACTTACAGTGCAGCGGAGATTATTGGCTCTACCAAACCAAAATTCAATGTAACATTCTATGCCGCAATTTAGAAGATCGGAAAGCTTTACCTTTATTCAGCTTTAAGCGATTTTTTTTACCGAATATTGCTTTGTTAAGTCTTGCATGGATTGTAAGTATATCAACTCACTCGGGAATTGTATCGTTTGGAAAATAAGAAATAAAACGCACAAAGAATATGGTTCATAAAATTTTCAGATTTTATGATACACTATTTTAACAATAAGTAAAGAACATATGGAAATGTTTAAATAAGGCAATCAAGAAGTCTGTATGCAGTACACTATCTAAAACAATTTCTACAAACTACTTTGCAGTAGGTTTTAAACTATTTAACCAATTTCAATCGTTATTTAATAAAATATACCAGGTAGGTATTCATGGATTAAAGCTTTGATCCTTTGTTTAGTAGATACCGCAGTTGAATTGCGATTGTAGAATGGGTTCACAGTCTACTTTAAGCCACGGGAAGTGGTTTTAATTGCCTTCGTGTACTATACAATTAGTGTATATCAGATTTTAGAATAAAGTATTATGCTCTTCTGCAGAGTGATGTGTTACTGTTTTATACCAATCGAATATGAAACATTTTTGAATTATCTGTAAATAAATAAATTCCTTCTCATTTATGCATTTTAAGATTGGTAAGGAGGACAAAACGGAAAATCTTCTAAATCTATATTGAAGAAATTATTACCCTCTCACGAGATTTTTTTAAATGTCTTTATGCTTATCACTCATTCCCAGGCATTTTACTGTCATGTTTCGAATGTTATTGGTTCAAACGTACCATTTACTAAATATTTTTAGGTACTTTTCAGTGCTACATCAATAAACGATCTAGCCCCACTCATTGGGATAGTTAGACTCTTTTCTTATTGACAATATGTGTGTATTGCGAATGGGTCAAGAGTGTGTCACACATTTCATTCATTCCTTTCTTTGGTCTAAACAACTTCCATGGCGAAATTCAAATCGCTCTAGCTGTAAAACTCATTCAATTAATCCAGCTGGTAGCAACCCCTTTTTTTATGTTTTCTATTCAGTGAATGTACTTACTCCGCTTGCATCATTTCAACTTTTATTATTTTACCGCTTGTATTTATTTGAAAACGATGGATTATTGACCCTTTCATACCCATTCCTGATCTTTCCGAATAGTGAGACAGGCTGTAAGAACAAGCAAACGCACTCAAATATTTATAGAGCATCACTTACCGAACGTCTGGTTGTAGATGGAACGCATCTCAACTTTTGGAATACCAGGGCCTAGACATTCTAAGATGTAGTAATCCGAGTTGGGACTGAATGTGACGTCATAGTAAAGACATGTGTTGCCTTCTTCACAGGTTAAGCACTTGGTGAACGTTGCGGATCGGGCTTTCTTTCCTGAAACTGAAAATAAATGGCGCTCTCCTGGACGGTTCTCCAATGTTGTTAAATAAAATCTGAAAGAAATGACTTCCCGTAAATGAACATAATACTATTCAACAGAATCTTTGCACTCATCGGTTGGTATGTTGATGTCCTATTGATTAAATGTTTCAGTCTTACATAATAATAAGTCCTTAAATACTGTATAGCAGGGTTCGAAATACTCGGGTGCACAGGTGCACTGTGCACCTGAAAATAAAATTGTGCACCTAATTTTTCACTCTATGTGCACACAGTGCACTTATCGTTAAAAATGCGAGATAAACGTATTTTATGTTATTTTGATGCCTGAACAAAATATTAGTATCGACCTCTCTCGTTCTAAAGGAACGTAATTAAAATTCCTAAATACACACTATGCGAAAACTTTAATCCAGAAAATGCTGTGTTGCTATGAAGGAAAAATACAAAAAGAAGGATGGACACTAAACCCTGTGGGAAAAGATCTGCCAAAAACGTAGACGTTTCTGATTGCCGACCAATGTTCGATGATGACTAAATATTTGTAAGTAATAAATTCGCAGATGATTTTTTTTTAAATATTTTTATTTACCATCTACTAGTAACATATCCAAACATACCCAACTAATAAAGTAGTTTACATTACATTAATGCTCTTATATTAAGTTTTTTTAAATGTGCACCTAAAATATAATCTGTGCACTTAATTTTAAAACTTAGGTTCACAAGGTGCACCTGTATTAAAAAATCTATTTCGAGGCCTGCTGTATAATTGTGGCAGCGCGCTGGAAGAGTATGAGAGAGCGGAACATGCTCAAGACAATGGTCACGAGGTTGACGTTTTAACTTCTGAGAAGATGAATTATTATGACGACTGATGGGCTTTAAAAATCAAATAAACTCTTTTTGTCTATCAACGTGTAAATAATCATTAATCCTGCACTTTTTAAATACATAAATTGCTTCTATCTGACGTATTTGCCTGGGTCCACATCCTCATAATAAATATGACCCATTATTAAATAATGTAAAGGAATGGGATCAAATAATAAACCTAACCAAGGTCGATTAGAAAAGTAAAATTATTGCGAATAATCGCAAACAAAATGAACGAATATGGAATTCGATACAAGTATATGTGCAAATCAACAACTAAAAAGAGGTATGTGCTTTCGACAGTCGCAAGCATTTGGATTAATATTTTTGCAATAATAGTTTTTTTCCAAGGGTATTTTGTTAGAAGTTACTTGTATTTATGCATAAAAGTATCACTAAGTTCTACAATAATGGAAATCTTCAGGAACTGAAGTATGCTATGTCATTAGAAATTACTGACTGACTGAAGACACTGTTGAAACAAATCAGAAACATGCCTTCAAAATGAAGAAATAAATAAATTTAATATTAAATTGGTTTCCCTCATGTTTACTAACCTTCAAGATTTCGGTTCTGATAATGTATTTTCTGTTTTGCAAATTTGTGTTGTAATGAAATCTTTGAGCGAGGGAGAGTTCATAATTTCCACTTTATCTCCTGTGTATTATATTCTTCCAGAGATATATTTCAATTTCACATTCCTTAGTCGAAATTATTCCATATCTTACCTTTCTCATATCTATCACACTGTGCTTTCTCATCATTGAGCTCCATGACCCTGTTGGACTTAAATTTGACTCAAAACACTCTACGAGCAGTGTTGAACATATCAGTTATATATAGGAATGGTGGAGTGGTCGTTCACGGTAAGACGTTTGTCGCCAACTAATTTTTGTCGCCAAATCAAGATGGCTGCCGAATTCCGTAACAGCAGATAGGGTTGCCATAACAAAAACGGCAGATGTGAAGAAAATCAGCGAAAGGTGAAGGTTACCATATTTGGCGACAGATCGCCTTCTTACCGTGAACGACCACTCCACCATAGGAATAATTGTATAATCATAATATTATACGTTACTTAATTACTTAAAATTAACGTAATTTTTGTTTTCAATATAACACCACGTAAACCTACCATAACCTAAGGTTCACTCGAACAATTAGGCTTTCATAATTTCCATCGGGAAATGCAATTGGAGAACTTATTTTATAATTATCTGTTTGGTAAATTCCAAAGTGCTGATACGATATCTATGATAAAAATAACAACCGCTTTGTTCCAAAATAAAATCAACGTAAAATCTGAAAGCTCTCATTTATAGCCTCGAAAGTATTTCGTTACTCTATAAACTCGCGATATTACTCTGCTGAATTCCTATCGAATAGAGTGAGTAATGAATTGATAGGATGGAATTAAATATAGATAATAACACAACTTGGAAATTTATTATTGATAACCAGGAATTGAATTTACAGATTTCTCTAACACCTTCTAGGTAATGAGAGAAGGGAATGGGGAATCATCTCGTATACACATTAGCGCTTTCTGTATTCGACTGTATAGAAACATCGTATTATAACAGAGCTCATCCATTTAATCTTTCTATCCTTTTTAGCATCTGCATATGTATTTATATTTACCGTATTCACTAAATAACTGAGATTTTACAGCAGAGAAATATAAAGGAATTGGAAGCAAAAGGCCTTTATTAATATTGTTTTTCACTTGCAACAATTTATTTTTCCACGTTTACTTCTTACATTTATCTGATTATAGATCCAAAAAAAATACAAATCTTAAAAAAGTTAAAAACTCTGAAAATTAGAGAAATTTCAAAGAAAACTGAAAAGTACGGCATAAATGCATGAACATAAAAAGTTTATAAATTTCTAAAAAACAAGTTTTTGAGAGTTGAGAATAGTAACTGAAATAATGCTTACACTGTATTTGAAGCTTCGTGATAGGCAACAATTCTAGATGTATCATATCGGCCCTGAGTTAGGAAATCTACGTGCCTTGTCTGAAAAGTAACACACATTTGCATTCAGTTTTATATAAATTTCCCAAGGGTAAAATGTTTTCCAACAGTGATTCAACATACACTTCTACATTTGGATTCATATTTGCTTTCTCGTTATACAGTTGAATGACACATTATGCTTTATCGAACTGTATTAATTTTTAATTGCATTGCACGTTATACCGTTGGCTTAAAAGTGAAGTACACTAAGACGAACAAAGTTCTGAGTAAACGGAGTGGTGAAATTCAACTCACTATGCTATACTCACCAAATCAAGGTTAATACACTCAGAAAGTGACTTAGTGACCATTACACAAATCACTGTATTCGGATCTATAAAACTAAAAAAATCTTATCTCGAAAACATTAACTTAGTGTGCTTTGCTTGTAAGCCTAATAGTTTTAACGATGATTTTCAATTTAAGTTATTTTATATAAAATAATATTCCATTTTCATTCTCGATGAATTTGATTTGTCTTCACTTCCTACCAGATATATCTAGACTTCCATCGTATGGAAAAAGCAAAATCCATACCGTGTTATCTTTGCGAACTGGACACAATAACCACCGCATTAAGGACTTCCCAAAATACTTGACTATACAGTTGCAATTACTGTAGATGCTGTTTAAAGGAACATTATAATACTTTTTTATCGGTGCATCCGAAAATTGTCATGTTCATGGGGGCTGATGCACTTTAAATTTGCGGTGACCTAAGACGTTCTCTTGTTAGTGTGATGTGGAAGTTTGGATAGTGGAGTACCAGCTCATGCGTTGTTCTCGGCATCTGAACCTGGTTCAAAACTACGAGGTATTGAGCTTGGATCTTTTCCTTGACGATTGATCCAGGAACCATCACCAAAAGCCCGTTTTGTTGCACCAGTAGGACGTTAGTTAACTACCTACCAACCTATCAGAGTTTTCCTGACAATTGGGAATCTGGTGACGGCCATAGGATACAAAGAAGATAAAATAACCACTCTGAGAGCACATTCTTGATTCATCTATTTTTTAATGCTTTTAAAGAGCTGAATTTCCGTTTACTGTGAAATTGCTTTAGCTCGAGAACCTTGAGAATAGTCTGTTATTGATCGTATTTGGAGAATGAAACAAATCTATGCGCTTCTAATATTATTACTGAGTTCATGATGGTAAACATTCACACATATACACATCTGTGTGATTATGTCATACATGGATTGGCTTAGTTTTGAAATTTTTTTCTTCGAAACCCGTCAAAGGAGGTATCAAAATATTGCTTTTTTGCATCCTTTGAAACTTTTGTTCGCAATCAAACTATCAACTGAGTAAATTAACTGTAGAATATTATGTTTTATGTATAAAACATTACATTGCTTGCTTTAAATTCCTCGCATATTAATAACTCGAGAAGAGTGTAATTGTGAAAAGCATATATTTTTGTACTTTGTTACATAGCTCCTCTATTTGTCTACGTTGTTTGTTGCTACATCGTTAATGTATTTCATCCTTAATGTGCATTTTTACTATATTTTACAATTGCAGTGAAAAATGTATTAATAAAAATTAATACATGAGCCGTTGTTTTTGAAAGTGGTAAAAGTCCACTTTGAAAAAAAATGAGTTTATTTTCTTTAACAATTTTAATAATTATTATTGCATAGTAAAATGTAACACGTTTATAGTGTTAAAACATCATCCGAATTGAGTAACGTTTTACAATGTTTTAAAATTAATTTAAGCACAAACCCTTAAATGTATGACAAAATGGACTTGTAGCACTTTCAAAAATAACGGCTCATATATGAGGTAAAATTAATTTCAATAAGATTGCATTGAAGAGGACTTCATTTCAAGAGTGTTCCAATTTTATGCCACATTGAGCTGAAAACTTATATCATAAATATGTATAAAATTAGGTAACAATTAGATAAATTGTAACCTTAGAAAAACGCATTTTTTCTATGACGCATTTTATGTAATTAACGATTACAATACATTATTGAGAAGTTGAAGAACAGTTTAGGGGTTCTTTAATATCAATAAAGCGGGATAAAAGATAATCAGTCATGATAACCATAATATTTACTAGTTCCTGGAATAAGAACTGTTACTTCAACGAACGATTAAAAGAAGACTGGAATTCCAAGAACGATTTATAGATTTATTCTATTTTTATCGCATGTACTAGGTCGTTTAAATGTGGAAGGTTGGCTTCTATGTTGGTATAGCTAAGTATTTTTAAATTGGAAGCAGGTGTTACCAGAAAAAAAAAATATCCGAAAGTTACGACTAAGAGGTTTGACTTCTGTCTTTGGTAACGTGGATTAGCTAACTTCTCTTGAAGTATCCCCTTTTCCACTTCTTCTAATTAAATCTTAAAGTTTCCCGCATGTCAATAAACTGGAAATAGTTACCTAACATCGTCGTGTGTGTCTGAAGTTGTGCCGTGGTCTCGCATGTATTGAATAAGAACGAATTCCGAAACTTTCGAGCTGCACACCGCTGTAATAGTTTGTGGAATAATATGAAGGGCCGTCACAAATGACAGCTGGTCTCCTCTAGTAATTGTTGGAAGTAGTTTGACCGAACACAGGTCCAGCAGAAATCAGAACATTCATTATGTTGTTTTGCAGTTCATTTCACGTGTCCAAGGTTCTATTTACCAGCTCGATAGCTCAAGGTCATACACACTCGCTTTTTCCAGGTGTGCCTCGGTGGTGTTGAAACCCTTCTTTTACCAGAAAGATCCTCAAATCTGTCTTCCATTCATTACATTTGTGGCGTCAGGCCTACAATTGCATCAATCCCAATACATAAGGGAAGCGAAGGAACTGCTGAAGAATGCTTGGCATAGTTTGGAACACGATATCAAGATGATTTGCTTTGATTCCATTCCTCTCCGTACATCAGTATGTATTCTCAAACCTTCAGAGTGATTTCTGAACAGTGTGATGAACTATACAGCTGAAGGGTGTGGTGGACTATACAGCTGAAAGCCGCACAAGTGAAACAGTGTCTGCCTACGCCGTCCCAGTCCAGCTCACTAATATTAAAGCATTATTATGTAATACGGGAATATTTTGGTTTGTTGGATACCGTTTATGTCGCTAGGGACATACATGGCCAACTGTGCCGAAACCGCCGCAAGTAAATGGAAAAACATACACAAGGAAAGCTTTTTGGACACAGAAGAGAGAAATATACCGCAGTAAGGTAGGTAGTTGAAATACCATTGCACTAGAGCAACAGATCGAGCCATTAAATATATGCTGGGAGGAATCGAATTTGTCAGAAATTGAACCTACATCACTTGCGGGTTTCTAGGACAGTTGGGAAACTCATTCGAACCACGGATAACCCCCTCTATAATAATGGAGTACATTATATTTTTAAGATAGTTTCATTTATTTATCTGTTTCTTTATATATAACGTATATGATAATTTTCATTACAAACGAAAACTATTCTAGGGTGTTTCTAATTTTTTAATTGTATTGCCTCTAAGGCTGCATAGTTCTAATTAAACATTATAGTTATGAAACCTAACTACGATAGTATAAGATTAGTGAAATCATAACCGTCCCTTATGAATATTGTTCATATGGAACATAAATGACTCCATTCAACAAATCCCTAGGCATCTTGGAAAAGTAAATATACGTTCAAACGTACTGATACATAAAAGTAAATTACTAATAACTCAGATTCATACTTTCACATATAGTTAAAACTAAACAGGATGAACATCTATGTACTTAAATCATATTAAAAATCAATACACCATAATTAGATTCGGTTCTGTTACATCCTATAACTTTGATATATATATATATATATATATATATATATATATATATCAAAGTTATAGGATGTAACAGAACCGAATCTAATTATGGTGTATTGATTTTTAATATGATTTAAGTACATAGATGTTCATAAAACTTTCTTGCATATTGGAATGGATTCCCGAATTCATTGATTTGAAAAGGTCTTCATGTGGGAGAACTCATTAGAACATGTCAGTATTATTACTACAAATAACTCAAAGTATAGCACCATGGCCTCATTCCTATGCCTATCTGATAGTCGATAATCCTCCTTCAATCATTTTAATTGAATATGAAATCTTCGAGTTAATTAAATCGGCACTTTTGACATGATGCGCGTTGCATATTCAATTCTAATTGCACTTGCAGAATGGTTTCATATTGTATTAAAGCATTTGATTCTTGTTATCAAGTAGATAAAAGTACATCCTGTATCGTACATTTTAATCAATTGTTCACTACGTAAATGGGATGGTGTGAGAATCCAACCTCTTCCTCAGAGCAAAAGAGTCGTTTGTGGGTCCCCTGGGCGATTCCCAAGAACTCTATTCCAATTATCCCTGTGCTGCGTAGGCTGGAACAGTAAGCTGAGGTAGTAAAGGAACTTTTATTTCCATTAAAAGAAAGTATATTGCATTTCTTATATATCTGTAGTTTCGCATTCTCGCTTAGCAGGATTGTTGAACAAAAGGTTACCATGACATCTATATATATATATATATATAGATGTATATATATATCTATATATATATATATATATATATGTCCACATCTATATATATATATATATGTCCACAGTGGTGGTGTGAAATCAAATCTCTTCGATTTATGACTAAAAAATCTGATAAATAGCAAAAGTGGCTAGCTAATCTTTCGTCCCCCCTGTGAAAGCTAACGCTATGGTCCTTATCAGTAATCCTCTGAATAAAGAAGACGAAGAAAGCTAAAGATTAAGTCAGCAGCAATGTATCTTTTATCAAAACATGCAGTGCTATTGAGAAATTAAACTGAATATTGAGTAGCCTCACTAGGATCCACGAAGGATTCGTTTTCATTCTATCGAATTTAATTTATTTAAACAGATGGAATTACATTAACCCTTTGATTGATTACTTTCGTAAAAACTTACGAATTCCGAGCAATGTTGATACAAAGTAATTCAGTTGTGAGTCTAAGTTTCAGAGAAACTTTTAGTTAGATTTTACATTGTTTCTTTAACTACTTATTGAATTTGTGCAGATAACCTTTGATGATCATAACAAAGGAACAGTCGTAGGTATTATTGCATTACAAGAGTTTTAAAAGAAACAAGCGTCCGTGACTTCTGAAATAACTCCATCGCAATGGATAATATTGGGCGAAGAAGATATCGTCTGTTTATATATGGAAACACGAACTGAAGCGCATATGAAAATATCCGTTTTATTAACTTAGTTTTTCGTATTAAGCTTATTGTAATGAATATATCCTTTAATTTTTTAAACAATGCGTTGATGAAATTGAACGTATCATTCCTAAAGAAAATGGTTACACAAACAATACTAAATAATGTTAATGCAATTACTGAGAGAGATGTTGCTATATTAATAGATATTCGTAAGTTGTAATATTAAATGTTGAAGAATTCGCATCTCTGTTTCAATTTTACTGAAACTCTGGATTCCTAAGTCCTGTACAATCAGACAAGTATTTTGAAAAGAAACAAAGCAATATATTTACATGGGTCTAATAGACACAGACATTCACATCCTATGACTCAAAGTAGGGACGAATTATTGATAGAGTAAGCTGGAACATGAACGGGGATAGTAGAGGGGTCATGTCCACCCTTCACCCATGCATATAACATATTTAAGGGGTGAAGTTGATAAAAATAGATCGTGTTTGTTCACAGCAGGGTCCACCCAGGATAACGTGTTAGCGATCGTATAACCGTTATCTTTTCCATTTAAATGTATACTCCCCGAATAATCTATTTAAGGCTTTTCTACTTTAATGTAAACTCCCAATAAGCTATTCAAGTCATTTATATTTTAACGCAAACTTCATTAAGTATTTTACCATGAATATCAGCAATTTCAATTAAAGCAAACTTTTTCATGACTTGGAAAACACAGATATATATTAAAAATTAATTAAATTATGGATTTTGTATTAATTTCACTTTTTTTGTACTCAAAATAGTTTTCAATTGTGTTGTAAGAGCGCTATTAACCAATATTTATGTTTATTAACGCTACTATTGCTTACAGCTTAACTGGATTTATTGAATGATAAATCATCCCACTGCATTCCTTTTCTATTACATAAACATATTCACCGGTTGCTTTCTACATGATGAAATAGAAAAATGGAGTGCACATAAAGTGACTTCCACTTTAAATAATGTACGAGTTCCGAAAATAGGGATTTCACCCGAATAATTTATGGTAGTGGATTTTGGGAAATGCATTTTTGTACGTCCAGAAACCTATACATAAATTTGTGTCTAGAGATTTGATATATTTTTTTTCGAAAAGGCAGAAATTCTTATTTATCTTGAATCACGGAACATAATTTCGTTACGAAAATTCCGAAGATAGGCTGTTTTGGTCATGCATAGTTTTTCTAATAGTTTGAGATGTCAGTTATTTGTGTGTGATTTTGTTTTTGTCTTTAACCATTCCTTTAGATCCAGTCAAATTTTGTTAATTCAAGCTCTTAGTGAATAAATGTGAAACTAATGTTATTTCTATAGCCTTCCATGTGGCTCAAATTCATGATTTATTGCCTTTTATATCATAGTCTTAAAAATTTAAACACATTTAATTTATTAACAACTTTACGGTTTATCAGTTTTTAATGTAAATTTTATGTTTCTTTAAATTCAATTTTAGCGTCTGCAAACTAATTCGCTTAATTCGTGTTTGTTTTCTTCTCTTAAGTCCAGAACTCTAGAGGATTTCAATATTTAACTTCTAGAACATTAAGTGGGACCAAATTAACTATTTACATTTAAGACATCCAAATTAAACTTCTTTTATGCTAAAAATTATAATTATGATTTCCACGATTTTGAAGACTAAAAATCCGTTTGTTCTTTTCGTAAATAAAATTGTATTTAATTATATTTTATAATGTGGACAATTTCTTTAATTCTGATCCTTTAATTCTGAAAAATATATTCTCTAAAAATTATATCAACATATATTTTTGCTTTGAATTGTAAATATATATATATATTATTTTAAGCATCTAATTAAAGGAATTCCTAATTAAACTGAATTTTTGTATGGAAATAATATTCTATGTGATGTCTATAGTTATTAAAAACTTAAAAGTATGAAATCTGTACGATAACTTATGGTAATTATTTAACTTCGTGTGCATATTTGTCCAATAAACATTGCAAATAAATATGTTATTATTTTTTTACATTTAATATGCATGTTATATTTAGAAAAGAGCTGCAATACTTTCAATTTCAAGTAATTTTTTGTAATATCTAAAGGGATATGGGTAGAGTCCAGTGTATAGATCATTAAATACACTGGTGTCATAAATTAAGAGAATTTCCAGACCTGGTCGATTATCTCTAGAACTGCTGTACCGATTTTAATGAAATTTGATATGTACATGCATTGATACAATACAAAACAAATAACCATTCAATAATTGTAATACACACGCATGAGAGTGGGTAACACTCGTTGGAGTCGGAAGGTATGAAACAGCGGTTGCAGAAGAAACAAAAAAAAATGGGTTAATAGGGGGTATGGTACCCTCTTACAGATATACAGGTCTCGCAGCGTGATTTCATACTTGAAATAAGTCAGTTTATCATTTCCTGTGGCAATTGGTCCCACGCGTTCAGAACCGCTGTTTTCATTCCCTGGATGGTTCTCAGAGGCGGTTTGGGAGTTCCAATTGCCCTTCTTAGAGCGTCCCAGACTTGTTCTATAGGGTTAAGGTCTGGAGATCTGGCTGGTAAATCCATCTGGCGAATATCCTCACTCTCTAGAAATTCTTAGACCAGAAGAGCTCTATGTGGCCTCACGTTATCGTCCATTAAAATGAACTCAGGGCCAACTGCACCCCTGAAAAGGCGAACATACGGCTCCAAGACCTCATCCCTATACCTCACACCAGTCACATTGCCTCTTTCAAAGACAAGGAGTGGTGTGCGGCCATCCAACATGATGCCTGCCCAGACCATTAAATCTCCTCCGCCATAATGGTCGATCTCGCGGACATTGGAGGGTAGGTACCGGGTCCCTGGTTCTCTCCATATGAACGTACGGCGAGAATCGGTGTTTAGGCTGAACCGGGACTCATCAGTGAAGAGAACGGTCGCCCATTGATCCATACTCTAATCTCTATGCTCTCTGCACTATGATAAAACAGATTCTCCTGTTCGTAGAATTGAGCGGGACGCAAACAGCAGGTCTTCTTGCGAACAACCCTCTCTCATGAAGTCTTTTGGAAACAGTCATCCTTGATACACGGGTTCCTGTGGCTGCATACAAGTCACGAGAGAGCTGAGAAGCTGTAGCACTCCTGCTACGCCTCACTATAATCGACAAATGGCGATCTTCTCTGGCCGTCGTGGCTCTTGGACGACCTTGCCCAGGCTTTCTTTCGATGGATCCGGTATATTTGAACTGTTTCCATAAGTTAAACACGACTTTGGGCGTTAAATTGAACTCTCTACAAATTTGGACGAGATTGGCCTGCTTCTAGCCTCCCCACAAAATTCGCCACCTTATTCCATCATCTAAACGTTTGTGGTTACTCATTTTTACTATTACAATTTGAAACTAACCGATTGCTGCAAAATAACACCAAGAAATTTGCCGAGGTGTGCTAGCGAACGAAATGCGTCTTAACT
This sequence comes from Metellina segmentata, assembly GCA_947359465.1. NCBI lineage: Eukaryota > Metazoa > Arthropoda > Arachnida > Araneae > Tetragnathidae > Metellina > Metellina segmentata. Next base: position 31,395,788 of record OX375878.1, on the reverse strand, counting down.
AACTTGTAAAGTCTGTTTATGTACTGGCTCCGTGTACACACACGTGTACGCTTAGGTATTTGACGTACAAGATTTGCATTTTTGTCTAGAAGCAGTGGTTTTACATTCAATTCAGTTTTTTCATGAAATTCGATAAAATACGCAAATTATCTTAATTTATTTCACCAGTGTATGTGATTAAAAGAATGATTTCACTGAGGGGATGCATTTTAACAACGCTTTAGCTTATTTAAACTCCCTCGGAAAACAGGATATACACTCTAAGACAAAACAAAACAGACATCCAACGGGAAGTTGAACTTCGCTCGATCAACCAATAAGTGATTGCACCATTTGTAGATTATTTCACAACGTGCTACTAACCTCACGTAGACCGTTACGACGACAGCATTGCATCGCCGTCAAAGACTGGAATGGTGTCGTGCCAGACGGACATATGGCGTCGAATGGGATCGAGTGGTCTTCACTTACGAAACCCGCTACTGTCTGGGTGGAGACGCCAATCGAATCCGTGTGTGGAGGCAACGTAGTCAGCGCCGAGGTTCTCTGTTTGTTGTGCAGCGTCACACGTCCTTGAGACCTAGTGTCATAGTGTGGGGTGCAATTGCGTATGATGCCAAATCACCTTTGGTATTCGTTACGGCTTCTTTGACAGACCAGCGTTACGTACAAGAAATTTTTCAGCCAGTTACGCTCCCATTCCTGAACTTCCAGGTTTACCCGCTTTATCAACAAGACAATGGTCGAACCCATATTTATGCCGTCTCTAGAGATTGTCTACGACACAACGATATCTTGCATTCTTACCATGGACGACATACTCAATGGACCTGTCCCCGATCTAGTATGTATGGAAATCCATTGGATGAGCTGTCATCACTTCTTCCGAACCACTTAATCTTCTGGAACTACGTGACAGGTATCAATCAGCATGGGATGGACTGTCCCAGGACTTCATAAAGTACATGTATGACTCACTACTATGGCATGCTGTATTAAAAATTATAGCTGCCATTTACTCTTCATTAGCACTTTACCAACCTTGAAAATTTCATTGCTCTCTGACAATTCCTTCATGGTGCAACTTTTTTTTTGTTGTTGTCTTATAGTGTATTTTACTCATCCTAATGAAAAGGTTCATAATATATTTCACTGGCTGTTTTTCAAGGAAGGAACAATTATGATGCATCTTTAACTCTTTATACCCAATAATGGAATGCCATCGAAAGCTAGTTTTATAACTCTTACTTAAACTAACCAAGCTCTGAATACATTATTGAACTTTTCTTTAAGTTATATTATCAATATGGGCTATAATCTATAGAAAACATGGTTTCAATTCATAATATCTTGCTGTACAGCTAAAATTCAGATATAGTTCCATCAACGTAGTTATCTAACCAACAGTCGTCAAATGTAACTGCTTGCTTCAAAACAAGATATTAATGCTGCTGAAAATTACTAGTTATTACTACTGATTAATATTACAAAAATATATATTGGGCAAGTTTTGTTTCACGTATTTGGATATTTGTGAAGTTCATTTGAATACTGGAAAAAACAATTTGTTTTCAAACTTTTCATTTCAATATTACAATATTACCCTTATTTCTATATTTTGTGTAAAAGCAATTTCACCATTGTTTCCGTATTCAGACCTACTACTTTAGATCATTTTATTTATAGACACGCAAGGTCATGCCAATGAATACAAAACCAAACAGGCAATGAAAAATGAAATTTATGTTTATATTTATATTATATGGAATCAAGTGTTCGAAACTTCATTATTAAATGATTTGATACTTCAGACATCTGACAGAGAAAAACTCTACGTCAAAATCTGAAGAAGCATTTGTGCCACATTCCCAAATTCTAGCAAAATTGTTATCCTAAAACTACAAGATAAATATTTAAATTTTATAAGCTACATTATTAAAGTTGATTCGGAATAGTCAGGTTTTACTTACATCATTATATGCCACAGCAACATGTTGGAAATGGCCAAATTGCCCTTCAGGTAGTGGAAGGCGAATATACCAGTTTTTGCCATGCTGACCAAAAAAGATTGGACCCTGAAGATCAACCCAACCTTTTCTGCTCGGGGGACTCTGTTCATAAACCTGGAAACGAAACTCTTACATGTTTTCCAATTTACACAATTTAAATCATTCTTAATCTCCTTTAATCTCCCTAACCTCCTGACTGATCACTTACTGTTTAGGGGAAAAATTTTTAAATTAAATGCAATCTTATCGTATATATATATATATAAAGTATTATCTACAATTTCAGATTAATATTCGGATAATTGTTTGACTTTGAAGCTGTTTACGTGCATTTTAAAAGTATGTAGATAAAATATATATATATATAAAGTATTATCTACAATTTCAGATTAATATTCGGATAATTGTTTGACTTTGAAGCTGTTTACGTGCATTTTAAAAGTATGTAGATAAAATTACGACTTAAAATGCAACCATGAAAAAAATCAAATTTAATTTAAAATGAGATTTTATCTTTTGTGCAGAATTATGATCCAGTATGGTTGTATTGCGCATAACATAGTACTCCGCATAAAAATGACTGGTATATAAAAAATCAAAACGATAGAAAATCGGACCTTATTGTAAAGATTTATATATTATAGTTATTTTTATGAGAAAATCTGAAAAAAATGACACATTTTAGAATTATAAAACAAGAAAATTCACTGATTATGTATCTTAAAAATGATACTAATTTTTTTAATTTTTTTATCTGAACAAGAACCTTGTGCTTTGTTATTTAAACCTTGTTATTTAACGATTCAGTAAAAAGTGTAAGACAAAAAACCGAAAACAAATTAGACTTTGATTTTCGTACTTTTCTGTTCAATTTTTACTTTTTACTGGAAGTTTTTATAGGAAACCTCCGTTTTCTTGGTAGTTAATTTAAAACCGTATTTTTATCTACATTTTTATGGAATCAAAGAAAACAGTTATAGACATGGCTGATTACTTTTATGACTCATTATGAAATAAATATTTTATTTCTGGCCTAGAAAAATAGAAAATTATTGGAAATTATTAACTATATTCTCCATACTGATTTTTTTTAATTATCAATTCTAATAAATCACTCAGATATTCTGAATTTTAGATCTTAAACTGATATATTTTAATACTTATTGTTTCAAAAGTTACCTGTCAAATTTTAGTTTACAATTATTTTATTCCTAGATAACGTTACAGCAAAAACAAATAATATTCCATGTTTTTACTTACCACTACACAATACCATAGTTCACCAGCACACTGTGTAACAACGCTAAAGTTCTGAGATCTTGCTAACCATATGACTGCTAAGCTTTGATTATCTATCCACTGAACTGATGTAAAGTAGTGATCCCTATGATAACAAAGAAAATTCAAAAGGTCCCTGAGAAAAATGTATGTTCAGTAATAGTTTCTCTACAGTATTTGCTGTGTGCGCTAAGACATTTATTGACTTTAAACATGCAGGATTTACACTAAGCCGAAAATAATAAAGGCACGGCTAAATGTTATTACGAATATAAAAAGTAAGGAAGTCATGCACACAAAATTACATAGTCCTTAAAGTTTAGTTTAGACTCAAATTATCTGATTTTTGAATTTGTATTCAGGTCTTAAATTAAAACAGTTTAACAGTTTGGATTTCGTACATAAAAATACTTTTTTTCAGTCTTCTCATTTGTTTGTTGATAGAGTTATTTTTAATTTATGCCTCTATGGCTCGCAACAGGTGAAGAAAGATTGTTCTCTTACGAAATATTTCATGAATGTATTAATTATATTATTTTCTTTAGTTTGATCCTCAATTAAGTTTTTTGTGTGTTTCTTTAAATACTAAAAATCAACTATCGACCATTTCTTATTCATTAAATTAGTAAATTAACTTAATGAATTTATACTTGAAATACCCACTCTCAAAATACAAAACTAAATTGTTTAATCACTTAATTTAAAAGAAAATTAATTTTCGTCATCTGGAATTCTATTTCTACCTCAAACAACCTCATCACTTTCAAAACACAATAACTTTGAAGTTACAATTTGGTAAAATAAAAAAAATATTATCTCTATTTTATCGCTGCCAATTAATTAAGGACTTGAATGCGTAAAAATTATTTCTTGTAATTTTAGTGTACCAACAAATTGAAACGTTTCCAAAGACTAGAGTAATTTAATCGGCAAAGGGAAGTAATTTGAATGATTAATTTTTTTTATAAGTACAATGTTCCATCCTTTCGTCAAAGTAAAAAAAGCTAATTAGTAATAACACCTGCAGGTAAAACTATTCTTCGAATCTATAATGGTCGAAACGAAGAGCCTACCAGAGAACATACACATCTATTATCTGATATATAATAATAGGTCACTTGGATTGAAATAACCTAATTTGCATAACTAAATATAAATTAAGCTAACTCATTCTATCCCCTTTATTAGTATGATTATCTAACTCGGACGATTCAAGTACTGATTGAATTAGATTCTGGAGATGATGAAATAGGAAATACACGAAGAAAACAAACCACAAAAAACGAAAACAAAACTGAGCAACTAAAACGTGTAGTGAGAGGTGTGATGAAAGCGAAGCTAAATGCTCGTGATCACAAACCACACATGCACTAACTGGTCTTGAACTTCACGAGGAGGCTTCACGTCTCTCTGAAGAACATTCAGTGGATTTCGGACGTCTACTACCCACAGGAATGTTGAGGGGTTCTCTCCTCCAGGCTGAAAGAGAAAGAAGGAAGGTCATCACGATTGGTTCCAGTATCTGATATATGTATACCCATCTAAAAAAAAAACGACTCATCTGATCGCAACTGCACAATTTACATCACAGAACAGAACGGAAGGTAACAATCGATAGGGGTGAATGTTTTCTACAAATACCAATGTTTAAAGTTTGTCTAAGGGGTTGTCTCCATATTCAATTGGTTGCTTGCTCGGATATTTTCAATACGATCCCCCATCTTTTATCAAAAATTTGAATTCGACACACAATTTCAGGCGGATTTGATAAAAAAAATAATGAAAAACGGTGTAAAATTAACCGAGAAAATCCATAAAAACCATTGAAGGAGCGTGTAAATATTCGAAGTTCAATCACATTATAAATATCGATAAGGATGTGCAGTGGCCGTCGCAGTCAATGACCTGTTGCAGGCGCCTTGGTATTGAGTGCATTAAGATGGTGACGAAGACAGAATCCATTCTGATAGAATCCCAGGATCTGTTGGTAGTACTTTCTGTTTTCACTTTGTGAACAGTCCCCAATAACGATAATAATCATCGAATTTTGCAAGCAGTCTCACTGCGCTACTTATTATGCACTAGATGAGTTGAAATTTGGAATTCCGATGTGTCAGCAACAGTTGAATCGCATGGAGCCAAAATTTGTCCAGTTTTCTATTCATAATTTTTATGAACATTAATTTCACAATTAATAAAAAATAGGAAATTTAGTTTGAAAATTAAAATGTTTATAGATTGTGTTTGGGTTTTTGGGTAGCAAAGGATGGAAAAACAATTTCCAAAGGAAAATTAATGTTTTAAGCAACTATAACAAAAAAACGTGAAACACCAGTTCAATCGTAGTGTAATATTCTGCCCTCTTGCCTCAAACCCCTACTTGCTGGGGAAAGCAGAGGTGCAAAGGTCATGTGGTAAGAGAAGAGGAGTGACACTAAGAGGGATTTGGTCAGGGGTGATCGGCGAGGGAAAGAAACAGTTAGTGACAGGGAACGATAGAGCGAGGAAGGCGACGGAATTTGTTGACCGTTCGTTCTTTAAAAGGCTCTTCCCTGAGATTGTAGTGCAGATTTGTTGTTACGTTTACTTAAATAAACACTTGTTAAGTTTTCAGTGTTCTCTTTTCTTTTGCCATTCACGAACCACAAGTGTAAAGCATTACATCAACATTAGGATATCTAGTTTTCAAACACTTACAAATCGGTGAAAAATCCAATAAAATTGATTAACTTTATTTTATTTCCGCCTGAAAATGTGTGTAGAACCCAAATTTGTGATAAAATATAGGGGTTCGTATTGAAATTTTCGGAGCGAGCATCCAATTTAATATGAAGACGGCCCCTTAGACAAATTTTAAATATTGATATATGTAGAAAACATTCATCCCTCTCGATTGCTACCTTCCGTTTTGTTCTGCGATGTAAATTGTGCAATTGCGATCGGTTGAGTCGGTGTCTTTTTACGGGGGAACAACTGACTCAACGACAGAGTTCGATTCCTATGATTAGGTCAATAAACGGCCTGCTCAAACGTTTTGATTTATTCCAAATAACGAAAAGGTTATCGCACAAACCGGCATTGATGGTGTCCATAACTATATTATTTTAGTGGACAATCCAGAACTTTAGGACCACTGATTTAATCATAACTGGAAATTGCCCGTGCAGGTAAGCAAGGCACTCCGGTCACGAACAGATCATGTAATGAGAGCATTCCGGCATCTGATTTCTCGAGTTCAAAGCAGACTAAATTGTAGGTGTCGGCGACTGGACCTCCAAACCTGCCGTTCCGGGTAAGTGTGAAATCCTCCATTTCATTGCAGTGTTTGTGGGAATAGAGGTCGTACCGGCTACGATTTTGTGGACGTGTGTTATGTGTATTATTGTGTGTTATATGTCGACGTGTGTTAAAGAGGATTCGCTGGTCAAAATAATTAATCGGCAAATCCGTGATGTTTTTAAACAGGTAGGATTGAACTATTCAAGAAGATTCGACGAGGTATCTACATTAAGGTCTGGCCAATCATCCAGATGACGAGATACTTCGTCTATAAATATCTGACTAGTTTTGCTAATAATGAGATATGTCATCATCAATATGCTGTCGATTTTTTTCTAATGATGAGATGCCTTATAGATCCAGATGTGGTCAGTTTTGAAACTGATTATGTTCTTCATCATTCAAAAGGGTTTAGAAAGAGTACCTTTTATAAAATATTTAACTATACGTTTCAATAATTATCCCATTACCCTATAAATTATGTACAAGATGTTTCAGAAAGGACACGCTAACTTTGAAATGTCATGACTACGAAACCGTGATAGATAGAAATATGAAGCAACTGGTACATCTAATGCAGGCCTCGAAATAGATTTTTTATACAGGTACACAAGGTGCACCTAAGTTTTTAAATTTGGTGCACAGATTATATTTCAGGTGCACATTTAAAAAAACGTAATGTAAGACCATTAATGTAATTTAAACTATTTTATTAGTTGGGTATGTTTGGATATGTGACTAGTAGATAGTAAATAAGAATATTTAAACATATTTTTTTATCTGCGAAATTATTACTTACAAATATTCAGTCATCATCAGATATTGGTGGGCAATCAGAAACGTCAATGTTTATGGCATATCTTTACCCATAAGATTTAGTGTCCATCCTTCTTTTCGTATTTTTCTTTCATTGCAACATAGCATTTTCTGGATAAGAGTTTTTGCATAGTGTACATTTGGGAATTTTAATTACGTTCCTTTAGAGAGAGAGAGAGGTCGATACTAATATTTTGTTCAGGTATCAAAATAACATAAAATACGTTTCCTCCAATTCTTTTAACGACAGGTGTACTGTGTGACCTAGTGGGAAAAATTAGGTGCACAATTTTATTTTCAGGTGCACAGTGCACCTGTGCACCCGGGTATTTCGAGCCCTGATCTAATGGGTATGTCTTGAATCTGAAATAGATCGGCTTTAAAAGGAGTTGTTGGCGCTGTGGTCTTTCTAAGCATGAAATTCAGATGATGAGTAGGTATTTTTCTAACTTCTGTCTCTTCCATCCACGAACTTTTTAGAAAGTTTGTCATAACCTGTCGAAGGAGGAAATTCGAGCCACGTATTCATTGGAACTAAGAAGATGCATCAGACACTTCGTGGTTTATGCAAGATCGTGTCTGACCACACTGTACTTCTACACTGTACATCTTCTTTGATGAATACTTCAGTGACAGAGTCATTGCTGTAAATTATTCCAAAGAGACCTACACCGGAATAGATGGCCTCCATACTCCTAGGATCTCAATCCATCTTTCTCTGAGTCTATTTGAAGGACATTGTTTGCAGTGAGAATCGTCAAATGCTAGAACAGCTTGAACAGTTCATCCCATCATGACAAAAAATATTTAGTATCTGATAAAAAGTCAGTTAATGATTTTCTGCTCTAAAATGACTATATATGCAATTAGCAAATAAGTGTATAGATGCATTATTATTTAGAGATTTATTTATATTTCTAAGAATTTTGCGCTAGAAAGTTTTTTTGAGTAATTTGAATACAAAAATTCCTATATTTATTTTATTAAAATAATATATGCGATCAGAAAAAAAATATATATTTAAGCTCTTCGTAAATTAATATCCTTAGCGTTTATGATATTTAGACAACAAAATTGAATTCTAATAAATTGAAGGAATATTTTATTCAATTATTTTATGTTTAAACATTTGAATTATGATAACGAATCCCAATATTTTACGAAAATGCTATTAAACATTTTGATAGTTTATCTTATTGCTTTACACTATATCTTAATTATATATGTTTATATTGCTCAATCTTTTTCATTGTTTCAAGTCCCAAATATTTGAATTAAAACTATAAATTGAACTATGAAGATTATTTTTGAATACTAGGAATTAAGCTATGAAAACAATAAAAAAAGATCAAATAATACTTTCTTTTACTTTGATTACTTTAATGGAAAAACTATAAATCTTACTTTTGGATACATCGGTTCCACTATGCAATTTATACCCTTAAAACTAAAAAAAAGTACTATTACTTTGACAAATACCGATTCATTCCATGAATATTCGATTTCATCCTAGCAATAAGTCTTTACTACACTAATTATTCCATATAATAAATATTTACTATCTAGCCACATTTTCTCCTTATGTTTGAGTCTTTTTAAAGCGGCGAACCAATCACTTTAATGAATACTAAATAATTAAGCTTACATAAAGATTGTTGACTAAAATGAGAGACGAAAGACTTAATTCCATTTGCCATTGACGCAGACTGAATCTGTGACACTTATTTCACAGACATATCTGTACTTCGCGTTAATTGGGATTTCAGGGAATTAGATTCCCCACATATAATTTGAGCCCGGCTAATGAAGCGAGAAAGATAATTCACTGTCTTACCTTAGGATAGCGTAAGTGCATGAGCTCAGGATAAACTTGTGACTCGTTTTGATTAAGGCTGCCAAACCAGTTGTAGTAAAAAGTGCCTACTTTGGTGTCATTGATCGTTGCATAACAAAGATAATTTCCGTCGGGGGCCCACCAGATGGCGCTATTTCTTTTCAGTATTTCTTCTGAAAGGAATGAACACAAAAACATTTCATCAGAAGGGGATGGTAGAAAATTAAATCCCATTACGATAGAATTCTAGTAAAACAAACGTAAATATGTTTTTTAGTATTTGTAGGGTAATACAAAATACAAGTTAATAGAATGATGTACAATGCATTATAGATCTAAAAAGGAGTGTTGTAGGTTTAATTATAAAAATAAGAAACGTCTATATTTTCATTAAAAATTTTCATGAAATCTTCGAGTGTTTGGTTAGAAAGAAGTTATTTTAGTGTCCGCTGTATGATACGTATGGCAAATTATATTTCCATAACTACAGAATACTTTAAGTAATTCAACCACCACTTATCGAAAATTCTCAAATCAAGAGCTTAATTGGCTATTGTTCGTTTTTCTTATTGTTTGTCGAACCACTTGCAGCTTAAGACATAATTAAAAAGAGAATAACGTACAGATTAAAGTTTCAAACCCAAACAAGTATAGTTAGTACCTACGGACAACTAAAACCGTTGGGAAATATTTCTATCATTAGCTTTATTTTCATTTCGGAAATACTGTAGTAACATAGTTAAATATGAGGCATTACGGATACGAAGGGCGAACTCAATATTGGGTGAAAGCAATTTTTCCTCATATTTTAGTTTGTCAGACATTAGTGAATCTATATAAATAAGAATGGAGTGTTTGTTTGTACATTCAATATTTTCGACCCATTTCAAGTTTTTTATCCGTTTTGGACCCTTCTGATGCCGAATCCGCCTTTTTCTCGTTTGGTGTCTGTCTGTCTGTCCGTCTGTCTGTCTGTCTGTCTGTCTGTATGTTGTGCCCTATACACGTCCACGCGGTTTAAGATATGTTCATGAAAATTTGCATACAGTGAGTACTTATCTTCATTTAGTGAGTGGCATTGGTTGCAAAAGTCTGTCTGTCCGTCTTTCTGTTCTATGCTCGATTTTGTGTTTGTGTGTTTGTGTAGATATCACATGAATTGTTTTCCAGATATTTGATTGCATTGTATTTTATTTTATACATTATCTATTAGTTTAGTGAATGCAATATTAAACATTTCTTAATTGCTATATTTAGATGAGTTTCATGCTAAAACACCTGAGTAAGTATACTTAAATCAACCATAATTCGATAGTTTTGGAAAAATTGGAATGTCTATTGAATATTACGATTACTTCGATTGCTTTACCAGTACTGCTGAAAAAGTAATTATTCTTCAAATTTTTTTTATTTTTTTTTATGGAATTTCATCTCTGATACTTCATTTTTTTCGAGTCTTATTTTTATTCTTTGCGCAATGAAAACGATTTCCAAATATATTTGGGACAGACGATATTTTTCAATGAAACGAGAATGAACAAGATCGCGCGAGCAGTGATATTTTTTCTGGTTCTTTCGCTCTGAATTAATTTCACATTTCTAAATTTTGTACACTTTTAGTTGTAAGTTGTGGCAACTGTGCGAGATCAAGAGATAAAATTGAAACACAAATTAATATTAGAACAATTTTTTGCGACATCTTTTATTTTGTTTTACTTCGCTGTTTCCTGTTTTAAATATTTATTATTTTAATAAATGTGTTTTCCTTCTCATCACACGCAACAGCACCACAAAGTATTAGACTTAAAAATGTTAGGTAAGTCAGTATAAATTTTCAGTAAATTTTAAGTGTAGTTATGCCATTATTGAAAGAATAATGCCGTTATTTAAAGAATAATGCCGTTATTTAAAGAATAATGCCATTATTAAAAGAATAATAATGTTTATTAATCCAAACTGGAACTTTTTCCAACATTAAAAAATTCGTTGTAATAATGACAGGAGAAGATTGCAAAATTTCACAATGTCGCATACCGGAGGCAAGAGTGCCACAAGTAAAAAAATATTGTTCTGTTGACTATGAGTGCGAGAGCACTCGCCATAAATCGTAATTTTAATTAATTGAGTTGAACATGAAAATAACTTAAGAAAGGGAATTCCAAATCTTCCTATCAATCGTCTTTTATAGTAGTAACCTTAGTATCACCTTTCGTCATTTTGTAGCTTTGTCATACAGCAATTGTGCGATGTATGTGAAATGTATTACATGAATGGATATGCATGTGTAGGATTTGTGTCTAAAGTAAGTTGTAGAAAATATAAAGATGGCGAAAGATGATAAAATAAATTTTTATTCTACAAAAAACGTAAGTCAGTATATATTTTGATTATCTCTTCAATCTAGAGTAAACCAATTCAAACCGAGTAAGGTCGGGTATTTTGCTAGTAATGGTATAAACTTCGTTGACTTCGCCGTTTCTAACCATATAAAAGTAGGGCTGACAGTAGCTTTCCTATCTTCTAAGACTGGTAGCAAAAAGAATTAAATGAGCTTTTTTACAAACCAGTATTTGTTAAGGTCGCCCTTCGTATCCGCATAGCCTCATATAAATGCTTATTCCCGTGATTATTACTGTCTATTAACAGTAGCAATGCTTACCTTCATATAACCAATCAGGAATTCCATTGAATATTACATGGTCAACGCCATTGTTGGAGAGAGGATAATGTGTACCATTCATCTCGGATACATAAAATAAATTATTTCCCTGCACATAAACCTGAAATAAAATGTAATGATTGGTATATAAAGACGACTGTATAGTTATAAAATTATTTTCTGTAATCATTAAATAGCATGCATGAACATATTAATAAGGTGAAACGTTATGGGTTTATTTATTAAAAACTTGTAGCGGAATGGGTAAAAGTACAAGTAATGGAATTATTCTTTTAATCACATATATAGTTCCATATCCTTTTTTTGTATCAGATGCTCTAAAACAGTAGTCCACTAACTTTTCAGTTCAAGTATTCCTTTGAAAATTGTACCGTTTGTATGTGATCAGGCATGTCAATAGAGATGATGAATTGTCTGAATAGTGAAACCTGAACTTTAAGAACTTAGAGACCTGCACTTCAAGAAACAGTGAACATTATACAAACGCATATTTATAAATTGAAATTTATTAAAATCAAGACCCTTAGCTTGAAAAAATGAAAAACTAATTACCGACATCAAATTGTGAACTTTAATTTTACTGTAAACAGGGTAACCGCTTCTAGAAGTACCTCAGCAATATTTGGTATTATGTCTGAAAATTTCAATGTTGAGTTTTTTTTAAATTCAAGTCTATGTTGCATATTAATAAGTTTATGTAACTACAATCTCTTATTACTTGCTTTCAATTTCAACATTTGTATTTTCGAGAATAAAAGAAATGAAAGTAATGGAATATTGTTTTCGAAGTTCTCTGTTTGGGCTCATGAAAAACTGTATATTTTCGGTGAAACCCCACGAAACCTTGTCTTCTGACCTCATTTTGCCAACTATTGCTTTTCACCATATTTTGAACCAAAGTGGGGTGAACTAACTATTATTCAATAAAAGGAATGTAAACATAAGTACTTACGAGCTGATTATCTCTGGGTCCCCAAGCAGCATACTGCAAAAAACCATCAGAATCTTTTGAAGAATGAAGTGAAGATATTCTCCTGAAAATAAGTATACGAATACATATGTATGTAGTTATAAACCTAAATACGTTCTACCCAGGGCTCATAAATTAAATAAAAGACAAATACTCCAGAAATAATTTAATAGGGTTTTTTTTAATGCATTTTCAAAACGGTTCAAATGTTGGTGCGTTCTGGAAATGAAAAGAGTGGTTGGGCAGCTTATATATCTACATTATTGTATGTATCCTATATCTATCCATCTCAAATACTCGTACTTACCTACTTAATCCGATAGCTTGACACGTGAATTTGAAAAGTGTTAAAGACTGAAAGTACTGTTAAGTACAGCATAATTAGGTTTCGCCTTAATCTAAAAATTATATTTTCTGTCGTGACTTAGTAGACTATTTGTTCTATTTATTTATAAAACGCTTAGATTGTACGATATTTGTTGCTAAATAATAAATGCTTCTATTAACTGCTTCCACTTTTACACAATTTTCGAAAACACGTTTATCTGCTAAAACTTAATTGGGAGATTTGTGTAACTACGTATAGATTTTTTTCTGTATATAAATAAGCATGGTTACTTACCTATTAGCTATATCATAGATCTTATACTTCGCTTTAAAGGAATAGCGATAAAGCTGAAAAGAAACATAATTTTGGAGTGCAGAATGAAACTAAATGGCAAAAAAATATAATTTTTATGAGGCGTTACTTAATCCTCCACGTGGTTTCGACGAGATATCTCGTCCATCAAGATCTGACCTACTGTGCAAATGACGAGTTATTTCACCACCAAGATATTGCTGATTTCGGATGATGTCAGGATCAAGATCTAATTTTTTTTTTCTTTTAATGTATAGACATCTCCTTTATCAAGGTCTGATCAATTTTACTAAGGACGAGTTACCTCGTTGAGATAATCACCAGGAAGTTTAAGGGGCCTTAAGATACGGAACAAATATTCATGCGAAACATTTATTTGATGTAAATACCTTTATAATGTCGTGCAGTAATAGCACATAGTTGTGATCAGCTGAAATACTATACTTTTGTACATCATAATCAGCCTAAAACAAAAGAAAATTCATAATTACTGATATCCTATTTTAGTTCTTAACTTTTAATTGTAGTCTAACTTCAATGCAGTTTCCATTTGTATGATAAATTGGGACTCTAATTTTCGGACATTATATTAAAGTATCGCAAATGAAATTTCCAAGATGAAACTAACTTTTTTACTTATACATAATAATGGTAGAAGAAAAATAATCGAACTGAACAGAATAAATTATAAAAAAAATTATTTGGAGTATTTATACTTACAAAAGTAGTATTTTCTAAAAGAACTTTTGTTGTTTTCGTGCGTACTGAATAAATTACAAGATGACCATCTTTATCTCGGAACTGGATTTGATCATCTGCAAAACAAAATAAAATACTTTAATATAACATTCCGACAGACACCATAAAGGAGCAAAAAATCTCGAGAAAAGACCAAACCCATGACTTTTTTTTTTATATATCACCTATTATAACAGTTCACACACACATAATAATTTTCTTCCATCCAATATCCAATTTTGGTTTGTAAGTGAATGGATAATTGTAATCATTGATCCTGGTAATAGTAATGGCGACTTAAACACTAGGTGCTCCTTCACAAGTATCCGCTAGCTTGTTCGTGTACAAGCTTATACATGTATTAGCTTTTACCCTTGCATTGTCAAAATTCGGAGAATTTGGACATTTAAATACTCAAGAAACAGGAAACGTTTGTTCTCACTATTTGCACCATCGTGGGTGAAAATACGACTGTTGTGAAACATGTTAGCCATCAATTAGATTTTTAGAAGTTTTCAATAAATATAAATAAATTATTTTATATTTTTTAATTCAAATAAAGGTGATTTAACTAACAATATTTGACTGAATAAAATAATTTCTGTCGATAAAAGTTTGGACATTTTAATACTAAAGAAAAGGGGAAAGATTTGTTCTCACTATTTGCACCATCGTGGGTGGAAATACGACTGTTGGGAAAACACGCAGGTCATCATTTAGATTTTTAGAAATTTTTAATAAATATAATTAAATTATTACATATTTTTAAATTCAATTAAAGGTGAATTAACTGAAAATATTTCACTCTGAATAAAATAATTTCTGTCGATAAGAGCTTGGACTTTTAAATAATCAAGAAAAGTTTGGCCAAAGGTTCAAAAAATGTCAAAGGTATTTTCTCACTAATTTGCACCATCCGGGATGGAAATACGACTGTTGGGAAACACGTTTGTCATCATTTAGAGTTTTAGAAGATTTCAATAGATATAATTATATTATTTTATATTTCTTTAAATCAATTAAATATGAATTAACTAACACTATTTGACTCTAATAAAATAAGTGCGGAGTATTACATACATTTCGATGTTCTTGGAGGAAGTGTTGCACGCCCATAGCGTGGAACCATTCTTCCAGACTACGCTGGTCACGTTTACCCAGTCTTTTCACTGCCACACTTCGCAAACTACAAGTTTTGCCAGAATTCTTGATGTCACGGTTCACCCTTGAAATGGTAGTACGTGAAAATATAAAGTTATCTACCTCCGAAATGTTTTTCCATCCCAAAAGCTACAAACTATTAAGCCACAATAAAATGCGTTTAATTCGTAACAATTTGCAATTTTCATGGCAGAAATAGCTCTAAATGTCTTCACAGATGTCTATCGCTTTATATATGCTCCACTAGTCACAACCAAAAATGTGTATAGGTTGTATTCCTATGCATTTTGCTTAAGCTCGTTTGTACATGTTTGTATGGAACTTCGGTATATTTCTACGGTAGGCATTCGTATAACATGTTAGATTGTTACCCTGACGGACATATCATTAATCATATTAGAAATTATTAATAATTGATACCCAAGAGAAAGGGAAAAAATGTTTGAAACATTATTATTAAGCTAATACATTTACAGCAGTTAATATCAGCCTAGGAAAGTAGAAAGTTGTTTAAATATGTCCTGTTGCACTCAGAATTTTATTTCAACTACATCCGAAGATACATCTATTTACCCTTTGCTTATTTTTAAAAATTACCTCAATACATTATTCTTTTAAGTTAAATTATATTGATTGTTCTGAGGTACGCGACGGTACAATATTCTAAATTGATACCTACCGGTAAGCATTTATATCAAAACCTAATTTAGAGTACGAGTACAGCAACTTCAATGACGCAAAATTACCTCAGTTAGGTAATTTTGTATGTAAAATTAAGTAAAATGTTAAATGAACTAACTCAACTCAATACCTGGCTTGCAATTCCTGAAGTAATAGTAATAATAATATAGGAAGATTCATAAGTACGTATACAGTTTCCAGATGCTGTAAAACAGGAACGTTTAAGACACGGTCCCCAAATGCGAACTGTTAGTTAGGTATACTCATAAAGTTTATGTCCCTCTCCAGAGCGAAGTGACGTAGGAGATAGCGAGCGTGTCACTTGACTAGTCAGTGGAAATGGCTGCGTCTGCAGTGGGGAATGCGTTTTGTGTTCTTGAATTGAGCAAAACGGAATCTGTCGCCGTTGCGCAACGGCATTTTCGATCACTATTTGAGCAAGAACCTCCGACCAGAAAATTCATTGACGACTGGTTTAAAAAATTTGAAACTACGGGCTGTTTGTGCAAAGATCTAAAGCCAGGACGACCGAGTGTATCGCCAGATGTCGTCAAAAACGTTATCCAATTGGATAATAAAGTCTAAAAACTTTATTCTCCAATTGGATGGTGCACCACCACACTGGTCAGGTGACATGCCAAATTACCTCTATTAACATCTTCTTCACCGATGGATTGGCCGACTACAGCATGCCACTAACCCAATGGCCTCCCAAGTGTCCTGATTTAACACCATGTGACTTTTTCCTTTGGGGCTACATAAAGGATAACGTATTTAACCCTCCTATTCCTGTCGATCTAGCGGGGTTGAAACAGCGTATCGCAACCACTATCACTGAACTTGCTTCAGATACCCTAACACTCGTCTGAAATGGGTTACCGGTTCGATGTGTGTAGTGTGACCAAGGGTGCACACATAGAACATCTGTGACTGTCTCTACAAAAACTTCCAACATTCACCTACACTTCTGTTACAGATAACATAAAATATCTTACATTGTCACTGTTATATAGTGCGATTAAACTGTATACTTATGGATCACCCTGTACTATGCAGACGTTTACATAAGTTGTATGTAACTTACCAAGATTGTAGCTTAGTTTTACTTAGCTTAATATAAACAAATATATATCCTTTAAACTTACATTATGTGAAGCATAAAAATAATTACTATACTGTAAAAAAAAAAACGTAATTGTAACTAAATTTGTATAAGTTGTGTTGATTGTTTTGCTTCAGAGATCTTAGGAATTCGTTTCAGTATAAGGCTGCTAAGCATTGTTTGTTTCCAATTTCTTTTTAATAAATTTATTTTATTTTATTTATAAGCTTTGCTTTGTTATTTACTAATTTCGTACCTTCCTTAACTTTCTAATAATTATATTTGAATGGAGGTATTTGGAGAGATCATATTGTGTATATTTGCAAATTTATAGGTTACTGGCCATATTTTTTTCTAGAGTTCTAATGCTCATATGATAATTGTAATGAATTCAAACGATCTGGTAGTAGAAATTATTCATGATTTAGTATCCAATTACAAAACAAAAATATTCCTGCTTATAATTCAAATTTTTTGGCAATAGCATTTGGCTATTATAACAACTTAACTTTTCAAAAATAATTATATACTTTAAAATGGTTATATGATTATTAATGTATCTTCATGAATTCGTATATACATCCTCTGTCCAAGACCTATTTAGAAAATTTGTTTGCATGAAATGGAATACCAAAAACCTTCAGAATTCCTGATGGATAAGTTACTAATCTGTTTTCTAATAAGAAAAAATTTGAAAACGCATATTTCAATCAAAACTGCCGTTTCTAGTTTTCTAGGAACTGTCCTAAATCAAATGAAACGGATACCAACAGGAATGTAAAAAATTTTAATGAAGATAAATTTTTTAATTCATATATATAACAATGGTTTTATCTCACTGTCCTATTTAAAGGACAAATGAAAAATAGCATGTGGAAATCAGTATTTGGTTTTATGGAATATTTTATCAGCTGGTACATGTTGTGGTATGCATACGCTTCTGCCAGCATGAATTATATGTCGCAAAGTATGGCATCTCCTGCTGGAAACTTTGTTTATTCCTAGTGTTAGTTGGCGTGGTTTATATCTTTTTTTACGGTTCCAGAATTCCTTTTCGGTTTACTTTGGTCACTTAGATGGACATTTTTTATGTGAGAGTACTCTTTTTTATCATCCTGTTGGTTAATTAAGGGGACCGGGAAAGCAAAATTCGACTAAAAAATCAATTTCTATTTTATTGCTCCTTTATATAGTTCAAAATCTCCTATTTCCAATGATATATCACACTAGGTAATAGAATAAGAGGAAGTTTGAAAATTATGCACGTTTCCAATAAGCACTTCACATCTGACACGGCCTTTCAAATGTAAACAAACCGTTTGTGGACATTTCTAATCTTTGTTTCTCAACAATGTATATTATATTTTTTACTTTACTCAAATTATTTTCGATAATCTGGTAACAGTAGAGTTAACTGTAATCATTTAGTTCTTTTCTAACTATTTTTATTAATTTTACCATGCGATATAAGTTAGCTTTTCTGAGACATGACATTTGATCTGTTATGGACTAGCAATAAGGATAAATGTTGGTTTTCTGCACAATATGCAACAATCTGTCTGGACAGAATATTTTTATTTACTGTCAAGTAACTTAAATCCAAATCACGGTCTTTGTCCAGTTGGGAATGAAAGCTGGTGGAAATTTCAACGTGCTGTAGCTAAAAGAGTGATGTGTATTACCATGATAAACACACACATATTGCCTTGCCTTATACTGCCTACATTTTGAAGACAATTAAATCAAATTTCAGAGACTTGGCAAATCTAGAATTGTTGAAAAAAATGTGTTCACGGAAAGACTCAAAACCCAAATGAATCGGTGAGCAATGTGATTTGGACTCGCGTTCCAAAAAATGTGTTTGTAACCATCCAAACTTTAAAACTGGGAGTGTTTGATGCTGTTTCCTGCTGCAACAGTGGAAATATTATAAAGTGCTATACATTATCTAGAGTTAAAATCAATCCAGGCTGCCATTTTATACAAATTTTTGAGAAAACTGGACTAAGACTGTGTTATCGATGGAGAGCGAAAACTCTCCGAATACAGTAAAAAGGCCCGCCATAGAAAGAAAAGCATCAAAAAAAAAGAAGATACATGTATTAAAAATGAAAGAGATCACCCTTTATATAAATCAGGATTTCATTAAGGTTAGACGTAAAATTATTTATAAAAATTCATTTGAAATGTTTAAATCCATTTTTTCAAAACTTAGATTTTTAAGATTCATGCCCCATTTTCTCAGAATCTACTGAACATAATGACTTAATATTTTTATGACATATTTGTGTTATATCTCTAAAGATTTTAACACGGGCATTTTTTGATTTTTTGAAAATTGGATTTTTTAGAAATTTAAATGTGTTAAAAAATACTAACTAAAAAGTGATATTCAGTTAAAAATTTCTATAAAATTAAAAATTTGAAATAAAAAAAAAGTGAGCTGTTAAAGTTTGTATAACATATCAGTCTAACCACCATAAAAATTTTGTGTTGATTACTATTATAGTTATTGAGAAAAAGGGTCTTGAATTTCGTGAATTTAACATGGAGGAGATAGGGCCTTCCCGGTCCCCTTAAAGCTTTACCGTTATTAGGTGAGTTGTTGCACAATATTTCTTAACTGTCCTCTAAATAGCACAGTGGGACAATAAGCATGTAATCGACGCGTTTTTCCTAACCTTATAACTGATAGTAATATAACTTTTTCCCTCCCTAGCGTTTTATCCCTGCAGTCATGTGAATGCAAAGATTTCTGAAGTTAGAGGAAGCATTAGAATTATTAAATAGTTTAAATATAGTTTAGGTAATAGTTTAGGAATAGTCTGAACTATTTTATCCGATGCACGCTAATACGTTTGGGATATAAACTCTGTGGAAGCGAAGGATATTGAAACAAGTTTTCTCTCTACTGCGGTAAAGAAATATGATGCAAGAAATGATACTCCTCTTGAAACCCGTGTTCTGATGAAACTTACAGATAATATTGTGATACCTTCAAGCTATACTTTATATTTTGATAATTTTTTACCAGCATTGATCTTTTGGAAAACCTTGGTGAATAGGGCTATCGACCCACAGAACCATACGAGAAAATAGGATAAACTATGAGTGTCCTTTAGAAGAATCTAAGTTTATGTGGAAGAAAGAGGCACGTCTAATTTTGCATTTGACAAGAATTCCGATATTTTTTTCTGGTGTGATGGAATGTCAATAGTTCTGTCACTGCACTTTAGAACCATTCCATGTGAAGAGCGAGTAAAAGGACACAAATATAAAGTAAACGTGAAGATGCCTAATTTGATAAATTCGTACAACAAACATATTGGCGGTGTGGATCACCACGACTGGTTGGCTGGACTATATGCAATTAAAATTCATGGGAAAAAGTAGTACTGGCCACTTTTTATTCGTACACTGGACATGGCAATAGTAATTGCATAGATAATCCACAAAGCTGTCAACAAAAGTGATGCTCTAAACGTGAAGGAGTTCCGAAGATCTATAACAACAGTTTATCTCAAAAAGACTGGTCAGAACAAGAGGTAGACCTAGGATCTCTTCTGTACCTTCTAGTGCAAAAGAAGACATCTTTAAAGATGGTGTTGGCCATTTTCTACTAAAGAGGGGAAAACAGCGTCATTGTCAAAGAGAGGGCTGCAAGGGAAAATCCAAAACATACTGTGGGAAATGCAACAAAACACTTCGTCAGGCTTGCTTTGGGCTTTTCCACAAAAATTAGAATCACATTTAACTGAAAATTGAAATCTCATGTAAATGAAAAAGTAATATTCGGATAAAGTAAAACTTTGTGCTCGGAAATTGATTTTCACTAATGAGAACACTAAAACATGCAAGTGCAAATTTTATTTCCTTTATACCAATGTCCTACTTAGAAGACAGGTCAAATTTCTTATATTAAATTAAACCATTTCTTCATATATTGCTATACTTAGTTTATTTAGGTTTAATTAACCTTAAAAAATATGATTATTCTCAAATTTGAAAATAAATAAATAAATTGGGATTAAACGAGTTAAATCGGCTATTTCTATATGGTCTCAAAAATCATATTAGATTTAAAAGCCTTGCCATTTTCTAATTTACGAAACACGTGTAAATTAAATGTTTAAAAAGAAATGTTGGATATTTAAGGATGAACCTTAATAAATACTTTAAAAAAAATCACTTTTAATGTAAATTCCACGTTGTACTAATGTCTCACAATTCCTTAAACTTAAAGAAATAATTTCCACTTAAGGTACGGACTCAAATCGGAACTTTAATAGATATTAATACTTTCACAGAATGTGTCTGATAGAAACTCATGGGTACTTAATTAAACTCAATGTTCTTCGAAAACCGTAAAGAAATTAGAATAATTATTCCTCTTAACTGCATCACCATTGCGAAATTTCAGTTTTCCTTTTTTCCTTACTCATCAGAACTGAAGTTCCAATTATAATCTAGGTTTTCCAAATGGCTCATTAAAATAGACAGTTGAATGGACACATTTCATTTGTCTTGGGCAGTGTGAAAAAAAAACAAATATATAGTGAAACAAAAAGAATTTAAATATAGTGATTTGGAATTGAATCTTTACTCAACAAAAGAGTAGAAATTGGAAAGAAATGGGAAAGAATCGATTAATTATTTCATGTCTACGTAATTGCTATCCTGTTTCAATTTTAAGTTTCTGATTTAGTTGACCGATAACAGGAGAAGGGAAGAAAGAAATGACCGAGAAGAAATTGATTTTCGAGATTACTAGGTCTGAATGCTTCAATTAAGATAAGATAGCAATTTTAAACTTAATTAAATTTTTCGTATGCTGAATTCTAATTGTCTTTTTTATTTTCTTCTTGAGTTGCAGCCAAAACATTTCCTTGAGTTTCAATGGAACAATCGTCCTTGAAAATGCACGTAACTGAATATTAAATTCGTGATCCATAAATCATTATGTGATATGTACAATATTTATAAACAGCTGTAGTTTTTTTTTTGCTTTATTTGATTTTTATAAAATCTACTAACTTGAGTATATTTTTGTATAGTCGTGAAATGGAATTTTTTCCAATTTGCTTAAGGTTTGAAACAAATTAGATGCAAAGATTGAGTAAACGGCAAACTAAGTTGTGAATATTACGGTCAGGGGTATATAGTTGTTGTCGTGCGGGCCATATATGGCCCAATCGGGGGTGCCATTGCCACGGGGGGTTGGACTTCTTCATGCATGACACATCCGTTTTACAGGAAGGTCCCTTTCACACATCCATTCACTCACACATATCGTAATTTAGATCCCAATCAGAGGCCGATAACCCCCTGATCAGGTACCCCCACATGTAATGATTTGGTATGGAAAGATGGGGGACTTTGTGACCACGACCTATTTAACGTGCCCCAGCCACCATTAGTCCAAGCGCCGATCTTGCAACCATCAGAATTGCAGGTTCCGCTGAGGACAGAACCCATAACCCTTCCGATGCGAGCCCGACGCTCTACTAACTGAGCTACCGCGGCTCTAGTGGTATATAGTGACAGCGTTATTAAATACAATTGGTTCCAGAACTGAGTACACGCCATGAACAAATTTGTTTAAGCACAAAATAGTTTATCAAGTTTTTTAAACTTGAGGTTAGTAGGCCTACTTAATATGTAGTGTATCAAGGAATCTGTACACTTTTAGAATTGATAACTATAATTATGTTCTGCTGCGTTATGTTTTACAGGTGATGGAAGAAATTAGAACTCTAAAATTGAACCGCTTCATCAGCATTTTACATCCACTCCCAAATTTATCCATGCTTGGGAATTGATATGGGATCGTATGCTGGCTGGAGACGCTAAAATTTTAGTTTTTTTGATGAAATCATACAAAAAAGGTAATACTTAACTATTAAAGAGCAATTATGAAAAAGATCTAAATTTCGATTGAATATCAAATTGGGGGTTTTGTATCTATATATATAATTCTCTTACGTGGCACGCAAAAAAGACGTTATTTGTAATCGCGTTTTGGTAACACTGTATGATTGTTTGTTTATCGCGAAGTCTCGCGCATCGATTGAATTTATAGCTTTATCGGATGAAATTTCATTAAAAAAAAAAAGGAAATTTTGATGAGCTGTTGCAGTTAGTTTATAATAGAAATCAAAGAAAGCGGATGATCTTTTCAGGGCCATTTAAAAAACGGTCCTTTTCAGGGCCAACAATTATAGTTCATAACAAGACGCTTGCACTACAACTTTCGGCAACAAACTCAATGAAAAAGTGTGGGTCGTTTGAGTGCTGGGAAAATGTACACACAAACAACATGCTGGATATTCAATTTCCAAAGCAACGCTCACATTTCGAGTCAAAATTTGCACAAAGTTTTAATTTGAATTCTGATTTTAGAGATACTGTATATATTTTTTCTGTAATACAGCAAATTTAGATTTGAAAAACATTTTTTTTTGGTAACATATTTTGTAAACAATCCCTTCTGCTAGGACACATGTCTTCATTGAGGCGAGCGAAGCGAGCATAGGTTCGTGCAGCGAACCAATAAGGATTGCTTCGAAATCCTCCGGGGGTTGGCGAGCGTCAGCGAGCAGGGGGCAGGCCCCCTAGTATACACAAAACGTCTCAACATATACAGAAGAGATACAGAGAAAAGTAGTGTAATAAAATTTTCTGTGCCATCTTAAACAAACTTTTTTATGAGAAAGAAAATATTTTTAATTTGGCACTCCGAACGTATGTATAAAACTATTATTTCTAATCTGAAATTAATTTTTGCCTAATGTGTTTATGCATATGAACCTTAAAATTATAATCAAAATCAATTTCAAAATATTATTAACTACGGAATTTTAGGATTTTAAATGTATGCATTCGAGGTGTAAACTCAATTTTGGGATGCACAGTAGAATTTCGATGAAGCGTCGAAGGCATTCGTAATAAACGCTGTAACTCGGCATTGTATAAAAGTGCATATTAAAGCAAATATAAACTTTAAAAACATTATATAATTAATTTATTTTCAATTCTTCTGCCCATAAAACTGAAACATATTCGGTATAGTTAGTACAAGAGGCGATATCTTGACACTCATCTGGTATATACCATGTTATATTACTCATAAAAATTTAATCATATTTTAAATAAGACTCTGAAATATGATAAGAATTAGCAGAATTATTTAATGCAAATTATATTCCAATTTTTAGCGTAAGTAAATATTGAATAACACATCACCAATTCTACTACTAATGTTTAATTTATTTTTATTTTACTTTATTTAAATTTTATTGTTATTGAATACAATTTATGGTAACAATATAATTCATTTTTAGCATAACTAAATAAATATCTTAAATTTCCTTACACACGCAGTGCATTGTATTTAAAATTCTTATCATGTTTTGAGTAATTATTTTTTAGTTATTAAACTATAATAGAAATGTTGTTTCTTTTCTCTTTCCGAATGGCGGGCACTTATGAATTCATCACATTTTACGTCCACGCCCTGACCCCAGATTCGAAGTAGGAACCTTCCGATCCAGAGGCCGACACCTTAACTTCTACACCGGTTTCTTACACACTTTAAAATGGAATGGGCCACTAAACAAGTTCAATGTTATTAGTTTTTGAATGTTTAAGTAAGCGATGTTTTGAATTGAAGTGCATTGAGTAGCCTCTTCATATAAGTTAGTTTGTTATTGTTTAATATCAGTATAGCGTTTGATACATATTCATATTCAATATACGACATACCTGTACTTTCTGCATTGGTCATTTTCTTCTATTTTTGTTCAATAGTAGTGAAAGATCAAGAAGTACGTATTAAGAATTCGGCAACTTTGGGTGCCACGGGCAAAGTCGGCGATAGAAAATATTCAGTTCGTAAGAATACCTCATGTTTTTGGAAATCTGTTACAATCTTTCTGATCGAAAAATAGAAAGAGGCGATGTGAATTCGAAAGGAACTTTCGGATGGCTTTATATTTTTAAGATTGAATCTATGGAATCAAGAAACATTCCCATATATTAATTTTAAAGACTGATATATGTAACAGGAACAATACATTTATTTTTAAATCCATATATTGAACCACTTATCTAGGTATTCATCGTTCTACGCCTTTTAGAACATTCATATTTCTGCAATTGGAAATTTCTTTCAGATAAGAATCATAGGTTTGTTTTCAAGTAAATGTATAAAACAAAAATGTTGAAAATACATGCATACAGTGTAGAATGCATCAGGGTAGAATGATTTGAAACAAATTGCTACACACACAGTAAACACAAGACTGTTTAAATTATTCTCAGGAACATTAATGTATTTTGAGATGTAATTTTAAAATTTGAACAGTATGAAAAAGAATTTATTCAGGATACAAAATATTCTTATTACGTTTCGTGATACAGGAAAAAATATACTACTAATTTCCTGTTTTGTGTGTATGTACACTCTAGAAATCCTGAAAATCGAACTGATGGTCTTAATTTCTTTTATTGTTTCACAGTTTTCTTCAATTCTTTAGCTTTCAAAAAATGCCAAGATCTTGCAAATATTTGAACTAGTTTTCTAGTTACAAGGGTTTTTGTTAGGTATTGTCACCATGAACAGACATATTTCCAAAACTTTAAACTCGGTTTCTTAAGAAACACGCTCGTGCAATATGATGATTTGTTAAAACATTGATAACTCAAAAATAAATTAATATTTTATAATTATTTTTGTATAATTATAGTCTATATAATACAGTGGATGTTTTAATCTTCAATCAGAGTTATTAGTTAAGGAATAAATTTTATTTATTTTTAAATCCTAAATTTCCAGAAAAATCTTGATTTTTTTTATGCATTCTTGGTGAAAAAAATTGTAACACAATAACGTTTCTCTCTATCAACGTGTTTGAGGCTTAAAACATGAAGAATAATATTGGAAATAATTTCAAACTAGAATTGGCTTTCTAGCCAAATAAAATTTGAGATATCACTGTTCAAAAAACATGATAATTAGATCATTCTATCTTAATTAACTAATTAATAATAAGTTTAATATATTTTTCTCACTAAATGGTCTTAAGCATAAACCAATGACTTTCTGTGAAAAACTGGATTTTTAAAGTTAAAAAAATTTAAAACAAACTTCTAGTGAATCCGTACATCTTAAATTTTACTATAATATGCCAATTATGATCTTAAAATTGATGATGGCACTATCTTATGTACATCAAGTTATTAAAAGCAACACAAATAATGGATCACATAATGCATTGTATTCTGTTATATGTTTTAAAGTGGACTTCTCGGATTTGTCGAAGAAATAACAGATTAACTTTAAGAAAAAATGCACTAGCTTAAAAGTTAACAATTTTGGTAATTTTCAGAATAAGTAAATTAATAAAAGTTATACTTATTATACCAATAAAATTATTAATAAACTTTTAAACATTAGAAATAATTTTAATTATAATCTATTTTAAGGTATTAAAAGTGGTTATATGTTGAAGAATATCTATAGTGTTGATTTGTTTCTCACTCATATATGTGTATGTGATTATTAAAAATGCATTGTTCAAATGTTCTTTGACTTCTACCATTTTCCACAATTTAAACTTTTCCCATACTTTATCTAAAGCATTTAAAAAGATTTTCAATTCGAAATACAACAATAATAAAGGTGTTTTAAAATTGCTTTCTGTAATTTTATATAAACACATCTGTTTTGCCCATGTATATTCCAGAATTTACCACCAATTTAAAATTGCAAAAGTAAGAATTTAGTGAACAAATAGGCCATACCATTTCATGTTGAATGTGCTTTCACGAAATTTAGTATGCCAAACCAGAACATTAAAAATCTAAAAGAATTATCTTGAATTAAGGCTCGTTCTCAGGAATCAAGTTTAATTGTACGATTATAGTTGATCAACAAAAGTTGAATGAAAGGTTTTGTGAGAACCTTTGTTTTAATAGAGTTAATAATCTTTTTAGTGGATCACGAAAAGTTTGACCCATTCAAACTTTATCGTTCAAGTAATGAGTCATCTGCCATTTTATTTCAAGTTGAAGCCTGTATTGAGAATGTCAAGTTCAATAAGAGTTGACTGACAAGTTTCGACTATTCACGCCACGCGTGCATGTGTATGTTTTTAGATATAAAATAGTTTTAGAAATGAGCCTCAAATTGTCTAAAAGTGAGTTACTAAAATTTTTAGAACTGCATCATAAGAATGATTGTCTTTGGTACCACTAACTGGTTAAATATAAAAATAAAGATGCAGGATAAGATGCTTTGGGTTCCATTGTCAAAGAAATGAATAAGGTAAGGCTAGGATAGTCTGCGCACAATTGGACATCATAATAAAAAACAATCTAACTATCAATGTTTTGCTAAACTATTCATGAATGATTATGACTTCATTTGTTTTTATGCATTTTCATCGCTATTTTGTTGTTAAGCTTTAAACTAATGCAGCAGTTGTCATAACACCAATAAAGCTATTTTGCGCAATCTGTCCTTATAGGGTCGGATAGATTGCGCACATGGGTAGGAGAGATTGTTCTCAGTAAAAACTACAATTAAATTGTTAACAATAATAATCACACTTAAAGGGGGATAATATCCACCATGCCGCTGGTGTAAGCGATATTTTAGTGGTAACACAGGTTAATCCGCCGCACAATAAAGATTAATAAAAATTTTATTATTTTTTGCAAAATTATTTTTCAACAATTAATTTATTACCAAAAATATTTAAAAAATTATGTTTTTTCTTTTTCAAAAATTGTTTTAAAATTAATGTATTCTTGTTTTACATATAATTTGCAACTTATAAAAATTTTCCAATAAGCTACGTAATCTCTCCTAACATGAAAACGAATGGGAACAATGCGACATCTCTCCTAAGCAGCAGATGGTCAAACTCTCCCGTTCCTAGAAATAACCGTTGGTGTTCTCAATATTCGTCTAGGTTAGTAGACTCATGAGAAACCGTTTATTAACAAAATATTTTGTTCTATTCACATTCTATAAAATTTAGAGATAGAGATATGAAAATTCAAGCGCTTATTTTGGGAAAACAATGCAAAATAGCGATGTTTTATCCTAAACGCTGTGAACAAACAACCTGCACTTTCAAGTAGACACTCTACTACTGCTGATGTGCAACTATATATAGTCGCTGCGTGCGCACTCAACTCTTTCCCCACGACACTCTTTGAGAGCAATCTCTCCTCGCTTTACACTATTCCTGATCTTACTATTGCTGATCTGAAGAACAAAATAAAGTTGCGATTTTTGCTCAAGTTAAATACAACTGTTAAAAAATCTGTAACTTCTACTGTTTAATAACTAATGTTAAATAAAACTGTTTTTAGCTAACAACTAACTGCAATCAGTAAATTAAACTTGATTCGTGACAACGTGCCTTCATAGTAATTATTGCATACTTTTATTTTCGTCAAACCCCGAGTCACATAGCACCTCGATCGTCAAATCTCCAGCTCAGTTTAGGCAAAATGGCTTCAGATATATTTCATTGGATATATGAATTTCACATCCCTATTTTGCTCAAGTTGTTATAATACCCAAAACCAGCGCTATCTCATCACAATATTGATTACGTTTAGAGCTATGAGTTGTATGGACAAAACGATTGACTACAGAACACTTGATATCCATGTTTTCACTTCAATTGACAACAGAACTGTTACCAGTTGAAATAAAATAAAATAATCGGCAAACAGCTATCCCCAGGAACTCTAGCTAAGAATCACTGCAGGGAAAGTTCGTTTAGTCGTTTTATTAATAGGGTAAGTAAAATCGGTTCTACAGGTAAAGGAATACTTGTGACATTGTTTCCGAGATGATAACAAAACATTCAATTCGTTCTTTACTTAGAACAAAATGTCTGGAAAAAGATACTTACTCTCACAGTTATTCAAGTCTTGCAATGGAAATATAAGAAGTAAATTACTAAATAGACTTGCTAATACTTAGCAAGGTAATCATGCGAGTAAGTATAATCTAACTGGTAACTTTTTTGACTACGCCTAGCCATTAATATCCTAAAAATCCATTTATCTAGTTCATTATGAAACTTGTTTAAAACTTAGATAAAATATTATGGACGAGGATGCGTCTTTCAGTTGTGTAAATCTTAAAATGGAAAAGCAACCAGAAGTTTTTTTGTCCAATTCAAAATAAAATTTCTGCTAAATTTCGAAATAGTGTATGAAAAATAATACACTTTCTTTTAGATGTGCAATTTTTACAATGGAAATATAGACTGCAGCTAACGTATAAACGGAAGTACACGTGTAAGTAGAATGTGACTGCTTATTATGTTCAATATACCCAGACTATAAATATCTAGTAAACTATGCATACAATTGCCAAGTTCATTATGCAATCATCTTCTTTCTATTTGGTTTTTAAAAACTGAAGATAAAGGAAACATAGTTTGAAAACTATCGTTTGAAATAATTCCTAGTATGCATTGAAAAAATATTTCAGAATAAACATTATCCAATATTCCATTTATAATCTTCCCCATATTTATATTTTCCCCAACCTATTTAAAAGCATTTTGATAAATTGAAAGCACCTTAAATATACTTGTGATACTTTTATACCCTGTGACTATTGGTTTTGTTAAAATAATAAACTCATATTTATTAAAGTTCATGAGCACTTAATAATCGAAAGTATTTTTTATTTCAAAACTTTATAAAACAAAAAGACACGTGAGAGAAAGAAAACAATTTGATACAAAACAATTATTGGTAACTGTTTTAAAATCAAAAGAAAAATGAACAATAAATTATATTGTTTCTTTTTTTGGCATCGAAAAAGTATAAATCATTCGTCATTTTTATTTATTTTGATGGTTTGGGTATCAAGCGATCACTCCAGTGATTTGATTAATACTTCACATGTCAAAAAACTTTTATTGATAACCTTCCTTTAATGGATTTAGAAATTGAATGCATTTTTCCAACTTCGGTAAGTTGATGAAAGGATAAAAGAACTCTGTTTTTTTCAGAATTTTTATGTCATGACAATCTGTTAAATTAAAGTTTAAAAATGTAAGTATGAAGATATTGTTATCCATTAGATGGTTATTCATCTTAAAGGTTAATAAAGCTGGTCACAAAAAAATTCCTAAAATGATTTTTCCGTGGTCTTTACAAAGGAAAGAGCATTGAAAATTATAGCAAACTGAAACGAAAAAGTTTCTTTAAGGCTTATAGAAGAACTGAAAGGTTACTTAAAATCTCCTAGTATTATAAAATTAACTGATTAAAAATCTACTTAAAAACATGCTGCTTCTTACCTTCTTCACCTTAGTATAAATATTAAGGTATACATTTAAGCAAACAAAACTTATCGGTATAAAAATTACTTTTAAACTGTTTACTTATATTATTGTGTAAAAGTAACTATAATTTGTT
Source organism: Metellina segmentata (assembly GCA_947359465.1). Classification (NCBI taxonomy): domain Eukaryota; kingdom Metazoa; phylum Arthropoda; class Arachnida; order Araneae; family Tetragnathidae; genus Metellina; species Metellina segmentata. The sequence continues at coordinate 31,365,145 of OX375878.1, read as the reverse complement.
AAAATACTAATTAAATACTGATTGGTTTACGTATATTGAACCATAATATATAATCGAATAAATAAAGATGCAAATGAATTAATATTTTAATATCGGGATGCACAACATATATTTCATATATTGACATGAAAATAAACAAATATTTTATACTATAGTACAGTTTTATTAGTTTGAATACAATTTAGTTACTATTATTTTTTATTTAGAAGCAAAATATGTAAGTTTAGTTCTAACAACATACAGAAAATGCTTTGCAAAATATGTCTGAGTAAACCAATTTTCTTTCTTATCCCTATTGGGAGTCATATACAATATATTCCTAAATGCAACCTACAGTTTCCCCGTATGGACATACAATAAACCATTTTGTGAACTAATTACACTTCTGCAACAGTTTTAAACTTCGTGACCAATACAATCCTTTCTAGCATTATTATAATCAATAATCAATAAGCGTGTATTTAATCAATAACATCATCGTAGGTAAAAACAATAGTATACTGCTAAGAAATTTCATGACTCAAAAAAGTATATTAGAGACCCAGAATGTATGTATCAACCTCTAACTGTATATCAAACTGAATAAAGTGCAATGTTTAATGACATAAAAATAGGTATTAAAACTTTTTGCTTTATGAAAGTTTAAAAATTCCATAGCAATTTCCCAAAAAATATCAAGTTTTAGAACTTTGAAGTGTATTTAAAAAAAAGCACATTATTTAATTAAAAACCAAACTAAGGGTAATTTGAGGATTAATCTAAGAAAAATATTAGTATATAAGGACATCTTGAAGATTAGTCAAGTAGGATTTAGTCTTGGCAACAAGTCGTGCTGAGTTATATTTTTGTTTAGTTTATAATTCCTTCTAAAAACGTAATATTGTAAATTCCTCTCTCAATCAAAACCTACTATTCTTCAAGGTAAACATGACACTCATTTTCTTAACAATCTCTCAAAATTGTTGACAATAACTTAACTATTGAATTTTTGTCACAAGGGAGTGTTGCACTCGTGTGACGAAAATTCAACTCTCCGAAACTTGACTTCACGAGAAGCCCGTCGAGTCTTTGGACTAGTCTATTCTGTAAATAAGGTGATAGGTTGTGACGTAAACAAAATACTTCCCCAATTGGTATCTTTAGAGAAGATTCTGATTCTTCGACCCCGAAAGCAATAGCAGTGAATACGTTTTGTCTCAAGACTAGCCAATCTTGGCAATTGCCCTCTCCTCTTTTCCCATCCCACCCCTCTCTATCTCTTCCTTTCTCCCTTTCCCCTTTCTCCCAATCCCTCTAAGCAAGCTTTAACAACCATTTAACAATTGACTAAGACACAATGACACAATCCAAGATCACAGTACCTTATGAAGTTGACATCTCAATTTAAATCGTTTGTTTTCATTAAAAAACGATGCTGCATCAAAATAAAATAAAGGAGAATAGTTTAGTAATTCCTAAAATACCTATATAAGTAATAACTACTTATTAGCAGTTATTATTAAGACCTATTTAGTAACTTACCTGAGCTCCATTAAAATACGATGTGGCATCATAACAAAGTAAAGGAGAATAATTTAGTAATTCCTAAAATCTCTATCTAAGTAATAACTACTTATTAGTAGTTATCATTAACTACTTATTTAGTAACTTACCTGAAATCCAGCTCCCGTTAAACCTTCGTGGTTTAAATCTATCCTGCACGATGTCAGATAGATGTATCTTGTCCCCTTCCGAGCCATCTCCAGTATTTTCTGAAATAAAGATTAAAATTCAAAAGAGAATTCGCATTCAAATGTTTAAAAATAAGGATAATATAAATAAAAAAGAAATTAAATTTATTAAAACATAGTATGCATACTACAGTATATTCAGCAATTTTTATTTTGCAAAATAATTCTCTATTATTCTTGAAGAGCTCCATTACGTTTTCAGTATTTTGCAAACTAATTCTCTATAAAAATGATAATGATTCAATTCATAGTCTAATTAAGTACTAATATTAACTTTCGAGTCGTACCCAAGCTTGATTGTAATAGCACGATTGATATCCTTTTTCAGCTTTTCTTTAAACAAATTTTATATCAAATCAATGAATAGCAATGAATGATTTGACCATCTTGGGACCATATCATTGAAATTTGATCTGTCGAAAAGAGACGAGTATGGGCCATTGTAATGGTCTTATAGAGAAAAATAGGCAGACGCGTTTCTTGAAAAAGTTACTCTTCTTCTACATCTACACAATAAATCTCTACTGTTATAAAATAAAATGTTTATCTGTGTCTCTGTATACTGTATACAGTGTCCTGACGAATCTGTTGCACTTACAATAATGAAATTTGGACACACAAGGAGTCCAAATTTTTGTATCGCGCCCGAATTTTTAAACTTAAACTATAACCATTTTGAAATTAATTTATTATTTTTTCACCGTTCGTTCTTCTATCTGGAATGTAACGTCACGCGTACCTCGAAAGAAGAAGCAAGCAGACTTTGTGATTTTCGACCGCTGACGTCACAAGCGTTTTTCGTCCTAAAGACTTGGGAACCGTGCCAAATTTTCCGATTCTAGCGTGTTTTGGTTTACGTTGTTGATTAGTATGACTTCCTTCCTAGCGATTTCAACTCTGCCACGCGCAAAGACTATTTGAGGTTTTCTATCTTCGCGATCGATACACATAGAGTGGAAATTTCAACGGATTTAAAATCTAAGGAACTTATTCTCAAAATTATCATTCTACATTTTTTAATGTTTTCAGTATCAGTAAGATTCAATGTGTCCAGCACGATTTTTATTATTTTTTTAATCTAAAATATTTTAAATTAATTTTTAAGCATCACGCCGTTGCCTGTGATGTTGGTTTTCGAAGCAAACCAAATGGAAATCCGTTGCAATCACCGGGGTTGGCGATAGTGAACGAGCAGTGGTCACACCTGACCCCACGAAAAGAACTGTCACGGGCAACGTCGTGCTGGCCACGCTGTGGTTAGTATAATATATTCTATCACCTGTCTACTGATTATGAGCACAAGTACGAGTTCACCCTTTAACTTACATCAAATAACATTCAATTCAGCTTACTTGAAAAACAATCTGACACATTTATTATAAATCTGGAAGCTTTCTTTTCGAATTCCACATTCAGCACTCAGTAAACAAACTCACTTTAGAAACTTCCATGAAATCCAAAGACAGAAACAAAAGCGTCGAATCTGTTTTCACCCCATTTCTGTTTGAATAGGTTCTCGTTACTTGCTCATGATCAAACGTGACTTTTTCTCCCCTCAACTGAAGTTTGTTTAATTAACTTGCAAAGCAGCCTGGCGGTGACCATAGTAGACGGATAAAGGCAAAACAGATGGGAAGCCATTGACGCTTATTTTACCTCACGCTTTGACGCTACACCGTCCAAAAATGTGTCATTAGCAGCAAGAGCGGAAATATGCAATCTGTGCGTTACCCTTATAATCTTAAATTCAAATAAAGGCTGAAGAACTTTACCGAAAATTTGGAAAGCAACACAAATATTGATTTTACTCAAATAATGGATTAGCATGTTTTACTAGAGCCTAATTTTAAAAATAATGTTAGCGAATGGATTCCACTCGAGTCAACATCTTTCATGTTGATTCTAAACATGTATATCCATCAAAAAATTAACAAACCCTTTACAACTATGAGAAGGATCAATGAATATTAAAGACAAGCGTAACAAATCTAAATCCGGTTCTTTGATAGCAGGAGGCACTACCCAGTTCAATTTTGTTTGCATATTACAATAATGTTTAGTTTATTTAATATTTTGTAAAAATTTTCCAAAACAATATCCGTTTTTAAAAATTAAAAGCAAATATAGCTTACACTTGGTTTATGTAAGGTTTAAGATATTCCATAAATTGCGATATGTTTAAGGTGTGTCCTCTAAATTAATCGTAATTGACTGTTTTATAAAATAATTGCTTTTAGGTATTCAGACCTATCAATAAAATGAACAGTTTCTTTTCTGTAATTATACAGAGTTTAACATTCCTTATACGAGCTTCGATTAACAGAGCATTCGTGTTACCTCATCCAAATTCGATTGCTAGTTTTTTTTAAGCTTTCAATAAAGCCTCTATCTTCAGTATGCGCCGATTGTCCTAGACTGATCTGGTGCAAACGAGCAGATGGTTAGTTTTGGTTATGCGGCATACAATTCAAAAATAGGAAGACAAAACAAAATTCTATGTAAAATACGTTTTAAAATCACAGTAAACATCTAGTCTAACATTAAAAACAGGATAATATACTGAAGTCAGCAGCATAAAAACGAAATAAAGACGTCAAAGTTATGAAAAAGTAAATATTTTGAAAACTTCTCATCAACATGAAAAAGTAAAATGGAGTTTAAAATAAGTGGTTGTGAAACATGACACGATTCAGTTTCTGTGTGAAAGTTCTAACGAAACAGAAGATTGCTAAATGCTGAGAAGATCCAAAAGGTCTTAAGAAGTACGTGCCCTACTTCCAAATTTATTGCAAGATAATCACAATAAATACATACTGTGACACAGACCCAAGTACAGATTTATTCTTCATCTTAGGTTTATGAATTTTTTAGAAGTAGAAGTAACATGTGGAACAATACATTTTGTCTACTTCTCGTATATGCCTGCTATGTGTTACTTCGTCTAATATTATGTGCTGGTCTATGTCTGGTTTACCGAGTTGGTCTCGCTCAACATTATCCAGGATCTATTATCCATTTGGAGCAATTTGTACGATAACATTTAAAGTACACATTCAGGTCATACGTTTCGGGTCATTAGAATCTCTTAGTTCTCACGAACAAGATGGCAGACCGACGGAAATGAAGGAAGTGCATCTCCTAATTAGCTTTTAAGGTAATTGCATTCCACACCACCAATTCACTGTCTCACGCAATGTTACACTTGAAAGGTTTCGATTACTAGATAACTCGAGTTACTTGAATAGAATGATTTTTGAAGTTAAAATTACTATAACTGAACTAAATATAACAATTGAAAGAGAGAGAGAAAGCAATTATTAAAACACAATAAGAAACACAAGTTTTGTGAGCATTTGAAGCCGTCTCTTCAATAGCTCTTCAACTCCACTTTAAAATTGCTGTTAGACACATTTTCGGGAACCAATTTAATTTTTACGAACCTGAAAGGAAAAATGCTAATTTAGCCGACCAATCTGTCAAGCGGTCAAGGTGTTGGCTTCTGAATCGAGAGCTCCCTATTCCTAATATGAAATAAGCCAGTCATGTTTGTTCGTCAGGAATGAACGTGTGACATCTGTATAAACATGTGTGTTTACAGTGTGGAACGTACATAGGGTCAAGATGTTTGTATCTGGATCGTAAGGTCTCTAGTCCGAATATGGCATAACCAATGGATGTTTGTCCGTCCGGAATGAATGTGTGATATCTCTATAAGCATTTGTACCTATAGTGTGGTACGTATTTTTGAGCTCAAGGTGATGGCTTCTGGATCAACATGGGCCTGGTCTGAACACATAGTAAGTCATTGATGTTTGTCAGTACAGAATGCATTTGTGACCTCTCTAAAAGCATGTGTGTTTGCAATGTGGTACGTATGTGAGGTGCAATATGAATCCACCCTGCCTGGTGCACAAGAGTTGATAAAAGTTGTTCACAAACCCACCCTGCTTGTAGTGCCATAATGAATAATGTTCAATGGGTCAGATATAAAAAAAATAATATGGTAAGTTCCGTTATTTATCACTTACATTACATCTTCCTTTTTTTATTTTATTCCCTGTAACACGGAACAAAGTGAAAATTAGAACATCTTTGTTTAGCTCGAAAAAGTTCCAATTTGTTGCTATTCTATCTATGTATTGCTACCCAGGTAGAAATATTTGTAATTATTATGCAAGTAAAATACACATATTCCCATTACAATAGTTCGGATTCCTCATCATCGAGCTTGAGATTCGTGAAGTCCATGCTTCACTGATAGGTGAATGGTCTTAGAAACAGAAATAAAAAATGAAACTACACTATTCTACAATAATGGACCGGATAGAAAGATGTGATGGTATAAGGGAAATAATACATGATTTAATAGGAGGGATGATCCTTTACGTGCTGCAATTACACTAGCAACCCTTCTGGGCATACTGTCAACAAGGTTTGATACACAGCTTTGGTATTTGTGTCCATTTCTGCTGCAGCAATGTCGCCAGCTCAGCTGTAGATTTCGATATTTTCAGTTGTTCGTAAGCGTCGCTCTAACTTAGGGGCTTAGATCGGGACTCTTAGGAAGCCGGGGAAGTTTTACATCCATATCTTGACACCACTGCTTGACAGAGGCTGCAACAGGACATTAAGCGTTGTCGTCCTGAAAGAAGCATTCGTCCATTCCATAAAATTGCCAGAGTGTAGGAAGAACCTGATTGTCCAAAATGTTTATGTAGGCGTCGGCGTTCAATTTACCAAGAACAACATAAAAAGGTCCCAGGCCAAACAAGTAAATTACCCCAAAACAAGTAGTCTTTTATGAAAATCGTGTAATTGTAGGATAGTGCATATCGGTATTAATGTTCATTACGAGGTCAGTAACATCAGAGCAACTATTAAGATGAGTTCTTCTCATTTCAGAAAAGCCACACAGAGGGATAGTTGAATTTTCTGACAAGACAATTCGGAACAGACGATTTTACAGGTAGTCGTATCTGGTGAGAACACTAACACAAGCAACTCATATAGCTTTCGATAGATCCTGTTTCAACTGAGACCCTAACAAAAAGTTCCAGTCTAGTGCCCTTTAGTTCTATCCTTCTAAAAAACCTATATTGTTATTTTTGTATTTATAATCCTTTTTATTGCATAGCGACAAAAAAGTCTTCCGTCAGCTTGTAAAAAGCAACGATAAAATTAACTTCGTTAGACGCAATGCTCACATTATTTTATCCAAACCATGTTATCATTTAAGTAAATACACGTTTAAGCTTCAAATGCGAATTTTAGGACTTCAATCCTTCTGCTTTTCACATATTGTTAGCCATGTCAAATACAATTCATTATTCGGATGAAAAGTAGACATTCCATTGGATTCTAAATGAGCTGCAAGAAAGAGTTGGCTTTTGAGACTGCAATCCATGCTTCAGATCTTAACCCGCCAGTTACTGTGATGAGACATTTAATTCAGCAATCTGTTTAAGAGAGAGATCATTCGCAATGACTGTTCCAATTAAATACATGTATCCGATACTTTAATTACGAATGGATAAAGCACATTACTTCTTCAGACGAGGAACCAACTACTTCTCTCTAACCGAGATTCAATTCACGGACTTGAGTTTAAAAAAAAAAGACACCAAAGTGCCTCACAACGGTTAATTCTGATTTATTGTCTGTAATTAAAAGAACGCAGCCAGAAACTGATCCCATAAATAGGAGGAAGCATGTCCCTTCGCTAGAGATTAAAAACCCTCATGGTTGTATTTTATCGGCTTTCGGGGCTTTACAGCATGAGAGGTTTAAAGTTAAGCTCACTATAGCTATTGCGTTGATTTATCGCTATTCTAAGAGCGCTTCTCTCAGAGGCTACGAATGTCCGATCGATTTTTCTGGCGTTTTCAACCAGTTTTCTTGTAATTAAATTAGGTTCCCATTTATAGATCTGGTCTCGGTGAAGAGATGTCTGCACGGAGCTTTGGTCAGATTTTGATAGTACCGAATACAGCAAGATGGATGCACTTTTATTTATTAAATGAATATAAATATAAGTATGTTTACTTCATAGGCTAATTAGCTAATCATATATATATATATATATATATATATAGAACATTTGTGGCACAAGTTAGAGCGATGCTTACGGACCAGTGAACCACGTCCGATAACTACAGCTGAGCTGGCGAAATTCTTGCAGCAAGAATGGACACAAATACCCATAGTTGTGTATCAAAATCTTCTTGAAAGTATGCCCAGAAGGGGTGTTAATAAATTTCACGATGTGGGGGACCATCCCTTTATTGAAACATCTATTCTTCCCATTATACAATCGCATCTTGCTGTCCGGTCCATTATTTTATGGTAGTGTATAAAACATTGAGAGAAATTAACTTTTGTGAAGTAAAGAAAGTTATAGAGAGATAAAAATATATGCTTTGAAACAGAGTTTACGTCGGTCTTTATACATATCTATATCACTTGATAAATCCACATGCAAAATTAGGCATTACATGTTTTCTATAGGTAGCTTCGGGTAGATATTGAACCCCGTTCCAATTGTTCTAGATCTGCAGATGTGGCTAAGAACAATTCACAATCTCTCTTAGGAATGAAATGAGTATTATTAAGATTGAGGTACGGAACACAGATTGTTTTACCAGTATTGCTGGAATAACATTTTTTTTTCCAAAAAATTATATTTAAAGAATTTAAATTCTAAAAAAAACTACCCGTTTTAGCTTATTTATTATTTTTCATTTAAAATTTAAAATCCACAATTTATAAATTTTTTACAAATGATATGAAATTATTAAGTACATTTAATTTTCCATAACACATATTTTGTAAGAAAACGAGTGTTTAATGCACACCGCAAAGAAAACACTGATAATAAAAGTGTTATTTTGCTACTTGATATCTGGTAAGGTCCAGATTATTGTTTTAATTTTATTACATATCAAAATACGTACTTTGAGAGCCGCGGTAGCTCAGGCAGTTGAGCGTCGGGCTCGCATCAGAAGGGTTGTGGGTTCTGTCCTCGGCGGAGCCTGCAATTATGATGATTGCGAGATCGGCGCTTCGACCTGGCTAAAGACCGTCGTGTTCGCAAATGGTGACTGGGGCACGTTAAATAGGTCGTGGTCACAAAGTCCCTGATGTTCCCATACCAAATCAATACCTGTGTGTGTGTGGGGGGAGGTACCTGATCAGGGGGTTATAGGCATCTGATTGGGATCTAAATTACGATATGTGTGAGTGAATGGATGTATGAAAGGGACCTTCATGTAAAACGGATGTGTCATGTATGTCGAGCAAAGTCGGACTTTCTCACAATGGGGCTCAATAACATGAAAAGGGCACCCCTCTTGCCGTCTTCGACGGGCCTGGCACTCCTCTGTTCTGCCAGTGTAGGCATGAGAAACAACAACTCTGTAAACAATCTCTAGACATATAGTCATTTTTTCAGTTATGTGTATATTTCTACCCACTTTCTATGAAATGCATTGATTAAAAACAAATTTATTTGTAGAATTCCATTACATAAAAATGAATCAAGGGAACAAATCAAAACCTTTTGAAAAAGAACGGTAATATCTTACAATAAAAAGAGGGTAACGCTCAAATAAAGGTGTTTTTAAATAAGATTGTTTACGTTAAAATAAGAAATATAACCATACGCTGCTATTTAAAGATTAAAAAAAAACATTTTTGACATAGGTTTTCCATAACAAGGCATATGAATTCAGTTAAACTTACATTTCGTTAGGAAGTTTCAAATTATATAATTATATTATTTATTATTAATTTATATGATTTAATTTCATTGAAACTTTATTCAAACCTCAAGGAGCAACATATAGCATTATAAATAGGCGCGTTGTTTCCATTTTAAAACCGGTTCTCCCAACTGACTAAAAATTTGCCCCAAAGAATCGATGTGAAACTGTATTCCAGTTGTAGTAATGCGAATCTTAAATAAAACTGATGATTTTTTAAAATAATATTATGATTATAAAATATAAATATTTAATATTATAACTATAAAATACTAGTATTTTGGAAAATTTTATCTTAAGTAACAGACTATAGAGGTTGTTTACTTTACAAGTTGAAGCTATTATTATGAAACTTTGCTATCTCAAACATTCCTTGAAAACATTGATTTTATTTTTAAATACACGGTAAAATTGAACTTTTGTTTTTAAAAATTTTATATAGATTAACTTTGCTTCTTATGTATTGATATTAAGATTGAGACATTTATTTCTTAAACAAGCTGTTGCTCCACATGTGGAACGTAATTTGTTGAAAAGAAAATGTATTTTCATGAATTGAAAGTTGACCATGAATATCGCAACAATATTTGCCAGCCTTGCTTAATGATAGTGGAATTCCTAACTATCGCATTTCTGCTGCAAAAATATTGCTTGTAAAAAATATTGAAAGTAAAACTGGCTGCAATAATACACCCTGTGTTAGTCCTTTTTAGAGGTAATGAACTTATGTGGCATTCACAATCACCTCAATACTAAAGATCTTGTTTTTTAACTGTCCTTTTACTATCATATTTGTAGTTTTGTGTTGTATTGTAGTGCGATGTATGTGAAACGTATTCTATATGGAGGTATAAACCAAGCATACGTTTTTTCGTCCAAAGTAAATTGCAAAATTATAAAAATGTCAAAATGGAGTAAAAAATTTTATTTTCCAATTATTTCTTTCAGTATTTGCATTTTTTCTACGGTAATAAAATGTTTCTTTAATCTATGATGAAGAAATATTAATTTGTGGATCACTTTCAATCAGCGTTTAACCTATTCCACAAGAGTAATGCCGATCAATTCATCTAGTGCATTTATATTTTTAAACATTTTGGATGGAAACTTATTTTTATTTCAAACTCCTTTCACATTGAAAATTGTAATTATCCTGAGAACAACTCTAAGAGAAACTAAAAAAAATCACTCGTTACGTAATTTGAATCGATCAATAAAAAAAAATCAACGTTCCATTTATTTCTTGGTATATTTACTTTTCCGAAATGAAAGTATCGCGAATCATTAGAATAATCATTAACATAAGTATCTGATCTCGCAAATGAAAGATAATAATAAAAGAAAAAATTATAGTCGTGCATTTACTAAGTCTAGAATAGACTTAATAGTAAATGTAATAATTAGAAACACCTTTTTCATAACTTGAAAAATAACAGTTATTTATAGATACCATAAAGTTGTAAATAAAATAAAGATATACGTTACCTTCGTAAACAAATAATTGAGTGAATATATCCCTTCTTAAAATAAAAAAATTGATTTTGCAAGCTCTTACTAATCACTAGTACAATTCCAACAAAACTTCAAAACGATAAGACCACTAAAATTTTTCTAAGTCATAGTGAAAGGATTGCATATTGGACACCTACCAATGAGCCAAAAGTGTATTTTGTTAGCAATAAATGGGATTAATAACGTAATTCACGAATACAGTCTTAGTGAAAATACAGGTTTATGTTAAATAGGTTAATTGCTTTTGTAATGGGAAACGCTCAATGAAATACTCTGTTGGGAATTCTTTCACCTAAGCCTTCCTTCTAGATGCTTATCTCTCTTTTGTTAGGCTAATTAACGCTACACAGAAAGAATAATTATGCTTAAAAAATTAATTACAACTAATTTGAATACCAGTACCATTAAGTGGGTCAAAATGTTTGTTTAGGTTTTTAATACCATGATGCAAAGTGCTGGGTAAACTAAGAAAAATAATGTTTGCAATTTAAGGAATGTACTAAAATGTTTATGACTGTTGCTAAAAAAATAAATATGTCAAACTCAGTGGCTTAATATACTTCAAAATCTATCAAAAACTACTAGAGTACAGAATAAATTGGTACATTAAAAAAAAATTATGAATTTTTACAAAAATGAATCAAAGGTGGTAAAACGATAAAATATTTATGTCTTCAAGCAAGGTATTAGAGATCATGAATCGTGAAGGTGAGAAAATGCTCAATAAGGTTTGAAATATGCATATAAATGAAATAAATTGAAATAAGTCATACTGTAAACTATTTTAATCATTATTCATGATATAAATGTTTGAATTTAAAGTATCGTTTACAAAAGATCCATGAGTTATTATAAATTATAACTCATGGATCTTTAAAAAAAATGTTTATCATCTAGCATTTTGGTATTTTGATTTACCAATTATTCTTATAAAGTTTGTTTCAATATTTTTTTAAACAAACAAGCATAAAAACTGAATTATATTTATAATCAAGATTTTGAATCTGTCAGATTTAGAAAAAAGTTAGAAGCACTAAAACTGAAACCAGTTCCTGAAAGGCCGTACTGTGGCTTTGAAATTAGCTCAGATATTGGTGTATATGGAACATAGAAAAGGTACGTCATATGGAACACCGAATTTTAAAAGCTTAAAGTGAATTGGTGTTTTTAAATGAACCAAACAATCACATCATGAAAACCTAACAAAGATTGATATTTGAATAGTGAGTTTATAAAACAAGGGAATCAAATATCATTTTGAAGTAAAAAAATATTATTAAAGAGTAAAAAAAAAAGTTACAGTTGTTGATTTGGAAAAAAAACAGGACATGGACCTAACAAATTTGTCATAAACACAAAAAAAAAAATAAACAATCATTGAACTTATCGATGATATAAAAATAATAAATACCATTTAAGGTTTTGAAACTTTCATTGTGGAAACTTGTTTTAAAATCCAGTTTTACATAATTGCATCTACTTTAACTTTCATTTTATAAGAAATTAGAAGGGCATGAGAAAAATAAACTAATAATAAAATTTATAGAAAAAAACGGATATTGGAGCTTCTGGGGTATTTTAAATGTTTCCAGGTACTTTTTGTATTTGATCTTTTTTCCTATGCCAGTAGGATGATTATTTATGACATTGGTTTGTCTTTGCAAAGTTTCATCTCACATTTTTATAAGATAGCTAATGATAACTGATTACCATGTGTTTTTAAAATTTATAAGATGCTTTTAACTTACAGCGTCTTTTTTGCATTGGTACATCATCATTGTGTAATCTATAATTTTAAATTTAGGAGCAATAATAATTTAGTTTTGTTCACTGGCATCTTTCAATGTTAAAATCATGGCTTAATTTATAATTATATCTAGAATTCTGAATTAAAAAAAGAGTTAAAAGAAAGTTATAGTATTTTGGAATTTCACGTTATGGGGGTTCTGTTTGTAAAAATATTAATATATTATTTTGCGTACGTTTTGTCCTTAATTTTTTGTTACGTAACTACATAATAAACAACAGGTGAGTGATTTTCATTTAGATACCAAATCTCTTAATCGAAAAAAGGGACATAAGGATTAGGTTCAAACCTACAAGTTAGATGAACTAAAGGCATATTTTAGTGAAACCTTGTCGGTTTGGAATATTATGAAGGTTAGAAAATATTTAAATTAGCACCTTTTAAAAATAAAAAAAAAGAATTGCTTTCACAACAAAAAGTTGATGCTACTTACTTTAAACGTTGAAGTTTTTCTTGAAGCGTTAAATTTCTTTTTTTAAATGATCTACCACCAAACACTAGCGCTATCAACATTTGACTTTGTAGAACCCATTAGTGATTAATAAGAGGTGGACATTCAATTTGAAAACAAACTATTTGTTACTTTACGTATCAATGAATGTAATTTTCAAGAAGGTATCTTGATTGAAAAGAAATTAATCATTATTATTATATCAGATTAATTTATCTTCCATTCATTAATAGTAGTGACATTTTGAACTATCTTATCCTGATGAAAGAGTGCTGCAAGTTAAATATGGATGAAAAACTGAACATAAAATTACTCACCAAATTCGCCATTTCGATCTGAGCTACAGCGGTAAATATGTAGTCAAGTAATTTTATAAAAGCTCTATGAGGAATTTCTAAGAGTCGAGATAAAAAGGCAATAATGGATATATAAACAATTGATTTAAGCTGAAAATTATTTATAGTATGAATTGAATTAATAAGCTTGAAAGATTAAAAAGAAAGATGCTAAACTTAAAAAAAACCATGAAAACGCGCAAAAGACTTCTAAACCGTAAATCCAGAAAACCCAAATGCAGCAAATACCTCTAAATAACTCCCCTAAACAACGTTAATATTTTATTCATTCCCATCCAATTAGCTTAATTTCGTAAAAATTATGCAATTGATTCAACAATAAGGCCGATATTAATCAGAAGCCCTTTTTGTTCTCTATAATGAATACTATTTGCTCAACAATGAAAGCCAAAACCTGTGGCAAGGGTGACAGAGATGGATCAGCACTAATTCAATTTACCCATGCCAAAGGTACGAAAATAAACAGTTCTTAACATTGATCCGCTACCCTCTCCCCGATCGATCTGAGCTACATTAATAATTGTTCTCATTTCCCTTATTTTTTATTTCTCATTTCTTCTCTTCCTTTTTTTCCTCTCTTTCACTTGCTGTGTGTGTGTGTGTGTGCTGTCTATATATCCTCTACCTCATTTCCTTTTTTCTGCCCATCGCCTTTATTTCCTATCCGGTAATTTGAGCTGCGTCAATAGCAGGCTACGATTTTTTTTTTTGTTCTCTTCACCCCTTCTCTTCTTCCATTCCCGCAGTATCTCCTGTCTTGTTGGAAGAGCGCATCGATGGAATAGAAACTGTGAAAAATGACAGGTTTGTTGTGTAAACGATTTATTTACTTTTTGTATTTTGCTTTCTTTTATTCCCGTTCTCTTACTCTGAAGATCTCGTTACGCTCATTCGTGAGACGGGTCGCACAGGCAGAGAAATACCCAGCATCTAGAGAGAGAAGAAGTGGTGCTTTTCTTGGCGATGGTGCTGTCTGAATTTCTGAAACGTCGCTTTCCGGAAAGCTCTTCGCTATAGGATTGAGATAGTTATCGAGCAACACGTACATGAGTATAAAAATGTCGCCTATCTCTTTCTCTCTAATACATAACTCAATATGTAATTAATGGATCGTATGGTAAGATGCAAATAGACCAGAAATCATAAACATCTTTCAAATCATGTAATGTTTAGTCGAATTCGGAAAAAAGCTCACATATCAAATTAACCTTTACCCTGCAGCGATTAGATTTTGTCAACCGTCTCCAGGAACGACTTTTCTACTGATTCTCTGATCCCCCATACCTAATTACCTGACTTAAGTGATAGGGCCTGAGTGGAATGTACGATTGACGCTTTTCATTCATAGCAGCATTTCGCGTTAGAATATATATCACCTGACAACTTTCTGCTTTACCCAAAGCTTTCACATCTCACGGTCAGCAGGGTAGGGGTCAACGAACGAAAGAAAGGATCCTCTTGAAGATCAGACGCTGACAGCTCGTAAAGGAGGATCGATGCCAGTGGTCACTTAAAAGTGGAACAACATCCACCGTTACCATTCCTCTAGTGTAAGTGATATTTTACTCGTAACAAAAGTCAATTTGCCGTATCGTAAAGGTTAAAATATTAATTTCTTAGCCACCTAACTGCTATTGTGGATAGAACGTCAGTCCGCCACCCCGAAGATCCGGGATCGAATCCCGATTTCGGAGAGTTAGTGATTGACTCTGGCTAACATAATGGACACTCCCTCACAAATAGCGATAAGTTTACCCCTTGTAGAGCAGAACGCCGAAAGGTCACTGATAATGCAATTAGAAGCAATACAAATACAGTCGAGTCCATTTATTGCGAGCTCGGAAACAAACAAATATCGGTTATTATGACTTTTTTCTGTCCTTTTGGAACTGCAATATTAAATAGTGTTAAAAAAAGATCGCATATAGCAAAGTATTTGAGCGTGAATATCAAATACTGCGAAGGTTTGGGTTCGAGCAAGGAACCAAAACCATACTTTTTTCCCCCAATTGTTGACGACAGTTGTCAATTTTTACATGATGCCTGGCATTTGGTTCAATAGAAAACCATCCAAAACTGCTGGAAATATGCAGGATTTGTAGGGGGACTTGGGGACTCAGATTTCATTTCTAAGTCTGATCCTCAAAAAAGTTCCTTGTCGAAAAATTTACAGGAAAAAGAATTTCGGATGGTGATGCTACTTTTTCTGATTATGTTGATAGCGATTATAACGTAGAAATGGAAGCACAACAAACAGACGATGACATCATTGTAGCAGTATTACAAAATACTTCTGATGATTCCGAAGAGGAAGACATTGAAATTGAAGTAAATAGACAATTTGTGACATCAAAATCTGCCGTGGACAGTCTTCAAAATTTGCGTACGTTCTTTGAATCGCATAACACTGACTGCCGTGATAATTTTAGCCCACTGGAAAAAGAATATGCAACTGAATTGTAAATTCAACTGTTCAAAAGAAAGTAACAGACTTTTTCCTACTCATGAAATAAAGTATTAGCCTTCGCTATATCCGATATAATAAAAAATGGACTTACCCACATGTTCTAAAGCAAAACAATTTTCACACGAAGGCTAAAACTTTATTTCATGAGCGGGAAAAAGTCTGTAACTTTCTTTTGAACAGTTGAATTATATATATATATATATATATATATATATATATATATATATATATATATATATATATATATATATATACGTTTTACGCACTTATAAAAAGCCAGTATTATTCTACATTAAAATATTAACCATTTGTATTTTATTTATAAGTTTTGATGTTTTTTACAGGTGGTATTTACAAATGGGTACCCGGTAGAAGGAAAATGTGCTTAAAAGTTAGTAGTTAAAGACCTATTAGCATAACTGAATACATTCTGAATTTAATAGTAATTAAGTTTAATTTTTTTTAATCAGTTGTTCTACCTCTTATGTCTGAATTGGACTTAGAGTCACTCTTAGACATCAGATTATTAACCCTCCTGATGAAAAACACTTAGTTCAAACATTTAAACCTTGATAGACATAATAATCAGCTTGCCAAAACTTACATGCACCCTTCGAGTCACGGAGAAGTCAGGTGATCACACTTTCAGCAATTGACCGTGATCGAAGGTGCGTAAGTTTCGGTGATGAATTATTTTAAGAAAATTGAAAATTAATAAAAGTAGGATAAAGCTATTGAGAAATTAAATTCAAAGTATAAAATTAAAAAACGGAAATTGCTTTGAAAGTAGTAATATAAAAAGGGGTCTTATCGTGTCTTTGATCTGATTTACATGTGATTAGAATTGGAAAAGGAAGTTATTCAGGGGAATCAGTTTAAGGAATACAAGTCATAGAATTCAGGGTCCAAACAAAAACACACCATAATGACGTTTAGGCCCATGCGTAAAAAGGTAAATTGTTGATGCAGAAAAGTACGAGGTCTCTTCTGAGAGGCTGTGTTAAGAGCCGGTGGTTCATATAGGTTTAGACATCTTTGTCTTTCAATTTTAAGGTCTTGGTATTTGTTCTTTGTATTTTTTATGCGTACACATTCTGTGACTGTTTGTTATATTGTTACCTGCAATTAGAAATTAAAAAAAATTGTTTTGTTGACCTTTCATGTAAGATGTGACGTAACTTGGAGTGCTACAAAAATGTAGTTCCAGAAAGTCGTATACATAATACAACTACGCCAGACACTCCCATAAGCAGGCGACAAATCACTTAATTCGTAAAAGACGGTATTTATTCTTCTCTGGTAGATTTTTTTTATGTTTACACTGAAAAACTATCAATGCATTTTGTTTATGTGATAGGAAGTTCAAATAAGAGCATGCAAGGTAGCATTTATATATCATTGAAGCTTCATGGCATTGAACTGAAACATTTATTGGTACGAACAGAAAAAAAAACATTTATCTCTAAGCTGCCTGGAAGCTATTAGATTTAACGCTGATCTGAAGAAAAAGCTGTTTACAGGAGGATTACTAACCATGGATAACAGAATTACAAGAAAAAAGTTTACGCCTATCACTAAATGGGACGCTGTACTGAATCAAATTAAAAGGAAGCGTCAATCCTCTCTTAACAAATAAAAATCGTGAAAACTTTTATTTACAGCTCAATTGAATCGTTTGTTTTCAAAGGAGGACTTGTTCATGTTTACAAAACCTGATTAAACCTATGTGATAACAATCCTATCTTCCTGTAGATGAAAAACAATTTAATTCGTAACAATTTCTCTTAGGATAACGATTGGATACGCAATTTAATCATTTGCAGTTTTTTATATTGGCTACCTATTTCATTGTTTAGGGGAAATATTCAATTAGTATTTGCTAAGAAGATCAAATGTATCTAACAACTAAGCTTGGTGAATTCATATTATTAATTATGGTTATCAAAAACTACCTTCGTCAGAGACTACCCACGTCAAGGTTTCCCATCGAATAAAATAAGCCGCGCAAGCGACATATGCCGTTAGTGATTTTACTCTTAGCAATTCAGAGCTCCATTTGCGCTTGTGAGACCTTTTTACCTATCTCTCGGGTATTCTGTACAGTCAAGCTGCCCTGAAGAATAGTACGGCTCCTGACAGAAGGTATTCGGATCACGTGGTTTAAGACTAGTTTATTCTTCATATAAGATTATAGGTTGGATCATAAACAAAACACTTCTACAATTGGCATATTTAATGCAGATTCTAGTACTCAGTTCATCGTTTAGTTCCCTAAGTGACAGCAGTGGTAATTACTAGGAGGAAAGAAGATCACCCATAGCGTACGCTATTTATGCGTCTGCATATGGCAGCCGTTATCCCACCGATTTCAAAAGTTGACTGACCCAAGGTCGGCTGCCACCTCGACGGCTTCGCACTATATTGATGGAGGTCCGAGAAGTGCGACACCAAATCCTATTGTAACGTCTATTTTATCTAAGAGACTGATCACTACAACATTGTTGACTGAACTCATAACTAACAATACAGGGCATTCAAAATGAATCATCCGATTTCAAAATTCCATATGTTCAAAAATAAACGACACAGAATGATAAGTAATACATGAATACTAAGGAAAGATATGGAAGTTCTGTATTTTGAAGAATAGATGGCGGACTTAGTAAAAATTAACGTTTTTGTGCGATGTCCGTATCGAAGATTTATGGATCATTCTTTTTTTGCGGATAAAAAACAGTCACTGGCAGTACCTATTTGGATATGTTGCAAATCTGGCTTTTCCCCCAGGTAAAGGAAGATTTCTCCAACTTCGTTTTCCAACAAGATGGGGCAACAGAGGTTCCGTGTTTTCTTAACACGGATCTATATCGCAGTTGAATCGGTCACAATTGACCAGATGACTAATGTGCTCAGATGGCAAAATGTAACTAGTCACTTTTCCCAAAAAATTGAGTAAGTTCCATCCTGGAGTCTGGTTTGTTATTTTTAAAAGGTGTAAAAATGTCGTTAGTCTTTTTGTTTCAGTTTATGAGAAAACAAAGGTGGAACAATTGTAATAAATCAAAAGCCTCATAATCATATGTTGAAACTTGTATCTTAAAAATGATGCCAAGAAAAATTAAAAACAGTGACTAACATTTTGCCATCCGAGCACAAATTGATATCACACAGATGACCGTGTATCATTACCCACAAATGTATGTGACATTAAATAACTGATTTCTGCTGCTGTACAATCAATTACCACTAACACTTTACAATTTGTTTGTCAGGAACTCCACATACAGTCTTGACATTATACGTGTAACTAAAGGAAGTTATATAGAATTTTTGTAAGAAAAAAACTTCCATGCATTCATTTTGTATTCATGTATTTATTATCATTCTGTGTCGTTTATTTATGAAGATACAGCATTTTGAATTCGAATGATTCATTTTAAATAACCCTGTATATAGAGCCGGAATGTGCCGTGACGTGCACACACACAAATAGGTGGTTCTCTATTTACTTCATAATCATATAATCCTGATCATATATTAAATAGCCGTAAACGAACAATTGTGCTACAACGTATATATATATATATATATATATATATATATATATATATATATATATATATATATATATATATATATATATATATATATATATATATATATATATATGTATGTGTGTGTGTGTGTTGTTAACTACATAATGGAAAGATATATATATTACTATTAAATGAAAATAGCAACAAGAGTAGCACAGAATAAATATGCACTTCAAAATACAGAACTTGAAAGATCAATAAAATTTGAATTCCATTACATTTTTTACCAAGCCTAACAGCTTTCATTCCCTCTTGTTTTGCTTACCCAAGCAGTTAATTCTAATCAATCAATGGACTATAAAAACACTGTTGACCCCTGCTATGGATAACGAAATAAAAGTAAAAATGTTTAAGTCAGTCTCACTAAAGCAGAAAATTGCATTAATCCACATGAATACCCTAAATCGGAACAAGCGACTACACGCTTAACTTACAATTCATTCTTTTCCATATTAGGGGACGGAAACAAAGAAGTGTTATTGCCAGTGTTGAAAAGTTGGGAACTGAAAATGGTTTCCTAAACAAATCGGAAACAGCGACGGTTATGGCATTCTGAACATGACAGGCTACTTAGCTCATTCTTTTCGACGCCAAAGGCATCATTTGTTTTACATTTTTACTGAAATATTTTGCCACACGCTGTTTGGGCATTAATCATATATTTTAAATAAAGGCTGTGAGATGGTTCTGTGCTACTGTTGTAACAACCACGATGGGTCATTGTTTGTTTTAAATTTTGAAGAATGTATTTTGTTTTATTTCTATACGAAAAATGTATAGGGTTTTACGTGATGGTCTTTTTATGTATAACTCGACCATTTTAGTTTTCATTTATATAATGGAATTTTCAACTTGCGTTTGCTTTTGAATAATACGCATTTGGATCACCTGTTTATGTTAACCCTCTGAGTGCTAGGAGATATTCGAGTGGTGCAGTGTTCTTTTACCCCGTCAACACACATAAGGACAATATGACTGCATATATTGATTTTGAAGAATACCAGGATGGATTATATTAGTCAACAAAATCAAAACTAGTTATAAGTCATGTAGGGAAGATTAATGGTTACGGGAACATATATATGCTTATAAGCCCTTCAGATATTTAACATTGTTAAATTATGGACCGTTGTTTAAAACTGAAAATACATGTTTCTTGGAAATTTATCATATTAGAGGGAAATAAATAGGCATTATTTTAAATTCACTGAATTATTTAGGTAGGTATTTTAATTAACGTCGCACGGGAGCAACAAAAAGGACTATTGACGACGATCCGGTATCAATCCCCCAAGTCATTGAGTTAGGACGAAGTCCAGATGTAATTATGTTTCATTTCTGTAATTTATATCTATATTTTTTTAAGAGCCCTCATATAACACTCTCTCTTTCTCCAGTAACTAAAAATCCCTCAAAATACCGAAAAACATTTTTTTGCTTTAAATTAGATCTACAATGTTTCTAAATATGTGTGTCTAATTTTAAACCCGTTACTACATTAGTTAAAGACAGTAAAAATTGCCCTCTTCGAAATAGGTGTGTGACCTTCAGACTAAAGTTTTGGTTTTGAATTCAAAGGGTGTTGGCGAGTATATAATGAAGATTCCTGGTACTTTTACAAAGCTGCATTGGCTTGTGGTATAACTCCTGGTTCTCATATGAAACATATTAAAACACCAATCAACGAATCGCATTTGGCAAAAATATTGTCAATTTACGAAAGGCTTGCTTCAACTGAATTGTTACAACTTTGTATAAGATGTAGCACACAAAATTCTAATGAAAGCAAGTATATATGGAGTTAGTGCACAAAGAAAAGTTGTGCATCACTGTAACGTGTTACAATTTATATTTATGGTGCTATCACATAATTCAATGTGGGTACTCTAAAAGCTGAAGAAGGTTTTCTAAATGAAAACAATCTTTCATTGAGAGTACATTCTAAACATATTGCTATCTATAAAGACTGTCGTAGAACATATTTGAGAAATAGAAAGAAAACAACAGTCTAATTACTAGCTCAGAAATAATTATAACTGCACGGCTATGTATACAAAAAAAAATTGAGCTAATAAAAGAAGGAATTTTGTATAAATCTGGCTATTTATAAATGTACACACTGAATAACGTTTTTTTAATTAATTATTTTTATTTGTGTAAAGTTATTATGAACAGAATACTGAAAAAGTTAACGTTCAAAATTGGTATACTATGCATAGATTCATTTTTGAGTTCGTGCCGAAAATTAAATACTTTTAAACATTAATTAAATTAACTTAATCTTACGGTTAAATTTTGGTTTAAAAGAATTTAATGTGATTGAAAATGACTTTGAATTGTTTTAATTGGTATGGAAATCAACGTATTAATTCCAAATAGCTCTGAATTTTGTAAATATTATTTCATACGGGTTTTAAAACTTGAAAAGCATTTTTCTCAGCTTTTTGGTTTGTTTGGCACTATTAGGGATTCAAAATACTAAGGCTTTTTATGTATAAAAAAAAGATTCCAAACTTTTTCCACTAATTCTTATATGTCTGTAGAGTAAAAATGTGTATGGATTTACATCTAATTGCAATATTTATTTCTTTTAAAAACAGTTAATTTCAAAGTTTTCATTTGTCTGTGCTTTTTCTTATCATTTTAGATTTGAAAAAAATGTATAAAATTAACTATGATCTTGATTTAAAACTCCATACACAGTTTTCTTGAGTATATTTTAAATAAAGTTGAGAAAACAATTTGAAGCAAAATAATAAAAATTGAAAAAAAAAGTAGTCTTTTTAAAAAATTAAATACAAATTTGTTTTAAATTGTATTTTTTTAAATTGCGTATTTGACAAGATTTTTTCTTCTAGAATCAATTTATTATTAACAAAGCAATAGAAATACAACAATATTTTAATTATATTATAAAAAATGAAAAAAATTCAAGAACTGATACCGCGTCCCCTAAAAACCCATGACTTTAGAAACGTCCGCTTTTCTTCAAAGACGACGTCATTGTTTATTCCTATGTTGTTTATATTTAATTCTTAGTGTCAATCTGTGGAGCGCATCAAACAAAATTACTAAGGTGACAAATCAAACATTTGTGGTTCACATAATAGACAGAATATTTACCTGGTCATATTATTTAGTTTCTGCAGAGTTAGAGTCATAATACATTAGCACCTCGAGTTGCAAAATTTTCGTTAAAACTATTCAATTCATAACTAATTATTTGTAAACGCATAAATTAAAATATCATTTTTTGAAATTTTCACAATCTATTGTTCGTTGTGGTCTTGATAGGTGCACTGTGATTTTGGAACAACATTTTTAAGTGTTCCGCTATGAAAGAATAATTAAAAGTGAATTGTTTACATAGTTAAATAAAACACATTTCACAGGTTTTTGTTCAAGTAGTATGTTGTAAAATAAACTACGAATTTAAAGTGAATAAGTAATGCATGTGTAACCAAGAACACGTTTCGAACACATCACAGATTCATCTCGATCTCATTTGTCGAAAAAGCCCTGACACTAATGAAGGGTTATTTATTCGTACTATATACTAGGCATGTGATAGACATTATAACAGCTTAAAATAAAATTAATTCTAACAGCATAAACACACATCAGGGAAGAAATTGGTGGAAATAAATTCACAAACTGGACAAAAGTCAATTTAAAGCATTAGTTTGACATTAAAAAATATTTAAATCTTTAAATACATCTGTATTTTTATGTTTGTGAAATATCTCTCAATGAATCTCGATATTCAATACAATGTGCCGTAGCAAAAGTCGAATAACATTTCAAACGAATTTCTTTGAAATTATCAGTTTCACTATCATCAACAATGCGAAAGCAGACAACTGTTGTGCAGGATTATTTATTCGTACCATATACTCGGCATGATAGACATTATAACAGCAAAAACAACACATCAGGAAAGAAATTGGAGGAAATAAATTCACAAAGTTTACAAAAGTCTATTCAAAGCATTAGTTTGATATTAAAAAATATTTAAATTTTTAAATACATATCTGTATTTTTATGTTTGTGAAATATCTCACAATGAATCTAAATATTCAATACAATGTGCCGTAGCAAAAATCGAATAACATTTCAAACGAATTTCTTTGAAGTCATTAGTTTACATAGCAACGCGAAAGCAGACAACTGTTGTGCAAATCTCTTATTCCATTGAATATTAAAAAATATATCTTCCTTTTAGTGGGAAGTAAGGGAATCTATTTTAATACCCTTAGAAAAGGAGACCGAAATACGTTCGGCTTCAACATACTTCAGAAATGTCGCCAAATGATAAATCGAATTCGAAAAGAAACACTGAAGCCCTTCTTCAAAATGCAATCGATTACTAACTGCGACTTTCGGAACAACTATTATACGTTCCACAACAAATGAGGAGGCTTTAGTAAATTGATTTCAACGACGACTGCTAGAAAGTCGTCAATCCTTTCACTTTCACCCGGAAAGTTATTTTCCTTCTTTATTAAAAGAAACACGTTTTTCACACACTTCAGTTTTTTTCTTCAACTTTTTGAGGTAAAAAAAGATTGCAATAATACATCGGGTATCTTTATACCGATTGATAACGGAAACATAGTGTCAACCTATTACACAAAATAAAAAATATGAAACTACTCAGATTTATTTTCATCCTTCTTGTTGATACAATGTGCTTTAAGAATTCATATATTTCCTGATCTTAGTTTATTAAAAATTATTCGTTTGACGATACTTGTACTGTTTCGCACAATTTGATAGTAGTCGTAGATTTAAGCAAAGTTGTGAACACCAATAATAGTATGCACTATTGTTGGTTACCACAATTTTTCAAGCCTGGCATCATAGGTGCGTGATTCGCTGTACTCAATGACCAACGGATGTTCTCTCTAACAGCAACCTCTAGCAAATATAAGTCACACTCCAAGACATAATCACCATAATGCAAGTACTAGATAAGCTTTTTTTTTTAGTTTGTGAGATAAAAGGAAAATTAGCTTCCCACCAAATCCAGCTTCATTTTTATAAGCCGACAGGTACAGCTTAAGTGATCAAACAGTTACCTTGTGCTGACAGTAAATTATGAATGATCTCAGCTTTGATAATTTCATTACAACTCAAAGTACACAATTTTTCCAGTTTCCTATTTCTTGCATTTTTAGGTGACAGTTTTTCCTTATGTGAATACTATTTAATTTTTTCCTGCCAACCTCTAATGCAAGTTTTTCAAAACCCTGCATTTTATAATTTTTGGATTGTAAAAACATTTTTTATGTAAATCAAATTAATTTCTATAACAGATTTTCATTAAGGATGATAGAGAATTGGAAACCTTCTATCGTTAAATAACTAATTTGGATTTTTAATATAGTATCACTAATTGTGACCGAAACAAAAACGAATTTTTTCTTTCCGTCCTGAAATAACACTTAAAGTCAATTGAGATTTTACTCTACTGAATTCTGAAAATAATATTCCGACAGAACTGTTTATTCTAAACTTCTCCTTTAGTGGCAAATAGTATTGTAGCTATTAGCACTCGTTGTAAGATACCTGTGTTGAAAGCTATATAAAATACACAATGGAAATCAGGTTATGCGGCAGACTTTCAGCAACTATCATAGAAAGGTTTACGGTCTTTTGTCGTTGAATGACAACTAGGCTCGCTTATTACTATTGTTACTAATTGAGAACAGAAAAAGAGATTTTTTTCCTCTTGTCCTGCAATCATACTTAATCTCGATGGAGATTTCGAACTGGTGAGTTATGGCCGGGATATGTCGGTAGAACGAGCTATTCTAAACGCTATCTTTTTTAACGGCTGAGGCTATTTCGCTAATCACTTTCCTTTTATCATCCATTCTGCGTTGAATCTTTTTCTATCTATGTTGTGTTCACCGTATTACAGTAAGTGATCTCGGACCATCGATTAGCTGTCGCCGACAGGGTATTCTTCTTGCGGCTTGCGACTTTTCTAATTTACCAGTTCCTGCATTGATGTCAGCCATTTTGACCAGATAGTGAAAGGGTAGTCCGTGATCGTGTCATTTGAAAGAAGAAGTTGAAAATGAAGCAGTGTGATACTATGTAGTTTGCAAAACCCAGCTTTAAGCAACTTTGGCATGATAATTAATTCAATACTGGTATCGATGTTTTTCGTTGCTATCACGTTTATTTGGTGAGAACTATTTTTCGAATTCTTGTTTTAGTGAATCTTATTAACAAGCCACGGCGATATACGCCCATCAAGTTCAACCTCTACTACCTCATTTTTCTTTTAGAGATCTATGTCTTCAACTTAGAAAAATTCTAAATTCATTCTATTTCTATTCAGAATAAAATTCTAAAACTATTTTATCTCTGGGATCGTAGAATCGTGAATTCGCCACATGAGTTTTGCAAAATCGAAATTCCATTCAACATAGGATGTCAGTTGAGTGTCCTCGTCATTTGAAAGTGGTTTCAATTATGTGATGTTGTCCTCTAATTTTTCACTTCGGGATTGTTCCCAGACCGTTGCTAATAGCCCGATGTGTTGCTCCAGTAAGACTTACTTCAACTACCTACAAACTATTATATATTTATATTTTAATAAAGTTATATGTTTATTTTATTTCTTTAGAGTGAAATTCTAGTCATTCAAACCAACACAATTCTTAAGGTGTCACAGGGGAGTTAGTACCTTTTAGACTTTGTGTTGCTCATGAAAACATACTTTTTTCGATTCATCATAAATAATTGAGTTTTGTATATTGTAGTATAGAATTGATACACAGTTTAAAGATAATTGTATGGCTTTTAAAAAACTGCAGTCATATTTGTAATTAAAAACATCTATTTCTATAAAATCTAGCACAAATTATACACAATCTCTTCGTTTTGAAATTTACCTACTTAACTTTCCCACAAGATAACTTTTGAAAGATGTTTTGTAAAACCCAAATGTTTGCACCAATTAGAAGCACATGACTGTCTTCATTCTATGAACTAAAAAATTTGTGATAGTTGAAGTAAAAATGTTTATAAAAATTAAAAATTTTTAAATAAGTCATCTTTGAAATTTTTTTAGTTATTTATGGATCCATAAATAAAAAACCATAGCTCTCATACACAAATCCATAGTTCAGAGAACTAAGATCTACTTTTGGAATAACCATACAAAATTTCTTAACTCTACATTTATTAGGTTTTTTTTTAAACTTGAGGGAAAGTTAAGTGGGTAAATTTCAAAACGAAGAAATGATGTATAAGTTTTGCTAGGTTTTATAAAAAAATATTTTTAATTACAAATATGACTGCAGTTTTTTAAAAGCCATACAATTATCTTTAAACTGTACCAATTTTATACTACAATATAAAAAACTAAATTATTTATGATGAATCGAAAAAAGTATGTTTTCGCGAGCCACGCAAGGTCTAAAAGGTACTAACTCCCCTTAATATGAAAAATACAGATAGAAGAGTAATGTCTGTACACCATATGACGCAGTGCGAGATGATAGAATGGTTATAGCACGAAAGCATTACTACTATATTCCATTTGTTGGCTGTAGCTTCAAAATATATAAAGTTGCAAGCTTCTCGTGTTCTTGTTTAACAAAAATCTGTCGCAGAAATTGTCGTTCAAAATATGTATTTATAATTAGTTTTAAAAATGGTTGTATACCCTAAAATATCATCAATCTGCTATTATAAGTTGTTTATTACAGTTGAGCTATAGTTAGAAAAATTTAGAATAAAGCTATGTGATATTTTTATTAGTTATTAACGTTTCAAAAGCTGCGAGCATTGTCCCTCTTTAACATTTAGGAGCAAGTACCTATTTATTGTCAAGGAAGGCGTGGATAGGTATACACTGTATGTTTGTTTTAGTTTCAGTAAAATGTTACCGTAGAGGATTGTTATTGACATTTGACACTATCTAAGCTGCTACAAGATATTCGAATAGTGCCGAAAGTAAATAAATGCGTATATTTGTTCAAACAATCCGCAATGGCTGGATGATACAGAACATGTTTAAATGATAAAGAAGTAAGGTCAACTATTAGGGAAACCACACAAAAGAAGGTTGTAAATGACAGGAAAGATAACACGAAATTTCTAAAACATTCGTTCTCTGACTCTTAAAGAGTCTCATTGATAAAAATGTGACATTTTTTGATGATGCGGAGATACTAGTGACAATTACTATCTAGTAGAATCGTTAAAGTGTATATTAAGCTCGAAATATTAAATCTTTTAGACATCATGGCTAGAAAGAATGCATAAATTTTAACTTACAGTTAAGTGAATGTTTCCTCCTATGCAGAACCATATGAATGGGAAAATTTAAGAAAAATGCATTAAAGGACTAAGCTTTAAGTTGGACACTGAAATTTCTGTTATTTAACTACACATCTTTTTTAATGGGTTTTAATAATACATCACAAATAACTTTATTCTTAATCTAATTCTATGTGTTATTCTATTATCTAATTTTATGTGTGGAAATATTACATTATGCTTCTGTATATTTAGATTATATGCTATGGAAATATTAGATTATATGCTATGGAAATATTAGTTTTTGTTTACATATATTAGTTTTAGTTATAAAAGTTAATATTAGTTTTAAATTATTTTTTGTTTCCTACCCAATGAAAGTCAATAGATGATCACGTTTAAAATATTAATTTAAAGTAATAATGGAGTTTTCATTCCGGAGATTAGAGACTCAATTAAGGGTAATTTTTTTGCTGTTGTATTTCACATTTGTTAACTTTCAATGAATTGATTAAAATATGATTCTGAGGTTAAAGTAATGAATTATTACCTAAATTGTGTTTCAGGAGGTATATCTAAAGATCCACATCGTTGACTTCTGGAACAAAAAATATATTATCCTTGATTATAAATGTTTCAAATTAGATTTAAACTTTATACTTTGGTCCTTTTTCAGAGAGCATTATCACCTATAAGATTGGTCATTTATTCTTTTGTAAAGAACACAAATGTCTGGTTTGTTTTAGTGCTCTATGGAGGTATATTGTTTTACACTAGTGGCTAATTAGATAAAATTGTAAATCAATGTTTATTTCATATTAAACAACAAACAACACTATTGTAACATTGTAGATAATAATATACATTATAATGAACAATTTTTCATTGAAAATTATTTGTCCTTTTCATATGCCTTCAATCTGGCAAGTAAGATAATTTTATTATCACAGCTACATTAACTAAATTCACTGCCCATGCCTTTTTAATGATAAAATATTTAAAAAACAATAAATGTATTTTAAGCCAAACAATAGTTAACTGTTTTAAATGTACCTCATGTTATAAATGGACTCTAAGAGATCTACGTTTGTTCCCTTGCACAATACGCTTAGAATTATAAAAAATAAAAACCAAGATTATTTACTTTCGAAACATACATTAAAACAACAAAACCTTTTCCACATGGTGCAAATAGCACCAAGGAAACAAAACTGTCTTCATCTGTGAAAGTCGATAGTTAAGCTTCTCAAACAGGAAATTCAATAAAACAGTCCTTCATAGGTCTGAAGGTTATTCAATCAATTCATTAATTTCTAATCGATAGTTCGAGTACATACAATCTAACATCTAAAGGGAGGTCCCTCGGAAGGGAGGAGGCCCGTGAAATATATCAACACGATGCTAATTTTTCAAGCCGGTAGTAAGAAGGGAAACTATATCGTGGAGTAATTACAGGGCTTCTTTTTTTAACTAAAGATGTTGGTCATATGATTAATTACCTTTCATGGCTGTACTACACCTAAAGCGCTGATCACTTCGCTGTGTTAAGGAAGGCTTACTGCACCACAAAATTTCTGAACGAACTTTCCATGAAGTTGATGACTTGGAGTTTTGTAGAAAAGGCTTATCTTTGAATCCATGTAAAGTTGGATATCAAACTGTTTCATGATTTAGCATGGTGTCCAAAAAGCGGCTGAGTATTTCAACTCGTTCATTTGACGGTTCGGTTTGTCACTCTACGGTCAATTTTTTGAACCACGCGATATGTATTTCATGACTAAAATAGCAGTTGATGTTAACATTAAATCCAGTTTTCTGTTTTATTAATATCCCTTGTTTCATAAGCAGTTGTGTAAGTTTTTAGAATTTACTTTTGTTCGATTTTTCCCATAGATATACAGGTGATTATCAAAATAATGGAAACACCTGTGAATAAAAGTGACAATTAAGAATGCGTTTCATAAGCGTTGAAATATAATCCTAGCTACCAGTTTTTTTAATATAAAAAGTACTATATATCATGGTAGTATGAGGTAGCTTTAGTGAAGTTGTTTACGTCGTGGATTTTTGTCAAAACCGTAAAATGTCTTTTAAAAAATATATATATATATTTAAAATAAAAGGCATTTCTAGAGGTAAAGTGTCTAAAGTCATGACAGCATACACACAGCGTGGCAAGACAAGCTCGGCAAAGCAAAATAGTGGACGGAAGGAGAAGCTGACTGAAAGAGACCTACGGTTATTGAAGCGAATTGTAATGTCTAAAAAGAAAACAACTGCAGCCAAAATGACCGCAGAGCTCAATCAGCATCTGGATTCTCCAGTGTCAATAATTACAGTTTGGAGGCACCTTCATAAACAGCCATATTAGTAAAGGATTCCTTATAAATCCAGTGTATTTCCATTATTTTGATAACACCCTGTATATTTGTAGATTGTTATGTATATATTTTACTTCAAGTAGTTTTCTAGATTATTATAATTGGATACAGATAAATTAATATTATATATTTTGTAATGATTCACTAGGTGTATAGTAAAAGATTTATGTCACTTAACGTTTGGACAAATACATTTTCTATTTCATTAAGATCCTATGTTTAATCAGAAGCAATTGGGCTTTTTTTACATTTACTTTTCTCCTACAGAAATAAAGTTGAAGAATTTGTGTTTGCCTAATTACCTCTAAATCTTTTCTGGATATTTTGAATTGACTGCACATAAATAAAAATTACGCGTATACCCTTAAAAAAAGATGTTAAAGATGCTTATAAGAGAGATCATTCAATGATAATCTAATAAAAAGTTTAGTGTCTGCAAGTGGCAGGCTCCGGGTTAAATAGTGCCCACTAAGAAATATATATGATGATTGAAATCCTAAATTCCTCTGAATAACAGGAACATCTTTCCCTTTTAACCCGGGAAAGCCATACGGTACCCTTTATGTGACATTGAAAATGGGTTCAGGTATTTACTATATTTTTCCATGAATATTTTTGTTAGCAGATGTCGTTTTTATAAGAGCCTGTTGTTTGATGAGTCATACAAGACATCGGTATTCGGATGCAATACGACGCGATACAAAAATTAAGTAAACATTTCCGCTCTTTTTTTCTATAAATGGAAATGAATCTCTGAATCAATATTTTATCTTGTGTAAAAAAGAGTATTCATAAAAAGAGTAGTAGTGATTCAGAATGATATATTGTTATTAGTTGAATAATTTTTCCATCTGGACAGCAGTGATACTGTTTGGTACCCCTAAGTCTGTACTATGTCCTCATAATATTATTTCTATTGATTTTGCCCCAAATTAGAAAAAGTTATTATCTAATAGAATGGGCAGATACAGTTGTATTCACAAATTATATATATATATATATATATATATATATATATATATATATATATATATATATATATATATATATATATATATATATTTGCCGTAGGAAAGAAATTGCAATACTTTCTAGTTTGCTCGCTTAAAAAGCTAACGTATATATTTCTATGAATTCTGGCATTATTATTTAAAATTTACTACACAAATTTGTTTTATCTACATCAATAACATCATAAGAACAATATACTAAAATGGAATTTAAATTAAAAAATTAATTAATTCCAACTTTCCAAATGTGGTAAAAAATGTGTCTCGACGTTTTATAGTCTAGATTATCTTAAGTGTAAATAATACTTTCTTCCTTTCTAATTTTAGATTTATCACTTTAATGTATCATACCTTATACACGTGAGCAAATGTTTACCAAACTTTTTATTTTTACTGAACTCTGCACTTTGTGGTTATATATTTTGTTGTCCCCATTAAAATGTTGCGTTTTAACTTTTAGTTGATTAATAATTAATTAATACAATATTTAAAAAACACAATTATTCCAGCTGTGATAAATCAGTTATTTAAATTTTTTTATTAATTTAGTTTCTGGCTTAACACATATGTCTAAAAAAATTCAAGGAACGAAGTAATTATCTTTGAAATGTGAACTGAGCAAAAGTCATAAACTGTGAAAAGGTAAATGTTTCCTAAGCGGTTTCACACGTGTGTAGCTTTATCATTATTGTAACAAAATTCAGGAAATAGAAAAATACAATTGTAAATTTTATAAAAAAGCAGCCTTCAAGGTTTTTACTTTCTCTAAATTAGAAATAGAAACATTTCGCAACATTTTGTCGCACTACCATTTTCTATAAAAAATGACTTATAAATTTATTCGCAGGGGAAATAGACATACAAAATTCAACAGCCCAAAGCAGCGAAATCGCAGGGGCCGTGTTCAGCAATTTATAATAGTACCCCTTGCCAGGATTCTCATATACTTCAACGCCATACGGTGTTTCTTTTCACCAGTTGGCAGATTTAAATCATAAAAGGAGTATGCGATTCCATCAAGGAAAGGGGAGGGAGTAGGTTGGCGATCAAAGTTTCGATTCCTTCGCCAGCGATTGGCGCCGGACGCACTGGCGCCGTTTCGGCGACAGGACCTCTTTTCACAAGAGAAGATCATCAGATACCTTGTTTCAAAAACGGTGCCTCTTGGTCTTTAAAGGGGAAGACACTGTGGAAAATCAATTTATTTTAATATTGTTTCCGGCTTCTTATTGCCAGAAGAGGCAGACATATTCATATTTTACGGACCCACGTAGCAGAACATTTATTGTTCAACTTTGTCTATTACTCAACGGTAGAAGCATTCGAAGACTCACTGAAAATTGATAGACACGAAAGGAATAAAGCCTCGGGCATAAATGTAGAAGACGGGCTTATGTGTTTCAGCTGTAGCAATGTATGCAACTCGTTTCAGATGCTTTCAATGGGATATATTTACAAAATGAAAGTTTAGTATTATGTTACTTTCTCGGAAAAATACAACTTTGTTACAATTTCATAAGAGTTGCTTGGTACTGTATAAAGACAGGTATGTGTTTTAATATGGTTCCAAGCTTCTTATTGCTGAATAGACAGACATATTCATATTTTACGAACTTACGCAACATAGCTTTTTTTTATCAATTTCCTACCTTACTGAAGAAACACTTGAGAACTCGTTGAAAATGGTGAGATACGAGAGGAAATAAAGCCTCAGATATAAATATAGAAAAAAAAACTGCGAGGTTTAACTGTAACATTGGGATATATTTACAAAATAAAAATTCTTCAGAAGGTTACTTTCTCTGACCAGTACAGGGTGGTTATAAGTTGGAGTTGCTTAGAACTGTTAAGAAAGAACTATTAATCCCAATTCAACCAGATTTTGTAGCCGCTGTAGTCGAGGAATGCAACGGGTTAGCAATTCGAGGGTTACAAGTTCGAAACTGGTTCCAGCCAAATACATTAGTTTACATGAGGGCTGGTTAAATATGCCATAGCCTCAAATGTCCTCACTTTGACGTGTTGTAGAAGTTTGGAGTGCCTACTCATGTGTTAACTTCGTCATCTGACCATGGTTCACAGTTACAAAGCGTTGTCTTTGGTACTTTCCTTTTAAGATTGATCGTTACTCCATTGCTTAGTCAATTAACTACCTACCTCAAACAGATTTTCTGTCTATGCTATTTATTAAATTTTATTAAATAATTTCCTGTAAATAAACAATTTTTCTTGATTAACCGTTAAGCAGCGACGCGTAGATTTTTTCAATCGTCTCACAGAACGGTTCCTTGGCCTGAACCACCTAGCCCCCTTACCTAACTACCGAACTTGAGCGATATGGCCGTGAGTGGCATTTACGACTGACCCTTTCCTTTCATAGTATTGTGTGGCGTGAGAAGACCGGATAGACTTTCTGCTTTCCCCAAAGCGTTCACACATCACGATCGGCAAGATAGGTGGAACCGAACAAAATGAGAAACCCTCTAAGGATCAGTTGCTATCAGCTCGTAAATGGTGATCGATGCCAGCGGTCACTTTAAAAGGCGATAACATCCACAGCACACATAGCTATACCATGCAGCCGGTGTAAACGACATTTTAGTGGGAGCAATTGTTTACCTGCCGCAACGTAAAGGTTAATATTAGTCTTAAGGCGTTTCCTCGTGGAATCTAACTGTCAAAGTTCATTGAGAGAGCATTGACTTTGCAAATTCTCTGATGAAATTAATGCGATACTGAAGCAGAAAATGAAAATACCATAACTTGTCACAAATCCAAGTTAGATAATTATATTTGTCACCCCATATGCACCCCAAAATTTCCACAAAATACGTAATGTGTGTTTTGAAGTGGTATTGGTGGCGAATTCCCCCTAGCGTTGAAATTGTTTCAGGAATGAAAAGTGGGTCAACAGTTCTTATTAAACTGAACTCTATGCAAAATCTAGCTATGTCAACATTAAAATTACCACATAAAGCAATGATTAGGATTTATTTTCAGATCTGTAATTTTCCGTATTACAGTTTAACAATATCGACGATGTTACCTCCATAAGAGAGATTTTCGGTGCAAACAAACAAATTAACAGAAGACAAGAGTTTACTTCCGATTATATTTAACAAGCACAGAATACGTTAAGGAAGCTAATCAAAAAGCATCGCAACAACAATAACACTCCATTCGCAAACCACACATGCAAATTATTTACATGCCAATTTAATCTTCACAAATAAATGCTAGAATTAACTGAAGGAAATTCAAACTAAAATTAACTAGTAGAAATTATACCTCACGTACAGCAATAACAAAGAAAACAAGGGAAAGTAAAAAATACATTATTCGGCTTAACTTCTAATGAATGAGGAAACAATTTGGAATTTCATTTTTCACAATACTTCATTTTTTCACATTTTACGTTTTCCCCCATTGTTATTCGTTACATTACGTTATAAGTTCAACAGGTTTGCCGCAAATAGTTCAAAGCGAATTATTTAATTTCAAAAATTATTATTCAGAAAGTAATTGGAATAAATTTCATCCATTATACCTTACTAAAGATATTTAACTAAATATTTAAATCAAACCCTTATATATTGATAACAAATTCATTTAATTCACTTTTACATTTTTGTTAGATACGCTTTGTTTTATTTTATCGTATTAAAATGTTTACGAGCTCTACATCACTGTACACTTTTACATCAAGTTAAAATATTTTTATCCACAATATTCTGTAGTGATTTAATGAAAATCATTCTTAGTAGAAAAATTTAATTGGTATACATGCATTTTCCTACGAATGTTTGTAATAAGGAGTTCTCATTAAACTTTTGAATAATTTAACACAAATTATGCACGAAGCAAAAAAATTATTTAAAGACTAAAGCCATCACTGAATATTTAAGTAATGTGTAAAATATTTTCTCCACGAATTTTTAAATGCTCATATATTTTCGTTAGATATAAATAACTAATAGTAAAATGCGTTTCACGAACATTATATATTTTTCCATTCTAAACTAGAAATACTCAGTCTCTGATTTCTTCACAACTTAATGGGGATGTTGCTTTTCTCAACAGTTTCAGTTTTGTTACATTCATTTCTAGTCTGGAAGTAAGTTTTATATCATTATGAGTCAAGTACGATGAACTAAAACGTTTAGCCAAAAATATCTCTTTTAAATAGGAATAAGCTGAAAAAACTTTTGTCTCTTTTTATCCATCTCATGCGAAGTTGTAAAAATGGTAATAAAAAGCATGCCCTTAATGACTTCGCTCAAAGCACCAAACGGAACTTTCTCTTAAATAGTCTTTTTAGAAAATATAACGAAAAAAAAGTTAAATGGCAAAGTTTTCCTGCTATAAAGATGTCATTCGACATTTTAAAGGCGTTTAAATGAGATATGTAAAGTCGAGCCATTTGGATATTTTACGATTGGCTTTATTACCTCTAACTGGATCTAATTTGAAATCTTATGGCTTCGAAACGGTTTATTTTAAGTCATTAGCTTTTTTCGAAAGTGTACAGTTTGTTCTGTTTCTTGGATCACGGCTTTGGCGTTCTCTACCTTTGAATTTAAACTCAATATCTATATTTATGGCATCGCAAGTCGTTATAATGCATTTTTGGCAGTTACTTTTGAAAAGAGAAAGTTCCTAGAATTTCTCATTTAATAAGTCCCATTGTCTAAGTTACTAGCATCGAATATATTCTTTATTATGGCGATATAAACGTGTAATTAAAGTTCATACTTCAGTCATGAAAGAAAAATGTGCTAATGTGGCGTAGCTATTTGGTTTTGTTTCAAGTGGATATATTATCCAACTGGTGAGTTGGATACCATGAATCGTGTTATTAGACAGAGTAATGTTTTATCGAAGCGAGAAAATGATCTAATAAATAGAAGAGATGAAATACGCTAAAATCTATCACCTAAAGTTCCTTAGTTGATACCTTCAACATCTATTGCGCATGCACTAATTAAAGCCGTTAAAAAATGAAATGAATGAACGGAAGTCTTAGGCCCGGAGCACGCATCCGGTTTTTCAAAGTGCGGCGCCGCTGCCTCAACGCAAGTGCGATATGAGATACATTAGATCCAATAGAGTAGTGGACACATGCCTTCAGCGTCGATGCGGCGACGCACGTCCAACTTACGTGCAATTTGTACCACAGCACGGCGCCGCACACGCTTCTCCTGTCTGAAGTATAGTTTTCATAAATAAATGGAATATGAATAATAATTAAAATAATTAATAAATGGTTGCATCCAGTAACGTCTATTTTGTTTCAAAATATACTTTTTTTACACCAAGCGAAATAAACACGTTTTCTTCTATAGAATATTTATCCCAAATGGCGCGAAATGAGTAATGGCGTCATTTCGTTGTTATGTGTGCATAGTTGGGCTTTGGTGCCGCAGCGGCGCCGCACGTTGAAAAATCTGATGTGTGCACCGGGCCTTAATGGATGAGTGCATCGGACGTTTTGAAATACTAGATACTAACATGTATAGTCAATAACATTTTAAAAACGGTTATTTGTCTAGTTTTTGAACAATAAAATCGCTATCCGTAACAGCCAGATCCGGCCCAAGTGACATGACAACCCCAACCAAACCAAATATAAGCCCTCTAAGTGTTTCGACGAGACATCTGTTCCATCACGATCTTATCAATTTTGCCAAATAAAACCATCTCGTCATCCAGAAATCACCAATTTCTTGATGATGACTAGATACTCGTCATGACAACCACCAGGGGGTTAACAAACATGACGATGATACTATCAAGAATTGATCAGTTTGGATACTAACCAGATACTCGTTAAGACAACCAGCAGGGGGTTAACAAACATAACGATGACATTATCAAGATTTGATCAGTTTGGATGGTAACCAGATACTCGTCAAGACAACCACCAGGGGGTTAACAAACATGACGATGATACTATCAAGATTTGATCAGTTTGGATATTAACCAGATACTCGTCAAGACAACCACCAGGAGGTTAACAAACATGACGATGGCACTATTAAGATTTGATCAATTTGGATGGTAACCAGATACTCGTCATGACAACCACCAGGGGGTTAACAAACATGATGATGACACTATCAAGATTTGATCAGTTTGGATATTAACCAGATACTCGTTAAGACAACCAGCAGGGGGTTAACAAACATTTATAAACTTCTCAGTTCAGAGAAAGCTTTGATTCGGATTATTTGTTACGATTCCGTTGTTTTTCTACTGTATTCTTATGTTCAAAAACATAACCTGTAAATACATAATAAAAACGACGAGATATCTCGGCCATTAAGATCTGACCAATTTTGTTAATTACAATATATCTCGTCATCCATATCTATATTTTTGTGACGACGAGACGAAGATCTGGTCAATTTTTTTCTAGTGACAAAATATTTCGTCTTTAAAAATCTGGTCATTTTTGCTAATGACGAGGTACTAAGTCGAAATAACCACCAGAATAACCAATAATATATCGGTTGGAAACATCACCTTGTATTGAATTTGTTACAAGTACAAGAAGTATTGGTATACGTGTTTAAGGCCAATTTTCTTTCGCTTAGTGCTTGAGCAACGATCTGCTGAGGTGAAAGTGTTTGGAGATTTGCCAGGTATTCGTTTCAGAAAGAAGTGGAGTGTCTGTGTAAGTCATAAAGCTCAACAAATAGTCCGATGAAAAATGAAACAAAAAAACCTAATGGGTACACTTAATAACACGCTCGACAAAGTGGACGAAACCCAAACAGAAACGGACAGAACAAAAACAGAAATGAAAACATAGAAGAGTGCCACTTTGGCAAAGATGAAATGAAATTAAGCAAAAGAAACTAGCATTAATAACACAATCGATATAAAACAAGTAGAAAAACTTATTCCTTAAAACAATGCTTGGGCTTTGTGGCGTGTTTCGAAAAGGGATCAATGTGATATGAAATCTAAAGCAAAGGAGAAAAAGGGTTTCATAAAAGCTATCAATTGTTTTCGAGTTCAACTTGTGTTTCGACTAGTCTGTGCAAGAAATGTCATAACTCCTAACGCATCAAATGATTTCTAAAGTATTTTTACCCTCATCGTCCAGATATGGGTGAACGCATCTTCCATTTTTTTCCTTCCAAGATTGAAATAAATTACCATTTTAGAAATGTGCCAACGATTTAAGATTAATCTATAACTAGCGAAATATACTGCATTTGTGAAGGAGAGACAGCATATATTATTTCTCTTTTAAGCAAATGAGTACTTTGAAAAAAAGAACTTTTTATAGTTTCACAATTGATAGTCAAACATAAGAATAAAAACTGTATATGGTCTACGTTTTCGTTGGAATATCTAAACGAACCCTAACGTTGGAATATCTAAACAATACCCTAATTATTGGACGAATTCGTCTATTTCGAGAGCGCCGACTTGCATAACAACTGCGCACCAACTATTTTGTAATTTGTCCCTAAGCGGACACTATGTATTTGTATTTTACTGTTCCGTATATACTTGTGATGTCTTTTAATAAACTGTTTGTACTTCAACCAAAGAATTTAAAATTGCGTTTGAAATATTTTATTATTTAATATTCTAAAAACTTGAATTTAACTAACCTATTCCTGTACGGTATTCTTTGAAGTTATACAGGATACACACTTTGACACAAATTGTACTCTTACCCGCAGTTTCACAGTCGTTGTACACTTAGGCAGAATGCGAACTCAAAGTCGTGACCACCAATAGTAGTATGCACAACCAACAGTATATGTGTGCATGATTCGCTGTACTCAATAAATACAAATAATAATACCTCTCAATAACTACCTCTAATAAATACAAATTATTCTTGATTACATATAGTCACCCGAATAGAAGAATAAGTTAACCACTTCTATCGTTCGTTCTCTCTTTGGGTTTTAATCTGGCGATTCAGAATATAGTTCAAACCAGAGCACATTTGGCAAGAATACTGTAATTTAGCATAATATGATGTGTGTCATCCATTTTGCTTTATTTACAGTATATACTGCTTCCTTCGCAAAAAGATAGTACTGCGCATGCGTAACTCTCAACCGAGAGTTAATTTGCCGATTTCAAAGGATACAAATATAACACAGAAACGGCGGTTTTAACCACGGATCAGGCATTGTGAATACGGTTATTTCGATAACCCGGGGTCTATACGTGATCCGAGGGTTAAGTCGGAGTTGTGAATACGCCTGTAAATGTGTCTCAGTTACATAAGTGCGATATAATACAAATTATATAACAATTTTTTCTCGTATATAAAAATTAGACTAAACATATCTAGTTTCAATTAAGTTTAAAGACGTAAAGATTTTGTTTGATTGAACAAAATACAATCTATTTACATTCTAAAGGACATTGATAGTTTATAAATATTCATAAATTTATAAAATTACATGTAGGTTTTGTGATTAGGTTGCTGGTTCTGAATTGAAACGTTATTATATCAAATCCGGCGAGTCTTGAATTCGTGGTTCCTAATCGCTTTAGTAATCGGCATCCCTTTAAATCTAATAATATGTTCTTGTACCCCCATGGAAAAATTAGTTTTTTTTCTTTATTCAGGTAATTACATCTACTGTAAGATAATTCATTTATATTCAAAAATAAACACATGCGTTTACATATACATACACAAACATATAAAGACAAAAATATCTCAAATTTTAATAGCTACATGTTTATTCATAATAATACATTTGATGCGAGACTTTTGAATGAACCATGCGTGTGTTAGCACTTGCATTTAAGTGTTTTATAGCTTTTGTTTTTGCCCAAAAGTGATGAAAATTGCATTTCACATAGATAGGGGGAGGCAAATGGTACAAGTGTGTGCAATTCCAATTTTGCCAGCGTGGATAAGGTTTCTAACTGTGTACACCAGAATTGTTCTATGTCCAGTTTTTCAAATTTCATATCCGCATTGTCTCGCATTTCAATAAAATTACATTTTATTAAATCGCTGTCATCCATCGAATATAAATAGATCCAGTATCTATGTCTCAAATTTGCTAATATTTCCGGTGGTTAAAGATCCATGAAAGGATTCAGGCTATTGTTAGAGGCGTATTGCAATTTCAGGCATAATTAATATTATTTTCATTTCTTGGGTCTTAGAACAAGTCGATCAAATAAAAAGGAAAGTTTGAAAATTCCCATTTTCATCTCGATTTTTTCCAAATTTCTAAGTTTTCAATTAATAA
This sequence comes from Metellina segmentata, assembly GCA_947359465.1. NCBI lineage: Eukaryota > Metazoa > Arthropoda > Arachnida > Araneae > Tetragnathidae > Metellina > Metellina segmentata. The sequence goes on along the minus strand of OX375878.1, from coordinate 31,324,559 downwards.
AGATAATTTTTCACTAAGTGTTATTACGCTCTTACCGAATCCGTGCGCACTCCTTGAAATTATTTCTCGCACTCCTTAGGGGTACGCACATCCCAGGTTAAGAAACACGTGTCTAGAATGAAAATGTGGTCTCTATAAACCGTGGTTGCGCCTAGAATGTGTTGAGTATAAAGTTTACTGCATGCTCACCAGAACAACTCTAAGTTATATTCTGAAGCTTCTCTGCGAGATTGGCCTGAAAACACCAATAAGCCTACAATGGATTCCATCGCATATCGGGGTGTATGGCAACGAGACAGCCGATGTTCTCGCCAAGAATGGCTGTGATCTCCCTATGGACTGTTTGAATCGCCTCACTCCCACTGAAGTCCACTCCCTGGGAAAACAGCGTTTGCTTTCCTTGTGGCGCCGTACGCCATCCCATCATTGGTATGCTGGCAATCACCCTGGACTATCCATCACATGCTGTGGCCCTCAGCCTTTTCAATCGGCCATGGCCAGATTTCGAAGTGGCCATCTTAAAAGTATCAAATTTCAGAACGGGGAGAGAATTTTCCCTCCTTGTTCCTGTTCCCTACCTGCCAGTCCTGATCACCTTCTTCTCTGTCTTGGCGCTTCGTATAAGCAGCTGTTGGTTGATCAGGACTTTTTGCAAGTATATGGGGATCTGGCACGATGGGGCCTTCTGGACCTGGTGTAGGCTTTCCTACACCAGGGGGATGTGCAACAATAACAACAACAACTCTAAGTGGTCGCTAATCAACTCTAACAGGGCCATAATGATTGTTTAATAGTCCGGATATTAGCAAAAACTATAAAAAAAAATGTGAAATGGTATTGCTTTACTTATATTTCATCGAACATACAAGGTGTTATCAAAATAATGGAAACACACTGGATTTATAAGGAATCCTTTACTAATATGGCTGTTTATGAAGGTGCCTCCTAACTGTATTTATTGACACTGGAGAATCCAGATACTAATTGAGCTCTTCGTCACTTTGGCTGCAGTTGTTTTCTTTTTAGACATTACAATCCGCTTCAATACCCGTCGGTCTCTTTCACTCAGCTTCTCCTTATGTCTACTATTTTACTTTGCCGAGCTTGTCTTGCCGCGCTGTGTGTACGCTGTCATGACTTTAGACACCGGTACCTCTAGAAACGTCTAAAAGCTAGGATGTTTCGGTCACAGTTGCTCCAACTAGTCGTGCTCCTACAATTTGACCTCTTTGAAAGTCTGTGAGGTCTGACATTTTACGCTTTTGACAAAAATCCACGACGTATACAACTTCACTAAGGCTACCTCATACTACCATGATATGTAGTACTTTTTATACTGAAAAAACTGTGATTATATTTTAATGCTTACAAAGAGCATTCTTAAATGTCATTTTTAGTCACAGTGTTTCCATTATTTTGTTAACCACCTGTATGTATATTCTATATACTTGAATATAAATGTAACATAAAAAGTATTTTATGATAAAAAATAAGTGCAGTTGAACTCGGGATTGTAGATACACATTCAAAACGACTTCTGTTCTGTCACATACAACACTACAGAATGAATTTGTATATTACTAACTTTTTGGAATCAATTGACAGTATAATCATATAGACAAACATACTATTTTATCAGTATAACTGGAAAAAATAGTTTTTCCAAACAATTATAACATAGGAATTTAAATTTTGAAATTATGTTTGAACACATTATTGATTTTTCCCCAAAAAATCAATAATTTGTAATTATTTGACTAGTGACATATTTAATTTTGCATAACTACTTTTTTTTATAGAAAAATTTCTATTTAATGCGTATCAAAGTAATATTTTGTTATTTTCTACGTCAAAGTTTCGTTTTAAATGATGGAAATAGGTTAAATGAGAATTTGGGAATTTACATGCGGGTGAAGCAAAGCCACTAGAGCAAGAACTATCAAATACAATGTAATTATCTAGCTGTGGGCAAGTCTTACAGTGTTTAACGTTACAATCATATAAATTAAGTTTATTAGAAAAGTCGAAACCGTCGTGTTTATCGTTACTATTATATTTTTCATAATTTTATATTCTTTACATTTTTAGCTTTTCCATTATTTTGCATTTTTGGACTTTCAATTCTATTTCCCTGTCTGAGGTAATTGCAACTCACGCGCACTTCTTTGTCATATGTCAAGTTTTAACTTGATTAACTAAATTTCGTTTGGAAAGTCCCGTGCTCGTTACATGGAGGTTTTTGGGAAATCCCATGGATCGAAATCATTACCCTTATAGGGATAAATATGACAACCTCGACTGTTCGAATAAATTTAACTTATATAAATGTAACTATAAACGTTGTAAGGCATACCCACAGCTAGGGTTCCAACGTAATTGTTTGTCACCTGTTGTGGATAAGCAGCCGGATGTAAAGCATCAATGTCATAAATGCAGACTATTTGTTACATTGGTCGAACCAGTAATTTTTTAACATACTTACAACTTCCTCCAACACCGTTTTAACATTAAAAACTATAACTCCATACCTCAGTTAACCTAGAGTACCATCATTTCACTTTACATGGTCTTAATATACAAAACTCTCTATACTTGAAATTATTAACAACATTAAAATAAGACTGACCGAAGAAAATATCAACATCTTTAGTGTAAAACACTTGTTTCTTATAGTTTAAATGATTTATTTAAAACGTAATAGATCATATAAGGTAAGGGTAGCGCAGACACGTTATTTCACACATTAATAGAGATTAGGAAAAAAGGATGTCGGGTAATGGTATTGATAAAAAAAAACGAAACACCACTGATAATAATAAACTGATTTCAGACATTACACAATACCTAACAGCTTTAGAAAAACATTTTAACTTTAAATCTCTAACAAAATTTATGTTCTCTATGAATGATGGAATTTGTCTTAAGCTTAAAAAGTTAATCACTGCCTTAAACTCCTTAAATCCTCATTATTGCATAACATTTACATAGCTAGAGTTTCAAAAATTAACATGGATAGCTATTAGTATTAATAATTTAATTTATATGACATTAAGTTTCAAAAACCTAATTTTTGATAAATTTAATTTTTATAAAATTTTAAATAACATAGTGAATACTTTTCCCATAAAATTTCATTGTACAAAACATTTTTTAAATATGACATACCTTTGAACATGGAAATATTAAATTATAATTATTTTTGCAGTAATGTTCATTTATGTAGGGATAACTATGGATGGATGTGCAACAACATAAACTATTTAACATATATAAACTATCGGTTAGCAAATATTGTAATTGGTAATCTTTAAATAATTGATAATGCACAATTGAGAGAATTAATGTATAAAAGCACTAAATTTAGACCTATGTATAATATAAAAATAAATTTTGTACTTAAAAGATTCGAAGAATATATTGATAATTTCTATATCATGCCTTCCATTACATTCAATACCATTATTTACCTTTTTGCAGAATGGTAATGGAAACTTAATGACTTTCAATTTCTTATTAATAAAAATATCCCATCTTTTTCAAACAATAATTTTAATTATAAGGTAATTGGCCTAGTTATTAAAGATTATACAAAATAAATGTATCATTACACTATTAGATAAAATATCAGGTAAGTAAGATATTATTTGCAAAATAAAATAAACAAAGAAACAAACCCCTAGATACCGAGTTTAAAATTTCGGATAATTACATAATTTGCAAATATACCTATTCTACAATTGTTAAAACATCATATATCTTCAAACAAAAGATTAAAAAATTCCAAGCACCATAATATTCTACCGTACTTTGCTATTTTTCCTAAATATCAATAAATTCCAATTTAATTTTGATATATTACTTGTGTTACGAATACCCACATCATAAAGCTCAGTATCTTGCTTTGTAAAAATATAAAAATAATCTGTTAACACCATAATAGATGGACACTTGGACATTAAACTAGGATTATTTATGATAATAATAATGTAATGATTTAATAACTAATAATATTGTTAATTACATAATAACTTATAGCTCAAAAGACCTTTTTGCCAGCATATCACTTGGCAAACTGAAAGATGGCTTAAATATTTATCATCATAATTCAAAAATTTAATTAAATTTAATTTTGAAGATAGAAACTTTAAGTTAATTAGAGTATTCCTGATAATGTCATTTCTAACAGGGAACATATTTTCAATCAAATTGAAGGTATGCACGAGCTTTTAACTTTTATTCCCTTCTTGTCGATTTATTTTTACATAATTAAAAAAAAGTTTTGCTCACAAATAAATTGTGATTTCAAATCTAATACTGTATCCTACGGAAATAAATCTAATCAAAAGAATTGTGCCTGTAAAAAACAAATTAAGAAAATAATAAAGCTGGCATCTTAGACTTAAATCTAGCTACTCTGAACAATGAAATTTGTATTAACATTTTTGATAAAAGCGATGATTTGAAATGTTCTGTTGGTAAATTGTTTATTGTATAGCTCCAATATTTCTTTTTTATTTCCCAATCCACACCAAATTTGGATTACATATTCTCTAGAACCCTGCAAATAACATAGGCTACATATCAATCCCCACTCTATTTAACCTAGACGTTCAAAAGGGGTTAAAACAATACCCATAGAAATAACATTGAGTATACATTGAGTACAATTCGCAGCTTAGAGATGATTTTATTCATTACATAAAAAGCCGTAGTTTGTCTATTATTACAATTACTTAAATATTTCAACTACATTTCATTATTATGTTGTTTGAAACAGCTAAATAATAGCTGCTCGTTTTCAAAGGTTTCATTAGGTTTGGAGGGAAAATAAGAATGAAAAGAGAAAAAATATGTCACTTCCTAATAAGTCATGCAATATTTGTCTGGCAGCTGTAAGCCAATTTCACGGCAACCCTGCGTTCATAAAAGCAATCGCGAATTCTTAGAGAGAAGCTAAAACTTGTCATACAAATATCAGCCCTGCATTCTTTTCGAGTTTAGTGCTTGAAGCAGTTAGCTTCGATATTTGTATGCTATACATGTTAGAATATCTCCGAAAATCCTTATGATAGATATGAAAGAGAAAGACAAATTGTATACGGTTTTCATTTTTCCAAGACAGTTATATTTGCCGTACTGTATCTTGAACCAATAAGCAATCGTAACATGAAAGGAGCTGGTCACACAAAGCACATAAAAGGCACACAGTCTTGACCCTCACTTTAAGAGTTTGAATCAGTTAATAAAGCTAGGTAGAGTCAGTAATCTTCTCAGAGAAAAAAAAACCCAGAAACATTTCACAAAAAATGTTCCACCCCACACTTTCTTTTATTTTATTTGATCAATTCTGACCAGTAGCAATTGACCTGAGGGATGGGATTACCCCCTGAATTCCCAAGCGAGAAAACTGCATCCAAGAACAAAAACAAGCATTGTCTATTTTCCTAACAAGAAGTTACCTCTGGGAAGATAAAAAGGATTATTTCTTTATATTTTTCTGTTGTTTTCTTTTTGTTTTACGGTGCTTTATCCCGCCGAAAGCACTTCCAACCGAAGATACGGAAATTTCAGCTCCGTCTGATATTCTTGGCTTGTTTTGCAACTGGTACTCAGGAAGGTTTTAAAGGGAAGAAGTCCTTAATCGCTCCTAGTTAGCCCCAATTTCGCGAAATAGGAGGACAAAAGCAGCAAGTAGTGCACTAACTCGCTCGTCAAAAACTGCAGAGAACGTTGTTAATACAGATTGTTGTGTGATAGGTCCTTAAAAGGCAGACGGTGTGTAATCTGGAATCTCTCAACCAGCGCGTTTTCTTTTACGATTTAGAAATGTTGGTCCACAGATGAAAATAGCAAAAGTAAATCAATATTCTAGGGTTTTTTGTTGTATTAGTCTAATATGTTTTGGCGTGGTGTGTCAATTTGTAGAGCGGAGTGACAGTTCAAGGTTTCACCTCATCTGAACGTGGTTTAAAATTGTGAGGTGTTTCTAACGTTGATTAAAAACGTTAGATTTATAACCATCACCGCACATACACGAAACCTAAAAATTACCCAGACAACACCAATTTTCATGGATTGACCCCATTTAGCTGGCCAAAACGAACACTTTCTGTAGCTCACTCGTATTCCCAATGGAAAAGTACGACGCTACAAGCTGGAACTTCCTTGCGTTCCATCTGCCGATAAGGGTGAGAGAGAGAACCATTTCCAACAAAGAGTGGGCGAATTAAGGAGTCCATCCCTTGCCAACTTTTCTTCAACGGTTTAATTATCAAAAAGGTAATTAACTTCATCAATTTTGATCGTACGACTTAGAAACTTCTGTCGGATTGTGGTTTAAAATCTTGAAATAATTTTGATTGTTGTTCCAGGTCGATGTGATAAACAGATAATTTTATAACCTAATTAATATAATATAATTCATTAGAACCCATAGACCCATAGAGGATGAGAAGTAGCGTTGCCGCTTGGCGGTTTTTGGCTAGATTTCGAATCGAGCGGAACCATCAAATATGGAAGTTTGGCGGCCCAATTGATATACAAGATTTTAAGGGAAAGGGTGCTTTACATATTGCCTCTGCTTTCGAGAAAGTCGCGGTTTGGTACCAAAGTACAAAACCAGGAGTTAGACACTCTCTCAATTTTCTTCACGCAGAAGGACCGCATTTTTACGGGCTGGATTTCTAGGGGTGACTGTTTGGATCGTACGGGAAAGGAAACGTTCAGCCGAGGAAATAAACATCTTGAGGATCCACTGCCCTGAAGGATCACTCTCAAACATCTTGTGTATCCACTGCCCTGGAAGATAACCCTCCATCAACGTTTTTGTTTCTTCAAATTTTTTGCTGATCCCACAGTCACCTCCCACTTTTCTTCATCATCGAGGAGTTTGGATTTTCTCGGGAATATTATCCCCGGGCGGCTGTTGATTTCCATGTATCAATCCCGAGAGTCCTACTTCAATATATCTTCACGTGAGATAATATCCACCTTTTTTATCTTCGAGGAGTCAGAACCTTAACAACCCTGTCCCGGAGCGGTTACTAAATGTCTGCGAAACGGTTGCCTCTGGTTCTTTTTTGTTTGCCATATTATTCCCACAAAGCAATAATGGACTTATAGATCACCAGAATTGAGGTGAGGAACGCGTGCTCCTGTTTCCTTCCGATACAATAAAAGAGGAAAAATCCTTCTTACAGTCTTTGTCATTATTGTCTAACTGTCCACACCAGCACACACCTTTCTGGATAGGGAATAATTTTATCCGTCCTTTTTCAATTTTGTCATCTCCCAAATTGCTCAAGTTTGATCTCAAAAGTCATCAATTCATCTTGAGGAGTATCTAAATCCCGTGACCTGCTCTTCATGGCATATCTACAACCAAAAAAAAGTGGGAAGTGGCCGTCGTCTCTACTATCCCCGCAACACCTCCAATTTTTTGAGGAAGCAACACTCTGCAGTCTCCTGGTTCGAGTCCGAAGACAGAATATTCCAGGATCCCAACATTATCTTTCAATTTTACTCAAGAGGAGACGCTACATTTAACTTTCATAGAGGATCAGGTCGTAGTAAAAAACATTTTAATTTTATTCCTGTGCCTCAAGAAATCATCTTTATGGTGGGAGACTTTGAGTTGTTGCTTAGGAAGTCCTCTTCCTATAATTAGGAAATTGGGAATCAACTTTTGAACACAATTTGCACAATCGCAAATAACTAATACCACTAATTATCACCCACTTTTCTTCCTTCTTCTTTTTCAGAGAAGACTACTTAAATTATTTAAAATATAAACTAAATAAATATCGAACAATTCCACAGTGTTGTCTTCGGATCTTTCCCTTATGAATGAACCTGGAACGTCAAAAATAGCTTGTTATGTTTCTCCAGTGTGACGTTAATTCAACTAAACTACTATATTTGTTTGAACTAATACTAGATTTCTTAATCACATTTTCACATTCCAACGGCGGTTTACATTAGAATAAATAGCCAAAACGTAAATGCACCTATAGGCCAAAACAGCAAGAACACTGAATACAAAAAACACAGGAAAAAAGGCTTAAACGAAGGAAATAAAGATTTTAAGAACATAGGCTCTCGACTTTCAGAATGGATCTTTTTACAATTTTACTCAATGTAGATAAACTACAAAAATATCATTGAGACATATTAAAATATGTAGCGCAGTACAATGATCATTAACTTTAACATTAGTTATTATTTTTCAAAATCTCTTTCCCAATTTACTAGAAATAACCTAATTAGCTAGCACAACAATACGCTGCATATTGTTGCAGAAAAAATTGTATTTTAATTAATTCGAATTCTTAAAATTATTAATTGATGATTACAACGGTAAATATAATGAATTCCGATGTCAAGGTTTTTAACATACCATATCATTAAAAGCTTGTATTCAATTTTAAACAGGAGACAAATTGTGTTCAACCATACAGAGCAATCGTATTAATTAAAAAAAGCAATATTTCTGAAATAACGTTTTCTTTTTCTTTCTTATATTTTATTTGGAATTTATATTGGGATACAATAATTCTGCTAATTTACTTATCACTTAGAAATATGTATAAATTTATCATTCGATCTATGCCAACAACTTCTGTATGTAAATTTACCCAAATGTTGATTCAGTCAATTTTTTCTGACAATTCTATGCATTTCCCTTTAGTTAGTTCTTTGAGACCTTGTTATATATTTTTAACAAGTATATTGTTATTTTATTACCCGATGTAGAAAAAAAACTTTTAAATTATATATATATATATATATATATATATATATATATATATATATATATATATATATACCACCAAATGCCAAAAAATTATAAAAAATGAAGAAATGTTGGTGGATTAGGGCGTCATCAGGGAGGAGCCTGACCGAAACAACATAAAATGGTGTTTTCTACATATGAGCAGCATTAGGCTGAAAAAATTGCTCATACACTCCCCCAAACACCACCAAAAAGCAAGTAAAAAAACGAAACAAAAAACCAAAACAGAGCAGGAACAAAACGAAATCGAAGCCGCAGCCGGGAGATCAACAACAAAAAGCCTAAAAATTACCACCAAATGCCATCAATTACACAATTTAACAACATGCTAACACCATACTTCCGATGCAACGAGTCCATAAAAAGCAGAAAATATAAAAATATAAATAATGTTAAAATCCCAGCCCCTATTCAAAACGATATTCATAAATAGAAAATAAAATTGAAAAGATAAAATTGAATATTATATATATATATATATATATATATATATATATATATATATATATATATATATATATATATATATATATATTTATTTATTTATTTATATTAATTATATAATTTAAAAAATTGCAATATTTACTTCCAATTACGTGCCACGGTTTTGTGAAATCAACGAACTGATTTATTTTGCAAAGGGCAGAACACTATACCCCTTCCTTTAAACAGCGTCTTGACAAGAAGATAACAACAACGAAGATACTTTCCACATCAATCAAATTTCACAGCGCTTTTTAACGAAATCATTGTGTTAAGAGTAGTCTACTTGAAAAGTATTATGACTATGGAATGGTTATACAGTTATTTTTATCGCGATTTTTTGTCTTATTGACATATAGGGTAACATAATATTTAAGTTAAATGTATGAACAATGGAAAATCTCAAGGATTATTTCAGAACCTAATACTTATATTCTTATTATTTATAAGCAGACTATTCTAAATTTCTTTAGTTGATTTATAAGCAGACTATTGAAACTTTGTCAGTTCAGTTCTCACTTGTATATTGGAAATATTATACGAAGAGAAAAAATAGAAGATAAATTCTCGGGTTTTGAAATACTCTAGATGACAGGCCAAAGTCGGCATTTTTCTCCATTTTGGGGAAGTTTGTGTTTAACCTAATAAGGCGTTGATCGATCAAATATTATTTTTCAATTACAAATTCCTTGCTTAAAACTTTTATCGGAGAGAGAGAAGGGTAGAATTCGTATTAAAGAAACAAGGCAAGTAACGTTAAGTTTCAAATACATACAGAAAACCCATTCCTCCGCAGAAACCCTATCACCATCTACATTCAGACATTATTCTACATTCAGCTTGACAGAAAATACCTTTCATACAGTATAAAACTTTTAAACTAAGCACATGGATTCATTGTTAAAATGAAACTAGGAATTCACGGTTCATTTCCAAAATTACAATATTTACCTAAAGACCGTACCGCGGCTTTCAAAAATGAACTGACCCGATTTATTCCGAAAACAGCGAAGCAAGAGCTCCCCCTCCCTCTCGGCAGCATCCATACAAAAATAAAGCAATAAAAAACGTTACTTTCCACATTAAACAAATCGCATATCCCCTTTTAACGACATCATCGCGTAAAAAGGCGTATGCGAAATATCACTCGTGGTTTCATAAATGCGGGGAAATTTATGCGGAGAGAAAAAAGAGCTATACAAAATCGCGGCTTTTATGCTGGATAATTGAAGCCATTTTCAGCATTCCTGCTGAAAATTGACCACGAAAAAATCCGACAGCTTTAATACAAAACCACCATTCGGAATAATAGTCGAAAGGGAAGGGGGTGGTCCAGGCACATAAAACGGGAAGGAGCGAGCTCGCTTTTTTATGCTCGCACACCCTTAATTTACGGATCTATTGAAGCCGAAAATCGAAGTACTTTTTAACGAAGCGGTAAAATGGCTCGTTCGATTGACTTTATTTTTTGCTTAATTTTTATCCTTGGAGGGGAGATATTGGTTTATTTGCACGAATTTATTTCGAAGCGAGCAGAGATTGGAAATTATTGAATGGCCATTCGCTATGCAAATTAATATGGCGATCGGTCTTCAATGCTGAAGTAATAATGGAGAAGGAAATAAAGATTTATATAGAAAGGGAGAATGAAATTAAATGCTATTGAAGGCATTTTAAATACAGTTTTTCGAACAGTAACATTGTATTTTAATATATCCTACACAATCATGAGAGAAAACATTCTGGGGATTATTCTAAGGTCATAAAGGATGGTTGAGGCATTCAGTTTTTAAAATTACATTTGATGCCATAAAATTGCAATTTTGAACTTTAGCCTTATGACACACATATACAAATTAATATAATTCTGATGTACTCCAAAATTTATAATATATTTCGGGAAAATCTGAATAATTTTGCTTGATTTACAAAAAAAGTTATTTTTCACCTGTGCGATTGAAAGCAAATACTTCCTGTTTATGCTCAAATTAGGGTGGTTTTGTTCTCACCTGCTCCGGCTATGTTAAGCCTGCGTGTCTGTCCTGTAAATAGTGCTTATATTTAATTGTACTGTTAATTTAACCGGGAAAAAATAGTTAATTCCTCAAAACTCAGTGTTTTTTTATCAGATGCCAATGCATCAACGAACCAATCCTAACAATTTTATTTAATTATAATTTCATCTCGAATATCTTGTTTCAAAACACCACAGGCACAGACTATTTCTACTGAATTCCGAATGATGTATGTATTCCGAATGAAATTTACTCATAATGTTAGACTTAATTATACTTGATTGAAACTAAATCTATTATTAGTGAAGAACAAAAAATTATCAATGTTACTCATTAGTCCTAATTAATTGTTAGGTCATTAGTTTTCAATCAGTTATCATATTAACTTTACCCAGCCATGCAATAACGCAATCAACTATTATACTATGCATTACGAATTAACATATAACTCAAATGTTTCACCCACTTGATGTAGCTCATTCCCCAATTAATATTTAGAAATACTCAAAATTAAATTCTAATAAACTCCTTCAAGAAATTTGTATCAACGTGTCATTAATTTAAATGCATTCTTTTATAAACACCAATTTATTATATTATTTACACTCGAAATAAGAATATGTAGCATTACATTTTCCAACGCACCACAGATTGCAATACTGAAAAATCTAAGTTCGACACAGAAACTTACGTATTAATGCGGGAAATATTTTCTGAAAATAAAAGTAACGAGGCAATTGACAAAATCCTATTAAGAGAGGTAGATGTAGTTTCTGTACTTTTGTTTACTTTTAGCAACGTAATTAGTTACGGCATCAGTGTAATTACGGCTCTGCGAAATTAAAATATACCTCTTCAGCTTCGTTCTAGAACGCAGATGTTGGATCTGCCTGATGAACGTAAAACAATTTCGGCTAAGTATGTACACTAAGTTCCCTGTGTATTTCTTATCAATCAAGATAATTCTCATAAATCAATCCCTTAAAATTTATTAAAAAAGTATACAAAAAATGTAAGTTAAATTAATTTTTCAAAAACTGTATTTGTATTTTTGGAGTATTAGACAACACATGTTTTTAAATCATCAACGAACTACGATTTAATTTTGTAAATAATACTTCAATTTAACCATTCAAAATTATTTTTAAGTAATTAGTAATATTTATTACTAAAAACTTAAAAATGGTTTTCAATAGATGTGTGTTACACATTAATTGTAAAAAGAGGAGCAACTAACCTCCGTTTTCTGTTGAGCTTTTGAAATTAAAAAAATAAATAAATAGCATCATCAACTACAAGAATTGAAACATCAAACCGAAAACGCTTTGATGAGATATGCTCTTAGTTGTTAGTGTCCGTGATTGTATTTATGTATTTTGTGTCTTAGTAATTGGATAGATAGATATAATTTACGATGTGATAATTTATGTCCCACTGATGCAACACAAGAAAGCTATTATCATATGAAGAGGTAAACACCAATATGGTATTCCCTCTCCAACCTTCCATACAACACCAGTGTGAGAATATTTGAGGCCACGACAGATGTAACCTGCACCAGCTCCGCATATATAGCCTCGTATATGTTCCATTACCAATACTATGTTAAATATATCTGAATGTCAACAAAAATTATTATAATTCGTTTTGTCCACCATTCAGTTGGTAAAGATAAACCATTGAAAAAGGAAAAATGACTTCAATACAGGCCTCGAAATACATTTTTTAATACAGGTGCACCTTGTGCACCAAAGTTCTTAAATTAGGTGCACAGGTGTGCCTAGCTGGAAAAAATTAGGTGCACAATTTTATTTTCATGTGCACAGTCACCTGTGCACCCGGGTATTTCGAGCCCTGCTTCAATAAACCATTATTTACCACTTTAGGAACCTTGACAAGAGTCATCCTTTTCACAGATCGCATGTTTTCATTAAGGAAACTCTTGAACTGAATTTTATAATTATACATAGCATTTTCATACTGTAATATAACAGTACAAAAATTTTGATTGAGCAGCTTTAAGTAATTTCTTAAATTATTGCCGATTTCTATAGTGGTCGTATTATAACTTCCCATTAGTTCATAACCTTATATGTTTTAGTAAGTACTTCATTCAATTCGTTCACAAAATATTCATGGAAAACTGAAAATATGTTCAACTACTTCTGATCAAATATCATTCTTAATAGAGGTGTTTAATACATTTTATAGTTCAATTGTCTGTTTAGTTTTTAAAAAATGTACATTTTACGTACTTTGGTAAGAAACGACATAAGTTTTGCAGCACATTGCCTTCACCGAATTTTTTTAAATCAATGGCAAAAACAGCAACATCTGAACAATACTTCAAATATATATATATATATATATATATATATATATATATATTACCATTCTCAATTATTATCGAGATGCACGTTTTACATGCATATTATTTATTATTCATTTACGGGGTATATGCTCTATAATGTATTTGTAAATGAATTAAGTCCATTAATTAATTTATATTATATTACCTTTTAAAAATATAAGATTAGGAACAGAAAAAAAAAAACTGGCATTTTTCATAACCATTGATTTATTAATATTCCATGTCTAATGAATATCAGACGTTGATTCCCATATAAGAAAAAATAAACTTTTTAAATCCGTAAATAAAGTACCGCTTTTAACAAAATGAGATAAAATGGATTGTTGGAATCATGAAAGGGTATTTATGCATTAATTTTAAGATATACTGAATATTGATGGAGAGAAATAAACTTTCAAATAATTCATTCCTTACTCTAAATTTATTATCATGTTTAGTCTATAAGGGAAGTATAATGAAATCTGGAAATATAAAATAAGTGTGTTCGTATAAAGGTGAAATAAACTCAACTATTTGGATTAAAATTTGCAAATATTTTAATAAACTTGATTCGTTAAAATTAGAAACTCGGAGTTTGAAAATGCATGATAAAGATATTTAAATGGTTTAGAATATTAAATGCTAAATTATTGCTGATAGAAACGTAATTATAATTGCTGTATTTAAAATGTTTCTTTGGATTTTACATAAAGTACAATTTTTAAATAAATAACCTATTTGGCGATTATAATTTCTATCTTTTCAAATAATTATAAAGAGGTTGTTAGAAAAATATTCCATGGTAAAAATTCGGTTATTATCTACATTTTGTTTCTTTAAAGGGAAATATTTGTATATATTGCACTATCTTAATTGATATTGTTATTCGGGAATTATTAATTCCAGCGTAATGACATAGTTTTGAAAATTAAAATAAAATCGTTGAAAAGTTTTATGAATACAAATTTTATTTGATTCAGAGGTATTTCTGATGTTGAAAAATATGTACGAACTATGAAATCCAAAGCTTATCAAAAGCAATGTTTCGTGATACATAAAAAATTGATCCTGGAAGCTAATATATTTACTTTTGTAAGATCTTCAGTAGCCAAAAACAAACTTAATTTTTACTGCATTTAATTATAGTAAATATTTGGAAATGTGTATTAACAGAATATACAGGTTTTATTTTACCGAAAAAATCTTTTAGTGTCCTATAATTAATTATTACACTTCTCTATTTCTATTTTAACATTAAATTTACAATATTTCAATTTTGCCCAATGATTTTTACGTTTTTTTAAATGAATATTAATAGAGTGATTTAATTATTATTTGTAAAGTAGTGTGTATGGTTGATACAACCGGTCTGTATGGTCAAATCGATCTGCAAAAACACCCTCATGTCTCTTATATGAATACGAAGTAAGTGGCTGAATTTTTTGGCAACCAGACATTCCATAATTGAAGCTGAAGCTCCGTCGATGTCCATTCATATCTCTTGGGTCAGGGATCCTGGAAACGAAGCAGCGAGGCATCTTGCTAGAAGTGCTCCTGGTAAGATCATAGTTCTTTCCCAAGGTGTTTGTGATACGCCTCATCTACACACCTGATCTCACATACTAACATCACATATAACATCACCAACCTGTTATTGAAATAGTTATGTAGAATGAATATCAACAAGAAAATTTTGCACATGTATAAACACCTCGGATCCGGAACATCGTATTACTACTTGTCTCATTACAACTCACCTCCACATCAAGTTCGGTTTGTGAGGTTGAATTGTGCAAGGTCCCCACTTGAGCGAATCACTCACTATCACAGCTAAATGGCGCATGGTGTGATGACCGATCACCCCTTATTTATCCAACAATTTGGGGCCACGATGGAGTTTGAAATGAAGTAATGGATTTAAAGATGGATGGATTCAGTCGTTTTATATATACATGGGCAGTTTTCTTTGCTCCTAAATTCTTTTAATCTAAAAACTCATTACATTGCCTCCAAAACCCTAAGAACTTTAAAAACTTGTCAGAAACTTTGGTTTTGAATTAAAAAAAAAATATTTCTCATTAGTTATATTTTAAGCTATGGGAATTTAATATTTTAAAGACCGGTATCCCCTTCAAAGGGTCGCTATTTCACGTTTTATTTGAGTTTAATGAGTTAAATGTCGGGAGAGTATTACGAATGCAGTATGGTTGAATTTGCATGGAAAGATGTAAGACAAATTGAATGTGGAACTATCGTAGGTACTCGAAACAGTAATATAAATAAGCTCCGCATGGAGGATTTGAGGAAAGAAGTCATAATTCAAAGTTGAACATGTTTGGTGGTTTGGTATCGTACAGTTTGATGATACTGCATTGCACATGTTACTTAATGAACACTATTTGAATCCACAATAACTCAGAGTAAATAAAATAAAAAGTTCAGTGTGAACTAGCCGCTAGTAACGTTTTTAACCTCATGATACAGATCAAGTTGCTAATATCATGTGAAGAAATATAGTTTTATTTTTTCTGAGATAGTAAATTTTTACGAGAATAATATACGATACTTTCAAGATGAAATTTCTTAAATTCAGGCTTACAAGCTTCAAGACCCTTTCTAAACAGAAATGCACCCCTGTCAAATCAACTTAATGCAGTGAGGAAAACATTGGTAACAAGAAAATAAAGATTGCAAATTGGTCTTTCAGTATAATAGACAATATGCGTGATTTTTTAAATTCATTTTAAAATGAAAGAACATGAAAAACTACGTACGTAAA
The DNA here is from genome assembly GCA_947359465.1 of Metellina segmentata. Lineage (NCBI taxonomy): Eukaryota > Metazoa > Arthropoda > Arachnida > Araneae > Tetragnathidae > Metellina > Metellina segmentata. Next base: position 31,308,141 of record OX375878.1, on the reverse strand, counting down.
TGCCACTTAAACTGCAATCTGACGACAATAATTATATTTAAAACGCTTTTTAAATTGCTCTGACGTCACTTTCAATGAAAAACAGCAGTCGCTGATGATTCTTGCCTATGACGTCATCGTACACGATTTTCCCATCGAGCATTCATTCAACTGTGTTGTTTCTATGCGTATCATTTTAGCAAACCTTTTTTTACAGATTTTTGATTAATTCAGCAATGGAAGATTCGAAAATAATTAAAAAGAATTACAAATATTTTATTATTCCGCTGTGTCATAATTCAACGATTAAAACACCAAATAAAGTATTTTTTTCTTGTACCAAAAGATGGAACAAGTTCGTAGAAGATGGTGCAGCGTTATGTAAAGAGATGAAAAGAAAAACGAACAGTTGTCTTCTACGTCTTGCTTACATTGCTGTGAAGATTATTTTTGAAATCATGTTATGTACGAAAAATAATTATGAATTATATACACTGTATGAAGGATGGCAAATATTTTTATTATTGCATCATTGGAAATAATCTTTAAAAACCGACTTAAGATATTGATACAAAATGTGTTTGCAGCATTGCTAAAGGAAAGCTACTAGTGACTACTTAAAGTGAAAAAATATTGTTTTTCCAAAAGATTCCCTGAAAATTTGGAATTATTTGATGGGGAGGGAGTTGAGTTCTTTTTTTAAATCATTAAAATATCATTTGTTTTGCATTAAACCTAATATTTTTAATCAGTTACGAATTTTATTTAATTTGCTTAGTTTTATTAAACTTCTTACAATTATAATTACATCATCACACTACCTTCTTCATGGTTCAAACTGTTGGATTACGAAACGCTGTGTTCAATATATTATGCAGTTGCAACTCTCGCAACAAGTTTCTCTACACATGTTATTTTTGGATTATTCTTTAATACATTACGCATTACCGCTTAAATGTATTAAAAAAAATATTGTTCATTAACTAACAAAAAATATTGTGCTAAACAATTAACGTAGAAAATTAGTTTTAAGTTTGTTTTCAAAATTCACTATTTTGACACCCCTACAATGTTAATCTACTTTTAAATTAATTTCCTATATCTCTTATATGATATACTATTCTAACTATCTATATAAAAATGTATTTCAGAATAAATTGTGTTGCTTATTTTAAGAAAAAGAAGGACTATTAGTATTCTATTTTCTTAAGTGTACAACTTTTTGATAATAGCTCTACTCTTTTTAAGTAATATAAAAATACATTTTTTTAAGGAACTAAATATATTGCATACAATATTATCTTACCTCTTCGCTTTTACGCCTTTCATTTCTACTCCTATAAAATGTGGATGGTTTACCAGAAAAGAAAACATGGATATGCCATCTAATTTAGGTAGATTATCCGACTGGCCTTTTACAAAGCCTTGTTCTACAGTCGTCATTTTTAGAGAAGAAATCTTTATAATAATAATAAAAAGACTATAATTCAACACAATTATTTAAAAAAATAAAATTATCATGAAATTAGAGCGTAAAATCAATTTAAGCAACCTGAAATAACATGTAGCCGGCGAATGTTGTGCGAGATTTCATGTACGATGACGTCACACCATGCTCCACCCCGGTTTCAGTCACTTGACATTGACACGTTGTTTAATTGCTTATTACCTTTAAATTAAAACTTTTTGTGACTTTTAAAGTTGATTTTCGAATTGTTCATGATCGAATTTGTAAAGTAAGTACCAATTTAATACGTTTTGTGACACAGTGCATATTCCTTATAGTCTAAATCTAAGGTATAAATACATATTGTAATCGGAAAGATTCAGAAACATTTAGATTTCCTTTACGCAATACAAGAAAATAGTTTTTGAGTTAATTTTTTTCAGATCTATCGTAAATTAAGTTCTACTCTTTGAAAAACTTAGACAAAAGCTACATGGATTAAAATACTAACAAGAAGCGAAGTATTAATAACTACCCGTTAATTTTTTTAGGGTGTAATGGACAAATTAAGGCTTAGTGATAACGAAGCTTTTACATTTTGTAATTATTCTTAGAGATATAAATTATTTTGTTCCTTTTACAATCCTGTCAATTTTTCAACTAAAGTATTCAGATAAGTTTTGTGATTGTATTTTATTTCAAACTCAATGATTTTATTTCAAACTCAGGAAACAATTCGTCATCTCTTATATGATGATCGAATTGAAGTTGGCGAAATTAAAATTTTTTTTCATAATTTAGAGTAATATCTAAGAAAGAGGGAAATGAAAACACACAACTGCATGTAAACAAGTTCACATTCCGCTTATTGTTTAATGGCTAATTCAATAGAACTGGGAATGGAATGAGAATATCGATGGAACTAGTATGAGATAAAAATAATGACGCTTCACCAATTACCTTTAAGGCGCCATATTATCTTCATCTCATACCAGTTCCACCGATAATAAGATAGGGAAAACTGAATATTGACCAAACATTTAAGATTAGTGTCCAATTTTTTAAACTTATGTAATCCGTCTTAATATACTGCTTTTATACGACAATCATGCATTTAATCCTTTAAGATTTTAAGATTTTAATACTAATGAGTTTGTATTTCACAATGACAAAAAAAAGCATCTCCGGATGACATGTAGAAAGATAAAATATTCGAAATGCACTTTTCGTTGATCTAGATTATGAATGTTGAATATAATTTTATCGATTCTCATGCTTTATTTATTATTTGAGTTTATTAAAATAAGCTAATGAATATTAGATTCGCAGTATTTTCATGAAAGGGATTCGGTGTGAATAAATAAACCATAGAATATAAAATTAAAAATAAAATATTTTATTTTTAATCCCAAATGACCTTGCAAATATGTAGCCGGTTTACCTTAAAGATAGCTCATCGCATAGTTGGCGTTCAATCTATTTGGCGATGATTAATCAACTTTAAAAAGCCATTCGAGATTCATTCGTTTGAATTTTTATTGATGAAATGCTGAAAATAGTTCTTGGAAAACCAAGACAATTGACAGGATCAATCACTTTAGGATTACGTACCGGAATTATGTTTAAGTAAATCTATCGTACCAAATAGTTAGCTTGACATAAAATGCTTCTCATCAGTGCAATACGATTAAAATAAACAATTACCCATTCTTCAAAGGTTTGATTTTTTTAAAGACAGTGATCATGCGTCTGTGTTTAACAATTGAAGCCACAATCCTCCACGACGAATTCAAAATCTTCCTCACCATTCATATTCCTAAATCTTTTCGCTAAACGAACAAATAATATGCACAATTACAAAAACGGTTCTATCAATATTTAACATGCCTTTCAATCAATTATTCTTTTCGATGACAGAAATTTCGTCCCTGTTATTTCCATTGAATGGAGAAAAATACATTTTAAAGCCAGAACGCCGAACTTCTCTTCTGTTGGAAACAATTTTGTAAGAATTCGTCGCTTTTGTCATAAAGGATTTGTCGCGAATCCTCTTTGTTAGAAGTCATTAGCACTTTCTTTGGCTTTCATTTCTCTTTTCTTAGAAAAATCTCAGAAACGTCTCCGTCAGAATGCGTCTGCGTTTGAATCCTCTCGCTTGTTATAAAGTAGCTTTATTTTCCCCTTTTAAATATGCTTTAGTGTCACTGTGCGAAATACAATCATTACCACTTTTTATTTTTCTTCTTGACAAACCCTCTTTTAAAAATTTGATCTTTGTGGAAGTTTCGAGGTTCCGGATAGTTGCAGACCAAGGACTTGTAAGGATTGTCCAGTGAAAGTTTTCAAATAATTCAAAACGCTAGAAATTTGATCATGAAGTGAATTACTGCCCCTGTATAAAAAGTAAAGTAATAAAACGCCTATCGTACTTTGTATTAGTTTATTATCAGTTAAATGAAAGAGGTTGAATATTTTTTGTCTATTGCCATATAGTCTTTGTAGGTAGAGAATACTTTGGGGTACACTCTATGAATAAAAATGCATTCTCCTCTGACCTAGAATTTTTGTGACGCATTTCACGTCATTTATCTGTCTATTTGTCTTGTTTTGGGGTCTTCTAATGCAAAATCTGTCTATTGTCAGGTTGGTATGTCGGTCAATCTGTCTGCAAGTGTGTGTCCGAATTACGTTTAAACGCTTGAACAAATATTTATGAAACTCTGCATACTGCAAGTGCGTACATTCATCTTATAATTGAACTTGGTTGCGGTAGTCTGTCTATTACACTTCCGATCCTATGTCTGATTTGGTACCTTTGTGTTTGAACATGTACTGCATAAAAGTTGTTCAACATATTTGAATGCAATGTTCTATATTTGGTAAACAATATTTAAGTTAGTGAATACATAATTCAAAATGTGTTTTCTTACATCTTTAGGCAAATTTAATGCCAAAACATCTGAGTAACTATACTTGAATCAACCCTAATTTGATAGTTTTTAAGAAGCTCGAATGCATATTGAGAGTTACTTTGATTTTTCTACCAGTACTGCCAATAGAGCAAAGTTTTTTCGAAAACAATTTTTTTGGAAGTTAAATTTTAATATTTTATTCAATTTGAATTTCCTTTTTTCTCGACTAAACAAGAAATTTTCTGAATATTTTAGGCAGACAATAAGGAGAATAAAACATTCTAAATAAAATATACAGAATAAAATATTTCAAAATAGAACGTAGCTAATATAACTTTTTTTTGGTATTTTTTAATCGTTTTAAATGTTTTTAATCCTATTAAATCCGTGTCCGTTACATTCCAAGAATTTATTTTGTAGTGAAAAAAGATAAATTTATCACTTCACTTTTAAAACTTGTTTTTAAATATGTTTTAAGATGCATTTCAGGATTTTAAATTTGATGTTTTTCGTTGAATTACTGTAATTAAGGTAATTAATGGCTTCATTAGTTTAAAAAACATTTTGAATCATTGTATGATGATTTTGGAAAATGCTTTTGTTTTTTAAAATGTGAATAAGTTGCATTTCTGGATTTTGTTTTGCGTTGAATAACTGTAATAAAGGCTAGTAACGGCTTTATTAGTTTCAAAAACATTTTGAATCAATGTATGGTGATTTTGGGATAAGCTTTTCTTTTTAAATGAAATACAAGAAATTGATAGCCTTCTCTGAACTAATTTGTGCATTCTGCGTAACATTGACACAATCTAGAGACTTCACCTTTTTACTAAAAATATAAATTGTAGTAAAATGTAAAATGTTAAATTTGACATAAGTTTACATTTGTGAAATTGTGAATTATTAAATGTGTGGTAGTCATTATATGAGCTGGAAATAATAATTTATTAGCGAAAACGAAATGGTGGTTAACCAATTCAAACAGCGTAACGCCTTTTAATTATGCTAGTGTAAAATAAATCTGATTGCGCCCGCATACAGAAATGAACAATTGAAGGAATTTAGCAACGAATACATGACAGACACCACAAGGAAGATTACAACTTATGAGTCAAGGACACCTCATTGAAGCAGAAACTGGGACGATATAGATGCAGTAGCAGAAAACAGTGTTGATGAAATGCAGACAAATATTGTACTACGTATTAGTAATGCTGGTATTAGAAGATTTTGAAGGAAAATATTAATAATAATAAATTTTTAATTCGTGTCTTTACATTCATATACTGTGATAATTTTACAAAATATCTGGACTGTAGCAGAATGTTCACACTCGTGCTTGAATATTTATTTTAGCTATGAAAATATCAGAATCAAATTTGATTTAGGTAGCAAGGAAATTCGGTAAAAAAGGATATCAAGGTTCAACGGTAATAATAAATTATAAACGCCGTTTGAAAGTTTTAGCAACACACGCTATAATTAGTAGATTTTATGAAGTAAACATTAGTAAATTTAACGAAAAATTGTATTTATCATGCTTTTTATAAGCAAAATTAATGGTACAGCTACTTTCTTTGGAATATTTGTAAGACCAGAGATATTTTATATACACTCATGTCCATAATTAAGGATAATGCCAGCTACGGCAAATAAAAGTTCAGAAACAAAACAAACGTGACTTATTCATAAAGCCTATTTATTAAACAAAAGATAAAGAACAAAAAAGATGGTGTATGTATGTTGCCATTCATAAAAACTACGATTTTTGCTAACTGGAACAATTACAAAAAATATCGATCTTACAAAAACTTAAAATGAGATGGCTTGTATATGATGGTTAATATATTGTATGTCTCCCAGACAATGAAATACAGTCCGTATAACGCCTAGGCATGCTGACGATCAAATTATCGAGCTGATCTTGGGGAAGATCACTCCACTCAGCAAGCAATGCTCTCCGAAGTTCCGGTTGTAGGAGGTGGTTGACGGTTTTGAACTCGTCGTTCAAGCATGCCCCACACGTGCTCTATCAGATTCAAGTCAGTTGAGAATGCTGACCTTTCCATACGGATCATATCCTCGGATTCAAGGCATTCGTTTACAATGTTTGCACGGTGCAAACGGGCATTGTCATGCATGAGCAAAATTCATGGCACGCCTAAACAACATCCAAAACACAACCCATGGTAACCCTAAACAAACGTACATGTTGTTCCAGATTGATGTTTCGATAAATTTGACCTCTCATAGTTCCGATTTGAACATGTAGATCTGTTCAGGAGCCCAGTATAATTCCACCCAAAACGAGCAATCTACACCACCGTAACAGTGTCGTTCAATGATATTGTCTTGGTGGTAGAGGGTACTTGGCGTTCTCCATATGAACGTCCGCCGTGAATCAGAGTGCAAGCTAAACCTGGACTCGTTGGAAAACATTACACACGCCCACTGTGACGATGTCCACATTGCATGTTCTCTACTCCAGGCTAACCGCTGGCGACAGTGAGTTGCCGTGAGTGGAACACTTCTCACAGGCCTGCTAGCATATAGACCAACATGTCCCAAACGTATGATAACGGTTTGCCTTGAAACTGTCGTACCCGTGTCTGAAGATAGCTGACGAGAAAGGTCGTATGCTTTGCTCCGTCTGCTTCTTTTTGCAGTTACTGCCAAATACCGGTCGTCATTCGACGTTGTAACTCGGGGGAGACCTGTACTGTAACGTCTACTTACATTTCCATCATTTTGGAATCATTGTATAAAGCCTAGAGATGACACTTTCGGCATTTCCAAGTTCCACTGAAACTTTCGTCTCAGTATGCCCACATTCCAGGCGGCCGATAATTCTACCACGTAAAACATCATCGACATGCATCCTCCGCGCCATAATTTTTCAGTTGTGGCACTGAGCGGCTTACAGAACGCTTGTGAACAATTTTACGTCTTTGCTACTATTCCTTATATACACCTCTATTACACTCTCGTCATTGTGACGTACTATCGACTTTATGTGATGGCTTCCTGTAACTTGGATATTATTCTTGAAGATGTGTGCGATAATTTTACAGTTGGAATTTTTACTTCAGAGTGATTCTGAATAATCCTTAATTTATGAACATGAGTGTACAATACTCCGTTTGCTGTGAATTATTTCAAATGTGTGAATGCCAAATTCAAATACAAGTATTTACTCCAAGTGTTTAGATACTATTATAAATTGTCATTTAATCTTTGTGTTTGTTAAGCATTTTCTTAAATTTATAAATAATTTTGATGATGCGTTTGGATAAAGAATTTTTTATCTGCAATTAATTTCATAAAAGTTGTATTTAGTAAGAGAACCTATTGAAATATCTTTTCACTTCAGCAAACATACATCACGAATTAGAGTTCAACTGGGATATTTTATTGAGTCAATGTAGTTTCAGTAGATATGGAATAATATAAATTGTATTAAACATTAAAAAAAGGAACTGGGTAAAGTTTCTTTAAATTAGCCAACCCAACAATCCTTACTATAATATAGTCTGTTGAATAAAATTCATTCATTGTGAGTCATAGATAACATATGCGATGTTCGTGTTTGAATAACTGCGACATATCTGTTATCGGTAGCTACGCAAATGCTTTGAAGCAATGTAATTGCTCTTCTGAGAATGTGATTAATAGTTAACTACGATTAATAAAACCTTTCACCTTTTTTTAACCAATATCAACTGACGAACAATTCAAAAAACCTTCACTTTCAGTACAAATATATATATTTATTGCCGGTAGTTAAAAAGAATGTTGCCCCTAAAGAATGACTAAAATTTCGCTGACTTAAATGCACTTTTTTGCTAAAAGAATTATGGTTTTAATTAATCATTCTACATTATCGACTTAGTATTGTAGTTGTTGTCTTTTTTAATTCCAATATACTACAGGGTGTCCATAAAAGAATGTCTCAGTTTCAATGGTAAATTATAACATTTTAATTTAGACGTTTTACAACAAATTATCTATCAAATTGAAGGTAAACTCACCTAGTTTTTGTTACAAATGTTCAATATGTGCATCTTTAGTTGTACAGCACTCTTCCAACCTACAGTCCAATTCTTACCGTAACAGGGGTGGCTTACCTTTATATGTTGAAAAAGTGGTTCTTTCCCCAATTAGTTGAGGGTGAAGCTGTAAACTTTATTTGGCAACAGGATGGAACCCTTCCCTATTGGAATATCTTTGTACGAGAGTGATTGAACGTCGAAGTACCTGACAGTTGGATTGGTCGTAATGGTCGAGACCATAGAGCTCTTTTTCGCTGGCCTCCACGTTCACATGACATAACGCCATACGATATTTTCCTTTTTGGATTTATTAAAGATCTATTTGTCTACGTTCCACCGCTACCTAATGATTTGCCAGAGTTGAGACATAGAATTGAAGATGCTATTGCTCCGGACTTGTTAACCATTGTGTGGGAAGAATTGGACTTTAGGTTGGATGTGTGCCGTATAAGATGCACATATTGAACATTTGTAAGAAGAACTAGATAAGTTTACTTTCAATTTGATGTATGATTTAATGTAAATAATCTAAATTAAACTGTTATAATATACAATTAAAACCGGGACATTCTTTTATGGACACCCTGTAGTATAGGTTGAACTTTTAAAAAGATTGCAATTTTTCTCTCACTTGTAGCTAGCTATTCTTCAATTTTCTGTTTTAATAGTTGGTCAAGTTTTGTGAATATATAAATATATACACGAATGATGCTACAGTTGTAGCAACGATGGGGCTTGATAATAAACAGATGGACTACAGAACGTCGCTGAATGTGTCTGGAATATGACCGTGGTGGACACATATGAAATGACAACGTATGATATTCAGCTATACGAGTCCAGTTTCTGGTTTTGGGCAGATAATCATCGCATTCTCTTGTGGCGAAAACTCAACCAGTGCTACCAGCCTCGTTTACTGTCGATATGCACATCGCTGTTACGTTTAGTATAATGGTGTGAGGAGCCATGATGATGTGAGTACTATAGTCTACCTATCATGCAGATATCTGTTTGTCTCTTGCATATTGTAATTAGCAGTAACAAATGCTAACGCTGTGTCTATGCACGTAAATACATCTACTAATAACTGTGCACTTGGCCATTGGTTGACGTTTTACGTCCGGTATTTGGTATAGTGAGGACACATGTTATCCATGCACCATAACCGACAACTAACAACCAATGTTATAGAATGAATATAAGCTTTTCAACGGCGTCTTTCTAAGAGATCTTGGTAAGCAGCATATCAATGTTAATAGAAGCATGATAATAAGGGATATCAGTGTCTACAAGGTCCAAAAGAGTACAAGCTGTGAAGGAGATTGACATTTTCATCAATATTCAAGGTTGAATTCCGTCTGTGTATACGAAATAGATCTCAAAACCCAATCAAGCTCTGTGCATCATGTCTTGATTTTTTTTTCAGGAACATGTAGTGAAAGCCGATGTTACGATATATTATACATATTATTGAAATTAACCCTTCGTTGCATGATATTTTCTTTATTGGTGAAATAAATCAAGGTGATATAATTCATGTTCAAAATTAAAGGAAAAATGGTTAAAAAAATCTTAGTATATATTTATAGTATAAATTTAGCAAAAAACAATATGATGGTATCATGTGGAATTTTTTTTAATTAAACGCAAACTTTTTCAGAAATTGCTCTAAAAATAACAGAAACACATGTTACAAACCTTTCTTCCACTCATTTACAATTTTTTTGCAACATAAACTCAAATATAATAAAACAAAATTAAAAACGAAATCATACGTTTATTGCAACTACAACAAACAGCGGAATGACAACTTCAAGCTCGTTTTACTGATAGTGACACTTGCTTATTTTTGACAGCTATGTTTTTTTTTATGCAATGGACATTAAAAAGGTATCCAGACACGAACAACTAAAAGTGAACTTGTTCTTTTAAATAATTTTTGGGCATTCAATGTTACGATGGAAATTTCCACCATTATGCAAAGAAGGGTTAATGTAATTTAAATCATCCTTTGATTTGCGTCTTTATTTTTAATGCCTTTATTTTAGTAATCCACATTTTCTAAAATATGGTGGTTGATAGTTCAATTTACTTTGCACTGTAGCAGCTTAAAGTTTACTGACGATAAAAAAAAATTATATTAGATTTTAACCTTTACTCAGCTTAAATTTTTTCAATCGTTTCACAGAACGGCTCTTTTGCCAGTATGCCCGACCCCCCCCCTTGTCAAATTACTTAACTTGAGCGATGGAACCTTATGTGGCATGTAGAATTGACGCCTTTCTTTCATAGTATTGAGTGGCGTATCGTTTGGCGTGAGATAGGTATCACGTGAACGTCCTTCACACCTCACATTCGACATGGTAGGGTACCGATTGAAAGGAGAAACCCTCTAGAAAGTCAGCTCGTAAATGGTGATCGATACCAGCGGTTACTTAAAAAAGGGATAACATCAACAGCACACATATCTATACCATGCTACAAGTATAAACGAAATTTTAGTGGTAACAATTGTCCATCTGCCGCAGCGTAAAGGTTAATATTGTCTTGAATTTAGAATGCAATCTGATAGAAAGTGTGAGGAAGGTTGTAAAATTAGTTATAAGCGCTATAGGATTGCAAATTTATGAAATTAATGAAATTCAGAATGTTTTTAATAGTCTACAGTTTAGAAAAGGAAGCATGGGTCGAACTGACTCATACAGATAAAACGTGATGTTTTTTTAACAAGGGTAGAAATATTAAAGCTTCAACTCGCTTCGAGAATGAGTGAGCATTTGTCTAAAGAGGGGAGAAAGTGCTATGAAACAGAAGTCGTTAAACTCTTTCAAGAGATCTTAAGAAGTGCGTGATTCACGTCCAGATTAATGTATTGTAAAACTAACTTTAATTTTATACTGAGATACAAATACAAGAACATATTATCTTTAATGCATGTTTTAAAAATCATTTACGTAGAAATAGTGGTAACATAATTGTTTCATTCCCCGTTACCTCGGATAATAAGTGTATTGCTGTATTTTTTACCGTATTGCATTTTACATTTCGAGTCCGATTTTCATAAGTAATACATGCATAAACTAAAATTAATAACTATAAATTTTCATACATTAAAAAAGTTGAAAGGGAAAATGTGTTAGATCGACAAGTAGTGATCTAAAAATGCCTTCAAAGGGTTGGTTCTTTTGGGTTTCATGGCATAATAGTTGACCAATCTGCGACAAACAGAATCAAGTAAAAGGACAATTTCCCATAAAGAATGTTTTACTGACACTTAAGAGATAAATACACACAGGGGGAGTCTAAAACGGATCCTCCACATTTTGCAAGACTGGAACAATACCATCTTAAGTGAAAACAGAGCTTTAAACAGTCACTTTCAAGAATCCCAACATGTAAGATATATCTGTACGTCCTTAATTCCTTTCGAAATTCAGAAGCAAAACAAACAGAGCAGTAGATATCCTTCACAAATTCTACTCCCTCTTTCCTTCTACAAAACTATTTCCATGGACTTAAATAATTCAAAGCCATGGATAGAAGTATGTCAAGTATTGCACCCATCTAAATATAAAAGTTCGAAATAGCGCCAAAAGATAGATTTTATTGATTTATAACCCACATTGTTCGCCCTTTCCACGATTTTCCAAAGCTTTTCTCTTCACCCAAGTGTGGGGCTCTTCCCATTCTTTTGCCGAGGTACACGTACCATTTACTTCTACGTCCTTGAGCCGACCCCCGATCCCTTTCCCACCCCTCATTCCGTTCCCCTCTCTCAGAAATCTTCTGACAGATTCTTACGTACGCTTCGAATATTTGAAAAATTCGAAATTGGATAACTATTTCATCTCGATGAAATATCCCCTATGACGTTCGAAATTTTTTATTTACTTTATGATGGTCTCTCTTCTTGTTCAACAAAAAGAGGTTCTTTGGAAATAAAGTATAAGATTCCATTATCGAAGGTATATACACATGGGCAGCTGACGGTATGAAAAGCAGAGCGGCTCCACTTATTTTTCACACAATGGACGACGTTGGAGTCTTACATTATTACGCTTTTTTAACCTCAGATCTTTCGGGGATTTTTTTTCTTTCCAAAACTGAGTCTATGAATATTTCAATATTGCTGTCATCAGTTGGTCTTGCATTACAATTTTTCTATAAATTTAACCTTCAAAGTACGGCTGGTACAACAGTGGTTCCATGATCGCGCCAAGAGAGAATTTAGACAGCTGCTAGTACATGCCCAATTATACCTTGAAAGTTATAAAAATCGCTCCAAGAAGGAATATAGACTACGGCCGTTACATCCACAGTTATACCTTGCAGGTTATAAAAATCGCGTCAAGAAAGAATTTAGACTACGGCCGTTACATCTCCAACTATACCTTAAAAGTTATAAAAATCGCTAAAGAATTAATTTAGACTAAGGCTGTTATACATCCACAGTTGTACTTGAAAATTATAAAAATTGCTCCAGGAAGGAATTTAGACTACGGTCGTTACATCCACAGTTATACCTTGCAAGTTATAAAAATCGCGCCAAGAAAGAATTTAGACTACGTTCGTTACATCTCCAACTATACTTTAAAAGTTATAAAAATAGCTAAAGAATTAATTTAGACTAAGGCTGTTATACATCCACAGTTGTACATTGAAAATTATAAAAATCGCTCCAAGAAGGAATTTAGACTACGGTCGTTACATCCACAGTTATACCTTGCAAGTTATAAAAATCGCGCCAAGAAAGAATTTAGACTACGTCCGTTACATATCCAACTATATCTTAAAAGTTATAAAAATCGCTAAAGAATTAATTTAGACTAAGGCTGTTATACATCCACAGTTGTATATTGAAAATTATAAAAATCGCTCCAAGAAGGAATTTAGACTACGGTCGTTACATCCACAGTTATACCTTGCAAGTTATAAAAATAGCGCCAAGAAAGAATTTAGACTACGGCCGTTACATCTCCAACTATGCCTTGAAAGTTATAAAAATAGCACCAAGTAAGAATTTAGACTACGGCCGTCACATCTCCAATTAAACCTTGAAAGTTATAAAAATCGCTCCAAGATAGTAATTTGGACAACGATCAGTACATCCCTAATTATACCTTGAAAGTTATAAGAATAGGGCCAAGAACGAATCACGCTTGTTATATCTATAGCCGGAGTCAAAATATTAATCCAAGCATCTGTTTGTCCTGCGAAATTTTAGAAAGATAATCAGATGGCACACGCGCTGCCCGAAATAGCAACTGCAAACTGTGTTCAGCATCTTAAATTAGTTTTTTTATTATTTTGATTAATTAGCGAGTATATTGCGTTTGTTATTGCACATCAATTGAGTAAAGACGTATATTAAAGGCACATAATATGGAAGACCTAGATTTGAAATATTGCTAAAGTTAGAGAATGGGATTTTTGGACCGAATATAACGCCATATCACGAATAAGTTAAATGTTTTCATATCACGCCCCGGCTAAAAAAAATGACACTAGTCAAAAAGTAAAAATTTGAGTTATGTCATTGAAAAATATGTATGTGGTGCCCCAGCGTGTTATATTACTATTCTATAGAATATAATAGAATTTAAAGATATAAATACTTTCCTAAAATTTAAAAGAAGCTTATGCTATTTCAATACAAGTTTTATAGTATCCTTTAAGTTGATGTTTCACAAATTCTGCAATTTTGAGTTATAGTCACCTATCTTGCAGGAGTGCCGATTTGTACTTTGAATTCATACATCTATAAATATATAATTTACTAAGCATTAAAAACTTTTAAGTTGCACTAAAAGAGTCAGGATGTCTTGGTGAATTTGAAAAAGGTCTACCTATATGGAACACCAAACGAATTCACAAACACAAAACTGTTTAATCAAAAATGTATATGTATTTAGTTTTAAAAAAATCAGTTATGTTTTGCACTTATTTTTAATTACATCAGACCTTTGCACTTTAGAACTGATTTCACATGTTTTTATACGGCATTCTGCATAACTTAAAGGTATTAGTTCTTCTCAAAATCAAAACTTGGTTTCCCTGGCAGTGTTATCTCCACCGAGCTCTACTTCTTAAATCTGAGGCATTCTGTGTTTGAAAGGATCAAAACAGCATCGAAAATCTTTTAGCACTTCGTACTGACGCTCAAAACATAAAATATCGGTGCCTTCTAAAACAGCATTTTTTAAATATAAACATCTATAAATTTTCATAATTACCTACTTACCTTACTTTGAACGCATTTTCTTTCTTTCCTTGTGTTGTCTTAATTTTTTCCCATGCAGTAGATTTGTGGAATATTTTTGTCAGTCAATTAACGCAACAAAGGTAACATATCGTGTCGAAACGAAATTTTGACTGGTTTTTGTTCACTAGGGTGCAGAAATACTTGTAACTTTTACAATTTAAATATAGAGAGATTTGGTAGATGCTAATTCGTGAAGCTCTTATATTTGTATAGCTTAGAGTTGTGTAACTCTATTTCAATAGAGAAAGTGTGTGTTTTCAATTTCACATAAATATATTAATTTAAATTTAACTCATACATGCATGCTGTTTTATAATCAAGTAATTTAGTAGGCTGCTTTATGTTGGCGTGTTACAAAAATCTATATATATATAATTCTCTTACGTGGCACGCAAAAAAGACGTTATTTGTTATCGCGTTTTGGAAACATTGAACGATTGTTTGTATACCACGAAGCCTCGCGCTTCAATTGAATTTATAGCGTAATCGGATGAAATTTTATTGAAAAAAAAAATTTTCGTCGAGCTGTTGCAGTTTATAATAAGAAATCGAAGAAAGCGGTGGATCATTTCAGGGCCATTTAAAAACAGTCCTTTTCAGGGGTAACAATTATATTTCAACAAAACGCTTGCACTATAACTTTCGACAACAAACTCAATGAAAAAGTGGGTGAGTCGAGAGTGCTGGAAATGTACACACAAACAACATGCTGGGTATTCAATTTGCAAAGCAGCGCTCACATTTCGACTCAAAATTTGCTCAAAGTTTTCATTTGAATTATGATTCCAGGGTACTGTATATTTACTTTATGTAATACAGCAAAATTAGATTTGAAAAATATTTTTTGGAACATCATATTTTGTAAACAATTATTTCTACTAAGACACATGTCTTCATTAATGCGAGCAAAGCGAGCATAGGTTCGCGCAGCGAACCTATGAGGATTGCGAAGCAATCCTCCGGGGGTTGGCGAGCTTTAGCGAGCAGGTGGCGGGCCCCCTAGTTGCTTTTAGATACTTCTTGTATGAGCTTATTTTAAAGCTTTATGGTTTCGTCTTTTTTGTTTGTAGATGAGTGTTAAGATCAAGTAATGAATTGGACTTGGGCAAAAATATCATATTTAATGCATTCTGAATTAAAAAAATTTTTTATTTAATTGGGAAATTTCTAAATTTAAGATAATTTTAAAGCCATTAAGGAATAAGTTTCTTTAATGGATGGATCAGGGATGTCATTAGAAAGGAGCCTGACATATATATATATATATATATGTATGTGTGTGTGTGTGTGTGTGTGTGTGTGTGTGTGTGTGTGTGCGTGCGTGCGTGTGTTTCGATGGGTATGGAAGCAATAAACACTACTATTACGATTAAATATGATAACAGATAATAAGTAGTAGTTAGCGTATTAAATTAACTCAATTTAACAACACGAAACGTTAATATGCATATAGTTAACTTCTTGGCATCATGAGTGAAAATGATTACTGAGACCGAAATCTGGAATTCTGGATTATTCCTTATAATATAAAAGAAACTTGGAACTCGGTACGTTTTGAAAAGTCATGTCAAGTGAAGTAGAGGTTATTATCTGAAAGGTTATATGTTAGCCCACGCACACACAAAGGCTTTCTCTAAAGCAGAATGCAAAACAAGGCGAAGCCTTAGCGTTGCTGATATTATATTAAAGCAGGATATAAATCGAAAATAAGAACGTATATCTTTAGATCCTCTTTGGTGGTTTCTCCAAGGCATTGAAGAAATGGGATCAGGCTCCTTATAAAAGATACTTAGACCGATCTAAAGCAAGAAAAGTAGGACGAAAATAAAACCAAAATCATACAAGGGTTAACGACAAGGCTTTGTCCGCTATACGTGAGAAGGAAAATAAAATAAGAATGGCTATTTTGTCTGTATGCATCATACTGAGTAGTATTGGTCACATTTTATTGACCATAAAGGAAATCAAGATAATTCTCTTACTTGGCGTGAGCAGTAGAATGGCCAAGGCGATTATTGAACATATTCCTAGAATGACCAACAGTGATATGCCGATTCCCCTCCAATTATGGCTGTCCTCCACTTCTTCTTCATCTTCCTGCAACAAAAGAAGGATGTCGTTAATATTATTGCACCGGAAATGGGTTTTGTCTATTTGCTGTGCGTGTTTGAAATTGTTCAAGGTCTTATGGACAAAGCAACACAAGTCTTTTAAATAAAAATGCACATCAACAGAACTCGAAAAAATAATGTTGTTGTAAAGATATCTACTGCATAACTAGAATAGTGGTCATAGCGCTTGTCAAACCACCCAGTAGATCACATGTTCGAATCACTGTTTATAAGCAATTGATCTCAGTAATAGTGATTGTCCTTGTTAGGAGTAGCAGCAGGACATCCATTGTATGCTATTAAAAAAAAATTCGTATACTTGCCCCTTGCAATACCAAATAACCGAGGTTAGTGGTTGGGCTTTGAAAAATAATTGGGATGGGGTATTCACTTGTAAAACAAAAGAACTTGTAAAACGAAAGAACTTGAGAACTTATATGCTTGTTCTCTACTTGGAATGATATCAAATTCTTGGTACAGTTGATTTTAGGGTTTTATGGCATCATTACCGTATTTGACCATACTGAACCAGCCACAAGACATACAATATCAAATAATATACACACACAATGAAAGTTTTAGTTACACATACGAGAGAAATACACATGCGCAGGACTGGCTATCGATAACGGTCCGGGATCAATCCCCTAAGGGAAAAATCGGAGGTCAACACCACGTCATTTTGAACCCCGGTCAGATGACGAGGTAACACCTGAGCTGGCACCCCACTCTCCAAACTTATTCACCAACCCAACCTACAACTTGACGTTTCCTAGCGCAATTGGCATGTCCACTGAGCCACAACGGACCCCACGCACTGGTACTTCTTGGTACAGTAACAAGAGCTTTCTGATCCCTATGTTGTCTATTTGTCTTTGAGCTTCGTTCAAAGGTTAGTGTAAATTGTGTCTTTGAAATTAAACTGCTGTCTCTAAGGTTAGTACGACACACGCTAAATAAAACTCAAAATAACATGTTCATATATACAGAGGCTGTTCGTACATTTTTTAGACGATTTTGGTTAGCGGTAATAAAAAATCGTTTGCTGCAAAAGAAATAATTACAGTTGTACTATGTTTTTAAAAGTCGAAATTATCGTCTGCGGCTTGAGAGGTTGTTTTTATTCAAAATGGCGTTTTTAACGAAGCAGTTGTTCGAAGGCTATATTTATGCTTTTTCCGAAGAGAAATATTCATATTCCGTTATCCAAAAACGATGTGAGAGTCATGGTTTTGTGATATCTAAAGCGTCGATAGGTAATATCGTCAACAAGAAAGGAAAAAAACGTCAAATTGGAGCCACAAGTGGGACAAAAATTCCAAACAAGTATCCAAGGAAGAAACGGACATATTCGTCTATTGCAAAGGTACGTTATTTAATGTTAAAAGAAAATCCTCCTAGTCAAAGGACAGTTGAAAAATATTAAAATGCTCGGTGTCCACTGTAAACAAAATGATAAACGTTGATTTAAATCTTAAGAAAGCGAAAAAACGCAATGTGCATGGTCTTTCTCCAAAGCATATCGCTGAACGTAGGACACGCTGCCGAATTCTATATGAGAAACACTTATCCAAAGAAAAAAAAATTGTCACAATAGATGAATCATGGGTGTATTTAAATGATTGCAGCAAAAAAAGTACCATTTATTATCATGAAAGGGGAGAAAAAAATTTAAGTACATGGTTCACAGAATCGAAAGAAAGTTTTTCTAAGGGATTCATGATTGTTGCTGGTTTTTCATGTAATGGCAAGTTAAAAATAAAGAGAGTGGGAAAAAATGTCAAGATTAACTCCAAATACTATCAGGAACATATTTTATCGCCAATATTTCTGAATGAAATACCATCGCTTTACCCACAGTGCCATCAATCTGTGGAACTCCATCAAGACAAAGCTAGCAGTCACACATTAAAATCCAATGTAAATTTCCTAAAAGAAATGGAACAAAAAACCGGTATCAAGGCCATTCGCTTCACTGATATCCCTACTAAATCTCCCGATGTATCACCTATGGATTTTTGTGCTTTCGGACTTTCAAAATCTGCATTATCCAAACGTCGTCCCACAACCCTTACAGGACTCTGGAAAGCTGTTCATGAGGAATGGGATAGAATACCTCTTCTGACACTTCAAAAGGCATTATTATCCTAGAAATTACGGTGTCGAAAGATAGTTCAGAATAAGGGCTATCATATAGAGCATTTAAAACACAAGAATTTTATGTAATTCAGTTTTGTGAATGCAATATACATTGCCTAAAAAATGTGTGAACAGCCTCTGTAATTTCCTTCCGTTGGAATTATGTACATACACGAAGACTGACGTTTTGTTGTTTCGTTAGATATGTAATATAGTCCAACTTCTGGTGTCTCATAGCATTGAAAACTAAACAATCTCTTGAAATTTCTTTGAAATTGGCGTAACAATGCTCCAGTAGGATTTACATCGGAAAACATAACCTTTTTTGTTAACAAATATAAAGTTTGTATTATAATCAGACGGACTTTCGTTTTCCCTACTTTACTTCAGTTTTTCCTTCGATTCCTACTTGAGTAAATTTATTTCTTCTGTGTCTGTAAATTTTCCTTCAGTGTGTATGCCAATTATTCGACGCTGTTTGGCACAGCTTTGTCAATATGTTTATGGCTTCATAAAACCCAACCAAAAATTTAATTTTGTAGTACAAACAAATCCAGTACCCGAGATAAACTTTAAAGTAAAAAGTTAGTTTATAGATACAGTAGAACTCCAATTAACCGGACAAATTGGGACCTGCCTCCATCCGGATAATTGGATACTTCACGACAAAAAGGTAATATACTATTAGTAAAAGCAATCTATTTTGCTTTAGGTTGTAATTTAATGACTTTGAAAACTATTTAGTTTACATTTTGCACTTACATACTGTATTAAAATTTATCAGTGATTTATTGCATAGTGGTCAAAGTTGTTTCGCTGGCATACTCGTTTTTGAGCAGCCAAGTAACGCATGTGCTTGACGGTGAGAAGCTGTAGATAGTCGCACTCAGGTTGCTGCTTCATCCATTTCAGCCGCAGTGTCAAGGCACTCAAACGCCTTACTATCCGACGATACCACGTTTGGTTGGGTAGCAATATCGTTGTCATCTTCTGTGTCATTAATGACTTCCCTCACACTTTGAAAGATTTTATCGTTCCTGAGAATTTAGAATCCAGGGTCAGAAGAATTACACACTAGTTACTCGCCTACGTCCTCTGCACTACACTCTTAACATCCAGGAATATTAACAATGATGTTTCCTATGTCCGTAACTGACACTTCGTCCTCTTCGTTTTCAGCATTCTAAATTTTTTTTAATGCGGAATTTTTTTTTTTCTTGAGCAATGCGGATAATTGAAGTCCGGATAGTTAGAGTTCTTCTGAACTGTGGAAGAAGGTGGGCTACAGGTACTTTATTTTTTTTGTTGAGGTTTTTCTGTTAAGCTTAATTCAAGTAAGGGCCGTAAGGGGTATTTCGGAGGTAATACATGTTTAAGGTTGATATTCCGAGCATGACGTCATTTGCCTTGTTTTGTGTATACTAATTCAGACCACCATCAATGAAAATTACATATATCGATTAATTAATATCGATTTGATGTATTATAAATTCAACACCATTTAGAATAAGTGCGAATTTTAATGTACTCCAGTTACGGTATCATGCAAGATAATTTGGGTAACAAGACTCAAAATCGCTTTCCGTCTGGTTTTCTTGCTTACACTGAAAATCCTTCCCGCAGATTTAATCCAAATCTACTCTGATTTATTATTAATAAACATTTTGCAAGATATTTCCTTTATTTATATTACTGTTTTACAGTAATATGAAACAATTGCCTAATAAGTGATTTTTTTTTACCTGGAATTATTTATATTCTTTTAATAAACGAAAAACGTATCAGAATCAATAGAAAACTGTGTTTATTTCTTACTATAAACTCGTTTATTTTTATCTCTGCTTTGGTGCAAAATTGATCATGGCCTGCCTTTTTCCTAAATTCTTTTCGAGCATCTGCACGATAATTATTTTAGTGCATTTTCATCATGCAAGTCAGAACCTACTGAAACAATAGCAGTCAAAAAAGAAAGTGAAATGGGAACACCGAAAAGGGGAGGAGGGTACAAACAGCTGAAGAAAGCGAATGAAAACTTGTCTGAATCCAATTCATTTCTTTCCGCCTCCATAGTGTATAAACAAGCCATTTCGGAAACTAGAAAAATATCGATTCTCATCTCTTCAATTATTCGCCCGACCAGTATCAGATTTAGCTGTTTACTTTAGAATCACGTACCCAGTCTCCAGAATTCGGGAAAAAAGTAATCAAAACAGAAAGAAAAGGGGGAAAAAGAGGAATAATCCTCACGCGCGTTGCAATGTCAGGAGACATCGAGCGCTACCATATAGGAAAAAGCCTTTTTATAACTTGCTCCCGTATTTTATATGTTAGTACTTCATAAAATCGTGAAACTTGATAGTTTTGTGGGGCTATAAAACCCCAGGGCAATGCTTCGTGGGAAACTATTCCTCTTATTTATTCACTTATTTATTTCGTATGTTTCGCCGTTTTATTGTACGGTCGCAGCATGCCTCAGCGATGAAGGCAACCGACTATTAAGAAAATTGCTGAGCGCGAACTTTTAAGAACTTTGCTTTCGCTTCTCGAAAACGGAATATAAAGTTCTGTGAAGATGGCTTCGAATTTTTTCCTCTTCTGGCATGTCTGCCGAAACAATATTGAAATTCAGAGTAAGACATTTATTTCAGGGTCTTTTATTTCAGACAGTTTTGCAACATTTTCCAAAATTTATCGAGATGCATCACTTGAAGGGGTATTCTTTTCGTTGTCGCGTTCGGTGAAACGAGTCTTTAATGAATTCAAGAAACTAGATTGGTAAATTGTAAACTTTATTAGCACACGCTATGAGATTCTCGAGATTTCTGAGTAGCTTAGCATTACTGCTTTTGGTACACTAATCGGATACTCTGTAAGTATACTATGATTAAATAACCGTATGTTTTTTTTTTTTTTGGTTTAATTTATGGTACCAAAATTTATAATGGTCGAGATGGCTTACACTGATTAACAATCACGCAGAAGTGTTGTAGGTTAAAGAACGGATGTATCAATTTCAAACAATTATATGGTTAATTATTATTCTGAATCTCAAAGAAATTATAATATTCTTTTTCACTGTCTCTATTGATGAAACGAATTATTTAATGAATTCAAGAAACTATATTGGTAAATTGTTATCTTTACAAAAAAGCTATGAGATTCTCGAGATTTCCGAGTACTGTAGCATTATTGCTTTAGCTACACTACTTGGATATTCTGTACGTATACTATGATTACATAACAGTATGGATTTTTATGATTTAATTTATTGAACCAAAGTATCTATTAGTCAAGATAGCTTATACTGATTAGCAGTACCGCAGAAGAGACTGCGGGTTAAAGTACGGATGCGTGAATTTGAAATAATTAGAGGGTTATTTATTGTTCTGAATCTCAAAAAAATTATGATATTTTTTTCATTGCATTTTGATGAAACGAATTTTAATGAATTCAAGAAACTATATTGGTAAATTGTTAGCTTTATTAACGCTATGAGAATCTCGAGATTTCGGAGTAGTGTAGCTGTATAGCTTTTTCTACACTACTCGGATATTATGAACGCATACTATGATTAAATAACCGTATGGGTTTTTATGGTATAATTAATTGTACTTAAGTTTCTAATAGTCAAGATAGCTTACACTGATTAGCAGTCAATCAGATTGAAATGCAAGTTAAATAACGGATGCATCAATTTGAAATAATCAGAGGGTTTATTATTGTACTGAATTTCAGATTAGTTTTATCATATTTCTTGATTCAGTCTTTGGTGAAAACAAAACGAACTGTCACTGCGTTGTCCGTGACAGTTCTTTTCGTGGTGTCGGGTGTGACCACTACTCGCTGACGCTCGCCAACCCTCATTGATAGCTACGTATTCCCATTTGGTTTACTTTGCACACGATCCCCACAGGCAACGCCGGTAATGACCTCGAAGTGGCTATTATGAACAACGTAAATCAAAACACGCTAGAATCGGAAAACGTAGCATAGTTCCTAAGTCATTTAGACGAAAAACGCTTGTGACGTCAGTGGTCGAAATTCGCAAATTCTTCGTATTTCTTCTATGGCGTCACATTCCGGAGAGAAGAATGAAAGGTGAAAACTAACTAATACAATCATTTAAAAATTATAGAGTAAATTTTAAAATTCGGACGCAAAAATCTCAAATAATTAGGACTACCTGTGTGCCAAATTTCATTACTGTAAGTGCCATAGATTCATCAGGACGCTGTGTACAGTACACAGAGACACAGACAAACACTTCCTTTCACAATAGTAGAGATTTTGCATTTCAGTTCATATTCCCATACCCCATTCCAACATTCCCATTTAAATATCACTGTTTTAACCTAAATGTTTATTTATCAATTGCCAAATGAAGTTGGCTGGGTTTTTTTTCTTTTTGCCACAAGATCATTTTTGACCAAGCTGCGCCAAATACAAGACTGACAGCATCAAGCAATGGACATACAAACACAATGGAAGTTTTACGGATATACAAGACATAAATACATTCAGGATTCATTAAAAGAATCGACTCTGAAGAGTCGGTTATGTTTAAGTCGGCAAAGGTTAATATCGCAGTGGGCAAACCCTCTGAGTCACTTCAGCCCTTCGTCAGATTAAGTCCAATTGTAATATCAAATCCACGAAGCAAGCACTTCCCAACGCTCTCTAAGATAACACCTTTAGACATATCATGTAAAACTATGATCTTTCGCCCTATGACTAACATCGTGTGATGAACCCAGACACGAGCTGCTAGTTTCAAACTTCTGACAGGTTCACATGCAAATATTAATTTTGAAAGCTACTGGGTTTTCTACATGATTTTCAATCACTTTGATCTTCTTCACTTCACATCGTACCTATTGTTCTCTCAACCATCAGACGTTGTATGTGTTGAGAATAAAAGTAATACTGCACACCTCAGAAATCTCGTGATATTATTGCAACGATGGACAAAAGACTTATTTCATTAAGCAAAGAGGGCCGCTGTAGTCCGGTTGGAGTGTAACGGACTAGCAGTTGGAGGTTTGTAAGTTTTAATCCAACCAAAGACCGTCATGTGAAAAGGGGAGCTGTTGCACCTCTTCGTGACCGCGAATGTCATCAGGTTGACGTGGTGTGGAAGTCCGGATAGTGGGGTTCCAGCTCAGGTATGACCACGTCATCTGACAGTGGTCAAGATTATATGGTGTCCTCGAATCTTTCCCTTCAGAATTCATCCATATCGTCGCCATTATTCCGCTGTGTTGCTCCAGTGTGACACTAATTAATACCTTTACCTACCTTTAATAGAAGGATTAATTTAAACTTTATTCATGTCTTTAAATATGATATATATTCAGGGATATACCGGATGGCACCATATCACAATAGATACTCAATGATAACATTATGTTAGACCATCCTGTTGGACTAATAGGGGCGAGGTCTCTCATCCATAACTACTAGTACCAAAATTGTGAGTTACGCAATTGTTGCAGAAATGTCTTCAATTTTCATTAAAGCACGTCTTTCGTGGATGAGCCGTATGCTGTAATACTCTATTTTGCATCTAATAAATATATTATGCAATTATATGTTCACAATTTATTAACGATGAATAAACGGCGGAAGAGTGTTTATTTATTACAGGATTATCTAAACTGTTACATTCAAGTACATTACACATCGCACCAGTTTCTCTACATTGTCCTTGAAATATAAATCTTTAAAATGGATTAAACGAACCATTGGAACGAAGTTAATCATTTTCTTATATGATAATGTTATCGATGTTCATAGAACCTTTACCAATACACACAAATAATGCATCAAAAATCATGAATCTTTTTAACAGATAAAACTAAAACTTAAACGGTTTTATAAACTGTCCTTCACTTACCTTATTCATTTTACCTACACTTCCACAAAAGAAGATACCACATACATTTTATATAACTTAAAACAAACGATTATATCCACATTTATTGTAGTACGTTTATAAACTTGAGGTAGATAATTTATACGATCTTAATTAATCTATTGAAAAACTGTTCATTATGCAAAATAAATTCAGGTAACTAACTCATTCTAGAAGCATTTAATATGACTTCCCTATGTTGCTTGCTAAACTATATCAACTGAAGCTTATATTTTAATTATCTTCGTGGTGACTAATCTACTTGGACAAGTATAATCCAGTCCATGGCCCAATAACCATACTTAACATGTCACACAGCGAACAACTTTTTCATCCTGAAGCTGCAGAGACAAGAATGCAATCTAACATATGGGGAGCAGTTGCTATAGCTGCGGAGCATGAACAGTTTAGAAATTTCTTAACTGAGCTGTTTTCATATCGATATTATTAATCAACTACTATTATTACGTATTTGCTATGTTCAAATGCTTAGTCAAACCCTCGTTACCTCGTCAATATATTTAGAGTACTAAACACAGTAATAATTTGATTAGTTTATTGCGTCCTTGTCTTATACCTAATGCTA
Organism: Metellina segmentata; assembly: GCA_947359465.1. Classification (NCBI taxonomy): domain Eukaryota; kingdom Metazoa; phylum Arthropoda; class Arachnida; order Araneae; family Tetragnathidae; genus Metellina; species Metellina segmentata. The sequence continues at coordinate 31,282,745 of OX375878.1, read as the reverse complement.
GATTGTTTTTTTGTGAATATATTGCAAATACGTACTCATATATAGCATATCACTTGTAATTGATTCTCTTAAAAATGCTGACTTCCATTTATTTGCCAACGTATGAAGACATCACATTATTCTTATGTCATTAACACCTCAGCTTAAATTGTTATCGATTTTATTAATAGTATCGTCAATAAAGCAACATATTTAAAGGAATCCGATATAAGCAAGTATCGGAAAGCCAGCCTCTTTTTAGTCTTTTCTTATTAAATTACGTTCGATTCAATCAAGTTCATTAATCATTTTTACAAAAAATCTACGATATTTTTCAACTCATCCAGGAATTATTTCGTTTTGTTTATTCTCCACTTCGAAATAAATATTGCTCTAACTTTATGGTCTTTATTTTTGGTTTATATTTTTGTATATGTATTAATTATTTAAATTACATCAATTGTTGAAATAGTTTACAAAGATGGAAAATGGGGTAAGCCTACATTTACACTATTGTAATGGATAAAGGTCATGAAACAATTATGTCATTATGGTCAGATGTCCTTCGTTTATGTCATTATTCTCCTTAATTATTATCATTTTATTGAAAACGAGGTAAATATATTTGATGATTCATCTTTGCTATCCACTGAGAAAAGCAAATGAAATTTGTATGTGGCGAAATACAATGTTCACACACTCAATTTTGTCACAAAACATTATTAAGAAAATATAAACATAATAAATGTTATTTGGTTACTCTTTTAAGAACAGGATAAACAAATTGGTTGAAATTAAATCTTATACACTTTCGAAAAATCAGGTTATGATTTTAGCTGATTTGAAAGATTCTTCGTTAAATACTCTACATTAATTTAGAAAATTACAGAAACTGAGAAAACTGAGAAAATGTCTTGATAAAACGCCTTTTTTTCTAATTGCATAGGATCCTACACATTGAAAAACGTTCTTAGTTATTTCTTCTAAATAGAAAACGTTTCATCAAAGTTTTATGTTGCATTGAGTTACCGGTGTAAGTGTGAAATCATTAGCAAATTGTAATTTTATATAAAGTAGTATAATATATAGACCAAATATATTATAGTTCAGCTAGTATTTGTAAACATGAAAATACAATTCCTTATGAATCTGGCTTCTACTAAAAAAGTCAGTGATGATCTACGGAAAGTTTCTCACAAAGGTTTCGCTGTTCTCATAATTACGCCATAGAAGCAATTAACGTGCAATGACTCAAGCGAATAATTTTCATTTTATCTAATTTGTTGAACAATGTCTAGTACAGAATACTAAGGAGCGGCAGAAGAAAACGAAACAATTTAATTCAAAACAAAATAGAACAGTAAGTAAAGCAAATAATTAAAAACAAACCCAGAGCAGAACAAAATGATTTGAAGACATGACGCTTTCATTACACGTTCTTAGTCATTGTGATATGAGCCGTTATTTTTCAAAGTGGTATGAGCACACTTTGAAAAAAAAAAGTTTATTTTCTTTAACAATTTTAATAATTGTTATTGCATAGTACAATTTAACAGGTTTCTGGCGTAAAAAAACATCATTCGAATTGAGTTACGTTTGTCAATATTTTAAAATTTATTTAAACACAAATAAAATCTGGCAACGCGTTCATGAAGAAGAGAAAGCCTGCGCATGTGCTGTAATAATTGCTTGTATGTGTTCGATAATGCGCACCATGTAGAGATCGACTGCGCACTTGTGTAAATATCGTCAACTAGATCGAACCTAATAAAGGTGTTACTTCTAAGTTGCTTCGCTCTTCTCGAAAAATGTATTTGAATATGCTTTTCAAATGAATACGTAACAAATTATTCATATTGTTGAGTTTGGTATTTTTGAGTCGAATGGTCGAAATTGTTTTACTTAAGGCTGGCCGATTTTATTAATAGCTGCTCGTATTGTCAGCACATTTACTGTAATGCTAAGTCTAGTCCTGAGTGTGTTTTGTATCCTACTTTCAATATTTTGTTATACAGTTTGCTTTCTTTTCTAGTTCTAATTTAAATACTAAATAGAAAAATTCACATGATCTCAGGATTTTTTGATAGCGACAGAGAAAATTATTCGAGAGTGAGTCTTATTCCTCCATTATCAAATATAAACAAATTTCAAAATAACTGTTAAAATATTCGTTTTATTTACTATAACGAGGCTTCGTCATCTGACCGTGGTTCAAAAGTACGAGGTGTTGTCCTCGTATTCCCTTAAGGGATTAATCCCGGACCGTCGTCAATAGCCCGTTGTGTTTGTCTAGTATGACGTTAACTAAAATTACCATTACCTTATTATAACGAGAATCAAATAGCATTTTTGGAGACTAAGACTCAAACACACATTACCAGCTCATCATGAAATTGGTGACTAAAAGTTTCGTCACCCACCAAACGGCTATTTCGATAGACTTATAAGGAGTTACCTAACTACTAGCTAACCATCAACACAAACTTCCGTGCCTAGTGTCATGATAAGGGGTTACCACATTCGGAAATTCATTAGATTTGGGGACGCCTCCGTCTTCTTGAGTTCAACAGCTTTTATTTCATGAAAAACCTAATTGTTATAGGCAATACGGATTTTTTATTCCATTTCTTCCAATACAAACTGTAACAATTTAAATTGTTTAGTTTTGTTTCCAGCTGTACAAAGCTGGTCCTAAACCCTTCCAAGCGTTAGACTCTACTTCTTATAACATGGCTCAGATTATATACATATCCTAACCATTTCTGAAGACATCATTAACTGTTATATATTTCCTCAAATCGCAATATGACTACATTAGCCCAGTTGGAAGAGCAATGGATTCGCAACCGGAAGGTTGAGAGTTCACATACAACCAAAGACCATCCTGTACAAAGGGGAGCTGGTGCACATGAAATCTGTCGTGACCTCATATGTCTTTACGTTGGAGTTTGGAGAGATGTGTACCAGCTCAGGTATTACCTTGTCATCTGACCGTGCTTCAAAATTCGGTGACTTTGACCTCAGATTTTGCCTTCTTTGATTGATCTTGGAGTTTTGCCAATAGCCCATTGTGTTTCTCCAGTGCGACGTTAATTAAATTCCTAAATAGCAATCTCGGGACTATCATTTAGTTCCGAAGAAAATAATAGTTTAATTCATTCCATTTTGCGATTGTTTTAAAATCACATCTTCTTACCATTTGGTGCATATAGTAAGATGTTTTGATATTTGAAGTCTTCAAAATAAACCAATTACTCTTTGTGTTTATTAGCATCTTTTCGAAAGTGCTCTTCCTTCAAACGCGTGCATTTAAAGAAATTACTAAAGCAAAGAAACTGGAATTAAAATAAATAACAGCATTGAACAAGACCGCTACGCTTCAAACAGAAAGCGCAGGATGACTTGTTACAATTCTAAGGGACTTCCTCTGACTTCTTCCTCTGAAGTTAAAAAAATGCATTTTTTTTTCATTTATAAAACGGGAAAATTAATTTGAATTAAATGCTGCGTTTGAATACCTTCTTCCTGATTCTTGCCTTCAAGAAAATATCCAGAAATATTCTAAAACGGAACAAAAAGTGAAAAAATTCTGAGCAGGAAAAAAAAAAGAGAAAAACTTTTTAAGTATTCTTAGAAGCTTTTGAATAAATAATGAAGCGATTTAAGTGCAAATACTTTTTTTTAACGTTTTTTGTTTCTTTTGTTAGCAAGCTCCGAAACACTTCTTTGTAGGTAACGGCGGACACTCAAACAAATCAATCTGACAATTATTGAAGCATTGGGAACTTTCTTTCCCCTCTCTCAAAAGTCTATTTTATTATTTTACTTTTATCCCCTTATTTCAAGTATAGGAAGGAAGAGAAGAAACAAAAACGAAGTGTGTAATGGGTCTTTTGCACAGAAGTAAAATATTGACTTATTCAGTTTTTCGGGCCGCGTTCCACTGTGTCAAAGCAAATCCCTACACCAGGAATTGTTTCATTTCGGTTTGGAGAAGCAATTAGAGCTTTCGCGAGTAATTTCAGAAAATGTCACAATTTTTCGTCAGTTACCGATAAAAAGCTACTTTCATAGAAATAAATTGCGTGGCTTTGAAATAAAAGGAGCTTGTTGGTGACCAAATTTACTTGTTAAACGGAATAGCTATACGTGTAAGAGTTATTTTTCTTGCGTTGGAATGATGAACGTGACTTTGAAGTTCAATCATTTACATATATGGAGGCTTTGAAAAATAAAAGCTGAACGCTGGGAATTTAAAGAAGTAATTGTTTGGAAATTAAAAAGAATGTGTTAATATGCGTACTTTAATTATTTATTGAAACATAATAACATTTTAAATGGAATGGTTATATATATATATATATATATATATATATATATATATATATATATATATTTCTGAGGAATCTATGGCACTTACAGTAATTGGATTTGGCACTCATGTAGTCCGAAATTTTTTTCACTTTTAGGGTGCGGTGAATCTATATCCTAGACATTTATGTAAAATAAAAAGTGTACTAACTAATAAATAACCCTCAAATTGAAAAAAAATTACGATATTCACTTTTTTTGGAAATTAAAATCTTTCCCCCCTCCTTTTCAAAGAAATGTGCTACTTTACTTAATTTTTAATTTTAAGCCGACACTATAACGTATTTAAATCTGCTTCAATATACTTAATATCTAAATTCCTTCTGGTATATAATTTTGATTACTGCAATGTATATTATCCTGAAGCCAGAGAGCTAAATAACTCCCTATTGTTATGATTTGTACTTGCGACCAATGTAGATGAACTTTCATGGCACCACGCAATCGGCAAAGATGGCCTACCGTGGTGGCAATCCTACACTAAACCCTAAAAATGTGCATCAATCAAATACGAATGAACCTTTTCTGACTAGAACTAATAACTTGAAACTCAAGTAAATCTTGACTTGTGTACCGTAGATACATTACAGATATCCTAAGGACTGAGGCTGTTGCAATAACTCGTCTTCTGGTCTGGTCACGGTTGTTTAGTTAAACATCTCACCAACCTAAAATTCTGTAGAACCCTGGTGCGCCCTGTGTCCTAATTCCCAATAATTGTACATTACCACTTGTAAATTTGTACTACGTTGTTTTTTAGTCGGGAACTCTACGAAACGTACTGAAAGACATAGGCTAACTATAACTCTTATATTAGTTAATAACAAACAGCTAATTTCTCTTTTCTTCTTGTATTACCCTTTCTTATCAATTTTATGTATTGCGTGTGTGTACTTTTGGTACTAACCTTTGTATTGTGAGTTTGTTCTGCCTGCCATTATATATTTAAAACAACAAGTTGTTGTTGTTGTCGTGCGGGCCATATATGGCCCAATTGGGGGTGCCATTGCCCCGGAGGGTTGGACATCTTCATACATGACACATCCGTTTTACAGGAAGGTCCCTTTCACACATCCATTCACTCACATATCGTAATTTAGATCCCAATCAGATGCCGATAAAACCCCTGATCAAGTACCCCCAGAGGTATTGATTTGGTATGGGAACATGGGGGACTTTGAGACCACGACCTATTTAAAGTGCCCCAGCCACCATTAGCTAACACGACGGTCTTTAGCCAGGTCCAAGCGCCGATCTCGCAACCATCAGAATTGCAGGCTCCGCTGAAAAACAACAAGTGAATCTAGGAAATGTAATACGGTTATAAAAATGGGTAAACTTTAAATAATTTTCATACATAAAAATGCTCTTATTTAATGAGCTCCCGATGTTTATTTTTTGTCTAAGGTTTCTCCCAAGCACCTGTAACTCAAATTAAGCGAATAGCATTGGCACTAACGCGAGGAAATGCAATTTGGCTAAAATATCATCTACCAGAGAACAACCATACAGTTTAAACAATTCCGAAGCGATGTCCTACGCACAACACAAACCACTCCTTTTAATTAAAAACTAAAAAGTTGATTAAGGTGAGCTTCGCATATGATGAGTGGGTTTTTCCAATCTCGGCATCAAGTGGTATGGGATAAAAGATTCAAAAGAAAATTAAACAGCTTCAAGCAAACCCTCTTCGTAGAGTCACGACGGGAGAAAATGTATCTACGTAAATGAAAAAAATCGTTTTTCTTTAACTACGGCAATCCATCTTCGAAATTTGTCGCTCGTTTTTGTTCCAAAAGAAAATTCCGAGTTCCAATTCTGAGAATGAAGAAAGTACGTTTTTTTAGCTACTGCACTTTTAAACAGTCACTCCAAAACGCTGGTATAATCTGTAACAGCTGTCAACGGGAAAAAATACGTGAAAAAGAATCTGAAAATCTAAAGAGTTCTCATTTTTTTAGCCCCTGGCTTTGACATCTAAGGTCCCTGTGCCAGTGTTTCGGTTTTGTCATCGGTTGATTTCCCCCTGTCACAGGAAACAGAATATAATTGGAGAAGATGTTTTTTACTGTAGAGAATTGTTCCAGATAAAGAAAGTTCTTCCAATAAGATTTCTCTCTGTTTTGATGAACATATTAAATTCTGGTTGTCATCAATAAGACAAAAACTATTTTTTTTAAATCTTACAGTTTATGTTCTTTCTCAATCATCGCAATAGATTATCATTTTCGCTATAATTTAAAGTATTATATGTGTTTGTTTAATACGATTTAAAAAAAAACACATGACTTTGTCTACTTTATGCTCCCAAATCATGTGATACATGACCAATGCTTATAAAATAAAATCAGAGTTAGCCATCTTCGAGGTTCAAGCACATATATCCATTCTACAAACTTCGGTCTTCTTTCATGACGTCTAAACAGTTTTGGCTTTCTTGACCAATAAAATCTAGAATTATTTTAATAAACGTAATTTTTGAGTCATTACATGTGTTGTTGGGTTAAAACAACATTTAACTATTAGGGAAATCTCATGACATTCAAGGGTTATTTCAAACAGCGGGATAATGAAAATCGATACGTAAATTAACATCTCAGTTGCATCAGAAGACACAAATTATAGTAAACTAACAACACACCTAGGCTTATCAAGGGAGCAAATTTAAATTTACGACACTAAGCTTTTCAAACAATGTCTTACAAAATTTCTATTTAGATGACAGCCGTTTTCCGTCTTGAAACCAGCAAGAAAAAATGTCGTCTTATCTGACACGCAAAAGGGTCACGTAAAATCTTCCATGAGAAACTTTCACCACTTAGCTCAATTCCCAGACACGTTAAGTGTCTACAACTGCTCCTATATTTGCTTTGCATGTCGGCTGATACAATATTTAAATTTAAGTTAAAGAGCTCATCAAACAGAAACGTGAGGAGTCAACAGACCCATTAAGCGTGAGCTAGTGTCGTTTATAGTGCGGATCCCACTAAAGGCAGCCGACCTTGGGTCAGTTGATTTCCGATTAGTTGTGAAAGGTTGTCTCGGATAAATGGTGACATAAGCAGAAGCCAAGGAAATATGTTCGGCGATCGCCACGAACGATTTATCTGTCGCCAACTTTTAAAGCAAACTATAAACTCGGTAGCAGAATCAACACTAAAGACATCAAATTGGAGTAAGGGATTGCTATACATTTCCACTAGTCGTATTGAAATAACGAACTCAATATAAAATTAAATATTGAAACATGAAGGATGAAATCTTGTAAATACCACACGGATCGTTGTCGAGCCGATAATATTAGTGTGTGTTCATATCATAAAGTTATAACGTTTGTCCTTGAGCTAAATTGAAAATGTAACATCTTTAATAGGATATTTTGGGGCATTGAGTACCCAGTAAGTGGACCTAAATGCTACCTAACAAGTGTGGTTCTATCTATATAGATGTGTTACTGCCCACCTTTTTACAATACTTCTATAAATAGCACAGAACATCATCGCCGATTTTATATTGCTATCTAGAGAAATATGTCATTTTTAAGTATTTTGTTGATGAATTGCTGACACGCTATTTTTTGACGGGTTAATATGAATCCTAGTAATATTTTATTTCTGTAACACTCCTATGAATTCTAATTCTAATTATAGTTTGTACAGAATTAAAGCATACTTTTAAACCAACGATTGTATTTAAAAGATACCTAGTTAGGGAATTTTTTGAGAGGTTGATTATAGCTCATTTTCCAGTTTTCAATACTACGTATTTCCCGGGGCGCATTACAATTACTGTATAGCCTACGAAGTAATGTGTGTCATAGAATTAAAACTAAATCGATTATCATCTATTCCGAGCTAAGATTCTTACAGACCAAGAACATATTTTTCTCGTGTTTTTTTTTCTATCGTAGGATGTTGTCAGAGCGCTTAATTGTAAGGGATAGCAAGAAACATAAGAGTAATAACTTATATATAACGTCGGGGCAGGTAGTGATACTGAATATATGAATGCTATTTTTTTAAATGACAGTAAGGGAAATAATATTTTTGCTAGCAGGTACTTCAAATATGATACATTTAACGCGTTGTTAAGATTTCTATTTAAAAGGCACAAGTCATATTTTGTTATAATGTCAAACAATTAGTTCTTGCGAATACTGTATAACATAATTAAGTATGCAAAACATACGAGATAACGATATTTACGTACGTTTCATGTACGATATTTCTAAAAATATTCTTATGATCTGAGTATACATGAATTCTATCATATTAATATTTAACTTTAATGTACATAAAACCTGTTTCTACTATGCTTTTATCACGCCTTTATTACCCTAATTATTGAAAGTGTGTGCTCTCGAATTTCATTTCCTTCAGTAATTAAGACTCTTCTTTCTTCCAAATTTTGTTTTTAATTAAACAGTATCGAATTCTGACATCGATGTAAGCGGAATATGAATTTGTTTACGAATGCCAAACTAAGGAATAAATAGGTTCTGAAGTAAAACTACCTGAATACCTGCAGATCCATGTGTTCTTTAGACAACGATAGTTTTAAATTTTCTTTAAAACATTTAATAGCTTAAAACTAAATATATTTTTGTTAAAGAAAAGTCAAGAACTTAAAGGAAATAATTTTGGAAGTGATTGAGAGTTGACATCACTAGCACATTACTTACAATCCTAGAAGATTTTTATAAAAGTATTGAGAAACACTATATTAATAATGTTGTGCTTTTATTTTTCCTAGCCTCTCCATCAAGTGAAAGGAGTAGATAAAAAACGGTTTTTCGACGAAGCAAATTTGACGTGTATTCACTTTTACAAAGTGTCAACAAGAAATGCTTAAAATAGGAAGGTTAATTACGAAAACCCTTCTGAGTCGATCTATTTCGGAATTAACATTTTTACAAACCAAAAAAGAATTCTTTAGTTATTGTTTAGTATTAAGTATTTGGTAAAAAAGATACTATATATATATACATACTAGGGGGCTCCGCCCCCTGCTCGCTTACGCTCGCCAACCCCCGGGGATTGCTGCGCAATCCCATTTGGTTTGCTTCGCAAACCAACACTCCTGTCACAGATACCATTTGGTTTGCTTCGCAAACCAACATTACTTTCACAGAGTGAAACTATCTGAATAATTCGTATTATGCTGATTTCACTTTCCGGTTCATGACGTCACAGCGAGGGCTTCGCTGCGTCTCGCTTACGCTCGCCGACCCCGGGGATTGCTACGCAATCCGTTTGGTTTGCTTTCTCAAACCAATACTTCTTTCGCAAGTGATTTAACTTTTTTTTGCTTTAACACTTAATGCACCCTAAACTAATAGCCGCATCAGTAAAAAATCTTCTGCATCTTGTTCCCTGTACAATTTTAACTAAACATTGTTAATATCCAAACTTTACGATCTGTACTTTGTCGGTAAACTGTCTTGAAAACAGAGGGAAAAAAGCGAGCCTTTTTCCTCGCCAAATAAAAAGAAATCGTTTTTATGGCAATTGTTGCTACGATAAATTTGATATCTGGCAAACCCGATAGTCAAAAGTGTAACCCACTACTGCTTTCGGAAGCAGCTATGCGAACTGAAAAATACGAAATTTGTGTCACCAACTTTTGATTGCATCGAATTTATTTATGAACCAATTTTAAAAATAATTGTACCGTAAGAAAGAGTATATTCTGAGGTATACTGCAATATTTTTAAAATTAAAAATTAACAGTAATACTATACAGATATGACCATTTTAGTTTTGTATCGGAAGTTACGATCTGAAAGTTCCGAAAATTGTATGACCCACTTTTATTTGCATCGATTTTATTTATTAACCAATTTGAAAAATAATTGTACCATAAGAAAGAGTGTAATGTAATGTATTCAGTGATGTTTTCAAATTTAAAAAATAATGGCTTTTGCCGTAGACAAAACGGTTTTAACAATAAGTAGCGAAAATATCCAAAGATTCCGAATTTTGTATGACGAACTTTTGATCGCATCCAATTTAATTATTAACCGATTTCAAAAATAATAGTACCGTAAGAAAGAGTATATTCTGAGGTATACTGCTATATTTTAAAAATTAAAAACTAATAATAATTAGATATAGATACGGCAGTTTTAAAAAAAAGTAACAAAAATGTCCCGATTTTTCCCGAATTTCAAAAAAATATTATCAAGAACCACATTTAAATTTCAAAAAAAACTCGACGAGCTGCAAAAATTTACGTTGAGAGGTACTCTTAAAAAAAAACTCACGACTAAAGACTGAAATTTTGAATGTGTTTTGCTCACTCGCGGAAGAAATTTCACTTCTTCAACTTTAACACTTAATAAAACCTAAACTAATAGCTGCATCGGAAAAAAATCTTAATAATTATCCAGGGAATACGATGAAGAACAAAGCATGTTAATTTCATATTTTTCCGATCAGTACTTTCTCGGGAAACCGTCTAAGAATGGAGCTAAACAACAAAAATTTCAATTCTTCGGCGGCGGCGGCGGCGGCGGCGGTAACTTTTTTTTAATATAGAGAGATATATATGTAGGAATACTAGACAACGGTAGTTGTCTACTAGTCTGGAAAGAACTCATTATAAGAGCAACGAGACTGGTAGGAGTCAGTTGCATTGTAGTAGGAATGCAAGGCAAGACTGTCACGAGCCATTCACATTCTGGTATTCAGTTACGAGAAAATTAATAGAACAGACACTTTTTCCCCTGGACGCCATTGAGAGCTGACGTATTTTTTCCGAGCAGAGACGACTGCTGCAGATAATGACGGAACTGTTTTAAATTTTACTGAACTGTACATAATAATTGTATATATTTATTCATTAAATGTCAATGTGCTGTAAGATTCGAAGTCTTTAATATAGACCTTACCAAACAGAACAACACGAATCTTACAAAAAATGGGGGCTCGGCCGGGATGTGAAAAACCGTTGACGACCGCGACGATTCTTCTCCTTCGTACGAGGGCTTGAACGACGGATTAGCAGACCCCGAAAGCAGTGACGATTGAACCGGCCGGCGGAATGTTTTGACTACCTATGCAAACCTGGACTTGTGTTTTAATCATCTGCAAGAACAGTTTCATGACTTCTCCTGACGTGGTGCTGATGATAGACTGAAACGACAAAAAAGAAAACGCGTAGACGAAAAAACGCGTAGACGAAAAAGACGAGTTGACGGAAAAGACGGATAGAAGGAACTTTCGAAACTGTGAGTACAGAATTTTGTTTTAATTGATGACATGGCATATTTAACTAAGGCCCGAAAAGCAGATTTGCTAACATTGATTGACGAATTAGGCCTGATAGTGCCAGCGAATCCCAAAGTAGCGCAGTGCTCGAAACTTATAATAGATTCTGAAAATTATGACGAGGAGATAACAAAAAATCTGTTGAGCGTTATTATAACTGAACGCGAAGAGAAAATTGAAGCTGAAAAACAAGCCCGCGAAGAGAAAATTGAAGCCGAAAAACGCGCAGAGAAAATGGAAGCCGAAAAACAAGCCCGCGCAGAGAAAATTGAAGCCGAAAAACAAGCCCGCGAATTCAAATTAAGGAAACTCGAAATCGAAACTGCTAACAGACAAGGCAACAGTTATGGTAAAACTACCAGCCTATACAATAACGATTTATTGAAATTGATTAACCGTTACGAGACGAATAAGGATATTAGCTGTTATTTAACTTTATTTGAAAGACAGATTAGTTGTATCGAAATACCAAAAACGGAATGGGTTACACATTTGTTGGGGTTACTCCCATTGGATTTGGCTAATCTTATCACGCGTGAGCCTGACGAAAAGGCTAATGACTATGAAAATGTCAAGAGATTATTGTTGAAACGTTTTAAATTAAATCCGGAACAATTTAGGCAAAATTTCCTTTCGCATAGAAAAGAAGCGTCTTCTACTTGGAATGACTTTGCTCATGATCTGAAAAATTTCTTTGAAGAATGGACGAGTGGGTTGGAAGTATCAAATTACCAAGACCTTAAAGAACTCATGATTACCGATCAACTAAAACGAAAATTACCCAATGACGTTCGAGACCATTTTATAGACGAGCTACCGAAAATAACGAAAATAGACCAACTCGTCAATAAATTAGACGAATATGAAGCGGCTCGATGTCATTTAAAAACCAATAGAGATTCGAAAACATCAGACGATAAATATAAGAAGCGTTTCAATAGGGATTTTGACAAATTAAAGCCTCGATCTTTCGTGCGCCCTGAACAAACTAACACCAATCATATAAAATGTTACAACTGCAATGAATATGGACATAGGTCGATAAATTGTGAAAAGAAAACTGAGGGTGTGAGATGCTTTAAATGTAAAAATTATGGGCACAAGGCCGACGTGTGTCCCAAAAGAGATGTAAATAGAACTTTAATTAATAGCCCTTTTAATTCTCGTACTAAGCTAAGAAAATATGTTGAAATGTGCGGGAAAAGATCTAATGCGCTAATCGACACAGGAAGTGATGTGTCAATGATAAAATATGAATTTTATGTTGAAATTGGATCCCCAAAATTGAGTTTTGATAATGTGACTTTAATGGGTATAGGAGGAGAACACATTTCTCCTCTAGGTTTCTTTTCTACTGAAATTATTATTGATGAATGCATTATTGTTACTGATGTTTATGTTTTAAAAAATTTACCTGATCATATTGTTCTTTGGTTCGATTGCATAAATAAGTTAAATCTTACTTTATCAGAGAGCGGAATTCATGTTTTGAGCAGACGCGATAATTTTGGAGTGAATTACGCAAGAATTGTTAATTTAGCGAATACTTCAGATTCAACTAAAATTCAAACCGAAACTCATCTCGAAGTAACTAATCGTCTGGAACCAAACACTAAGTTGGAGACAAAACGAACCATAGCAGAGGATAACAAATTTCTAAATCCAATTCCTAAAGAGGACGTTCCATTATACACTTATCACATTGATTTCATAGGTCCGTTACCTTCAACATCTAAGAACTATCAGTATATCTTCACGGTAGTAGACGCATTCACAAAATTCACTTGGTTATATCCTACCAAATCTACGACATCAGGTGACGCAATAAATAAACTCAAACAACAACAAAATAGTTTTGGAAATCCTGCGAGGATAATCTCGGATAGAGGATCCGCTTTTACATCTAAAGAATTTACAGATTTTTGTTGCGAAAACGGGATTGAACACCTAAAAATCACAACAGGAATCCCAAGAGGCAATGGACAAGTAGAAAGAATGCACAAAACCCTGATTCCAGTGTTATCCAAACTTTCAATTGAAGAACCGATCAAATGGTTCAAACACGTTGACGCCGTACAAAGAATACTCAATAGTACAACCTCAAGAAGCACAAGATGGACACCCTTCGAACTTTTGACAGGTGTGAAAATGCGAAACAAAGAAGATCTCAAGATAGTCCAGCTTTTAGAAGAAGAATATACTGAAGTTTTTCTAGAGAAGAGGAAGAAATTAAGAGACGATGCCAAAGAGAATATCCTAAAAATTCAGGAAGAGAATAAAAGAACGTATGATAAGAAGAGGAAGAAACCTCATCAATACAAAGAGGGCGATCTTATTGCAATTCAGCGGACTCAATTTGGTGTCGGAATGAAATTACGACCGAAATTCTTAGGACCATATCGAGTGAAGAAAGTGAAACCCCATGATCGCTATGACGTTGAGAAAGTTGGAAACCATGAAGGACCGAACTTGACGTCGACAGCAGCTGACCATATGAAGTCGTGGTTCAATAACTAATACTGAATCAATGTATTCCCAGATACTGTTTTGTGTTTTGTTTTTTTAGGTTTGTCGTGTTCCTTTCGAGGACGAAAGATCATCAGGATGGCCGGTTGTAGGAATACTAGACAACGGTAGTTGTCTACTAGTCTGGAAAGAACTCATTATAAGAGCAACGAGACTGGTAGGAGTCAGTTGCATTGTAGTAGGAATGCAAGGCAAGACTGTCACGAGCCATTCACATTCTGGTATTCAGTTACGAGAAAATTAATAGAACAGACACTTTTTCCCCTGGACGCCATTGAGAGCTGACGTATTTTTTCCGAGCAGAGACGACTGCTGCAGATAATGACGGAACTGTTTTAAATTTTACTGAACTGTACATAATAATTGTATATATTTATTCATTAAATGTCAATGTGCTGTAAGATTCGAAGTCTTTAATATAGACCTTACCAAACAGAACAACACGAATCTTACATATATATATATATATATATATATATATATATATATATATATATATATATATATATATATATATATATATATATATATATATATATATATATATATATATATATATATATATATATATATATATATATATATATATATATATATATACATATATATATATATATATATATATATATATATATAGAGAGAGAGAGAGAGAGAGAGAGAGAGATAAAATATTAAAGTTCGGTCTCGCTCAAAAATTGCAAATCATTGGGACTACCTGTGTGCCAAATTTGATTACTGCAAGTGAATTTGATTACTAGTGACCACAGATTCGTCGGGACACTGCGTGCAGGAAGACCGACACACAGACAAACACTTCATTTTATAATAGTAGAGACAACTTGAGTCAAAGTACGAAGTTGATTTTTGAAAGTTGCTTCAAGACGTTCTTTGATATATATTCTACCAGTACGAATGTTTAATCAAATGACAAACATAAATTCTGTAAAATACATTAGTTTCTGGCACAAATACTAAGTCTAGACAAAATGCCACTATGCTACTCTCCTTTCCCATAAAATAAACTAAAAAATTCAAATCTATGGGCCATATATTTAGGAAAAGTATTTATTTCATCTATACTATCAGACCTACATAAGGGGGCTAATACCACTAATACAAAATTTTAAGCAAAAAAAAAACATTAACTGATTTAAAAGCCTTATTTCACTACCCATGTATTTATGCACGTTATCGGTATCCTTTTCCCATAAAAAATTAAATAATTTAAATACAAGGGCAACATTTTTAAGAAAAGTATTTTTTTTTTCATCTATGAGTGAGGCATTGCCTACATAAGGCCAGCTACTTTCTCATTCATGTAAGGCTTTCTAAAAATAACATTAGAATTCTCAACTGACTACATTTGCTTACTTTATCGAAAGGTACGGAAGATGCAGAATTTTTGATGAGTTCGCAAGTTTCTATTTCGAGAAAAGTTTCTTTCCCTTTGCTTTGCGTTTCAACTAAGAGCTAGTAGATCCACGCCCCGAATTTAATTTAATAATTCACACGAAAACTGTCATAGTTAAGTGGAAAGTCGATGCGGTAACTTCAGAGTGAAAATTGCATTTAGTTTCTACAAATAAAGTATTGATCACGTATAGAACCTCAAGACGGGCTAAGACTTCAACGCATTTCATTTTTAAAACTAGAGGTTAAACACAAATTGGTACACATACTGAAAAGGATGAACCCTATAAAAATTGTCTATTTATTGTAAAATGTCTGATTATAATGTGTAATTAAAATACAGTTATGACCTAAAAAATTATGAACATAAAAACACGAGGTATGATGTGAAATTAGTTATATTTAGGGTAGCGGATTGATATATTAAAATGAAAGTGTAACTTTATTAACTGCCTGAGATAAAATTATCTACTAAAGCAATCCGCTTAAAATTCTAAAAATATGCCAATATTTTTATTGATGCGGTCTATTCAAATCTATAGACCTAACCTAAACACATTCGCTTAGCTAACTTGGTTGTAAAGCTTTATTAATCGCCTGAGATAAAATAATCTACCAAAGAAATCCGTTTGAAAATCTTAAAATATGCCAATATTTTTTATCGTGAGTTCAATCCAAATGTATAGCCCCAACCTAAGCACATTCGCCAGACAAGCTTGGTTGTAAAATGTAACTTTATAAATCGCCTGAGATAAAATAATCTACCAAATTCCCTTCCTGTAAGAAATCCGTTTGAAATTCTAAAAAAAATTGCCAATATTTTTATTTGATTAATTTTCAGATTGCTTTCAATGAGTACCTTGTAACTTGTTACACACAAGATGGCAATTTTGCTATGGATTTGGCATTCATTCAAACTTGATACATACAGCTATTTACTATGAAGTCAATTTCTTCCGAAGTCGAAGGTTCCGTCCATCTGATTATATTATTCCAACATAGACACATTTGCAATGAAATCTTGGTTTTAGCGAGCAGCTTCACCGATCGCTTGAGATAAATTGATATACAAAAGATATCCATTTTAAATTCTGGAAATTCTTCAATATTTCTATTTGCTTCATTTTCAGAAGACGTTTCTTTAATGCTTGCTGTCTGAAAGTGAAAAAAGCAGTGCAGTAACGATGAATACTCAGGAAATGTGTGCCTAATGTGGTCATTGCGTGACTGTTCCGTATGTTGCATGGTGATTTTTGTTTCAGACTGAAATACATTCTTGAAAAGGGAATGTGTGCTTGGATACAGTTTCCTGAAATATACACGCTATTATATCTTAAGAAAGATCTGGAGAGCCCTGGTTGTAAAAACATTTTCAGGCACTCCGAAATAGTTTTAAATTGTCTCAAAGATAACACTAATCTCTAGTCAAGCTAGTTTTAACCAATATATTTCAAAAATATGCTATCTTTTGAAAACGTCCGGGTTCAATTGTACGCATCCAATATAATCTTGCATAGCCATATTTCAAGTTACAAAAATAATTACGCAAGCGTTTCCAGAATATTTTTTTGCTGCAACTTAATAATTTTAAGTAGGTAAAATAATCTCTTCATCGTTTGAATTTGGATAGTGTGAGAAATCGTTAAGAATTTGTTTACGCACACATTTGAAAATTAACTCTAAAAAGTGGAAAGCTTTGAAATCTAACCACGTATATTTTAGTTTGCAGATAAAAATACCAACGAAACGAAACTTTCGCAGAGTGCTCTATTCTATAAAAATATTTTTGCCTAATTATGCAATGCTAAATAAGATTTTCCTGTAAAATAAAAAGTCAATGGATATAAGATGTTGTAATTAATTATTTATTCTTAAAGTAAATCGTACGATGCTTTTTTATATAATTGAATTTATTTACGGTGATTAAATTACACTGTTTCATCCTTTTAATTCAACTTTAATGCATCAGTAAGTACAAATAATTTGTTGTTTCAAGCATTTTGTTTACAATCTACGGTAATGTTCAATGATCACCGGATACTCTTATTTTTTAACACTATTCTTTTGAATAATTGCTAATTAAAGCTTTTGTATTTGTTAATTAAACAAACTTTAGGTATCTACTTTTACATATATTTAAAGCAAATTAGTAAATGTTCTAGTAATTAGCATCCCTACGTAACAGCGTTTCACATTTTTACGCTGTCTTCAATATAGTGTATGGAGCAAAATGGGATCTTAAATACATGAATTCGTTTACTCTCTTCATATTTATCTTCAGCTATTGGGTATGTTGCTTTAAAATTCTTTAGTGTAAGCAAGAAATATACTTCATATTTTTTTCTAAAAACATATGTTATTGGCGCGCAATATATACAAATACAAATACAAATATTGACGACCAGCTACAGGCTCAAGCCCAACAAGGCTGGTCCTTTGTTTATGAATTCTCCAATTCCCACTGACAATCCAATTGTGTCTTAAATTCGCACACTCCCTTTGAATTAACTATATTTTCTGGCAACGCGTTCCAACTGTCTATTACCCTATTAAAGTAGTAGTTTTTCCTTAAATCCCGATTAAAATGTGTCTTATTCAATTTATACCCATGGCCCCTTGTTCTGTTATCCCTATTGAAATTTAAGCCCTCTGTGTCCCCTTGTTTTACAAACTTGAAAAGCTGAATCAAATCCTCCCTCCTTCTTCTTCTTTCCAGTGTATACATGTTTAGCTTACTTAAACGTTCATTATAGTCGAAATTTGCTAGCCCCTTTATTATTTTTGTAGCTCTGTGCTGAACCCTTTCAATTGATTCTATGTCCTTTCTCATATATGGAGCCCAGAATTTCACCGCATATTCTAGATGTGGTCTTACTAAACCCTTATATAATGGCAAAGATTATATTCTTATCCCTTGAAGTTACAGTCTTTTTAATATACCCCAATAACCTATTAGCCTTTTTACCCGCAGCTGAACATTGGTGACCCATTTTAAAATCCCTGTGAATTATCACCCCAAGATCCTTGACTGTTTCTCCCTCCTTTACCTTTACTCCCTGCAGACAGTACTCGGCTCCACTGTTCCTGTAACCCATATGCAGAACTTGACATTTCCCTACATTAAATGACATACCCCATTTTACAGCCCATTCGGATATCTTATCAAAATCACCTTGTAAATTTTCTATCTGTAACTTGGTATCCACTGTCCCCCATATTTTTAAGTCATCTGCAAATATACTGATTCTATTCTTGATCCCCTGACCTATATCATCTATGAAAATTATAAATAAAATTGATCCCAAAACTGATCCCTGAGGCACCCCACTTATAACTTCTGTCCACTGTGAATAATTTCCTTTTACCTGCACTCTCTGCTTTCTACCCAATAACCAATTTTATATCCATATTAATGTTTTTCCCTGATTCCCCAGCCTTTCCAATTTAAACAGTAATGCCTCATGAGGTACATTATCAAAAGCCTTTTGAAAATCTATGTACATGATATCCACACTGCTCTTATTATCCAGCTCCTCAGTAATTTTTTCGTAGAACTTCAAAAGGTTTGTAGAGCAGGATCTGCCCTTCCTAAACCCATACTGATTCTCTGATAACATTATATGCTTTTTTTAACAGAGATTCAAATATTTTGCAAATTACTGATGTTAGACTTACTGGTCTATAGTTGCCCGGATCACTTTGTATTCCCTTTTTGAAAATTGGAGTTATGTTGGCCAACTTCCAATCCATTGGCACCCAACCTGTGCTATATGTTGAATTAAATATCGTGTGAATTACTTCCCCCAGTTCTTCCGCGCATTCCACTAGTACTCTCGGATAAATATCGTCTGGCCCTGGTGCTTTAGATGGCTTAATTCTTTTCAACTGATGTACTATTTCTTCCCTGTTGAATTTGCATTCGTTAATTATACCCCCTGCAAAGGCTCCATCCTTGGGATCCTTTTTTAAACTATAGTTACCATTGAAAACCCCCAGAAAAAAGACATTTAACACGTTTGCCATTCCCATCTCGTCTTGAATTAATTCACCTCCCTTCCCCTCTAACGGGCCCAGTGTAGTACTAAATTTATTTTTACCACTTGCATATGCAAAAAATTATTTTGGGTTTATATTTATTTCCCTTGCTAATTTTTCCTCCAAGGACACCTTTTGCTTCTGACTAATAGTTTTAAACTCCTTTCTTTCTTTATGATATGCCTCCTTGTCCCTGTCGTTACCAGTGCTTTTGTGTTTTGAAAGTTTCATTGTGAAATCTGGATGGGTTCAAATTAAAAAAATATATTCGAAATAAATAGAATGAGGTTCTCAGTACTCATAAACATTTGTATATTTTGACCTGTTTTGTTAACAAAGATCAAAGATATCCCACTTAATATAAAAAAGTATAGCCTTTCTGACGATATACTTACAAGATACTATGAGTGAGATTACAAATTCGAAACAAGTGTATAGTGATTTTTCTCTAAAGAAATATGTTAAGAGTACACTATTTATTTAATTTTGTTTTCCGAACGTATCGAGTTGGGACATGCATGGTTTGCTAGAAAAGTAATATTTCAAATAAATACAAACAACCATATCTATCGAAAACTACGCTTTCTCTTTATTATCAAATATTGGCGTAGAATTCAGAGATTCCACATTTCCTTTAAGTAAAAGATTTAGACCTTTTATGTTAGAAAATAAATATTAACTTCTTAAGGGCTACATCAGAACCCGGAACAAAAATCATGAAATTTATCGATCAAAATATTTCTAATAAAAATATGAATCCACCTAATAAACTAAAAAAAAAGAAAGGTAAAAAAAATATGGTACTACTAACAATTTGAACATTTTCTTTGTATGTTCCTCGCAGCACAAAATTCAAATCCAATCTTCCACCATTTGGTTTAGTCTGTTCTGTTGCTAGTAATTTTTTTTTTTGCAATGGAGGATTGTATATACCTTTTACCAAGCAATGTTGATAGTAAAGAATTGAAGATACATAATCATTAGTCATTACGGCTATTTGAGCTCATGTAACCATTAACTATGCAATTTAATACATGCGCAGGCGCATAGAATAACAGTTACACTTCCTCCATCCAATATGCCATTTTTAGGCCACAGCTTCAAACACAAAACGTTCATTTTTCTTATGTGAATTTATTATCATTAACCAAATTACATTACTTTTGATTCATTTAAAACAAGTCCCCTCCCCCTTTTTAACTTGTACCTTTGATGCCCCCTCCTTTTTACAGGGACAAATACCTTTATTCCTATCAGTTTTCTGCTAACTTCATTATGATAGATATCTTGTATAGTGTCAATTTTTTGTGGTAGTACGTTTCCGGGTTTAGGATTTGGTGAGCCTATTTCCAACAAATTCTTTTGTATTCGTCGGATACTCTTTATCGTTAGTTAGATAGTACCTGCATTTTTTCACTTCTGATTTCACTTTTATTACATTTTGTTCTTTTAGTTGTATTACGTCTGATGAATTGTGTTCTTTTAGTTGTATTATGTCTGATGAATTGTGTTCTTCATATGTATTATTAGATTATGAAGCAAATAAAAATTTGTTTTTTAAATCGATTTTAGTTAGCCCTTTGTATATTTTGCCTCTTCCAATCTTTTACTGTTAAAAGGTGATTCAACTAATAGTAAAAAACCTAAATTAACTGACTGACTAGCACTCAATATAAATTCTGCACATGGTCTAACAGCTACATTAATTTTGAAGGATTGTCATCTTCAGTTTCAATCTTACTGTCAGATAACTTTCTGTTTTTAAAATTAATGTATGGTTTCTTGTCCAGCACACATTTTAAAACCACTGTCAATTTCTTTCTTACATTATGATTTTTCTTAAATGATTGCCAGCACTAAATTTGTTTTCAAATTCAACCAACAAAACAGATAGAAAATTTAAATAGGAGTAATGTTAAAAACATAAAGGTAACAAAGATTCGCTTAAATTCGACTAACTAAATCATACTTGATTTTTTTACCCAAACAAAAAATTTTAACACTTGTTAAGTACTAAAATTACTTACAATTACCACGCAAACTACGGCACGAATCAGAATTAAGCATAAGCGTTGTATAAGAACAGACAACAAACTTATACGACACCAACACCCACGGGAGGCCTTGCTGAAATATGAGTTTCTTTCTATAACCCATCACAAAATTGGAATATAATCACATTCCAAATAAATTCTTAATTTCATTTTAAATCATCCAGTGAGTGATAGTTATTGTTTGTATTGATGTTTATTGTACGTATTTGAAATATTGTTATCTGTGAACGTATACACGTACCACCTTGAAACTTTCTGTAAAGCAAAACTAAATAAGATACACTCAACATACTTTTACAAAACAATGATTATTCTTGTATGGAATTTAGATTAAATTGAGTGTCCTACTTTGATCTAGATTAATCATACAGTTAAAAAAATACAGGTGTTTTTGAGTACTGTTTACCTCTCATCAATTTATTTCGAACACTTTTTTAATAACTTTGAATAACCCTGAAAATGCTAAGGATAATTAATAGGTTATGCGACACATTATATTATTAGAAAAGTCGTACATTTTCCGATAAAATGAGCTCTCAATCCGTTTGATTGGACGATTAATGTCCAGAGATATATGCGGTTGAGACAGACAGATAAAAAGTATAAAATCATGACAAATTGCTTAATTTTTCACAATTAAAATTTTCATAGAAAAGGAAAAAATATTGCAAGTAGGAAGATAAAAATGTTGTTATTGTTGTTTCTCCTGCCTACACTGGCAGACCAGAGGAGTGCCTGGCCCGTCGAAGACGGCAAGAGGGGTGCGCCTTCCATGTTATTGAGCCCCATTGGGAGGAAGTACGACTTTGCTCGACATACATGACACATCCGTTTTACATACATCCATTCACTCACACATATCGTAATTTAGATCCCAATCAGAGGCCGATAACCCCCTGATCAGGTACCCCCAGAGGTATTGATTTGGTATGGGGACATGGGGGACATTGTGACCACGACCTATTTAACGTGCCCCAGTCACCATTAGTGAACACGACGGTCTTTCGCCAGGTCGAAGCGCCGATCTCGCAATCATCAGAACTGCAGGCTCCGCCGAGGACAGAACCCACAACCCTTCTGATGCGAGCCCGAGGCTCTACTGACTGAGCTACCGCGGCTCAGATAAAAATGTATTGGTTACTGTTATAATTGTTACATGTAGCTGGGAACAAGGTAGGCTACTTTTACGAAATAGGTGGGGATCGGGTTGAGGATTAGTTGGTTTGACATACAAAGACTCATATATGGTTAGTGTTTGTGCTTCCTATTACTTATAAACCACACTGGTGATTGTTTGGTTAAACGCATCTCGTCATTAGATAAACCTATCAGATCTCGATTGATTAAATGTCTCGTCGTTAAAAGCTTAACATACCTTGTTCTCGTCATCAAGAAAATATCGACAGTATCATGATGAAGAAATACCTCTCCATTAGCAAAATTGGCCTTATCTAATGAACGAGATATCTTGTCACTAACAAACGTGGATCTACCTTATTGGACAAGATACCTTGTCGAAACCACTTGTACTTTTAAAGGTGACACAAGAGGTTTGGAACTCCCTGTATATTGAATGACACAAATCAAAGTCGCAGAATCTAGTTTAATACTAAAGAAAACTGAGTTTCTTGTACACTTGCAGTCTTTTAGTTAGCATGATGCAGTACAAGTCAAAAGGTATCTCCAACTTCTGTCCTTGAAAGTTGATGATTCTTATATGCTGCCTATATAAGTATCTAATACTTAATTGCACTATATAACAGATCGGTACAGCTACACTCTATGTTTATGAGCGGTAGCAACGGTCTTGGCGAGTTTTTTGGCGCACTTCTAGTAGCGAGTTACGGTCGATTAAGGCAACCCATCTGTCTTTACGTTTAGTGTGGTTTTCATGGCAACCTCGGCAAACGGTAACTTTCAATTTTCATTTTGATTATTCTAGAAAGTTCTTCCAAACTCTGTTTTAAATCGTTTGATTTCATTGGTTCGTTTGAAATTTTTTTATTTGCTTCCATTAGTTATTTGGATTTTAAAATATCATTTGATTACATTGGTCCTTTAAAATTTTTTTCTTTGATACTATTGGTTAATTTATTTGTATTTCTACAGTTGTGGAATTTTTATTTCATAATAATTTTTTTTCACGTCAGAGTTCTGACATGTATTGTTTTTCGCCGTTTGTGGAATATTCTTGTTTCGTAATTTGTTTTTCTCGGAACAGTTCTGATGTATCAGGTTGTATTATATCTTGCTTTTTTTCTTTTAAAAATATTTTTCTTTTCAAACAGCCTACTGTATTTAGTGTAATTGATGAATTTCAGGGTATTCTTACCCAATATTCACAGCTTTGTTTTTCTGCTGGTTCACAAATGTGTTCTGAAATGTGTTTAAGCTTACTACTTTTTGCGAAAGTTTTAAAAAATATATACTTTTTGAAACTTCTTAAATAATGTGTTTTCCAACTTTCATTTTCCGTTGTAAAAAGAAAAATATTTTTGAAAGAAAAACTTTTTTTGAAATAATTCTTACTTTGGCGACTTTAGAAGTTCGCCATAAAAATCGCCAAGGCCGTTGCCACCACTCATAAACGTAGACTGTAGCTGTGCCAACAGATCAATCACTCAACCATCTATTGAGTGAGCGTGTATACTGTAACTGTAGTTTAGGTGGATTTCATACGAGGCGTTTGAAACAGCACGACCTTGTTTGAGCTATCTATTGGGTGAATACATTTTTACTACTTCTCTCAAATGGAGTTGCTTTACTAATCTAATCAAATTAATGTCGATCATCCACCACTCTACCGGGATTTATAAGTAACTCCATCTTTTCAATCTGCTGTTTTCAAAGGTGGGTGCCACACGTGCCCACTTCAACAGTGTGATCTGGGTACGCCTTTCCTTCATGACAGGACATAAATCTAGTTTGACCCATTCGAAGAACGACGCATGTCGCGAAGCAAAAAAAGCGTTGCATACCCGGGTAGAACTTTACTACCTATTCCTTGGGTCACCACCCGTAGACTTAGAGTGAGACGAATTTAAAGCAGTTCAACTTTGTATGCCTAAATGTACCTCAATACAGAGTTACGTTACACTGCTTTATGTGCTCGTACTTCTGTATAGTTAGTTTTTGCAATGTGTGTGTGTGTGTGTGTGTGTGTGTGTGTGTGTGTGTGTGTGTGTGTGTGTGTGTGTGTGTGTGTGTGTGTGTGTGTGTGTGTGTGTGTGTGTGTGTGTGTGTGTGGTGGCTAGTTTAAGAAAAATACTTAACCTCTAATATATAGTAGTAACTGAATTCTATAGATGTTACCTCTAGTTGATAGATTGTCAATTGGGTCAGAGCTCCATTAAGATCAAGGGTGCACTTCAGTATGCTTGATCTTGCAGTGGAGGATTGCAGCTGTTTGACTGTCCTGTGTTGTCTATAGTAACCGAGTGCATATGCAACCCACAGTGTTGAAATGAAGATGAGCGACAACGATTAGTGAATCTGTGATCGGATAGTTGCAATCTTAGCACATAGCTTCAGAGAGTTGTTGGATGTGTTGAGCATTGCCTAAACAGTTCATTATTCATTGTGAGTTATCCATCGAAGCAAGTTCTCTTTGAATTGAGCATCATCGGGTTCAGAAGCGTCGTCTGACATTTTTAAAGAGCTCAAGTTCACATCACAGCTATCAGTCACCAATTTAGTAAGAAATGTGAATGGCAGCTCAACTTTGTATACTATGAATTACTTTACTGTGTAGATGCCACTACACGGTTTATATAATACTATATTTTAAATTGATTTTGATAGTGGTGGCAAAATGACTACAGCCTTAAGGCATAAGATTATTTTAACAGTCGTCAATCCTTCTGATAAAATATCAAAATACTAAAATACTGCCGTTTACCTCTCCCGAGAGCAATGTTAAGTGCATATGGATTATCATATCTACTAAAATAACAACCATAGACAAATTTCGCATGATTGATTATAGAAATTACTAAATTAAATAAATAAACTTGCAAGTTTCATTTGAATTGTACTGTGATGTGATAATTGTAAAGTTCAAAGTTTGAAATATTTTGTGGCTGGAAAGGGAGAGACAATGTGTGCGTGTGACTAAACTAAAAATTATTTCACGATAGCAAAAAAAACATTTCTTACGTTATGCTTGTCACTTTCTTTTCTCCAGCACCAGTTCCTGTCTGAAAAAGAGCTTAGAATATTTTCGCCTTTAAATAAAACATCAAAATTCCATTCGTATTCCTTACAAGCACGCAAAATTTTCAGGTTCGGTGCGTTTAAAACACCTCCCTTTTACGACGTTTCCAAGAAAGCCCATAAAATTTGGGGAAATTCCGAATTTATTTTTAGTATAGCCCTCGTCGCTTTCCCTCTCCCCTAAAGGTGGCGCTGCGTGAACGGTAGATTTTTATGACGTCACAAAATCAAGCGGCACACACTTCTTTGCATTGGAAAGGGAAGTAAAATGTTATGTGGTTTATACTACAAGATTAAATTGAATTGCGAAGCTCTTTTAAAATGGTAATTTTATACTCTCTTGGAAATGTTTTCGAAGTTTATTGCGCTTTTAAATTCTAAAGCTTCCACTGCGCCCATATGTTTTTTAACGGAATGTTTTTCAAATAATTCGTCCTCCATTTCTAATAGTTTCAAACCTCAATATTTTCTTTCAGCTTTAGAAAACACAGAATTAAAAACTATCGTTCCTTATTTCAATTTTAATACTTTCTCAAGGAAATAAATTTTTGTTAAGATAATAAACCTTGACATGCAATATGTTTCTTCCGTTACTGTGATTACAATAAACGCTTAGATCAACACCCCAACTTTTCAATATAAATTCCATACTTTCCAAACATTTAGTTAAAACATTTTCAGACACACACATAAATGCTACCACGTACAAATGCTCTTTTAATGTCCTGAATCCAAAGCATAACGGTATTCATGAACTAGTTGTTCAATTTCTATCGGTGCCGTAAAATGACGATTTTCATTTATATGCGACTTTCAAATCAAGTAACACAACAATATTGGAACGTGTTCAACCTTCTGGACTGTTCAAATCTAATCTGAAATTGTAAATAAATCACGTCACACCAAAACCTGTTTCCATGACATGTTTTTGACACTTGGTGCACAGAGAACTCCACAAACTAATTTTTTTTCACAGAGGACGGAAAATACAACTCTTCAACATCTAGCAGTGTTTTATCTCAGAAGACCTAATTTAAAGGATGTTGAAAAATTTGACTGATAGATTTCCTCTCAAGTAGCCAGGATATACTGTTTGTTTGGAGTTTACTGTCATAATAAATGATTTTTATTGATTTCACTGAATGCCTTTTAGTACGTAAAAAAGTTCTATATTACAGCACCTCTGCTTTTAAAATTAAAAAGTTAACAATTCCATTTTAATTTTATTCATTTATATATGAGGCTATCAGAGCAAGAGTGGCCTAACCCACGAATACACTCAATGAAACAAAACGCGATTTTTATTTATCTACAATATTATCAGATATTCTGAAAATTAATTTATCAGTGATCGATAATAAATTATTGTGTAATTTTAGAAAACTTGAACCTGCGCATTTCATATAAGTAAAAGGTTGTAATTAAAGGTAATAGTAAAATTTTTACTATTTTGTGTATTAAACCACTTTTGCTCTGCTAGCCTTATATAGCTTCGACAAACGCAACTTAAAAACAGTTGTCGGCCTATAAGTGAAACGTACTAGGTCAAATTTTTAAGATATTAATTTTTTTAAATTTACTGATGGAGCAGAATATTGTGAACACATGTGAAGTTCATTAAGATATTTGTATTTTTATTAAAGTTTGATTCTTTCCTGAGAAAAACACCATAACAGACATATTTCCCTAGCTTCTAAATAATCCCCTGTTCAAAACAAATCTGAGTGGCAGGGTTAATCCATTATCCAAGAATCACATTCGCTTACCACTCATTAAGTGTTCCATCAACCGAAGTTAAAAAGTCACTGGGTGTACTACGTCTCCTCACTCGATCTTGTGATGCTGTTTACACTATCTTAGGACTCTCGAAAATGAAAATTATTCCATACTGGCCAAACACTTCGCCGGTAGAATTGCTTCCAAAGGCAAAAATTCAAACGCTATAGTTTCCAAAACACATTTTAAATCGGCTTGGGGAATAAAAAATTACGCTATGTAAAGGTATTTAATTAGAGATCGGATTATTACGAAAATTTAAGTTGATTGAAAAGTAATTATAGTTAATATCTTGACAGAAGAATATAATCCTATTACTCTTATACTCCTTAGAATTGATGCGTTAGAGCAAAGTGAAATAAAATAACACATTATCACTTTCTTTTATTCATCATAAATCAACAAAAACATTTTTATAACGCGATGAATTTTGTCTGCTGTACTCAATACAGTTTCACGTTTACGATACAACTAGTATATTTCCGAACTAGTCCTAATGATTCGGAAAGTTGGTAACATCATCAAAGATTCGTCATACGAATACATTTTTATGCATTATGTACCAACTACAGATATCATACTTTGAGAATTATTTGTCAGAAAATTGTAGTTTATCACAGAATGAAGCGATTATTCAATTTTGTTTTATTGGTGACATGCGTTGCTTAATTGTGCAAAAATAAAGTATTGCACACAGAGTAAACCTCCAATCATGTGTTAAACACATCAGACTTCGGCAAATAAAGATTTAGACGTCTATCCATGCGTGTGTGTGTTAATTGAAAAACATTCAAGAAATCCAGGTCTTAACTACAGTACCGAATTGTAGGCTATACGTAGAACACTTACCATTTGTTATATATAGATGAATGGATTGTTCAAACACCGAACTATTATTATCTGTATAAATCTGCGCAGTTCATTGCTCTTAACCTGCATTCTTCATCCAGAGAACCTCGCAAAACAAAATAAACAAAACTAGTCAGCCACAGATTACACCCAATATCGATTGAAAACAAATGGCGGAACGATAGAAAGAGAACTTACAATGACAGGCTTACGCGAGCCCACTCTAATTGAAATTCTAATCGCAAGTGCTACAGCGCGCGCACGTCGCAAGAACAAAAAGATTCCATTAGAACGTCATGTCTCGCGCGAAATCACGCCCGGGCATTTTCGCAATTCCGATCACCCAAGTCCCAGTGACGTCACGGGTAGTTGCGGTTACGGGTAACAATGGCGAAATGACACCATCGACTCGTTCTTCAAACCAAGCACAGCAATTCCGAATTCGCAACTCTGAATACGGGGGAGGGAGAACTTGTCAAAGTACCCGGACAGTTAACTTAATTAAAAAGCAGGAATGACTAATGGTTATTACTTGGCAATTACGATATAGTTTCGGTGGATGGCAGCTAGGCAGAGAGGCCGGCGACAGTAATTAATTTAATCCATTTTAGGATTCCGAATGATTTTTAACTTCCATCTGACTAGTAGTCTCTGAAATCGGAAGGTTTGTTTTCCTGTCAGGTCTCATTAATTCGTTTTTGGACTGAGTTCTGACTGTCAGAAACGAAAAAAGTTATTCACTCAGTTCCTAGTTTCGATTTCAACTTGTCTTTCGAACTTACGAAGAGTTGTCCCGTTTGAGTGACAGGATTTGAATTCTGCATAATTTCTATTCGATTCGGGTTGGAGTGTTAAAATTAGACAGATCCTGATTAACGGAAAATTAATTGAGATATTAACTTCAACAACACATACACATTGGTCGCCTTTATTATGTAACTCTGCATTCAGTTGCACATTAGATAAAAATCCGCAGAATGTTTTTCTATAGGAAATTATACAAATGTAGACAACATGCTGCGTCAACTAATTGAGGTAAATAACCATACACGAAACCATGCGATTGTTCTATTTAGTTTAAAATTGTATAAATGTAGACAACATGCTGCGTCAACTAATTGAGGCATCTTACCATACAAGAGACGCTACGATTGTTCTATTTAGGTTAAAATTACAGAAATGTAGACAACAAGCTGCGTCAACTATTTGAGGCGACTTACCATACACAAAACGCTACGATTGTTTTATTTAGTTTAAAATTATAGAAATGTAGACAACAAGCTGCTTCAATTAATTGAGGCAATTTACCATACACGAAACGCCACGATTGTTCTATTTAGCTTAAAATTATAGAAATGTAGACAACAAGCTGTTTCATTTAATTGAGGCGACTTGCCATACACGAAACGCTACGATTGTTCTATTTAGTTTAAAGTTATAGAAATGTAGACAACAAGCTGTGTCAACTATTTGAGGCGACTTACCATACACGAAACGCCACGATTGTTCTATTTAGTTTAAAGTTATAGAAATGTAGACAACAAGTTGTTTCAATTAATTAAGGCGACTTACCATACACGAAACGCTACGATTGTTCTATTTAGTTTAAAATTATAGAAATGTAGACAACAAGCTGTTTCATTTAATTGAGGCGACTTGCCATACACGAAACGCTACGATTGTTCTATTTAGTTTAAAATTATAGAAATGTAGACAACAAGCTGCTTCAACTATTTGAGGCGACTTACCATACATCAAACACCACGATTGTTCTATTTAGTTTAAAGTTATAGAAATGTAGACAACAAGCTGTGTCAACTAATTGAGGCGACTTACCATACACGAAACTCTACGATTGTTCTATTTAGTTTAAAATTATAGAAATGTAGACAACACGCTGCTTCAACTAATTGAGGCGACTTACCATACACGAAACGCCACGATTGCTCTATTTAGTTTAAAGTTATAGAAATGTAGACAACAAGTTGTTTTAATTAATTAAGGCGACTTACCATACACGAAACGCTACGATTGTTCTATTTAGTTTAAAATTATAGAAATGTAGACAACAAGCTGCGTCAACTAATTGAGGCGACTTACCATACACGAAACGCTACGATTGTTCTATTCAGTTTAAAATTATAGAAATGTAGACAACAAGCTGCTTCAACTAATTGAGGCGACTTACCATACACGAAACGCCACGATTGTTCTATTTAGTTTAAAGTTATAGAAATGTAGACAACAAGTTGTTTCAATTAATTAAGGTGACTTACCATACACGAAACGCTACGATTGTTCTATTCAGTTTAAAATTATAGAAATGTAGACAACAAGCTGCTTTAACTAATTGAGGCGACTTACCATACACGAAACGCCACGATTGTTCTATTTAGTTTAAAATTATAGAAATGTAGACAACAAGCTGTGTCAACTAATTGAGGCGACTTACCAACACGAAACGCTACGATTGTTCTATTTAGTTTAAAATTACAGAAATGTAGACAACAAGCTGTGTCAACTAATTAAAGCGACTTACCATACACGAAACGCCACGATTGTTCTATTTAGTTTAAAATTACTGGATTCTGCTTTGTCTAAAAAATGCCAACTCAGTTGACTTTATACATTTTGCGATTATTCTCCCACAATGGTATAATTGTCTTTGGATCGATGTACACAGATAAGTGTGTTCTAATAAACATCAAAGTGATTATTAATGAAAGAAATATCTGAACTGTAATAGGTCGTCTATTATAAGAAATTTTCATTACAAGCATTTTCCCACAAACTACATATATAATACTATTCTAATTAGAACTAAAAGCTTAGGCATATTACTGGGAGATTCCACAAAGAATTTTTTTAATGTCACATCTTCCATCAGTTGTATAGTATCATTTACGCATTTATTTAACACTATGTTGCGATGCTAATTGAAATATGTGCTGCTTATTTTGTATCATAAATATAATCACTTACATACACACTTAAAATATGTGGTTATTGTGTCATGTGTTGTGTGGTAAAATCAATACTGCATTACTTTGAAATCTCGTGATCCTCAGAGGATGTTGACAAGGTAAACACAGCTTTAAAAGCTTTACAGCAATATACTCGTATAAGTTTGTAGACATGATTCTGACATGTGTTGTGTGGTAAAATCAATACCACACTACTTTGAACTATCGTGACGCTCAGAGGAGGTTGACAAGGTAAACACTGCTTCAAAGCTTTGCAGAAATATACTCGTATAAGTTTGTAGACATGGTCAGCATAGCAAAGTTCGTTTAAAGATAATTTAATTCAATAATTACAGCAAAAGTAGTTTCGATTCAAAGCACAGTAAAACAATATAAATCAGTTTAACCACTATTGAGTCCTTAGCCCGCTATAACAAATTCCCACTGATGCCATTTAACCTATATTAGCAGTTAAGAATTATCTTCATAATATAAATACCGGCACCATATCCAACCAATTTGGAACATCCATATACTAACACTGATCCCAGTAAATCTTTTCAAATTGATGGAGGCTCGCTTTTCATAAATTTCGACAGGGCATAAATAATTATGCTATATTAACCTTTCATAGCATGTCCATAATAACACTGATTCCAATAAATATAGTTTATATCTGAGGGCGCACTAGTACTTTAACGCTCCATAAATATGTGATCAGATGGCAAAATGTTATAAGTCACTTTTTTTAATATTTCGGGACAGCAATTTTAAGATTAAAGATTCAATATGTGGTTCTGTGGTTTTTTATTTTTCAATTTTCCCATCTTTGTTTCCCCATAAATTGAAACAAAAAGACTTACGACATTTTGACACTTTCTAAACATTAACAAAAAGTGTGGATGGAACTTACTCAATTTTGTTTTAACAGTGGCTTATAACATTTTGCAATAGAAGCACAGAAATGGTAAATGTTCGTCAATTAATTTAAAATTACGACATATCACCCTCGAAATTTTCCCTTCAATATTAATCTCAAATAGTCGATCATTAACCCGTTGCTACAGTGGGATTCACATCCAACTTCCTACCTCCAATATTTTTTCAACTGCAGGAGCACTAACATTCTAGACTGCCGGCATAAGATAAATAGCACCGCGATGTTTCCATACTATCTCTCTCAGAAACGGAAATCTATTTCGAAATCCTCCGAGTGTTTATAAAATAATTTACTTTGTAAAATATACATATCTTTTTCTTCGCCCCAATCTCGAGTGGAAAACGTCTCGCAGAGTTAGAAATAGAAACTGTAACTGCTTTGCGCCGTCAACATTTATATGACATTTAACCTTTTTCTCATCTATCGGTTGATGTTTCTCTCGGTCTTCCAGAACTGACATAAAAATCGAGTATAAATCCCCGTTTTCGTCCACCGACGGAGCCAAATTGACGTAAATAACTTCGCTACAAGGTTATTCCGGTCAAAAAACAGACAACGCCCGTTACGACGGCATGTCGAGGGGGTGTGGGGGTGGGTGACGGTTCCTTTTTGCCACTCCTCTGACTGTTTACTTTTGAAAGAAACTTTGTGTCGAAATTTTTTAGATTGTCAAGTTTGAAGTGACTGTCTTTTGTCCGGAAATAAATCATATCCGAGATCTTTTGAGAATTTATCTGTACCGTATACAGGAATTAATTTTCGGAAAACGAGATCACTGATGTTTCGATATGTGAAAGATACTGATTTAAAAACTATTTTTCTAAATGAAACTTTATTTGATGAAAAATATCCTATTAACAAATTTTGTTCATTACAACATTGAATATGTTGCACATAACAAAACATTTAGCAATATTAGTTTTTATCACTCCAAATGGTTTTATTAGGTTTCTTGTCTATCAAGATCTGACTGATTTTGCTAATGAGACGTGGTGTATCATCATCAAGGTGTTGACAATTTTGCTTATGCCTTGGTGTATCATCATCAAAGTATAGACCATTTTGCTAATGACGTGGTGTATCCTCATCAAGGTATAGAAAATGTTTGTAATGACGTGGTGTATCATCAAGATATAGACAATATTGCTAATGACGTAGTGTATCATCATCAAGGTATAGATAATTTTGCTAATGACGTGGTGTATCATCATCAAAGTATTGACAATTTTTCTAATTACGTGTTGTATCCTCATCAAGGTATAGAAAATGTTTGTAATGACGTGGTATATCATCAAGGTATAGATAATTTTGCTAATGACGTGGTGTACCATCATCAAGATATAGACAATTTTGTTATGATTGCAAGATCTCGTCAGGTTTTTCTAATGATGAGACACTTCACCCATCAAGATCTGGTAAGTTTTGAAGATAACAAGATAACTTCTCCAAATAAAAACAACGGAAAATTTTAAAGGACTGCTGTGACCCCTTATCACCCATCTATAAAATTATAACAAAACACGCAACGTATTAAACAAGAAAGAACTAAACAGCAAAGGTGTATTCAACAAGAAAACGAAAGTCAAAACTGACCATGCAAGCCCGATGAAGTTGAAAAATTGCATGGTAAGCAATATAATTTCAAGAACAAACGGAAATTTAAGTTAAATACAAAAAATATATAGTTAAAAAGTAACTACAAATATTTTGAAAGGCATTTTTGAAAATGAAGGTGTTGGTGGATCAGGGCGTTACCAGGAAGGAGCCTGATCATAACAACACAAAATGGAGTTTTCTGCGTATGAGTATCAATATGCTAAAAAATTGCTCTTACCATTAAAACACTATTGAAAAGCAAACACACAAAATAAAACAGTACAATTTTAAATCATAAAAAAGGAAAATAAAAAATTAAATTTTAAACAATAAAAAAGGAATAATAAAACGACTGCTGAATCTAACCTACAACAGCTGGGAGACACGTGATACGTTGCCCGAAGATAACCATGAAATGTCATAATTTATGTTGTCCAACAAAACCATGATATTACGGATACAGTTGAACTTTTCACCTTGAAAAAATTCATACAAAAGATTATCATTCCATTTTTAGATGTTCAGAATCGAATTTTTTCCAATTTTTATTTTAATAAGTCAAATTAAGATTGTTTTCGTCTCCAGGCAACTGATAGGCTCCAGAAGTAGAAAGCAATTATAATTAATCATCGGTTCTTTTTTATTCTATGTTTTAAAAGGGGTATGAACCCATACTACAAGATATAAACAGCAATCCGATTAAATGACATTCTGTAGGATTTGTACATGAAGTACGGAAAATAATTCATTTTTCCAAACAAATGCCTCAGCATGAAAAATTTTAACATTTTAAGTGAAATTTACTGATTTCATGGATTTTTATAATTAATCAAACATTAATTAATCTTAACGTTCCATATTGATTATTCGTGACACGAATCTCTAAAATACATATCTAAAAAAAAAAGCATTTTTCAATCATATTAATGAATAACGCGAAGTTTAAAAAAAACGCTTTAATTATCTATAAACACCAAATTATAACTTTCAATTTCACAAGAGTTGAAAACATAAAAATACTAGACATAAAAGACTATATTTGATAAAGGGTACACTTAAAAATGGAAGTTTAAAAAACTATTTTCACACACACTGGATATCTATTAATTTTTTTCATACTGAAAAAAAGGTTTCTTGAAGTAAAACTAAACAATACAGTTGAAACAAAACCTTTATTAAAAAAACGTGATCCCGTATTCATGAAAAATGCAATCATGTGCAATATACCTTATAAGTACTACATAAAATGTACTATTATTTTTTAAAAGAGATTAGACGTTATATGACACTAATAAGGCGTATCGAAAAAATGAACTGTAAGAAAAGTAAACCACGAGTGTTTTTCGAAAAAATTATATTTCCCTCTTCCATTAATTTTTTAATTACTTGCAATTTTTCTTTAATTTTTTCCCCGGTTTTTATCTTTAGAAAAATTAAAACAGTAAATTAAAACTTTAATAATCATTATATTGTACAAAAGCAAAAAAAAATTTCGTTTTAGTATCTAGGTAATGACAAAAATTATCGTTACATATTTTTTTCATCTTTGAAATATCCTGCATTTCACACCGATTAGGGTTAACATTTGATGAAATTTAATGCCTAGTTTTATAGCTTAAACAGATTCCATATTTGTAGCTGAATTAGATTGGTTAATTATGCGTTAATAGATGTGAATGAGATCCAATTTAAACAGAACATAAAAAATACCGTGATTTTGCATGAAATTTGAATCAGTAAATATTAATATGCTTTAAAAGAACAAAAATAAAAAATGCTAGACAATTTATAAATATTGTAGGATATTACACCATTCATTTTAACATTGCTACTGCATGGCAGAGCTAGCACTTGCTCAATTTGTTAGAATGAATGATGGAACTAGTATGTTATTAAAACCAACTCACAAGAATCTGTACTCGAAATAGAGGTTCTGCTTGAAGAAAAGTTAAAGATTTTAGTTTGCTAAACGTTCTGTATGATGGTGCATGTCCGTTATTAAAATAATTTTTTTAAGCAAACGGTTCCATTATACAGCATATCTTTCATGATTTTTCATATTTCTAACTTGGTTTCAACAATTTTAGTATAGAAAAGTAAGATGTAGTGTGACGTTGAAAATCCTTCATGATGGGAATGTAATATAGGTTGCACTGCTGCATTTATCACAATAATATAAGTTCGTACAACCATGCAACGTCTTAAGGGCACATTTCCTGTCGAATAATATCACAATCTGGTGATGCTGGTTAGCCCAAACCTTCCCCTGATTTTAGAGGTCAGAAATTTTTTTCCGCATGATATAGTCTTTCATCTCATTAGACTGTATGTGATGTAAGCCTTTTGTAATTATATTTCACAACAAAATAAATTTTTCCTCCCTTCGCAGAATATTGTTCTTAATTAACTGCGTGTCTACTAGCATCTTCGAAAATAAAGTAAACTAATTGTCCTGCCAACCCCCTAACTGCACACCTGCACTTCAAACAGCTGCTATACTGGACAAGAGGTCGTTCATGAATTAACCTTGAATTTCAGATCACCAAAAATGGTTGTTGTATTTGTCTGGTATGGTATCCACAAATGTCGAAATGAGGCGGAAAAACAAATCACATGGTCGAAAGAGTTCGTATTTACAGAACGACTAGAGGCGGTCATTTAACAGATGTCACTTTTCATAAATTGTCATTAACTGAATAAACGTAATCTACAACATATTACTAAAACAATGTTTTTTTTAAAGCTTATTCACATACAAAATAATTATCTTAGGCCCGGTGCATACATCTGATTTTTCAATGTGCACACATAAGCCCAACCATGCACACATAACCGTGAAATGACGTAAGTACTCACATCGCGCCATTTGTGATAAATATTATATCGAATAAAACGTGTTTATTTCGCTTACTTGGTGTAAAAAAGTATATGTTGAAACAAAATAGACGTTACTGGATATAAAGATTTATTAATTATTATTTATATTCCATTTATTTATGAAAACAAGGTACATCAAACCGGTGCGGCGAGCTGCGACGCCGTGGGGAACTGCGGTACGAATTGCACGCAAGTTTGAAGTTCGTCGGAGGAATATGTGCACTACTCCATTGAATCTAATGTATATCAGATTGCACTTGCGTTACGGCAGCGGCGCCGCACGTTGAAAAACCGGATGTGTGTATCGGGCCTTATATATTATTTCTGAATAGGTGTTGAAAGATGTCTCGGATAAGGGCTGTCATAAACATCAGACAAAGAAATATGTAGGTGATCGCAATATATGATTTACATATCCCTAATTATGGAATCGAATGGTAAATTGGCGCCGGATTCAGCACTAAAGACTCCAACTAAGGAAGCGATTTGTAAATATTTACACCAATCCCTTAATTTAAGTAATACACTCGTTCAAAACCAAGTGATCGCACTGAGTTCTTGTGGATACCGGACTATAATATGAAATACGAAGGGTAAAAGAAGATTTAATAGTACTGCCTTACATCATATATAGTCTATCGTCAATTAACACAAAGGAAAACTATTCCTAAAGTTACCTGTAGAATTTTTCCGAAATAAGGTTGGCACTATATATATTAAATTTTTATTCCTTGTGTGGTGTATTCAACAAACTATAGAAATCCGCCTGTTCCCAGAAATTTATAGAGCTAGAAGATACATATTACTGTTTGTTTGAAAGTCTAACCGTTATGGGTTTTTGAGCAAACCCAAAGTTGTTTACAGATTTTGTAAGATAAAAATTTATCAAATTGAAAAACATGCCTTTCAAAGAATTCAATCTTTTTTGCTATGAAAATGTGTGTAGTTTCTTTTAAAATTCAAG
The DNA here is from genome assembly GCA_947359465.1 of Metellina segmentata. NCBI lineage: Eukaryota > Metazoa > Arthropoda > Arachnida > Araneae > Tetragnathidae > Metellina > Metellina segmentata. The sequence continues at coordinate 31,244,925 of OX375878.1, read as the reverse complement.
GGGTCATGATTCTTTCCATTCAAGGCGTCCATCGTAAAGACGTAAAACTTGATGAATGGAACAGAAAACATATCGTAATGGGCGGTAAATACGTCTGCGGGATTTTTTGGGTTATTTTTTACTGAACAACTATTTATTTTAACCCTCTGAGCGCCAAGTAATTTTCAAGTAGAGCAGTATTGCTTTTTTCATGCAACACACATAATGGCTAAATAACCATGCGTTGGTAGAAAGAACCACGTGCTAGTATCTAGTGATTACTTCTATCAAAACTGGTTAGAATTCAAGTAAAATAAGAATTACTGAAATTTATAAAACTGATTTATACATATGAACACCTCGAAAATTCAAATATATATATATATATATATATATATATATATATATATATAAACTTGGACATAGGATCATATATACTTGGATTATAGGATCATATGCACTCACTGCCAATAGTTAAGCACGAAAGGTAAAAGTCGAAAAAAAGCTAGAAGTACAGCTTTGATTGAAACGAAATGCGGCAGAAAAGTAGCAAATAGGCTTATGCATGAAACAAAACAAATAATTAAACACAAAGATGAAAACAATATTGTATTTTCATAAATTATAAGATGAAATCATATTGGAGTCATGAACAAAATGATGTTTTATTCCAAAACAAAACAGACATCAATAGGGTATGTGACCACCCCTCATACCCATACAATGTTTACAGCGTGTGACCATGCTTTCCATGTGGTGATCAACCACCCCAGATTTAATAAATCTTCATTTCACCTGTAAAGCAGTTTGCAACTCTGCGAAAGTAGCTGGGGGGTGGGAAACGGGCAGACACAGCACGACCGAGGGCACCCCAAAGATTTTCAATGGGTTTAAGGTCGGGCGAGTACGCAGACCAAACCATACGCGCAATCCCCTCACTCCCTAGGTAGTCGTCGACGATGCCAGCTCTATGGGGACGCGCATTATCATACATTAAAACGAAAGAATGAACAACTGCTGCAGCGTAAATTTCACAGTGAGTTCTACGACTTCATCCCGATAGCGGATAGCCATCACAGAACTCAGTCTATAGATGTACAGATCCGTGCGATATCCTAACGAAATCCCGGCCCACACCATGATGCTTCCCCCTCGGAATACGTGATGCTCTATGATGTTCTGGGGCCGATTGCGTGTGCCTTCTTCTCTCCAGACCCTTACATGTTTATCATCTGGCTCAAGGGCAGTAGTGGCAGATATCGTCTTACCAATGGATGCTGTAATCATAAATGCCATAAGGTCGCTCTTCTATTCCGCTTTGCTACAACAGCAATATAGCAATCTTCCGCGGGAGTCGTAACCATTGGGCGGCCGGCCACAGGTCATCGAACAGATAATTACCTTGTTTAGAATTGTTTCTTTAATCGTGAAATGACGGAATGATGAACGACGAAGACAAGAGCAACATCAGTGATTGATTACCCATCCTCCCAGACGTCCCACTGAACGCTAGCGCTCATTATCTGCCATTCGTCTTCTGGAAGCCATAGATACACGTATGTCTTGAAAACAAATCGTACGAAAGTTCTAAATACTTTTTATCGGCACTTACATGCAACTCCTCTAACCCTTCACAATGATTGCTTCTTATACAAATGCCGTTTTTTGCATATATGCCGACACGAAAGCGTGATTGGCTGTTAAATAACACATTTGCATACTTCCACCTACATATGCAGCAAATTTTAGCCTTTCAAATTCAGATTGACTTCTGGAAATAAACATTTGATAACCCTCCGTTTTTAACTTTTGGCAGTGAGTGTCGGAGAGTGTCCTAAATGTCTGTGTCATAAGCAGATAACGCATATACATTGGTTAGATAAAATTGTTTTTATCAATAAAGTATACATAACATAAAATTTGATTCAATACGTAACGAATTATTAATCATTTCACACTATCATTGAAAAGAAATGTAGTCTCAAATATAAATATACACAACACTGATTTGAAGAGTGTGTTACCAGCTCAAGTGTTCACCTCGTCATCTCACCTTAGTTCAAAATTACGAGGTTTTGTAGTCGGATTTTTCACTTTCGGATTGATCCCTGACAGCCAAATAGCCTTCTGTGTAGTTCCAATGCAACGTTAATTCAAGTACCTACTACCTTCCGTAAACAGCAATGAATATATAAATAAATACATTTTAGTTTATAATATTACAAGCTGAATTTATATTTATATTCAGTCTATTTAATTTTATTTGTGTTACCTAACGTTCTCTTATCTGAAACAATGTGTATTGTTTAGAAGGAACGACAGAAAATAGAATATTTGTAGAGCATTTATCGAGTTTGCTGTTCAAAGTTACAAGAATGATCTTGCTCATTATATAGGATAGTAAACCAAAGTCGATAGCAACATGTCGCATATATGAGAGCTTGAATTACTAGAAATTTTCCAGATTAATTTCATTACAACAGTAAACAATTTTGCACTTTGATTGAGCCTGTCTTTGTAAAAATATTAAATGCCCAACACAACAGAAACTTGACGTAGTGGCCTTTTTGGAAGGTCAGATCTGAAATGAAAACTCAAACACAAATTAAAAACAGCTAAATTTATTTATTTAAGAAAACTCTTGTAGATCAGTGTTATAAAATACTTAAAAGAAAAATTGATATTTAATAAACAATTGATTTTAGGAATTACTAGCAAAATGCCCGACCTTACTCGGTTTGAATTGGTTTACTCTAGATTGAAGAGATAATTAAAATATATAATGACTTACATTTTTTGTAGAATAAAAATTTATTTTAACACCTTTCGCCATCTTTATATTTTCTACAACTTACTTTGGACACAAATCCTACACATATCAATTCATGTAATAAATTTCACATACATCGCAGCCTTGCTGTATGACAAAGCTACAAAACGACGAAAGGTGATACTAAGGTTACTACTATAAAAGACGATTTTGAGGGAGATTTGGAATTCCCTTTCTTAAGTTATTTTCATGTTCAACTCAATTAATTAAAATTACGATTTACGGCGAGTGCTCTCACATTCATAGTCAACAAAACATTTTTTTTTACTTGTGGCATTCTTGCCTCAAGTATGCGACATTGTGAAATTTTGCAATCTTCCCCTGTCAACAACAAATTTTTTAATGTTGGAAAAAGTTCTAGTTCGGATTTTTAAACATTATTATTCTTTCAATAACGGCATTATTCTTTCAATAACGGCATTATTCTTTCAATAACGGCATTATTCTTTAAATAACGGCATTATTCTTTAAATAACGGCATTATTCTTTCAATAATGGCATAATTACACTTAAAATTTACTGAAAATTTATACTGACTTACCTAACATTTTTAAGTCTAATACTTTGTGGTGCTGTTGCGTGTGATGAGATGGAAAACACATTTATTAAAATAATAAATATTTAAAACAGAAAACAGTGGAATAGAACAAAATAAAAGATGTCGGAAAAAATTGTTGTAAAGATATTAATTTGTGATTCATTTTTATCTCTTGATCTCGCACAGTTGCCACAATTTACAACTAAAAGTGCACAAAATTTAGAAATGTTAAATTAATTCAGAGCGAAAGAAACATGAAATATCACTGCTCACGCGATCTTGTTCATTCTCGTTTCGTTAAAAATATCGTCTGTCTCAAATATTCCGAAATCGTTTTCATTGCTCAAAGAACAAAAAATAGACTCGAAATAAATGAAGTATCAGAGCTGAAATCCCATTAAAAAATATAATTTTTTGAAGAACTAGGGGGCTCCGCCCCCTGCTCGCTTACGCTCGCCAACCCCCGGGGATTGCTGCGCAATCCCATTTGGTTTGCTTCGCAAACCAACACTCCTGTCACAGGATACCATTTGGTTTGCTTCGCAAACCAACATTACTTTCACAGAGTGAAACTATCTGAATAATTCGTATTATGCTGATTTCACTTTCCGGTTCATGACGTCACAGCGAGGGCTTCGCTGCGTCTCGCTTACGCTCGGCAACCCCGGGGATTGCTACGCAATCCGTTTGGTTTGCTTTCTCAAACCAATACTTCTTTCGCAAGTGATTTAACTTTTTTTGCTTTAACACTTAATGCACCCTAAACTAATAGCCGCATCAGTAAAAAATCTTCTGCATCTTGTTCCCTGTACAATTTTAACTACTAGGGGGCTCCGCCCCCTGCTCGCTTACGCTCGCCAACCCCCGGGGATTGCTGCGCAATCCCATTTGGTTTGCTTCGCAAACCAACACTCCTTTCACAGATGTCATTTGGTTTGCTTCGCAAACCAACATTCCTTTCACAGAGTGAAACTATCTGAATAATTCGTATTATGCTGATTTCACTTTCCGGTATATGACGTCACAGCGAGGGCTTCGCGCCCTGCTCGCTTACGCTCGCCGACCCCGGGGATTGCTACGCAATCCCGTTTGGTTTGCTTTCTCAAACCAATACTTCTTTCGCAATTGATTTCACTTTTTTTTGCTTTAACACTTAATGCACCCTAAACTAATAGCCGCATCAGTAAAAAATCTTCTGTATCTTGTTCCCTGTACAATTTTAAGTAAACAGTGTTAATATCAATACATTGTACTTTGTCGGTAAACTGTCTTGAGAACAGAGGGAAAAAAGCGAGCCTTTTTCCTCGCCAAATAAAAAGAAATCGTTTTTATGGCAATTGTTGCTACGATAAATTTCATATCTGGCAAACCCGATAGTAGATAATGCAACCCACTGCTGTTTGCCGAACCAGCTATGCGAACTGAAAAATACGAAATTTGTGTCACCAACTTTTGATTGCATCGAATTTATTTATGAACCAATTTTAAAAATAATTGTACCGTAAGAAAGAGTACATTGTGAGGTATACTGCAATATTTTTAAAATTAAAAACTAACAGTAATACTATATAGATATGACCATTTTAGTTTTGTATCGGAAGTTACGATCTGAAAGTTCCGAAAATTGTATGACCTACTTTTAATTGCATCGATTTTGTTTATTAACCAATTTGAAAAATAATTGTACCATAAGAAAGAGTGTAATGTAGTGTATTCAGTGATGTTCTCAAATTTAAAAAATAATGGTTTTTGCCGTAGACATAACGGTTTTAACAAAACGTAGCGAAAATATCCGAAGATTCCGAATTTTGTATCACGAACTTTTGATCGCATCCAATTTAATTATTAACCGATTTCAAAAATAATAGTACCGTAAGAAAGAGTATATTCTGAGGTATACTGCGATATTTTAAAAATTAAAAACTAATAGTAATTAGATATAGATACGGCAGTTTTAAAAAAAAGTAACAAAAATGTCCCGATTTTTCCCGAATTTCAAAAAAATATTATCAAGAACCACATTTAAATTTCAAAAAAAACTCGACGAGCTGCAAAAATTTACGTTGAGAGGTACTCTTAAAAAAAAACTCACGACTAAAGACTGAAATTTTGAATGTGTTTTGCTCACTCGCGGAAGAAATTTCACTTCTTCAATTTTAACACTTAATAAAACCTAAACTAATAGCCGCATCGGAAAAAAGTCTTAATAATTATCCAGGGAATACGATGAAGAACAAAGCATGTTAATTTCATATTTTTCCGATCAGTACTTTCTCGGGAAACCGTCTAAGAATGGAGCTAAACAACAAAAATTTCAATTCTTCGGCGGCGGCGGCGGCGGTAACTTTTTTTTAATATAGAGAGAAACATTGTTAATATCCAAACTTTACGATCTGTACTTTGTCGGTAAACTGTCTTGAAAACAGAGGGAAAAAAGCGAGCCTTTTTCCTCGCCAAATAAAAAGAAATCGTTTTTATGGCAATTGTTGCTACGATAAATTTGATATCTGGCAAACCCGATAGTCAAAAGTGTAACCCACTACTGCTTTCGGAAGCAGCTATGCGAACTGAAAAATACGAAATTTGTGTCACCAACTTTTGATTGCATCGAATTTATTTATGAACCAATTTTAAAAATAATTGTACCGTAAGAAAGAGTATATTCTGAGGTATACTGCAATATTTTTAAAATTAAAAATTAACAGTAATACTATACAGATATGACCATTTTAGTTTTGTATCGGAAGTTACGATCTGAAAGTTCCGAAAATTGTATGACCCACTTTTATTTGCATCGATTTTATTTATTAACCAATTTGAAAAATAATTGTACCATAAGAAAGAGTGTAATGTAATGTATTCAGTGATGTTTTCAAATTTAAAAAATAATGGCTTTTGCCGTAGACAAAACGGTTTTAACAATAAGTAGCGAAAATATCCAAAGATTCCGAATTTTGTATGACGAACTTTTGATCGCATCCAATTTAATTATTAACCGATTTCAAAAATAATAGTACCGTAAGAAAGAGTATATTCTGAGGTATACTGCTATATTTTAAAAATTAAAAACTAATAGTAATTAGATATAGATATGGCAGTTTTAAAAAAAAGTAACAAAAATGTCCCGATTTTTCCTGAATTTCAAAAAAATATTATCAAGAACCAAATTTAAATTTAAAAAAAAACTCGACGAGCTGCAAAAATTTACGTTGAGAGGTACTCTTAAAAAAAAACTCACGACTAAAGACTGAAATTTTGAATGTGTTTTGCTCACTCGCGGAAGAAATTTCACTTCTTCAACTTTAACACTTAATAAAACCTAAACTAATAGCCGCATCGGAAAAAAATCTTAATAATTATCCAGGGAATACGATGAACAAAGCATGTTAATTTCATATTTTTCCGATCAGTACTTTCTCGGGAAACCGTCTAAGAATGGAGCTAAACAACAAAAATTTCAATTCTTCGGCGGCGGCGGCGGCGGTAACTTTTTTTTAATATAGAGAGATAATTACTTTTTCAGCAGTACTGGTAAAACAATCGAAGTAATCGTAATATTCAATAGACATTCCAATTTTTCCGAAACTATTATTTTTTTAAGTATACTTACTCAGGTGTTTTAGCATGAAACTCATCCAAATATACCAATAAAGACATGTTTAATATTGCATTCACTAAACTAATAGATAATGTATAAAATAAAATGCACTGCAATCAAATATCTGGAATACAATTCATGTGATGCTTACAAAAACACACAATCACAAAATCCAGCATAGAACAGAAAGACGGACAGACAGACTTTCGCAACCAATTCCACGCACTAAATGAAGTTAAGTACTCACTGTATGCAAATTTCCATGAAAATATCTTAAACCGTGTGGGCATGTATAGGGCACAACATACAGACAGACAAACAGACGGACAGACAGACAGACACCAAACGAGAAAAAGGCGGATTCGGCATCAGAAGGGTTCAAAACGGATAGATAACTTGAAATGGGTCGAAAATATTGAATGTACAAACAAACACTCCATTCTTATTTATATAGATTTTCTGTATAATATCAGTAAAAGTGGTAAAAAAAATAGGTATTTATACGTGATAGGTGAGTATATGTATTGAATGCATATATACCTCCTTTCGCGAGCAAAACAGCTGCAACTCACATGGGCATAGGTGCCACATGTGATTGGTCTACGATTGGAGACAGGGGTTGTACCAAATGTCTAAGCAATGGTCACGCAAAGTCGATATATTCGGACATGGTGGTGTTTGAGCTCTGAGCTGTATTAAGTGGAATTCATCAGTATGTTTAAAGTACCACTCCAACACAATCCGAGACTTGTGACACGGAGCGTTGTTCTGCTGGAAGATTCCATTTCCAGTTGGGAAGACAGACGCCATGTAAGGGTGTAACTGATAAGAAATGATGTTCAGATAGTTCGCAGCGTTCATGGTCTGTTCTACCACAATTGAGGGTCCCAGACTCGCCCATGAGAACGTTCCCCAAAGCATAATACCACCATCACCAGCCTGTGTATGACCTGCTGTACAAGAGGGAAGAAACTGTTCGCCTGTCAGATGGCGTACCCTGACACAACCATCGACGTGATAAATGAGAAATCGGTATTCATCTGACTAGGCAACTCTTCCACTCATCCATGGTCCAGTCTCGATGTTAGCGTAGTTGACGATGAGGCTTGGTCAACAGAGGCACACGAGTGGGACGTCTGCTGCACATTCCTATATCCAACAGTGTGTGCTGAACTGTGTGTTCCGAAACACTTGCGCTTCGACCTGCATTGCATTGGGCTGTCAGCTGAGCCACCGTCTTGCGCCGATTTTGCTTTACTAAGCAGGATAGTCTCCGACGTCCTTTTTCTTTGATGAAGTGTGGACGACCAACACCTTGACGTATATTGTTGTTGCCAACTTCATTTATCCACTTTGCATGAATACTAACACCGGTAGATAGTGAAAAACCTACCAGTCGTGCAGTTTCGGTGATACGCGTTCCGAGTCTTCGGGCCATTACGATCTGCCCTTTATCAAATTCGTTTATATCAGCAGCCTTTCCTATCACTCGGAAAAGTAAGTACAAGAATGATTACTTACCTTCTCCAGCAGCAGTTAAATACCATTCTCACTTAATATCGTGCCTTCCACGTCATCCAGTTGAGTTCATTGAAAAATGTGGAGATGGTCATAATGTTTTGGCTCGTCAATGTATATATATATATATATATATACATTTTCACCACAAAAATACAGAAAACGTTTTTATAAAATCCGAAAAACGTTTCACACAGAAACACCAAAACACATGTTTACTCTCTAACAGGTTAATAATAAAAACAGAGGACCAAGTAATTTAAAAAACCCTAACATAAGAGTACATTCAATAATGTCGTAAGACGAAGGAGTGGTGCTATGCCTTAAAAGAAAAAAAAAAGACACAAGTATCTTCCTTTCCGCTCAGTAAACTCTTTCCCGCGAGAATCTGTCAAACCTTCATTGATGTCACGATAGATTTAATATCACGCACCAGTTCGCGCATGCGCGTCAAGCCGCTTGTCACAAATTGTGCCGTTACATAACATTCCACCCCAGTACCCCAAATAAACGTAGTTCTCGCATGGAAGAGGGGTAAAAAAAGGGAAAACATGCATAAAGGCGAAAAAAATCACCCTTCAAGGGAATAAGAAAAGGGATTGGGTCGCAGGAGAACTTAATATATTAGGTCTAGTCGCTCCTCTTGCGCGACAAAGTATTAAATTCCTTGCCCTGGTATTCTGTCCCTCAGGAGAGAAAAGACCAGGTTCCTAATGTTGAAGAAATCCCATTAATCTTTCGTCCGACAATCTGGCAACAAGTTGGCAGATCGCTGCAGGCCACCTCCAATTTTTGAGACCGTTTTAAATTGTAGCCAATTACTCTTGAGGGGGAAAGTCAAATTCCTGCTTGGGAGTGAATGGATTTTTTGCCGGTGAGACTGGATTGAAAAAATTGTCGACACCCTCTATTATTCATACAAATCTTCCTTTTGTTTAAAAATATTTTAAAATTTATAAGGCTAGAAAAGTTGGGAACTAAACATTTGTGGGAGTAAATTTCTTTTTCATAGACTGGTTTTGTCTCCATTGAATGAAAACCGATTTTTGAATACATGCCCATTCCAATGCTGGGAAATACGCAGGGAAAGTGTGTTATTTTCAGAGTGCGTGTTTCTAAACTCAACCGCAGTGTGAATTTCCTGTTTTGTTTTCAAATTCTGATACAGACAATGGTATGAATGTACGCATTGAATATCGTAACATTTCCGATCATATCCAGTTATTTTTCCCAGACATACAGGATTTTCATCTAACGAATTTACGTATTAAAAAGTCTTTAAACTATATCTGACACGGAAATCTTCATATTAAAGTGTTTCAAAATTCAAAGTACAACTGTTATACGATTTCCAATACAAAAAATTGTCAGATTATTTCTAATGGCAAGGGGAGAATCATAGTACAAGAGAAAATCTAAGTGTAACACACAAAGACAAAGGACGAGCAGTGACAGTAAAAATATTAAAATATACCAATATAACACATAAAGAAACAGTGAAGAAATGACCGAAGTCAATGACCAAAAGATTCCCTTTGTCTCCCAATACCTAGATACCCCAGAGTCCGTGTATGGTTCTACCTCTTGGTGGATCTGTTTATTATTTCTTCTAGGTAAACAAAATCAAAATTATTGAATAGTTTAATTTTGTGACCCAATAGTGTGTTATCTAAAACAATTTATTCAGTTTTCTAAAATAATTATTCAGTTTTCTGAAATAATTTATTCAGTTTTCTAAAATAATATATTGAGGTTTCCAAAATAATTTATTCAGTTTTCTAAAATAATTTATCCATTTAGTCTAAATAATTTATCCATCTAGTCTAAAATAATTTATCCATCTAGTCCAAAATAATTTATCGATCTAGTCTAAAATAATTTATCCATCAAGTCTAAAATTATTTATCAATCAAGTCTAAAATTATTTATCAATCTATTCTAAAAAAAATTATTCATCTGTTCTAAAATTATTTATCCATCACATGACAATCCAGATTGATTGAATACACTGATGCGTTGATCACAATTTGCAATATACATCTGCTGAAGCCACTTTTAGGCTGTTTTGATTGAGAAAAATAATTTAATGCCGAAACTATTGAGTTAAAGACTAATAGGTAAGAGCTAAATAGGTGGGAGGGAAAGAAAAATCAGTATTTATTCAAATGTTGCCAGGACGGAAACACAGGCAGACACATCATAAATAAAACGAACACAGAGTAACAAAAAAAAGATGCGCGATGAACAATGATATACACTTACTATGATGATGAAAAAAGGATAATATGACAATTTTCATACTGTATATCTAGTTCCTATCACTGTCCGAGCTCTTTAGAATACCTCCTCTAGACAGAGGAATTTTTCAAAGAGCTCAGGCGATAGAGCTTGAAAGTAATGTTTTTGGTGTTTTCCTCTTGAACTTTTCTCCAGGTCCAAAGTCTCGCGCATGCTCTGTTCGTTCAGTTGCTGTTGTCACAGTTCCCAAACATTAGAAAATAACGTAAATATTGAAAGAAAGCATCGAGCACCTTCACATTTTACCTATCATGATTTTTTAACGAAGTCTATAGAGAATTCAATGCCAGTTATGCAATTATGTCTGTTCCCCTCTCACCTTAATCTCTAGATGTGTAAAATTAGTTGGTTGGCTTTTAAAGGCGCAAGGGCCAAGAATAACCACCCAGTCGGGCCAAACACATAATGAACTATGGGAAATTTAGTCAGAGTTCGATCATAAAAGGTCAGTAAGATGGTGTAAGAAAGAAGTAATGAAAAGTCCACATCTGCATGTCTTGACGAATGGAGAAATTAGTCGACACAAGCACCTGCCTTGCACCTTCTAAATGAAGATGAACTGTGAACCCAATATAATACCATTGATCATTACAACAAGATCTGTAATTACTCAAGACTCAATGTCACTGCATGTCTGTAATATATTTGTATTCACAGACTTGGTAGCTCTTTGACCTAAGAATTGGTCTGTTAGCTAATACAGTTGTGAACATGGCATCAATCAAACTTCGTCAATAAAATAAAATTACCCAAACTTCATATCAATGTTTAGTTTTAAGATTTGCTTTATTTTGAGCTTTCCATTGAAGTATGGTATTTTTCTAACTAAATAATTTTTTCTTCTTTAAACGATAAAATTATTCCCTATATAGTTGCTTAGTTATTAGTTTAAAGTATATATCATGAAAAAATGACACTAATATGGTTAACTACTGAAATTTTCAAATTTACATTTCTTTTTTAACATTCCAGTCATTTCTCAAGAATTCTATAATTCTGTTGATCAAAGTTATAATTATCTATTATGAGAAAGAGTCAATAACTGTTAATTTCTAGGAAAAAAAATGTATAAAGTATTGACTTAACGAACTATTTTGGAACTTCGCTTAATATTTGCCCTTCCGGCAGTATTCATATACGTCCCTTTACTCCCTCTGAATTTAAATTATCATCAGAACGCAATCTAGAATTTTTAATGTTCTTAATGAACCTTTATCTTCAACTGTCCTAGTCTATTCTTTTCAAATTATACATTATTTTTTATTACTTCGTTCAATGTGTTTGAGATAATCGGTAGCGAGCGAGGAAAAATAATTCAAATTATGATACATTTTCTTTCTTGTTGCTCATCTATTCCTAACGACTTGTCGAGTATGGTAATTTGGAAAATAGGTTCTAATAATTAGTTATTTATTTAATTCCATTTTTTTACTCTGTGCTACAAAAGCCTTTCAATGCTTATTTTAAAAATAAAATAACTCTTTGATATTTTTCGCGTTGTTCATAGAAATTCATAAATGAAAGATTAGACAATCATTTGACTCTGGTACAAATTTTGTTCATATTTGTAAATATATATTTTTTTCTGCTTGTAACATTCTATTCAATAATATGTAACATATTTTAAAATTAACTATTGAAAGTTTATTAGTATTACAAATTTACCGGTTATTTGACAAATATTCTTAAAAATTAATCCATATGCTCTGAAATTTTCAACACATTAAACAGAAACCAAAGGATTTAAATTAACAAAATATTTTTCAAGAAATTATACGCTACTAAGTAAAATTAAAAGCAAAATAATTGCAAATTAAACTGCATGATAGTAATTTAAAAGCTATTTGTATAGAAATAGAAATTAAATCATTTAAAAAAATTGATTGAAAACTATGAACTGCATTGTTTGCAGATCAATAAAAATAAACTACAGGGTTAATTTTAGAACTTCCTTAATATATATAGTCAACATTACACCATTCAGATGTGCATAAATAAAACTGTCAATTCAGTGCATCTGCTTTTGTTGCTTAACAAAATCAGATAGAAAGCTTCCAGCATACAAATCGATAGTAAACAGTTGTCATAAAGTATTAGATTTAACTGAATGTACAGGCTTTAATATCAAATTGGTTCATTCATAGTCAAATGTTATTCAAGAGTAGTATCATTAACGTATACGACTTATTAGTTACAAATATTAATCTTAATAATAGTTGTCAATAGCAGGCATCAATAGATCAAATGGAGCTGGAATAATACAAGACATAGCATTGGCGTGGAAAATAAATTCACTTATACTACCAAAAACGGGATGAATTTATTTAGTGCCACGAATTCCCATTTTAATCGAAATATGTCTAAACATTATTTTATCGTTTTGCATTTTTATGTGTGTCGTTATAGTATTTTATACTAACCCTATCAAAATTGTTATGTAAAATACTGGTGATATTTGGATTAAGATTTTAAAATAAAAGGCATAGGTAATATAGAGATAAACATAAAATATTTTTTCCATAACAAAAATAATTTAAAACAAAATAGCTCAGAGGATCAAGCAGTTATGACTATTTTAATGACTGCGTGATACTTCTAACTTTAAGATAAAGTGAGCTGTTTAATAGCGTATGAATGATAATTTCGAATTTTTTTAAACTTAAATATTGCTAGACTGAAAATGATAAAAAAATGGTTAAACATGCTGCCCACAATATATTTTGTCTGTTTATCTCTTTCCAGATTGTAAAAGGGACAGCAAAAATTCTCCTCTATGGGCCAAGTCCGAACTACTTACTGGACATGACTATCTTCGAGCCCATCTCTAATGAATAGAACTTCCTGATTCCCCAGATTGTATTTTGTGGAATCGAGAAAAGCATATTTTCTGGTGACCATTTGAATAAGTAATCTGAACTATTGGTTTCGAATTATACTGTGAAAAAGAAATATAACATGTAGACTAATGGCCTAGTGGCACAAACAACTACTTCCATCTGTCCACATTTCCACAAATGTTTCACGAGACATGTAAAGTGGATATTGCATTTACGTTAAAACGAGTATAATCAAAATTTGGTCAATAGCAAAAATTGGTTGAACCAAATTTGGGTCAAATTAACTCCAAATTTGGCGGTACATAGAATGTATTTACTTAAGTGCCAGGTTTAACGTTACGAGAATATATGATTTGGTTACGTTGTGGTCCGTTTTTTTCAGTTCGAGGGTGAATAGATCCCTAAAATTATAACGGGCAGAAACGGAAACGAACCAAATCTTTTGGAATTCAATAGTGTTTTTCTACATAGAGTATCAACCATCTCATTTTGAATTGTAACCCGTGAATATTTATATTTTGTCTAACTAATTTTCGCGTTCGTCATTCCTTGATTATTTTGTTTCCCGTCTAAAACAAATATTTCCAAATTAAAACCCATTTATGGTGTTGCCTTTCATGATCCGTAAGGACTTATAACAAGAAAATGTCAATAACCATTAGAAATACGACATACCATAACATGAACAGCCATGTCAACATCCACTACAATTCTCGAATCGAAAGGGTTTATTTAAGCTAGACCCCCCCCCCCGATACACAATCTACTACTTTACTTTAAAAAATCCCAACTTGCTATATTTTTAAATGTCGCCTATCTGCTTACATTCGTTCTCCTGACGCCAAGCAAAAGAGATACGTTTTCCCAGTCAACGTTTCGTATTTCAAATGATAGCCGAGGCTAGGACTTCACAGGACTGTATTTACTTAAATCCGCGCTAGTCGACGAGGGATACAGAAAAAAATGCAGATGGAGTTGGGTTCAGTTCCGACTCATTTCTCGTTAGAAAAAATCAATCGCAGAAAAAAGCAAAGCACCAACCGTGGCAGAAGCTACACTTAATCCATGCAATTTCTCTCCGTCCCAGAGCGAGAAAACACGCGACTTTTCTCAAGGCTTCTCGGATCTCATTAATCTTAGTCGTGGAAATCTGCTAGCAACTGCACCAGGGAAAGGAGTGATAGAGTTCTTTTACTACTACAAGTAATAGGAAGAGCACTTCATTGAGATGGATGACTATTACACGAACATCTGACTAGTGGAGATCGCCCGAGCACGATATCCATGAAATTCGTAGATCACGGACATTTGTTTTTTGCGTGGGCACTTTCAGTTCACGTATTGTTATTTACAAAATACTATAAATATATCATGGTTGGTAAATTTAAATAATGATGAAAAAGGGGTTTGAATATAAATAATCGTGGTCATTGTAAAACATAATTAAATTGACTGAATTATTATTGCTGAGGTGTTAAAATAGCTACATCCTATACGAATGTATTCATTGAATGATTATTATTGTTTGAACTCGGCATTTTCTATCAATCATTTGAGCTGTTTTCCTTACATCATTTCATCACTTTGACAAAATAATTCCGAAGTATTCAGATTAATATATGGACAGGTTAACGCTACAGTGGTGTAAGTCACTTTTTAGAAAAGAAGACAGAACTTCCACTGCCATCAGTTGGCCGTTGTATAAAGATCTGACTTACTTCACGTTTTCAGTTAGCATACTTATTTAGATCTGTTGTTTTCTTTGTCTAACTAATTGTCTTTAGTTAAATTTGGTTATATTATACCTAGTTTTTGTGTATGTCTTTTTTTAATAAGTAACCTACACCACTGTAACTTTAAGCCGTCCAAATGATCGTTCACTGGTCAATGCCGATTAGATTAAACGTGGAAAGTCACAAAAACTCTGCTGCATACTAGATTTTGATGTAACCCCGATATACATCATGGGAGATTTTTTGGGTAACAGAAGTAAAATCTTCGCCTTCCGTCTGTTATATTAGTATTAATAATACCTCTTGAAATTATGGTTTCTAGGCACCCATCACTTTTTATTGACTATAGTTTGACATTCCTTCCCTTAAACTACGTCGTTGAATGAAGTAACTTAACTCATTCAATAACATTTATTACTTTTGTACCATTTATGATCACCTTTGAATAAGTAGCACATGTAAAGTGCAGTGTGTGATGTTTCAACCAAACTTTATGTATATTTTATATGAATTCAGAAATTAATGTACATTTAACAATTTAATGAAATGATCATATGTGTGGTACACGAATGAGAGTCAAATAAAACGTTAGGATCTGAAGCTAGAATTTCAATTTATGTATGAAGTCATTGCTCCCGTGATTTAACTTTGAAAGAGATTCTAAAAATTATCTACGACAAATGAAAAAACTGTTATAATACATTTGAGGAAGATAACGATTGTGAATTATAACATATCAGTTATTAAATCTTTAACGGAATGTAATATATGTAACCTAACAGTCTTATTTTTGTAAAAAATTAACTAAGCGTAGAGGAAAAATATACTTTTTAAGACAGTCAGACAAAATATAAATATAGTACTTACTCAAATTGATATAGTATGTTCTTTGAAAATTTAAATTTAGAATAGCTGAATTGCAAACCCTTGTTTTAATTTTACAAAAGGGTGCTCAATTATAAATAGAGCCTAAAGAATAGAATACCCTATTGAGAAAAATCGGTTATTTGGCATAGTGGATGCATTTGAAATCATGAGAATTAAACTTTGTACTTTTATCGACATTATATGCATTTTTAATCGTAGTAGATGTATTCTTAATCAATGCACCATGCAATTATTTGTCTAATTCCCTAGTGAAATTGTGCAATATATCCTAACATTCTCCAAATGTAGCTATGTAAGCAATAATGGAGTGTTTGTTTGTACATTGAATGTTTTCGACCCATTTTAAGTTTTCTATCCGTTTTGTGTCCTTCTGATGCAAACATGGTGTCTGTCTATTGATCTTTCTGTCTGTATGCTGCCCATGCTACGTCCAAATGGTTTAATATAATTTCGTGACGCTTTGAATACTGTGAGTACTTGCATTAATTTAGTGACTGATTTTGGTTGCTTAAGTTTGTCTGCCCGTCTTTCCGTGCTATATTCAATTTTGTATCAGTGTGTTTGAGCAAGTATCACATTAAATGAATTCCACATGCGTTAATGCAATGTTCTAAATATGATACACCATATTGAATTTAGTAAATACAGTATTTAAAATATATGGTAGGCAAGTTTCTTGGTTAAAACATCTGAGTAACCGTACTTAAATAAACCATAATTTGGTATTTTTGTAGTAGCTGGAAAGTATATTGAGCATTGCAATTCCTTGAATTATTTTAGCATTACTGTTGATATATAAATAATATTTTAAACTATTTTTATTTAATTTGTATTACAATACTTTTGTATTTTGAACCGTATTTGTTTTATTTTCAAAATAAAAACTATTTCCGAATATTTAGGACAAACGATTTTCTGCAACGGAACTCGTGTTCGTATGTCACATGCATTGAAAATTTTCTATTTTTTTTTCGCTCGAAATTAATTTCGTGTTTTTGGATCTTGTCTAATTTGAGGTGTCTATGAGGTGTGCCAACTGTTTGAGACATTAAAGATAATAAAGACTCAAGAAATTACATCTTAAGAACAACATTTTCCATACCAACATTTATCTTGTTTTAATTCAGTCTTCTGTTTAAAATATTTATTATTTTACTATATTGGTTAGGTAAGGTTAAAAGTATACGAACGTGGACTTCTGAAATATCACAAATTCTTTATCTTAACAATAGAAGTTCAAGATGACTTATTTTACGATTCAATGTACCATAAAAATGATAATAGGTTACGTTTTCTTCACACTTACTAGTTGTATCATGTACAAGAATTACATAGGCGCAAAATAAAATCATATTTTATTTTATAAAAAACAGCATAGTGATATCACTTGATCGTAAATGATTTATTTTGGAAGGCTAGAGTAGTATAAACATTTACTATTAATTTAAATTGTATAGTGAGAACATGGAGATTACTTATATATTATAGTTATTAAAGTATGATCTGACTTGCAATCAAAAGTTACATCTAACCATTCAAAAGCCTAACCTATAAATATCAAATTGTCAATCGTTCCCCCGATCACTATATTTTTAATTAGCCTTTTCCTTTTCTCCCATGATAAAATTTGACACCTAACAAGTTTAAAAAAAATTAAATTAAACTTTGTTTCCGATAAAACTAATATTTACTAGTTTTGCTATATCATCAATATTTTAAATTGGATATAACTGAATCACTCGATCAACAGGTTTTACGAATAAGATGTTGGGACAATCTTCTAAGAATGACATTTGGAAAATAAAACAATCATTTTGTTTTCAAAGGAACATTGTATTTCAGTCATGAACAAAATAGATTTAGAATTTGGTTTGGTCTACCGTTATTCTTGCTACAAGTGAGATAATTAGAACGACTCAAAAGAAACTTGAGTCATGAATTTGTCAGGTTATCAAAGTGAAGGAAGCTAAAATAGCAATTATGTTTGCAGAAGAAGTCTTTTGGTGTACTATATTTTATGTTTGTCTCGATATGTTTACTTTGAACGAAATTAAAATTTTCTAAATTTGATGCATACCTTTTACTGTAAGATAATACATTAATGATTCGATGTGTTTCAATGTAACCACAATTTGTGAAAATTGCAACACCGTAAAAGTATTTTACGATTCGAATGAAATTGATACTATATATTACTATGAATAAACTATTAACTGAGCAGAGCGAAATAACAATTATAACTTGAAATAATCTCTATGCGTTTTGAAGCTCCCGAGTGTTGCAATTAGAGCTTCATGGCATCGAATCAAAACTAAATTGGCTGTGTTCCTATGGTACTGGCTTGCCCGGTAGCATGTATACGACTCCACATTCTGGATATTGGACAATACGGACAGGCTAGTTGCTGATTGACCATATCCCATTTATGCTATATAGGAGAATTGTCTGATTAACGTGACCAGGAAATAAATGGTATATGCCGCGTTAAAAAGGAGGCTTTAATACCCTTGACAACATGTGGTCGGAGATCGTCTTGCTGTAAAATAGCGGAACGAGTGCTAAGTAAGAAGAGTAACATTTATGTCTTATTAACTTATCTCATGTAGTGGTTATTGTATCGTACTGTCCGGTTTTGCAGTCATTATTCATTTACCTGAAGCTGTTTATCGTGCTTGGAGTAGCTTGACCAAATATAGCTCAAAAAAAAGTTCAACCCCACCAACCAGCAAGAGCTTCATGACCCAGGTATGTGCAATAATTTTGCACTTTTAATAATTCGCAGTAAGTACCCTTCTCAACATATCCTATAAGTTTCAAATTATTACCATCATTCCTTCACGGTGTTAAAATTCTAACAAACAATAGTGTATGTCTGAGAAGATTTCATTTACCGAGTTCCAAACTTTTTCGATTCACTTTTAAGTCTAAATAAATGAGGAGCATCCATCATAATCTTTTTTGCTCTGTCATACATACAGGACAAAAACAGTTAGTTGAGATTTTACCTTAATGCAGGGTATTTTATTTCTCACTCCCCTTAGAAAAACACTCTATGTAATACCACGTATTATTGACCACTCGGTGGACATGAGTGCTTTCTAAGCCTCCGTTTCATCTTAGGCCTCCAGAAGCGCGATAAGTAAGTATTTTTGTGTCAAGAAACTTCATACCTTTATCCCAAGATATATACTTAAGGGATTATTCGTCCTTCCGATAAAAGGAAAACTGTTTTTAGTTTGAGTTCTTTTCCGATGCAAAACATTTTTTCTGTCGTTTTCTATGAGAGTGGATCATAGTCATTGGGGTATCTTCTTAAATATTTTAGAAAAGACAGAGACGAGGTATTACAGTAGAACCTCTATTATCTGAGGGAATTTAGACCAGGGCTACTTCAGATAACAAGATACTAGGATAATACACAAACGCGGCTACACAAAACTCTCTATGCGAAATACAGAAATCAATGTAATACACTACATATTACTACTACTACTGAAAGTTTCAGAAAGCAAGGATTTAGAATACAATAAACTTGGACTATCGGTTTTATGTGCCTCTTAAACTCTCTTGAAAAAGTCTCCAGCTTATTTGTATTGTATTGTGATAAATTTACAGTAAATATAAACGTGTTATGTACCTTTCAAATTACATTGAAAAAGTCTTTCGTTTTGTAGCACTGTCACTTTTAATATCTTGCATCAATACAATTTAAACTACATTTCCCTTTGTCATGTTGATTAGATGTTTTTGACGCTTATTATTTTCATGTCTCAAGTGTCTTTTTCATGTTGGTAAATTAAATTGTTATACTTTTAATACTGATCGGCTTATGAATCTTACCCAAAATATTTTAGAATCCATTTTTCTTGAATTTTGTTTTGCGTTTAATGAAGGCTTTCGGGGGGTAAAACTCAAACCAAGTAACTATCTACCCCTCCCCAAATAAAAACACATAAATCAAAGACAAAGACGAACTCCATACTTAAAGCTTTAAGAAATTTTCACCATAAAATTCAATTGGATAACATGCACACTCGGTTAATCGGAACTCGGATATCTAAGGATATACTATATAGGAAACTAAAGTACTTTCTTCAAGGTTAAAAAAACCCTTTTACGCAAACACATACCCTATTTAATTTCTAAAGTCGAAAGAAAAAACTTGTTGAGCTTTTATCTGTTATCATATCAATAACTTAAATACACAAAATTTAATATCCTCCTGCAATAATTTGAAAGAAAATTAACTTTTACGATTTATTTCTCCAGAAACCTGGATCAGTCTCTCAAAAAGGGACTTTTAGAAAATTATTGTCTTCTTAATCAAACTTAACCAAACCAATTCAGCAAACAATGTCATACGAATAATTTCAAAACTATTATGAACAATCTCATCATAAAAAAAGTAAAACGTTCGATGAAAGCAATCACATTTTATTTTCTCTTTATCATGGTTAACTTTAAATAAATATTTAATACTTTCACGAAAATCGTTCGAACACAACGTATAAATATTAAATAATAACATCGATGTGTATAAGGCACCAGATAGTGCGCGTGATAATATTTATGAGAAAATAGTAGAAAGCGCTAGAGATATTTATGCGGAACTTATGTTAAAACGACGCATGCGATACTTTAATTAAATTATTAATAAGTATGCAGATTTCTATATCCCTTGACGCTAGTAATTTGTTTCATTTTTTGTTTCATTTAGAATTACTAATTAAGGTAGTTTCGAGCATTGAGTTTATTGAGTTCTCTATTACTGGGTTTTTGTGTGATTATCATGAGACAGTTACATTTTTGAATTGGGATTTATTAATTGACAAATTGTTCTGAATATTTTTAGTTTTAAATATTTAGGATCAATGGAGGAATATCAGGGACATGTTTAAATTTGCTCATTATTTGCGGTTGCTCGCAAACGACAATAAGAACTTCTATAGAAATAAGGTGATTTCTTTAGCATGTTCCACCCGTTACTCAAACGAACCTTTAATCTGATATAATATAATATAATACAAATAAATCTAACAAAGGTATGATATTAAATACAATTTTTAAAAATGTTTACCTTTTAACCCTTAATACATATACTCGGACGTAGCCGTAGTAGTTGGTTAATTTTAATGACAATACTAATTAATCGACGTTGCACTGAAACATTACAAAGGACTGTTGGCGACGGTCCGGGATCAATCTCAAAGGAAAGATCCGAGGCCACAAACACGTAATTTAAATAACAACGGTTACATAACGAGGTAAACACCTTAGAAGGCATCCCACTCTTAAAATTTCTATACACGAAGTGAGGACATTTGAGACCGCTGCAGATTTAACGTGCACCAGCTCCCGTGAACTATGCGTTTTTTTGTTGGAACGAGATTCAAACTCGTAAACCTCCGATTGCAAAACCGTTACACTTACAACCAGGTCACCACGGCTGTACAATTCCCAAAGTATAGGGTTAATACATAAAAGCATTCCTCAAGTTTAAAAATGAATTTCATTACAACACAAAATGTATTCTAGAAACTAAGTCCCACGAAGTTATAAATTTATAGTGGTAATTTCGTAAGGTAATATACTGCATTTCTTCATGGACAATCTCATGAAATCTTAAAGTTTGGACTGTGAACCGTTATTAAATGTTTGCTGAACGAGCAAAGATTTTGAGACTGGTCTTAAAACACAAAGCACATTCATTGTCCTCAAGTGTCTTGAAGAAGGTCTTTGAAAAGCTATAAAATGTGATTAAAATAACTGAAAGTTTCATCGTTTTATATAAAATTGTGCTATAAAGAATCAAGTGTTTTGCTTATCATGGGAGCTGTATGCGGGTTTTAATCATTACTACATACAATTACACAATCCTCTTTAGCGCACCTCCATATAAATGAGAAATTTGCATTTCAACCAATAAAGTTAAAAACAATGTACGCGTCCATAGGAAATTTTTATACTATACCCTCTAAAGAGAAATGATCCTTTTAAAGAATAAACTGGATATTTTCATTTTACACACGAAAGCAGAATATTCTCGCTTTCTCTTGTTTCTCTAAGATCGTTTTACAATTCTTTCTCGGAGAAACCAGTTTAATTAATTCTCGTATTTGCTAATCTCGTATTTTTGTGAATTTTCTCAGTGACTCGAAACTCTTCTCACAAGCATTATTCTTTTACTTAGGACATTCAAAATTTCTTCAATAAGCTTTCTTTCTGTAGTGATAGTTTCATTATAACAAGTACAGTTTAAAGAAAGATAAAATTATTTCTGTTATTGATGCCAAAATCAAATTTTTTAAAACTGCCTTTTTTTAATACAGCCATTGAGTGTGAGTACCCAAAACCGAAGCTCAAGTAAAGGAAATTGTTTTTATATTGCATACAGAAATATGTCATTTCTAAACACTTCCTTTATTTCATCCAACCAAACAACAATTAAGTCAGAACTTGTTTTTACAGCTAAATACTTCTAAGTGATTTTATTTTTCAGTAAAATACATATCTTTTAAATTTCTTTTCGCTCAACAAAGTAACATAGTTGTTTTCAAATTCAAAAGTCATAGTTCGTAGAGTGCTGGTTTAAAATCACATTTGAACAGTACCATGCCTTTCAAATTTATGATTCAAAATGATGACGCAAAATTCAAATTGAAATCATTTTGGCTGATTTCAAGTATTGTCAATACTTAATTTAAGCATAAAACCCTTTGTTCAAGAACATAGAAATTTAAAATCTATGAAACATGTAAAATTTTCCTGAAAACCACCATTGAACACTGACTGAATTATGGTCAATGTTCATTATCACATATTCACAGAACAATAATAAATTACATAAAAATATAACTATTGGCATTATTTATATGTACGAAATTCGACAATAAATAGAAACACAAGAGCGTAAAGAATATTTCTTGTTAATGGTAATCAATTTAAAAATTTCATTATGGCTTAATGAATATTATCAAGTTCATTCGAAAATAAAGGAACGAAAAGTAAAACAATACGTTGTTTCATTAATCTCAGGTAATTCAGAAAAATCTTATTTAAAGACCTTATTGACTGCGAAACAATTGAAGTCAAAGGGTACAAGAGAAAGGGAAGAAGTTTAGAACACAATTGATCGTTCTTTTGTGTGGCTTACCTCCCTTTTTCGTTAGTTGTTAAACACTCAAGATTCCTACGGTTGCATAAATCCGGATGCAGCATTCTAATCCTCTTACGACACAAAATAACAACACAGTTTATGAATCCAAACTGACGGATCGATTTGCTCTCAACAAATAAGGTTATCGGGGATTACTATCCTACCATGTGGTATTATCCAAAACTGAAAACTTCGACGAGTCCAAGTTGTTTGCTGCCTCGCTGATAATTTATATATATATATATAACCAAACAGCCGGGGTGCATTAACCAGAAACCGAAACTACCCATGCAAGCGCACTGAAGCTGCAGACATAGCATGGTAAGCAATATAATTTCAAGAACACAAGAATTTCCAAAAAAATTTCAATAAAAGTCTTAAAAAATGATTTAAAAAAAATGAAGAAATGTTGGTGGATCAGGGCGTCCCTGATGACGCCCTGATTTGAATATATTTTGCTGTGTTAAAATTGTTTCAATGAAGGTGGGTGATTTTCATTGTTTTTCGCGTTTATACAGAGAAGAGTTCAGTGTTTAATCAAGCAACGAAGTGAAATTATAAATAAGTAAACGGAGTTGAGTTAAAGAGTGATTCGAGGTATTTGTTCTAAAAATGTAATGCCACAAGAAAGTTTCGATAATATAGATAATATAAAACTAAGAAATTCTTAAATCAATCTTTATAAGATAAACAAAATTCAAGTTTGGTTAAAACTACAAGAAAATTAAACCTAATGTACCGAAAGAGACTCGTCTAACTGATATAAATGTAATTTTCATTCTACCCCTCTTTCATTATGAATAAATTAACTGAAGATTGTTTCGATCAGAAATTGTTCGTCTCGGCTTATCCGATTTTGAACCTTGCGTCATAAAATCCTCAAATCCAGTCCAAAACCGTCATATATTCCCGCATTTACAGAACAAAAATAATTGGTATTGAATTTCTTTTTATTGATCTATTTTTTTTGTGTGTGTTTTTATAACACATGGACCGTATTTCTCAAGCTTGCTGAATGTTAGCTCAGGGGACAAACTCACTGAGCCATGTATAAACTTTGAATTTAAAATTAATTGCTTAGGTCATGGTTTAAAGTAATGCTGATTCATCATCATATGATCGATTGCAGAGCTAAAACTTTTGGGTAAGTTTTATAGTTAAAGACAATTTAGTATATTTTTCACCTTTTTCTTGAAATTTGACCAGGAAAAGAGAGGAAAGGAAACTAATAATATTTTTCTCAGCAATCTGTGAACAATTCGACCAACCCTCAATTTCTTCTTCCACTCTCAGCCATACTTCCAGTTGTGACAAGAAGATCACGTTCACAATCCTGTCACCTCGAACACTCTCCGTCGCAATGTCCCTGGCAGCAGCACATAATATTTATTTATTGCACGGTCTACTGGCCTTCTGATCAGGGGAATTCAGTGCATTACTGATAGGACTCCTTGAGTAATTCCGCTGATCCTAACCTGCATCTAGTACTTTCTGGTCGATTAGTCATACATTCACCGCAGACGTGACACTTACCACCATTGCATCAACTCAACTCTTTTGTTCTCGAACGCTCTCCCATGGTGCAATCTGGGCGGGTGCTGACGTCATCACAAGCAAAAGGCTGACTCAGCCAACAACCCAAGCAGCCGTAGTTAATGCGTTCTCGCGTTAACTTCGTTGGCCGCTGCAACAACATTAGAGGAATTAAGTAGGCAACTAAGAGAGGCCGAGTTAGGATAAAGTTAATTTTTGTATCGATCGGCTGGTGTCCAAGGCGGAGTTTACTGACTTCAAGACGAGTCGTGACTTTCTCGACCCGACGTTGAGGTAGTATGCGGGTGGAAGTTTTAACCGTTCTCGGAACTCTTTTACGCGACTGAGAAAAAAAGGAGGGATCTAAATTAAAGTTCATGGCAGTGCGCTGTATTCTTAACTCTTATTTTGTAACTTCCTAACTAACTTCTTAACCCTTCTGTCTAGAGGATTTGATCCGAGTTAAACAGTTCGTTTCAGTTATTCACAACCAATAACCATCATGGTGATACAACATTTAAAGATGTATACAAGACCAGTCTGTGAATGTCTCGATTGAACTGAAATTTCAGTTTTATGGGACATGACTTTAAAGTGTACAAGCTTCACCAGAGTATGTCCTTGAAGGAATTCAAAATAAACTATAAGCATTTTTTTCGTAAGTTATCTGTGAGAACAACACCTCTATAAATCATTAAACCAACATTATCTTTCATTTCTTTAAGAATGCGGAACTTCTATTGAGTATTATGTAAGAAAGTAAGTTGTATACGGATGGCATTTTTTTTAGTTCTTACTTTTGGTTTTTTAAGTGTTTGATTAGTTGTGAAACGTGTATTTTTAACCGTTTTAGCAAGTTTAAATATTTAAGTGAAATGTTGTCTTGTATCGAAGCGATAAAATAAAGTAAAATAAAATGTTGACTAACATCGATATGTGTTTTGAATCTATCATATGCTTATTAACCCTTCTTTGCATGATTTTTTTCTTTATTGGTGAAATAAATCAAGGTGATATAATTCATGTTCAAAATTAAAGGAAAAATGGTTAAAAAAATCTTAATATATATTTATAGTATAAATTTAGCAAAAAACAATATGATGGTATTATCTGGTATTTTAAAAATTAAACGCAAACTTTTTCAGAAATTGCTCTAAAAATAACAGAAACACATGTTACAAACCTTTCTTCCACTCATTTTCACTTTTTTAGCAATAGAAACTCAAATATAATAAAACAAAATTAAAAACGAAATCATACGTTTATTGCAACTACAACAAACAGCGAATGACAACTTCAAGCTCGTTTTATTGATAGTGACACTTGCTTATTTTTGACAGCTATGTTTTTTTTTATGCAATAGACATTAAAAAGGCATCCAGACACGATCAACTTAAAGTGAACTTGTTCTTTTATATAATTTTTGGGCATTCAATGTTATGATGGAAATTTCCACCACTATGCAAAGAAGGGTTAAGCCTCGCATGAAAACTAACAAAATTCTGACCCACAAAAAGAAAATCTGAAATTTCGTACGAGTTCTTCGTGTTAAAGGGTAAAAACCACCATCTTATGGTATCACACTTTAATCATCTATTAATTTCCTCAGGAGCTGTCATAGACATACCTATTCAACTAAGTTGTTGTTGTTGTTGTTGTTGTTTCATATGCCTACAGTGGCAGACCAGAGGAATGCCAGGCAGGCCCGTCGAAGACGGAAAGAGGCGAGGGGGGGGTGCGCCTTCTAGGTCATTGAGCCCCATTGGGAGGTAGTCCGTCTTTGCTCGACATACATAACACATCCGTTTTACAGGATGGTCCCTTTCATACATTCATTCACTCACACATATCGTAATTTAGATACCAATCAGAGGCTGATAACCCCCTGATCAGGTACCCCCAGAGGGATTAATTTGGTATAGAAACATGGGGGACTTTATGACCACGTCCTATTTAACGTGCCCCAGTCGCCATTAATGAACACGACGGTCTTTTGCCAGGTTGAAGCACCTATCTCGCAATCATCAGAATTGCAGGCTCCGCCGAGGACAGAACCCACAATCCTTCTGATGCGAGCCCAACGCTCTACTGACTGAGCTACCGCGGCTCTCAACTAAGCCGGTTAGTTGGTTAGTTGAGTTTTACGACCCAAGGGTCATTTTGTCTTTGCTTGGCCAAAAGCATGTCACACAATAACAATCAATGTACACACAAAGAAAGTTTGATTAGCACATAAAATAAATACACACATGGAGGAATCGAACCTGTTTCGCCTACAACTATCAGGTTGTTTACGCAGATGCTCGACTAAGTAGGAATAGGAAGTGAACCGTGAAAACATTAAGTATACTGCTGTGTGGTTTATTTGTGTTTAATTATAAGTTCGACGCCAGGCAATCACTGGGCTGATTGCTGTCCACACTCCTTATAGTCCCAATGACAACTGATTTCGACCCATTAATTACTTTCTAGCCCTCTACTTGACCATCAAATGCCTACCCCACCCAACATTCCAATCTATATCCAAAATATGCAAGTTTAATTAGAATTTAGTAACTGCATTCCACTGTCAGCCAGAGGAACAATACACATCTAACCATCAGTCGAGAGAAACTGATAGGCTCCAGAATCCTGTCTCTAAGCAAACGTAAATCGTTTCACCATCCTATCAAATACGCACTGTTCGCACTCCCGCATTCAGTCGCATCTTGAACAAATCTGGACCTCTTTGGAGCCACATTATGACTTAGGTTAGAATACAGTTTTCAAGAGAATTGAAGTCACACATAATACATTCCGGACGCTCTAGCCTCGTTAATTCCTATAACGTAGTTCTTCAGGAAAATTATATTTATATTTCAACGTTCTGAAGGGCACTATACCAGACACGTTGCTTGGCAATAAACATTAGAGGAAGACGTATTTCCTTATAGTAATTTATATTGCACATAGAAAATAAAGTACCTTTTTTTTCATTGGGTGAGTGGAACATGTAGTATTTCTCCTCTCCCATCTAGAGGTAGCTATCGTGTCTGAGTGGTTTTTCTTTATGCGCGTGCATACTGGGAGTTGTATGCAGTGAAACTTCGACTTAAGTAACTCACCCTGGGTGTATTTCTCTGTTCTGTGTCAGTGAAGCTATTCTCTGGACCTCTTTGGAATATGTTCATTACTTGACGTTGACTTTCTTGTAGCCAAAATATGGCCGTCGTTCCATAATACGTAACTAACCGCCAATCTGGAGAGCTTAATATACATTAGTCTCTCATCCAAGAATATTTATATACACAGTAGAACTACAACTACCGGGATCAATTGGAACCCAATCCCTATCCAGATAATCGAATATCCGGATAATTGGATAATTCAAGAAACGGTTATTTCTTAGTAAAAAACGAATTTTGTTTTAATATGTTTTGTAATTTAATGACTATGAAAAACATTTTGTACTTGCATACTGTATTAAAATGTATCATTGCTTGAGCATATTGGTCAAACTCAGTTGTTTCACTGTCTTTACTCGTTTTCGTGCAGGCAAGTCTCACATGCTCTTGAGGCGAATAGCTGTAGATTGTCTCAGGTTGCAGTTCCATTTATTTTAGTTCTGTGTCAAGGTATTCAATAGCAATAGTAGCTGACTGTCTCGCGTCTGGTTGGGTAGAAATGTCGTCAACGTCATCTTCCGGGTCATCAATGAGTTCTTTTCTCGCACTTTACATGAGTTCATCATCACGGACAATTTGGAATCCAGGGTCCCAAGAATGCAATGTTGTCGTCGCCATCTTCCGGGTCATCAATGAGTTCTTTTCCCACTCTTTACATAAGTTCATCGTCACGGACAATTTGGAATCCAGGGTCCCAAGAATGCAATGTCGCCGTCGCCATCTTCCGGGTCATCAATGAGTTCTTTTCTCACACTTTACATCAGTTCATTGTCACGGACAATTTGGAATTCAGGGTCCTAAGAATGCAATGTCGTCGTCGCCATCTTCCGGGTCATCAATGAGTACTTTTCCCACTCTTTACATGAGTTCATCGTCAAGGACAATTTGGAATCCAGGGTCCCAAGAATGCAATGTTGTCGTTGCCATCTTCCGGTTCATCAATGAGTTCTTTTCTCACTCTTTACATGAGTTTATCGTCACTGACAATTTGGAATCCAGGGTCCGAAGATTCCCACCAGTCACTCGCCTAGGTCCTCTGCATTGCACTCGGAACATCCATTAATTTTCACTTTAATGTTTCTTATGTCCTCTACTGACACTTCGTTTTCTTCGTTTTTATCATTTACTTTTAAAATGTAGATTTTGCTGATTTATTTTCCTTTCGCAAAGCGATTCGTATAATTGGCCATCCAGATAACTAGAGTCCAGATAATTGGAATTATAATGTACTATTTTTAACTATCTCAGATGCGTGGAATTTCACTGCTCCTGAAAAGAGTCTATTGGTAAAGAAGACGTTACAAAAAATTCCCTATCATCATAAAACAAATTATTAGAACTGATGCTTTAAGAGAGAATGCTTTTTTACGGGGAGCAGTATTGTTTTTCCAGCTTTTTTTATCTACTGCATTTTTTATTTATAAAAGTGTGCATTCTGTAGAGAGTTTTAAAATCATCTGAGTAGTTAAGGACAATAATAATTCATGTCATAAATAAAATATTTATATTAAAACATGATGATTTAAAATTTAAATTATAACATATATTATTCAATGTCACAATAGTTCGAAGATTATGTTACCATTTTATTGCAAATAACTTTATTCAGTAAAACTAAATTTTAATATGAGATGCAGAGTGAAATAAACTATACTTTCAATTATATCCCAAAACTGCTAATAAAATTTTACATAAACCACTCAATCATTCCTTTGGAGTAATTAAATTTAGAAAAAGGCGGGCTTATTATTTGACTTTTACTTTGGATTAAAACAGTTTTCTAACAACTGTCCCAAAACTTTATGTTCCCACTTTTAAAATGTTATGTGTCCTACCAGCCTTATTTGAAAATCATACTCTCAGAAACCACTCTTTAACTGATTACATATGTATTCAAATCAACATATACGTTTTTAGTTTGTTTAACCTTTCTGATATTTGCAGAGCGTTTATGTTTTATTGCTCCGATCTACATTTCCTTAAGAAAATTCTATAACAGTAAACATATCCTACAGTAAATATTTATAATTCCATAGAAGATCAAGTCAATACAGATCAAATAAAAAGTAAGTGGCGTACTATTCTAACAAACCAGGAACAAAAAGTCACGAGAAACTCCAACATTTACAATGAAGCATTGACAAATCTTTAACTTCGCTATCTCGTCCGTCTTTGAGGATTGTTTCAACTGTTCGAGCAGCATTTATTTCACGCTTCTTTCCAGGAATGCGTTCGTGGTTAAATATACTCAAAGGATTTGGGAATGTAATCCTGAAACTCTGTCTTTGCAATAAGAACTTTACCTAGAAACGTCTCGATGGCTTATTCTTTTTTTCCACCACAGCTAAAATAAATTTTTACTGAGAATAGATTTTGACTGAAACGTATCAAGATTTCGTTTCCATAAACAGATTTAGATTTAAA
Source organism: Metellina segmentata (assembly GCA_947359465.1). NCBI lineage: Eukaryota > Metazoa > Arthropoda > Arachnida > Araneae > Tetragnathidae > Metellina > Metellina segmentata. Next base: position 31,214,429 of record OX375878.1, on the reverse strand, counting down.
ATCTGGATTTACCATCCAATAAAGTACGATTTAAATGGGCAGAATTCGTAGTATTTTGGTAAAACATAGTTTTTTTTTATTTCTCATTGCTGCGAACAATATAGTGTTTTCTACGTATATGAGTCGCAATATGCTTAAGTAAAACAGCAAATAATTTATAAGCGTGTTCATCTCATATACCTAGAAAACACCATATTGTGTTTCATGGATCAGGCTCCTCCCCGATGGCGCCCTGATCCACCAACACTTTCATTTTCAATAAAGTCCTTTTGGTTTTTATTTTTTGAACTTCCTCTTGTTTTAGAAATTTTTTTACTTACCGTGGTATGTCTGCAGCTTTCAGCGCGCCTACATGGTTAGTTTTAACTTTCGTTTACAAATTCGTTTTCTGGTTAATTACCCCTGCTTTTTATTTTGATCTTTCGTTAATTTACGTATTTGAATGATGTAAACATTTACCGGTCAGAGATAGTTGTATATATATATATATATATATATATATATATTGTATATTGTATATTTCGTGTCGCTGCGAATTTTTAAATTAAAACTAGGGCATTTTTAAACGAATTATATGAAATTTAATTAATATTGGATGCAACAGCTTAGAAGATCACATATTCTAAATTTGTTTTTTGCAGTTTCGCTTTTCATTTTGCGCGGATGAATGTATTTTCCAGCAAACGATAAAAAACAAATAAACTTTTAGCTGGAGTTTTTTAGTTATTTTTTCTATATCCTATTCCTTTAAAGTTCGAGTAAAATTTTTAAAGGATTTTAAATTTGCGGAAAATTTTACAATAGATTGGTTTTAACACTGTAGCAGCTGTGTAGGCCTAAAATATGATTTTCTTTAAATAAAAAATAATTAATTAAAATATATTTTTTTTTTGCAAGAGATTGTGACGTCAAGTCAAACTTCGCGTTCAAATAATAAGTATATTACACTTCCTGCGCTCTTACAATTTCAGCGAATAAAAGAAAAGAAAAAAAAACATTTTGGCTGGCATTGTTTAATTATTTTTTGTAAAATCGTGATCGTTCAAGATAAATTGAAAACTTCAAAGGATAACTTTCAGATAGATTCCTTATACGTTTTATTTTTTTCTAACAAATAATTTTTCTATTAAATATTTATTTTTCACCAGAGATTCTGACGTCACGCCGAATTCCCATTTGGTTTTCGAAGTAAACCAACACCACGGGCTACTCCGTTATGGCTGTTATCCAATTTGCAAAGCAAACCATTGTTGATAATTTGGTTTGCGAAGCAAAAATGGAAATTGCAGGGAATTCATTCAAATAGGCTAAGAATTTTCTTTTGTTTTGCTAAGCAAACCAACACCACGAGCAACGCCATGATGGCTATTATCGAATTTGGTCGCATTTGACAATGACGAGGCCACCACAGCGTTGCCCGTGGTTTTGGTTTGCGAAGCAAATCGTAAATCATAATATTCATACTTTGGTTTGTGAAGCAAACCAAATTGAAATTTGCAGGGAATTTATTCTAATAGGCTACGGATTTCCATTTGGTTTGCGAAGCAAACGAACAACACGGACAAAACCGTGATGGATTTTATTCAATAGGATATGAACGAATCCTACAAGGATAAGAACGGATCCTACGATTCCAATTAGGTTTGCTTCGCAAACCAAATGGGAATTCGTAGCAATCACCGGGAGTTATCGAGCAATAGTCACACCTGCCCCCATGAAAAGAACTGTCACAGGCAAGACCATTCTGGCCACGCAGTGGCTAGTTTATATATATTGCCATATAGTGTATATATATATATATATATATATGTTAACGCTAAAGCTCGAAATCCGTTAATGTGCACATTATAAAGCTAATCTATAGATTAACTGATGTTCTCCGTTAACGTGCGGAATCGAGAGTTTTCAACATTTAACCTAGGTAATGTGCACATTGACGTCTTCCGTAGCGTTAGAGTTAAAAAGTTTGTTTCTCTCATTTTCTTTCCCTATACCTTCAATCGCTCCTTAATTATAATAATATTTTAAACCGTTTGATTATTTCTATTATTGTTTTTTAATTAATTGGTTCTATCAACTAATTTGTTGATTGTTTGATTGTATTAACTTGATTATTTAGATATCGAAAAATAAATAAATAACGTGTTAATTTAAGCGTACAGAAACGTTGTTGTTCCAAAAAATATCTTATTTTCACTTTAACGAGTGCCTTGTAGGTAATGTGCATACTATCTAGGTAATTTTCAGATTACCTAGGTAATTTGAGAAACAAAACAATTTTCGACACTTTAACCTATCACCACATATCATTGCATCATCTGCACATCACCTAGATAATTTATAGAATAACGGATTACTGCACTTTAGCGGTAACTTATATACTAGTTTGACGTTGATTTCCCATACACTTAAATGATGTTTGCATTTTTTTTAAACAAAAGTAATGAGTCTGATCACTTGTCAATCTACATTTAACCAATTCAATCCTAGCAACGTCTGTATTTTTTGCTAGTAGTAATATAAATACATATAATTTATGTCAAACTGTATAATTAAATCATTCGTCGACAGATCTATTTCTTATTAATATTTAGCATTTGAAACTGACATCGTCTTTCTAGATGAGACAAAAATTAAATGAACTAAATCTCAGTCCCCAAGATAAAAAATTCTTCCCAACGTATTTAAATAAGCCAAAACAAATCTTTAATTCCAATATATATGCACACATGAACAAATACTAACAAATGATTCACTGTCATAACACCAGCAGCTCGAGAAGGCTTTAAAAAAAGCCACTTTACACGAATAAATAGACAAGTATGAATCCTTGAATAGCTTCCCCAATTTCAGACTAAAATCTCTTAGCATTTTTATCCGGCATAAAAATGAATTTTATTTGGGCGTTGTAATACGGTTTTATGTTCTTGTGTCTTAAGGCACTCGCTTTCAGACATCGCGGTCACGTTCCACTGTTGATTTTGGTTTTATAGAGAAGGCGAACATCGCACATATTGAACAGGGAGCATAGCATAAATAAAAATCCCATATCTTTTTCAAAAGGTCTTTTATGAAGTGTCTGCAGCTGAATGCATCCGACGCTACGGAGGTACTGGAATGTGAAATATACGGTTTTAATCCTCTAGCATGTGATATAAAATCTCACATAATCATATATTTTGCACTAAAACAAAATGAAAAGACCCTTGAAATAAAATTAAGTTCCTCGTGAAAGAAGAAAGTAAATAAATCAAAGGGATATATAACCTTAAACAAAATAAATCTCGCTCGAAATGTATCAATAAAACTGAACTATATTAGTGATCTGGTACGTTTGTTTATGGGCAAAACTTGACAGAATACACTGCATATAATTTTATTCGTAACGTTAATCATTTCAAGCCGAGAATATAAAAACTTTAAAAAAACTTCTTTTAAAAATTTAAGAGTACATATATCTGACTTAAATGTAAGGTATCTTGGTTTATGGTAATTGGTTAAAGCCGGGTGATTTTGAGAAAAAGTCGTAAAACTTTTTGCAAGCTATTTTAAAGGTATACTCATTTAAGAGCATAATTAGTTCATTCATAAAAATATTCACTTCAAACCAGCTTTTATTACTTTTTTTTCACAGAATTCACTTCCATTCAATCAACTTGGTGTCCTCTAAATTTCTATCAAAATGTAACTTTTTATCTAAACCAGCGATATTCAACCTTTTTGATCTCCACTGCACTCATAAACTAATTACTAAAGCTCTACAGTACAACAAAAATATGTTTGTGTTCTGTTGACAAAATAAGAATAACTTTGCTCTATTTACGAAATATATTAGTAACTACTCCCCCTCTTTTTTTGCTCGCGAAATGGCCATTTGAAAAAGTTTCTGAAACAGTTTATTTGTAAAATTGGAAAACTTTCAATACTCAATAATATTTATTTATTTCGTGGGATTTCCGAAATGGGAATTAGTGCATTTCTCCCCAGAACTCAATAAAAGAAATAACCGCATCTATTGATTGAAGGTATCCCATAAAAGATTATGTTGGCCACGAAGGTTGAAACTGGTTTGAAGCAATGCAGGTTACATGAAGGTTACATGCCAAAAAGACTGTCAAAGGTTCTAAACGCTTCAACATCTATTAGAAACACTAGTACCGCACTCACGGCAGATTAATTGAAAATCGTTGATCTACACCTAGCATACTAAATATTCTTCCGATATTGTAAATTACCATCAAATTCATAGTTAAGAAAATTATATTTAAAAAAGCCTTCAATTACTTCACATTCATTAGACTTTAAAACCCTTTTTGCGATTGTAGTTAATAATCAAATATATTGTCTGTACATTTTATGATTGTTGTGTGTTGATTTTTTGCCAAACGGTTTTGTAAACTTGGTTGGTATGTGTTTAGTCCTAGTGCATTGTGTTTAGGTTAAGCATATTTTCTACGGACCCACAACTAAATAACAGGGTTTAAGTTAAGAGCAACAATGAAATCTTCTAGAAATCTTATCAGAGCAACCAATTCTTGTTACATAAATTTTTTTGTATGTTATATATATATATATATATATATATATGATATCATTTCAAAATTATTTAAATCTTTGTATGGTTTTCAGAGAAAGTGCTTTATTATTCTATTAAGAAACGTATAGACATCCCCCCTTTTTGCTTGTATTACAGCTGCAACACTTCGAGGCATACCTTCCACAAGTTCTCTGTAAGTCTGGGCAAGAATACGTCTCCATCGCTCTTGCAAGGCTGTGAGAATAGATTGTTGTGAAGATGGGCGTGTGTGGCGTTGTCATACTAGCCCCTCCAGTCTTTCCTACAAGTGCGTGATCGGTTTGCGATCGGGGTATTAAACAGACCACTGAAGCAAATTCACCTCATTTTCAGGAAACCAGTTCAGCACACCTTTTTCAGTATGGCATGGAGCTCGATTCTGTTGGAAGATAAACCCATCATCCCCTTAGTATTACCATAGTGTTTTCCAGAACGTCAAGATACACGTCAGCGTTCTCGATACAGGTACATAAAGCAATGGACCAAGTCCTAAACAAGAAAACAACCCTAAACTAAGATGGATCCTACACCGAATTTTTGCGGTGTTCAAATACGTTTGTCCGTGTAGTGTATATCAAATCTAAACGGAAACATTTTTAATAGAAACCATTGTTAAACGATAGCTCCGAGAAAACGATAAATCCGAGATTATAAAATATATAATATTTAACTGTAAATACCATTTATTTTTCTGATTAACAGTTCATCTCATGATATAAGAAAATGACCCATTCGAAAAATTTCAAGCTACCAAATTCTTTAAAACAGTTCAATTGCCTTTAAATGCGATAGATTTTGAAGAATGAAGGACCCAATATATAATTTAGAAAATAAGTGCATAACATAAAACAGGTCAAATTAATGCATTTATAAGAGAGAGCAAAATTTAATGTCAAAGATATCCAGTTCCAATTCCATCATTTTGACCACATTACAAGTGAATTATATAACTTTTGTTTAAATCCACAAAATATAGAACGCTTGAATTACAATGTGTTTACCAAACGCAATAAATTATATATGAAAATAGGAAATCTCTGCATAAATCTTGTTTTTTGTAACATTCAGTGTGAATATTCATTAATGAATATTTTAGTTGTGCAGCGCAAATGTTAAGCAAATATTTAATTACATGTTTATTATAAAACAAAAAGCTACTCTCATTTAAAGTAAAGGCATTTCTAACTTAAAAGGATAAATATAAAACTCATTTTTGGTAGAGGCTAACATATTCTCTTAATTAACTTTAGATTTTGGAAATTAATTCAATAATTAAAATGAAAATTCTTCGAATACCATAAATTATTAAACCAAAGGAAAAGTCTAAAACTAAAACATAAATTTTTCAATCAACTCAAATTTTGCGCTTTCTTGGATAAAATGAATTATGTCTTGATCCATTAAAACGCATTGTTTTCTAACCCACTGGAGAAGCAATAACAACGCTCCTGTATTATTCAATTTTAATTTCGTTCCAGAAGACATGATTCCTCATGCTGAGAAAATTATGAATCACATAAAATTCCTCGTTTCCAAAACAATAAAAGGGCAAGAATTCCTCTCACTCAAAGTATGACTTAAATTAGTTTAGTTGTCAGGAATTCAAATTAATTTCCTTCTCTACTTTCCGCACAGACATTCCGAGATTTAATTGATCCCGTACGCTATCGATTCTTTCCAAAGCGGAAATTTGAGCTAAAGGTTTTTTTGCTTTGTCTTTCCTTAAATATCCTCTTCTCAGAGTTGGTATCAATAATGAGCAAAAAGAGTCTGTTTAGGAATTTGCCACCAGAGTGAATTGGAATCTTTTCTTTTGGAATTTACATTTTCTTTTACATGTAGATGCAAATGAGGTTAGAATTAAAAACAAAAGTTAGACCATCGAGTATATAAAAATCAACTATGGAGGGAAAAAGTATATATTTTTTTTAAAGTTTGCATTTTTAGAATAGTTTAGTCGTTTTTTTTTTAAATAAATTAGTATTCCGAGTAAATCTAAAGATTAATTAGGAACCTGTAAAGAGTTGAGGACTTGAAGTTGTATTTTTTTTATTTCATTTATTTTTGTAGTTCTATTTAATTATTCTAATTTAGTAAATTTGAGGAATAAATTAATTTTAATTAAGAGATTTAACTACCACAATTCTAATTTTACTTTTTAATTGGGGGTACAGTATACTCAAGGCCCATTTTATCTCTCTTAGTGATATTTATCTAGAAATAAATGATTTTTCAATACACGCAAGTTTGTGCCGTAGTCATTACTACAGCTCGGATCGATATGCAAAAATGTGACCTGAAATATGCATCCTAAAATATGCACAAAAACACAAAAATATGCGAAATTGCAACAACAACAAAAAATTTCATTCTTACAAAAAAAGGTAGTTAGGAAGATAAAGAGAAAATGTGTGAACCACACTTTCATCCAATTAATTCACAGTGTAACTTTTATATAGTAGGTATTGATTTTTTTTCCAATGACAAGGCTGGGTACAGATTACAAAGACAAATACAATACAGAAGTACAATACAGTACAGAACTGACCGAAGTCATTGTTGCCTTATACAAGGCCAGAAGTGATGGTCACTTGTGAAGGGGCACCCAATGGGTGGACCATCATTGTCCCTAAGAAAGGACAGCACAATTTACATCCATGCCTTGACCCGGATTCGAACCAGGAACCTTCCGATCCAGAGGCCAAAACCTTGACCACTAGACCGGTTGGCCGGCGTAGGTATTGATATTATAACAGGTATTAATTACACAATTGAAAAAAAAAATGTAGGTTAAAAACAAAGCACTTCAAACTTCCTCAGGGACGCAGCTGGGGGGGGATACGGGGCATGTGCCCAGGTGCTGGTTTGGAAATGGACGCTAAATAAGCCTTTCTTTACTACATATTTTTACGCATGATGAAAAATGAGGAGGAAAAATTTATTATGTGACTACAAAATCCAAAAACTACTAAAGGAGCTAAATGCATAATGTGTGAAGTGTTACATGAGTTTGATAGGATTAAAAAAGGGGCTGTAACGTCCGAGGGCACGAGTGTTTAGAGTAACGGGTTCGAGTCTCCCCAGTGGCTTTGATACTCTGCTCCGGTGAACGGAACTGAACTCGGTTAGCTTTTAGAGTGTCTAGTTTAGACGTTAGTTTTGCAGTCTGATTATTTGTCAGTGAAATATTTTAAAATTAAATTAGTATTTTATATGGGACTAAAAATGAAATTGCTGCAAATTAATCTATTGTATTAAAATCAAGTCTACCATCTAAGAGTCAATTTAAAAAAAATTGAAATTGTGGAATTAATGTGTGGTGGTGATAACAGGTGTTGTCGGGGAGGGTTTTGGTTTGCTTGTTTGGTGTGGGGAGGGATGCTAAGGCGAGTTCTTGCACCGGGTGGAAACTAGTCTAGTTACATCACTGAACGTTCTCCAACTAATTCAAATAACATTGAATAATCAAAGTTTTTTTTTTCAAGGTTTTCAATCTTGAAACTTTGTCTTTTGTCACTTAAAACATTCTTCAATGAAGAGAAACACTTTTGTATTGCACACGAGGCGATGGGGAGGAATCGGCAATCTAATATTTATTGGGGTCCGTCAGCTCACATTCTGGCACAAACTCTCCAAACCCGCCCGAGTGGTTAGAATGGTTTCTGTGTTCCACTATCCTATCTTCATCAAAGCATATTTGGCAAAACAAGAAAATGTCAGGCCAACGAACCCCAATGCGTTTTAATTCCAAGCAACGCACTGAGCAAAGTTCTTTGAAAAAAAAAATTTTTAATGTTTAAAATTAGGGAAATTTTGTGTGTGTGTGTTCAACTATACACAAAACATACAAAAACCCCAAATATACAAAACCATGCAAAATAAATTTGAGTATTTTTAGTTGCAAATTCCTAAAAAACACTCAATACGGATTTCAATCAACATTAGGGGTTAAAACAAAGATATGCAAAATATGCAAAATCCGAGCTTAAGTCATTACATATCCGTTTGATTTCAAAGTCCTTTCGTAAACGCAGATTTCTTTATAAGATAAAAAAAAGAGTACTTTTACTTCATCCTGCGCGATATTTTACACCTGTGATTACTTAACAGTGAAAAATACTGTCTCTAGGAGTACTTCTCAACTGTCTCAGAGATGCGGATCAAGAAACGAATAATTTGTTCCGTATAATCAACTTCATGTAGTAATCATTATATAGCTTTTTGAGCTCGGAGTTTCTCCCCAAACGGTTTTAAGTGGAAGATATAAAAGAACAGTATATTTTTTATGACCTCTACAACGTATTACGTAATGTGGCTACGTCATAGCATTTAAACTAAATGTCACTGGGAGTATCTTTATCCTGCCTCAAAGATAATTATCCAGAAATAAATATATTTTTCAATGTACTCATTTTTGTGTAGTTATCATTATATAAGCCATGTGATATTTTCTCTTTCCTTAACGGTTTTATATGTAATATATAAAAAAAAATATCAATACTTTATATTTTATCTCATCCTCGATGTTTCATCAAAATAAGAATTAAATGCTAATGTCACTTGGATACCTTTCATCTGTGCAAGAAAATGTTTAACGGTTGAATATCGGCTAACCTTGGAAGAGTCATTTAATGACCTAATCCAATCAAACCACACGGCGTGATTATAGGCAATAACAACATTATAAGCAATGACAACATTGTAAGCAATGACAACATTATAAGCAATGACGACATTATAAGCAATGACAACATTATAAGCAATGACAACATTATAAGCAATGACGACATTATAAGCAATGACAACATTATAATGCATCCTAATAGTAATCACTTCGTATAAGCAATGAAAACAATATAAGCTGTTTGACTTTACTTGGATCAAGAGGAAATTTAAATTGAAATAGATGTAATAGAGTTTAACACTTTTAAAATCGTATCAAAATATAGAAAAATGTATTCCCATCGCCATGTTTATTTTAACAAACTAACCCCCGTAAGACAGGAAAAGGAATAAAATTAACATTAAGAAAGAGGTTAAAAATATAAAAAATATATATTAAATAAATATATAATGAAAAAATAATTTTATATAATATTTGAAAAAACAAATTTCTTTACAGCGTGGTTGGCTGGTTGGGTTTTATGGCGCAAGGATCACTGCTCTATCAACCTTCGAGTTGCAGGTGACTCAGGTTCGACTCCTGTCATGGGCATTTTTCTCTGAATATATTTCTCTCTTTTGTATCAGTAAAAAGACTTTTAAGTGAGTGTGTCTGTTACTTGATATTGTATGCATCGTATGGCTAAATTTGCCCCTTCCGCCACTAAACCTCAAAACAAGCAACCAAACTAGGGAAGTGCTGCTAAGACAGAATATATCAATACACCCGGGGTAGTTTACAGGAATCGAACTTGCACCTTCCAACAACCCACAGTTCGGTGAAAAAAACTGGTTGGTTAGTCATAGACATAATCCTACGAGTGAACGGAATTATAGTTAAATTGGAACAGAACACGGTTAAAGTGATAAATGTTGAGACTTTTGTGATTAGCTTTGCAAATCGCGATACCACAGAATACCTCAGAGTTGGTAACTAATTAATATCACAATCGAGCAACCTACGTGTGAATACTGACTGAATATGCACCAATATAGGTAACTTATAAGATGTTATATAAAGTAAATACAAGGATCAGTTGTTTTCGCATTTAATGAATATAAGGCTTGGACATCAAACACTACTTCTATGACGTAGCAATATGGGCGTAGCAACATCCGTGTATGACGTAGCAACATCGTAAATCTAACAAGCAGCTAATTAAGATAATTACTAGATAGGTATTCTAAGAAACTGTAGATATCACATAATATGATAACAAAGTTAAATAAAAGTTGGAAGATGTATTTCGTTACAATTATGTACTAAAAACCTCACCCACATTTCAATAATCTACGGTTAAATTGAAAAGTACCCTTTTAGAGAGGAAAAAGAAAATGAGTCTTATACTTTATTTTCAATAAGTATTGTGAAGAAAGTAAAAGTTTTCTGAATTCTCCTCTTCGTATTCATGTCAAGGATTTATTTTTCGCGATGCGGGCCCTGTAAATTTTTTGGAGCTGCGACTTGCATTCGTAATCATCTTTCAGTTGCTGCAACTTTGACGGAAAAGGCCTAAATTGCTGTACTCAATCCACCTGCGCTCAGAAATGCCTACGTGTGCCTTCAGTTAAATAAGCCTTTTTTCAACTTGAGCCCCATTTCGCTTACACTTGTTTTTTTAACTCTTAAAGAAATACAGTATCAAACAATAAAAGTAATGAATGAGTTGATCTCAGTTGTGTTCTCTACAGATTGATTGTTTTCTCCGCCGCTCTAAAAAAACATCCCTGATGTGAAACATAGCATTGTATTTCAATTACACTGTTGAGAAATCCACATTAATAACAAAGTAAACTTTCAAATTAGTAACATGTCTTCGGTTTACAAGTGAAAAACACTAAAACAAAAAATAACTCAGAGAAAACAAAGGTGGAAATTTTATTTCCCAAGCTGATCTCACTAAATGTGTTTCACAAGACAAAATTTAAACTTTCAAAGAAAATAACTTAAAGGATTTCACGCTCGAATCTAAAGATAAAATGTACTTTCGTCAAAAAAAACTAAAAAACTGATGTCTTAAAAATTTTGATCTAGTGTGCTTCTTCTGGTAAGCTAACCATATTGAAGTGATATAAAAGCGTCAAAAAAGTGCAACTTCACTCAACCAAAATGTGCTTCACGTTTGGAATTTATTTCACTGTTGTATTTAGTACTATTTGAACAGTTAATTATTGTGATGGTGATAATTTCTCTACATTAGAACAATAATAGGAGAAATAATCTGTGTTTGATATGGGAGGACACCAATTGGTTTTAGGAATAACTTAAATAAAAAATTTAGAATTATTTTCATACATTGCTTATTTAATTAAGGACATTATTTATGACATCGGCTAAATAGCCACATCTGCCTGTGGTCAAATTGTTTGTTTCTTTTTCATTTTCCACGCCTTTCTTGTAAGCTAGTTGCATGTGCTTCCATTTGTCATGAATACAGTACTTTACAGCACAACTAGAATTCATTTCTGAAATACGAGTTTGAAACCACTCAGTGCAATTGTTTTGATTCAATTCCAGAGAAAAAGTAACGTTTATACAATAGATCTGATTCGAGGGCACAATAATGCCATCCTTTGTCTAACGCTACGAAATAAAAACTTACAAATAAGGCCTTTTTAGCACGCAGAGTGAGACAAATATAAAAAAAAAAAGATATACTTAATTTCATTCCACTCACTGATCTGTAAAGAATACAAATCTTAAACACTTTAAACTATAATTGAATAATACAGCTTACTAGGAAGTTTTTTTTTAAAGCTACATAAATACAGAATGGCAGTGTTTTGGCTACACCCCTTTTGCAGTTTGTTGCTGTTGGTAAATTTAATTTGCATGCAAAAGTACAAATTATATCATAAATATAATTGTAGGTACGCAAAAGTACACGTGAATACACAGGAATGGAAAGGATTATGTTTCGAATGTGTTCAATTGCACTCAAATCGAAACATTTCAATCGCAAACTTAATTGTTAAATCTATTGAAACAGCAGTCATCAATCGAAATGCATGAGACCCATCGTAAACCTCTAAGTCAAGACTTATAAATTTCTTTAGCAGTCGGATCAGGTGCAAGATCTAAGTGGAATTACTTAAGAGGTTTATTATCGATTCCAGCGTTTATGATGATGATGCATTCTGATCGATATCGATTTTTCCACTTGAGTAACGTGTTTTTCTCTTTCACTGTTTCTCAAATAGAGAATAGCCTTCAAAATAAAGATCAATTTACAGTAAGACATATAATGGTCCTCCTTAAAAATGTGCCTTGGTTAAGGGGATATGAAATATCTTATTAAAGCTATCGATTTGGTGAATCTTCAAATCTGGTGGATAATATTAAGTGTGCGTAAGGAGATTCGTAGCAGGAATATAAGCAGGTTAAATTACCAATGATACAAAATAAAACCTTCCCAAAGCATGCATCAGCTAAGAGGGGTTGTAGTCTTAGCTAACAATATGGGAGTTGTAGACTAAACATATTGGATTTCTATAACACGTGTATTTTTCTTTTCTGTGTATATCCATCACATAACTATCTGTCGTGTTTAGCTCAGTATAGCTAAATAGGGTCTTTGAGCAAAAGAAACCAACCTAACAACTTAACGCATAATTTGGAAGATTAATTATCAAAACGGGTAGTCTTAGGAGGGATATAAAGATTGAAATAAATAAGCAAAATGTCTTAGACATTTTAGATAGGAATGAAATTTTAAGATAAATTCGAATTCAACCTGAGCGAAGTGTTCAAAAACCTTAAAAAGTGCAATGCATAAAAAAAATCAAGCAAAAATCCATGTTGTTAGAAACGAAAAATGGAATAGTCAGAATTGTTATCAAATCATGGTAGTTTTCATTAATGACTTCCAGTTTGGTACAATTTAGGACATAATACATTTTTAATCTCAAGTAGGTCTTAATACTAAGTCAGTTTAAATCTCTTCGCTAAATGAATAAGAGTCATTTTCTGTTACGCTAAAATTAAGAAGCGTAGGTGTTTTTGCGTTGACACACGTTTGATAAATACGTTTTATTGACTAACAATAATTATATTAATTACCAAATGTTGCCAAAAAGGTGATAATCTATATTTTAAGGTAACTCCAATGTGTAACTTTCGAGTGCATTTGGACTGTAGAAATAAAATCTTTGCATACGTCTGTTTGTTTTGCTTGTTTATCTTAAAAATCCCTGTCATATTAATCAGCGTTTGTTGTTGTTGTTGTCGTATGTTCTTTCTGGGATGCATATGAAAGTAGTGGTGAACAGAAACATTCAAGACAATACAGAAGAAGAATATTTTTTATTATAACAAATGATGATCCCAGCAAAGAACAGAAGGTGTGCGCTGCTTTCCTTTCAAGACGGGAATCCATTCCAGGCGAAAGTCCGACTTCTTTCCCAGGTGTTACATCCATGCCTTATCCGGGATTCGAACCCGGGCCCACTCGGTGACAACCGAGGATCATAACCACCATACTGGCTGGGCGGCATTAATCAGCGTTTGTCGACCACATAATATTTCAGGGTTCGAATCCCAGTTTTTAGGAGGGTGAACGCTGTTATTTATCCCTGTTAGAAGCTACTGCAACTTACACACATTGTGCGTTTTTCCAAATATTTTCCTGTTGGTTCCCAGCAATATCAAATAGATCTGATGTTTAGTATTACAAAATATACATACTATAAAAGTTAATTTTTTGCTTAGGCGTGTTTTGCTCAAATTGACTTTCTAATTTAAAATTCTAACACATAAAAACATTTCTAGTTTGTTTTCAATATCTCATCCACTGTTTTTAATGATCTACAGTATGTAACGTTTTATAAAAAATAAGACATCGTACTCTTGGATAAAAATGTCCACCAAAATTGTTGGTCGCTTTTTTCATTCGTGAAAGTTATTCCCATGTATGTTTTTCAACAGAGTATCGAAATAGCTTGCAATGTGTAGTCTGATAAAAAAATATTGAAAAATTCAAGAAAGAACAGTTTGAAACATAAAAACATGCTCCAAGATAAACACGAAAAAAGCAAGATAAAAACAGGATCTCGTGTAAAAACCGACACAATCTAGTCTTTCAAATCCTTAGAAGGAAAAATTAAAATATTTTAAATGCACAAACCCAGGAAAAGAAAAAAAAATAAACCACTTTAAAAAATATTTTCTCTAATAAAGCAGGTAGTCTTCGTTAATTTTTCATTTTAATACTTTTCCAGTTGAGATGATTATTATGCATACTTTTTACGTTTCAATGTTTATTTTTCTAACGAGTTGTTTCAATTTTTAACATGTACAGGTAAAACTGCATAAATTAATGACAGTGACAGAATTCAATAATATTTGTGAAAAAGTAAACGCGATACTTTATAATATAGTTTCATTTGATACTTTATTGACAGAACCTACAATAAAATCTACCTTGTCTTGTTTATGTTAAAAAATGACAGGAAGGTTTTGAGAAGTATTATTTTTTTACCACACATAAACAAAATTTGTGAAAAACATGTCACATTATTCTTTCATGTTTTCATAAATTCACTACTTTTATAATCTTTAAAATATCTAGTGAAGAATGCGTTGCTTTGAAAATAAATTTTAATTACTAAAACGGCTTTTTCGACTCGCAGAAGGATAAAGAAGAAAAAATGCATTTAAAAAAAGAATGCAATATGTGAATGATTGTTTCCTAATACAAGTAGTACGTAATTAGTAAATTGAAAGCAAAATGTGAAACTTTAAAAACAAGCAATCCATCTACATTGTAAGTCTTGAAATTCATTTTTAACTGTTTACTTGTCAAATAACTAATGATGGTTTCTATTTTTTTTTATCCCTTGAAAATTACAAGAACTATTTGTATCGGATTTTCATTATAGGCCAGGTTTTTTTTGCTTAATATTTAGAATGAACTTAGAATTTTAAACGAACTTTGAACTTGTTTGATCTTTATCTGGCTGTGGTTCAAAATTACATGTTGTTGTCGTCGTATCTTTCCCTTGGGATTGCCTGTTTATTGGATAAAGGACCGTCAAAAATAGCCAATTTTATTGCTTAAGTCAGATGTCAATTAATTACCAATAATCAATTTAACTAGTTTAAATTTAAAAATTCATTTGACTACCTAAATATTATAGAAATTTTTATTTACCTGCGTTGTGCAAATATTATTTTGATCAGAGATTGTTAAACTGCTTAAATTTACGAAGCTTAGAGTTTACGTGTAGCAATTTATTTACTTCTTGCTATATATAGCAATTTTCAAGTATTCATCTCAATATAATAGGTTTTTCTGTGAAAGTTTTCTGGATCACATGTTTGAATGGCAGAACATACTTTCTATAGATATTATTTATAGGGTAACCGAAAGTAAAGCCTTCGTATTACGATGGTATGCTAACACCGAAAACCATTCTAATTCACCACACTCAAAGAAATATAAGGACGAAAATATCTTAATATGTGTTTCGAAATCCCACTTTAGGCATTTTTCAATATTTGTATCACCTCTGTTTTCAATTGCCAGTGTCAGTAAAAATTTCCTTCCGCTCCTTGACATTATCTCTTTTGTATTTTTCCCAAGTATGGCCTACGTGTCATTAAAACCTGCCTGACCATTATTCTTACCAATTCTAGTTAATAGATATTGAACTGGCCCACTACACTGGCCATCATTCTTTAATAGTCATACAACACCCCGACCTGCAAGTAATACGATGAGTTGGTATTAGACAGCAGATTAAATATGGAAGGTTCTAAATGAATGAACGTTCTCCCTACCATCGTAGACAAATGGGAACGATCTATCAAGGGGTTAAAGAGTGGTCAAAAGTATTTCACGCAGAACTGCAATTATTCTAATGGAAAGGATAAAGATGACCACTTTGGTTTACGCTACATTTATTTTTAGGGAATTACGTGAAACCTGGTATGTTAATGTTTTGTAATGATTTAACGTGATAAATGGAGTTATCGTGTAAAATTAAATATGAAGTTTTAAAGTAGTATTTATATATTTAATTGACCTCACAATCTATGATTGTTTTGGTGTAAAAGAAGTAATAATTTCATACTTAACATGTTTCCAGCCAAGTCTTTTCTGAGTATAATTTGCAGGTAGGAAATTATACTCGAAAAGTGTCACGTAACGCAAATGGTGCTCTTTGTAATTTTATAAATATGTATGCTTGCTCTGTTGGTAAAATATGTATTTTTCAATAAGACTAGTGAATTCTCATTAGTTATGACCATACATAAGTGATAGGGCCTGTAAAAATATGTTTGTAAGTTGCAAACAGTTAGTAAAAGCTGGATGTTTGTAACATCCAGCTTGAAATTGTACTCAACCGGTATCACCTTTGTAGATATTTAGGTATAAAAATGTTATTTTAGTAAATTTACTTACACGCTTCAGTTTAATGTTCGTTGAAAGTTATATTATGTTTAATGTAGTAATGTTAAATCTGTTTCTACTGCATAATGTATAATAGTTTTACAGTGGAGCAAATTAAAACATTTTGCTACCTTTGTTAAAACCCTATAACTCCTTACTTATTGTTTCATTAAGTAGCTAAGAGCTAAAACATAAGTTTTTACTGTTTGAGTATGCAAAGAGAACAAGATATGTAATAGCTACACATCCAAGCAATAGTATCTCGATACAATTAGCGAGACTCATCAGGTTCATTCTAAATGTTCCATTAACTATAGCGTGTGTGAAAAGAAAGGTACCACCAGAAAGTGGTTGAATAAATCAAACAGGTATAGACACTTATAGTTGTCACAGTGTATATTTCAGTTTTTCTCTTTATAAATCACATAAAAATAATGCCAAAATTAGAAAAGCTATCAACTAGAACTAAAACTGAATTGAATAAATTTGAATAATGTGTTCATAACCCCTTTTCCCTGATGACATCCACAAGTGTATTTAGTAAAAAAACTAGTGTTTCTTCCGTTTTTATATTAAATAATTATTGTAGTTATAAATTAAAATATAACTATCTCTTTTGTACTTTTTAAACAGAGATTAAATGAAACTAGTGTAAATAAAACGTGAATCAGCCATCATGACTTCAATTCAAAATTAAATTAAAGAATAGTACCTTTGAATTATCGTATTTGGTATCATTAAACAACTTTAATTCAAGTAATGCAATCTCAGGTGAATTAATCTCATTCGAAACTTCTGGAGCAAATTAATCTTAGTCTAGCATTCTGGGAAATTAAAAGATTATTGCTTTAAATTGGAATAAAAGTTCCCCGGACACTTTCCTCGACCTTTGTACTTACTTAACAGAGAGTGAAGACTTTTATATTTGGTTACAAACCTGATATCTCGTGTTCGTATGCTTAAAGTTAATTAGTTATTTTTTATATAAAAGGAAATAAAATAAATATGATTACAAAACAAATATCAGGAAATCACAAGCTACATGTTTTATTCTGAAAGTAAATAAATACATATCAAGGAGATTAAGATCTGAAACTAGATATTATGCGACTAAAATTGTCTTTAATTTTCATGAAATGATATTCTATAATATAGTTCAGTGTGTCAAATCAATGGTAGTAAGATATTCATCAAACTGTTCGAACTACTATGCTACTATTTTTACACTTATCGACCTATAGTGAACAAATTGAAACAAAATATACTTGTATTGTACGAAAACAAGGATGTGTCGGCTTAGTGTCAAATTTGATGCTTTGAAATAAAATTTCAAAGTAAATATATATTGGATAAACTAAATAATGTAAATAATCTTACGTCTTAGTGAAATGTCGTTTCAGCCACAATGTTTTATAATATCTGAAAGTAGTTTGTCGCGTAAAAACATGTATAGGCTTTCGAGAGTTCAAACTAGAGTCTAGTGAGTAGAACAAGTATATTAGATAAATTACGGGATTGCTAACAAATCACTACCACTATTGGCGTCTTTAGCATGGATTCATGCTCTAACTTTATAGTTATGCGCCTTAATCCATATTAACAGTAATGAATTGGTGAGAAGACAATCAACTATTTCTATCGCTATACGCGAATATGGTGACACTCCTCTTATAACGATTCTTTTAACAGCTATTCAAAAACCGATTGACCCAAGGTCCACGGTCATCTCGTCGTAGCCGAACTATATGTGATTGTTCGACTTCCAAAACATCCCCCCAAAAGTGAACCCTGTAAATTGCCTTGGAGAGCAAATCTCATAAGGAGCCCTAAAGCCCAAACAGATGCACTTGTAGAACAAAATTCAATTGTGCCCAAAGCCTAATAAGGATTTACCTCATAAATAAGCAAGCGGCATTATAACTTCTACGATTCCGATTTTCATTTAAGATATTCTAGATATTAAGATATTCTTATCATTAAGATCTAAGATATTAAAGATAGTATTATCATTTACTAGACATCAATTCGTTTTAGTAATACAGAGGATAGTAAATAAAATAAGAAATGCCAATCGCTCCCAGAAATGACCGCATTGTCACACGTATACAGCAAGTGACTGGAATTTTCTATCGGATCCAATTTGTTTAGAGGATAGTATGAGATAGCTCCCAAAGAATTGCTAAACCATAACCACAAATATGCCTCGTGAATATAAAACTACCCTAAATCTCAATAAGTATCCTAGAACTCAAATAGATGCCTTTGAAGACAAAAAAGGCCCCTTAATGCAATTATATCCTGAGTCTAATAAGTATTTACCTAAAGAGTATGCAAGAAACCCCATAAATTTTGCGATTCCAATCTAGATTAATTGAACATATTCTTATCAATTACGAGACTTCAATCGATTCGTTTCAGTAACCCGGGACAGTAGGGAATAAAATATGAATTTCCACCCCTCTGATCGTTCCCGAATACCCAGAAACGACTCGAATGCCACCAGGATTCTGCAAATGAGAGCCAGTCGCCTGGAATAATCTTCCGGTGCCAATATGTTTTGGTACAATTTACGACCGACCCCCTCCCTTCTCCTAATGAGCATTCATTCAAATAACTCTCGTTTGCTCAGTGCCCTTTAACGGGTCCCTGCTGCAACAATGTTTTAACGCGAACCCGTTACCAATGACTTTTAATGTAAGGCCCGGACTTACCCGGAGCTTAGAAAATCACCGGATCTTTTACCCGTGCATTCGCTGTCGCTGCCCCTAATGAAAAGTCTCACCTTCAAAGAGATCTATGGTACGAGGGTTAACGGTGAGTGATGAATTGGGCCGCCAGCA
Organism: Metellina segmentata; assembly: GCA_947359465.1. NCBI lineage: Eukaryota > Metazoa > Arthropoda > Arachnida > Araneae > Tetragnathidae > Metellina > Metellina segmentata. The sequence goes on along the minus strand of OX375878.1, from coordinate 31,194,960 downwards.
ATTTCCAGATGCGGGCACGGGCAATCTGCTATCCGGGCATTCCCTCCTTCGTTCGATTTAAAATGCTCCGCCATTGATTCGTGTGAATGATTGGTGCCGGGTGTAATGGATTCCAGGGTTGGGAATATATTGGTTCGGGAAAATTTGGGAAACAACTCGAAGGGGTGTTAACGATTGCGTATATTTGCCTCCGAGATATGAATAAGAATGGACACGCGTTTAGAAGGGTGGAGTGAAAAGCAACGAGATTGATGGCGAGGCAAGAATGAACGTGTTTGCGAGACAGTCTCGTAGGGATGAGAAAGTGTGCCAAATTCTTATATCCAGCACCGTTGAATATTGGCCAATGCATTACCGAACCAATATGTGTGTTCTACACGAAACAGGAGAGTTTGAGCTTAGAAATATAAAATCACTGTTGCTTATTGGATGGAGAATTTATTTGTGATGTAATACATTTTTTTATTAAAGGGCTTTGTATTTTTCTAATAAACCTTACTCAGTACTAATGCTTCTAAGGGGATTATTTTTATTTGTCTCTTCTAGGACATTATTGCTTTTATTAGTTCTGATGATAATTTGGTCGGATACAATTATTATTAATTATATTAAATCACAAATAAATTCTCTATCATCAATCTAAAAGAATTTTTTTTATTAATGGGTTTGTATTTTTCTAATAAACCTTACTCAGTACTAATGATTCTAAGTGGATTATTTTTATTTGTCTCTTCTTGAACATTATTACTTTTATTAGTTCTGATGATAATTCGGTCGGATATAATTATTATTAATTATATTAAATCACAAATAAATTCTCTATCATCAATCTAAAATAATTTTTTTTTATTAATGGGTTTGTATTTTTCTAATAAACCTTACTCAGTACTAATGATTCTAAGTGGATTATTTTTATTTGTCTCTTCTTGGATATTATTACTTTCATTAGTTCTGATGATATTTCGGTCGGATACAATTATTATTAATTATATTAAATCACAAATAAATTCTCTATCATCAATCTAAAATAATTTTTTTTATTTATGGGTTTGTATTTTTCTAATAAACTTTTCTCAGTATTAATGCTTCTAAGTAGATGGTTTTTATACTGTCCCTTCATGGACATTATTACTTTTATTATTTCTGCTTATTATTCGGCTGGATACAATTATTAATAATTATTTCATTTTAGATTCAGAAATAAGATCAGTTTAAGTGGAAGCACTGATTAAAATGGTTGTGAAACTTACCAATGATTTTTGTAATTAACGTTTGTGTATATTTTTAATAATCCTTATTCAGTATTAATGTATCCATGTGGATAGTTTTTACTTGTATCTTCTCGGACACTATTAGTTCTGATGATTATATGGTGGAAAATAACTTTATTAATTATTTTTATTTTAGAGACAGAAATTATAAATGTGTAAGAGAGAGCCCCAATTATTTGTTTTTTAGTTTATTAATGATTTGGCATCAATTGATTTAAATTCAGACAATTACTATTAATTATTTTAACTTTAATGGCAGACAAAAAAATGTAATGGGAGTCCCAATTTAAAGGACAAACAACACACTTAGATAAAAGAATAAGCAGCTATTCACAAACATTTTTTACTACAGTACTTTAGCAATTTACGATCTTCTATTCATAGCCCACTCTTGTGGATCGAAAACCTTTTCATCAAAAATCTCCCTTCAAAGAGATCAAGTAACTTGTGCCTCGAAAAACACACATTCCTTAAAAGCATCATTAACTGAAATACTTCTTCCTTAGAGTCCTTTTTCAAAATTATCTTACATATCCGCCCATTTAATTAGTTTTTAACTTGTATAAGTGTATAAGTGTATTCTTTTCAATTATTCTGTGAACCCAGGTACGTTGTAATTTAGTATGTACAAGTACAAATAATCAACAATAAAATTTAAAAATGTACGTAAGACGCATTTTGATAAAGAAAAAGTTTAGTATTCATAACTGAGAAATTCTAAAGCAACTCAAGTAATCTATATCAAAAAAGAACATATGGTTTTTGGGTGAAAATTCATTAATCGTGATAATGTCTAACAGTGTTTTATTACAATATTTACAACGAAAGAAAATGTTGCATTGATTAAAACTACATCTTTATAGTACTAACTATCTAAGACTGTATGGAAAAAATGGAATGATATTCCTTTTACTTCACATAATTTCAACACATCATCTACAAAAAATATTTTTATTAAAAGAGTAAAATGTTTCTTTTTTAATAAAGCTATTCAAAAATTGTTAGGAATTTGGTTCGTTTGATGAATTGGCATCTTGTTAAAAAAAACTAAGCTTTGAACATAAGACGTTTATTCTGGATTAATGAAAGTTTAAACACATATGTACAGACGACTAAAGGATTAACATAGCCTGAGCAGGGGAACACACATCTACCCTACTCCAGACTAAACAGAAGACTCCTCTTTCCCGCGCACTTCTTACCCACCCCGCACTGTAGCTTTTCGGTTGCAGTTACGGGTGGTGGACTCACATTCGGTTGCATTTAGGGGTGGTTATCCCACAAAAATCATCAAAATTCAATAAACACACACAAAAGCAATTCGCAAAGAAGTGCTAGGAGCTGATTGTGGAACCAGCTGCCAAACTAAACCTGCAATATGTTTGCAGTTACAGATGTAACGTACATCATACATTTTGTTAGCCATTATTTAGCCCTTAACATTATTATAACACGTAAAAGTTTGTATTTCGATTTTATATTCTTATTTCTATTCATTATAACATAAACAACTGCCTTTTGATATTCGTTCCATAAAATAGCAAAACTACCTTGTATCAAATTATAATATCTACTTGGTAGTTGCTTACTCGTTATTTTATTTAATCAACAATAAAATCCAATTTACCCAAGCATTTACATTTATTTTTTTTTACATGTTGTATGAAACGTGAAATGTTTTGTACTTCAACTTACAACCTTCAACTGTAGAATAGTTGACACATAATTTGCATTGTATAAATTTGTTTGTTTCCCCAATGTGAAAAACGTTATTTAAAATTAAGTCAGCAAAGCTAGTATTTCTTGCCTAAGGGAAATTGTCTCACACTGGCCTCGCTCTATCCGCTAGAAAATAGGTGAGGTAAAAAAAAACAGACTGAAAAAAGAGTGGTATTGATCAGAGCATTTATTATGAAGCTGTGGGGGGTGACAAGAGGATATAATTTATAAATCTCGCGTACTTTATGCCAAGATTTTTTACACAATTATTTTTTAACTTTGAACAAAAGATGAAATGACAACATATTAACTGTTGTTCAAGTCTGTCCACAGAGTAAAATAAATTAAATAATATAATTTGAAAAATTTAAATTTAAATTGCTTACCTCACCATACTTGTAAACTATGAAACTGCTTTTCAATGTTTATCTTTGATACAAAATAAGAATAAATAATAAGAATTTGTAAGGTAGAAAGAAATAAAGGTATTTTTCGAAAATAACTTTCCACAAAATAAAGTATTTCCAAAACCTATCTCGCCAAGATCACACTTTTTGTAGCCAACATTTTTATGGTACTCATTTCGTAAGAAATAACGGCAACAGCTTTTATTCTTCACCTGAGCAAAACACCACAAAAAAAAAAAAACGTCTGGCAATTCTGTACGGGGACATAACACTATAACTAGGAAAACAGGATGCATTTTTATTAACTCATTATGCCTTATTTTTGCTTCATGTTGCTTTTATACGCATTTAGCCAGCGTCTAGTGGGAATAAGTTTAGAAGACTAAAAGAAAAGGACCAACATCTTTTAAAGTCTGAAAAACCAGAGATAACCTCGTCCAATCAATACAAAGCTTTCACAGTGTTTGCAAAACCCATAACTTGGATTTTTTCCCTTTTCCCTCCAAACAACTAGGGGCATGTTGGCGAAAGACAAAAAACCCCAGGAAAGTGGGAGTAAAAACAAAATCCATGTTTTCCTTTTTCACGTCAAAAGTCTTAAACCCGGAAGAAAATTTTATATATATTTACACTAAGCTCAGAAATATCCTATTCGTCCGATAGCACACGCGTCGGCCATGAAAAATATTTCAGGAGACAGTGTGTGATTTTTGTGATGCCCGAACGCCCCATGAGATGGCGCTCCTGACAGCCAATAAAACATGGCGCGTGTTTGGACAAAGAAAGAGTACCAATTTTGACGGAACGATTTCGTATCAGAAAGGAAATACGTTTCTGTGAGGCTTCCTTCCCTGTTCTTCTGAAATCTTATCTGTCCCTGTAACAGAGAGATGAGCATTTTCCGATAAAAGCACAAGAAACACACAAACATGTCCAGTCTAACTGAGATCTATTTTTCAAACGCAGATAATCAAATGATATGAAAAGAGCATAAAATCAGAGACCAGAACATAAGACAGAAATCTTTACACACTGCTTTGTGTTGTTTATACATAATATATATATATATATATATATATATATATATATATATATATATATATATATATATATATATATATATATATATATATATATATATATATATATATATATAGGAAAGTAAGTTCATTGCAATATTTGAATTCGCCTGACATAATCCACTAATATTTGTGACGAGGAGTTAAAGTGTATTCTGCTGGTCCTTATTACCAGCCCAATTAAGGTTGTGAACAATACATTATAGCCATAAAAGCTGCTGCAATTAAATAATTATATATAATAGAAGATTGGACAGCAACAATAACATTAAACACCAAACATCACCAATAGGGGCGATACGCCACACTTAAAGTTACCCTCATTCATGTCTCATGGGGCTAAAACATTATAACGAACATGGAATTTTCGCTGTCTCTCTGGTTAGCGCTTAAAGGGAAAATCTCTCTCATGCTTGACAGCACTACTTAAATATACTTTGAAAAATGGATTTGAAACCCTTCGTCGAATTTGCTTTATTTTAAATACTGTAAAAAACTTCGTTTTCCATCAGCAAACACGATTCGCGAGCGGTGTTGGGTCATGCTTGATTTACTCGTTGCCATCAACAAACACAAATGAGGCTTCCCTTTTTTGCCACCAAAGAGAAATATATAAACAGTGTTTTTGGTATTTACACGTAATGTATTTTGAAAAATATGTTGGCAACTGCAACATCAACTGCAAAATAGAAGTGCGGCCCTTGAGGCCAGAATTATTTCACCCGTGTCGAAATTGAAGCGTATACAAGTACGTACTTGGCACGCAATGCCTCCGTCACAGATTATGGTAACCCTTTCTTTGTACTTTTGGCTACACAAAGAACTCGAAGTATCAATTCTCTTGCGATTTTCTGTCTTTGGCCTTTTCCGATTGAACTAACACATTTTCCTTTTGCAGAAAAATATCGCTACCAAAAACGAAAACACCCATTTTAAGTTAAGCCTTAATGAGGCATGTTTGAAACTATATATTCGTAGTGCAAGACCAGTGTGTCTTAAACCCGTATGGAGCAATTCTAATTTTATAATGACTCAATGTCCGATATAGTAGACATATAATTTTAAAAATTCACTCCCTTCCAATCAGATGTAATACTCAAACGTTTTATGGCAGAAATTATCAGTCGAAGCGGAACATTGTTTTTAAAGGCAACACCCTTTAACTCATTGAAAATTGAGTATTCATTTTAGCAGTTCCTATTTTAGAAATTTTATTTTAGCTAAGGTAGGTAAGTGAGTATTTAATTATCGTAGCACTGGAGCAACACAATGGACTATAACCGATGATCCTGAATCGCAGGGAAAGATTTGAAGACAAAACCACGTAATTTTAAACCACAGTCATGGGATGAGATCACTTCTGGGCTGGTTGATACCCCAATATACAGACTTCCACATCACGCCAACGACAGGACATTTGAAGCCATGCCATATTTAACCTACATCAACCCCTTTTGTAGACGACGGTCTATAGTTCAATTTGAACTGGCAACCCCCTGGTTGCTAATCCGTTACTTTTCCAAATGGGCTACTTCAGCTCTTTTAGAGAAAAGGAATTTGGTTAGATTTGAGTTTGTGATGATTTAAAGAGAAAACTAGAGAAATTTCTGGTTTCGGAAACAAAACATTAGTTAATTCTTGAATCGGAATCAAGAATTGGTTAGTTGGGTTTGGGCTTTATGTCGCAAGGGCACATGGCATATGGCAAATTTGCGCAAAACAATAACAAGCAAACTGTCACGTCCACACAAGAGAGGCTTTACTAACCCAGAATAGAGATAGGGGAATCAAACCTCAACCGCATAGTGCTTGCAGGTTAAAAGGACAGTGGACCAACCCATTGAGCCACACGGAACCCTTAATGGTGATGTAATCCAGAAAAAGAGGTTTAACTGTATAGATGTAATATGAGGTCTTTAATTTAATTTAAGTCTGCTAATCTTAAGATATCTCTTGATTTTTATGAAAATATTTTCGTGAATGGAGAGATTTATACAAATTCGGAAACGAAAACAACTGTTCAAAACAAACAGCAAATCACATTCGTGTGCATTACTAATTTTCTACTGACAGAAAATCCTTATCTTATGTGGTAAAAATCTGATGCTTTTAATTATTTTTCAAGGGCACAAACACAGACCGCTTCGACCTTCGGCGCTGCAAGGTGAGAACTGACGGCGAAATATTCAATGGACCGTCGTTTATAATTCCACAGACAGTCACCGAACTCTAGGGACCACCATGGCTCAGTTTGTTTGTCCACTGCGCTAGCAAATTGCGGACCCTACGTAATGGACCGGATAGCAAGATGTCATGGTATAAGGGAAAGATTACTTCTTTAAATTGTGATATGGTCCTCCACGCGCTGCAATTTAACTAGCAACCCTTCTGGGCATACTTTCAACAAGATTTTGATACACAGCTATGGATATGTGTGCCCATTCCTGCTGCAAGAATGTTGCCAACTCAGCTGTAGAATTCGGATGTCGTTCAATGGTCCGTTAGCGTCGCTCTTACTCGTTCCACAAATGTTCTATGTGGTTTCGGTCGGGACTATGAGCAGGTCAGAGAAGCCGTTTCATATCTTGATACCACTGTTTGACAGTGACTGCAACATGACATGGAGCGTTGTCGTCTTGAAAGTAACATTCGTCCATTCTATAAAATTGGCAGAGCGTAGGAGAGCACCCGACTGTCCAAAATGTTCTTGTAGGCGTCGGCGTTGAATTTACCATGAACAGCATGCAAAGGTCTCTCTGTTCTGTGTAAGCAAAATATTTCTTTATGTGTATGCTCATTGTTCTGCGAGGATTTACAAGATAATCATTAAGATCAAGCACACAAGTCGGGTTGTATGTATACTAAATTACTGAATTTTATGAAACCAACATTCATTCGTCTAAGAACTGGACTTTAAACGACTGTTTGGAAGACGAACACTGCCTAATATATCCGACAAGATAAGTTTCTTGAATTACAAAAAAAAAATGCGAACTTATCAAACTCGTATCTTTTGACAATTTTATGGGAAATCTATTCCTAGAAGGGAATTCGCATTATGAACCAATCAGGTCAATTCCACGACGTATACCATAAGAAATTCCATTCTATTCTAATTTACCATCGTTCTATTAGTTTGATTAGATTTTGCAGGAAGAATCACAGTGTAAATAATTAATATCAGCACATCGAATCGGAATACGAATTCCAATCTCTTGCGGGATTCATGATTCCTAGAATACCAATCCGATTTCCTCAAAAAAAAAATTAGCTGAAATAAAAGCAAAATTATCATGTACTGAACTGTGTAAACAATAAATCTGAGAGAAAGCAATATTAGTACTAATCATCATAGTACTAATTCGATACAATTAGTACTAATTCGAAATTCATCATTGTACTTTGATAGCAGACAATATTTTCACTTAGTTTGTACTTTTGATAATTACCTAATATATAATTCATAATTTTAAAGAAGCATCCTGTAACGAACAATAAAGCTTCAAACGACTTTTTTTTGATAGCGCTGCTTATTATATAGTTCTTATCCGATCCTACTTGAGTTATGCTTTGCCGTGTGTCTCTTTTCTCAAAGAAATCTTTAAATTTTCTTTCATTCTTCAAATTTGTAATAATTTTCACTTACTAGTGTACTAATAACAATCACTGTAAGCTGTCTAATTCAATGTTTTTATTCAGTATACTGTGGTAAAGCTGTTAAATATTTTAGTTATTGCCATTCGAGGCAAGTTTAAATCGAAACACTCTTCGAAGAATAAAAAATTTGAAACTTCCAACACGTTCCTCAAACTAGACAGAAATATATGGGCGATCAAAAAAATATAGATATATAACTTAAAAGTTGTGTTGTATAGACTTCAAATATCTTTCCCACGGGAACTGTGTTTTCCGAGCAGCTGTTCAACCGCAGTCTGCAAACTCGAGTTCCAAAAAGTAGAATGTTCCAATTGGGATTCGGTGATGCCATTCCAAAATCAAATAACTTGAGTTACATCGCTGATTCTTTCGGTGAGGGACGCTGTCTCGGATAGAGAGCAAATAGTTTTTAAGAATTTCATATTGATTTTTTTACGCCTGTGTGTTCTGTTTTAGAGGCATGCCCTGAATGTAAACGAGTTAACATTGAATTATTGACTAAACCAAAAATATTCATTCGAAGAATAAAAAGGTGGTTTATCTTACATTCTTTTACTTTTTCTGAAAACTTGCGATTCTGCGAGTAAACTTTTTAGAAACAGTAAGGTGGTTTACATTTATATCGACAGACATGTCAGAGGTAATCATTTTACAGGGTGTTTTTATATTGCACAGGGTATTTTTATATTTTATTTTGGACGATGACTTTTAAACAAAATATTTTTGTAATTTTTTTTTTATTGTCTTCTCAATCAAATACAATTGGTAATTTAGAGTTAATTCATTGTGTGATCATTTTTTTCTGAGGATACTGATGAAAATGCGGATATTGTAAACTGTGAACGTTATTGCTAAATTTAAATTTAAATTGTTTAAATCACATACGGTTTCAACACGATGTAGCAACATGGCATCGATTATAATTAACTACGCGAAGAGTTTTCAAATTAATATATAAACGTAACTGGTAACCTATAAATGATAGAAATTAATATTTATAACTATCATTTAGATCAACTTCTTGTAAAGTTTCAAAATGCAGAATTATTCCATCAAACAATTTTAGATCCTCAAATATGTTAAAGAACGAAAGAAACAAACTAAACTGGTACAGAAGCTTATAACATCAACAGAAACATCATTTTGTGATGACAAAGTAAACGTCAAAATATATTCAAGTTAATGTGAACATTTAAAATTAATATTGAAAACCTTCGTAACATTTTCAAATGTCAGTAATTCAATCAGTAATAAAACAATTCCTTGCCTTTCGCATAAATCAATATCAGAATAACTAACCCAGCATTTATTTTTCAATTTCCTAAATGTGTTTTGTTTCCTCGAAGTAACCAATATATTATTGAAAGAGAGTTCTACCAACCTCTTTGAGCATTAACGTAATGCACTTTCTAGCAGTACATTTACCTTAGATTTACACTATTAAAACCTAAAGCTATAATGAAAATGTATTCAAAATTAAAATTCAGGTAATTCTTATTAATCAAAATTTTTAAAATCCCGTGTCTACATGAACATTAGACATTCTACATCTAAGCGAAACGTTGTATATACCTCAGCACTTTTCATTTTATTTCTGAAAAAAAAAAAATTTTACTCAAATATCTGAATTTTTTAAATTCAACTCATTTAATGAAGTTAATATTGAAATATATAAAATTTTAACATTAAAATCTTGTTAAAGATTCAAAATGCAGAAATATTACATCAAACGATTTTAGATCTTCTAATATATTAAAGAACGAAAACAACAAACTAAACTCCTACAGAAGGTTATATTATCAACAAAACCATTACTTTGTGATGACAAAGCAAAATTCAAAACATTATCAAATTAATGTGAACATTTAAAATTAATATTGAAAACGTTCGGAACATTTTTAAATGTTACTACTTCAATCAGTAAGAATTACTTGCATTTCGTATAAATCAATATCCGAGTAACTAACCTAGCATTTCTTTTTAAATTGCCTAAATGTGTTTTGTTTTCTCCAACTCATCAATATATTATTGTAAGTGAGTTCTACCAACCTCTTTGACTATTAACATTATGCACTTTTTAGCAATACATTTACCTTAGGTTTGCACTATTAAAACCTCAAGCTATAATGAAAATGCATCCATATGTAAATGCAGGTAATTCTTATTGATCTAAATTTTTAAAATCCCGCGTCCACATTTACATTAGACATTCTGTCTCTAAGCGATGCGTTGTATATGCATCATTACTTTTCATTTTTGTAGACACATTTTTGAAAAATATTTTTTTTTACTCAAGTATCCAAGCTTTTTAAGTTAAACTAATTTAATGAAGTTCGATTAAAAATTTTATTTTTATAAATATATTTATGATGATAAATACATCCAATTGTTATTATTCGACACTATATTAGAATGTTTAGATTAAAAATCAGTTAAGCATTATATATTACAATCATTAATGAGAAAAACTGAAATTTGTTGCTTATTACTTGTTTTGCAACCCAGAAAATAGGAAATTGTAGATAATTAAATGTGTAAAGTGTAGTAAAGTAATGTATTTTGCTCATCACGAAAGTATTTTGTTACCATCTTGCCTTTACATATATTTTCCTAAATATTTGAAAATGCGTTCCACTAACAGCGAATAAGCTAACTATGTAGTCTACTCAAAAGTGTATTTATATTTAAATGTAAAGTGTGAAAAATGATGCCAAATTACTCATTACAGTGCAATAGAATGTTTATTTGACAAATACATTTCCAAATAAACAGAATTTATTTTAAATGAATAAAATATTTTCCTATCTTTAAAATAGAAAATATACATTTTAAATCGTAATCTGAAGGAAATAAAGGTTATGCTCCACTAAATTAAAATATTCCTTTTCATACAGTTACTAGGCACATTGCTTGGTTTCAAATAATTCAAAATAAAATTTTGGTATTGTTTATCAATCTAAAGGTATATTTTTGCTACACGATGGCTACGACTGGGACCTATTAAAATGTAGATGAAAAGTCAACATGATCAATTTTTACGTACGTTCTTTCATTGAAAACATATAAATGACATTAGCGTGTAACAAATTAATTTTTACCATCCATCACAAGTGTTGAATTTCCGCCATTTTTTCTGAATCAAAAACGCATAATCGGTATATTGTAAATTTTGCATCGGTAAATTTCATCAGCATCTTTATTCTTAAAGACGGACGACAAATTAAGTTAACCCTTCAAGTGTTTTTAATGATATATCTAGTTTATCTAGATGTGACCACTTCTGCTAATGTCGACTTGTCTCCTCATCAAGAGATTCTGTCAAATTTTTTTACGAAATCACGATCTGATTAATTTTTACCTAATGACGAGATATATGTTGTCCATCTATATCTGGACAGGTTTTATGTAGTAACCAGTAGGATTAATTTAATTGTCACAATTATCTTATATTGTTTCTGATCATTCCCTTCGGGTTTGATTACGGACTGTCGCCAATTTCCTGTTGTGTTGCATCACATTAATGCCCACCTATCTGGCAACAACATGTTGGATTTTATACTAAGAATTAAATGTGTGTGAGCAGTCTCATTCCAAAAGAAAGTCAATCCACAATACCATCCAAAGTATTCTAACAATCAGTTTTGTAATACCACGATGTATCTTGCTTTGGGCTACATCGCCCTTTTTTATTTTACTTGTCGACATTGAATTTTCGTTTGCGAACCAAAACGAAAGATCAATATTTCCTTTAATTGAGTTCAATTGTCATTTGTTTCAAACAGGTATCCAAAACTGTAGTGGTTCAAAAGTTTAGGGTGTGTTAAATACGGAAGACACGATGTTTTTTTTTTCAAAATAATACTATTAGTTTCATATGGAACATCAACTATTAGTATCATATTAAAAGATTCCGCAATTAATGTTGAGTGTAACTTGCAATTTTATATAGTTTTACACAAAATAGCGATTTAATTCTCTTGGCAGTTTATCTTTCCATCGAAAACTATCTTATAGCATCCAGTCTTTAGTGCGCTAAACCCTGTTCCAAACTGTCGACAGTTTGTGGTAAGGGACACTTCATTTTATTATAGAAGATCTGTATGAAGAATATAACTGTGCAATAACTCAGAGTTCACGACATTATGATAACAATTATTATGTTACCTTGATAGTGCTATCTAAATGAGTAATATTTAATATTAAAAATTAAAAGATTAAAAATAAGAAGGGGGCACAGTACGTTTAAGCATACAAATCAGCAGGTAAAAAAGACTAATTTCGGTAAACTTTATCAATAAACTGTTATATGTGTACCATAACAAAATTTTGTGCAGGGTTTATTTATATTTTATACTACACAATGCAGAAAAATTGTTTTGATTTTTGAAAATTACATAATATTTTGCTACTATTTACATAATATCATTTTTTTAACATACTTTTATGTAAGCATAACTTGTGCTCAACATTCTGGGTCATCCCGTTCATTTTCTATAAACCCAATGGCTGATATATATATATATATATATATATATATATAACACAATGCTTTTATTTTAAATTAGAACCAAAAAATAGTAATTAAGTAACATATAAATAGAACATAATCAATTAATATTTCAGTCCATTAATTTTAAATAAAACAATTTTTTTCAAATTTTCGCTCATACTATATTAACTTTTTTAATATATTTTTAGTTTTTTAATAAATCTTTGGTTTTATTTTTAAGCCCTTTTGATAGTATCTATTTCATTCCAAATTTCATCAGTCTACGTTCCTTGGTTGTAGAGTTATACTGCGTGCAAGCTTGAAAATTACCGTTCTGAGATAAATACAATGACAGATGAAATAGCCATTTTTAACATGTCAAACGAACAGCTAAAAATAAAAATAGATGGGTTCGAAAAATACTTATCATAAACAAAGAAATGCGACTTTTTTCGTACGTTTTTTTTTTTATTTTTATTATTTTTTTTTTATTTTTTACCAGAGTCAAACCATTTTAAGTGATCTAAATAATTAAAAATTGGAAATTTTATTTTTTGAGGTTTTACAACGCATTTTGGCTTATTGAAAAATAATTGCGTTAATTATTATATTCTTAATATTCTATATTCTATATACCAAAAACTTTATGCATAGTTCTCCGATATTCTGGTAAAAAAAGCCAAAGTTAATATAAAAGTATTTTCCAGCTCTTAAACTCTTTTCTTATTCCATAACTATTTTGCGTTTGTGAAAGGATAAATCAATATAACTCAACTTCCGATAAAGTCTCAGGACAAAAAATTTTACAGAATGCGTTAAGAATTCTGAATATCAATAAATCGATAACTAAATAAAAACTGTTCAGAATTTTCTAAAATGAACTTATGAAAATGCTGTGAATTTTATAACACGTTTGTAAATTGCTCAGGTGTATTGCAAAACAATGAAAAATCGCACAATTTTGAAAAAAGTAATTGTTAGATGTGTGGTCGGATTTTGTGTCGCAAGAGCCGTATTTTACCAAACTGCGATAGAATTAACGTTGAATCCCAAACATAAGGGATACAACGCAAATTACAAGGACATACATGCAAGGAGCTGAACATTCTGACACGGACGTGAGAAATACAACCAGGATAAGTTGCATGAATCGTATCTGCACCTCCTACAAGTCGCAAGTTGCTAGTAAAGAGGAAAGCACGCAGAGCCATGGGGTCTTTCTTTCGTTAAGTGGAATATAATTTATTTTTATTCTATTCATATCAAGACGTATATGCAATTAAATCAACAATTCAAGTACCTATTTCTAAAATCTATATAAATAAGAATGGAGTGTTTGTTTGTACTTTCAATATTTTCGACCCATTTCAAGTTTTCTATCCATTTTGAACCCTTCTATTGCCAAATCCTCCTCTTGCGCGTTTGGTATCTGTCTGTATATATATGTCCTATACACGTCTCCACGGTTTAATATATTTTCATAGAATTTTGCATACAGTGAGTACTTATCTTCATTTAGTGAGTGAAAGTGGTTGCGAAAGTCTGTCTGTCCGTCTTTCTGTTCAATGTTCCATTTTGTGTTAGTGTGTTTTACAAGCATCACATGAATTTTATTCCAGATATTTGATCGGAATGTGTTTTATTTTATACATTATCTCTATTAGTTTAGTGAATGCAATATTGAACATTTCTTCATTGTTATATTTAGATGAGTTTCATACTAAAACACCCGAGTAAATAATATACTTAAATCAACCATAATTTGGTAGTTTTGGAAAAATTGGAATGTATATTGAGTATTACTATTACTTTGAGTTGCTTTACCAGTACTGCTAAAAACCAATCATTGAAAAAAAAATTTATGGAATTTTAGTTTTGATATTTTATTTATTTTGAGTCTTATTTTTGTTCTTTGCGCAATATAAACGATTTCCGAATATTTGGGAGAGACGATATTTTTCAACGAACGGGAATAAAACGGAAACTCGAGTTTCTATCGCTCTAAATAATTTTCGCATTTCTAAATTTTGTACACTTTTTAGTTGCAAGTGTGTCAACTGTGAGATCAAGAGATAAAAATTAATCTTTAGAACAACTTTTCCCCGACATCGTTTTTTTTTTGTTTTTTTTCGCTGTTTTCTTTTTTGATACTTATTATTTTAATAAATGTGTTTTCCTTCTCATCCCACGCAACACCACCACAAAGTATTCGACATAAAAATGGCAGGTAAGTCAGAATAAATTTTCAGTGTAGATATTCCATTATTGAAAGAATAATGCCGTTATTGAAAGAATAATAATGTTTAAAAAATCCGAGCTAGAACTTCTCAATCATTAAAAAATTATTTGTCATAATGACAGGAGAAGATTTAAAAATTCCACAATGTCGCATGTCGGATGCAAGAGTGCCAGAAGTAAAAAATATTGTTTTGTTGATTATGAGTGCGAGAACAGTCGCCGTATATCGTCGTTTTTATTAATTGAGTTGAACATGAAAATAACTTAAGAAAGGGAATACCAAATTTCTCTTAAAATCGTCTTTTGTAGTAGTAACCTATACATTTTTAACCAATTCAAACCTTAATTTGACCTTTCGTCATTTTGTAGCTTTGTCATACAGCAAGGGTGCCATGTATCTGAAATGTATTCCTTGAATGGATGTGCAAGTGTAGGATTCGTGTCCAAAGTAAGTGGTAGCAATTATAAATATGGCGCTAGGTGTTACAATATTATTTTATTCTACGAAAAACGTAAGTCGTAATATATATTGATTATTTCTTCAATCTTGAGTAAACCAATTCAAACCGAGTAGGGTCGGGTATTTTGCTAGTTATACTATAACTGTGTTTATATCATATTATTTATACCAATATCACTAAATAAATATTCATCATAGGGATTTTTAAAAACTTAATATTCCTTAACATGCTTACATCTGGTAAACATTTTACCGAGGAAAGCATGGCAGAAATTTAGATTTAAGTCGAATTTACGTGTCGTGGATTTTGAAATATTTAGTTAGGAGTTATGAGCAAGACAATGACAAAATAATGGGTTTAATACCATACAATAGCGCCCGAATTTTAAAATTTAAACTAGAACATTTAAAATTTATTAATGGAATGTGACATAATTGAAAAAGCGAGCTGATTTTGCGACTTTCTACCCCAGAAGTCACAAGCGTTTTTAGTCCGAATGCTTTTGGAGTCATGCTGCGTTTTCCGTTTCTAGCTTGTTTTGATTTAAGTTGTTGATAATAGCCACTTCGAGGCCATCACAGCGTTGCCCGTGGAGTTCGGTTGCGAAGCATTCAAATGGGAATACGTAGCAATCACCGGGTTTTCGCGAGAAGAACAGTCCCATGAGAAGAACAGTCACAGGCAACGCTGTGCTGGTCACGCAGTGTCATGTTTAACATTTAAAAAAACAATTCATTTCCTTAATATGGTTTTTAGGAAGTTTTTTATAAATGTGCTTTTTTTCAGCCCTTAACGGGGGTAGGCGGATACTGTTTCACTTGTGAGGCATTGAGCTGTACAGTCTGCCTTCCGGAGTCGATTCGAGGATAAGAAAGAGCCGAGCAATCTATAATACCCAAACATGCAAAACATTAAAATACACAGAAAAAAAAGTCAAGTAAGAGACAAAACATGTAAGCACAAAAAATACAAAATGACAAAAGAAAAGGATGACGTAATTTCAAAATTTACAAAGAAAAAAAATGAAAAAAGCATTTGCAATAAACAAAACAATACAGAAAAAAAACACGAAATCGTGTTCAGAGGGGAAAAATAAAATATAATTCCACACTCAAAACGTTTAAAGACAACCAAAAAATCGTAGACGAATTTTGAAAGAAGAGCCAAGTTATTTTGAGAACTTTCAACTTCTCAGCTCTCACAGATGTAATCAATGTTGAAGCTGAGAAATTCCGTCACTTAAAGGTTTTGATGAAAGCAGTGTCAATTCTTCGCAGTACTTTGGCACCAATGACAATAGTTTTAAAGAGAAGGTTTCACCAAAAGGTAGTGGATGGCATCCCCTTGGCCGCAGATGCACAGCGTACTTGTTCTAATATAGTACCGTTCTAGATACACTGTACCATGGAAAATGGATCATGACCTGCAAAAAATTGTACCAGATTTGAATTTTGGTAAACCAGGTCTGTTGAAATCTTTGGAAATAATTAATAAGTGTCCCCTTTGATAGAAACATACATCCCATTATGCTTGCCATTGGTTCAAGCCAATGTATCAATAGAACTTAATGATTTTCATCTAGGCCTCCTTAAACTGGTTGTTTGGTGAGAAATATTATTCGGCTGTAGACTTCACAAGTAATTCAGCTTGATCGTTTCTCTCAATACCAGTGTGTTCTTTCACCCGACTTGTTAATTTAGAGTATTTCAGTGGCTTCCAGCAGTATTTCCTTGACCTCATTGACGATCTGATTGGAAGAGAAGTGATTACCAAAAGGGTGGCAGTGCTTAATGTACTGTCTCTCAAGATATTGGCTGCTATTGTCTTTTAAACTCAACAGTAGACGACTGCTTCCTTAAGAGGAAACAATTCAGCTTGGTATACTGACTTGCAAGGATGTAGGGTACTGTCCCCTCAATGACAGCTTGCGGAATCCTCAAAAAGTACTTATGTGATGCCTACGCCTTTGTGAGTTTGCTCTATAAACTGATGTTATATTGCTTGGAGAGGGTACTCCTATAATTGATTGAAGACTTGAGCGAACTGTCTGAGTTGAAGAAAACATGTTTGTTCACAATCAGTGCAGACATACCGTTGGCCAATTAGTTTAACGTAGAACAAAAAAAGTCCTCTAGGAAAGAAGATTATTAATTTTAGTTTTCACTTAATCGTATGCGTTAAATAAAATACCGCGCCAATGTATTAAAAAGTAATTTTTTCTTTACCCTATGGAATCCCAAGTTCGAGGAGAATTTACTACCAAGATAAATTAAAAGGAAAATTTACGTGTATATTTTCTTATTCCTTGATTAAAAAACGGTCATTTTGTTTCCTATTTCAAATTAAAATATGTTATCGGGAACACAGTATCATAAATCTTACTATAATGACAAAAAATACTTCGTTTTAATCAAGGTTAGAACTTTTTTATTATAACACAGGCATTCTAACAGATAATAAAACGTCATGTTAAGAGCAATTTTTGTCCAATGTACTGACATTATAAATAATACATATTTGTTAGATGTTAAAGTTAGTAAGTTATGGTTTTACGTTCTGCAGTTATGGATTAGGAAGTGTTGCCTTTGATCAAGTTCTTATAATTCAGTGCGTTTGAATGAGCATTCGTCAAAAGCATCTTTTTCCCTTGTACTTCACTATATTCACTCCAAAGATTGGAAAGCAATTGGTTAGTTTTCTGTCTCATTGTTCACCATAAGTCGGTCTATTCATGATGGTTTGTAGTAGATTAGAGTCTATTTTAGCTACCGGTCTAATGAACTGTGGTGTAACAAAAAAGGACCTATTGAGGCATAAACCAATACAAAGTGCTTCAAGTATTCGATCAATAAGTTAAACAAACTGGTATCATACGGGGAATAATATCTAAAAGGAAGAATACGTGTAGACGTGTCTAATATTAGACGTGTCTATAAAGAATACGTGTCTACACACCTAACACAACTCTGATTTACAGTTAAGTATTTGTGCAACCTACTTTCTAATTAAATTGACGGAGAATTTGGGTAATATCAAATTCGTACAAGTGTTGGTCCCCTGGGATTGGGAATCGATATGGTTCGATTGGCTATCGAAAAGCGCAAACTTTTCATCACGTTAGGTAATCGCATTAGCCATTAGGACTTGTATTTTATCCCTATATCACGTGACAGTTCTTTAAATTGAGACATCGGGAGAAATCACATGGTGATAGGAAGGCAACTCAATTTACGTTGCATTTGTAACTACACACGACATGCTATTTGAGACGTTTTGAAATCACTCCTAAAAGGAAATATGTGAGTACAATATCTCGTAATTTTAGCTTTTAATTTATAAATGGCTTGAAGTTGAGCGCACTTGCTCCTTCTATTTCATTAAATTAACGAACAATATCATAAAATTAGAATTTTTAGTTATCTCCACTGAAAATTTATAATTTGTTTACAAGAACAGTGTTAATATCTCTAACTGTGGAATATCAAAACAATATATTTTTTTTTTTTTTCGTCATGCTCAAATTTAACATTACATTGGAAAGGAAAAGTAATGGCTTTCTTGAAGTTTGCTGAGGAGATGTTGCCTTGTAATCAGTCTCTACGAGTTTTTCTTTCTCATCTATGATACCCAAAATCGAATCAAAGATGGAAAGTTGATTTAAGCCAATAGATCAGATATGATCATAGATGGAAATGTTTGCTTTTAAAGGCTTGTTTGCAATTTTTTCGGAGTTCTTAGATTTTTACATTGTAATACTCGTATGAACAAATAGTGAAGCCTTTTACTTAGATGGTTATTTTTACGTTAACAAATATACTCTTAGCATAACGACCTATTGTTCAACGACCACTTGAACTTACAAAAAACTCTCCAGCCCCAAAAATGTCCTTTCTAAGGCTTGTCTCACTCAGACCTGCAAAACCCAAAACTGTCAATGCCAACCCAGAGCACAGTGTAATCAAATGAAACATTTCAAGTATAGTTAGGACAAGTAGATTTGTAAGTCCATCTGCATTAGGCTTGTCTCACTCAGACCTGCAAAACCCAAAACTGTCAATGCCAACCCAGAGCACAGTGTAATCAAATGAAACATTTCAAGTATAGTTAGGACAAGTAGATTTGTAAGTCCATCTGCATTAGGCTTGTCTCACTCAGACCTGCAAAACCCAAAACTGTCAATGCCAACCCAGAGCACAGTGTAATCAAATGAAACATTTCAAGTATAGTTAGGACAAGTAGATTTGTAAGTCCATCTGCATTAGGCTTGTCTCACTCAGACCTGCAAAACCCAAAACTGTCAATGCCAACCCAGAGCACAGTGTAATCAAATGAAACATTTCAAGTATAGTTAGGACAAGTAGATTTGTAAGTCCATCTGCAGACACCGAAAAAATTCAGCTGACGTCGGATAATAAATCAGATGCCGGAAAGTTATCATTACAATTTCAGTTGGTTTTGCATACCCTACCTGTTATTTCATATCATGTTCACTCAGTGGTGCCAATGTTCTGGACATACCCTTAAATTAAACTAGTAATCATCACAGACAGTGCTCGTTTGTGTGGAAACCTTTTGTTAACCCTTAAATCATAAAAAACATACTATACTCTTATCTTTACCACCTACTGTTTAACGACCACTTGAACTTACGAGTAACTCTCCAGCGACAAGAATCTTCTGTTAAAGCTGTCTTAACCCAGATCTGTAATACCTTTAACTGTCAATTACGACCCGGGAAACAGTGTTATCAATTGAAAAATTTCAAGTCTAGTCTGGTCAAGTAGATTTATCAGTCCGTCTGCAGACACCGGCAATGAAAAAAATTAAGCTCCTCGCTTACCGTCCAATTCGCTAAACGCTCTACTCGTAGGAAAATAACTTGACCGTTAAGTGAGGAGCGTCTGTGCAGTAAAAACTAAATTCACACATTGTATCGTTAGTCCAAATGTTTAATAGTTGCTTTCTCTTTCCTCAATGAAGCTGCATTTTTTGAAGGTCTTTTAGTGCTCTGCTTCACGTTTTTCATGTTAAGCACCTTAACTTTCCAATGACCGTGGTACCTCTTTTTTATCTCTTAATGCCTGAGAGAAACGTCCTCCTTGGTGCTCACTATTCCCAGAGTACCAAGGGAAGAGTAAAAGTGTGCATTCTAGAATTTTTATACCCATAGAGGCAGCTTAACACAGCATTTTTCCAACATGTTTCAACAATGAGTCCACATTCAAGGAGCTTATTATTCCAAAGAAACTAAGTAATCATACTTTTGAAAGAACGTGAAGCCCCTTACTTATGTCGTTCATCGCATACCAGAAAATTTTATCTCAGACCAGTTCTAATCCTCTAGTGGGCAAAAAATAACTTATTTTAATTTTGCTTCTGGTAGGCTAAAGAATTGCGTGCATGGGAACTAGAGCATTTTTTTTTTGTAAATACTCTTCACGAGGGGACGAATATCATATATTTTGGGTCTTAAGAGAACATAATCAGGTTTTTACATAAGGTAAAATTTTAATAACTCAGCTGTCCATAATATTTTTTCGAGGGTTTCGAGTTACAGTAAAAAGTATCTATATTATAAGTAGGCTAGCTGGGTCTTTTACTCGGTTTAATTGTTCACATTTTAAGAACTTTTATTTGAGTAGAGATAATTGTGAACATACATGCGAAAACATAATTTTTCGTAAGGATAATGGAACGATGAAATTTCCAAAAATATGTACGTGTACAGTAAAATATAACGAATTTATTTAATACTCATTTCAGAATTGAAAATTTTACAGCAGAAATGGGTTAACACACAAAATAATGACATTTTAAACAGTTATAAACAGTAATAGCGACTCCTCTTCTAGAGTACTAAGGCAGTATTTAAAAAAAAATTACATTGCTAACATGCTATGGGCATATCATCACAACGCGTTAAAAAAGAGCACACTCAATCAGCAGTGGGTTTGTAGGTAGATGAATTTACGCCACATGTAGCATTACAATGGGCTATTAGTGACGGTCGAGGTCAAAACCGAAGGGAAAATAACCGAAGATGCCTTGTAATTTTTAACCACTGTCACATGTAGTCAACACCAGAGCTTGTACCTTTCCAATCTTCCACACCATGTCAACGTGAGGTCATTTGAAGCCACTACAGGTTAAACATCCACCAGTCCCCAATTACACAACTGTCTTTGTTTGGATAGTTTCAAACACTCTCACACTATCATATATTAGAATATATAAACACTATCAAATATTAGATACTTATACGCGGCCAGTAGCAAGCTTTAACTGAAAAAGACTAAACTTAGACCCTACAACTTTCCTGGTGTTTTGTAAACTGTCATAACAAACCACAACCGATACTTCTTAAGACCTTCCTAGATAGATCGTGTAATTCTTATGGTTTTCTTAAGTCTTTCCCACTGAAACACAAATAATTTCTAGAGTAGTACTGTTTACACGAATATAATAATTCCCTGTGAAGTCAAAAAGAGTTCCTCAGCAGGGATCCCAACTTATTATGGAAGACAAAAGAAAGTCCTCAGGATATCCAAGAAGTGAATATTCCGCATTGCATTAAACTATATTTCTGAAATTATAGTTTACGCCAGATATAGCTAACTTCCATTAAGACTTGTCAACTATTTTTTAACAAAAACAAACATTGAAACACACTTTCGCAAGGAAGAAGCACCACAAAAGCAACTTCCATTCACAGTTGTTTTTATTTTTTACAGAAACAAAGCATTGAAACTTCCCTCGCAAGGAAGAAGCAGCGGAGTTTCGTGTGTTCATAAATTAAGGAAAGAATCGCTCCCGCTGAGAAATACTTCTGAGTATTCTGCTGTAATTTTACATGTAGACATAATTTCTCTACGATCCAAAATAGATCCTTAGAAGGGATAGATATTTTCTAGAATTGACCTTGTTTTTGCCTGGGAAAGTCCTAAAGATATTCCTACAATCGATGTGTTTCTATGTGGGTACTCCAGAGATTTGGAAAGATATAGTCATGAGCTACATGTATCTTCAATTAAAGTTTGTTTTCATATTTTTACTGAAATAGAACATCTGAACACCCTTTCTAAAAAAAAGAAAATTTGCATCTTCGTGTAACCCAACGTTAAGAAAACAGTCTCATCTGCTGATATATCCTCTGAAATCCCACCTGCGACAGCAAGTCAAATAGGTCCTTAGAAGAGATCAAGATCCTAGAGATGTCGGCTTTTACATGTGAGTCCTATGGACATTATAGGGATCGATGCGTGCTGTATTGGATGTACCATAGGTTTTTTTTTTTAAATATGGTTTTAAACCTTGTGTGGCCATTATAACGGATTTCTTTCATTTTCAACAAAAACGAAAGAAAGCATTATATTACACTCCTCAGCGAAGAGACACTGCAGATTCTCGTGCCCGTACATTAAGAAAACAATACCACCTGCTGAAGAATATCTATGGGGTATCCTCCGCAATTCCACTTACTAACATAGGTTCAAGGAGGTCCTTAGATAAAAACGGCCTTAGGAAGACGGTCTTTACATACATAAGTCCTAAAGATATCCCAGAGAGCGATGCGTATCATAGTTTTTCAAAAATATAGTTTTAAGCCATGTTGACTCCTTTAAAGCATTTTCTAATTTTGACAAGCGAAACAAAACATTCTAACACACCCCTCAGCGAAGAGGCACCATAGCTTCTCCTGCTCAAACACTAAGAAAACAATTCCACCTGCTAAAGAATACCGTTGAGGTATCCTCAGATATCCCACCTACTGGCATAAGTCCTTGGGATTCATAAAGTCTTCCTAAGGAAGACGGCCTTTATATGCAAAAGTCCTGAGGATATCCCAGAGATCAACACGCACTATAGTTTTTCAAAAATATTGTTTTAAGCCATGTGGACTTCTTTAAAGCCTTTTTCTAACTTTGACAAGCGAAACGAAACATTCGAAAACACCCCTCATCGTAGAGGCACCACAGCTTCTCGTGCCCGAACTTCAAAAAAACAATCCCACCTGCTAAAGAATACCGTTTAGGTATCCCCTGCTACCCCAACTACTGACATAAGTCCTTAGAAGATATAGTCTTCCTAGGTAAGACGACCTTCACATGTAAAAATCCTAAAGATATCCCAGAGTTCGATGCGTACCATAGTTTTTCAAAACTATAGTTTTAAGCCATATGGAATCCTTTAAAGCCGTTTCTAACTTTGACAAGCGAAACAAAACATTCGAATACACCACTCATAGAAGAGGCACCTCAGCTTCTCTTGCCCGAACATTAAGAAAACAATTCCACCTGCTAAAGAATACCATTGAGGTATCCCCTGCTACCCCACTTACTGACATAAGTCCTTAGAAAGTATAAAGTCTTCCTATGGGAGACGGCCTTTACATGCAAAAGTCCTAAAGATATCCTAAAGATCGATTATCACCTTCATTTTTCAAAAGTATGGTTTTAAACCATGTGGACTTCTTTAAAGCCTTTTTCTAAATTTGACAAGCTAAACAAAACATTCGAAAACACTCCTCAGCGAAGAGGCGCCACAGCTTCTCGTGCCCGAGCATTAAGGAAACAATCCCACCTGCTGAGGTAGTGATAAGTAACCAGCGGCACAGCCCATACGCGAACGGCGGTACTTTACCGCATCGAAGGCGAACCAATGAATCATAAATCTCGTGGCGCTTCCGTCTGGGAATCCGAATCGGGAATTTTAATTACCACTGAGACGGGATTATGGGCCCGATGTTTCAAATGTAGGTGGCGGAAATCTTTTAAGAGCAGCACTGCAGCGATTGAAATGGACAGTTCATAAATTTCATTTTCCCCACGCTTCCAATTCCCCAGACACTGCGTATGGGAGGGATGGGAGAGATTAATTTATCGCGTATCTCTTAATTACGTAAGTGTCGCACTGACCTTGCGATGGCTACTCGCGTCAGTGGCCGCTTCCGCGTCTTAAACTTCGCCGGACGTTGGAGTTAACAGATATTAATCAGAGTCCATTGATGGTAATGAAGGGAATTTTCGTAATTGTGGATGTTCTCTCTTCAATGGTGAGAAAGCGTGATAAATCTATTCTGGGGTGAACCTGGGCCCAGTCGCGTTATAGATTAAAAATATTTATTAACTACGTTTCCAGTGATGCAGTTGATACGCTTTTGAACCTCTGAGGAGTTTAAATGCTTAATTCCACCTTGCAACCTGCTGTCTTCCCTGAATGACTTCAAACAAATTCTGACGTTTTTTACGGACACAATCATTCTAAAGAATGAATTTCTAATTGAAGCATCAATACAATCTGTGCAAATAATTGTTTTCTGAAGAGACGATACTGAACATTTCCAAGGAAATCTATTTAAGACTAAGGCAATCTTTTACAAAGCATTCTATTCTAGGCAACTGATGGTATTTTTCAGAGGATTCTATTCTAAGGTATTTTAAGGATTGTTGTAATCTTTCTCAAATGGATTTTAATAAAATGTGTTATAAGAACTGGTGTAATATTTCCAAAAGATTATATTCTAAGAAAAGGTATTATTTTGGAATTTTTTAATCAACGTCGTGCTGGAGCAACAATACGGGATCAATTCTGAGGACAACAATGCGTAATTTTGAACCACGGTCAGATGATGAGGAAACACCTGAGCTGGTACCTCACTCTTCAAACCTCCACACCATGTCAACGTGAGGATATTTGAGGCCACGGCGGATTTAAAGTGCACCAACTCTCTTTGTTAAAGGTAAAGAGTGACCAATATAATATTTTAAAAGATTCCAGTGAAATAATTAACCTATGGAATATTCTTAAAGCTCAAGGAAATTTTCTGTGATTCAATAAAGTTGCTTTTATTAAAATGCTACGTATTTGGTTATTCCATTAGTGTGATGCTTAGATTCAAAGAATATTTTAATGTTTGCAACAATGTTTTCACATTTTAATTGTCTTGAAATTTTAGCTGAAAGTCTTAACGCCTTTTCTGGTAAAATACGTTGTAAGGATTTTAATTGCATAAACAAATATAAACTGTGAATTGAAACGTTGCCTACTAAGCATTTATCGTCTTCAACTTAACTCGTAACTGCTTAACTATTTTGGAATAGTACAAAATAACTTAAATATATTAAAAATTAAATGAAAACACACATACATTATTTCCTCTCAGACCAATAAATATTCGTAATAAATTTTTAACTCTAATATGTGTAGTCTAAGTATACATTTTTCATCTTACATGTATTATAAACAAGTAGATAGATTAGATTATCATATTCATTTAAACTAGTGGAAGTACTCAATTTTTCATTGAAAGCAATGTATGAAGAATGAATAAATGCCTACGGACCATTTTTATTGGGTCGTAGAAGCTTTTCATTCTCAGAGATCTTTACGTTATGCTCCAATGCATTAATTGTCAACATATAGAGTTAATTTAATTGCTGTCTGAATCATTTAAGTTCTTTTTAATACGTATACTATAATATACTCAGTGTTAGAAATAAATTTTGCTATGTTTATGTTCTATAGTAAACATAAGTAGAATATAAATGTGTATGCTATCTACTACTATCAACAAATTTTACAACAGGCATGCCACAATGTTATGATTTCTTTATTTCTTCATATTTGGATAAATAGACTTTAATTTACAAGTTGTTTAAATCACTTTTTAATATTGTAAATATATTTGAGATCAGATATGTTCCTTTCTGTTAATATCAGAATACCTCGCTAGATGTAAACCTATTCCTTACTTCTAGACATCCAAAGCATTGCTTTTATTTTGTTAATTTTGAGGTCACCAAAGCAAAAATCCTGTGAACTTTTTATTCACATAAAAATAACTATCCGTATGATTACCCAAAAAACAAACGGAAGCTACAACAATGCGAACAAGTTCAGAGGTTGATGATTTGTCCTAGAGATGTTACCAACGCAAAAAGAAGCACAAAATATTAGGCGAGAATTGAGACTTGTTATAATTCCCTTTTGAAAGTCATCTTATACTGTACATACTGCAGTGACACATAATTTGAAATTATAACTTTTTCACAATTAATAGATACCTGCTCTTATATTCATTTGTTTTTTATATATTTTAATGTTTAATATTAGCTTACATTTGTATGTTTATATATTTTAGATTTAAATGTATTAAAAACAGTTTTCCTCTCTCTCTCTGTGTGTGTGTGTGTGTGTGTGTGTGTTACATTTTTGATAAAATCTCTCAAACTTAAGGGCAGAGTAGATATGAAAGTTTCATAAGCATTTGCCTTAAACTTCTTTATGTCATTTAGTCATTTACTTTTGATGTTAACAAATCTCTAAAGTATTAACATAATAATGAATATTCACAGAACTCGGATCAGATGATGTCTATATAAAAACTCTTTCACAACGAACTCCTGCAAACTTAGTCAACATCTTAAAAATCTCAACGCAGAACGTTCTCTCGGCTATGTTCTTTCAAATACTCGACATTTTGATGAAATCTCCCAAACTTTATCAAAGCAGAAGAAAGATAAAAGTATCATGACAGCTTATATTTCCCTTCTTAAATCATGCAGTGATTAAATAGAGATTTTAACACATGCCCCAAGTAATTAATATAGATGAATCCTCACACGGCTCCATCGAGATGATGGCTTTAGGAAAACTGCATTCCTCCAACACACCAGTTCAACATCTCCTAAGAAATACTTGACCCAGAAATGATTACCCTTTTCAGTTAAAGCGAAACAGTTTCTAATCAAAACACACGTCTCATAAAAATGAAAGTATCACTACCACTTGCATGTCCTCGGAAAAAAAGTCATTAACTACAGCTTAACGTTTCTTAAATAATAATAATAAATGATTCCTCAGTCGAGAATGATTTCGCAGCATGCAGTCGGAAACAAATGCGCGGTGAAATGATTTCAAGGGGAAAAAATTGCTCTGAAAAATAAGAAGCGGACTAAAATTGATTATGCCCCTTGCTGCTCTTTCGCATCGTTAAGCTCTTACGGTCCGCATGCAATGCCAACTTCTCGGCGCCACCCGAAGCAACACGTCGATAAAACCGTCCAGACAAATGCAGTCTGAAAGGTAACTTTATTGCATATTCGGAAGGGATCTCGCTGTGAGGAATGGATCAATTCCCCATACTCCAAAAGCAAAAAATCTGAATCGGGATCTCAGAAGATAACTGAACCATTAGGATGATGAAATATAACCGTAACTATAACAAATATCAGCGATAGTTTCCACCATTTTGAAGGGAATGATTTTCCTTTTCCTATTTCTCAAAGCAAAATACTCAATATTTCAACTCTTTGTCAGCATGGGATCCATAAGTTTTAAAAATGAATACTTTTAACTATTAATGCAGAGCTTTAAGTATTGTGTAACCTATTGATGCAGCACATTAAATATTAGTTAAGCATTATTGCAATGGGTTTGAAATATGACAAAAAGGAATACTAAATACTGGAGAAAAGTAGACAGTCTACTTCCACCTTTATTTAACTTATTAGTAATAAAAATAAGCGAACTATAATCGGACCACTCGGAATCGTGTACATTAAAATATTCCTCAGAGCTTTAAGTATTGTGTAACCTATTGATGCAAAACACTTAAATATTAGTTAAGCATTATTGCGATGGGTCTGAAATATGACGAAAAGGAATACGAAATACAGGAGATAAGGAGGCAGTCTGCTTTCACCTTTATTTAAATTATTAGTAGTAAAAATAAGCGAATTGTAATCGGAGCACTCAGAATCGTATACATTAAAAAATGCAATGCATAATTATCTTTTCCTTCCAATCAATTCATTGTTTGTGGATTTTTTTTATCTAACTATACCTACTCATTTTTAATTGTTCAATGGAAAAACTCAAACTTTGATTAAAGTTGACGATGGTTGAAATTTAGGTACTTTAAATAAACTACTTATTTAAAGAAATTTATCAAGAAGTTAAAGTATGAGTTTTTCCTGTAAAAATAAATAAATAAGGAGCTTTTGTTTATATATAATCTTTTCTGGAACTCGTGGGGTAACTTGGTCTGATACTCGTTCATATTAAACATCATAGTAATTATTGGTAGCATCAGTATATATCGGTATCTATCAGTGTGTAACTCTTACTGTCGTTTTTATGGGATGCACAAAATGTAAATCTGGAGTTTTGAAAGTTGTTTAACTTACAATGCTATGTTAGCCACATAATATATGTAATTCATAAATTACTTATATTATTTAAGTCGTTTTATTAACTGATTTTACTTTCTAAATCATTTGCAATAGCTCTCATGGACATTTTAACAGTGGTTAAAAATAACAGTTATCAGTGATTTGAAATTAAATACTTTGAAATAATGTTTAGAAGAACCGTTTCGAATCCATCAATATTGTATATTGTAACGTTTAGTTTTTAATTTTAAACTAGGGGGCAACTCACGAGTTAAAACTCTGCTAGTATTCATTTTGAAACTGTACATTGCCTGAGACTTCACTTTTATCAGAATATCGTCTAAAACAGATAAATTTAATCAAGACTAATTTTTTGAAGCATAAACATATGTCTTCAAATTTGTTTTATCCATAAGCGTACAGTCTGAAGTAGCGGATGATGCAATTCCTGATTAGCATGTGCAAGGAGCTGAAATTATAATTTCAGCAATTTTTTTTAATTAATACGCAATACATTATCATCATTCACAGAAACTATATTCTCAAATAATACTTGCCACCATGTATTTTTATGGCGTATACCACGATATCAGCCATAACAATCATATTTAAATGCAAGGGGGCTTTTGAATCTTTTTCAAGAGAACTGGAGATCGAAAATTCATTTTGAGAACAAATAGAACTTTCACATATTGTTTGACGTATAAGAACTATCCAATTTTATATACCTAGGTAGATATTTCACAAACATCTATTGGGCAATATTTATAAATAAACAACTTTGAATAAAGCAATTTAATATGTAGAGGTTCTAGGTATACTTCGTTTCCTCAGATAACAGAAACAAATTTATCAATATTTTATTCCTATTCCGGTTCCTATCGAAAATAAAATCGTACTTTTGAATCGGAATTTAACAACAGCTTCTTTCCAGGAATTGATGTGTTTGGACATCGAATTGTTGACAAAGTCCCATAAATTACGGACAAATGGCCGAGAAAAGACACATGTTGTCAGGAAATATCTCCTGAATATAAGCAAAATAACAGAGAACACCACTTTTTTAGAAATTCTAGTGTCGATTTTATTTATATTGCAGCTATTTCGTCTCCTTTTTCTCAGCAAATTACCATCCAAGACTCGATTTTGGATCAGTGATTTATTTCAGATCTGACAAGTCAAGAACATTTACGCTGCCTGTTTGCATGGTAATGCGTTTGCGATTTTCTCCCCTGCAAAAGAGTTCTTTTTTATAACCTCGTTGTTTTTTGTTAACTCTCTTTTTTCGAAGGCTTCACAAGGGTCACATATATGACTTTAAAAAGCACATGTTTCAACCAGACACTGAAGTGAAAGAGTGATACCACTGATCGTTTTTAAGAATCTATGAACGGGAATATGATTAAATTCTCTGATGTTTTATAATTTTTCTTTCTAGATCACTACCGCGGTCACTTTACTTTGAATGCGCACGTTCTCAAAAATATGCTATAGTAAAATAATGATATTGGTGTTCGGTTTACAAATCTATAAATGAAAGTTTGATAAAATCCACTAATATTTGTTATGCTTCGTATATTTTTTTATCACATGAAACTTTCATATAGCAGCGCCAACCTTTTATGTAAAAAATAATTTTTTCAGATGATGGTCACTCTTCTAAATTAGTAATTTTTAGCATAAATCTGACCATTAGGAAATCCACTAAATCATCCATACATTTTGTTTGGGATACTTAATATTTAAATTAAAATAATAATTGCTTTTTTCGGTTGATTATTTGGTAAGACATAAGAAAAAAACTAAAGCATTAATTTAACACTAAGTGTCTTGACGGTTATGCAAATGCTTAAGCACGAGGGCTTATAGCAGACATTATTCCAATTTTAATGACATTTTGTATATGATTGAGCGACTCCAAGTACGGTATTAACAAATATGTATATACTTTTTTCGCCAGCTGCATATGATGTAGAGGTAAAAAATGCATATGATATATGATATAAAGGTACAATGGGAAAGAGAGGAGATCTTGAAGTTTATTTCAAACTTTGATTTATAATTCTTTTAATTTAAAGCTTTGAATAATTAATGATCATCGAACTGAATCAATTGAAAAGTGTGATATCGTCCCATCTCATTTAATGTATATTTGTGAACGAAATTTAAAAATAATATTTTTATGGATTTTGTTACATAGATTTTATTTATGATAAATACGACAAGGAAATATATATTATTTTATTAACTAGTTTTTCTCACAAATGCCAGAATGTATCTGCTATAAAATGTTGGGACCTAATGGAATCATTTTATAGGAATATTTAAGTAGTTTCAGCTTTTACTTGTACTTTACGAATCTAAAAACCGACTTAAAAATTCGTCTATATAAAAATACTATGATTTCAAAAGATACAAGTTTATTTTCAGAAAGATAATTAATATAACTTATTTTTTACGCAATATACATCCCTA
Source organism: Metellina segmentata (assembly GCA_947359465.1). Classification (NCBI taxonomy): domain Eukaryota; kingdom Metazoa; phylum Arthropoda; class Arachnida; order Araneae; family Tetragnathidae; genus Metellina; species Metellina segmentata. Next base: position 31,163,992 of record OX375878.1, on the reverse strand, counting down.
AAATCGAATATACATTGAAAAATGATTGCGAATAGGAATTTTAAGCCCCATTAATCTTTGATAAGACGGTAGGCTCTTTCAAAGATTTTAGAAAAAAACTTCTGTTATACGAATTCTACTTTAGAAATAAAAGGTAAGTAATTTCCTAGAACTAATCTGAAAATGAAAGTTGTCGTTTCTTCTGTTATATAAATGTGAACTAATATTCATTAATAGAGTAATACAAAATGGAGCATTCAGGTTTTACAGCTTATATTCCATTCGTAAATGGATAATATAAAAAAGGCTCATTTTTGTGGTTCGCCGGTCCATTTTAAATTAGATGTTAAACATGTTACGTAACTGGTAGTTGATTGTTTAATACACTCCATCCTCTTTAATATGGCTGAACTGCATTATTTAGTTTCCAAATGAAAGAATTTATCGGACTTTCCTTTGAAAAATACAAGTATTTCTCTAGTGCAGGCCTCGAAATATATTTTTTAATACAGGTGCATCTTGTGCACCTAAGTTTTTAATTTAGGTGCACAGGTTATATTTTAGGTGCCCCTTTTTAAAAAAACGTAATATAAGAGCATTAATGTAATATACAAGGGGGCTTCGCCCCTGCTCGCTTACGCTCGCCAACCCCCTGTAGAAATTTCGCTTTTTCAACTTTGAGACTTAATAAACTCTAAACTAATAGCCGCATCGGAAAAAAACTACAAAATTGTCCAGGGAACACAATGAAGAACAAACCATGTAAATTTCTTAATTTTCTAATCCGTACTTTCTCAGGAAACTGTCTAGGAACAACACAGTTTTCAATCCTGCACACGGCTGTTGCTTCAACAGAGCTAGCTGGAAAATGTTTCGATCATAGGAAAGTTCTGGTAGCAGTGACAAAATAAGTATTCCTCTTGTATAAACCGTTATGACCCAGCGATTTTGTTTTCGCATATTGTGTATTTAGGAATTTCAATTACGTTCCTTTAGATCGAGAGGTAGATACTAATATTTTGTTCAAACATCAAAATAACATAATTAACAAATGAATAAATAACATAATTAACAAATAAATAAATAACATAATTAACAAATTAATTTTAACGTTAGGTTCACTGCGTGCACTTAGTGGGAAAAAACTAGGTGCACGATTTTATTTTCATGTGCACAGTGCACCTGTGCACCCGGGTATTTCTAGCCCAGCTCTAGTGTATTTTATCTAGGAGAACCATCCTCAGATCTCATGATTCACTTTTCAGGATGAAACTCTACACTAAATAGGGGAACAAACAAACTTTTAGTTACAAGGTTATTTTGATTTTCGGAAAACTTATTCCTTCCTACACCAAATTCTTCATACTACTCTCTTTCCGTAACGCACAATAGAAAGATATTCAAGCTTTACTCATTGGGGGATTTTACATGTTTCCTGAATTCAGATCAACCTCAGTAATATTTAAACTCGAAAATGCAATATTCGACAGTAAAATTATTAAAAGGACTTTCGAATCCATCACCGAAAGTACAAGATCAGAGAGGAAACGTTACTTATTCTCCATGGTAGTCTGGCAATGGTTGAATCGCTTTGTAGGAATGAATACATACTTTATTTGACAGTTAGTGCAATTACATTGAAACTGCCGAAAGCTGTTTTCCTGATTTGATTCAAATCCGGAGTCAATAAATTTCCAAGCGCATTGTCTTGTAAATGCTATAAGTCCCATCTAACACAGCAATATGCTGCAATCATTACATCTCGGCACGGTCGATTCATTAGCCTCAACACATAACTGGTAAAGAGCGTAACGATTCGTAACAGAAACTTTTATTTGACTAAAATTCCTTTGACGATGGGATGAAACGCTAAAAAAATTAATAACAATAATAAAAAAGTGTGGAGGAAGGAAGTGGAGTGAAACGTCCTCCCCTCTCGCCATTAAACACCTTTAAAAACGAAAGCGCAAGCAGACAGATAATGTGTGTTTTATGGTCTTTAAAAGGGATAAAAAGTGAATATTTTTTTACTGAGCATTTCTCACACGGAGTAATGGAAAAAAATTAATTCAAAATTGTTTGCACCTCTTACTTTATGAGTTTTATTAAAGTAATAGCGGTTTGGAGTTAAATCACGTTTCTCCTTGGATCATTTACATAGAGAAATGGTGTAATATATAAGTAGGCTTCTCGGTTTAGCGGGTTTTTTTATCTTTTGTAAAGAAAGGCACACACACCGTCACATGATGTGTTACTATCGTACACTTCGCACCCTTTTTTTTGCATGTCATGGATCTAATTTATATTCATTAGCGAAGATCATTAAAATTTTCAACATTTTTTCACCCCATTAATAAGATGAGCTATCAGTGACGAGATAGTTTCCTTTCTGGGCTTTACCTTTTTTCCTCTCTCTGCAGTGACAAATGTTTGGAATTTTTATACTCGGGAAGAATGTTCCATTTTCCTAACTCATTAATGCGTTTTGAATAGCTACTTTTTAAATGAGACGACTATGGAGATAATTCAGTTTAAGCATACTTTAGAAGAGGATTTTTAACAAGCAACATGCTAGAGTCCCTATATAAGAGGAATACAAGTATGTAGATATAAAAATATGATTGCGGAAATTTCAGCTCAGCAATTTGTGAAGTAAAACTACGTTATTTTGCTAATTTTTCAAATATTTACTTTAATGAATAAGTATCTTCTAGGAATATCAGATACTCATATATATTGCAGGCAGTCAAAGCATATCCGGGGGTCATATACGATCTTCATGCTGGGAAAACCTATTCAGAAGTTCGTATAAACAGTGTGAGACAGAGAAACTAATTCTAAGGGTTGGGCCTAGTCTGTTTGCCTGATAAGTCTATCCTGAGGGTAATATCTGTTCTGCAGGCCGAGTAAACGTATCCGGTGTATCTGGTCTACAGGTTTGGTAAATTTATCCTATTATTCGTATTTGTATTAAGGTCTTTATAAACACATTCGGAGAGCAATTTTTTGCCTGTATGGGCCAGGTAAACCTATCCAAAAGCCGTATGGGTTCTATAGTCCGGCTACATATGAGCAAAAGGTCGTATCTTATGCGTACAAATCTAACGTGGGCAAGTAAAATGCAAAATTTCGTATGGCGTTTTAAAGTTCGGGAAAAGCCTAATTTAACAAATTAACTTACAAACCTGAAATTGTGATCAGACAATATTCCAGAAAAGAATAGATGGTAACTGGAACGGTTTCCTAAGACCTACATAGTGTTTTTAGATGAACAGTATGCATCTTAAAGCTTGTTGAACACACAATTACAAATTTTTAATCGTCTCAGCAGCTAAAGTAGATAAAAGTTCTTAAGGCTACCTTGGTTTCCATGAAATCAAAAAAGGCAATGAATGATAGAATTGAAGATTTTACTTTCCTCAATATAAAATTCTTTTGAGGCGAGTTGTAGCTATAAATGTAACAATTTTTTCATCAAAGGCATGATAGACTTAGGAGAGACTAAAAGCAAACAGCATTAGGATGTAAATATTTAGAACTAGATTTATACCATATTTGCAATGTACTGCTATTTACAATGCATATATACAATGCATACATCATGTTCTGTTCATCAAAAATGCATCAACAAGAAAGATATGTTTGATTTACTCGAAAATTGAGTGTGACAGGCGGGAAGGTTTTCATGCGAATTCGGAGATTTGATGCCAATTTAAATCTTGTATGAGTATGCAAATAAGATACGCGCGTAAAGAAGTTTAAAATGCGACTCGGTAAAAGACTGTATATCTAAATACCAAATGTTACGTTGATGAGTTCAATTGGTATTTATCTGCGGTTTATGCCTCTTTCCAAAACGGCATACTTGTTATAGTGCAGAACCCATAACAAGTGGACTAACCTTGGGTCATCTAACTTCTAAATAGTTGAATAAGTTCTCTGGGATAATGGCTGCGAACCTCAGAAGCCAAATAAACATGTACCGTGATCGTCACTATACCTCCAACAACTATCTGGATTCCAGAATCAGCTCTAAGGACACCGATTAAGGAATACATTTATTTACATTACCAGCGAGAACCTACATTTACATTACCTATTCAGACCCTATCTAGGACTATCGTTGTTCAAGAGTAAAATGTTCCTTCCCATGGTGTCCTAATTTTCCAACGTTTATAAGGTGACTAACAAGTACCATATTTTCCTTGGCCTGGTTGAATCAACCGTTTTGAACACATTAGGTCAAAATTGCTCAAAAATTGATCCATATGTCATAATTCGTTACCATTTGACGGACAGTCATACATAATCTTTGTCGGACAAATTGACGTCGTACGCAATCGGATATAACTGCTGAAGGTGGGCACACAAATGATTGATTTTAGGATTTTCCTTTTGACTTTCAGTTCTTTAAATTTAATCTTTTATACACTACACTACATATCATCACTCGAATAAATTTCGTTACTGTAACTCGTCTTTATTAGGGTTTCATTTTCAATGGGCAAACGTGTAGTTGGATCATACCCCAAAAAATGTAAAAACTGTGACCAATAAGTTAATATTTTTTATTGAAATAATAATATGCTTTAGAAAAATAGTTGTGTTTGTTTCCTGGTATTAATCTTATTTTTCGTAGTTAACAGTATTTTTCAAGCGTGAAAATTAATTACAATAATTTACAAAAAACAATATGTATAACTGGGCTGAGAAAACAATCTGTCCCAGGCTCAAATTTAAAAACATTTGAAGATGTTTGTAATGAGCTTGTTGGGGGGGGGGGGGAGTTGTAATAATAACTAATATAATATGTAATTAAACACCTAATTAATAAAATTACTGACAAAACACGCTTTTAAATTTACTTTTATTTTAAGATATATAGATTTTTATGTGTGTGTCCCAAATTAATAAAATTACTGACAAAACACGCTTTTAAATTTATTTTTATTTTTAGAGATATAGATATTTATGTGTGTCCCAAATTTTGTTCAGACCAATTAAGTCCAATTTGTTACAGTTAGTTTTAAATATAAAAATGAAATTATATTAAAGATAGCAGCTGTACTGTACTCTTTGAAGACTTTTGTGTTCACGTCCTTTGATTCATATTGTATTGGATATTAAAGAAAAAGGTAAGAGTGATTTTATGCCTAAGATTACTTAAATGTAATTAGTAAATGTCCACTCTGTTATGTCATTTTTTAAAATCTAATAACTACTTTTTAATGAAATAAATCATGAAGAGGAAGTATGTATTATTAACAGCTTTTAAATACTCTTTGTTTTTTGACTGTGTATGAAAAATTTTAAGCTACAAGGACTTTTAAGCTACTCTTAGGGTTAAATGTCCACTCTGTTACATTGTCCTCTATGTTTGTCCACTGTGTTTCAGAGTGGACCAGTATTGCAACAGATGTAACATAGCTTTTTCCTTTTTTTTTGGGGGGGGGAATGACCCTTTACGAAAGTCAACAATGTGTAATGCTAAATAAAACAAATGGCTAGTTTAAAAAATCCCTTACACATAATATAATTATAATCTCTACTATTACCGATCATGTTGTTTTTAAATTACGACGCCTTATAAACTCAAGTCGCAGTCAACAAACCTATAGCTGCATTAAAATATAGTTCACTTTAACAATTTTTAACATTTGTGCATGATATTAGAATGTGGATAAATCAAGAGTTTTAAGTTTAACGTACATGACCCATTTTGAGACATAAATCAGACATGGTTACTGTCTTCAAAAATGTAGTTCAGACGCATCTTGTTTGGAAATAAATTGTTTGCCAGAATTCAGAATTTCGGCACTGGAGCAGGATCCGAGTGATCGATAGATCATTTAATTGCTGATTTATGTTATACTACATCAACTGGAAACTGTCCTCCCTACTACTCAATCACTTTGTTGAACGACTATGTAGGAAATAATACTTAATGACTAACTGCTATCCATAATAAATATTTACTCCTGTTACGGAAGGGCAACAACAAGAGTTAATACTATGGGACGAAATGGAAAGGTCTCCGTTAGCTGTCTCTTGTGGCTGTATAAAAATGTTAGATTGATTGTACTTATATTACAAGATATCAGGCGGAAGATTTTGAATAACTTTTATTTAGTGAGCAAAATATACAATGCATCTCTAAACTAACAGGGATATGGCGAAAAGACGAAATAAATCATGAGCCAATATGAGTGTATGCAGAAAAGCTCTTTTATATCATGCGAACACATTTTGTGCAGAAAAATACTGTTTGAATGAAACTCTATTGATTGCAATTAGGTATAGATGTAGATTAGTTTACTGGAATATTAATAGAGAAACCTTTAAAGTATTTTAACTTTTTATTCTAATTTTAACAGAAAGCTCCTTATAAAGTATCATTCACCCTGGAACAAGAATTAAACACGAGTGTGAATTAAGTTCTATTTGGGACTATGATGTTATTAGGATAAATAAGAGGGGGTGATTTCACTTCGATTAAACTGCGATGATCTTTAGGTTGAAATTAAATCAAACTATCTAAATAATGTTCGTAAATAAGCTCAAACGCGCAGTTGCGAAAGCTTACTGTTGATTCTATGAATAATTGCATAGACAGATTTTGAACCTAAATTGTTTCAATACTAACAACAATCTGCCAGATGATCTATGTTGATCCTAATCAGGGGTATTGACTGAAATGCGTTTTAAACATTATATCTCTCTTGTGTGAAAATTAATTACCCTTACACAAACATTTTTACAGATTCATTCAGGTCCAGGACACATTTACAACGATAATATATTTTGCTTACAACTAACAGTAATTCCTTACAATTCTAAGACCTAGTTTTATCCATTGAATGAAACAAAAGAGACTTATTCGCATTTTAAAAATAGTACATATCACGTCTTGTCTGATTCTATCCAAATTTTGAAAAGGTTTGCATAGTATTTAAAACAATTAATTTCAAATTAAATGAAAACGCAAAGTTGAATTCATTGGAACTAATTTAATTTAAATAATGTGTTTCCAGTATAAATTTTTTTTAAATTTATTGTTTTTAGAATTCCTTATTCTATATTTATTAATTTTACAAAAATATAAACAGTTACGAAAGACGACGATAAGTTTTACATTATTTTTTGTAACTCTGTGCACCTTAATTGTATGACTTTCAACAATGAGATTGTCTCTTCACAAATGTCGATGCTTTGAAATAAGTGTTTCGAAACAATGTTGGTGTCGTGCAGTGCTCTAGTGTTTGGATCTAAAAAGCTCTTCTATCACCGGAATTCAATCACTAAGATAAAAAAATGGATGACAGCTCAGTGTTTGACCTCAAATGCCAAATCAATAACATAGTGTCTCACAAACATTGTAGCGGTAACCATGCAAAATATCGAATCGGACTACAAGCTTGGTAACTCAGAGGACTTGTCATCAGAGACCATCACGAGGCAACGCCAACTCGAAGAGTTCTTGCGTGTCCACGGGTCATTAAAATAAGTAACTTATTTAAATTCCCATCGTGAAAACGTAACAAAATAATAATTAACTGGCATCCAGCAATTTGCGTGAAAATAATTCCCAAATATTCTGAAATCTTATAGTTTATGAAATACTTCGCTTGATTACTAATGAACCAAATTCCTTAACTGATCTCAGATAACAATTTTTTGGTTAGACAAAGAGATATGTGCGTGATACTCCTGATGCTCTACATAAATTTATTTTCAAAGCATAAATTCTATCGTATGCAAATATTGCACATATACTCTCTCTCTCTCTCTCTCTCTCTCTCTCTCTCTCTCTCCAAAATACATTTTATATACTTGATGTCAACTCAATACATAATTCCAATTACCTTTTCTCAAATACAATCTAAGACTTTTGTTGTGGTTTTTTTTTCCGTTTTTTCTACCTTACGATTTTCAAAAATATCTCTTTTTTCCTTGCTTTAGACAAAGCTTGAGTTTTCACTTGGAGTGCGTTTATCAATTATATATATATATATATATATATATATATATATACATAAAAGGCGAAAATAATTCAGTGCGAAAGGAACAAAAAATATCACTGCAAACACACGATTAACCAACACGAGTTTTAGTTTCATTCCCGTTCTTTGACGAATATTGTTTGTTCTAAATATTCGGAAATCGCGATAGGCTGGAAATTATTTTCATTCCTCAACTGAAGCAACTAGAATGTTTGAACTCTTTCATTTCCAAGCAGGATTGAGTACGGCCGAATATTCTCCATTCTGTACAGCCCTTTGAAAACCAGTATTTCAATAATAAGATGGTCACTTCTGTCCTACGGCCGACCTTCTTGCTCCCAGCACATCACACTCTATGGAACAAACAAAACATAACGCAGGCTGTTATGAACACCCTACACAACTCATTAAGTTCAGATGTATAGACCACATGCAATTTGTTGTAGAAAAGAACGATCAGCACATTGCAAGGGTATAATAGGCCGAGGGGATCCTGATTATGGTGAACAAAAGATTGTTTAATACCTGTTCAATCTATATATTGCTTTGTGTGTTTATTCCGGTTTTTAATGGTATAGCAAGCTCCGTATTCCTCTGGTTGTTGCTTACGTAATCGAAACTGTATAATTCATTTTATTTGCGTTTTAATGCAAATTTTCGTCGGTTTTCGATTCCAACAACGCCTAATTTCCAATTATTGGCGATTTCACTTTTGAAGAAAACATCTACCGATGGCTTCAAAAGTTTCAAGACCGAATTTGGTTTCGTTTTTTAATTAGCTTCCAAAAAGTAAAAGTTAATTTAGAGCAACGCTTAATAGCGTCTACGTACAAGAGAACCACCCTAAATCGATAAACATAGATCTGAGAAAACGTGAAGAGGGGATGGAATTCTCATACTACTCACAAAGCTTTATTCACCAAAAGGGTTTCTTAAGAAGAAATGTAACCCTCAGTCAAAGTAAAACAACATAGTGGATTTCAAAAGTCTACAAATTGTATATTCTGAAGTACACAAGCTAAAAAAACCTCACAACTTGAAAATTTGTACTTCGTGTTTCACATGTACTCCAATGGTATAGCTTACCATATTTAAAAAAAATTTCGCACACTTAATATTTATTTGGTAATTGTTTGCATATATTTAGACATTTTTTTATTTATAAAAGTTGACATGATACTCCTTACAGATATAAAATTCATCAAGTGCATCTTAAAATTCTCGGAAAATTTTATGTCACCTTCATTTGAATACCAAGTACGAGAAGGAAAACGAACTTTTATTTACTTTCTCCCATGCATTTTTTAAAAGCCAATTCTTACCAAGCTGCTTAGAATGAGCTAAGTAAGGTTGCACATTGCTTCTACGAAGCGGTTCGAGAATAGGAAAATCTTAAATCCTCGGAGTAAAGGGCCAAATCAAAGCAAGAAACAGGAGAGGAAAAATCTGGAATTCTACACCAGAAACTTGATATAGTTCTGCCTCTAGGGAAAAGAGAATATTTGAATAGATATTGGCAAAAATCCTTGAAGATATCCTCTTACTCTTTTTCCTATTTTCTGTGTTTTTTTTGCAAGGTATTTTCTCAGGAAAACGCTTCTTTAAGGAGCGCTGATACAGCGTTGAGATGCCTTATTTCTTATTTCTCTTTTCTTTTTTAGCTTTAAGACTTCAGTCCCAGTTTGTGTTAATAGTGAGGGAACCCATCCCAAGTCATGAAGCAATCCATTATTCACCAAGCGAGTGGGTTGCAACCTTTATTTTTTTTTTACTTCTGGTGATTCCAGAATCGAAAAAGTCACGCTCTCGCATACATATTTTGTTTCTTAAAGTTCTTTATGCCTCTAATTTTGTTAGGACTTACGTCAGGTACAAATATCGTGAACTATCTGTGGGTGTAACATTGATCAAGACTGATGTATTCCAACAAGACATTGTTTATGGTATTCCGTATGAATTTTGCAATCCCTCTTTGACTTGAGCTTGAATTTTGAAAAGTATACGCTTATTTTGTGAATGTTTGTAGTCTGCGAGAATCTACCAATACTATCTTCAAATTTCAACAATAGTGTAAAAATCAAATTGAAACAATAAGCATTAATGATATCGACAGCGTGTTTAGACCTTATTCATTATTTTAAGTTAGCTAAATTATTCAAAGTAAAAATATTCTTCTTTCAATGGCTGGCATCCATATATTCGAGTGTTACAAAAACATAATTGTACACTAATTTTAAATTAATAGCTTCGTCATGAAAATTGCAATACTTTGTCATAGTTTGAGTTTTTGGATGATTTAATTATTTAATAAACGTTATTATATAACAAATAGTTCCTTAAAACATGATATATTGCTATATTAAATTATTAACCTGTTTTGTATAATTATTTATCATTGCAAGATCAAGATGGCATGACATTTTAACCTTGATATTCACAAAATAGTCTTACAATTCTGTTTGTAGGATTTGTAACCTACATTTTCTAGTTATTTTATTATTAAAAATAAATTTTACATTTGTGAGTTAAATGTCAGTTTTGATGTGCCAGAAATTGTGTTTAAAAAAGACTATTTAAAAAATATTTTGAGCATACTACAGTTAATGCAATATTTAAATAAATTCCAATGCATATTTTGTTATTTTTATTCAATTATAATATACTTAAATATACTAATTAATTGACCATGTTAAAATCTGATCTATACTGAAGATTCTGTGTTACATGAGATTTACGAAAATTGTACAAATGTTATGTTAAATGCAAAAAACTTTTCTAAACTTAAAACTATTTGACTCAATTACAATTCTCTATAGTTTAACGTTTAAATGCACGAATAGAGTACGGCTAAACATTTTTTAATTCAGATCAATTTCAAAACAAAGAATAGAAGTATGCCATTGATCAAAACGTTTGGATATGTGATTCAGAGAGATTAAAAAATTACTTAAAAATTAAAAATTACTAAAGTAATCTAAAAAAAAATGTATTACTTGAAAAACCTTAAATAAATGCACAATCAAATATAATTGTTGCAATTAACAAGAAACTATCCTTCACGGTAAATGTCAAACATTGGAATAACAATGTTTTCAACCGATGTATTACAAAAGATAAATTCAAAATGAAATCATTGAATCTACCTTTTATGTTATGTATGCAGGGTTGAGGTTAATAATTATGTGCAGTGTAATAATATCAGTTTGTTTGGAAATTGTTATATCTAATGATTTCAATCTTCGAAAATGCTTCAGTAAAGCTGTATCCCGTGTTTCTTATTATATTGAAATAAATCTCATTTCCCCAAAACTTTTCACAGAACTAAAATCAAGCAGGAAAATCGAGATAGAAAAGTTGTAGCAGCATCCAGTCAAAGAAATCGATGCAGTAGAGAGTTTATCTTAATTTATAACTCTCTCTTGATCGGAATCCAAGCGACGAAGATAAAGAAACGGATAATGAAAAGACGGCGACCAGATGACTGGAGAGGAAAATTCGGAAAATAAAATTTTATTCCTTCCTTTCCTAGGATGATGGCTTCTTTTGCCGCATGTCAAATTGCAGTTTGAAAGCAAAAAATATAAAGACTCGTTTTTAATCTTTTTAAACAATGGAGTTAGGGAATGACCTTTAAAAGTCTTTCGATAGCGTAGCTGTAACATTAGGTTTTGAATGCAATCTGTGGAAAAACGTAAAAACCAAAACCGTTATTATTTTCGGTTAAAAATTCTTCATTGGTTCCCTTATTATTGTTAACAGTGGATAAATTCAATGCATTTTTATCAAAAGCGAAGTCTTCATTTGAATTAGCAAGTGGATTCTATGAATAATTTCATTTCAGATCTAACGATATATTCTTGTTTACAAAATTCTACATTTATCTTACAAAAACATTGACGTGTCACTTAAAACGTTTTTGGGCATTAGGATCTCAAGCAATATTAAGAGGAACCGTACCAATAAACTCTCCTATTTCAATAAAAACTTATAGAAGCTTCGAAATTTTGTAAATAATTTAGTTTTTGTTGGTTTATCTTTCAATTTAAAACTTCGATCAAAAGAAATCACATTATAAAACTATTTTTTATGATTTTATGATTAAACGTACACAAAATTATAAGATCCAATCTAGGCCCGGTGCACACAACCGGTTTTTCAACGTGCGGCACCGCTGCAGCAACGCAAGTTCAGTCTGAGATATATTAGCTCCAATGGAGTAGTGCACGCATGCCTCCGGCGCTACTGCGGCGACGCACGTCCAACTTGCGTGTAATTTGTACCGCAGTTCCCCATGGCGCCGTATCTCACTGCACATGCGGCTCCGTTCTAAAGTACATTGTTTTCATAAAAAAATGGAATATGAATAATAATTAATAATTGGTTGTATCCAGTAACGTCTATTTTGATTCAAAATACACTTTTTTACACCAAGTAAGCAAAATAAACACGTTTTCTTCCATAGAAAATTTATCGCAAATGGCGCGAAGTGAGCATTTGCGTCATTTCACGGTTATGTGTGCATAGTTGCGCTTCGGTGCCGCAGCGGCGCCTCACGTTAAAAAACCGGATGTGTGCACCCGGATTTAAATCGAGTATTAATTTTATTCTTGTAGTGCGCTTTTCGAAATATCGTGTGGGCAACACATCTATGACAATACCCAATACCATACTCGATAAAAAGTGATTCTTATATATTGTTGTTCATAATCATAAAATTTTAAGTGATAGAATGTTTAAAATGTTTCCATTTTAAATACTATATCCATGCTATCAGAGCTCTAAATTTGAAAAGAACACACCAAAAAATAAATTTGTTAATACACTTTGAACCTTCTAGCTATTTTCATCGACGTTAGAGAGTTCGAAGATCTCCTAATCAAATTCGTAAACAAGAGATGTCCTTGACTACCGAAAGAGATGTAACACTACACACTAGGAATCGAGTTTCACTAAAACGCATGATATAAAGAGAATAAGTGGTAGATAGAATTATAAAGTTTTCTCCATAGGAGAATCTCACAAATACTAAAGATTGGCCGGATCATTGTAGCACATGACACTAGGAGTCAAATTTCACTAAAACCCTCTTGTTATAAACAGAATAAGCTGTAAGAGTTCAATGAAAAGTTTTCAAAATAGAGTAATCTCACAAATATAATGTTCGGTCGGAGCTGTGTTGGAGTTAGGGGTGTAGGTCTTTTAACGTAGAATACATCGCGTGGAATCTGGATGGGTATTAAAAATGAGTGAATATGCAGAGTTTAGGTATATGGTCGATTTCATCAAAACATTTTGGACTATCGCGTTTTTCAGTCTCGCGTCATCTTATCTTGAACGCTATTTTGTGGTAAACATTTTGCATCACCCTCACTTCAACTCAGTTATATCTTGCTGGCATTTACAGATTTAAAGTAATTGAAGTAAGTTTGAAATACAAATTTTTGGAATACCGGATTTTTATCGAGGGACTCAGTACTGCAATGCCACAATAGACGTGTTCCAAGTGAAATATTTCCAAAATAATATAAAATTAATAGGTTTGGATTGTTTTTCTAGGATCATTTTTGTGATACACAAGAGCTTATAATCTGAGACATTATATATACACTACCCTACAGTAACGGACCGGACGCCATCGGATTTTATGTAAATCCAGAGCTTGCACGCGACCTATTAAGGTTAAATACGATTTGCGAAGTGGTAAGGTCGTTAGTTCTGTGTGAAATTGTGACAATATGTCGAAACACAAGGAACTTAGCGACTTTGAAAGAAGTGTTATAGTTGGTTGTCACATGTGGTAAGTTTATTCGCGGTTATTAAAAGTTTATTCGCAAGTTACCATGGTTAACTGCTGGTGATGTCGTGAAGAAGTGGAAGACTAAGGGAGTTCAAGCACAAACTGCCTGCACACGTTGGTAGTCCCCGTAAACTGACCAAACTTGATCGGTGTGTCCTAAAGCGTGAGGTCCGTTAGAAGCCCAAGAAACCGCTCCAAATCAACAGCAGTGAAGTTCAACAGGCAGCAGATGATACGGTGCACACCAATACTTTGAGGAAAGAACTGCGGGGCTCTCAATATGAATGAAAGTGTTTCCGCACACAAACCAAACATCAACCCACACAACAAAGTCAGCAGACTTGATGTTTATAACGTTGCAACTGGACTGTGGACCACAGGAAAACTGTTTTATGAGCGACGAGTCACGCTACACGCTCTTCCTGTAGGATGGGCTTGCTTTGGTTTGGCGAGTGCCAGATGAACGTCTGTTACCCTATAGCATCGTTCCAACTGTCAAGTTCGGTAGTGGTAGTGTACATGTTTTGGGGTGTTTTTCGTGGTATGGCTTGGGACCTTTGCATGTTGTTCATGGTAAATTGAACGCCGACGCATACATGAACCTTTTATACAAATTAGGTTCTTCCTACGCTCTGGCAATTTTATGGAAGGGACCAATGTTGATTCCAGGACTACAATGCTCCATGTCATATTTCAGCCTCTGTCAAGCAGTGGTATCAAGATATATATGCAAATAATCTTCCCTGGCCTGCTCAGAATCCTGACCTAACCCCATAGAACATTACTGGGACGAGTAAGAGCGACGCGTACGGACCATTGAACCACGTCCAAAATCAACAGCTGAGCTGGCGACATTCTTGCAGCAGTAATGGACATAAATATCCATAGCTGTGTATCAAAACCTTGTTGAAAGTATGCCCAGAAGGGTTGTTAGTTAAATTGCAGCACGTGGATGACCATATCACAATTTAAAGAAGTATTATTTTCCTTATTCCATCACATCTTCCTGCCCGGTCCATTATTTTAGGGTAGTTTACGTGTGGTGAAGCTTTTCACCACATTTATTTTACACTTAAAAAACTATATTTCTTTTTAAATTATTAACATATCCCTCAATTTCCTGCTAATGACGCTCCCCAGGAATTTTACAAAATAAGTTTTCCGCATATGTATTTTTAGTAAAGTTTCAGTTTTTTTTCAGCATCAAAATATTCACATGTCAAAGCTTAATTTACTGGATGCTACTATATTATTGTTGTTTAAAGTTATTATATTATTTTAAATCTGAAGTTACAAAACGTTTCACACTATAATCTAAGAGGAAAATGTATGCCGATTTAAAGGTATTTGAGCAATGGATTTGATTTGTTCTCAGAGCACTTAGCTTTTGCTTTCTTGTACTGTCACTTAGCGCTTGGCTTTTACCTTAGCATTACAATCGAATTCGAAAAGGAATCTCCGACTGGCGACTCCGTTATGTCGGTGAGATATTTATTAACCCTTAGACTATACGGCAAATACAGCAGTTGTACCATAATAGCGCCAAGAAATAAGTTAGACAACGATCAATACAGCAATTGTATCTTGAAAGTTTTAAGAATCGTGCCAAGAAAGAATTTAGACTACGACAGGTCCAGCAGTGTGCCTTGAAAGTTTATATGAATCACGCCATCACTGCTCCAAGTATATTATATAGCCTTAGTTAAAAAGTTAATTTGTGTTTGTGGCGAGTTACTAAATCTGAATATTTGAATATCCTTTATGTATCAACTAAATATGTTAAAATTTCGCAAAATTGTGTTACAAACCATTAAAGAATTTGTTTGCTGTTTGAAAATTAAGCCCTACATTAGTAAAGGTTTTATTATTGAAACTTGTTTTTATTAATAGTGCCTTAGCTTATTTGAGTCTTACAGCCAATTACTTTGAAGATGAAATTAACTTTCGGTCTTCTGTTTGTGGCAGTTTGTCCAATTTTGGATCTTGTGCCCCCAAACCCCAAACAACCAAGGATTGACTTGAACATATTTGAAGTACTAAATGTGAAGAATTGCAGTAAAATAATTGTAGATTTAGTACAGTACATTGTTTTTTCTATAAATTGATATGTCTATTTTAAAATGTAAACCATTTTCAAGTAACATCGAGTAATTCATCAATCTCTGGACATATAAGAGCTATTTAAAAATCAATATCTACAACGAAACATTCAATACAACATAGTAGCTAAAACACAACACACGTTACTTATATTATTTAACCCTGTGAGGGGTTTGGGAGATTCACACCGCTTGCGATCGATTGTAATGAGGTGATTTTATGTGAAGTTGAAGGCTGGTGAAGTGTACAATTAGGTGATAAAAATATGAAGTAACACAAATTAACTAAACATAAAATGCTACAAAGTCAACCAGTCCTTGGCCTCAAACAAAGGACAAAATAAATTAGGAAGTAGCTTTTTTAAGTTAAGATTGAACATATATATTCGGAGTATACGGCTTTAAATCTTTTTTCTGTAAACAGTACACTGTATATACGTATATAATAAATCATTTTTGGAAAGATTGTGTTCCTCTCTATATTCACCACAATAATACATAGTATACCGTTCTGTCAGATCTGCCACTAGGTTTTCACACATATATTAGTTCGGCAACCTGCATTACTTCGAAACAGATTTGACTTTATTAACCAATCGATTAACCTATTTCAACCAATCGATGCGATTATTTTGACCTTATGTTTATGCTGTGAAGAAAATCGCACAAATATATTCCGAAATCTAGCAACATTCAAAGGGTTAAAGATACAACAGCCACTAAAGCTAACCAATAGTCCTTAAAACTTGCAACAAATATTGGACTTTCCCTTAAAGTGGCATTGCGAAGGAAAAGGTCCTGACCTTTCATCGAGCAACATTAATATGAGTGATGACCCGCTGGACTTATGAAACATAATGGCCCTTCGGCAACGAGATAATTAACTGATCATGGAATTAATAGTGGAAAATTATGCGCATATAGATAGGAATTTTCGCTTGAGAGAAGGTGTCCATACATGGAATTATAAGGGCTCAGATTTTTTACGCGTCAAAAACTTCAACAAAGTTTTCTCATGCAAAGTATCAATAGTAAAGAATATTTTGCTTCAATAAGTGCGGCTTTAGAGTTACTATCGAACTCTTTGTATTTTTCTAACGAAGTTTGTTTAATGCTTAAATTTTGTATCAAAACAACTTATTTCAAGTATGTTAATATTCTTATGGTCATGTGTACATTATTCCCAGTGCAAACTGCAGTTTTTCAATACTAGACTTTTAACCAATTTTGGACGTTTTAACCAATAGAGCCCTTCCAAGTATTCTTCCAACCAATACATGTGGCTATTTAGTCATTATGATTGTAAGCACTAGTATACCACTCAAAAATATAATGACGTTCTGATGGTTAAGAAACCAAATACATATCTTGTTCAAAACAGGTTACGATACATATTTGATTCAATGGATAGTCTTACGTTAGATAGCATTTCATAGCGCAAAGGCCATGTATTACTTCACAATGTGTTTGACCAAGCTGCGCCAAACATAAGACATAGAGCGTCTACTAATAATGCATAAACCTAAAGCAAGCATAGTAAATACGACCTCCACAGGCAACGCACATTTGGTTTGCTTCGGAAACGAACTCTACAAACAACGCTGTGATGGCCCCGAAGTGGCTATTATCATCAACGTAAATCAAAACACGCTAGAATCGGAAAAATTCGCATGATTCCAAAAACATTACAGCGAAAAACGCTTGTGACGTCAGCTTTCGAAAATCGCAAAATCAGTTCATTCTTAATTCGAGGTAAAGGTAACGTCACATTCCGAAAAAAGGAACGAAAGGAAAAAAAACCTAATAAATTAATTTTTAAATGTTCTAGTTGAAATTCTAAGTTTGGGCTCCAGACAAACATCGCGAAACAATAAGACCATATGTGTGCCAAATGTCATTATTGTGATTGCTATAGATTCGTCAGGACACTACGTACAGAGACACAGAGAAACACTACCTTTTATAATAGTAAATATGGTTAACTATATATATTTTTATAATAAGCGTGTTCACACAATACACTTGTTCTTACGAGCTCCTATTTTACTAATATTTTACTTTACGAACTTTCAACACGTGCTTCCAGAATATGAAAACACGTTCAAATTCATTTTAAACGTACCCTCTTCTATTTTGTAGAACTGTGCTGGGGTCCCTTGAGTGTCATATAAAGAGGTACGGCTGGTTTTTTTCCTCAAAGCAATTGCGTTGTATTCAATGCAATTTACAAAACTTCTTTAATTTTGATGTTATGATACTTTTAAGTAAATAATGTTAGCAGTGAAATTTGATTAAATTAAACATTTTAAAGTAAAGTATATTAGAACGCTTTAGTTTATGCCATAACTTACCAGTAAACGTATATCAATTACGTTTATAATTAATTATCTAGGTATATTTTCATTTACCTACTTAAATAGTTTAAAATCTCCCAGTAAGCTTTAGACTTCATTGTTCGAAATTAGGAGCATACAATGAAGACACGTGATAGCAATCTATACAAACCGTCCATAGCTTAAAACTGTAGGAGCATATGAACTGCGGTCATTAAGCAAACATGGGCGAAATCATTGTTTACCTTCTTAATAATCCCCCAACAGCTAATAACACATATTTACTCAAATCCAACTCATGATAGACAGCAGTGAGTGTCATTCTACACTTTTGGGAGTTTTTGTACCGAAGCAGAAAGAAACAGGTTCAACATATTCACAGAATTAAGAAACATCTGAAAACAAATACAATATTTCATTGCCTTTCGATAAGAAACATTTATTTATCTCATTGTGCTCTAAAGCATAGTTTTACCACTCTTAAATATGGAACTTTTGAATTATAGAACTGCATAATATTGCTAAAGCTGCTAGCAAGAGCTTGCCATCTTTATGAAATTCTTCAGCAACTTAGTTAAAGAAAGCAAAGAGAAATCTAATAGAATTTACCACAAGAAGAAAATATGAGCGAAAACAGGTTTAGAGTTGAAAAGATTAAATCGTCTTTGAACAAGGGAATGAATTATTTAATGAGAAACTAGAGATGAAAGTGGAGACCTTCAGAATGTAACTGTGGTAATAAGACTGGGGTATTCTTTTAGCATTGCGATTGATTGAAAATAAGGATTGTTACCAGCAAAAGTAAACAAAATGCTGTATATATTTTTGAAAATTTTATTTCATGAAGATATATGAAATCCTATTAGGTGAACACTGATAACAAATTCATTATAAATGGAGTGAAATAAGACACTAAATCTAAGCTCATTGCTTGTATCGATTGATAGAACAGTAACGACACTTTGCTCTTAATATATAAAAGCAATTAAGAATACTTACTCTAGATGCAATACGTAAGACTCATAGTATTATTGTAATTTGAACAAATTAACATCCCTCCTAAAATTAAGATATCAATAATGAATATCACTGTATGAGGCAAAAAGTAATAGGAACTTATTGAAGAAGTAACAAAACTATAAATAAAGTGTGTAAAAATACTAAAACCTAAGTACGGGTATAAATTTCTTTCAACCTACCAATCCAACGTCTTTCAAAATAAATCCTATTTCATTGAAAATGAAATTCCAACGAGTTCTCCACTTTTAGTAGGTCTCCTTGAAGTACGAACCTCCATACGACCTTCAAACTGCCCATTCCAGCATTTATGACTTCCTGATTCGATTGAAACTGCCGACCTCTTAAACTCTATTTTAACGTTTGAAACAGTTTAAAGACACTACAGATTCTATAAGAAATAAGAGAAGGTTGAAGTACAACTTAATTTTTTTTTCTTGTACCAGTCTCCTTTAGTTTTGCTTAGGTGACAGCAGATCCCTAGTACCATGGTCGCAATGTCGCTGTCTGATATAAGAGTGTCACAAGTAAAAATATATGGTTTTGTTCACTGTGAGAGCGAGAGCACTCGCTGTAAATCGTCGTTTTTAATAATTGAGTTGAATATGAAAAGAACTTAGGAAACACAATTACAAATCTTCCTCAAAATCGTCTTTTGTAGTAGTAACCTTAGTGTCACCCATCATCATTTTGTAGTTTTGACATACAAAGGGTAAGATGTATGTGAAATATTTACATGAATGGATATGCATGTGCAGGATTTGTGTCCTAAATAAGTTGTAGAAAATATAAAAATGGCGAAAGGTGTTCAAATATTATTTTATTCTACGAAAAACGTAGGTCATTATATATTTTGACCATCTCTTCAATCTAGAGTAAACCAATTGAAATCTAGTAAGGTCGGGTATTTTGCTAGCATATTATATTATCCCCGTTTTCTCTATTCAAAAAAGTATCTCTAATATTATAAAAGAAAGTGCATATCTATGCGTCTGTATTCATTTTGCAGGGTCCTGACGAATTTATGGCACTTACAGTAATGAATTTTGCCACACAGGTTGTTCGAATGTTTTGTAATTTTTGTGTCCAGCCCTATTTTTAAAATTTAATGTAGAACATATTAAAATTAATTTATTACATTTTTTTCACCTTTATTTCTTCTCGCCGGAATGTGACGTCATTGAAGAAAATCGAGGATTTTGTGAATTTTACAGCTGATGTCATAAGTGTTTTTCGTCTTAATGCCATTGGAACCATGCTAAGTTATCCGATTCAAGAGTGTTTTGATTTACGTTATTGATAGTAGCCACGTCGAGGCCATCACGGCATTGCTTGTAGAGTTCGTTTCCAAAGCAAACCAAATGGGAATATGCGTCTGTATTCATCTTACTGTCCCACGAAATGAACTTACGTCCAACGCTATGCTGTCCACGCAGTGGCTACTAGTTATTAATAAAGGTATACTGTGCAACAGCAAATTAAATGTTTGCAATTGTTGTGAATTTATTTAATTCGTGCAATCAGATCAAAATACTAGAGACGAGTCATTTGGTAATAAACATGCATACACAAAGAAAGGTTTACTGGGTACAGCTTCGGTCTACGTTTATCGCGGTGGCAGTGGCTTTGTCCCACTTTTAGTAGAGGGTTATGGCAGATAAGGACATACCATATGTATTACGGTTATTTTGTTTTTCAAGGTAACCTCGGCAAGCGGAAAATTTAAGTTTTCATTTTTAATGTTCTAGAAAATACTTTCAAAATCCGTTAAACTGCCATTTGATTTCATTGGTTTGTTTGAAATTATTTATTTGATTCGATTTGTTATTGAAAGTTTAAACTATCCTTTGATTTAATTGGTTCTTTTAATGGTTTTCGCCAGTTGTGGTATTTTCTTTCATTTTAACTTATGCCACGGTACAGTGCTGTCGTCTCAAATTGTATTGTATATATCGTTATATATGATATTTACGTGTAAATCTATTATTTACGTATAGCTAGAGTATTTACGTATATCTATATTATTTACGTATATATATATATATATATATATATATATATATATATATATATATATACATGGCTGAAAGTATGCCCAGAAGGGGTTGTTAATGCAATTGCAGCACGTGGGCGACCATACCGCAATTTAAGGAAGTGATATTTCTCTTATACCATCACATCTGGCTGTCCAGTCCATTATTTTAGGGTAATGTAAGTGTGGTGAAGCTATTCACCACATTTATTTTACCCTTAAAAAAGTCATACTTCATTTCAAATAATCAACATACCCCTCAATTTCCTGCCAATGACAATCCCCAGGAATTTTACAAAATACGTTTTCGGCAGTCGTATATTTAGTAAAGTCTCAGTTTTTTTAGCATCAAAATATTCGCACTTTAAAGCTGAAGTTATTTGACGCTATTATATTATTGTTGTTTAATAATACAATGCGATAAATACGCGATAAGGCGATACATGCACCCAGTAAATTGTTTTGGATGGATTGATTTGATTATGTGCAATGATTGTGAATGGATTGAATACGTGCAATTGTCGTGAATAGATTGTATTATTTAAATTTTTCTGAATTCATTGAATTTATGCAATTGTTGTTAACTTGCTAAATTCATTTCTTATTACTCGACAGAAATTGTGACTGTATTGTGAGACACTAAAAATGTTACTTCGCGAAATTTAAAGCCAGATCGATAGAAAATTGGGTAAGGAAATTGTTGTGTTCCAAAGCACAGAGACGAAGCACAACATTAGGTAAATGCGATCCACTATTGCTGCATCGAATTTAGGAAGAAGCTGATGGTACATTTACCATACAACTGAATTTATCCAATGAAAACTGGCAGTTTTGATACTTGATGATTGATGCTAATACTGATGTGAAGAAGTGGGTGATAGATGGTTGCCCAAAGTTACTTATAAAAAAGTATATTTTACTATAAAACTTTGACAAAAGAAGGAAATTTGAGCATCAACAAATCTCACTCAACAAAATCAAAAGTTATTTATTATAAATGTTTGTAAATGTTTATAGTCAACATTGTGTATCACAATTTTAATTAATTTCGTTTAAAACAATTTTTGTTTCAGCTGTCAATAAAACACAACCACACGGAATTTTGCACTTAATAATAGTTTAACGTCATTTGAAAATTTTATGTACTACATTTGAAAGTATGAAACTACGGGAATAATTGTAAAGTTACTTTTCTGCTAACCATCTATTCTTTCAAATAACACTTGCAAATTACAACCACTTTGTTATTGCATAAAATCAGGGATATTTACGTTTGGTCTTGTTGAGGGAAAAAGGAAGCCATTTATATAGCACCTGTCTTGAAACACTTGGCTTCTAAATGTCGAAATATAATCCTACTTTCTCAATACAACTAATATAAATATATAACTACCACAAACGTACCACTTGGAAAAACAAAATTTCAACTAATATAGAACCATTATTTCACAAGGGAGAAAGTTGCGTGCCTTAGGCTTATCCAATTACATGTGTAAAGAAAGGTTGGTTAGGAACTCCAATTAGAAAGAGATGAAAGGTTTTCCGAGAAAACTTGGGAAGCTTAAAATCTCGCAATTAAACATAATGAATTACAGATGACAGGATACAACATCAAAGTTTCAATTTTGCAGAACTTCTTCAATTTCAGAGGATAACCATATGAAATTTGTAACCCATTTATAAAGTTAAACAGTTTTAAGAATTTTAAATAAGATGTATCTAATATGAAAATATAAGTTGCCTGTTATGTGTACACAAATATAAATCTTCAATATCCAGTAAAGTATATACTTATAAATGTTTTCTGTGAGAATGCCGGCTATAAGAATAAAACATCACAGGAAGGTCATGTATATGTGTATATATATATATATATATATATATATATATATATATATATATATATATATATATATATATATATATATATATATATATATATATATATATATATATATATATATATATATATAAATGTGATTGTATATACATACGAGAGATATCAATGTATCAATAATGCGTATACATACAATATAAATTGTAAGGGGAAAATGCCGGGTAACAATTTCAATTAAATACGCTAATATCCTAGAAGTGTGCGAATGTCGAACACTTATAATCTGATTTTGCGTACAGATATTGATATTAATTTGAAAACCTTATTCAAATCTACCGTTTGGGGTTCATTTTTAACACAATATACAATGTACATGCGATATCACTCACAAACGGCTGCTCTCCCAAATAACTTGCTCTGTTTATGAACTACATGCAATTTATTTTTTCTTTCATGTTGTATTATCACTTTTTGAGGGTCAAACGAATTTTAAGTATGCAACATGCAAGTCATCTTCTTTTTATCCATATGAAGTGGCGCCAAGTTCATGTGAAAGTTTTGGTCGAAACTAAATAGAAGTTACTTCGTAAAATCTGTGTTCTTGGAATATCTATATCAAGACGAACGAGTTTGGTTCATACAGGGTTAATCCATATTCCTACCATTTCTACACACGCCACGATTATAGCGATTTGATAACAAAACATTTTATTCCACAAAAAAAAGGCGTTGTAACAGTTTTGATCAAGGATAAATAAAATGTCTTTTGTCAAATATGTAATGGTGAAAAAATTTTAATCAAGACGGATGAGTGCGGATCATATAGGGTTAGTACAACTCTTGTTCGATGTTCTATGAGCTATCAACTCAATAATCACATCGATTTCATAATAAAATATTTCAACTTGAGCAGGAATTCAACACATTGACAATAAATTCACTTCCGTATATAATTCCACAAAGTCTTACAGCTTTAGACAAGCCTCTTAAAAAACAAAAGAGATAAGTTACAAAACATAAAATATTTTATAAATCTGACGTTTCTAATCAGATATTTTATGAATGATTTCCAATTGATCCTTTCGGAAATACTTTTTCCTCTGATCTGATTTGATCAATTCGTTCCAGTTCTATCTCAGAAAGAATGACCTGTGCTAAAAATCACGAGTTAGGCGAGTGAGCAGCTTAGAGAGGGGGAAAGCACTTTCCTTTTTCTTGCTCACGCAGCAGTTTTGCCCCTCTTTAAGCCGTCACGTGACACCCGCTAAAGATCTTTTCCCTTTTTTCACTGCGACACTCCAAGAAAGATAGGATCTGATGAGACATGGTTTATGTTTTGTTTACGATTGGTAACACGCTTGTAATTTGGTAACTAGGTTTTCAATTACAGATTGGTAACACGCTTGATATTTGGTATATAGATCTTTAATTACAGGTTTTTTTTAAATTTGGTATCTAGGTCTTTTATTACGATTGGTAACACGCTTGAAAAATGATATGTATGTCTTTAATTACATATTGGTAACATGCTTGAAATTTTAATATTGGATCTGATGAGACATGGTTTTTGTTTTGTTTACGATTGGTAACACGCTTGAAATTTGGTATATAGGTCTTTAATTACATTTTTTTTTAGATTTAAGATACGTTATACTATTACAGTTGGTAACACGCTTGAAAATTGATATGTAGGTCTAATTACATTTTGGTAACACGTTTGAAATTTTAATATTGGATCTGAAGAGACATAGTTTATTTTTTTTTCCTTTCTGTTTTTTTACGATTGGTAACACGTTTGAAATTTTAATATTGGATCTGAAGAAGCATAGTTTCTTTTTTTTTCCTTTCTGTTTTTTTTTTTTTTACGATTGGTAACACGTTTGAAATTTGGTATATAGGTCTTTAATTACATCTTTTTTTAAGATTTAGAACCAGTTATACTATTACAATTGGTAACACGCTTGAAAATTGATATGTAGGTCTAATTACATTTTGGTAACACGTTTGAAATTTTAATATTGGATCTGAAGAGACATAGTTTCTTTTTTTTTCCTTTCCGGTTTTTTTACGATTGGTAACACGTTTGAAATTTTAATATTGGATCTGAAGATACATAGTTTCTTTTTTTTTTCCTTTCTGTTTTTTTTTTACGATTGGTAACAGGTTTGAAATTTGGTATATAGGTCTTTAATTACATCTTTTTTTAAGATTTAGGACCAGTTATACCATAACAATTGGTAACACGCTTGAAAATTGATATGTAGGTCTAATTACATTTTGGTAACACGTTTGAAATTTTAATATTGGATCTGATGAGACATGGTTTTTGTTTTATTTACGATTGGTAATATGCATGAAATTTGGTATATTGGTCTTTAATTACAGATTTTTTTTTTAATTGAGGATCAGTTATATTATTGCAATTTGTAACACGCATGAAATTTTAAGATAAGATGTGATAAGACATGGTTTATGTTTTGTTTACGATTGGAAACACGCTTGAAATTCGATATCAAAGTCTTTAATTACAGATGAACAAATGAAAAAGTTTTTCTATATGTGTTGAAATATGTATTATGTAATAGACATTTTCACTATAAATTAATAAGCGTATAATAGACAATCTCATGAATTAACACAGTGTAAGCCTTTTAAATTTTGTAGCAATCATATGATTAAAAATTCAAACACTTTAACTACACACAATATTAATTACAAGAAGAATATGCGACATATCCATGTACACGACAAAGAGTACTTGGGAATATAGGTTAATACAAACTTTCTTACAATCTTTAAAATAAAATGCAGTGAACACGAAATCATATTCAATTCAACTAGCGATATACGTCAACAAGCCCAATCTAAATTATTTAAGTGTGCATTTCAACAGCCGCAGTTTTCCAGTTTGTACGTACGGCAATCCATGCATTGACGCTTTCAGACATGTTTTACTATTGGTAATCGTGACTTTGAGCACTTGCTTTGAAACTGTAAGTACACTACTGTAAATTACACAAATACGATTATGGCCAGGGAAATGTTTTCATATTATCTATCTTTCATGTTTTCATCTTGGTGATCTTAGTTTGATTTTATGTTCACTACATCCTCTTAAGGATTATGCAGGAAAATTCGCAGGCTACATGCAAACTTGTTTTATAAATGCTGATAAAAACATGATACATAATGACTTGTGATGACTTTACGCATTGCCAATTACCTATACTATGCATTTGCAAAATGAACTTAATTGCGAATGAAATTATTCAGTATCCAATGGTAACACAACATTATCTATATTGCTTATTTCTGTGAAAGCATGGGGACAAAATTCAAAGGGAAGACGATTGCAAACTCATGTAATTGTAATGATAATTAATTGTTCAAGAAAGGAACATTTTCAACTGTTGTTACATAAACTGGTTTAAATAATGACAAATATGGCACACAAAAAAGCAAAATTTCAATATATCTTTTCATTGTAGATTTGTACTAATTCAAATTTGGTGTTTCTTACTTCAGAAATAATATTACTTCAAGTCATCCAATGAATTACGCATCCCTGGGGTACAAAAATCGAAAATTTGGTGGGCTTATAATTCTTTTGGAAATAATGATATTATTTCAAATCCCAAGATGAAATCTGACACCCTCTGAGATACAAAAATGAATGAAAATGTCCACGTATTAGTGTTTTTTCTTGATATATAATATTATACATTGAATGGAATAAATATGTACGTTGTGACATCGTGATAAACTCCGCTGCGCTTGACCTTTAGGAAGTGTCACTTGCACGGCAGGTGTCTACTCCATTGTGTCATCGGAATGCCGAATATATTATGATTGGTTACTGTTTGATGCCAGCTGTTGATCTTTTGTCGCGCGCTTTACAACGACTTGAAAAGAACAGGTGAAATAGAAGGTCTTCTGCAGATGGTGTTCGTCCATATGATGTCTGATTGGTTTACGACTTCTACCATTGGCTTCCTGTTTGGACTGTAGGCAGATCATTAGAGAGACGACGTTAGAGATCCAGAGGAAAGGGTGACAGCCGTGCTGACAGCCATGATACATACTTTTATGTATTGGTATAATGGTATTAATGTAATGATGTAAATACTGTATATTTTTCTTAATGTTCTTGGAATAATAAGTACTTACATATTTTAACTTTTGGATGTCGTCTATTCGTACTGTTTTCACGCTAACTTTTTGGGGCTACGACACCACAAGGTTCTTTTTAAACGTATCTAAGAGTAACTAATAAAGAAATTAGTAAGTTACTATTATACATGAATAAATGAGATGAAAGACAACATTGGGGTATAGTTTGTTAGAAACTTCAAATGCTCAGTGAATACTATTTAGTAAATATCTGTGATAATTGAATCCATGCCGAAAGTTACGTATTTATTAAGCCGTCACAATTAAACAATACATTAATATCAATACAATACAATAAAACAATACATTAATACATTAATAACTTTCTAAAATTGTTTTTAATAAAAGTATTCACATCAAACATCCTATTTTTAATCAACGGGAAATTAATCCTTAAGGAACCATACCAAATTACTTAAAAGTGATGTATTAAAAGGAAATCGATATATTGACAGATAACAAAATTCTGATAAACATCCATATTTTGTATTTCAAATCAATTTCTCGCCCTTGAAAAATAAGAACAAAAACTTTTAAGGAGTGTTTTTAAAATTCAGTGCTTTCAATATTCAAGCTATTGACTGAAAGTAGTTTTTTTATCCTGAACATACTGTTAGTTATTTGCATTTTTTTTTATAAATAACATGTAAGCTTATGTTTCTAATTTTAAAAATTGACAAATGTCACCAACTGTGGTTTTACTTTAATTTCTATCCCTGTTAAAATTGATATAGGTGGCGTAATAAGAATGGTATTTAAATTCCAGCCATCTTACATTTTAGCGGGAGGTGTAGTTACCGAAATTGGAACTAACTAATTTTCTACTGTAATTAATAACACTGTAATTTGTGATCATCCAATTTCAAAGTGTAAATAGTATTAAATGCTCGCTTGTGAAATGTGTTACAAAGGAGCTTTCCAGATTATTTTATAGGGGTTTTCGTGGCTCAGTGGGTTTATCCACTGCACTATCAACCTGCGAGTTGTAGGTGGAGCACTTGATTCGATTAATCCCTGCGTGTATTTATATCTTCTGTATTAGAAAAATTCCCTTGTGTCCTCTATTACTTGACGTTTTCTGTCTTAGGATTCCGTAGCATGACCAACATTTCTCATAAGTCATACAAACCACTCAACCAATATTTAACTAACCCTTTAAGTGGTTTCGACGAAATATCTCATTTACTATCTGTTTAATTGTGTTAATGACAAGATACTTCTTCGAGGCAAAACAGTTAAATTATAAATATCAATACTGCTCAAGAAAGAAACATACAATATTTTTCAAATAAGAAACATATAATACTGCTCAAGTAAGAAACATACAATACTGATCAAATAAGAAACTTATAACACTGTACAAGTAAGAAGCAACAAATTGTTCCTTGCCTGTTGCCAATTGTTCTGAAGAGTTTTTCATGTCTTAACACGTTTTGCATAAGAAACTAGCCACTACTGAATGTTTTTGACGCGAACCATCAAGAAGATTTATTAACTGCATTAACTATTTAATAATATCATGTGCCTAAATGATGAGGGACTTAGTTCGTGTAGTCCTGTATAACGCCCACTTGTCAGTAAGTCATCTTTTAACTTAATTGCAATGATGGAACGGGATCCTGTTTTTATCAGCATAATGGACTTTTGTCTTCTCCCACAATAATATGGTTTCGTATTTAGAACCATATTCGAGGTTTTTACGCAAGATGCAAATGGGACTAATAAAAGGAAGCCGGTTATAAGACTGCAGAAATTCACTATATTTAAGCATGGTTTGACTCAGTGGAGGCTCGATGATATTTGGCACTATTAGTCATATTTTGACCTTTTTTTATGTGTTAATTTTTATTAACATTTACGCTGCAGCAGGTAGATAGTTTTTACCACTAAAATTCCATTTACACCAGCGGTATTGTATAGTTCCGTGTACAGTGGATGTTAACCCTTTTTTTAGTGACCGCTGACTTCGATCGCTATTTACAAGATGTCAGTGACTGACCTTCTAGAGGATACCTTCTTTTGTTTCGTTTCTCTACCCTCTCAACTGTGAGGTTTGAACGCTTTGGGGAGGGCAGAAAGCCTCTATGGTGATATATTTATCACGCCAAACGATACGCCACACAATACTATGAAAGGAAAGTGTCAGTCGTAAATGCAACTCACTGTTCTATCCCTCAAGTTAGGTAATTAGTTAAGGGGGTGGGAGAGTCTGGCGAAAAGCCGCTCTGAGACGATTAAAAAAATGTAAGCACCGCAGTGAAAATGTTAACATCGCTCAGTAATATAAGATTCCATTTTCAAAGTATGTTATTCAATCATTCGTAACCTTTCCGAACAAAACGCTGATCGCAGACTTGTCTCTGTGAAATTACTATTTGATAACAGAGGCTCTTTAGATTGAAGAAGGCATATTTTTTATTTGATTTGACAATCAGTGCGTGACATTCTTAAACTTCGGCAAGTTGGAAGAAATTTTTTTTTCTTGGGAATTGCAAACCTATGTAAACGTAAGAAAAATAAGATAAGAACCTAAGTGCATCTAGCTCAGTATTTAGGTTACAAAAAAAAATTAGTATGAAAAATAAGCTAATTGTATGCAGTTATAAATTAAATGTTTAGTTTTCGTACTATTTATATAACTTTCGGAGAGGCCAATCGCTATCCGATAACCCTTCAAATTAACTTCTAAAGAATACATCAGTTGTATAAAGACAAAAATGTATATATTGGGCCTAACGTAATTAATATTCCTAACAATTTCATTAATTTTTTGTGTTATTAACTTATTGTCTCCTGAACCCGCATAAAAACGTGTATAAACTGTTTTTAGTATTTTATTGTCATTTTTGCGAAGATTTGCAAGATTTCAAATTTTTAAAGTGTATAAAATCGTAATATATATGTATTTGCATAATAGCTTTAATATCAAACTTTTTTGAAACAGTCAAGTGTTGATTAAGAAATGCTTTTATTGTAAGCCATATGAGGGATCATAATTACCGAGCAGATTTCAATCTTCATTGAATGATTTCTTACAAGTTTTAATCTTCATTACCAACAGAATACTTTCAAAATATTTTTTATAACAAAAAGATCAATAGAATATTTTCAAACTACTATAATCTAAGGAAAGAACCAACGATATTTTTTCCAAACGATTATATTGTAAGGAGACTAATAGAATAATTATAAAGGATTGTAATCTGTGAAAAGAGAACCAAGAGAAGAAAAGTAGCAATAAAACCTTTTAACAGGTAGAAGAATCGACGTATTTGAAAAAAATCTAATCTCGAAAATCTGATGGTGATCAGAGATCAATTTCACATGAATAATTATTCACCTTTGAATAATTTTATCTTTAGTTTGCAAATCTACAATAGTATTACCGTAATGAGTAAGTGTAATAGGTCTAGATTTATGAGCCCAATTCAAAGAGGTTTGTTGATAACTTTATAAATGTATAACCCCAATCGCTAAATTTAAGTTATTGCACTCCAACTTAACTTACAAATACAAATATTGACGACCAGTTACAGGCTCAAGCCCAACAAGACTGGTCATTTGTTTATGAACTCCCCAATTCCCACTGACTATCCAATTGTATCTTAAATTCGTACACTCACTTTGAATTAATTATATTCTCTGGCAACGCGTTCCAATTGTCTATTGCCCTATTAAAGTAGTAGTTTTTCCTTAAATCCGGATTAAAATGTGTCTTATTCAATTTATACCCATGGCCCCTTGTTCTGTTATCCCTATTGAAATTTAAGCCCTCTGTGTTCCCTTGATTTACAAACTTGAAAAGCTTCTAAAATCAATGAACTTTGTAAAAATTCAATTATAATTTGCGCTTAAATGTAGAGAGATTGTATCTATATAAATAAGAATGGAGTGTTTGTTTGTACATTCAATATTTTCGACCCATTTCAAGTTTTCTATCCGTTTTGGACCCTTCTGATGCCGAATCCGCCTTTTTCTCGTTTGGTGTCTGTCTGTCTGTCCGTCTGTCTGTCTGTCTGTATGTTGTGCCCTATACATGTCCACACGGTTTAAGATATTTTCATGGAAATTTGCATACAGTGAGTACTTATCTTCATTTAGTGAGTGGAATTCGTTGCGAAAGTCTGTCTGTCCGTCTTTCTGTTCTATGCTCGATTTTGTGTTTGTGTGTTTGTGCAGCAATCACATGAATTGTATTCCAGATATTTGATTGCAGTGCATTTTATTTTATACACTATCTATTAGTTTAGTAAATGCAATATTAAACATGTCTTTATTGGTATATTTGGATGAGTTTCATGCTAAAACACCTGAGTAAGTATACTTAAATCAACCATAATTTGGTAGTTTTGGAAAAATTGGAATGTCTATTGAATATTACGATTACTTCGATTGCTATACCAGTACTGCTGAAAAAGTAATTAATTCTTCAAAAAATTATTATTTTTTTTATGGAATTTCATTTCTGATACTTCATTTATTTCGAGTCTTATTTTTATTCTTTGCGCAATGAAAACGATTTCCGAATATTTGGGACAGACGATATTTTTCAATGAAACGAGAATGAACAAGATCGCGCGACCAGTGATATTTTTTCTAGTTCTTTCGCTCTGAATTAATTTCACATTTCTAAATTTTGTACACTTTTAGTTGTAAGTTGTGGCAACTGTGCGAGATCAAGAGATAAAATTGAATCACAAATTAATATCTTTAGAACAATTTTTTGCGACATCTTTTATTTTGTTTTACTTTGCTGTTTCTTGTTTTAAATATTTATTATTTTAATAAATGTGTTTTCCTTCTCATCACACGCAACAGCACCACAAAGTATTAGACTTAAAAATGTTAGGTAAGTCAGTATAAATTTTCAGTGTAGTTATGCCATTATTGAAAGAATAATGCCGTTATTGAAAGAATAATGCCGTTATTGAAAGAATAATGCCGTTATTTAAAGAATAATGCCGTTATTTAAAGAATAATGCCGTTATTTAAAGAATAATGCCGTTATTTAAACAATAATGCCGTTATTTAAAGAATAATGTCGTTATTGAAAGAATAATAATGTTTAAAAATCCAAACTATAACTTTTTCCAACATTAAAAAATTCGTTGTAATAATGACAGGGGAAGATTGCAAAATTTTACAATGTCGCATACCGGAGGCAAGAGTGCCACAAGTAAAAAAATATTGTTTTGTTGACTATGAGTGCGAGAGCACTCGCCGTAAATCGTAATTTTAATTAATTGAGTTGCACATGAAAAGAACTTATGAAAGGGAATTCCAAATCTTCCTATAAATCGTCTTTTATAGTAGTAACCTTAGTATCACCTTTCGTCTTTTTGTAGCTTTGTCATACAGCAATTGTGCGATGTATGTGAAATGTATTACATGAATGGATATGCATGTGTAGGATTTGTGTCCAAAGTAAGTTGTAGAAAATATAAAGATGGCGAAAGGTGTTAAAATAAATTTTTATTCTACAAAAAACGTAAGTCCTTATATATTTTGATTATCTCTTCAATCTAGAGTAAGCGAATTCAAACCGAGTAAGGTCGGGTATTTTGCTAGTTGGTGATAATATTAACTTGGCTATAAAGTATTTGTGCGAAGAAACGGAATTTCGTATTTCCAAGAAAAATCCCTTCGAGGCTGTTTTTGACCATCACCAATAGCCCTTTGCGTCGCTCAAGGGCGACTTCAGTTAACTACCTACCTTTCAACCACATACAAAAGTTTTAAAGAAGATTCTTAAATAATTACGCTACAGAACCTAATAATGCAAAAATAGTAGTCTGGAAATTACGGGAATGGCAGAGACAATTAGTGGAATTCCAAGCATACGAACACTGAAATTCCCCACCGGACAATTTGGGTGATTTGTGTCGATTAATCGATATATATTCTCCACCGTCTGCACATACTCGCACTGTACGATTTTGATCCTAAGACATATATATAAGCCGTTTAAAGCTAAAGTGGTTTAAGTCGATTAAACACTGCTTTCAGATATAGACTTTTAGTAGAATAGTTGTTGAAAATTCCAGAATACTACCAAACAAAAATTTACCTACCCCATGTGTTCGATATGGATTGGGTTAGCTTATGTATATTGTTTTTGCCCTTAGCTCCAGTTTATAAGTAAATTAAAACCACTTAAGTAACATACATGTTTTTTGGCTTTACATAAATTGAGGTTTTGGTTCAAAACAAAACCGTGTATCATTAACAACAAGAATGTTATTTTATTTTGAAAAGGAATATTATATTAAAAAATAATATAAATCTATGTTATTTAGTTTGAAGTCTCTCACAAAACTTTCTGCTACTCAGCATCTCTAGTATCATCAGCACCCAGTGGTCAGTTGTCTTCAGCGGAGTCATAAGTAGAAAAGTTTATGACATAGGGAATCTATGTCGAAAGGTCCTGCATATCTTTTGAACAACTTTGTTGTTTTAATGTTTTTAAAACTTTTCGTAACAAAAAAATCAAATAAAATAATTACTTTTGGACACTGGTAAGTTTGTAATTTACCACATTTCATGCACACCTTTTATTTTCAAATGAGCCGCACGTGGCTGGTGATCCATGTGTTGTCAACCCATGGTATAGAGCATTTGTTGACATAAAACACATGATAGCAACAACACAAACAATACCAGACATCAACTCTTCTGAAGGCACATATTCGTCGCTAGATCCATTACCAGGTAGTGTACTGGGTTTGCTAATACTGTCCCTCTCACTTTCTGAGGTCATAACCTCAATCGTTAAGGAAAACCTGAATAACTTGATACA
The DNA here is from genome assembly GCA_947359465.1 of Metellina segmentata. NCBI lineage: Eukaryota > Metazoa > Arthropoda > Arachnida > Araneae > Tetragnathidae > Metellina > Metellina segmentata. Next base: position 31,129,932 of record OX375878.1, on the reverse strand, counting down.
ATGAATGTGATGTATAATAAACAATCAGCAGCATGAAAATTTACCGAAATCCAAACGGTTACTGGAATTGTAGTGTAACTTCCAGATGTACCACTTTGGATGTCAGCGGATAGATAACTTCACTGACTGCACACTTTTGTGCTGCCATATGTGTGGTTGTGTGGGGGAATAGGAGCAACACCACCTTTCCATCAGTAGCTTTTCATATTCAGAATTTGTTACTAGCATTAACTCAGATTTTTCAGAAAGTGGACTTCCACCACTTTGGCTGTCAGTAGATAGATAACTTCACTGACTGCATACTTCTGTGCTGCCATACATGTGATTGTTTGGGGAACTAGGAGAAACACCACCTTTCCATAAGTAGTTTTCCAAATTCAGAATTTGCTGCTAGCATTAACTAAAATTTTTCCGAAAATAGACTTACTCCACTTTGTCTTTAAAAGGCTCATATATAGGTTATATAGAAATAAAACTTGTGAGATAAATTTATTATTTGAGTTTTAAAACTTATTTTGTATTTTTGTTTCTCTATTATACTGCTCAATGAAATTATTTGCATGAATTATCTTTTTAATTCGAACAGAAAAACTCGGAGGATTGGTTTGAAAAGAAATTCATATATAAGGTGTATAACAGAAAAAATTGAAGAGTCATAGTTTGTTTTTAACTTTATGTTTTTCAATTAGTTATAGAAAAACTAACTGATTGTTATAAGTTGTGAGAACATCAACAGATTTAAATAGGGACTCCCGGAACTCACTGCTATTGTTCACTAAACTAGCAACTGATGATTTACAGGCAGCACATGTTCGATTTCACTCTGGGTTTTTGCTCTTTGAGGTCAGCAAAACTTCCCTTGAGCTATGTTCATTACTTGACATTACATGCCTTGTGTTTGACAGAGCTTAACCAAATATAGTCATTTCACCTTAAAAACCCAACCAACCGAAAATTCATCTTCAATTAACAATATGTTTATATATTAAAAAATTGGTATTAGGCGTGATGAAAGATATAACCCTTCAGAAAAAATAGATATGTTATTCAAAATAAAAGTGAAATAACAAACAGGAAAGAAGCATTGCAGTTGAAGGTATTCTTATTACGTCAAAGTTTTTCTTTTGAAAAATATATATATATATATTAGATTTTTTTTGTTTGAAAACATGTCATTAACCGGATGCATAAATCAAAAAAAGAATGAATTGCCACTACATTATATTTACCTTCTATAATTTCACTTCATGGGGTAAATTAAAGTAAGTTTGTGCTATTTGAAATGAAAAAAATGAGTGAAATTTGTTATGTTGTACAGGAAAATATTTAAATTATCTAAAAATTAATTCGAATTAAACATGAGGTTTTTAATTAAAGTTGTAGGAACTGTCAGGACACAATAATAAATTTAAAATTACCTACAATAATTTGAATTTAGAAAGTAGATCAAACTAGACACAAGTTTTTCATTGTGATACAATCCCCCTCACTTGTTTCGTACTAATATGCACTTAACTTACATTCGTTCTTACATTTTTTGTTCTTGATTCTATTTTTTAATGGATTGCATTAGAGAAATTCTAGATATTATCATAAAATGATTTTATTTACGTGAGTACAAATGTTTCTAATGCTGCATTAAGCATAATGAAGGTTGATTTTCATATTTCAACAAGTTCAATGGATATGCTTCCCAAGCAATATATTATTTATAGTTGTAGCAGATAATCGGCTAAAAATTTAATTTTCAAGTATGATTCCTGAAAATATTTGATAGTGGCTGTCGTCTAGTTTTTCAGTTGTTGTAAAAGCTTCACCCTAGTTTGAATACTGCACATTGTTACACATTCGGTGCTTTGGACATTTCTGTATGTTATTCAACCCATCATTGCAATGATGCTTCCCTTAAAGTAATAAATAGAATCAGTTCTGATCGAGAAATTAGTTTGGATTGTAGACTTGGTATCGGACAGTTCAAATTAGGGCTAGTAAAATAATTGTTACAAAGTGTTAAATTGATTGGTTATAACCAACTCACATGAAAAAAAGTTTTTTAAGTGTTCAATTCAAAACACTGCGAAATGTTCTCGCGAAGTAAGTATGTATGAAATGTTCTTGCGAGTACTTGCGAAATGATATTTGGACAGTATTCATCTAGACCTTTAATACGATACCACATAAAATGGCGTCTCGCGCTTATGATTGCCGAGAGAGACTGAGTCAAAGTGGTGGTATACTCAGATATATTGCATAACTTTCACCTCCCACAGGGAGAGAGAAGAGAGTCTTACGTACAATGTATTGCGTATTACTCGAATTTGACTTCATGCTGTTTAAAAATATGTTAACGCTACAATGTTTTAGCACGTATTTGGATGTCATCCTGTTAACGAAGTAGCACAATTATTCAGCTTGTTTGTTTAACCTTGAGACTGCGGTCGGTACAGCAGTTGTAACTTAAAAGTTATAAGAATCACACAAAGAAAGAATTTAGACTACGTCCGATACAGCAGTTGGGCCTTAAAAATTATAAGAATCCCGCCAAGAAAGAATCGTGCATGGTATATCTATAGCCGTAGTCAAAAGGTTAATGATGTAACGATTTCGGTTAGGTAATTTTTTTCTCACATGCTTTTGGCAATAAGTCGTTCCACATTAATCTCTCAGTTAGACATACGGCCATATTCACAAGTCTCGAGATAATTCGAGCATCAGTTTATCCGCGGTTCAGAGTTCAACCATGGATTAACCCTGAACCGTATTCAGAAACCACGATAAACTCGCGGAGTGACTACTGATGTCTCATCTCTCGATCACGTGATATTATTTATACTTCTTACGAAACCGGAATCTGTATTCATACTGGTCATACACGTACTTCGCTGAAATAATTTATTCAAATTGTGATTTTAATCAAACGGACTCTGTATAGTTTTAATACACATTTTAATTTGCATTTGGAGTTACAAAATTGTTAAAATAATTATTTTCAATTAGGATTTTTATGGAATTAAGTTTAGCAAGATCAAATTATGCACAACACCTTGACAAATCAATATAATCCGAAGATTTTTGTTCTTGTCGATATTGGTGCAAAGTAAAATAACTGGTATTGTCATTTTTGTTTCATTCATAACAAATCAAAATCATTTTTAGTCCACGACAAATTTGCATCTACCAAACTGCATGCATACGAATCAATTGGGATGAATTTGCCAGACCCTGACCACCTACCAGTAGTTGAATATTTTTTCTCATTTCTCATATAAACGAAAACTATTTTGTTCCACAATTAATTCAAATTATAATCTTAGAGCAAATGAATTTCATGAATAAATGGCATCAAATCTGAATTTCACTAATTTGTCTTTTAATCGATAAAAATAAAAACAGATGTCAAATCATTAGGATCTGTAACCCACAGTATAATAATAATACTGTATTTCACTGTATAGTTGACTTGTTCTGAGAAATGGCGTATCAATCTCAATTGATCTCAATTGTGTTTCTTACTTTGACTAAATTTCGACATAAGAAAAATAAATATCATTAATTTTGATACACATAGTAATTTTTCCTATGGAAATTAATTTTAAGTCATAAATATTATAGTCAATCCACTGGTAAAACAATCTCTACTATCATAAAAATAAGTATGTCTGTCTGTTTGTTTGTTTGTTATGTGGACATTCCTGACGAATCTATGGCACTTACAGTAATCGGATTCGGCACACTGGTAGTACGAATTTTTTGCAATGTTTGTACGAAGCTTGAATTTTAAAATTCAATCTAGAACATTTAAAAATAATATTAATGAGATATTTAATCATTATTGTTTTCCTTGGAATGGCAAAAGCATAAAAGATCACAGATTGTAAATTAATTTTTTCCGTGTTTCCGTTTGAACGCTTACAACCGAAGAGCAAAACAATTAAAACGTTTTGACTGGAGTTTTGTTGTTCTTTTTTCTATCTCCTATATCGTTAAAGATTAAGTAAAAATTTCACCGGTTTTAAAATCTGCGGAAAAATTTCACAATAGATCGATACTTAAAAATATAATTTTATATAAATTTTTATAATTTTTAAATTGTAACTTTTATATTTTTTGCAATACGAACGCCGCTTCAAAAAAGGACTTTCGTTCGATTCGAGGTTAGAGAAATTACAGTTTCCATTTCATGCGCAAAAACGATTCCACAGCGAAAGAAAGCAAAACAAATAAAAAACATTTTGACTGGCATTGTTTAGTTCTTTTTTGTAAAATCGGGATCGTTAAAACCAGATTGAAAATTTCGACGGTTTTGAAATCTGCGGAAAATTTGACACCAGATAGATACCTTATACACTTGATTTTATTTAATAAATAATTTTTCAATCAAATATTTATATTTTTGTAAAAGATTGTAACGTCACGCCGATTGGATCTCTTCTTAGTTCGAATTTGGCCGCATGCGACAATCCATTCGTGCCACGGGCAATGCCGTTATGGCTGTTATCCCACAGGCTACGAATCCACATTTGTTTTTCGAAGCAAACTAAATGGTAATTCGTAGCAATCACCGGGGGTTAGCGAGCAGTGGTCACACTTGACCTCACGAAAACAACGGGCAACGTCGTACTGGCCAAGCAGTGGACAATACTGAATATGTGCCAGTAATTGATTAAAAAATTCTAATACACTATTTAGTATTATACTATTGTATATTTTAATCATCTTTATATGAGATACTAACAAATAATCACAAAATTACAATTACAAATTAGCACAAGAAAAATATTTCTAATGAAAACTTACCATGAATTTGTCAATTATAAGCTAGTTTACACTATGTTTCGAACTTATCCTAATGATTTTGATAGCTAATAACATAAACAAAGTTTTATCATAAGAATAAATTTATAATTTTGATACCAAACTCAGATACCATACCTAATATTTGGGACAAAATTTTTTTTATTAAAGACACTTTTTGTTTACAAAATATCTTGCTTTCTTAGCAAAAATAGAGTAATAAGCGCATGCGTTAATTTTGAATCGAGTGTTAATCCACCGATTTCGTTGGATCAAAATCTAACAACGAAACGGCGGTTTAAGCCTCGGATCAGGCATTGTGAATACGATTTCTCCGATAATTCAGGCATTATCGTTGATGTGTGGCTTAACTCGGACTTATGAATACGTTAGTCGTACGTCACAATAGATCGACTTGGAATATTTCTACATGAAAAGTTTATTCACTACGTTTGAAAGAAACTGAATTCAATCACACTGTAAACTGTATATCTGAAATTATGATACTCATTATAATTATTATTGGAATAAATGCCATTAATAGAGATGTGTTTAATTGATACTGTCCGTTGCCCCGTTAACTTCACCTCTTTGTTTTGTGCGTATTGTCAAGTATTCTCATAATATAGAACCCACCGTCAGTGTAACTAAAATGAATCACCATACTATTTTAAGAAAAGGTTGAAAGGCATTAGTGGACGCTGTGTATGAACTCTTACAATGCTTAATTATAAATATTTTCTTTCATCAGCATATATTTTTTTTAAAGTTGAGATCCAATAAATAATACTGATTAAACAAAGGAAATTAAATACAGCAAACAAATTAATTATCTAGGCAAACACTTATTTCACTTCTGTATAATTTTACACAAGTGGGTTACGGCCTTTTGACAAACATCCCATAGATATTTTCTGTCTAAATATATTTAAAATAGCGAAGTATAAATTTATGAAAATGCATGTTTATAAATGGTATTAAATATATGGGAATAATAACTTAAATCAGGCTATTTAATTTAGATAGATCGAAGCAACCTGTATAATCGGTCGTTTAATTTATCAATGACATAACGTGTTACCAGAATATGTGTAAAAGAAGAGTGAAACTCGAAGAACTCTTGAAAGCAACTAATTCAACAGATTTGTTATTTGTGTAACTTTCAGACAGTTTCTCCTGAAGCTTTCGCTTAAACTACATACTCCCTTTAAGTTGTTATGATTTCCTAATGTATCAGCATTGAGTTGGAAACTCGATACTGTTACATTATGATATCTGAAAGATTTGTGATTACCCAAAGTGATTAAGTAAAGAAGCATATTAGTTCTAGCAATTTAAATGTGCACAAACACAGTAGTCTTCTTTAACCAGACGACTCTCGTAAGAGGATGGTAAATAAACCACCTGTCGGACTATAGGAGGATACAATTTCACATTGAGTCAATATTGTTGCTGTATTAGTCTTGCGGGTGAACTATGGTAAAGTCATCTGTTCAAGTTACTTGCGCAATTATACTTTGTGCAATTTTAAGACATGATCCATTACATATTTTTAAGATGGTTGATACATTTATTATTTATATTAAAAACCACTTACATCCATTGCTCTTCCTTGAATAATTTGCGTTTTATGCTTGTCTTCATTCAATTGGTTTATTCTTATCGGGCTAAAATAATTTCAGAAACAGTTCACCTAGGGTAATTAGGTGTAAACTTTATTATTGAAATAAATAAAAAATAGTATTATATCACCAGAAACTGTAAATTATTTTTTATTTAGCCTTTAAAAAAGACTATATGTAATCCTCCAGTTTTGTTATGGATAGATATTTCAATCTTTCTTAAATATTTATTTATTTTTTAGTGATTTCACAAAAAAAAAAAAAAGAGCTTGAGTGAAATATTTTATTTTTTGTCTAACTGTAATTATGTATATCTTTATTTAAATTTATGGGGTCATAGATTTCTGAGTAATTCAAAGAATCAATTAATTATTTGAGCATATGGAGAACGATTCTATAGACCTTTTCATTAGAATACAATCCTTTGGAGCGATTCTATTGAACTATTGAAACATTCTGAAAAATAGAATCCTTTGTAAAGCTTTCATTGGTCTTTTTCCTTCGAATAGAATCCTTTCGAGGAATTCTATTGGCTCAAACAGTCGAATAGAATTCTTTAGAAGGATTCTCTCGGCCGAGGAAGTACGATTAGTTAGAAATCATGTAGTACAGAATGTAGGTTGCAAGGCGGAATTAAGTGTTTGAACCACTAAAAGGGTTAAGAGTCCATTTTTATAATCAGTTACAAAGCATTTATGCAGACCTTTAATTTAATCCTCCACTTAAAATATATAATAGTCACGATACAAAGAATTGAACAAATGTTTCGAAACCGCAAAATTTGAAAGAGTTATTATCAACGTAATTAAATAATCTGTTTCTGGGATATTATTTACTAAGTAGCCATTTTATTATGACCATCTAGTTACCACATTACAAGTTGTTAAATCTATCGACGAGGATTTTATTAAATTCCATAAATGGTACAGTGTATTAAATGCTGTAGATTTCACCCACAGCTCTTAAAGATTTAATAATAGCAACCTCAACTTCCTGATACTATTTTAGATTTCATGTAATAAATGACTTTTCCTTCGGGATTTATCCCGGACCGTTACCAATAGAGCATTGTGTTGTTCCCGTGAGACATTAATTAACTACTTACTACCTATAAAGGCCCAGTTGTATTAAGTTACTGTAATTTAGTAGGATGATCTATGAAGAAATATTCTCTCAAACATTGCTGAAGCCCTTTGTGTACTATTTGATTTGACAGGAAATGTAATTTCTAAATGGCCTATTAAAACGAAACAACATAATGACCATTTTATTTGGCAACAATGGTCAAGTATCGTTTAAACGCTGCCTTATAAATAGGTTATAGACACCCAGGAAAACATCATATATCCTAAGCTATAAAGTCATTTCCACTAACTTATCAGGTATTATGATACATAATGTTTTATCGTCGAATAAACAAGAAAATAGCCATGTTTTTATTTTCCTCCGTGTCAGCTACGGGAATACATTCTTTGACAAAAACAGTTTATTTTGATGCACCCGAACACTTTAAAGTTTGGTCAGGGAATTTCGAATCCCACTGTATCATATGACAACTTCAGTGGAAGCCGTCTACCAACCCTTGTTTCAAGTTTCTAGGACAAACTGATGTCCACTCTTCCACTATTAAGTCTACAGTTTTGTACGGTAATCCATCAATGGGATCTTTAACTACTATTTGAGCAATTCAACCGTTTCCTAATGTTCACACAATTGCTTCAAGCCATACGATCATTCAACGTTTACGCACCATCATATCATTAATCTCTGCCCACCGTTAGTGTCCCTTGTTCTTGCAGGTTCAGTATGTTTATCCTGGTCGAGTGGTTTAAAAAGGGTACATACAAAATAAAATTCTGGTAAGTATTAACTAGACAGAGGATAGTTAGGTTGGGTTTTATGGCGCAAAAACTATATTTGATTGAAATGCCTTAAACAACTTCATGAAAATGCACACAAGAAAAGTTTTACTACCTTTAAAAAAAAGGGGGATAACAGGGGGGAATCGAATCTGCAACTCGTAGGTTACTAACGCTGTGGGCATGCCCACTGAGTCACAGTTGCAGATTAATTTGCACAAGTTAAATTAATGGGAATATAAAATGATGGTCTATGGACTACTAGGTTCTGAGTCCCATAGATAAGGGTGCCGTAAAATGGTATTAAGATGTAATGAGGTACAAATCTAGACTGACTCCCACAAAAATCTCCCTTCGTACAGTTCGAGAGTTCAGAGTCTGTTGCTCATCTCAAAAAGATATGGTAATCAAGGATAAAAAAAACTCCGTTCAATTTTTCTTTTTGATAAAAATTAAAGTTTATTCTCTTATACCTGCAATCAAAACAGTGGGACAGTTGACTATAGTGGGCAAGCATACTTAAGACCAACTGAATGGTAATATTTAGACGGATGCATTGATATTTATGACTGGTGGTCAGTGGAAAACTTGTCGGCGTAGAATCCTGACCCAGAGGTACTACTATTGATGTTATAAAATGTATTGGACAGTAACTTTCCCCAAACTAATAAATATATTCACATTCAAAATACAAAAATGCAAAACATTCACGTATAATTATTTACATTAAGTTCTATGCGCCCATGTGTATAAGCACACTTTCTTAGTTTTCATCTGTATGGGTAATAAATATTTATTTACTATCATAGAATTAAAAATGTTATAAAACATAGGTTAAATAATACGTATAAAATAAAAAGAGAAGCATTAGAAATTAAAGACTTAAAATATCTGGCAAACACAAATATAAAACTATTATGGCATAAAGTAACAACGCGATTCAAAACCCATCTTATAAATGCACGAAAAGTATGAACGTTCTAAAATTAGTGTATAATTTAAATAAAGAAAAACTACGACAGTCACTTTTCTCTCTGCTTAGCTATCTATTATAAAATTTGAAATTTCGGATTCGTTTCTCAATTCGGCCTTTGTGCACGTCAATAGAACTTTTGAGGGATCCAATTCCATCGCCAAAAGTCAACTCTCTTCCAAAAATAAAACAGTTTAGAGCATCAATTCCGTTTATTTTATTTTTTTCCCTATTGAATTTTATATTGATCGCTTAGGATTAATGATGTCAAGAAACGTCTAGGGTTTCTCAGATTATCAAAGGTATTTATTTATTATTGAAGTATTGATTTCCTAAGTACGGTCGACGTTTGAAAATGAAATAGGGGCAGATTTTATATACTTTTTGAAACAAAATAGTTTAGCGTTTCTTTGAGCATGAGCCTTTAAAACTCAATTTCCCACATATACTTTGTTTAGTATATTTTTAAATACTTTGAGAAATTTCAGTTGAAAAATTTTTCATTAACAAAATGCAATCATAAAATAATCCAATTATAATCATCTTTAAGATAATTCAACTGAAAATGTTCAAAAAGAGGAGATAAAGTCAAAAGTATAACTAATTAATTACTTTTGACATTATCTCGTTTTATCGTCCGATTAATAATCTTAAATATTATTATAATTGTATTATTTTACTAAGAAATTAATTAAGCATAGAAAGTATAATTTTTTCGGGGTGGTTAGGTTACATGTGTTTGGGAGAGTTCTGTTTCCTGACAAGTTTAACTATAACAAAAGTCAAAATACTTATTATTTACTTTGAATTTTCAAGCAGAAGCCTTGAAAACTATATATAAAATTACACTTTTCCATGCGCTTTAAGGAAAAGCACTAACTCGTTATTTTAATAGCTAGAAATAATGTATTCATTAAATTAATTCAAGAAATATTATTAATTGCAACAATATATTTGGGGTATTATGATATTTTATTACTAAATTAATTTAACTTACTAGCTACTGATGCATACATGTAACAAATCATCAAAAGATATGCCGCAAATTATTGAAGTATTAAATAAATCTAATAAATAAAAAACAATGTTAAAAGACTTTTTTAATTTGGGGCAAATTAAAATTGAAAATATTAAAACTGTTCATATGCACATGCAAAACTATAACATCTCTTCACATGAATTAATTTCAGAGTTGAAATTTTTCATAAATTGAATAGCAGATTTGTAATTCAGGTATAAATTATAATTTTATTTTTATATTCGTGTCCCTTAATAGGTATTTAACAAAAATATAAGAAAATAAATAGTAAAGCATCCAAAAAGTTATATTTGATGATTCAACAGCAGAGCCTAGTCAATTAAGCTTTGGGTTACTAGACGGTCAGAATTATCAGGATGTTTATTAGTTTCTCTAATTCAATCGGGAATTATAAAATGCCCATATATTTCAGAGAAACCATCAATTCAATCCAAAAATCCTATTCCGTGAATAGTTTTGTAAACTAAAATGTGTTTGGTCGTTTGCGAACTTTATGTATGGAGTCGTAATTTTTTATTTAAGAGGTATTCTATTTTGTACTATTGCTACATTTTGTATGTAACAATGTTTATTTGATCTTTTAAATGTAAATGTCTTTTATTAATATTTCATCGATTCAGTTTTATTTTTCCGGACTCTCGTTGAAATGTCAGGAATTATAGTTGAGTTTGTCAGGAACTCTCTCACTCTTCGTCTCGCTATTCCCTCTGTCTATCTCTTTCTCTTTGATATGTTTGATAGCTCTAGGTAAAAAACCTTTACACCAATTCGGGACAATCAGACTGACCTTTACGAACCTTTCCCATGAACAGAATCCGAATTAAACTTTAATGTAAATACTTCTTATTTTTAATGTTAATCGCTAGGCAGAGTGTAACAATTATTGCAGAGTGGAGAGAATTAACATATTATTACTTCGAAGACGACAAGCAAGAATGCAAATATAGAAACTCGCTAATGAAATCAATGAAATAGCCTCTGGGTTGTAAGACACAATATCCATTGTTTATCAAGTTGCACCAAACACAAAACTCGAAGGGAGTGAATGATCAAGAGATGCCCTCGAATCTTTCCCTTCGAATTTATGCCCTATCGTCACCAATAGCCGGTTGTTTTTCTCCAGTGTGGCTTAAAATTCTCTCTTTTCCACATAAAACACATTTAACATTGAAATATAAATGTATTCTTTGTTTCTGGGGAATTTCTGGGGAACATTTATATGAAAATTTGAGTTAAGATACTGGTACGAATCTCAAAATATTGAGGACAGAAAAGCAAATTATAAATCTCAACATAACCGTATTCTAAATGACAAAAACTGTCTTTCGAAGCAATGGTTGAAATGATGGTTCACTGAAGAGGAACGCTCTACATTCAAAAGGCTTGAAATCATTTTTAGCGAACTTTGTACAACTTATGCTGAAAGACCAGCAGAAGTGATGGTCTCGAATCTTTGTCAATTTCTTCTGGATTTAGATTGATATAAATGGATTCAGATTCTATTGGTGTGAACACCATAGTAAGCATCCGTACAGGAACATTAGGTTTTTAATTTGATTTCAACCCTTACACAAAACATAAATTGTGCATACCAACCTCTATCTAAACAGTATCTGTTTTATTATATAAATTATTAATATTTAAAGGAATCGGTTCTGCATATCAAAGCAATTTTTTCAAGCTATCGATGTACTTGACATATTTCAAAAATCTCATCTTTGTCAATAAATTGAACCGTATTTTCCTTAACAACAGATTGTTACATGGGTCATAATGTTTAGACCACACGTAGCAACAAAATATTGGCTGTTTACAGTTATCTAACGCCCTGTTCATTCTCACGATTCTATTCAAGGAATTAATCCCTCCTCCCAAAAGAAAATGCCCTCCTATCAATCGATCTCCGGCAAATCGATTCTGCGGAACAATCGGCAATGTACAACCGAGGAATATTTACACACGCAATCATCAACTATCAGCCGTCATTCTTCCTCCGCTATCGAGTTCTAATATTTTGAGATCCAGTTTTAATCTAGATGGAATCAATACTTCCCAGCAACGATGAGCTACAGGCGATCGCAGCGTAGTTGCCAGATCTTTAATTAAAGGCGTTTGAGATGACAACTATGAAATCAAACACCTAATAACGCCCACCGGCGTTTGTTTTAGTATCCCTTGCCCTGACAAAGAAGCAAATTGTTTTGCCATGTACGACAAATATCGCGTCATTATGGATGCGGGTGCCAGCAGAACAAGACACTAATTAAGGTATCGTTTGAATTACAAGGGGAAACAGTGGACCTGGGGAAACTCGATACGAATACATCTCTTCCCCCTTTCCATTCCCATATCTTCTCGACCGTCCCCCAAAAATCTATCCTTTCAGGTTGTCGTAATACGAATAAGGTTCTGTCGTCGTGGCAAGGGCTCTTTTCCGCCGTTATTATCGATCTTGCCGGCGTCTTTTGTTTAGTTTGCTTCTGTTGTTGCCCCTTGTTCCTGTTACCATGGCATGGGGAGTTCATTATCTTTCCCCTGAACTTTTCTGAATTGTTGTCGCACTGGGCCCATCCCGCGTAAGCGATGGAGAGCAATTAAGATCTACTGAACCCTGTTGGAAGGAGCTTTTGGGAGGTTGGTCCCTCACGTTCTGGAGAGTTTGTTAGACGAGGGATCCTCAAGTAATCGCTTCCGTTAGGCGTGAAGTTTTCTAATAGGGAACTGGAGATTTTTATCGGCCTGTAATGGCTGCTGTCAGCAATGGAAGCCGTGCAAATTAAACGTTGTATTCGGGTCGAGTTGGTTTCTGAGAGATAGGTTATGCGTGCTTTTCAATCAAACATCAAGCTTATAATTATATGTTTTCTACTTATTTTTCTATTCCGTATTTGAGGAATATATCGACCGAGATTACTTCGATACCACTAATTACAGCCCTTGGTGTCTGTCTGGAGGAAGTGTCTCGTCGTTAGTGGAATCGGTCAGATCTTATTGGATGAGATATCTCGTCATTAGTAGACAGTTTACTAGACTTTGATATCGTCATCATCAAAAATTGGGAATATCTTGATGACGATAAATAATATCGTCATTACAAAAATTAGTCAGATTTTCATAGACAGGATCCTCATTGAAAAAACCATAAAAGCTAATAGGTAATTCAGAGATGTAAAGGGGTCTCCTTAGCGTAGCGTATTTGCTTATTGCTGAACCAAACTTTGATTTACAAACGACAAAATTATAGATTCCCCGGGTGTATTTCTCTCTTATATATGAGAAAAATGTTTCTTGAAAGTGTATGGTATATTTACTAAACGTTGCCATGCGTACGGATAGAGTTGCTTATTGAGCGATAGATTATGGCATGCTTCTTTAAACAAACTTTTATGACAGACATATAATTTTGTATTCAAGAAGGAATATATGCAATTATTGTCCTTCTAAGGTATTCCGGAAGGTTTGGGTTTGCTTGTTCTGTATTAACCAGCTAGTTGTATTTCTCTTTTTATGTGTAAAATTCTTCTTTTGTGTACATCCATTTTGGTGTGTATCTATTTTATGTGTTTGGTGTAGATTGACCGGTAGGCTGTCTAAGTAATACATGAAATATCTATTTACATTTACTACACCACGTGTATAAAAATTTATATATATATATATATATATATATATATATATATATATATATATATATATATATATATATATATATATATATATATATATATATATATATATATATATATATATATATATATATATATATATATATATATATATATATATATATATATATATATATATATATATATATATATATATATATATATATTATATATATATATATATCAGCTTATATGCAGTTTACGATTCAAATTGTAACAGGTTATTTATAATGATTATCTCTGAGTAAAATCCTTAAGTTAACTACAACAGCAGTACCGTTGTAATATTATATACGATGTCTGAACAAAATGCATCAGACCTTTTTCTTATTATGCAGATTAGCTGCTGTTTGGAGACAACCCTACGACCGTACAACATATGTGTTATTATATTTTTCCCTGAAAGTGCTACTCTCGAATCATGAATATCCTTCAGTTGTTGTGAGAAGGTCGGTTTTGTTGAACATGTGTTCTGTATTCGTCGTATTTTCGTTTCCAATGGACATGACTGTTGCACAAAACATACTGCCGTGCACAAATGTTGATTCAGATTTTCTGAAAGAAACATGATGGTCAATGTGTCCTGGGTCTATAGGTCTATTATTTACTCTGAAACACTTCATTGTCATCTAATTGTAAAACTCCAGGGTCCTCCTCATTGTAAGACCCATGGCAATCATTAAGCAGCCTGAGACACTAGTTGACATTTTTTTAGAAAAAAAGGCATAATTCTTCAGGAGTTAGCTCCTTATGGGCAACATGTCAACAAGGAATATTACCTTGCATTTTTCATTATCTACGAGAAATTGTTGACTTGGAAATTCTTGTATTTCATCCATAATTATATTTAGCCAAACACTGTTGTACACAGGTTCGAAGACCCTATTTCACAGATATGACACGGTTTCATGAACCGTTTAGTCAGTTCTCCAACTAAAGATTGCATTCAAAAGTCAAGATTCCATGCAACAGAAGACATCAAGATGATGCGACAAAGTTCCTGATGTATACTCAATACAAACGGACATTCAAAAATATTTCCAACAGTGAAAGAGTCATTGGGGAGATATGCGATTTCTCTAAAAAGGTCTATTTTGAAACGGAAGATCAGATTTGAATTACTATGTAGTTTTATTTTTCTTAACAAAGTATGGATACTTACTTTTCTTTACCAAATCCTATAAAACAGCGCATTTTTCTCTGTATTTTTATGAGATAATGAGAAAATAATATTTATATGAGATTTTATCAAAATTGGATATGCATTTCCGATTAAATTCATCAATACGGGTATACCCGTCATCATTAGTTACAATAACTTATTTCAGTGTTAATCAATTAATTTAGTGCTTATAGGAAACAAATAAATAAAAATATACCGTATTTAAAAGTTGCCATTAATGTATACATGAAACCCTTGCTCTGTTCCAACAGGTTAGTTCCACCAACAGGTTAGAGCTCACATAGGATTCTCTTACATAAATCTTCAACAAGTGCAACATAAGACAGTACAGAAAGATCCTATTTTCACATTAGTGCTATGTTTCGTTGAAATAGGAAAAAATGTTCCCTATTATCAAGACCACCCGGCCCCAATGAACATAATATGGTAGTGAAGCAGAGGAGATACAGTTCCATGGGAAAAAGGAATTCCACAATTATCCGAGTAGCTTCAGGGTAGACACGTCAGTTACTATTAGTCCAGCGAACTCCGGTTATTGACTCGATCAGGATTCCACGTCTATTAGATTTTCTTCGTGTCCCTCCAGGAAATGTGGTATCCGGCGTGCCTTATGGAGACATTAAGAGTGTTTTCTTCCTCCTTTGGTCACTTCCTTTCTTCATATGTTTGTTGCCAAGGTACCTAAAGGTGCTTAAGGTCAATAACGGTTTTCCGGAATTCCTGTAGCACCGAAGGAAAAGAGAATTCTCTTTTTTTACCTCTTGAGCTGCATCTGAAATCTGTTTTTGAGCTGGAATCTGCTCTTATGGCAAATATATGCTCCCTTTATTCCTTGTAGTGATCATTTAAAGTGTTCCAGTGAAACAAACGTAAGGTGTTAATTTGTTTTTATTTGTGTATTCTACTCTAAGGTTTACTCTTTTAAAGGTACGATACACTCGGCCTTATATTTTTATACGATTTAATAGTTTAGCAAATTTATATTCGCTTAGGTATGTGTCTTCTCAGATTATATGTACACTTCAGAGAAACTGAGCTATGGAAAACCTACTTTTTATTAATGATACTTGAAACATTTAGACAGTTTATTACAATTAGCTCACTAAAATGAAATAGCTAATTAAATACTACTACACGGTTGTTTTTTTAGCAGAAACATGACAACATGTTTAAATACAACTAAGTATATATGGTACAATATTTACACATGTACTGTTATCATAATTATGATTAACTCGATTTGTAACAAAAGAGGCCCTGAAACCATGGATATATCTAAGAGGAATCACAAGCATAAGAAGACAAAGTAAAATTCCTTTAAGGAAAATAAAGCAGCCGTCATAAAACATAATTTTACGTAAATATATATAGCACATTTATGCGACGCCTTCAACGTCCTTTTGGTACATGAAACAATAAGCTGATACACAAAACTTCTACAGTAGAATGTATTAAACTGTCATAAAATAGTACACATGTGTGGTACAGATAAAATAAAATGCAGCACACACATTCACAATGGGGGGCTAATTTCAATTTAGTAATTTGGTAGCGGGTATCACTTCGTCTTTTACTAGTTGTTAATATGTTCAATATATTTAAATTAAGTGAACTTGGAGTCCAACATCATTGTACGAAATACAAAAACAAATTTTTCAATTTCAACCACATAGGATGTGACAAAAGGTCTCAATATTTCTCCGGTAAAAATGCATGCAGTTATCACAAGTTAAACCTGCTGAAATCAAAATTCCATCAACACCAGTGAAAACCCTCTGTTATAGAAAGGAAAGGTTATTGGGAGTTCTGTGAGCTTATCTTCCGCTGCGCGAAACGCTCTCTCTGATCATTATGTGGAACTTAGAATCTTGAGCCATCTGGTGAATAGTGCAGAATGGCATTGTTCCGTAGTTATGCATCCTAGAGTTGTCTCTCCATGATTTCTAGGATTATAACTAGTTAACTATAGGTAATAACTATAGATATGCCATTTTGCCTCAGTCCTGCATCTGTTTCGTAGAAGGTTGCAGAGTTTGGGTAAATAAGGGTTACCCTATAAGTCATTCGACAGAAGATACCGTTCAGAACAAAGTAAACACAATGATCCCATCGTAAGCTAATTACTCATCTACAATCTTATCCTCGTCTTTTGTGAATAGTTTCCCCTTACTTTTAAATCGATTGCAGTCAACTGACACATTATTAACGTCAACAGAATCAATAAAGGCGTGTTGAGTTTGCTCAGTTTTCCTTTGATAAGACATGCTCTGAAACTTCTTCAAACAAACCTTTCATGCGCCGTATAGTATCAATAAATTGTTGAATTTTGAAGTAAAGGGTATTCTCACCAATTGACAAACACGACCAAAGCGTATCAGAAAAGCAGAGAAAGTGCAATTACTACAATTTTATAGCTTCAATGAATTGTTTTGATGATTTCTCAGACATTATAAATGTTCTGAATGTCTTAGATTTTTTCTCAAGACAACCATTATTTCTTAGTGTTTTTGTGAGTGAAGATCTTTCTCACTCCAGGCGTTAGAAATCCACATAGAAACGTATAATTCAAGTGTGTAACTTAAAACATTTTAAGACTGAAATACTGATAAATTTAGTATAGCTAGAACTGTAAGTTTGGCTATAAATTATTTATCGACCATTGTATCATCATACCAATTCAAAAACTGTTATAACAAAAAGAAATTTTAAAAAGTACATTTTAATCAAATATACATGAACAGAATGTTTTTATATAATATTATTATTAATCTCATTCGATACAGAAAAACTGAGAAACTTTTCAGTTTGAACAAAGGTTGTGTTTGAAAGTTTGATTGGGTATCTTAAACGTATAGATATACAGAATGTACCTCCACGTGAGTATTAACTTGTATATATTAAAACTTAAATTTCATATTATACCTATTTTAAAAACTTGTTAAAAATTAAAAGACGTAGGAAAATTAATTATTGTAGATTTCATTAAAGAAATAAATATTTAATGAAAGCTGTTTCTCAAATTTCCGTTCACTGACGTAAAAGCTATAAATAATTAGGGCTAAGAAAGTAGTAGTATCTAAGATCTTCAACGTAGTATGTCTTAATTCGGAAGTACGTAGAAGAAGAATTAAGCAATCTATTTTCCCTACATCACTTTTATGGAAATAAATATTCTTTATAATCGGTATAGAGTATTTTCAACTTGAAACCAAACATACCTTGGAGCTATAGCTAGCTATACAATACCTATGATTGGTACCAGGTTGATGCAATCCTAACTGTTATGATGAAATGCTTATGAATGTTATGATGAAATGCTTATGAATGTTATGTTGAAAGGCTTATGAATGTAATGATGAAATGCTTGTGAATGTTATGATGAACTTGTTTATGATAAATATAATCTTCATTTTATTTTTGATAAAAATCACTGTTTCTGAAGATATTTTTTCTGATCTAAAGATAAGTTTCAAGATCGAGGAAATTCTATGACAAATATAGTGTTACAAGTTTGTATATTGATATTACTGT
Organism: Metellina segmentata; assembly: GCA_947359465.1. Taxonomy (NCBI): domain Eukaryota; kingdom Metazoa; phylum Arthropoda; class Arachnida; order Araneae; family Tetragnathidae; genus Metellina; species Metellina segmentata. The sequence continues at coordinate 31,111,266 of OX375878.1, read as the reverse complement.
TAGCATCTTTTTTACAAACTAAAGCTCTAATTTAGAAGTATTGTATTCTAATTACTAAATTCTGAATTGTTTTAAAAAACGGTGTATCGAGATTCTTTTTATTTCCTCCTTAAATTTTTTCAGAACTGTAATTCCAAATTATATTATTTTGTATTCTAGCTCTTTTAAACGTGTATTCTTAATTCTGTTTCTAAATTATGCTATTCTTTTTTCCGATTCTAAATTTTGTTTTTAAATTCAGTCTCCAGATTCTAAATTAAAATTACTTACAATTTAAGTCTAAATACTTGCAATATTTTAAAGTAATAGAGCATCTCTGATTTGACTGAATGTGTTAAAATATTTATGAATGATATGACTATGTGAACTTATTAAGTATATTGTAAGAGATGGAATACATTCATTGCAAGATTGGAAATATTTTGTTATTATTTCCTTAATCATTTGGTACAGAACATCAAAACTTGAATTATTACTATGTGACAAATGAGTAGAAACAATTTAAGGAAAAATAATTCTTATTTACTTCATTATATAGAAAATGAATTTTAAAAGTATTCATAAAATTGTAATTACTCGAAAAATTAATTGCTGAACACAACAAAACAGGAGGTCGACCAGAGAGGGTATAGTTAAGGAACTTAAAATATATTGGCCGCACAATAGATAATAAGATATACCGCAATCTCCCGATGTAAACTCCTTATGGTAGTCTCAATTTTAATCCTAGTTATGAGCAGGATAGTGCAATACATATATGATCATTTGTCACTTTAACAATTAGAAATAAATTATGAATTACTTACACGAACTAATATTTTTTTCAGTGTAGGAATATGTTTTGAATGCTTAAATACGATTACGTGGATTTTTCGCGAGTATAATCTACTTCTTCTTCGAAACCAAATCTGAGAAAGAATATTCTATAATATTGCAGTGCTTCAATGTATTTTCTCCAAATTAACAAATAGTGAATGTATTTTGTGAAAAATAACAAATACTTAATGTATTTTAATTATGGAAGCTGCACCATACAAATACGTTCAACGCTACGGTAATACAATATGGATTTTCTCTTTCGTAGTAATAGTGTGTGCGAAGTTGAAATATGAGTAAATGCATATAAATTCATATTTTGAGTAAGTTGAGCATGTCAGATTCCAAAAAGTATTTGCACAATTGATTTTCCTCTTATAACTTTTCAGAAAAAACTCATTAGAAAACATAAATGATTGCAGTTGAGGCAGTTTCACGTCGTTAAACACAAGTAATAGTTCAACCCTCCAAGGAGTTTAGACGAGATAGTTCGTCCTTGATCTGGTTACATTTGCAATTTACTAGGTATCTCGTCGAGACGAAATTGCTCCTAGGGGAATGAAGATCCATGTAAGAAGAATAAGTTCTTCCTTGCCTAGAACTAGTGTTATTTTGGAATAGGTTTGGTATCATACGCTCACCATAAAAAAGGTTTTTAAAACCTAGATCAAGGTACTAGGAGGGATAATTAATCAAAAAACAACTATGAATATATCTTTGATTGAAATTCAAAAAAAGAAATCATATTGCTTCTTATACTGCTTGGTCCAGTTAAAATTGACTAAGCCCGCGAGCTCATGCACCTGCAGAAGTTCAAGACTAGCTTAGAATTAATATACAGGTCCTCCCTAGACAACTTCAGACAAGTAAGGACATGACCAAGTTTGCTCCATATTTCATTTCCAACAGACTGGATCAGCGGAGCCTGCAATTCTGATAGTTGCGAGATCGGCGCTTAGACCTGGCTAAAGACCGCCGTGTTCGTTAATGGTCGCTGGGGCACGTTAAATAGGTCGTGGTCGCAAAGTCCCCCATGTTCCCATTCCAAATCAATACCTCTGGGGTACCTGATCAGGGGGTTATTGGCCTCTGATTGGGATCTGAATTACAATTTGTGTGAGTGAATGGATGTGTGAAAGGGACCTTCCTGTAAAACGGATGTGTCATGTATGAAGAAGTCCAACCCTCCGGGGCAATGGCACCCCCAATTGGGCCATATATGGTCCGCACGACAACAACAACAACAGACTGGAAATGCCTTTAATGCAATGAAATAGTTTTTATATGTCCACTGACCATTCTAGAGATGGCAGTCTGCTATCTGATAAATAGGAAAAATATTTACATTCCTCCAAAGCACTGAAAATTTGTTCAGATTTCTTTTCACATCGATTTCTTTTCACATCGATATTTAATTTTCAAAGACAGTAATGGTCATTTCTTGGTGCGTCGTGACAAAAAAACTTCATTGGTGATAGGCTTTTTTCATAAATTGGTGGATCGCGTGGATCATTTCTTGCAGAGGTTTGCACACTCCCTAGATATTGCCTCGTCATCTTACCGTGGTTCAAAACTACGGATCTGTCTTGTGGGGGATTGATCCTGGACTGTAGTCAATAGACAGTTGTGTTGCTCCAGTACGACGTTAATTAAAATATCAAAATACCTACCATCCCCTGATATTGCTGCAAAAGCGATAAATGTCTTTACTCTGGTAAATAGATGGTTTTATGTGGTTTTGATTCCTCCTTTTTCAGCCATGACAAAATTATTCATATTCTTCTTGAATAAGAAGCATCCGACAGTCGAACAATATATATATTTGTTCATTTCTATATAAGCTTTGATCATTTTCCCGAAGAAAGACTGTTTTCTATCTGAAATTAAGATTAGCAACCGGTTTGCGAGTTCGAAACTACATCCAACCAAATACATATGTGTACGTGGAGGCTAGTGCATGTTAAATCAGCCATGGCCTCAAATTCCCTCATATTTTCGTGTTGTGGATGTTTGGAGGGCGGGGTCCTAGCGTAGGTGTCATCTGACAGTGGTTAAAAAATACGAGGTATTGTCCTTGGATATATTACTTCGGTATAAATCCAACCATCGCCAATTGCCCGTTGTGTTGCTTCAGTATGACGTTAATTCAACTGCCTACCTCTCCTAATTCAGTGTCTGATTTGTAGACGAAGCAAGTTTGATTTATCTCTTTATATATATATATATATATCTTCAGTGACAGTAAAGGTTTCATTGAGTATGTATGGCTACAACCTGGCAATGTTGGTCTTGCGCTTGGCTCAGCTTAGCCAAATATGGCTTTGGTTCTATAAAAGTCCAAACCAACCATCCAATCCGTTGTCTTTCTTGGATGCCACTTTTCCAGAAAACTCAAAATCAACGAAGATCTATGCCTGGTACTGTCTTTAAATTATTTAGTAGAGTTAGAATTAATTTCATTCTCTGAACACAATATAAAAATAATTTTTCATATTGTGTTGATTCTTTTCAAATATGCAGATAAATTTTAGACCTCAAATTTGTAACTTTTTCAAAACTATACATTTGTGTTTAATTTCAATGCTAGTAATCACAAAAATTACATCCCTATAATTATAATAACACATCTAATAACATATTTCGTCAACCCCAATTGGCGGATTTTAAAGGCAATTCATGGTGTTCAGAAACTTTCTGCTAATGATGCATATTTGAATCAACACTGTTCTAGACTGGATGGCCCTATTTCTAACTTCCATTGACATCTCTAATAGTTCTGTGAATTCCAGTCTAGTGTAGAGATTTTAGATATTGGACAGCTAGATGGAGCAAATTTACGTTCAATAATATTAATGGTTCTGTTTGAGGTACATATAACGTCAATATGTCAAACGGTATACTAGTAAAGAGGCTTGTCAACATAGTAGTGCTTGAAGATATGTCCTCTATACAAGGTGTATAGTGACAGTTGCGTAGGTAGATAGGTAATTTATGAAGTCACACTAAAGGGGAAACACACAACGAGTAATTGGCGACTGTCCGGAATAAATCCCTAAAAGATAGGTCAGAGGGGAAAATCTCGCAGCTTTTAACCCTTGCGCCATAAAACCACTGAGTCGAATTCAATGCGAGGGCAACGTCGCGTAATTATGAACCACGGTTGGATGACGAGGTCACCCCACTCACCAAACTTCCATACCACGTCAACGAGAAGACATTTGAGGTCATGACAGATTTAACGTGCACTAACCCCCTGTACACGACGGGGCTACCGCGGGCTGTGTGGGCTGGGATTACAAAAGGATAAGAGGGTCAATAAGTATCATAGTGAATGCTGAATACTAAGTAAATCCTAAAAAAGTAATTAATTTAGATATATACTACTAGTCTAACAACAAAAATTGTCCTTCATAAACATGTAGCATATTATTCACTGTCGTATACCTAAACGTAATACAAAACAACATATAGGCATCATAGAGTGAATGCTGAACTCTAAGTAAAGCCTAAAAAAAGTAATGAATTTAGTTTTATACTACTAGTCTAACAACAAAAATTGTCCTTCACCAACGTACCATATACATGTAACATATATTATCCATTGTCATATACCTAAACGTAATACAAAGCAACATAGACGCATCATAGAGTGAATGCTGGAACTCTAAGTAAAGCCTAAAAAAAGTAATGAATTTAGTTTTATGCTACTAGTCTAAGAACAAAACGTCTTTCACCAACGTACCATATACATGTAGCATATTATTCACTGTTCTATACCTAAACGTAATACAAACATGACATCCATATATTGGATTAGCTTATTTATAACTTTTTATAAAGATCTGCAGAGTAATTATTGGGATCAGTTTTATTTCAAATTATAAACACGTTTCAAAAATAGTTTTTTACATCATATATATTCATTTTGATTTTTTATTCCTCATGCATTTTGTTTAGAGATAATGTTTCACGAATAATTCAAGCGTTAATTGTTTTTTCAAATGATACCAACGAAAGTAGCGTCTGAAGCAAACTATAATATGATGAATTATGAAATATTCGAGGAATCCAACAAAATATTTTCAGATGCTATAGTAACTATTGAGTCTTATATCCCTTGAAAAATACTCCAGCTACAGAAATTTGAGTTAAAATTTCAAGCTTTTCCAAGAAGTGAATATTGATATGAACATTGCAAGCATAGTACAAAGACACTAATAGAAAAATGATTAAATTGGAAAATAATATTTTTACCACTACATTGGGAAATAAATTGAAAAGAAATCATATATTTCTTCAGTTAGTACCCAATATCGGGCACCAATATGTTTTATTTCTTTGGAATGGTACAAATCCTCAATTACTTGTAGTCTGACGCATTCTCACAGACAAGATAACTTTCCGATTGCATCTGCCTTGAAAGTTCTGTCACACCTTGTTGTATGAAACTACTTTCTTTAAGATTACTTTTATTCCATATAATAAAATAGAATTGTTCTCTCTTTCGTAAAGCCTGTTGATAGTTTACTTAGAAAAAGGTTCTGGTCAAATATTTGTAGATTTTAGAGTAAACTGGTTTTATTTCCCATACTTATCTTTTATTTGTCTGTCGACTCCTTTTATATTACTTTGGAGTCTGCAACCGATACCTGCAGTTTCCTAGTCTAACTATGAAATTCTGAATGAGATTATTTGCTTTACGTGTACTCAGTTTTGTTAAACTCTGAATTCATTTGGAGTCTTCTTGAAATGGCAAGTTTCATAAATGATATTTGCACCCAATGCATTTGTTTTCAGCCCCTTATTGAAATTGTCCATTTCAGGAAATACATATACATAAAGACATATCAGTCTATTGAGTATAAATTAAGGCACGGATGCATCTCAAATCAAACCTTAATAGTTTCTAATTTTGTTTCGATTATATCTGTAACATAACCTGGGTCATGATAGCACTGATGGAAGAGTAACGGATTAGCAACCAGTTCGGATCCAATCAAAGACGACCGCCGCGTACACGGGGAGGTGTGTACACGTTTACCTTTACGCTGCGGCAGGAAACAATTGTTACCACTACAATTTCGTTCACACCAGCGGTATGGTATAGATCTGTGTACGGTGAATGTTATCCCCCTTTTAAGTGACCGCTGGCATCGATCACCATTTCCGAGCTGTCAGCGACTGACCTTCTAGACGATCCCTCCTTTTGTTTGGTACCCTAACCTGTCGACCGTGGGGTGTAAACGCTTTGGGGGAAAGGCAGAAGGTCGCTCTGGTGATATACGCCACACAATACTATGAAAGGAAAGCGTCAGTCGTAAATGTCACTCTATCGCTCAAGTTAGGTAATTAGGAAAGGGGACATGCAGGCGAAAGAAGCGTTCCTGGAGACGGCCTCAAATGTTGTCGTGGTGTGGAAGTTTGGAGAAGTGGGGTGCCAGCTCAGCTGTGATATCATGAACTGACTATGGTTCGAAATTACGTGGTGTTGTCATCAGACCGTTACTTCGGGTTTGATCTCGGACCATCACCAAAAGCCCGTTCTGTTGATTCTTTGGTCGTTAGTTAAAATATCTACCTAAAACATAACCTACATGCATTGTAATTAACCTCTATTTGTAGAACATCACCAGCGCACCATAAGTGAAAATAAATTCTGACCTTTCCGCAAGGAACTTTTTAAGTAGAAAAGTATGGTTAATGAAGCTAGAATAAAATTTTTCGAATACTATACTGTCTAATGAAATATTTAGTGATTAATATATATTTTCCAACACACACATATATTTCTAAAACTAATATGGAATTATGAATAATAATATTCTTTTTATGTGCAATTCATTTTTATCATATATACTTTTCAATAAATATTGAATTTTATAAACGATATTTGTAATCTACGCATTTGTTTTCGACCCAATATTCGGATTGTTCTCTTCGATAAATTAAGCTGTACGCATTAGAACATGAATCGAGTGAATGTAAGTTCAGTTATGATTATATCTTAAATTGAACAAAACCTGGAAGTTTCTAATTTTGTTGTCATTACATATTCTAACGACGTTATGACACTTCTCTATTGAATTTTGGTTCGTATTGTTGCAACCAGACAAGATATTACAAAATCTAAACTATTTAAATCAGTAAGAAGTTAAGAGTTGGAGATGGGAAATCGAGTTTCATCATATGGAGAAATTTCATTAAAACTCATCCAAATTTAAATTTTTTAAATTTTGAAAATGTTTGAAAATTTTGAAAATGTTTGAAAATTTTGAAATTGTTCGAAAATTTTAAAAATGTTTAAAAATTTTAAAAACGTTTGAAAATTTTGAAAATGTTTAAAAAAATTTAAACATTTGAAAATTTTAAAAAAGTTTGAAAATTTTAAAATATTTTAAAATTTTTAAAATGTTTGAAAATTTTAAAAAAAATTTAAATTTTTAAAAATGTTTTAAAATCTGAAAATGCTGAAATTTTTTTTTAATGTTTGAAAATTTTGAAAATGTTTAAAGTTTTTTAAATGTTTAAAAATTTTGAAAATGTTTGAAAAATTTGGATTATTTGAAATGCCAATGGGGGGGGGGTGAAACCCAAAATGTTTTGATTCGAGGTTCACCTAATCAAGTATTTTAAATTTTGAATTGAACTTTTGATATATCCTAAGACCGTGACGTAGTGATGCTACAATAAAACGTTATTTGGTAAAATACAGGGTGATTCATAAGTAAGTATGCAGTTTCAACGCACTATATAACAGTGACAATGTAAGATATTTGATGTTGCCTATAACAGAAGTATAGGTGAATGTTTTGAGTTTCTTAAGAGACCGTCACAGATGTCCTAAGTGTGCACCCTTAGTCACACTACACACATCGAACCGGTAACCCATTTCCGCACAGACGCGTGTTAGTGCACCTGAAACAAGTGCAGTGATAGTGGATGCGATACAATGTTTCAACTCCGCTAGATCAACAAGAAGAGGAGGTTTAATAATGTTATCCTTTACGTAGTCCTAAAGAATAAAATCATATGGTGTTAAGTCAGGGTATCTGGGTGGCCATTAGGTTAGTGGCATGTTGCAGTCTGTGCTTCGTCCCATTCATCGGTGACAATGTTAATAGAAGTAATCATTCATGTCACCTGACCAGTGGGGTGGTGCACCATCCAATTGGAGAATGAAGTTTTCCGACATTATTGTCTAACTGGATGAATAAAGTTTCTGACGACACCTACCGATATACTCGGCCGTCCTGGCTTTGGAACTTTGCACAAACAGCCCGTAGTTTCAAATTTTTTAAACCAATCGTAAATTAATTTTCTGGTTGGAGGTTCTTTTCCAAATCGTTATAAAAATTTCCGGTGCGGGTTCTGTTTTGCTCAGTTCAAGAACACGAAACGCCTTTCCCACTGCAAGCTCAGCCATTTCCACTGATTATTCACATGACACGCTCGCTATCGCCTACGTCACTTCACATAGGAGGGGGACGCAAACTTTATGAGTATACCTAGCTAACAGATCGCATTTGGGGGCCGTGTCTTAAACTATTCCTGTTTTACAGCATCTAGATTTTGTATATATACTTATGAATCACCCTGTACATACCTACCAAAGACCGAGATAATTTAAATACAAAAGACAAGTGAAATATGATGAATTTTTAGGGATCAGCTTATGATTTGCACATATGGGGACTATTTCCCAACAAAAGATGTCAGAGGCAGGTAATTTTAGTTAACGTCGTACTAGAGCAACACAGCGGGCTATTGACGACGGTTCGGGATCAGTCCCTTAAGATAGAGATCCGAGGACAACACCTCGTAATTTTGAATTTAAGATAGAAATCCGAGGACAACACCTCGTAATTTTGAACCACTGTCAGATGACGAAGCAACACCTGAGCTGGCACCCTACTCTCCAAACTTCCACACCAACCCGACGAGAGGACTTTCGGCCGCGACAGATTTAAGTTGCACCAGCCGCCTCTACACCATACGCTTACAAACATTCATTCCCGGACCCGGATTTGAACCAGGAACCAGGCAGGTAATTTTAGTTAACGTCGTACTAGAGCAACACAGCGGGCTATTGACGACGGTCCGGGATCAGTCCCTTAAGATAGAGATCCGAGGACAACACCTCGTAATTTTGAACCACGGTCAGATGACGAAGCAACACCTGAGCTGGCACCCTACTCTCCAAACTTCCACACCAACCCGATGTGAGGACTTTCGGCCACGACAGATTTAAGTTGCACCAGCCGCCTCTACACCATACGCTTACAAACATCCATGCCCGGACCCGGATTTGAACCAGGAACCTTCCGATCTAGAGACTAACACCTTAATCACTGTACCGGTTGGTCTGCATGTCAGAGAGGGAATCGTGTTTGTCCAATGTGAAGGAATGATTGTCCTCAGTCACTATAGGCATTGACCACTGATGAGTTAATGGTTTGACGGAATAAAATTAATCGCTACATTACGTTATAAATGCATCAGTATTATAAGTGAAAATGAAGTTTAAGCTTCCGTAAAATCCCTTTTATTCAGTAACAGTTAACGAAAACAGAACAAATTTGCAACTAAGCTCTGATTTTGCTTAACGGCATATTAAAGAATTTTCGATGGCGAACTTCGAACGGGCATTTTTTATTTGGTATTTTTGGGACTTTTATAAGGAGAGCAGCGAGAAATACACCTCTATGTAAACACAACTCTGGTATTTTATAAACAGAGTTATCTTAGTCTTAGAAATCTTTATGAATATAAGTATGATGAACATAATATTGCTCCAGGCAAGAGTCATTGATTAAAATCGGGTTGAAAGTAATATCTGTAACGTACCGCTTCATTAAATTGTTTTGCTTTATACTACAGATCGAAGCGCTGGCGGCGTGAGTGACATTACTTTATCATGTATAATTTAATTTACACTGTAAGCATTTACTTTACTTAGTTTTCAACTCGCTTATGCTCCTCAACCCCAGCAACTTCTTCCCATATTTTTGATTGCAATCGAGTCACTGAGAGACAGCTCCTTGATAAACATTATTTGCTCATGTGTATGCTTCATGTAATTAGTGTTAAAATGTATAAAAATTTAAAAGATTAGTATCAAGTTAAAGATCCATTAGTTATTCGTTATAAAGAGCAAATTTGTCCTTTACCCAAGTGGGTTTCTAGATTTTAAACGGATTTTTAATTTAGCAATCGGTTTATCCGTATACCCATTATTCAAAATGCTGGGTATTTTCAAAGCATCAAAAGATTCTAGACCATTTATGGATAAACAGAACAACGGTTAAAATCTAGAAAACAGTACAACCTTGAGCTTGGAGTTCGTTAGTCTATTGCGTAGGAAAAACCTCTTCTTTCTGTTGGCTAGGCAGATTTCCCGAATAAATGTTGGCGAACATATATTTCCGCCTTGTCGACAAAAGACTAACAACAAGCTCAAGACCTTACCGTTGACTAGAATCTAACCAGATCAACGACTGAATTGAAGAAGCTCTATAACTTCATTTTGTTGTCAGAGTTACATAAATAAACAGTCTGTAAATACTTCAGTCAATTATTTATAAGGGGATATTTATGATAGGTCGAGCTTCTCTCGTGTGAATTGAAGCAGATATTTGAAGGATGAGTTCCTTTAAGAGTGTCTGAGGACATAAAAGGAAGTTAGAATCCAATTTAAGTAAATAAAAGAGTTTATATGGGGTTCATTAAATTTATAAGACAGAAAATTTTCATAAGAATACACCAAGCTTATAAAATGAAATTTCATCGATAAAATACCAAGCTTAGAAAATGAAATTTCATCGATAAAATATCAAGGTAGTTTCCTATAACAAAATTCCAATTATATTTGAAAATTCATTTTCTAATAATATCATTATGAATGTTCTGATGAAAACTTTCTCTTACATTAATTTAGAGGCACGCTATTAGATATCTTTTCCAATCTAACTCTTTTTAGTTGGGCATTGCAACGAAACTATTACTAACTATCACAATAAACTTTGATAGAATAGTGAACCTAATGTAATAATGATTGACTAGATTTATATAATATTTATACGTGATTGACGAGGCATTGATCAGTGGATTACGGGAAATGATGGGAATCTTATTGTGGTGCATGTCTGAAGCCAACAAACTCTGTAGTAATTGAAGATTCCAATTCATCATTTTTGTCTGATAAATTGGGAACTTTAATTTTAATCAAATTTATTCGAACCACGGGAAATCCTAGTTCCTATTAAGATTTATGCATCTTGAAATTGTACATTTCATTCTGTGCATTTTCCAAATACGGATGTGTATGTATGATTAAATTTCACTGTATATATCCACAGTAAACATGTTTCCTACATTCACATGTTTTGTATTAAGTAAAATATTTGAGTTATGCTTCTCGGAATTTTATGTGGCACACAAAAGTCTGGTTACGTTTTTCTAACATTTGATTTGAAAATTCCTTTAAATTACCATTGATAGGGTAGTCCGTAAGTCATATAAAAGAAAATAACATAGTTTCTATGAAAGAAAATTGAGATTTGTGTGTTTATTCGTTATTAATTAATAAACTTTTTTTAATCTATCTTTCTTCCCTCAAATATTGTACGCTTACTCCAAATGTTACGTGTGTTCATGTCGCCTTTTTACGTGTACAAAATACTAATATAAAGTCATCTCGTATAAGTCATCTCTGCTCATATTAAAATATTTATGTAAAAAAATCACATATACCTAGATTTGATATAGTATTACTTGAAAGGAAATACGTTCAGAAGTTTTTTTGGTTGACAAAGAATATTGAAAGGTACTGATTCATAACTGTATTCTGATTTTGATTCATAGATATGCGCGTGGAATGCACTGTATACAACGTCATCATGCAGTTTTAGCGAGTGGCTTTTAATAACTTCTATCTATTCATGAAGCTTCAAATTATTAAATTTTGTGTTAGTGAACTCAAAAGTAATTATTCTTGCAATGCAAAGGTGATACAAAGTCCCACGCTTTCCCGACACGTATATAACGCCTATCGCAGTTATATAAAATACACATTTTCACAAAGGCGGTGTAATATAAAAAAATTTATGACTCGATGTTCATTGATGTCATCCTACGATATTAGAAAGCACATTTTCGAAGTAATTGCCTGTAATTTATTTAAGAGAGGGTGGCAAAAACCATCTTGTGTTTGTCGTCGGCATTCATAAAATAAAGGGTTAGATGCACTACTCTGTACATTATGTTTCAAAACTGCAGATTATAGGGTTTCGCTCTTTTCAAAGTTTAGCGAATCGTTACTTTAAAATGAGACTAATTAAGATATGTTATTTCTATGTATTGAAATACATACTTTGTGTTTAGGTACCGTAATTTAACAAAACTGTTTCAAATTTTCGTTAAAGCTTTTAATCTAAAGCTTTTTAAAACAATTTTTGATGATATTACTTGTAGAAAGATAAAACAATTTTTGATGATATTACTTATAGAAAGATAAAACATTTTAATATTATTAGTCTTGTTATCCTATATGCAGTTTATATATTTAATTTATTGACAACATCTTTACTATAACTGCGAATGAAGTCACAATTATATATATAGTACATCGAATATTTATTTTAATAAGTCGATAAAAAAAACATTGTTGAGAGAGTATTTTGCAATAAGCTATGTACAATATGCAATTCACGCTGAGAAAGCTGTTAAATGAAAAAATATTATATACATAGTGCTTTCCAATACCATAACAGTATCAATGATTCCATTCACTGTCCTTAACTACTTACTTAGTGTACTTAAATAGTTCGCAAAATGTAAGTTGATATTTCAACAATTGGTATTTCGTCTGAATAATAATTTTGTAAATTAAAAGTACTTGAAATATGTTCAAAGTTTTTACTTCAAAATTCAACTAAACATCAATTACCTTAAAATTTCTTTGGCAAAAAGAAATTCAATACATATTTTTTTCATACATAAGATGTAGTTGTCATCAAGGTGAATTCATCGCATAAGGGACATAGAAGTATGATAACGTGTTGTTAAAAGAAGATAAGAGTGTAAAAAATGTCTTACACTCACTCTGATTCGGAGTGTAAAAAACATTCTCACATACCCTTCCATTCTATTACATATTCATGAACCTGTTTTAAAAATTCCGTGTACCAGAAAAAATGTTCGGGATCAAACCTTACTAATTGATACAACGGGTATTTCAGTATTAAGTACCACCAAAAAATATTTGAAAACATCTTTTAGCAGATATTTTTTCAACGAATGTTTTTACTCTAAATAGCAACTACTTTTGCTCAATCCAACTATTTAGCACAGTCTTGATTTCACATAAGGCTATACAGCAGTCACAAAGCTTAATGTGACATTTACTTCCTCCAAAAAGCAAGAAAAGGGGCTCTTTTTTCACCATTAATTCCAGAAGAAAAGCTTTTTCGCGACAGCAAATTAAATGTACCAAAGTTTTTATGGAGGGCATTAATTCGCAACCGCCATCTCCTAATTATTCTTTCTTGACAAAAAAAATGGCGATGCTCGAAATCTTCTCGAGACATTATAGCAATACGTGGAAAGAAACAATAGGCTTGATAACAAAAGCAAAAATGCACTTCGTAATTACGCAAATGAGATTTTTCTTATGTATCACGTCATGTTGCGTGTGTTAGGTTTCTAAGGGATAGATATCATCACCCGTCAATAGATATTCCTTTCCATTATAGGGATCATATCTTTTAGTAACCCATTGTGTATACATATTTATATTTCTGTCTCGTTTTCAAAGATCTATCATTTGGCGTTTTTTATCTTATTTCAAAACTTCAAAGTCAATCCATTTTCGAGAAACCATTTATAAATACATAGGCGTTCCTCGAAGATATATTTATTGCCTACCTTTGCTTTTCCTAACAAACCAAGTAAAATGTTGGATACATATGAACTCAAACTTATGCATGTCATTAATCTTATTTATATCTCAGGGTATTCGAATTATTTACTTGCATTTCCATGTTTGTTTTGTAATAAGGATACAAAGTACCCTTTGAACTAATAGTTTTGGTTTTAGTCATAACAAAATGTTTGTGCACCTTCTTCAACTATACATGAAATATACAATTGAAAAGGAAATTAATTTTTACATTGACAATAATCAAATAATTTAAATTTTATGAAATCCTTCAAAATTCCTATCCCATTGAGTTGTAATAATTTATTATTTTTTTTAAGTCTTTCAGACAGTTTTGTACATGGATTTGCATATTCTACTGTTATTTATTTGTGTACTAACGTTTTTTTATTACAGATATTGGAAAAAAAAATTTTGTTCCTGTTATTGATCAAGGCGAGAAAGGTTTTTCTGTGCGTGTGTGAGAAAGTCTATTAAAAATATAAACTTAAACTAAAAATAAATTCAATAAATCCGTATACTTTCCGGGAGAAAAAATATCACTTCAATTAATAAGTCCTGCTCGGTTTACATTTTTAAATGAATCAAAATGCTTCTTTTAAATGGGACATCAAATGTGTAAATACAAACAAGCAAAAAAATCCAAAGAGCGTTCAAGTTTTAACTTAAACTATCATTTCATTCATTTCTCCACATTTCATTTACTTTCATGTTATGGTACTTTCATGTAAGCTAAAATTTCATTCAGAAATAATGTATATTTCAAAGTTTAAACACATGTTTTTTATGATTGAAAATATTAACAGGCTTAAACATACTTGATCTTATTCTCACTGAATTAAATTTATCTGTGTTTTTGCTGCCAAAATTCATTACAACAACTGCACTACCCTGCAATAATGGATCGGACCGCATGATGTGATGGTATAAGGGAAAGAATACAGGCTTTAATAGGGAGATGGTCCCCCACGCTCTCCAGTTCCACTAATAACCCTTTTGGGCATACTTGTAACAGGGTTTTGATACAAGACAAGTAATTATGGGTATTTGTGTCCATTCCTGCTGCAAGAATGGCGCCAGCTCAGTTGTAGATTACGGACGTGGTTCCCTGGTTCGTAAGCGTCAATATAACTCGTCCCACAAATGTTCTATGGGGCTTAGGTCGGGACTCAGAGCAGGCCACGGTAGACGTTTTACATCCATATCTTGATACCACCGCTTGACAGAGGCAGCAACATGACATGGAGCGTTGTCATCCTGAAAGTAACATTCGTACATTCCATAAAATTACCAGAGAGTAGGAAGAACCTGATTGTCCAAAACGTTCATATAAGCGTAGGCGTTCAATTCACCAGGAACAACATACAAAGGTCACAGGCCATACCACGAAAAACACCTCCAAACAAGTAGTCGGATTTTATGCAAATCCACAGGCGTCCGGTCCAATATTGTATGGTAGTGTATATTGAGTGTTTATGCTCTCATCATAACTAAGTAATGAAATCAGGAAAATGCATGGTGGTGAATAAATCTTATATGATGGACGCATAAAACAGATTCCTCTTATACAATACATTATTTAAGATACAAATCAATTAATGGTTTTCAAAAAAATGTAATATAATCTGTATGTGTTTAAGTATTCCTTATTTGCTTTTATTTTTTGCAGGAATCTGAAACAGCAAAAACTATTGAACTATTTGATCTGATGTCATGAAATTTGCAGAGTTGTTTTTTGTCTGGAATGTTTTGGACAACGCAAGTATTTGAAGCTCGCTACGCAATTTCCTTAGAAGCATAGAAATAGAATTCAGCATAGAACAATTTTTAATTAAAGTCGAATGAACACAGAACGTGAAAAGTTAACAGAGTCGACCGAGACGGAAATAACTCAATCTTATAAAGCAAACAAAGCTCAGAAAGCTGTTCGACAATGCAACGAAAATTACTGAGAAAATATGGGCACGATTTGATTTACAGCAAAAATTATTGGGGGAATCAGAGTTATAAAATAAATAAAACATATACTTGTTATACTTCTTTGCTATAGCCCAATATATATGCAAAGAAAAATGCTTCCAATTATTTCATAGAAAGCCTTATAAACTTTATTATCTTTAAGATAAAATAAATCTTTCATTACTTTTATATTAATAGTTTTATTTCAAGAGAAGGCACTTTTTACTATACATACGGGCACGTTCATAGTTCTTTTGATCGTTTTATTTAAATATTTTCTGAGAATTTAAATGAGAATGCCAAATTACTTATACTTGATAGTTAAAAATTCATTTTTTTTTCAATTAAATCATCTTTCTATAACTCTCAGTAACACACAAAGAGTGAAGTGTCAAGTACTCTTTCGAATCGGAATACTTAATCCGTTTTCAAGAGTTGAAAACAAAAAAATCAGTAAGTAGTAGTGAACTAAAAGTTTACCGTAAAAAGAGATTTTAACTTGACTCGGTCCAGCCACATTTTTCTCACCTCTACTCGGTCGAGTTTGTTAATTAAGTGAAAGTCGCTACATTACTATTGATCGCGTGAAAAGTCAATCGAAATGATCTGCTTCTCATTAGGTTTAACTTTTTTATTCCAATAAATCCCTAGAAGAATAGAAATAAATTTTAAAAGAAGCCAGAGAATGTCGTATTCTTTTACCATTTTCCAAAATCGCGATGAAGAAACACGTTTCATTTCCCTTTTTTAATGCTTTCCAAGCTTACTTTCTATCCAGTTGAAGTGAAATTAAATTTGTAATGATCGCTATGACTAATGATTT
This sequence comes from Metellina segmentata, assembly GCA_947359465.1. Classification (NCBI taxonomy): domain Eukaryota; kingdom Metazoa; phylum Arthropoda; class Arachnida; order Araneae; family Tetragnathidae; genus Metellina; species Metellina segmentata. Next base: position 31,094,734 of record OX375878.1, on the reverse strand, counting down.
CAATTTCTGAAATGATGAAAGAGTTTTTTTTAATAATGTATTGTGAGTTAAATTCTCTAGTTAGATGGATGGGAGTGCTGATTTTCTTTTGTTCCAGAGAAATTTTGATTAATATTCTTTTGATGGTACGAGCCATGTACTTTTTAATATTTCTCTTGTCGAAAACTTTTTTCCAAAAGCTACAACATTTTCAAGAAAATTTACTGCTTTGAGGTTTATTCCCTTACAAAATTTCCATATCAAAGAGATTTTTCCCTCGACAGTTTATATTGGTTTTCAATTTAACATAAAGGAAAGTTGAAGAGATAGGCAACAGATAGAATACAATTGTTTGTCAGGCTACACTGTTAACCTAGTAAAATTATACCATCAAGAAACTATTGAAAGGCCATACATTTAATATTCCACCAGTAAATTAAATTTTAAAGTATATTTAACTCAACTGCGTAGTTTGCAGCTTTTCAAGAAATTCAGCGCATAATTTAATTAATAAATGCTTGACTTCAATAATAATAATATCAAGCTAATATGTTTTATAGATCCCATAGATCTTATTGCAGTTCAGCTACTTAAAAACCTGCAGTTCAGGTATAAAAACATTCTTTCGGTTCTCATTTTTAGTCCAATAATTTCATTTCGTGACGTAATCAAATAATTAAATAAGACACTATTCACATTAACTAAGACAAATTCATAGCATATATATATACTAATAATTTGGATAATTTGGAAACTGTCATTGGTTCAAAAGAAATTTGTAAATTATTTTTAACAATCGCAATGTCTTATAAACAAGCGAGTTCCACTAATTCCAACTGTTTATCTTGTATAACAATTTCGATTTTTTTTCTGTTTTTATTGAATTCCTCTAGTTTGTAATTAGCTCATTAAGTAGGTACTCCCAAAATTTGAATTGGATTATAAACTTATCATTATTTTTAAAACAGACATCCAATATAGCTAACTTAAAAATGAAGCGCATATTTTAGTTGGCTTTACATACAAATGATACCGTTAAACTTAGCCATAAAAGTTATTAGCAATAGAATAATGTTATTATCAAGAAACTATGTGTGATGACACAAATATACATAATAAGTCCAGTTTCAATTGGTTAATCGTCTTTTACTCACAAAATTATTTTAGTTAGCTGTTACAACTTATTATATGTTATAACTTCAATGAACTTTCACGATGTGTATAAGCTCCCTAATCTTAATTGAGAGCACCCAATTATTATATTTATTGCAGTCCTAGTTCCGTGTATTTCACTAGGTATACTAACGGTGCCATTTTTGAGAAATGGCTGACTGTATATTTTCGATCTCTAGATAGGCCAAATACGTACTGCCTCACTCGAAGTTAAAGCGTTCTTATACTAAACACATTCCAGCTAATATTTATTGTTTACAAAGCCGAAATAACCCAACTGTTTATTCAAAAATAATAATAAAAGATTAAAAACATCAATAGATACAAATAGAAGGATACAAATTACAGTTCAATTTGAACGAAATACATCAATGGTAAGCGGTTGAAGATTAAAACCGTTTTTAAAAATATTTTCACATCGCTGAAATAAGTTGCTTGCTAATTGGATTACTATAGCCACTGCAGAAGGTCATTTGGAAGTGAGAAAGTTTTAAACTTATTCCTCTCACACTAATGTCAGGATTTACTTTTTTCTATCTTTGTAATCCTCAGAAGATACTCGTTAAGTCCTCAATACTTTTTTAACTTCTAAAACTTAGATCTGCACAAAATAAACTTTAAAAAACGTAGAAAATCTACTTAAGTCAATTTTATCCTTTAAGTAAATACAGTTTGTCTCTCGTGAAGTCTAACTTTTCACTCGAAGTATCTGTTTTGTTAAAGATTACTTAGTTGCACATTGCATGTGCTGGTAGTATTTTACTCTTCTGAGATATAGATTTTGTAAACTGAGAAAAGTAACAACAGGAACAATTCTCTTCCAAACGCAAAAGACAATTAAAAACAAAATTCGAGAAGGCTAAGTTTAGGAACGTAACGAATATTTTACAAAGGTCATACTTTTCAGAAAAAAAAAAGAACGAAATGCTGTTAACTCTGTGTTTCCTTGGAACCTGTCAAGGAGAGAAACACAACCCAATCGTTCACTACTCCTTACAATCTTATTTCCATCGCATACGTGGATGAAAATCTAAGGCCATGCAATGATCAATATGTTTTAGTCTACGGTAGAACTATTCAATCTGCCTATTAACTCTAAGCATTCAGAGCAAATTACTATTACACCTCAAGATAAACGGCGAAATTGACATAATTGCTCGCTTCGATGGCTTATCTTTCTAACAGTTAAATTGCATCCTCACAAGCATCTGATATTAAATGTAATTAATGAACACCTAGTGATCAATGATCAGAGTTTAATACGAACCCATTTGTGAACATATTGCAGAGAACTCGAAAACTTCGCTATTAACACGTAACTCTGACTTTACTTTTCTGCATTTCGCGTTTGTCAAGGTCACATTACTTTTTATAACAATTTCAATAAAAAGCAATGAAATGTAAATAATCTATGCTCTAAAACATATCTCAAAAGCAAGCTTTTTTTTTCAGACTCGCATTTTGCTTATTTAGCACAAAAAACAATGAAATGTGACTTGCAGTTGACATGCATAACTCCGTTATTAGTATATTTTACACTATGTAATTCTCTGATTTCGCACTGATAATTGATAATTTTACCGAATTATGAATTTTTTTAATTGTAATATAGGGAAACAGCCAGTGAGTAGCTTTAAAGGTCTGTAAATAAATCCATTAAACAAGATTCGTCAATTTTATTCGATTCCAGAAAAATCACCTACTTACAAAACAATTCATATTTTAATTCTAGCTTCAATGTCAAACTAAATTTTTGTAGCTACTGATTTTGTGAAAACGACTTTTTTATAGAAAACAAAAGAGACTCGGCAAAAAACGAAACATGTAGCTGGAAATTTAATAAATAGCAACAACAAATAAATGTTTTAAATAATCCACCACAATTTACAGTACTAATTAGACACCTATTATCTAATAAATAGTTTTACAACTTTTTTGACACTACTGTTGCCTTGGAGATCAATCCCGTGCCGTCGCCAATAGCTCAGTGAGACGTTAATTAATTACGAATAACAATAAATTTGCAAATTTAATGTATATGTATTTAGATTTCAGAGAACCGATTTTTCTAATTAAGTTGCTTTATCCCTCAAAGAGATTCTCACGCATATATTCGTTCCACAACATACAACCTTCCCTGCATGACTTCTAACCAATTTTCGACCTCCTTCAACAATTTCCTAGTCTTCTTTTAACCAATAGATGTGGTCACGTGGTCATTATGCATACTGTAGCAATACAACGAAATACACTACTTAGAACATTTCGATATTGAAGATTCCAATGATTTTTGTAACTATAGTGTAAATTGCATTGGTCTTGCCAACACGCCTTACAAAAGTTCACCAATTTGTGATGGGCTTTTTGTTTAATTTATTCTAAAGCTATTCTATCTATTCTATCACAGCAATTCTAAAAATTAAAAATGAGGCACAAACCTATAATCCAACTGATTAACAGTTCTTATAGCATCAAGAAAATTTGGTGCTTTCGAAGGAAACCCAATTGTTTTTTATGTTTGAATTTATAAATATAACAATTATAATGTCGCTACCCCCTACATATGTAGTTCGTTTTTTTTAAATAGTTAAGCCAACACTACGCGAATAGAATTTAATCAAACAAGATTTTAATTCGTGTTATTTTGTGGCTATTGGCATATTACGTAGATATACGTTGATTTTGGTTTTTTAAGCTTAATGTAGCAAATAACATGTTTGACCAAGCTGGGCCAAGCAAAATACATACATCGTCAAGAACATAGATGCACACGGAAAGCTTAACTGTCACAGAAAAGAGAAATTTACGCAGAGAGCACATGGATCTCATAGGAATTTAACCCTAGATATTGCTGATATCTCAATGATTGGATAGGAAACTGTGGAAGAGCAGGTACAAAAAGTTTTTGATTCATGAACATTACTCATTTGTGCAATTAAACGTATACCAACAATATGTTATTAGACATAGTGCTCTGTCAAAAATATTTTATATGAGATGCACGTGGAGGCATTGGATCATAAGTTAATTCCAACATATCACAGGCTTCATTTATAATAACTGGTTCCGAGAGAGTTTAGAACTTCTATTACGCAAGCGTTTTTCATTTCCACTATGTGTGTATACAATTAATTTAATTTTTCTCCTGAAACGAATCTACAATCACCATATACAACTACGTACTTACGAAATGTAATCCAAAGCAGCTGCAGATTTGTAGTATAATCACTGCGTAAGGAACTGAAAATCTTTGATCATTCTAACTACGCACCTCAAGATTGCCTTTCAAATTACCAGCACCCTCAGTATAGACCTTATTTAATCCAAAAACAATGTATAGTTGTTGGTGATCTCATCTCTTTGAATCAGTGGAATTTATGAGGCAACAATAGCTCTATATTATTAGGCATACACAGTTAAAATAAATCATGACAGCTGGTGTTTCAGTAATATAGTCCTTACTAAACACCAGCTCATGTCAATATACAGTGGTTACCATTTTATATGGATTTATATCCGAGTTAAATTATAATTTCTACCATCCAAACATTTTCCATTTAAAATGGACACAATTCTTTTAATTCTAATCAATAGCAATTTATGTTTGGCAAACGTGTAAATTAGCGATTTATGTTTGGCAAACGTGTAAAATAGCAATTTATGTTTGGCAATCGTGTAAAATAGAGTTCTTAGAGCAGTTGAAACTACATTAGCGATTGATAGAATATTTAAAAGAACTGTACAAAAAATTCATAACTCAAACTTGTTTAATTTTCAATTTGGACACAGTTATTTTAACTACCTTCATGACACAATTTACATTTAACAAACATATAAGATCAACTACTTCTTTAATGTAAGGTAATACAGAGATACATTTGCATTTCTTTCAAAGACCAAAGTACACCATGCCTTTATGCTGTGATTAAAATGTACGATGTTTCTATATAACTTCATTACATTGTTGGCAGGTATCATGAGAAGTAGCTGCTGTGTTTGTAACACAGTAATTAACCAACACCAGTTAGTTTCAAACACACAATCTACAATATTCTTCATTTTGCATATTTATAATTTCTATTATCTATACATTTTCATTCAAAATGGGAATAATTAATTTAATTGTTTAGTAAATATCAATCTACTTTTACCAAAGGCTTAAAATATAATTTTTAGAGAAGGTTGAACTGCTTTGGCATTTTATTGGATACTTAAAGAAATTTATATAGTTTTTAGATTCAAACATATTAAATAGACACAAAACATTTTTTTCTAATAAATAATTCTAGTAAATAGGAATCTACAATTGACAAACTTATAAAAAAAAGTGCTTCTGAAATGTAATACAGCGCAGAGCTGCATTTGAATTTTATTTAATGACTAAAGTAATGCATTCCTCGTGTTTCGATACCTATGCGTGTTGTTAACTAACATATCACCGTGTCTAATCTTCGGTATCCAAACACGCATACACCGCTTTTAACCCAAACGCAACAATCTTACGTTGACGATTTGACCTCTTATAACCAATGAGATTAATCAAATTATCTTCCTTACCTCCTTCGCAGCTTGTAGTTGAGCCGGCGGCGTTTTCACGTGTTTCCTCTCCACTGTCATAGTCTCTCCGGAGATTAATCGCTACTCGCTCTTTTTTCTTCTCTTACTCTTCCCGTTTTTCCTCTCTTCCTAATGGCTGTTTCGTGCGTTTCTCGTAGTCCACTTGTAAACCCACTAGTTGAATATATCCTCGCTCGCTGCTGAAACAAGCGGAGAATCTCTACGTAAAGAGACGGCCTCTTTCGCCAAGTTCCAGGCCACAGAAGCTTCGGAGTGTTATGCTCGGTACTCGTGCGCAGTGGCCTCGGTGGGTGGAGGGGGTCCGGCGCCACTGGCTGCCCCCTTCGGCCTTCTTGGGGAAAATATTCGAATCGTTTGGTTCGAAATTCGTTTCTGCCCTGTAAGAGTAAATGAGATATTGGGCCCCCCGGAAGAATTGATCGCTTCGAATCCAGTTATTGACTGCCTGATTCTCCGTCTCGATAAAAGTGGCGAGGAATTTCCTCCACTGTTGGTGGAGATGTCTCGGACTCTTTTGCAGCGCCATCTGTCGGCGGTTGGCGGAAAGGTGCACCCCAAGAATGAAAGTTCTGACTATTGTTGCACTGGTTAAGCGATAGCTTAAATAATTTGATTTCATGTGTTTGTTGCATTGCGATGAATGTAATTCTGTCTTTGAGTTCGAATTCAAATTAATTAGCAATTCAAGTGGAATATTCCGTAAATGCTGTGTGCAAATTCTACCTCATTTCTTCAGACATAATGAATGAAAGTTCAGGACATTGTTTCACTAGATAAAGGATTATCTAAATACGTTTTGCTCTCCTGTATTTCGTAATGAATGTTTTTGGTATAGATATACTTCTGTCTTCAAGGTCAAATTTCCAAACTATTACACCTCTGAGATTCACACGATTTCCTAGTACTATAGTATTTACTTCTTCCTCCTAAAACAAACATAAAGACTAAACGATATTCAAATTCCTGGAAATGACTACATTCTCTCAAACTATTCAACGTTGGATAATAGTCATGTTGTGAAAGCATAGGTTGCAGAACGGAAAAAAATGCATGTAAATCCCTCAGATGGTTATGTGGAACGTTTTCTGAGTATTAAATATAAATTATACAATCAATTCTTCAGAAAACTAGACCAATTTGTAAACGGTCTTTGACTCTAGTAATTCGAAGAATTCTATATTCAGTAGTACAATTTACTGCAATCATCTCTCCTAATAACTTCAGCCGACCAACCGGTATAGTGGTTAAGGTGTTAGCCTCTAGATCAGAAGGTTCCTGGTTCGAATCCGGGTCCGGGCATGGATGTTTGTAAGCGTATGGTGTAGAGGCGGTTGGTGCACCTTAAATCTGTCGTGGCCGAAAGTCCTCACTATGGGTTGGTGTGGAAGTTTGAAGAGTGGGGTGCCATTTCAGGTGTTGCTTCGTCATCTGATCGTGGTTCAAAATTACGTGGTGTTATCCTCGTATCTTTCCCTTAAGGGACTGATCCCGGACCGGCGTCAATAACCCGTTGTGTTGCTCTAGTACGACGTTAACTAAAATTACCATTACCATTACCTAATAACTTCAACATTTCCTTTGACTCAAAATCTCTTGAGTGATAACTAGCATTCCTTCACTTAAAATATTTTAGTAAAAGTAATCAGCTTATAAATTTCATCGTATGAGTCCTTTTCAAAAGTTTTCATTTGAAATATTATAAGAACTAATGATCTTTAATTAACCATTACTTAAGATGTAGTCCACGGAAATTAATGCAATATTTACTTGTCGAGAGTATTTCTACGAATAACTTTAATTCCCCTCGACTTTTACAAATATACACAAAAATAATATTCTATGTAATTTGATTTAAAGAGACATATCATCGATGAAAGTGCTAAAGGTCCTAAGTGTAAAAATTGCATTTTTCATGAGAGAAAAAAAAAACTAATTATTTTCCTAATGATTTAATTATTTTAATATCATATACATTTGGTTGTATTGGATCAGCTCTTGGCACAAGGGACTTTTCCACTTGATATAATTCACAAAATGCCACAAATAGCAATAACAAAAGGGAAAAAAAGGAATTTTTTACTTACGACCTTTTGCATTTTGAGTGACGATATGTATCGGAAAAATTAGTCTTGAGAGGCATTAAAGTTTAGAACTTTCCTCACAACTTATTCATATTAAAACTTAAAACCAACTTAAGAGAAAATTAATTGAATTTCTGACTATGTGTTACAATTGCGAAATTTAATCATTACGTAATTACCCATCATTTGATTTGATTTTAAAGTTTCATCAATTTTGAATCACTTAGTTAAATAATGTCCTAAACCTCTTTTTACTATTGCCCAACCAATTGAGTATTAATCATTCAAGGGTAGATTTGTGAACTACCATACCCTGGTGCACTGTGTGTGAAGGAGGTTATTACGTTTCATTTCACATACATACCACATATCTAAGGCGCAATCTGTTATGGACACACATTCATTCCAGACGGACAAATATCCATCCCTTTACCCTGACTCAAACCAAGAACTTTTTCGCACCTGAAGCAATCATCCTGACCACTAGACTAATTGGTATCGAAAGTTGAGTTAGTGAAGATTCAGTTTTTAATTGCTGCAACAACGTTAACAATATCAATTGGATTTAAATATACTAGTATACTACTGTAAGCCATAATATCGTAATGTATTCCAGCAGTTGCTAATTTGTTTATTTTAAAGCAGCTGCATAAAGTATTTTGCTATTATATCTCTTGCAGCAAGCATTTATAAACAAGTCATAAACATCTCGACCAACAAAAAGTATCGGAATATGAGACATTAAAAGAACAGAATATCATCAACGCAAACGTCCCCAATGTTAAAACAAACCAAAAAAAGTATACATATAAAATATAAATAATTTCCTCCTAATGGCGTTATAAATTTCCTATACAGCAGACGTTAGAGACAAACATTCGTTATTATCCATATAGGACAGAAAATACAAAACGCAGTATAAAATAAAATTAAACATTAAAGCATAAGAATAAAATCATATGGAAAAAAGCAATTTAAAAGAAAGCTATGAAGACAAAAAAATATCTAGGCTCCCAAGACATAGTGCCAGTGTATATTTCAATAAATTGATAGACTACTTACCCACAAAAGCAATACACAGCGTGGAGGTGAGTATCATTACCGTATAGCTACTAATATTTCGAGCACCATACAGATAAACAATTTCAAAATTGTATTACAATCCGCATTCACGAACACAATCCCTAGTAACATATAAGAGTTAAAATTAGTTTAAAGACAAACTAATACATAAAAAAAAATTCCTCAAAATTGAAACTCAATACATCTCGGATTTTCAATTGAAATTACATCATAAAACAAAGCCTTTCTTGGTGATCACTACATAAGTGAGACCATTTCCACGAGAAACCGTTATCTAGCATGAACTGTGGAGTGAAAAAGGTATCCCAGGGTGCGAAAAACCAGAGAAAAAAAAAAACCTTTTTGCTTACACGAAGAAACGTTTGGACACGAGGATCCAAGCTCATTGTATAGAGAATTCGCTTTCTCCCCAATTCGCTAACGTAAAAGGATTTCTCGAAGATGGAAGCTATGGTGGGCCAAGCGAGGGGAAAGCGCTGTTTTCTGGAACTGTGAGAAAATGTGCGAATGGGGGAAAAGTATTACTTTTACAAAACAAAGAGCTTTTGATTTCATCACAGTCTCCAAACCCTCTTCGAAATACAGCAGTGAATGCAAATAAAGGGAAGGAAACAGGCGAGACGAATTGTATGTTTGCTGATGCTTCTGCTTGAAACTAGAGTATTGCGAAGCGAATTGTCATCGAACAAAAGGAAGGAATCATGGGTAATGTTCTCTTTGCACTGTGGCTGTGAACATTTCTAAATTTCAATAAGTGCTTTTATATATATATATATATATTTATATTATTTTATATTAATATATATATATTATTTATATATATATATATATTATATATATATATATATATATATATATATATATATATATATATATATATATATATATATATATATATATATATATATATATATATATATATATACCTGTAATAATTCTATGACAGTGATTTTCAACATTTGTCATCTCATGGCGCCATATAAACTATTTACTAAAACTGTATAACACACAAAATCTGTAATATTTCTTACCAATCTGATAAAAGAAACAGGTGCAGTTCTGATCGATTTACTGTATTTTCAGCCTTTGGTTAATAGTAATCTCCCCCTTTCTGGTTCATAAGGGCTATTAAAAAATATTTCTCGAGAACAATTTGTTTATCATTATTTGCAATAAACAATAATATTCCAAAATATTTATGTGAGTATTCAAAATACAGAATTAGTTTGAATATTTTGTGTACACATTTTTAAGTAGAACTAAATCGGTGAAGTAAAATAAATCTTGAACAATTGAATTATTTCACCATAAGTAAGACACACCGGAGTAATTCTTATGACAAATCGGTTAAAGATTGTTGTTTTAGGGAATATTTAAGGGCTCTAGAAATGTTTAGTAAGCTTCTGACACACAAAAACAGTTACTTTCTCATAAAAAAAATGTAGTTAATTGTATGCACACAATATTCCTTTAAACGCGTAAATTTAGCACAGCTTTTCCAGTATTGATATACTAATATTAACTTACTAGCAAAATACCCGACCTTACTTGGTTTGAATTGGTTTACTCTAGATTGAAGAGATAATCAAATTATACAATGGCTTACGTTTTTTGTAGAATAAAAACTTATTTTAACATCTTTCGCCATCTTTATATTTTCTACAACTTACTTTGGACACAAATCCTACACATGCATATCCATTCATGTAATACATTTCACATACATCTTACAATTGCTGTATGACAAAGCTACAAAATGACGAAAGGTGATACTAAGGTTACTACTATAAAAGACGATTTATAGGAAGATTTGGAATTCCCTTTCTTAAGTTCTTTTCATGTTCAACTCAATTAATTAAAATTACGATTTAACGCGAGTGCTCTCGCACTCATAGTCAACAAAACAATATGTTTTTACTTGTGGCACTCTTGCCTCCGGTATGCGACATTGTGAAATTTTGCAATCTTCTCCTGTCATTATTGCAACAAATTTTTTAATTTTGGAAAAAGTTCCAGTTTGGATTAATAAACATTATTATTCTTTCAATAACGGCATTATTCTTTAAATAACGGCATTATTCTTTAAAATAACGGCATTATTCTTTAAATAACGGCATTATTCTTTAAACAACGGCATTATTCTTTAAATAACAACATTATTCTTTCAATAACGGCATTATTCTTTAAATAACGGCATTATTCTTTCAATAATGGCATAACTACACTTAAAATTTACTGAAAATTTATACTGACTTACCAAACATTTTTAAGTCTAATACTTTGTGGTGCTGTTGCGTGTGATGAGAAGGAAAACACATTTATTAAAATAATAAATATTTAAAACTGGAAACAGCGAAGTAAAACAAAATAAAAGATGTCGCAAAAAATTGTTCTAAAGATATTAATTTGTGATTCAATTTTATCTCTTGATCTCGCACAGTTGCCACAACTTACAACTAAAAGTGTACAAAATTTAGAAATGTGAAATTAATTCAGAGCGAAAGAACGAGAAAAAATATCACTGCTCGCGCGATCTTGTTCATTCTCATTTCATTGAAAAATATCGTCTGTCCCAAATATTCGGAAAACGTTTTCATTGCGCAAAGAATAAAAATAAGACTCGGAATAAATGAAGTATCAAAGATGAAATTCCATAAAAAAAAAATTTGAAGAATAATTACTTTTTCAGCAGTACTGGTAAAGCAATCGAAGTAATCGTAATATTCAATAGACATTCCAATTTTTCCAAAACTACCAAATTATGGTTGATTTAAGTATACTTACTCAGGTGTTTTAGCATGAAACTCGTCTAAATATAACAATAAAGAAATGTTTAATATTGCATTCACTACATTAATAGATAATGTATAAAATAAAATTCAATGCAATCAAATATCTGGAATACAATTCATGTGATGCTTACACAAACACACAAACACAAAATCGAGCATAGAACAGAAAGACGGACAGACAGACTTTCGCAACCAATACCACTCAGTAAATGAAGATAAGTACTCACTGTATGCAAATTTTCATGAAAATATCTTAAACCGCGTGGACGTGTATAGGGCACAACATACAGACAGACAGACAGACAGACACCAAACGAAAAAAAGGCGGATTCGGCATCAGAAGGGTCCAAAACGGATAGAAAACTTGAAATGGGTCGAAAATATTGAATGTACAAACAAACACTCCATTCTTATTTATATAGATATCTTCCGGTTGAGTATGTGCTCTAAAGTTGGCCGAAATTTGGAAACATTCATATTTTTACGATAGTTTTTAACATTTTTAAATTAGCCTCTTCCTAAATGTAATAGCTCAAATTCTTATGTACTAGAACCACATAAAATAATGTTTAAAAATTATTTAAATCCATCAACATCATGCCTTCAAAGTTAATGAAATTTTGAAACAAATTTACAAATAAAGGTATATCATAGTTCAAGGAAAAAAATACTAACAACTTACATGTTTTTTGTTGGTTTTCTTTATTGAATACAAGTTTAAAGATTTAAAAATAAATTATTTTAGACCATTAGTAAGATTTATAAGCAGATTTTTTTATTGAAAAAAAACTTAGTTTTTGTTAGAAGAGTCTGAATTTCAAGATAATCATGTTGAACAAATGAACATCTCTGTTTTCTGTTCTCTGAACATCTGTTTTCATTCAATCTTAGCTGAAGGTACTTTGAAACCTAACTTATGGGAGAAGTTAGGCATGGTTGACCTTTACAGGAGAGTCGTTCTGATAAAACCATCCCTAGACTCAGCTCCGCAAACTTTTCCTGTGGCTTCTGTCACAAGTCACATCGTTCAACTGCCTGTGTGTGTACTGGGAATGTCTTGAATGTCATATACCAATTAGGGACTGAGTAATATTGAATATGTGATTTAATCGCATCGTCACTGATATATTTTAATAACGGGGGAAAAGATAAATCACAGTCCATACCGTTAATTATTTCTGAGAAGTCTTTAGACTTGAAATTGAAATTGGGCGGCATGAATGTTCTGATAGTTCTGATTTAACTGTCTCGCCTTAAGAACTCGTCGAGATCCGAGCTCTATTATGTGTTTTGTATTACATTGTGTCATCGCTGACATTAAATGTTCTGCCATTTCGTTCAATCACAGGGTCGACAATATTACGTAAATCATCAGGCAGGAACCTTCAAAAATTGTATTGATTGGTACACAAGTTTTGATCCATCTGTAAAGTATTTACTTGTTATAATGCTAAACCACATTGGCATGTATGACTACAAAATAAATACAAATATTTCTTGAAGTTCAGGTGTGGGACTTTTCGATTTGATGTTGTCAACCACCTCGAGTGTGACAAGGGACCAGAATCTCGTACAGCCAAATCCTCTTTACAGTTTCCCGACTTTATAGGCATGGAAATATAAATTAGATATTGCTGATCCTTACTTAGTATACTTCTGTCAATTGATGAGATTTGACAGCCAGTAACTCTGGAAGCCAATCACTGGACGTTTTTCGCAGTCACTAAGCTTTACGCCGATAGGCACTCTGAAAGATTTCGGACCCTTTGATTTACCGTCTAGGTATTGAAACAGATGCCGGAATGGCAGTTTATTGAAATGGAGAAGGCAAACTGCCCATTGTAACGGTTTCCCCTAATGATTCGACGAATCAGACCGTATATTTCAACCTGTATTAACAACAGTGCCATCACAATCTATGACAAACAATTTTTCAAGAGAAATACCACGACTAAACAGAAAATAAATAATAGAAGTGAAAATATCTTATTAACTTTAGGAAGTTGAAGTAACGTGGCCGATCTAGACTGAATGAGGGTCTTGAATTAGAGAATAATGATCTTCCTTTTTTACTCTACTGAACCTTTTCGAATTAGCTAGATCTACCACTAACATGTCGTCCTTTCTCCCATCCAAATAGAGACCTTGTAGTGGAAATTTGTCAAATTTACTACCCAATTCAGCCCTAACATTTTGTTTTTCTCTTCTTATTAGTTTTTGTCTACAACATGGGAGACGTCACAATCGGTAATGATGCGATTGAAGTGGTAGCGCGATCAGAAACTCCATAACGATCCCTCAATATTGCAGTAGATTTTAGCTGCATTCTCATCTGTTAATTATTAGAGGAAACTTTTCTTGGCACTTTAAAATCTGGGTTGGTATCGATATATTTACTAGAAGTAATTTGTTAGTTATTGTAAGTTGTTATTATTTTTTTCCTTGAACTTTAACCTACCTTTATTTGTAAATTTAATTAATTTCAAAATTTCATTAAATTTGAAAACAATGGGAAGATGTTGATGGATTTAAATAATATTTGAACTTTATTTTCTGTGGTTCTAATACATAAGAATTTGAGCTATTACATTCGGGAAGAGGCTAATTTAAAAATGTTAAAAATTATCGTAAAATGTGAATTTTTCCAAATTGCGGCAAATTTTAGAGCACATTCGCAACCGGAAGATATGTACCGATTTTTTTTACCCCGTTTTAGTCTTTCAACTTCACAACTTTTCCACGGTTTTTACGACTTGAAAAAAAAAATCGAGTTTTTTCGGCCTACCCTAATATACATATATTTTACAAATCTACATCGTTTGACCAATCTACACCAAATTCGGTACATTTATACTTCAGAACACTGCGGAAAACATAGGCTATTTCTTTCCTGTCTTCGGATCAATCTGTAGCCATGAAAATGGACACACAGGTAGTCCTAAAAGTGCCTTTCGAAGCCCCAATTTAAAAATCTAACGTTTGTTTTTCTGCAATAAGTTGACATGGACAAGGAAACAAGCTCTACAGGGTTTGTGTATTTGAGTTAACTCAGGGAAATGTATCGGTCATATTTTAGCTGTCGGGGTCATATTTGAAACCTGAGCAACCCTGGGTTATTCCGCTAGTATCAAATAAATGGAATGGGACCAAATTTGGTAATCTTTTGAAGACATAGTTTCCTCCCGGAGAAAACAATATTTAGTCCCGAAAATTGCCGATAAAAGGAAATTTAGCATTAAGTCAAACACAGTATAACAATTGCATTAAATGTAGATTCATGGATTTCACTGCGTGAGCAAAAACCATGCTACTAATTCTAGATGGTTATGTGGGGCATTGTAATTTAAAAAAATATCAATAGGCATAGAGAATATAGAGATTCAAGTCAAATTAAGCAATCATTTATTCATCAGAATCAGGCTACCTTGACCACATACACCACTTTCAATTGCATCCTATGTGCGGCATGCTCTGCAGATGAGCTTAATGAGCTCAGGATGCATGTTTATAACAGTCCGTTTTATTTACTCTTTAAAGGTAATTAAGTTAGGAGCGCCAGTAACATACACAACGAACTGCAAGTACCGTCATATCCAAAAGTCACACGGACTGATGTCTACAGATTGAGTCGGCCATGCCACCCGAACTGACTGAAAATCCTCCTATTAAAATGCCTACGTAGAAAGGGCTGTGCTGAGTGGTAATCGTGTGGCCGTTTTTAATCGTTCATGAAAATTATCACGTTCAAACATTGTCATTGCTTCAATTAAGGCGTGACAAAATTTTCCATCCATTCCTCGATAATTGTCTCCACTAATGATACAGTTATTGGACTTGTAGGAGTTATACGCTCATACATTTATGATCCTCGAATAAAATCGACTGTGTGAAGCCACAACAGATTATTTTTCGGAGAATGTCATACGATTTGCCGGAACGCTTTGGGATTGTTCAGATCCCCAGTTGCTGCTGTTGTGGGTGTTGATCGTTCATCTAGATTGAAATGAGCCTCATCCCTGCAGTATTTTTCAGGGCTAGTTGTTGTCGAGCTTCATACGGGCGAAACGTTAGCGCGAATCAAGAGCGTATTATAGTCTGTGATTGTTTGTGTTTGAACACGACTGATGTGATACGGATAGAAGAGATGTTATTTTCCGTAAGATTTTCCACTCCGTGCTATATGCCATGTCAAGTTAATGAACTACGAAAGACTCTCTCTTTCGTCGAACACCCCAGTTTCCACTTCTGTTTCTACTTGCACTAATTTCCGTCTTCTGCCAGACCTAACATTCTGCCATCCACCCTGTTCCTTCAAAGTTCTCAAACCCAGTTGGAAGAGCAACGGATTTTATCATTTTGTCACCTCAGGTGACCCCCTTACCTCCCGACATATGTCAGGTTGAAGGTTGATAACGTCGCCCAAGGATAAGTGAGGAGTGCAAGCACTCTTGATTTACAACATTGTGGAGACCCTCATTGAGGGGGGGGGGCTAGTAAACACAATTGACGCAGGGGTCGGCTGGGACTGGAGGAGCCTTGGCCGTACTCCCATTAACCCTTAGTTGAAATCGCATTGGTGGAAAGAAATTTTAAAAAAACTTCACCAGCAACCGATGAGTTACGAGTTTGAAACTTGATTTAGCCACAGACTCTTTTAAACTGGGGTTCGAGCACGTGAAACGAACGTGGCCCCAAATATTCTCTCATTGGAGTGGTGTGGAAGTGTGTAGATTTGTATGTCGGGGTTCTTGTCATCAGATCGTGGTTTAAGGGGGGTATCCTTTGGTCTTTCCCCTATAGATTTATCTCGGATGGTCGCCAATATCCAATGGTGTTGCTCTAGTGCGACTTTTATTAACTACCTACCATCATAAACATTGCTTCCGATGCAACATATGACATAGGACGTGTAAGCATGTTATGAAGCCTTCTAATATCCCGAAGAGCGTCTTTGGTGATTATTTTCTAGATATATAGCTTTCCAAGAAACAAGCGCTACGACAGGGTAAGCTTCATATATTCTTCGAATATCTGCCCTAACTTTTCCATTCCCTTTTTAGACAGAATTACTGGCGATAAGTTGTCGTGTACTTAGTCTAAACACTACATAATCATTTTATCTGCGTTTATTGCAAGTGTTTGGCTATTTTGAGCTCCAACAGCAACAAGTCCCCCCTCCCTCAGCTATTTTTGGTGCTAATTTTTTTCTCGAAATTCATCTCCTCAATTCTTTACGAGTCTTAATAAGAAATTTGGTTTTATTCTGTCTATTTGATTGAGCTGCAAATCTAGAAGAGGAACTGTAATTTTATGACCCTCCTGTCCTTCCGAGCAATCATATGAAATTTCAGTATTTGTTCCAAGGCTTTGTTTCTTAATGAGTACTAGCTTTATTAAATATATAGATATCCACCATAACTCAGCAGTACTTTGTTAATTTAAACTCTAAATTGTAGCTTTCTGAAGTTCAAGCACCACACTGGAAGTTGCTGTGTCTTGAAGGTAACTTCTGGAACAATTGAAGTATTTTTATGTGTTTTATGTGTGCATAATGTTAGTTCTCTCTATATGTCTTTTCTGTGCTATAGTAATAAGAGAGCGCTTTATATACACAGTCCAGTCACAATGTGAAAAGCCTGTCAAAAGCCAGAATAACCACCTTTGGCAGAGCAGACCGCTGCGAGACGTGCAGGAATAAAGTCAATTTGGTTTATGAAGGTGTCCACTGGGATGTTCAGCCATGCCGACTCTAGTTCCGTGACCAGCTGCGCTAGATTACGCGGTTAAGGATCCGTGGCAATTGTTGCAGGGTGTTTTCTTTCAGACGTTTCACGCCGTATACGCCAAAGTCCATCTGTCCGATGGAGCATAAAACGTGATTCATCGGAAAAATCCACCTGTCGCCACTCTGTGGACGTCCAGTTGCGGTACTGGCGTGCAAATTCCAGCCTTCGCCAATGAACAGCAGTCAGCATAGGTGCATTAACCAGGCGTCTGCTGCTGAGGCCCATGCGCAGCAACGTTCGCTGAACCGTTGTTGAGGACACACTCGTGGTAGCCCCTTGGTTCATCTGGGCGGTCAGTCGCTCAACAGTTGCACGTCTATTCGCCCGAACGCATCTCCATAGCCTTCGTTCGCCTCTGTCATCTATAGGTCGTGGTGCACCACATGTGCCACGCCGCTGCTTTTGGATAGTACCATTTTGCCATGCACGGTATACTTTTACAACGGCGGCACGCGAACAGTTCACAAAATTAGCCGTTTCCGAAATGCTTCCACCTATGGCCCGAAAGCCAATAATCATGCCCTTTTAGACATTGGATAAATCGCTACGTTTCTGCATTCCGCCAACGATTGAAATTCTTTCCGATGCCCTAGGACATCCTTTATATACACGTAAGTGCAATGTGCTGCCACCTGCCTTTTGTGATTGGTTATTTCACGTTGACGTCGAAAGTAGGTGGTGATCCCATTAATGTGACTGGACTGTGTATATAAATTCAGAAAACTTAAATATGTGGTTCGTTTATAATTACGAGTATAAATGATTTATGATAATCAAAAGAACATCCATAAGAAATTAACATTTTCGAGCCCTGACACTATTCCAGCTGATTCTTATGTGAAATGACCTCCTGAATTCGAATATGACCTCTGGTTCCCCCCATCACCCACCATTTTCTGGGGTACATACATAAACATAGGGGGTGACCCCCTATGTTTATCACTTTTCGATGATTTTATAGCCATGAATTTGTTTTGGAAGTGGGAAAAGGATTATTTTAACGGTTAAATTAAAATAATGTATAATAAATATAATGTGTATACTAAATGTAATATATAATAAATATAATGTGTATAATAAATTATATATATAATAAATGATATATATAATAAATTATATATATATATATAATAAATGATATATATAATAAATATAATACATAAAAAATATAATACGTAATAAATATCATATATAATAAATATAATATATAATATATAATGAATATAATATAGAATAAATATAATATATGATGAAGTACCTTCATCTGGTGCTTGCTTTCCTCTTGTACCCTGAAGAAGCAGTTATTCGTCCCAATGACCAGCAATACTATGCCAAAATTCTCGCATTCCACTTCCCTGAAAATCTTCTCTCGAAGAGAGTGATATCTTGATGGAACCGTTCCCTGTGTTCATCCAAAACTGCTCCTAAATTTACAGGGGAAAACTCCAGGTGTCAGTGCAGGAAATGTACTTTAAGAGACATGTTACACCTTATGGCCTTGTCAGTTTGACAGCAATTTCTCGACATGAGCGAAATAATCATCACTTTTGTTGTTACCCAAAAAAGTTCTCACACACGTTTTTGAATGGAAGCCAGGCTCGTTTCTCTTTTCGTTTCAGGTGTTCCATAAACGTCGAATCGTGGAAAAGTCGTCCAATCTGGGAGTCCACTAAAATTCCTTCATTGATTTTAGCCTCACTAAGGCGTGGGAATTTAGTTTTCAAAAATTGAAATCCATCACCTGTCTTGTCCATTGCTTTCACATACAGTTTGATCAATCTGTTTGGTGTGCAAATACGGCAAGTAAATATTTTCCTTCAGGATCAGAGGATCGTGAATGACATTTTTCTGACCAGGAGTAAAACTTTCTCGGCGAGGCCAGTTGTTGTACGATGTAATGTTTATCTCGCACTTGGATGTCCCACTCATATAGGAAACAGCAAAATTTTGTGAAACCTGATTGCACGACCGTGAGTAGAGCAACAACTTATAAATCAACGCAAATTTTACAATTACAATCATGATAACTGATTTTATCAAGGATTCGGCTGATGTTTGCGTATATCTCCTTCATATCCGCAGAGTATACAACCGGGACAGATGGTAACTCACCCCAATTGGCCAACAGGACAACTTCAAGCTTGTGTTTGATGAGTTTATCTACAATCTCAATTTGTGTGGGTCACATGGCATCTCCAGCTCTATCATCAATGCATTTTAATTAGGGCAGAACACTCAGCCTTCATCTTCATGTAAGAAGAGATTTTCACGCCCTTTTCTAAGAGATTTCATTGCTGAAGTCGAGATCCAAGAAGTTGAGATTTACTCTAAGATAACATCAAATTCCAGACTAAATCATTCAATTCTGGCTCAGTAACGAGGTGAGGTTATCGATGAACTAAATCAGATGGATAGTCTTCATCATCGGTCGACGTTGATGGTCCAGGTTGTGGCTCAAAGTCTTCCAATTCCGTTTTTGGCTCTAGAGCATGTTTTTTTTTTTTTTTTTTTTTTTTTTTTGGGGGGGGCAATGGTATTGGCAAAGATTCGTTGTGAGGAACTGGTCTTACAACTGAAGGGATATTAGCATACTGCATTGCTGGCTTACTTTTGGTAGAAAATCCGACGGTGGAAGTCATACAAAAGTAACAATCTGTGAGATGACAGCAAGGTTAGCGCCAAACCATTCACACAGAAAATAGCATTGATTTACGGGTACCTTTGAACCATTTGGTCAAGCTACTGTAACAAGTAGTGAAGCAATACTATGGAGCCCAATCCTCGTCCCGATCGCCAATTTGGCAATCAAAGTAAAACTCATAAGCAATTTTAAGAAGCGGAGAAGGGGGGGGGGTTTCGTTGCGGCTTTTAAAGTCGATTCACCGCAAACTCACTAGCAGAAGCTATCGGGATGATTTTTACACTCGCGTCGTATAATTAATCAGTAAATCAATGCTCGGTGTTAATCACAACTTACACTCACGTACTGTAATTCACTTTGAAAAATCCGAAGCAAAACAATTTGGACCGTTTTACACAATTTAAACAACTTGGACACACAAAATTCCCGCCTAGAACACCAAAATGTTGACTCTAGGATCGCGAAAAGATGTACTGAGGGAAGATAACGATTACAGTCCACAACTGTAGTGATAAGAGCAATGCAAGTTTAAACTTGTCAAAGCATGAAAATTCCTGCGCAAACCACGAAGTGCGCGAGTTATTGAGAGCACTACCGTCGTACAGTGAATCTTTCGAAGGCTTCGGGACCTCTCCCCTCCCACCCTCTTTTAGTCAAAATTGTTGTTTCATATTTTTATTATTTGAAGGGCTTTGAGGAGGAAAAGGGGGGCTAGAATATTGAATATATAGAAAATAAGTGAAAATATTGCGAAAAAAAGCAGTAAAACGATCATTTTTAATGATTTTTTTTTACAATTTAAGGGGGCATATCACCCAAATCTCCCTCCTTGCTTCAGATATTCAAGTTTTAAAGCTTTTCACCACTCTATCCCTTCAGAAGAAATTTAAAGGTTAAAATAAACCTTTCCCTACTCCAAATCAAACTCATGGCCATAAAATTATATCAAAAAGAAATAAACATAGGGGGTGTCTCCCCAGAGGGTGATGGGGGAAAACAGGGATCATATTCGGATTCAGGTCATTTTACATAAGAACGGGGCTGATTTCATTCAAACAAAAATAACTTGAAATTTACAAGTATGTGAAATCGTAAACCATTAAAAAACATTGTTTTATTTTTTACATATACCAGACCTATAAAAAGCTTATTGTAACAGGACAATAATTAATAGTAATAAAAGAATACTAATGAATTGTGTGAAATAAAGAATTGCTTCTTAACTACGTTTTTTTTGTTCTTACCTCAAAAATTCATTTAAATTCACAGAAGCGTATGGTCAGAACATATTACTCTGTGTGAGGACGATTAAATTTTTATTATTAAAACCATCAATTATTTAAATTGTTGTACTATGATACTGAGAGACAATTAAATCTTCTTGGACATGCTCCACTGTTATGTCCCCAAAACTCGTATTGTCTAGTGCTTTCAATTTATTTGAGTTCTTAGCTGAATCTTTGTAAATGAAAAATAATCTAACAAGAAATCTTGTTTCAACACACCGGTATTGTAAAATCATTGTGACGAAATTCCGAAATTGAATTACTTATTTACATATCAGACTTAATAAGCCAAATTTCTATAAATATATATATATATATATATATATATATATATATATATATATATATATATACAACAGATTTAACCTTGTTATATTTATACTGGATATGCCATGCCAGAGGGGCCTAAAGACAGTTCAAAATCACCCTCCCTAGAACTAAGGGTAATTACGATTGCGGTGCACTCATCTTTTACCAGCATTGTTTGAAAAGTAAATTTTACCTAAACAATTACGGAACAAGTTTAGGCTAACAAATAGACCACCTATTAACACCCGTTCTTTGTCCCAACTGTGTAGAAAGGGATAAAATTATTCGAAACCCCCATGAGAATAACATCGAATATCACGCGATTGCGGCACGCAACTTAGTTTATGTTAGGAGTATCGCTGAAAATCCAAGTGTTTCCATAAAATTATATTTAAATAATTTTTCTACCAATACTTATATTTGAACATTGTTTTGTTTATTGCCATTACATACATAATTAAGAATCTAAATGGGAGCATACTTTCGATCTAGCTATCGAAATAAAGTGTCATTAAGTGTTGATTTAAAACTGCGTGTCAGTTGGAGTAAAATGAACTTTAAATAAAAATTGTTTTGATCATGTAATTGATATATAAGTAGGTATTTAATTAGTATCACGCTGGAGCAACACATCGGGCTATTGGCGATGGTCTGGAATAATCGATCCCTAAGGGAAAAATCCGAAGACAGCTCACGAATTGATGCTTTGCTTTTGAAACCTTGATACCTCAAGCATTCCTTTACACTTCGCTTACTAAATTCATCCTAGAGTCGGAATGTGATCGTCACGTGATCAATGAATCTTCCACTATGCGCCGGTCACACAAAACACTGGTTATCTTTATTAATTTTCCATTCTGCTTCCTGAAAAATTATAGACAAATAACTTTTCCGTCTGCTTTTAAAGCAAGGGTTTATTTAACATAGAGAATGGAATTTTCAAAACAAAAAATACTTTTGCTTTAAAAGAAATTCATTATGATATCGCAAGAATATTATTTGTCAACATTTCAAAATGATGGTGCATTTTGGAACTATTTCCTGGTACAAATAAAAAATATTGATAGGAAAATGGGATGCAATAACTCTTTGCAAATTCATCATTTTTTACAAAAAATAAATTTAAAGGCATTCGCAATTGCTCCCAAAGTTAAAATCTAATTCTGGAATAGTCACCTAAGTATCACTTTTTGTAGTTTTGTTTTATACTATACTGACAGCATTACCCGGCGTTACTTGGGTTGAAATAATTAATTAGTTGAAAAAGGTTTTTACATCGTTTTAACTTTTTCATCGCTTCAACAATTTACTTCGGACACAAAAATGTATACATGATATATCCATCCATATACTCCATTTTATACTCCTCGTACTTCTTTTGTAAGCCATACAACAACAGTGTTTTTCGAACGTAAATACTACAGAAGTCTGTTTTGAGTTGAGGAGTGTTTACGAATATCGCCGTAAGTTCATTTTCATTAAAAATGGCAAATTTTCGGAGTCTTGCATTTAATTTTCTTTTGAATGTGTTTTATTTGTGGTAATCTTTCACCTGGTAAAAGATGTTTTTGAATTTCATCATAAATATGAGAGGATGGAAAGTTAAATTATTGCTTGACTAATTAAATTTGAAACGCATTTTTTCTTGAAAATTCCTTTCAGTCCCTGTGGAATAATGAAGCTTGTGCTAAAAAATGAATTTCATCTTAGTAGACAAAATAAACTCAATCGATTGTAATTTTTCTGAAAACAGAAAGTTCATGATTTTACAGCGTTTTTAAAAAAAGAAATCACTGCCTTCAACGGATGATTCACATGGACCTCTGTTGTGTAAGAACGACTTTAATTTATAGATTATGCAACCTCAACTTTCTGTCACACCATACAAATATTTCAATTTTTCAAAATTACAAACTGATATTATTCCAATATATTTTGTTTCTAAATGGAAGCCACGTACCTTTTTATAATGATATATTTAGTTACTTGGCTATAAAGTACAGCTTTCAATAACACACATCAAACGAGAAAAGGAAATGTAAATTTAATTAATTTTAATCGTCTTGCAATGAAAAGCTATATTAAAATCAAATAAAATTTACTTTCTGGAGTGACTTCTTCAGAAGTCGATTTAGAAATATCTTTGAACTACAACGGATAACTTCCAGCTTTAATTTAACGCAATCCAACTTATTTTAAAGTAACTTTTTTTTAAACTTGAGTGGTAATTTTAAAATAAAAAATTACACACCTTATTTTAAAATGTTTTGATTTGTATATTTTATTCATATTTGTTAAAAAGCAACCTACAAAACATTAAATATTCAATGAATTATTTAAAGGAAGTATTAAAATATACATATACCGCCAATAAATAACCTACGTATGTGATATTATACAAAAAATAAATAATTCATTAAAATTTAACTCCTAAATGATAAATCTGCAATATTAAAAGTACTGGAATACATAAATGCAAACAGAAATGAAATTGCGCTTATTTTAAAATAGGAACTTACACTCCTTACTTAAAAAGCTTGCTTTGTATATTTTTATTTATTTTATGAAACAGAATTCTACAATTCATTACATATTCAATCAAATGTTTTTAGGAAAGTTGGTCGAAATATACATGTACCGCAAAGAAAGTAACAAGGCCTGATATTTTGCAAGAAATAAATAATTAATTAAAATCTAACTCCTCAATAATATATCTCCAATATTTAATATACCAGAGCACATAAATCCAAAAAGAAACAGATGTTTGATGCTGGAAAAAATGTAGTTTTGAAAATAAATGTCTTTGTAAACGTGTCGAATTTTGTCTTCCTTAGTACATTCTGTAATAGAACAATACGACAAAAACGTTTGGGCAATATTGATAAAGACTGATGATTTATTTGCAAAAATAACACATATTTATTACTCTTGGGAATCCTTAAATATGACCTGAAGATATCGCTGTCAACTAAAATACACAAACACAGAATTATAAACAAAAAATAAAAATTGAACATTAATTCTGGTGTTGCCAGATACTGAGCTGCAAAATTACGCTTTTATAATTGATAGGTTTTTCATTTCGGCTTTTCGTGTGCTATTAAAAAATGTAAGTGATGCAAAATTAAATACTTTAAATATTTCTTTTTTATGAATCAATTATTGATATTAATGAAAGAAATAAAGATTATGTTAAAACAAAAAAAATTTCACTTAATATATTTGAGTAAAATTATTTTTCAAGCAACACTAGAAAACATTTTTTTGGAAATTCTGAATTTCGATCAATACTGGTAAAACAAACTGAGCTGCGTACCATAATCGTTTTATACTCAATGTCATTTCTATTGCGATTTCCAAATCTTTTAGCCCCTGCAGATCTAGTATTAAATAGAACGGGGTTAATTTTGCAGCCTACTGCAGGTTTCTGAAGTATAAATATACCAAATTTGGTGTGGATTAGTCAAATGGTGTAGATATGTATAAGATATCAGACAGACAGACAGAAAGGCAGACAGACGCCAACTCTGCTTTTTATATGCGTCGCTCAGAAGCTAATGTTTTTAAGCCTAGAAAACAAAAATTGACAAAATTAATGTTTTTTAATGCATTGGTTTCAAAATTTTTGGTTTTTTAATTTGAACAGAAAAATATATTAAAAGTATTCAAAGACTGTGCAACAAAACAAGATACGTACATGATGTGCAAATAAAAGCGCAAGAAATTTATGTAAAACTAGGGGGCCTGTCCCCTGGCCAACCCCCGGAGGATTTCTTCGCAATCCTCATTGGTTCGCTGCACGAATCTATGCACGCTTAGCTAACAACAATAAAGACATTTGTCCTAGCAGAAGAGAGATCTAAATTTTTAACTATTTTCCAGAAAAGATATATACAGTAGCTCTGGAATCAGAATTCAAATGAAAACTTTGAGCAAATTTTGACTCGAAATGTGAGCGCTGATTTGGAAATTGAATACCCAGCATGTTGTTTGTGTGTACATTTACCCAGCACTCGAGTCACCCACACGTTTTCATTGTTTGTTGTCGAAAGTTGTAGTGCAATCGTCATGTTGAACTATAATTATTGGCCCTGAAAAGGACCGTTTTTTTAAATGGCCCTGAAACGATGCTCCGCTTTCTTTGATTTCTATTATTAACTGCAGCGGCTCGATTAAAATTCTTTTTTTTTAATAAAATTTCATCCGATAACGCTATAAATTCAATTGAGGCGTCAGGCTTTGTGGTAAACAAACGATCGTACAATGTTTCCAAAACGCGATAACAAATAACGTCTTTTTTGTGTGCCACGTAAGAGAATTATATGTATAGAATATATTGTTCGAGATTGTTCTGTGTTCCATCAATTCATATCGTTATGTATGGAAGTGTTCCTAAGAGCAACTTCAGAACTGGTGAAATGGAGGTCACATGAAGAATTATTTTCTGGTTTACATTTATTTTCAAAGAATTTCTAACAAACGCGGCCTCAGTGTCACCAACACCGATACATAAAAAAATAATAATTTAATTTTTATTTCAAAGTTTATGTAAAAAAATATTGAAAAAGTGGATTTATTCACAAGGGCTCCTGATATTATGATACAACGTATTCAGAAGCTATAAAAAGAAGGTTTTTCTGACCAAGAATAAACGAAGCAACGAATAAATCCTGCTTTAATAACTCAAAAATATATTATTTTTACATTAAAATTTACAAAAATCATAAAACATTAAAAAAATGGACTTATCCAATTTGGCATCTGAGCGACTAATATAAAATTTCATCATGCTCTAGATGAGTGATAACAGGGGTACGCATACCACCCCATTTGGTCAATTCGTTCTGTGTTCTGCAAGACCGTTCGCACGTTTTTATCGTTCGGACACACACCAAACGACGACAACGTGCGCTATAATCCTTAAATTTGAAGGATTTGCGAACAACACTAGACAAATGCGCACATGCAGAATAATAACATCATGACAATAAGGCTTCCACTTATCAATTCGTAGAGGTCGGTACGTGAATTTTTCAGCAAAGGTGCATTAAGTACAACATGTGACTCCAAATATCTTAATTATGGCCAAACAATCAGTCGTTTCTATTTCTAATGTCTGTAACTGTTAGTGATATTTTACCACAAAATACCAACTTCTTTTACAGCAAATTTACATATTAAATCTGATCCTTAATTCATTCACATCAGAGCATTTATCATAAGCATCTCATCATCAACATGAACAAATGAAGTGTACTAAAATATATTGGTGCGAAAGATGAAGGCATGCAGATTTTCGTGTATGAAAGTGTTGTGAAACATAAGACATTTAAGAACTTCTTCGAAAGTGTAAAAATGTATGTAACTTACGCCCAGATTTATTGTAAAACCATCACAAATCCGTGTACAGATTAAACTCAATCTTTGGTTTATGAATCTTTCAGTAACAGTTGTCACATATAATACAGAACTGTTTTTAAACTTCGTATATACTTTTTTGTGTAATTCATTCCGTATTATCCGAGAGTTTATATTTATACAAGTAGGTTTCGTTTCGCATTAAATCGTTTAACCAAGGTTCTACTGTTCATACATTCAACTATTAATGCATAGATATACAAAATACATTAAATACATACAATGCAAAAATATGAGGTCACCACTCCTCGAAACAAACTTTCTCCAAGTGATGAGTCGGAGAAGTTGCTTTTTGTTGGAATTCCTGGAAACTTTCCAATAAAGTTGTAGAAACAGAACCAATTTATGAGTTGGCAAAGATAGAATTCCGAATGTATACATTGCCACATTTCGGAGAACTCATAATCGCAATCATTCTAATTAAAAATCGCGATATCAAGTTATAAACTGAAACTAAAACGGCAATAGAAGTGCACGAAAACGCTTATGTTTCAACAAAAAAAACGTTGTAACTATTGAAACAGAAGGAAAAATAAAGCTGTACTCAGACGAAATATTGATTTTTTAATGGTTTCAAGAGTGGTTTTCTCCAAACATCTGTTTTCTCTCTTTTCTGGCCTAAATACAGTCTTTTTCTATACGAGCACACAATTCTATTTTCTAACAAGTACTAATGGTATCTGTCAAAACGACATGAGCTAAGCACAGTGTTAGTCTTTAGGCCAGCAAAGAAACATAAATTGTGTTATTAAATATAAGTAATTTGTGTAAAACCCAAGCACAGCATTTGAAACTGACGTCTACAATTCTTTAAAAGCATATTTAATTTATTCTAAAATTTCTTTCTTTGACTACAAAACTTCAAAAAATACGAGCATTTGGTTATAAAATTGTCGTAAAATATCGCAAGTAACACGACGGAGTAAATTAGCTTGAAACCTAGAAGTTTTTATAAATGAAAAAAACTAGCTTGATTTTAACCGCGTGAAAAGCAAATTGGTAAACGATCTTCTCAATTACTTTTACTTGTTAATAAATGTTGACAGCTACAAATCCATTTCCTTAGAAAATTTCTTAGAATTTCTTCACGATGACATTAGTTTTGTTTTCACTGTTTCTGATTAGTATGAACCAAATTTATCAAGTAAATTTATTAAAATATCTATATTTTTGATTGTTTTTAAAGAATGCAAAAATAAATATTTTCAAAAACCACTCTTATTTTATAGTTATACAAAATGAACTCATAAAAATATTGAATTTTTTCTGGAAATTTCTAAAAAGAATAATAAAAGAGGAATAAACTAGTAAATGCTAAACATATTGGAGTTATAAGCAAATATGAATGCAAAATTTCTTCACAATGTAATATTAGCACACAATATATATGTCTTTTGCAGACAAATTCTATAGTATGAATTGCAATTCACTCTTTTATGGATTATTTTCCTATTTTATAAGGAAATAGTTCAGTTTCTAGCATTGATTTTACCATCCCCGAGAATATCACCAGAAACTTTAAGCTATATTTTAGTGAAACCTTTACAAATCCATGTAACAATTTTTTTTTTAACCTGTATAGTTTTTTATTGATAGTTGATGCATTATTTAAAGATTTCCATTCAATGAGTAATATGTTGCAATGAAGCGATTTGATTTATCTTTCACATGAATTTGCTTGTGTAAATATTTTTTATACGTTTAGGAACTTATATTTTTTGTTTTCTGTCATTGGATATTTTTCTGTAGACAAACAACAATTAAATAAATAGTAAAGACTTTCCTTTCTTGAAGACTTTTCCGAAATATACTGACCGAACTTTATTAAATGTTATTAGTAGCTACAAAATTAGATAGTGTGATACTAACTAACAATATCTATCATGATAATGAATGTATTTGAACACGTTGCTTGTTGCTTATTCCCCCTCGTATATAAAATCATCCTGGAGCACAAGATCTAGTTGACTGAATAGACTAGAAGCAGCTTCCTCTAGGTCTACCACCAATGACTGAGTGACGCGTAGTTAATGATATGAGAAGTAGTTGCAAGCGTGGCAGTACAGGACCAAAACGGGAAAAACCTTTATCTGCGCTATAAAAACTGACTTTAGGTGTATCCACTTCTGAGACTCGCAAAACCAATTTGCAATATTCTGTAAACACCAATTTGAAAGGAAAGTCGAGATTTTAGAACAAAAATCCAAGGGCTGGATCTATAATTCAGTGATTGCTATGTCCGAGGGAGAATCGCCGCATACCTTCGGATGGGTCGGTGGATACCACTTAATGATATCCGAGTGAGAAATCCGTTTACTGCCATCATTTTCAAATGAGTCAGTGGATTTGTTTTCAAACATCCAGCATCGGAAGGAATCTATTGTAACGTTTCTGATTTTGCACTAATAGGTTTATTCGAATTTGAAGCAATTACAGTAGTAACAGTATGGCAATTTATCTATCTGGAAATACAATGCCTTTAAGGTGAGTAACACAAAGGTCAATGTTCATCTTTGCCTTCCAATATAGATTGCAACTTCTAATAATTTCATGTGTCTGCTCATAATACCAAGTACGGTAGAATTCCTAACCAATAAGAGTAAATGTGTCCTCAAATCTATACAAATACCAGGATAACTCGACAAAATAAAATATCTCATCTGAATTAAATGAGATCACATTTCTTAGTCTATGTATGCATACATTGATTGTTCTATGGCAAGAGGCTCTATAAGAGGCTGTTCTATGATATATCCATTATCAACACTGTATTTCCTTTTATATTTCAAGATATAAAGCTTGGTAGTCTTGTCAAGTTTTCCCTCTGCCGATCCATGTATTCTGGTTCAGTTTCAATAGAATTAGCAACTGGATCGTAGAAGAAAGTAATTCTGTCATCTGGTATGAGAAGTTAATGATTCCACTCCATTAAGCCTACGATTGTAACGTCGAGAATCGCAATCAATGATTCCATGTCTTGCAGAGTTGGGTCACATGAAGAGGTTTCTCTAACAACAGTACGAACAGCATTTCGTTTTCCAAATCTTTGTGAAACCGCCGTGAGATTCCGTGACCTTTTTTTCTACCCATGAAGGCTACTGAAAATAACCCAATGACCATTCCAATTGGAGATGGGTCTAGAAGACCAAAGTTTAGATGGACTGACTATCTAGGCAAAGACATTAGTAGCATTCAACTAAGAACTTGAGAACTGTTGCTAATGTCAGTCATGGTGGAACACAACGAAATCACAGAGAAGGCCAAGACCTACACTGAGCTGTTGAGCTGAAGTCGAAGAAGATCACTTTCATTGATCCATACATGCGAGAATGTCTAATCAAGTTGATGGAGCAAAGGTAATTTAATTCAGTCTACTTTTTATTTTACACTTTAATTGTTAGAATGTATCCCCTACTTTCTAAACTACACTTACGAGTGAGGAATCTTTCAACGAAATTAAAATTAGAGACCACATTCATTCATTTATTCGTGAACCTTTAAACGTATAAGTAACTAACCACTTATATTGGTTGATACTAAAATGGGAAGGATTTTACTAGTTAAGACGATCAAAACTGGTTAAAAGTAGTACAAGGAAGACTTCCCATCACATAACAGATACATACGCGTGACATCCTCCGAATTATTAGCACCTCTCTCTCTCTCTCTCTCTCTCTCTCTCTCTCTCTCTCTCTCTCTCTATTATATGAACCACAAACTAGTACCGATTTGATTTTGAATTTTAAGCGTTTTCAGTTTTCTCGTCACACTTGTAATGTATTGTTCTTGAGTGTAAATAGTTTCAGTTGCAAATATACATCTGAAATGTGCAACTCATTTGGAGTAGCAAATATACATAGCGAATGTGTAATTCATTAAATTGTCACCTAGATATTATTAAATCATAAAAGTATGTACTTTTGAAAAATGTGAACAAGCAACTCTGTCACCTTTATTGTAGAAAATGTGAAAATAAACAAATACTCCGTTTGAAAGAAAGTATTGGATAAGCATTAGCGGCACTTTATCAGCGTTAAATGACAAGTTACAACTAAATACTCAATAACATGCGGTAAATTATTAGCCTCCTCTTTCAAGCACTTCTATTTAATTACCAATGACAATATATTTCCAGTAATAACTTCCTCTAATCGTTCCAATAACGGTTTTCATATTTTTAATTGATTTTACGTCTAACTTATTTGGTTGAATACAGATATTAGATCCGATTTAGTCGATATTAAATAATGTCATAAAAGTTATCTTTGTATTTAATTTCTTATGGGTATTTTTATTTGATTTTATGGTGTAAATAGCACAAAGGTATTAAAAAAAACTGTAATTTATGGACAGAGTATTAGAACATAGTATATTTTTAGTGCATGTGTGTAGAATGAGTATTTTTGCTGTTAAGTTCACACCAAATGATCAAAAACACTATTTTTTTATATTCTATGCAGTCAAAAGAATAAAGAAAACTATAACAACTGCATATTCTTTAGTGTATTGATAAAATAAATACATTTTAACATTTTACCAACTTTGATCTCTGAAAGTCTTTTAAAATCCTGAAATTTTAAAAACATAAAATTGATTAAACAGGCAAGTACGAGACACGTAAGACTAAGTCATAAACTTTTTAATCCTGATGTCATCAAATTATGCAGATTTTAAGAGGCAATCCCTGATGCATTAGACACTTTAAAGGTTTAAAGCTGAGTAACTTGCTTGTGCATAATTATAAAATTAAGTATGTCATCAACTTTAAACAAAATGACGTTCAATTAAAAGATAGTTTTAATGTATATAGATATATTTGTATCTTAAAAGAGTACATAATGAACATGAGTGAAATATTCTACCATTTACAATAAGTTTCTTACTTTCAGAAGAGAGAGAACTAATAGTTTTAATTTGAAAATTAGTGCATAGTAAAGAATTTAATAATTTATCATAAACGGCTGTAAAATATCCATTTTGTTTTATTTGAGATTACCTAACACATGAGTAAAAATTGTAGGTTCTAGTTCTCTATAAATATTTAAACATGCAACACGAAATGAAGTTTCTAAACTCAAGCAGCTCGAAATTTGATGCAAATTTTTAAACATTTCATTTGGTATTGTTTTTCATTCGATAAATTAAAGTTTTAAAACGCGTCACATAATCGATTTGTTTCTAGTTCAAATAAACAATGGTTAATTGGATCTACAAAGAAAGTTTTGAGATTGTTCTTAACAATACACCGTATAAAGTTTCACTTTTATTATCAACAGTGGAGCATATAAAAGAGTTGTACACATTGAGAACCTGCTTAGTTATCACCCTATAAAACAACCCAAGGCTTAAAATCTAGTAGAGCACAATTAACAATCAAAGTTAGGTTTAACCATTAAAGATATAACAAATTTTTAAAAACAAGCTTTTGTAATTTATTTGATTTTTTAAAAATTTGTAAACTGTTTGAATTCTAATAAAAAGGCAATTCCACAAAACGATGGTCATGCAAAGTGAAAAATAATTTAGAAAATTAATTCAATTTTTATTTAGTTCTTTTCTAGATAGTTTAATGTTTATATACTTGAACATGGCAACACTTTACGATTTATTTTATAGGTACATGATCAAAAGTAATTAAGTCTAATTTTGTAACAGATATCAATATCTATATTTACGGAATGACTTCGAAAAAAGTGCTTAATGTAATGTAACCTGAGTCACGAAAACTTCGTTTTTTTTCTTTTATAATATTTCACCTTTACACTTAAAACTTTCACTTTTCCTCTATCTTAGACTGAAGACAGATAATAAATTAAATGTTTATTTTAATTCATGCATTTTTTTAAACCATAACTCATTTAATTTGTATGTGAGTCATAGTCAACATGGCATTGCATTAAATGTTTTACACAAAGAATTGGCTTTCATTTTTTATTAAACCTTGAAGTGCAAATGAGTTTGTGATACATTTACTTTTATTATTTATTTCCATATATGAAAATTATATTATGGCAACTACATACGCGAAGAAAGCACAGAGAAGAATTAAAGCAAGAAGGGAATTGTAACTAATATAAAGTAAAGCACCTTTCTCACCATAAAATAAACCGATACAGAAGGGGGAATTAATGAAAATGCTAGTAGTTGTACAAAAATATTTTAAAATCAGAAGTAAGAAAGAGTTAGAACTAGAGTTTAAAAGTATCGTGTCTTAAGGAATAAGAAGATTTAAAAGAAAAAAGCACCTTGATTGAACAAAAATGTGAACACTTGGGAAAACTATGAACCGAGAAAAACGAGTTTTGCCTAGTACATCACGTCATAAAATCACGGGTAAACAACAAATTTGTAACGGGAGCTAAAATTCAAGAGTTGATTCAGTTCTACAAATTTTTAGCCAAGTGCAAAAATGATGTGTTTCAGTAAATAATGATGGAGGATTGGAAGATGCGAAAATATTAGTGAAGATAATTGTTTTGTTTTTTTAATTCTCGGGAAGAAATAGCAGAGAAATGCAGATCTTCAAATACAGCATATTTATTCCAAAATATTTCCATTAATAGCAATAAAAAAATCATTGCATTAAAATAGCAATATGTTACCAAAAGGGCATCTCCTATCAGTTGACATTTCTTACACCTATGAGCTGTTAACAAATCGAAGCTGAAGACTGAGTTGAAATAAAATATGTAGATATCACGTGAAGGGCGAATAAAAGATCATCTAATATTATAATAATCTTAAGTTCCCCAACACTGTCATTATGAAGTTAAAAACATTACTATGACACCAACTGGGAAATTTTTCATCGTTTGTTATTCATTAGCATTTGTGTTTTAAAATGTTTTTAATATAGTTTTTGTTGTTAAAAATACTATAACTGCATATATTAAATTTGTTTCTTTTATACATCTATACATTTTTTATTTAATGCTTAACATATTTTAAATCAAAATGATACTTTCATTCACTTTTTTATTGCACATAAATATGTTTATAGGGCATTATTTTTTTAATTACAGTTAATTTTACTAATATTAACCTATTATTAACATTATAAAAGCTTTAATTTTAGTCCAGTTAAAATTTAAGAACTTTATAATAGTCCAGCTCTTAAAATTCACAAATCTAACGTAATTGTCGCTATCGTATGCAATGTGTGTCGCAGCATAAAAATGTCAACTGATTTTATTTATTAATACAAGTTCATTTTTTAGGTAAAATATTACCTAGTACTTTTAGAGAAGCCTTAAAAAATTGTTATGCTATTAACTTGCCCTCGAAAGAGAGAAAACTCACTTTTGACATTTTCGAGAGAAAGAAAAAGTAAGACATTTTTGTTTACGCGAATCACAGTCTGAAATGTTTCAATTGAGAAAATTTTATTCACACAAAAACTGTATATTATGATACAGATGCATTTAAAATTTATCAAGGCGCTTATAAATTAATTTTTTATCATTAATCTAAATCATTTCTTTACATACGTGAAATTATATTTTACAAATTGATGTGTAATTTTAACGTTAATTACATGGAAATATCCATATATGCATAAATTTTGGTCAAACAAAATATTGAACTACTCAAGTTATTACATAAAACGCTGTCAAAAATATTGATAAACTAGCAAAGATTGGCAGGTCCCAGCAGCATTAATTTTCAATACACTGTCAAAATTTTAACGCACATACCTATTTGTGTACATAAAAATCACATTTACTCCATTTGTTTAGTGTATTGCTAAATTACAAAGCTAAAAGAAAATTTGTACTAAAGCCACTAAAATTTTGCATCAACAAGCAAAGGTTAAATAACAGTTTAATCCACATTTTCCAGACTTAGAAGCATGATGAATTTTGCATTTTCACTTAGATATGTACACGATTTCAAGGATTATCCATGCACGATTTCAATTTAATCAGTTAAACCTAGAGGTTCCACAGAGAGCATTGAAATCAGAAGAATACTAAATATCTCAATAGGAGAAAACCCATTTTTTGTATTGATTTACTTTGTTTATCTGCTATATCTTTAATATTGTAGCATTTCTAACTTCGTCGAAAGTTATTGAGCCGATATTAATTGAAAAACTATGTTTGCTATCTACAGAATTTTATATCAAATAATTTTTACTTTTGAAATTTAAAAAATTGTGACTTACTGGATTGAAAGTAAATTTCCTCTTAAGATGATCTACACTCATGTCCAAAATTATCTTCACACACACAAAAATAATAATATTAAATGAAATACCCAATCGATGTAATCCATTTCTGTAGGGAATGTATGAAATACAAGCCTGATTAGAATTATCCAATCAAAAGTGTTCAAACGGTTTCTGATATGCAAATCAAGGCATTATGTCATCCGACGGTGAATCAAGCGTTTTGTGCAAAGTAAATATCTGATTTAATTCCGGCAATACAGTGTTTGATTTCAGCGTGTATGGACTCGAAACGGTTTGTTATGGCTTCGAAGTATCATTTGGAAGAATATGTGAAGTGGTGTATTGTCGGAATATTAGAAGCATGGTAGACATTTATGGAAGCAGCGAGATGTGTGACACGACAGACAGTCTTTGCGCTATGGAAACAATTTCAGAACTCTGTAACTGTTGTACGGAAGCCTGGACAAGGTCGTGATCGTATAAAAATTGTTTTTCAAGATCTATATATGGAAATAACTGCCCGTCGTAACAGGAAGTCTACTGCTCGGCAGTTAAGTTCAGAGATTGCAGCCGCTACGTAAATTGTTGTATCGTGGTAAACTATATACAGAAGGCTTAATGAAAAAGACTTTCATGCCAGATATCCAAGGGTCTGTGTTTTACTGTCTTCACAAAACAAGAGGGATCTCTTTAATTTGTGCAAATAACATCATGACTGGAGTCAACACAATGGACACATGTTCTCTTTACTGATGAGTCGAGGTTTAGTTTAACATCTGATTTTTAACGATTTTACACCTGAATGGAGACAGGAACGCGAAATCATCCTTCGAACATTATGGAATGGGACCATTTTGGTAGTGCATATGTGATGGTGATATTCGGATTTTTATTTATGGACGATAATGCTCGTCCACATCAAGCAAACCTCATTGGCGAATTCCTTTAATAAAAAGCCATTGAACGAATACCGTGGCCAGCAAAATCTCCTGATCTGAACCCAATAGAGAACTTATGAGAATACTTTGTAAAAGCAGTTGCTCGGAGACAATCTCCTGCTAGATATGTAGACCTCATTGCTGGATGAGTGGAAGTTAATTCCCCAATATGTGGTTATCAACATTATTGCCAGCATGCAATCACGTAGTGGTATGTATGTACAAATCAGGGGCGATCACATTCCATATTAAATTCATAAACCAAAAATTCTCCTTTGTATTTTGTGCTATGAAGTTATGTCTCATTCCAGACAAATTCATAATATTATTGTTCATAGTTTCTGAGAAATCCGTGATTCTGTGCATGTAAAGACAATTTTGGACACCAGTGCAGATTGATTTATAAAGTGTTCTATCGTAGTGCTCCTTTTATACAAATTATTTCACTTTCTAGAGCAGTTTCACATTATTTGTTAGCAGGTTTCGGTTTGTATTTCAAACTCTTGTCTTTATTAACATAATTTTCATATTCTACATTAAGTTTTATTGGATAAACTTACTTGCACACATTACAACTTGAACATTCATTGTTAGACCTCGTGCACGCATATTTAGAATGCAATTTATTTTCTAGAATGAAAAAACAGAATTTTTTTTTAAACTAAGTTTGTGTGTGATATGATAAAAATAATATTTCATATTAATGATTTTCATATTAATTATAAAAGTGGTATTTCATAGTCCCTTTTGCCATTTATATATATTAGGTTTGTGTCTGATGTATTTTTAACAGTGCCCTATGCTGTCTCCGATTAATAGTTCAACTGTTAATACATATTGATTTTAATCATTGAGGATACTTTTTGTTTGCATTTTTAAATGTTTTCATTAACACTCAACAATTCATTATCTTCCTTTTAAACCTATTCCTACTATTATTGAATAATTTTTACTAGAGCAATCATGTGTTTTAAATATCATTTACCATAAATTTTAGTTGTTCTCTGCTTCATGCGTCTAAATATGTAAATTATTCGCTAAGCTAATTTAATGCAAGCATTATACAAAAATATCCACGTTTCTGTCTTCTTTTTAAATGTATCATGGGAATTTTGTTTAAACTTTCCAAAGGATGAATACACTTCAGTAAAATAATTTTGTAATTAAATTTTTGGAGTTTTGAGTAAAAGAGAAAAACAGTTTCAATACAAATGCGTTTCATATAGATCTACATTTGTATTTACCTACTAAGTGGAACTTAAGTGATCAGAAAGTTACGTAGTTCTTAAATTAAATTCTGTATGATTTAAGTTTAAAATTTTTATTGCTCAAAATACACATTCTTTCAAGCAACCTAGTCAAAGCAAACATTACCAATGAAATAATTCTTGGTCCACATAAAAAAAATCTAGATTTAATTAGTTTTCGTATTAATTTTTACAACGATAAACACATGAAAAAGCGTCAAATATCTTAAATTCATGAAAATTCCCAACACGAAATGTTTTAAAGCAAATATTTGTAGAATTTTAGAAAAAAAAATTGCTATTGCGAATTCTTATATAATGCGTTGAATATAAAAGACTTTTAACTAACCGAGTTTATCTAGTTAGTCTGAATACCATGCATTTATTTTCGTCATCCTTTGTTTTCTTTTATATTTCATTGAAAGGAATGGCCAGGATATTGCACATTTTAAAACTCTTAAAAAAACGAACTGCATTAGAATTGTAACGAACGGCGCAACAGAAACAAAACAAATGAGAATTGTGAATGGAATAAATATTTCGTATCGCTGCTTTAATGAACTATTCGTAAAATGCTATTTGTAATGTTCATATACTTTAATTCACTCAAAGAGTCTTTACTGATTTTTCGAAAAGCAATTTTTTTAATTGCAAGATCGGAAATGTGGCACTTGAGATTCAAGGTATTTTTGTGACTCAAGAACATTGCATTGACAACTCTGTACAAACTAAATTAGAAATATGCAATACCAAGTTTGTTAATACATTGATCCTGAACCTGATATTGGTGCATCTGTTGTACTGAAATACACTACCTTGCAATAATGGACCGGACGCCAGCGAATTTGTATAAAATCCAACTACTTGTTTGGGGGTGCTTTTCGTGGAATGACCTGGGACCTTTGCATATTTTTCCTGGTAAATTGAATACCAACGCAACGCCTACATGAACATTTTGGACAGTCAGATTCTTCCTGCGCTCTGGCAATTTTATGGTATGGACGAATGTTACTTCCAGAATGACAACGCTCTATGTCATGTTGCAGCCTCTTCAACCAATGGTATTAATATATAGATGTAAAACGTCTTCCCTGGCCTACTCAGAATCCCGACCTAAACCCCATAGAACATTAATGGGAGTGTAGTGAGTCAGAGCGACTTTTACGAACCAGGAAACCACGTCTGAAATCTACAGATGAGCTGGCGACATTCTTGCAGTAGGAATGGACAAAAGTACCCATAACCTTGTATCAAAACCTTGTTGAAAGTATATCCAGAAGTGTTGCTGGTGTAATTGTAGCATGTGGGGGACCATCCCCCTATTAAAGCATGTATTATTTCCCTTATACTTTCTCTTCTTCCTGTCAAATCCATTATTATAACGTAATGTATATCATTGATACCATGACAAGCTTTTGAATATTAATGTACTTTTTTTCTATTCACTAAATTAGTGAGCCTTGATCACGATTCGCGCTCGCTAGCTTATCCTGAAACTTTCAGCCTCGATTTCGTTAATCAGTTTGGAAACATCTTTGGAAACATTTTAGAAACCAAATTAACAAGTAAGATTAATAATTTCACTGATTCTGATATGGCTGACACGAGCCGCCTAGGTTATGTACCATATGCTTTAGGAAACGGAGAAACCGATGCGTGATCGTTCTGTAAAAAGTTAAGCTAATAAACGTTTGCCGAATCGCCAAAGATTTGCGCGTTTGCACCAAATTGAGTAAAACAGAAGCGTTTGATTGAAACAGGCTTGTCACTGTTCATTGGGAATCAACTCGCACATCTACGTTGTCAGATGTACTTACTACTGTCCATCACAACTTTGAATAGCCTGTCGCTCTGTTTTAAACCCAATTTGGCCAAAAATTGCCCCTTGCGCCATGAAACAAACTAAACCTCTACCCCTAGAACTTATGATACTAGGTTGTGCCAGTCATTTCAGGCTTGTCCATACATTAGGGACTATATACACTCCCAGTAATGTTCCAGTATATATTTGCAGAAAAACTATTACAAATAAACTATAACTGATAATAGCTATAAAGTTTTCGAGTGTGTGTTCTTTGTGCGTGCGTGTGTGTGTGTGAATTATTCTTACCAACTCATATTATAAACCTCTTTGTCCCATCAACAATTTACCAGTATGTACATTGAGATAGAGAGCTGTTAAACAACGTTCAACTCATTTCCAACCGAAAATTGATATAGGCTCTTTTTTAGTGACTCGCCTCACTTTAGAAACAAGGCTATTTTTAAGTACGTGTGATTTTCGAGAATGGGTGTGACTTTATTTTTTTCTTCGCGAGTATTGGCATTATATATTATTCCTTGCATAGATCTTCTCAGTGACAAGTGAAAGTCTTGACAAATGCGTTTTCGAATTGTCATTAAGTACGCCAATCGGACAAAGTTGAATACATTTCTTCGTGCATCCCATATGAAACATATGACTCGATCTGCTTCTACGGCAACAGACAGGGGTGTGACTGTGTCTGAAGCAGTTCTTGTAGTGGACAGACATCACTGTGAAACTGTAACTAGGGTTAATAAAAGGCTTTGTTAACATACTTGTTCTTCGGTTTCTACACCTAAGTATACCTCTAGTATACCCCACATCCGTATAATGATGCGGTTTACTTTTTTTGTTCATTATCTCCCCTTAAAATGTAGTCTAATGTAGTAAAATGCAGTAGTGTACTAAAATGTAGTAATGTAGTAAAATGTAGTAATGTAGTTATGTAGCAAAATTTAGTAAAATGCAGTAGTGTACTAAAATGTAGCAATCTAGTTATGTAGTAAAATGTAGTAAAATGCAGTAGTGTACTAAAATGTACTTATGTAGTAAAATGTAGTTTTGTAGTAGAATGTA
Source organism: Metellina segmentata (assembly GCA_947359465.1). Classification (NCBI taxonomy): domain Eukaryota; kingdom Metazoa; phylum Arthropoda; class Arachnida; order Araneae; family Tetragnathidae; genus Metellina; species Metellina segmentata. The sequence goes on along the minus strand of OX375878.1, from coordinate 31,054,372 downwards.
CTTATGTAGTAAAATGTAGTTTAGTAGTAGAATGTACTTATGTAGTAAAATGTAGTTTTGTAGTAGAATGTACTTATGTAGTAAAATGTAGTTTTGTAGTAAAATGTACTTACGTTGTAAAATGTAGTTTTGTAGTAAAATGTACTTAAGTAGTAAAATGTAGTAATATAGTAAACTGCAGTTATGTAGTAAAATGTAGTAATGTAGTAAAATGTAGTAATGTAGTAAAATGTAGTAATGTAGTAAAATGTAGTTCTGTAAAAATACATGTAGTCTTGAAGCACGATACATATTTGTACATTTCTCCCAGATATGACGTAGTATGTACACTATTATGACTAACACCGTCATAAAACACAAAATCCAATCCAATGTAGATATTTCTTGCAATCACAATATTCTTATAATTAAATACAACCTTAGTGTATGGCCTATAATTGAATTGGTTAAGTATAAAATGATAAAATAATATAAAAAGGTATTGTATTTATAAAAATCGCACTTGTTTGTATTTCAACTAAGACCGAAAATATTCTAACCCAACTATTAATTTTACTGATTTGAGTTCTTTTCGTTCATTTTGAACTAAAATGATTTATTGCTATGCATAAGTCTGTTTCTTAGATACACGACAAGTGCATTTTTAAAAGATGGTTGCTCCTTTTTAAATCTAGGATATATATCTTCGGAAATTGCACTTTTGGTTTAAATGTTCATCTTCTTTTTAAAATAACAGATAGAAAACAAGCAAAAGAAGCTCCCGCAAACCACATTTCTGTGAAAAAATAACATTGAATTCCCAAAAAACATGAAAAATTAACTACGTCTTACATTTATTGTGTTCTTCAATCGCTTTATCTCTTAGAAACTCTTCGAAGCATTTTGATAAATAAAATTTTGTACGAATGATGAACATCAAAATCGATAAGAACATAGAAGCTAAGCTACTCCTTAAGTATGATGAATTAGTTGTCGTAAAGAGCAAAGTTTCGAAGTGGAAGTACTAACCTAATATATTTGCTGCTTATTTTATAGAAAAAGCGCGTATTTACTACCTGTAGAAATATATAAATGTATTTTAATAATGATTAAGAGATTCTCAATGTGATTTCACAAAGTGATTTATTGGACATATAAATCAAATGTATTTTTTATCTATAAATTCTTTCATTTTAACTATAGAACTTGTGCCAAACGTCATGAGTATTATGAAATAGGTATACAATGCAAAAATCGTTTTTATGTTATTTGATAGTTTATGAAGATTACATTTGACTGTTTGTATAACATTAAATTATATAATTATATAATTTATAGAGAAGGCAAATAATTTAGCAGATAGGTCACGTGCATAGTTATTAGTGTCTATTATGAGTGCAATTATGAATTATAGAGCAGCAAAAATTGTGAAATATAAGTGAAATATAACTACTGAGAGGAGCTTCAAAAAATGTGACCAATCTGTAGACTAATAGTCACGTGGTGATGAATCAATGAATGAGCGTCTCCTTCTATCGTGTGGATCAATCAAATTGTGTATGTTCGTTTCCACCTGGCAGATGAAATTAGTTTAAGAGCTTACGTTTCTGCTAGTTTTGATCACATGATTTTGGGCATACAAAAAGTTACAATTGCTCACTCTTTTATATTTCTTTTATGGTGGCAACATGCACCTTAGTAGCAAGCATGTCCTGACAGAAATATTCCCAATCAGTTTTATTGCTTGGGTGTATGGCAAACTATCTTCGGCGACACTATATTTACTTTTGCAAATGATATTCTTTTCATTAAAGATTTTTATGCTAGTTATTTAGAAGTTCTGCTCACTATCAAATATAGTACATGCATTATCCATAATAATTGATGATGCTTACTCTTACAAACACATAATTTTTATTTATTTTTACTTCAAAATTTGTTTTAAGTGTGTCGAAAATCCTATCGAGTCAGTTGCATGACTCGAAACATTGAACAGAAATTTTTCCACTAGATATGTTTCTATTTGTTAGTGTCTGTTTGTTTATGTTTTAAATTTTCTTATTAGACTTCTGTAATTGGGTAGCGCTTTTCCATACAAAATTGGTGGCAACGTGGGGCAGTTTTGGAACTGCCACGTTTTTCAACCAAACTTTATTTATTTTCAAATTCGGCAGTCAGTGTTATGATCATTCGCAGACAACGTAATACATATAATCTTTGGGATAATTATGATCCCAAGTGAATATTCCAATGGTTTATGTGGAAAACTCTCCTTCCACGGATCATCAATGTGCTCATAAATCCCAGTGGAAATGGAAGGAGATACGTTTATTTTAAGTTTTATTTAAAATAATTCCTGTCTAGCTGCACTTTTTGTTTTTATCCGCATTCTACTATTTAAACCAGGTGGAAGTGTAAACTTGTTTCATGATATCTGACACATGAAAGTTAAGGTGTGCGTAAACACTAGAAGTTTATTTTTTTTAAATTTTAACTAGAAAAATCCAGTTTTTTCACAGTAGGTCATATGCTTATGCTTAAAATAAATTCAGTGAGAAAAAATCATATTCAACTAATTATTAATTAGCTAAATAACTTATAATGAGCTAATTAGCATGTTTTTTTAAATAATGTCTCAAATTCTAATTTGTCTAGAAAGACAATCGTAGTTGGAAATTATTTCCAATATTATTCTTCATATTTTGTCCTTGAATCAAGTTTCTAGAGAGAAAAGGTTTTCTGTTACAGCTTTTTTCGCCAAGAATGCATAAAAAATCAAGATATTTTCTGGAAATTTAGGATTTAAAAATCCATTAAAAATTTATTTCTTAACTAATAACTCTGACTGTGAGTCAAAACATCCGCTGTATTATGTAGATTATAATGATAAAAAATTAATTATAATAGATTAATTTATTTTTTAGTTATCACTGTTTGAACAAAGCATCCTATTGCAAAAACTTGTTTCTTCAGAAATTGAGTTTAAAGTTTTGAAAACACGTCTGTTCATGGTGACAGTACCTAGCAAAAACCCTTGTAACCAGAAAACTATTTGAATATTTTCAAGATCTTGGCATCGTTTGAAAGCTACGGAATTGAAGAATATTTTGAAGCATTAAAAAAATGTAGACTTTTTGTTGGATTTTCAGGATTTTTAGTGTATACATACACTTTAAGTAAAGTTTAACTTTGTGACAAATTAATTTTTTACAGCAAAATATCTACCAGTTTCAATTGCGATCAAAGAGATCACAACTATCTCCAAATTGAGTACGTAAGATCTAATTTAACCAAGATGTCCTTTTTTTTTGGTAAGAGGCACAAGAAAGATCTAAAAATCCTTCCACAAGAATTGATAGGTTGCACGGGACGGACAAACTTAAGATGGTGCAACTAAAATACTTAATAAACTGTGCAGAATTCTACTATGAAGTGTCAAAAATATTAAGTCAACATAATTGATCGAATGGTGAAGTATCTCATCTGAAAAAGCCAAGAAGATATCTGTGTTGGCGAAAGGGCCATATCTAACCAAGCTGCACCAAACTACTTCAAGTACATGGACATGCCCACATTGAAGGCTTTACTGACACAGAAAAGATCTATACACCAAAGGAGGTTTCGTACTCGTAGGTTGCTGGGGCAGCGGAGAAACCCACTGAGCTTCGGTGACACTTGTTTGCTCAAGGATTTGCAAGTCTAAAATACTTTTTCCGTATATATATTAGGGTGGACCGAAAAACACCTTCTTTTGAAATCGCTTTTGTAATAGTGCGGAAAGGGTTCTATCTGGGTTCAATAAACACGGTGTCAAATATGTATTTAATTGGATAGTATCTTCTGCCCCGGTATCGAACTTGGATTTTGGAAATTTGGGTAAAAATTGGCAATTTTTACTCAGCGTAGGAAATATAATTATTTTTCAATATTGCTATTCTAATAGTATGGAAGAGGTGCCTACTGGGTTAAATAAGAAAGGTGTAAAATATTTTTTCGATCGAATAATATCTTCTGTTTCCGAAGCGCAATTGAAATTTTGCTGTTTTTGAAGAAAAATACATTTTTTATGTGTTACAGAAATAAATCAAACAGGAAAAATAGATGGGTACAAACACTGTTTATTGCTGTATTGTATTGTACATTTGATTAGATTGCCTGAAAATTATTAAATAATAGCTGAGTCGAATATGTTAATATAATATTTGTTAAAAATATTGTAACCGTAGAATGTTATGACATGCACTTGTCAAAAGTTTACTTACACTTAATCAGCAGGAAGAGGCTTGAAATCAGCCGTATGGTCAAATTCAGGCGTAATTGATCGGGAAAAGAATGTGGATCTAATGAACCCGTCTCTATTTTGAAACCCATAAACCTTAGCGGATGCTTCTGCCACTAACTTGACACACCGTTCAACTGCCTGTGTGTGACATGAGAAGTGAACAAAGTCCCATTCTGGATTTTTACTATCACGCACAATGGAAATAGATATGGCAGTGGATATATCACGGAGGATCGGTGGAGAAGTAATAGTAATTCATGACCAGTCAATAAATTCCCTATAGTCAGCAGCTGCAAAATTCAGTTTTGGTGGAAGAAATACACGTTCTGACTTTACATTGGAAGATGACTCTCTAGACTTAATTATCCGTCGTGAAGCAAGTTTTCTGATGTGCAGTCTTTCATCCTTCAACATACACAGCAAGATATTCTCGGGAAGAGCAAAGAACGAATTTCGACAAATTACTCCATAAACGATGTCCTTGAGGTCTTGAGATAAATACCTGGATCTAGAAATATGATTCCACATATTCCTCCATCTTTCAGCGAGTAATTAGACTTTATATTAAACCAGTTTGGAGTGTAAACTTTCATAACAAACACAGCGATTTGTTTCAACTTGAAAGAAGGATCTCGAGAACTAACATATAGTCTTAGAACTCTGTTCACTGTTGTCAGTCAGCATGAATGTGATAATTGAACAGGACTGCGTCTAGCCAGTTCATCAAAACAAATACCATATCGCAACGCTTAATATATTTCTAGTTCGTACATTTTGATCCTTGCTTAAGTCACGTCTATAAGTTGTTGGTAACTCGCCGTCAATAATTTCGGAAGTTGTCACTGGCAAAGTTTCACATGTAGTCAGCGCTATCCCAATATTACCAAAAAGTGATTTTGGACCATTTGTTGGCCCATCCGACGTTTCAAACAGATGCCTCAGAGTTAGTTCATTAAAATGCAGGTGACATATTATCCACTGCAGAAAATAAACAAGTTTCAATTCCAAACACCGAATTACACTGGATTTCCATCATCCGGCCTTAACAAATGTGCAGTCACAGCCAATTGCCAGATGGTGTGAAAGAGCTCTTGTGATCCCTTCAAAATATCCGATAATAGTCGCAGAAATCTATTTTGTGGTGCCAAATGATGGACAAATGAATAATGTAACGTGAACCGGATTCTTAAATATGAAATAAATGTTCCTCTTTTGCTTTTCTCGCGTATCTTTTAGTATCGACTCACTCCTCTATCAATGTAGAATCTTTACGATCATCGAAATACAGACCCTTCAACGGTAATGCCAGAGCTTCACTTTAAAGCTTGAAAGTTTAAATCCTTTCTAACTTTAGCCTTTTTCCTTCGAAGCTTGTTTTTGTCAAACACCAAATCTGAGTTGTTGCTACTTATAAGACCGACATCGTGAAGTACACTTGAAGCAATTGCAGCAACAGTCCGGTACGAGACTCCAAACCTGTTGCCAACCACAGCAGTTGAAGGGAGTCCAAGTCTCATTTGTGATGATTTAGATAGAAACGGATTTAATTGTTTGTACTTAAGATTAGTTAGAGAGATTAAACAGTTCGATGTCGATGGTTTGTAAATATCCCCAGATTTAAATCTACTTCAGATATATCTGCGGAGGAATGTGAATTGTGAACCCCCTTCCCCTACTTTCATTTACTGTCAGGTACAGGCAGCATGAAAAGACAAGAAAAAATGCACTATTTTTCAAAAATAGCAAAATTTCAATTGCGATGCGGAAACAGAAGATATTATTCGATCGAAAAAGTATTTTAGACCCTTCTTATTAAACTCAGTAGTCACCTCTTCCGCACTATTAGAATAGAAATATTGAAAAATAATTACATTTCCTACTCCGAGTAAAAATTATCAATTTTTACCCAAGTTTCCAAAATCCAAGTGCGATGCAGGGGCAGAAGATATTATCCAACCAAATAAATATTTTGACTGTGTTTATTGAACACAGATAGAACCCTTTCCGCACTATTAGAATAGCGATTTCGAAAGAAAGTGTTTTTCGGCCCACCCTAATATACACTCTATAACAAAAAATCGACGCACCAAGAAGGAGTTGTCCGATGGAGACAAAAATTGGTGGATAGGAAAATTATGTACAGAATAGAAAATAATTAAAATTTTAGAACAATTGAATGATTTATTTCAGAGTTACAGTAACGATCTCAATAAGGTGTTGATCTGCCTCAAGCCTGGATGCAAGCTGCCACACGGCGTGGCATAGACCGATAAAGCTCCCGGATGGTCTCCTGCGGTATTTCTTGCCAAATTTGCTCCAGTTGTCGGATTACGTCATCAACATTCCCTACCGGATGCAGTCGCCTTCCCATCATATCCCAGACATGCTCGATGGGAGAGAGATCTGTTGATCTGGCTGGCCAAGGAAGTGTTTGACAATCTTGAAGACAGTTCATAGCAACACGTGCTGTATGTGGTCTGGCATTGTCTTGCTGAAAAATAAGACCAGGGTACTGCGAAAGGAACGGTTGCAAAACAGGTCTCAGAATGTCATCAACGTACCGCTACGCAGTAAGTGTACTTATAATGACGACCAAAGGGGTTCGGCTATCAAGGGAAATGGCACCCCAGACCATAACTCCTTGTTGAGGGCCCGTGTGGCGTGCAATAGTGAAAGCAGGATCGGCACGCTGCAATGGACGTCTCCAGACAGGTCTTCGATGATCGGCAGGACACAGTTGGAAGCGGGATTCGTCGATAAAGACTATATACGTCCCCAGTCAGCAACATTCCAGCCTCATCGAGCCAAGCACCACTGTAATCTGGCTCGACAGTGTGCAAGCGTGAGTGGCAGGTGGCGTAACGGTCGATACGAGCGTAGATTTCGCTCTCTCAGCCGGTCGATCATGGTGGACACTCGTGTGTGGGTCGCACGACTGATGGTTGATAGCGATGAATCAGGCGCTGTGGCAGCTGATCTGACAATCACTCTGTCCTCGTGATCTGTTGTGGCCATACGTCGACCGCTACCATCATGACGTTGAAATCTGACATTGTCCACCTACTCTTTCCAGCATCTTCTAATCGCCGCATCGCTTCGACTCACATGACGAACGATTCTCCGATTTGCCCAACCTGCCTCTTTCAATCCAATGACACGACCTCTTTCAAACTCTGAAATTTGCTCGTAATGAGCCCGAATCCTGCGACGAGGCATTTTTTCAGTCGTTGAAAGGTATCCTAAATCGCAATGCAGCAGAAAATTTTAACAACAGTACAAGAACAACTCCTTATATACATCTGCTGGATGCGCAGTTCCGATGCGCTGGAGATCGCACTATTCATTCATTAGATACCAAATTTTAATCATTTGAATATTTGGTCAAAACATTTTTGCATACGAATTTTCAAAGCAATCGGATGATTCCTTCTTCGGACGTCGATTTTTTTTGTTATAGTGCAGAGCTCGAAATACCCGGGTGCACAGGTGCACTGCGCACATGAAAATTAAATTGTACACCACATTTTTTCCAGCTAGGTGCATGCTTTACACCTAACGTTAAAAAGTGGAGGGAACGTTTTATGTTATTTTGATGCTTTAACAAACTATTAGTATCGACCTCTCTCACTCTAAAAGAACGTAATTAAAATTCCTAACTACACACTATGAGGAAACAAAATCGATCGGCCGTAACGGGTTTATACAGGAGGAAGGTTTACTTGAGCCATGCCACCAAAACTTTCCGATGATCGAAACATTTCCCAGCTAGCTCTATTGAAGCTACTGTCGAGACACCTGTCAGCCGGAAAATGGAGAATGTAGATGTTTAAATATTTTTATTTACTATCTACTACTAACCTATCTAAACATACCCAACTAATAAAGTAGTTTACATTATATCAATGCTCTTATATTACGTTTTTTTAAATGTGGACCTAAAATATAACCTGTGCCCCTAATTTAAAAACTTTGTTGCACTTAGTGCACCTGTATTAAAAAATCTATTTCGAGGCCTGTTATAGTATATATATATATATATATATATATATATATATGTAGGAATACTAGACAACGGTAGTTGTCTACTAGTCTGGAAAGAACTCATTATAAGAGCAACGAGACTGGTAGGAGTCAGTTGCATTGTAGTAGGAATGCAAGGCAAGACTGTCACGAGCCATTCACATTCTGGTATTCAGTTACGAGAAAATTAATAGAACAGACACTTTTTCCCCTGGACGCCATTGAGAGCTGACGTATTTTTTCCGAGCAGAGACGACTGCTGCAGATAATGACGGAACTGTTTTAAATTTTACTGAACTGTACATAATAATTGTATATATTTATTCATTAAATATCAATGTGCTGTAAGATTCGAAGTCTTTAATATAGACCTTACCAAACAGAACAACACGAATCTTACATATATATATATATATATATATATATATATATATATATATATATATATATATATATATATATATATGGGGGGGGGCGGTGCATTTTTTTCACTACAGATAATTCGTGTATTCTTAAAATCATTTCAGGAAGAAAAATTTTAATTGTGAAAATAATGAATTATTTAATTAAGACAGAATTAGTAAATGAGCATGTTTTTTGAAAGATGATATATCAAATTCTAATTTGTTCCAAAAGACGATTCCTGTTGGAAAATATTTCTAATATTATTCTTCATGATTTGAACCTCCATCAAGTTGCTAGAATAAATAGTATTTCTTGCAATTTTTTAATCAAAGAAGCGTAAAAAATCAACATTTCTTCAGGAATTTCAACATTTGTAAATCAATTAAAAATCCATTTCTTCAGTAAATACTCTGTTGAGGTTCAAATCATCCACTGTATTAATAGATCATAATAATGCAAAAACAGTCATAAATCGAGTTTGCAGTTTTTAGAAACATGTCTGCTCATGGTGACTGTACCTAACGAAAACCCTTGTAGCTAGAAAACTATTTCGAATATTTACAAGATCTCGGAAACGTTTGAAAGCTAAAAACTAGGAAAATATTTTGAATTAGTAAAACAAAGATTGATATTAAGGTCGATTTTCGTGATTTCTAGTGTGTGTTTACATACACCTTAATGCAAATTACTCCTTCCAAAATACACTTAGTACCAATGTTATTAAATCTTTAAGTGCCATTTTCATTCATTTAATAAAATATATTTTAAACTATGAGGTGTTGGAAGATTAAAGTTGGATTCAAATGTATTCGGATGATTCCGCTAAATAACCTTCTTTGTCTGCAAGCGAAGCAAATAAAAAAACACGCATATTCCGCTTGACTTCGATTTTTACGAATAGCAAAAGCGTCTAGAAAACCAGGAAATAAAATAAAGTGTGCGGAACGCCGAGTGAAAGAAAAAAACAGCAGAAACTTTTACTTTGAATGATGAATAGAGGCAACCAAAGAACCAGCCTCAGACCATTACTTGTATGAAGAGCGTATTGTACTTTCCCTGATACATTTTTCTGGTATGCTTCGTTACTGACTTCTGTAGACTGCAAGCTGTGGCAAAATTACTGTGATGGAAATCGGAAGTAATTTTTCCGCGTTGTTCGAGAATCGGAAATGAAACTTGATTTCGTTATCATAGAATGTTTTCGTTCACGCTTCCGTGCTTTAGAAAAATTGCAATGCTGGTTATTAACTTTTTCAGGGTTTTTGAAAATTCCTGGGTCCGTGAAAGCTAATTGTTTAAAAGTTTGTTAAGCGGTTGCATAGATTATGATTTCTCAGAAATTAGTATTTTTTGTAGCATATATTGGACTTCAATTCTGTCAACATTTTTATCAAACGAGCTATAAAGTTATTTTCAAGCTTTGCTGGCAGTAATGCTGATTTGAACAACAAAGTGCCAAATAATATATGGTCGAATAAGTATTTCACTGAGAGGAAAATGTGTCTTAGTTTTTGGGATCTTAATGTTTGTAATGAATATATTTGCTACAGAAATGCTAGTTTTTAAAAATAGGATGACTGTCTCATTCAAATATGCTAGCTTTTAAAATTAAAAGGGTATGGCTAACATATCAGATCGTAATAATTTGATGTATACATTAAAATACCCAACAGGAAATTAAATAAAAGGTAGATTACGTTCAACAAAAGAATAAAAAACACTGAAGAGAAATTGCAATACTAGATTAAACTTGATGTTTTGGTTGTTTTTACAGTTATATCGACTTACAATCATAAAACACAGTTCTGATAAAATAAAATGGTAAAATTGTGATTTTTTTCAAGCAATGCTAAAATTGTAATTTTTTATATTTTAACAATTATTTATTATTTATTTTAATTAATTTTTAATTAATTATTATTAATTTATTTATTTTAACAATTATTGGATTTATTTATTTTAATAAGTATTTATTGAAGAGTACTTTCATTATGGGTGTGTGTTTTTATAGCAGCTTATAATTAAATTATAAAAATAATGTACATTTATACAGTTCTTTTTGTTTCCCAATTGTGTTTTATAAATGCGTCTCAGGGAGAAGAGATAATAGTGGATTTACCAGTCTAAATGCGTTCAGGTCTAGAAAATTAAAAACTCTTAGTTGAAAGCGATGGCAAAGAGCGGTTCATTTGTAAGCCGATGTTACGTGTATTGTTTATAGAACAACTGCGCTACTTTTAGCATGGTTTTATATAAAAACAACCCATTTCGTGTTACCCCATTTTGTACTTTACAACAATTTCTTTTACTCTAAATATATCTTTGTCTTCCAATTTGTTTTTAAATCAAAAATAATAATTAAGAAATCAGTATCGTTGCTATACTACGTCACATAACATCTTATTTATTTATAAACGCAACACCCATTCTTATTGGATAATTTTCCCTGCATTCAATTTCATCGATTTTCTTTGTTTAAAATACTATAACTAAAACATAACAAACCCCGAAACTGCTATCATAAAATTCAATCAAATAAGTATCGCTTCATGGGTGTTAAGTCTTAGAACCCTCTTTTCAAATAGTAACCAATTGGAACAATTTTATTTGAACCTCGTTTAATCTTTTAAAACCATAATACAAAATATTCCTAATCTTATCGCCGTTGTAAGGGTGCTACTTTGAATTTATCATTTTTAATAATAGATGCAAGCACGGTTTTAAATATAATCTCTTTTTTTCCAGGATTTATTTATTCACTTCTCAATTTTAATCCATAGACGTGTCATAAAGTATACCTATAATTACGGAATAGTAGAATCAGTAAATAAATGGTTTAATAAATACCGTAAATGAAGTTCTCCAATTAGTTTTAACAGCGTGAAAAACTATAAAATCTGAAAGGAATTTCGTAATATTGAATTCTGAAGAATATTATGATGTGTAACACCTTGGTAGTTCATTTGTTGATTATTCATATTTAGTGAGATCGAAAACATTCTTTATGTTCTGAAATGTCGGAAATTGAATTTGCTTTGAAAGTTTCACCGAGCGTAGTACACCCACGCACATTATATCTGTATACATTCAATAGAATAAAAGTATTCGTATGCTTTTTTAATCAAGGAGTGAGAAATACATCCTTTATCCTTTACAGCTTAGATTCATTAATATATTTTTCTTTCTTAACTGATAAAGTATGTGAACAGCAAACTATTAAATAGACAATCATTACTTAAATATATACTTTTATTCAAGTAAAAACTTTTCAAATTTTTCTTAATATTATAAGAGAATAACACTAGTGCTAAGAGAACAAACTTGAACATGACATCATATGTTTCTTATTCACACTTATTAAATATGTTGGAATAATATCAATATGTTCAAATTATTCAATTATTAAATATGTCCAAATAAATATAGACTATATCAAATGATACAAGATCAAGTGCAGCGCAATTACTCGCTGTGTTGCTCCACTGCGACGCAAATTCAACTACCTGGTTATTTAAGTCACTATAAAAATGCAAACTTATCGGAAATTCATGAAAATATATTTTACATTTATCAAGTCTTACCGGTTTATATGAATATCTCGAATATCCATTCAGATGTATTTAAAGTACTCAATTTTTAATTTTCACACTACCTCAATTCCTTTCTTTGTACAATTGTACGGCTTAATTATAAGAATAATGAAAACCTTTTTTTTAAATTTAAACTTACAAAACAAGATGTAAATTACAGTGCAAATACATTTAACACTTTCTGGGTTTCCCTTTAGACATCAGGACCCCGTTACCTTGGTACCCAATGAGGAGGAAGTTACAGTAACCTCCGTGTGTCTGCTAAAAATAATAACAATAAACAGGTAACCTGCTGGTATTAGTCATAACATTCATTATAAAGTTGAGTTTACTTGCGGTTGGAACCTGCAACAGAGGAGAATTATTTCTCGTTCTAAATGGATCTTTTTTTATAAAATATTAATCAATTATTGTTCGTTCAAAGAGCGTGCTTTTTCGAGGAACCCAAACATAAAAGCAGCTAACACTTCAGACCCTATAGCAGCAATTCTTACGCCAGTGACAATGATCAACGATACCCCAGTCCAAAAGCCATGGAACACAAACCAATGAATACTCCTGGAAATTATGTCATGAGTTTATCCTCACAACAATTTAAAGAATCAAAACAATAAAAACCCGTAATTTGCATCTCAATTCTGCTATAAACAGTTAATGAGGTCTGTTACCCTGAATTCTAAAGATACAAGTTGTGTAACGGAATCTTACAGGCAACTATGTGTACTAAAACTGCAATAACACTGTTTTGACTAAATAAAAAGGTTAAATTGAGATAATAATTCTCAGTTAGGGGATAATGTCGTACCTTGGGACAGTTGTACCTTGAAACAGTTTAAATTGGGCTGCCTCCTTTAGAGAAAGTAACAAAATAACACATTGTAGCTTACAATTTGCCACGAGAGAACCTTCTCACAAAGATTGGCACACAACGGGTGTGTGTTGTGTTTGCTAAACAACTAATTGAAATATGTCCTCTTGTAAGTAAATGTTTTGGATTTTTCAATTTTGATTCTTGTATTTTCCCTGATTATAATTACATTTTTCTAGGGTTGGCCAATTTAGTTAAAACTCTGTACTCAATGATGATGCGATTTCAATGTAAACATAACCTTATACTACTTTCTAGACTGTTTTATTTGTAAAGGCAACCAAATGTACCTCGAGACAAAATGAATGTTGTACCTTGGAACATCCCAAGATACAACAATTTATTTTTTCCTTAGATACAACAGCCTAGGTTTGCGAATACACTAATACACTGAAGTTACGCGATATGTGGGACCGACGGAAAATAGCGTAAGTCGACTTCGCAGAAGTCGAGGCATACAAATTTGCATATAAATTGTATTTGATTGAGACCAAGGACTAACAAAAACACTAGTTCAGAAGAAAAATACTTAATAAAATTACAGTTCTTTTGATACATATTAAAAATCAATATATTAAAACAAGTAATGTGCACGTAAAAAGTTATTTCAATGTGGATCTCTTCATAAAATTTAACAAATTCGTCTGACGACACAATGTCTTCTTTTTTTCTAGAGGAATTTCTTAGCAGGTTAATATTTTTTTGTTCCTTACTTTGTATCTATAATACGTTTTTCGTTGAAGTCTATGTTTTCTAAAATTTTTAAGCCTCTTTCATCTGCCCGGACCGCGCAGTTGTTTTCGACAGCCATCTCATTGGTTTTGAGTGCAGGTAATTTTTAACTGATTCCCTGAAACATCTGATGACATAGAGATCTGCTGGAGAGCTTGATCTGAGCCGAGGCGTTTGTTTAGTAATGCTCGTTTATAGGGCCACGGCCGTCGAATTTTTGCCTGTTTTGCGGCGCCCAAGATACAGGATGCAAATCTCTATTGTAATATAGTCTGTGTATAGTTTTTTTGTAAAATAAATGCAAGTTGTTTGTAAATTTGTCTGTATCATTGTGTTGACAGGTACACTACGTTACAGAGTATCACAGTAAAAGAAACGCTAAAATAGAGGGCTCGAGTGTTTCCAAGCGATAACATGTTGAAACTGTGAGTAATTTTCTATAAATATGGAATTTTGTATGTGTGGAATTTATTTGTTTTATAGTCTACTTTAAACAATGTAAAAGTAACATGTATTCCAAGGTACAACATGTATCCCAAGGAACAACAGCATGTATCCCAAGATTAACAAAACAATTTTTATTACTCAGTTTGTACTCGAGGTACAAAAAACTAAAAATGGCAAATTCTTCCAAAAGTAATGGATGTAAATAGTTAGTGGGAAAAACGAACTGCAGCTACATTATAGCCCCAGGAAAAATATTTATTTAAAACTGTCGCAATGTACGACACCTTCCTCTACATTACACAATGCATGTACATCTCTATGACAGGAGCCTTTTTAACTATGTTCCATGTTTTATATCTGTTTGTTAACTTACTAAAGTCGTTTGACATGTTTGATAAATCTCTATGAAATGTCACAGTTAGTAATTTGGTAACGGCAGCGTATCACACTCAAATAGCGATCGTCAGTGTTGCCAAGCGATAAAATGATGAAACTGAGTGCAAATTTTTTGGCTGGCAAGTGCCACTCTTCGAATTAGTTCAAGCCAGATTTCCATCAGAAGTGATGTTTTGTTCACGTTCTACAAAACGTTGTAGCGGCTACCACATAAATAGGAGGAATGAGTTCCGCGCAGTGATAAAACATTTTAATTAAAGAAGTGGAAGGCATTCTTGATCAAAGAAGAGTTGCATAAAGTTTACGATGTTTTTAATTAAAATGGGTATAAAACTATGAATTTAAATGCAATTTCAATGAAATTTTTATTAACTTCTAAAATACAGGCAATTTTTAGCAATAGTTTAACGAAAATTTACATTTTCTACAACAAACTGTAATGCATGTATTTCAATACCTTTATACAGCATATAGCTAACATATTTATCGGTGTTGTGAGACAAACGATTTGCATTAGTTCTAAAAGTTATTGAAATATATATATATATGTATATATATATATATATATATATATATATGTATATATATATATATTTATATATATATATATATATATATATATATATATATATATGTATATATATATATATATATATATATATATATATGTATATATATATATACATATATATATATATATATACATATATATATATATATATATATATATATATATATATATATATATATATATATATATATATATATATTTCAAACTCTTTGTACAAAAACTCATTTTCTTTTTCTTTTTAAATCACATTGTTTTTCAAAAGAGTAGTCATCAAAATAAATAAAATATATAAAGTGGTTAGATTTTTGTTCATAATATAGCTAAAAATGAATAAAACGCTGTGAAAAAATTTCGTTTCAAAATCTTAAAAATATTTTGAGACATATATAATCTATACACACAAAAATAACGAAAAACGTTCTCAGACAACGCATTTAAGAGTTTTAATACGGCACAAACAAGGTTCTTCATGGTTTATTACTTATACAATAATTTTGTTTCCGTAACAACATTGTACGTAAAAATAAAAACAAAGCATTTTTGGAATCCTAAATGTATGGCCTATTAAATAAATACTAAAAACGAAAATGAAAATTTTTCACAAAAACGAGGATATTGGGGTAGGCACATTTAAACGGGTGCATGTAATGAAGATCAAAAGCTCTCTGGACGCCAGTCAATGTTTCCACAAGTATATCGTTGCAAATTTCGTGGTATCATTATGTAGAACTGGCAAGTGAAAGTGCATTATATTTCTGGGGCTGTAAGCATATCAACTTAACTATTAAGTACGCAATATCCTTGCAAAATTTGCAGATTAAAAAGCACTGTGCGTGATGTGTGTCGACATAGATGTCTTGTTCACCAAAAATACACATGAAATAATATTTTAGCAAAGATTTTTGTGATGATCTGCAATCTGCAAACCTTTTTACATCGCTTTTTTAACTATGAACCAAACATGAGTCTACCACTACACACCTGAGTCTAAACAGGAGTCAAAATAAGTGGTGAGGCAAGGTGAAGACCGTTTTATTGTCTAGAAAGATTAAGGCCACTGATGTTTGGGATATCAAAAGCCTCATCCTAATTCACTGTTTCGAGAAGGGGAAAATAATAACACAAGTCTGTCATGGACTTTTTGAAAGAACTGACACAAAACTGGGCAGTGTTGGTGCACAATACATGCTATTTCTCCAAGACAAAGCATAATAAGACAATGCAAGATAGTTGCATAAATCAGGCAAAACCTCATCCATTATATTCTCCGTACTTGATCCAGAGCTACTTCTTGTTCCTAAACTAGAAAACAATATAGTTCCGTATAAAGAAATTCTATTCGAATAAGATGGCATCGTAGTCGTCAATGTATATTTTGCAGCCTTTGACAAAGGTTACTTTTCCGAGTGGATAAAAACATTAGAAACTCACTGGGGTACCAAGTGTTTTGTTCTCATTGCGACCATGTTGAGAAACAAACTAATTTTTCATAAAACATTGCTTACCAGACTTACCAAAAGACCTTCGTATTTATTTAATGCTAAACTGATAAGAGAAAAAGTTGTCTTTGACGTTTTAGTATTTATTTAATAATCACATTAAATGTGGTCACATGCACAAAACCCAAAAACTTTCATACCACTGAAAGGAATTTGACTAACATATGAATCAGTATTTTGAAAATTGTAATTTCCTTCCAAAGTAGTTAAATATATCTTAAAACATCACAAATTTTATAAATAAATAATCTGATTCTCATACTTACAAAAGAATCGTAAATACCACTCATGAATATACAAATGTAAAAGAATACCTAAGCCACAAGTAACTTTCTCTAATGCATGTTGTGCTTAGAATTTTAAAAACGTCTGGGTGAAAGAGGTGATTATTTTCGTTATTTGCCACTATAATGTTTAACCTGCAAGTTAAGTACATGCAAACTAAAATTATATTCAGTTTTCTCATCCGCTTGCCTCTGATTAATGAAATTCCAAAAGGATGAACGGAAACAACGATCGGAAAAAAATGATGGACCCTGCTTAAGATACTCTGTATTCTCGTAATTCAAAACTAAAAATAATTTAGCAAGACCCTTCTGGAAACACATCCGAATTCACTTTTCCGAATTTAATGAGACCAGCTTATTTTTGTGAGGAGGAAAAATTGCCTTTTACCAGAAGATAACTTCCCCGGTTCTCGGGAAGTTTTCCTAATCACATTTTCTTAAGGTAACAACTCCTTCCAAGTGACTTATCCCCTTTCCTCAGATAAACCCCCGCATTTAATCATCTCAGATGATGCTGGAACTTTTTAGATAAACGAATTTTCCACGCTACGTTAAATTATTGTTGAAAAACGAAAAAGAAAGGTTTCCTATGCCTACAACATTCTGCCATTTTTTTTTCCCAGCTTGTTCGGAACTAACAAGTGTGTGCGTGTGTGTCTTATCGTCGTTGGTATTAGTGTGTTGTTTCGTTCAGAATATGTAATTAGTGATAGCATTTAGGCGTGTTGAAACTGCCGTATTTTTCCCGCGTGATAAAGGTTTAATTATGACGCTCCTGTGAGAGTGGGTTATGAAGATAATGTCTCATTAAGGAGCACGAGGTTAATGGTTAACGTAACGTTAACTTCTGGATCATATGTTCGGTATGCCTAGTCGTTTATTTTTAGCCGCCATATTACTTGATTTTAAAGAAAGATTAATATGTGATAGGGGAAAAGAAGCCGGTTGGTGGATTCTCCTGGCTACACTCAAGAACAATCACATGTCTTCCAAACTTTTACAATTTAATATGTTTTATGAATTTTCTTTTCCTTGTGCATTCTAAGGGAGTAGTGAAAGTTTTCGTGTGTGTTTTTTTTTTCAGATCCCTTATCTGTTACTTTAATGCGTTAATCAAACAAGTGTTTGTATGCATCTATGAAGAGATAATGAGGGAGATTAGTTCGTGAAGTTGAATAGTTTCCAACTTTTAACGAGTAAAAGCGTAAAAGCTATCAGTTTTTAACATTGATATCCAATTCCTGTTGCAGGGAAGTAGTATTTTCATACGATGTAAAGTTATTTGAAGCAGATAAGGCATAGCCGAGCTTCTAAAGTATGTGTTACAGATATGAATTCTAAAATATAATCTCTTATTCATATTTATATTCGATTTCTGCATCATGGAAATAGTATTTATTCTGTTCTGTTATAAATATTACAATGTTGGAAAACACTCTCTTTAAAATTCGGAGTGTCGGAGATACAAAGTATTTTCTGCCTAATAGTTCTGTCTGTTTCTTTATACCTTATATTTGGAAGCTATGTATGTTTCTTGATATTTTCTGAAAGGTTACAAACAACTGCCTCTCTGAATTCACATATCGCTATCGGAATGTAAAATCTAAGATTACTCAATTTTTTTGGTATTTCATATAATAGGAAATTTGTTTCGAAGCTATCGCAGCCTCATATATACAATTTTTCGCTTCCAGATATGTAATGTTTATGTTGTCAAACCCATTACCTACTTCTTACATAACTGCTGTATGATGAAAGCCATACGAATTTAAGTGTTAGTCAAATTACCCATTTTTCGAATAACCTGATTCGTGTATTCCGTAGATGATGTATGTTCGTCTAAACATAAATTAGTATAGAAGCTTAATTTTATTAAAAATAATATCTATCATTTTTCACGCATATATTTATACTGCCATAGAAAAATGATTCTACGTCATAACCTTTTTCTTCTTTTCTATCTTTCGTAACATAGATAGCTTACAAAAAGGATCACGATTTCATGTGTGTTGCGGATTATCTTAAAGAACATGTATAAACGTTTTCAATTAACAAAATACTGCCAAATAAAAATACAAAATCCCAGATGATTTTTTGCTTACCATATTAACTAAAAGACACAGTAAAAAACATTATTCATTTCCATAAAGTAAAATTGCTTTAGTCCTAGGCATCACAAAAAACTTAAAATTCTGCCCCTTGAGTATTTTCTAAATTTTACTTATAGTGATGACCCTATTAGTGTGATTACTTTGTGGTTATTTTATATGAAGTTTTTTCAGAGAGAGTTTAACGTTTCCATGTGAATAAAAACGTTCTTGAAATATACGCTACCCTACAAGAATGGAACGAACAGCAAGATGTGATAGTATAAGGGAAATAATACATGTTTTAATAGGGGATGATCCCCCACGTACTCACGTACTGCAATTACACTAGTACTGCACACACTTTCCGGGCATACTTGTAACAAGGTCTTGATACAAGACAAGTAGCTATGGGTATTTGTGTTCATTCCTGCTGCAGCAAGAAAGTCGCCAGCTCAGCTTTATATTTCGGACGTGGTTCCCTGTTCCGTAAGCATCGCTCTAACTCCTCCAACAAATGTTCTATGCGGTGTAGGTCGGGACTTTAAGCAGGCCAGGGAAGACGTTTCAAGTCTATATCTTGATACCACTGCTTGACAGAGGCTTAAACCTGACATGGCGCATTGTCGTCCTGGAACTAACATTCGTACATTCCATAAGATTACCACAGCATAGGAAGAACCTGATTTTCCAAAATATTCATGTAGGCGTCGGCGTTCAATTGACCAGGAACAACATGCAATGATCCCAAGCCATACCACGAAAAACATACCCAAACAAGTAGACGGATGTTATGCAAATCCGCTGGCGTCCGGCCCATTATTGTAGGTTAGAGTAGGTTACCCATTAGAAAACTGACGTTGTTTGTTAGATCACTATTGTCAATTGTATAGTTTTTGTGGTGCACGGTGTAGTTATGTCTAAGCTTTGTCAAGGAATGTACGTATTTCCATGAAGTATAAAGACACACTCAAGGAAATGTTTACAGCAGAAAAAATACAGCCAGAGTAGTTACAGAAAGGAAGATTCGTAGCCTATAGCTCGCGGGCTACTACCGTAAGTAGGTCCATCAAGAGACTTCATTGCAATTTTGAAATTAGTCAAAATTGTATTTATTTTTACAATACAGATGGAACAAGTTTTTGTATTTCACTTTGCATTTTAAAACTATGCATTTTGAAGAGCATATTATATTTAGTCTTGTAAAATGCAATAGGAGACTGGTTGAATTTCTCAAGGAACTGAAGACTCAAAAATACTGTAATATTAATAAGAATGAAAGCTTTATAGTTTTCCTTTCATCCTGTACTTAGCTTTAGTTTATAGATAAAATCACAAATTTCTTAAAAACTTGCATTTTTAAATTAAGTATTTTGATCTATTTCTAAAATAATAATAAAGACGTACCTCATCAACTCCTAAGTGGTTAGTTAAAAATGATTTTTAAACAATTTATTTATAAATTGTAATAAAAAATAATATTTCAAATTAATTGTAATTTACAATTCAAGAAAATATTTGTGAAAATACTTGTCAAATACGTTTTGTCAACTGACAGTGATTCATAATTACATGATGTTGTCCTTGAATCTTTCCCTTCGGGTTCCATTCCGTACCATCATCAATAGCCCGTTGTGTTGATCCACTGTGACGTCAATTAAAATACATACCTACCTGTCTAAAAAGTTCAAAATTAAACTATTGAAATGAAACAAATATTACACTATTTAAGCCGTTTCACCATTCGTAAGTCGAATCTGTTGAAAACTGTATGCACTATTCTTGCTGCACACCGGTTGTAAATTTTTGCTCTAATATTATAAAAGAACTTTAGATAATTCTTTTACAAAAATAAAATTAAGGTCTAGATCAGAAAAGCCTGGGTACAGCTACACTCTACGTTTATGAGTGATGGCAACGGCTTGGCGATTTTTTTTGGCGCATTTCTAGTAGCGAGTTACGATAAATTAAGGCAACCCGTCTTTCGTTACGGTTGTTATGGTTTTCATGGCAACCTCGACAAACGGAAACTTTCAATTTTCATTTTGAATATTCTAGAAAGTTCTTCCAAAATCCGTTCAAATCGTTTGATTTCATTGATTCGTTTGAAATTTTTCTTTCCTCCCATTGGTTATTTTGATTTTAAAATATCCTTTGATTGCATTGGCCGTTTAAATTTTTTTTTCTTTGATACCATTGGTTTATTTATTTGTATTTCTACAGTTGTGGAATTTTTATTTCATAATAATTTTTTTTTCACGGCAGAGTTCTGACATGTATTGTTTTTCGCATTTGTGGAATATTCTTGTTTCGTAATTTTTTTTCTCGGGACCGTTCTGATGTATCAGGTTGTATTATTTCTTGCTTTTTTTCTTTTAAAAATCTTTTTCTTTTTCAACTTGCCTACTGTATTTAGTGTAATTGATAAGTTTCATGGTATTCTTTACCCAACATTCGTAGCTTAGTTTCTCTGCTGGTTCACAAATGTGTTTTAATATGTGCTTAAGTTTACTACTTTTTGTGAAAGTTTTTTAAAATATTATTTTCAAAACGTTCTGAAAATGTTTAAAAAGTGTGTTGTAAAAAGAAAAAAAGTTTTGACAGAAAAGAGTTAGGAAATAATTCTTTCCTTGGCGACTTTAGAAGTGCGCCAAAAACAATCGCCAAGGCCGTTGCCACCGCTCATAAACGTAGACTGTAGCTGTACCAAAGCCTGTCCTAGACTTTTCATTAGCCTCTAGAACGGAAGGTTTATTGTTCGTTACTGGGTAATTGCATGAATGTTTGTAAGGGTATGGTGTAGAGGCGGCTGGTACACATTAAATCTGTCGTGGCCGAAAGTCCTCACGTTGGGTTGGTGTGGACGTTTGTGGGGAAGAGAATTGCCTCGGTGTTGCCTCGTCATCTGACAATGTTTCAAAATTACTTTGTGTTGTATTCCTATTTTTTCCTTGCCGACCAACTGGTATAGTGGTTAAGGTGTTAGCCTCTATATCGGAAGTCTCCTGGTTCGAATCTGGGTCCGGGCATGGATGTTTGTGAGCGTATAGTGTAGAGGCGGCTGGTGCACCTTAAATCTGTCATGGTCGAAAGTCTTCACGTTGGGTTGGTGTGGAAGTTTGGAGAGTGGGGTGCCACTTTAGGTGTTGCTTCGTCTTCTGACCGTGGTTCAAAGTTACGAGGTGTTATCCTTGGATCTTTCCCTTAAGGGACTGATCCCGGACCGTCTTCAATAGCCCGTTGTGTTGCTCTAGTACGACGTTATCTAAAATTACCATTATCTATCTTTTCACATTATCCCGTTACGTTGCTCTAGTACGACGTTATTAAAAAATTATCATTACCTACAAAAATAAACTTCATTATCTAAAACATCAGTCAATCATTTTTATTACCGGGATACGCTATTTTTAATCCCGAGTATTGCAACAAAACAGTTCAGCCGTCGAGTACATGAAAGAAGTAATCCCACTCAAGATCAATGTTAATTACTTTTCGCCTTAACTATTATTTTCCTGAAAGGAAAAACTGAGTTTTTAAACTAATGCGCGATTTATGTTAATGAAAAGAGATAGAAGCATTTCGCGGATGGAGCCAAAAAGAAAAATGTTCAAAATCTTCAATGTGAAAAATAATTGAATTAGAAATAGATAACAGTGCGCCCCGCAAGAAAGCCTTGCACTCCACCACCCCTCCTCTATTGTACGTTTCCTTTATTAAACTCCGTAATCTCATTAACCGGCTGAGACAGTGTACCACGCTCCAAGAAAAGGTACTTGAAATAACAGCAATTAATGCAGTTACACAGAGTGCTTGATTCGGATTAATCTGAGAGATAAAGCACTTTGGATTTCTCGTTCCGGAGATACATAATAGAAATAAGTAATTAGCGAGTTTCGGTTTCAGGTAAGCTTATTTTTGAGTTTAAATACGCATTCTGTGGTACTAATATAATCTGAGTAATTATGACTGAGGTTCTGTATCATGATAGTTTACATTGCACTTGAAGTTGGGTCCTTAGTCTGCGAATACTAATCCCTTCATTTGTAGTCGAGCCTGTAAGACGTTCAAAAAACCGCGGCAGATCAGATCGCGTCCATTGTTTTAATTGCAATAATTATTACGACAGGAGCTTTTATTCCAGTTTCTGTTTCTTTTATGAAATTATTTAAGACGCTTTCTGTAAAGACCAGTTTTTCTCTTTTGTTTGTTTAGATACCAGGAAATGAAACGTGTAAAAGACTTCATTATTTATGCCGTGTGCTGATAAATTTCTTATGCATGAAGTGCTCTAAAACGAATTTTTATGTGAATTTTTTTTTTCTTTTATGATCATTTTCATTTATAAATAGCATGCATTAAAAACTCTTTCACTGTGTTCAATAATGACTAGTTGCACAATCACGATTACGAAAATTAGTGTTGGTCCTAATTTCCTTAAATCTTCATCGAAACGAAAAATTAGTTTGTTTTTGTTAACTGAAGACAACTAAAACGCAGCAAATATACGTATATGAATAAAAATATTTTAAACGCTTAAATTGAACAAGGAATTATACATTTATTTTAAATACAAATTTATATTTATTGAGTAAGAAACGTTTTTATATAAAAGAGGGGGCAATTTACAATTTGTTGTTGTTGTTTCTAATCCTCAGTGTCTGATGAAGTCAGACAAGGTCCAAAAGTCCATTGACTCCCTGAAAATCAAGCACAATCAGGGGGTCAGAGTAGATATCCTCTCTAGAGAGGCCCATGCGGTCCAAGATGTGCTTAGTAGTGGCCAACTGGGCAATGCACTTGGTACATGTGGGGAAAACCTTTTCACCCTCATGAAACGAAAGGCTTTTGAGATGACCACTGGTTAGACGAGAGAGCGCACTCTTGGAGCCTCTGTCACAAGCAAGGGACAGCATCAGTCCAGGCTTTTTACTCGTATGCCAATAGTGCACAAGAGGCTCCAGACACTTCGTCATTAAGTGGGATTTTTCCACGGAAAATAGTACCAGATAAGTGAGTGCAGTGGAAGAGGCTGTTGGAAGTCCGCAGCCTTCCTTAGCGAGCTTGTCTGCCATTTCGTTGCCGTGAATGTCTACATGGGAAGGAATCTATTTCAAGTGGACCTCGTGGTGCAACGAAAGCTGCTTCAGCTTATGTATCACAGAGATACTGGTCTTGTCGTCCACAAGTGTCCAGTTGCAGAGGTGTTGGAGAGAGCTTCGGCTATCAGATAGTATCCAAAGTTCACCAAAGTCTTTTTCTGTTAATAAGTCCCAGATCAATAGCTATTAATTCGCTTCTATAAACCGAACATGAATCTGGGTTACGGCGGCAAGCGGACAGTATATTCTGAGGAGTTTCTATATAAATACCACTACCTGCATGACCATCTATTTTGCTGCCATCAGTATAGATCTTGATGGCATTATTTATAGGAATGTTGTAAGTGACTTCTAGGGACAATTGCATGATGTGCTCGGTGACCATATGTTGCATGTTGACGTAGGAGGCTAAGGTAAAATGGAAACTAACCCCAGGAAGTCCGTCTGAGGGATCCATACAACAATGTAACGAATGAGGCTCCAAATTTCTATTTGGCAGTGACAAGGAGGTAACTTGGCTAAAGGGGCTGTTTTTCTTTAGCCTGTGATTGTTGCTCCAGTTATGAAAATACACTGCAGTTGCATTGTGATGAGCATAACTAGAAAGTTTGTTATAATATTTGGCAAGGCATGCCTGTCTTCTATACTGAAGAGGCTGTAGGTCAGCCTCAAAAAGAACAATATTTGAGGGACATCTATTTCTCAACCCAGTGATGATTCGTCCTGCACTAGGCTGTACTTGTTTGAGTTTCTTTAAATTAGAGGCAGAAGCACAACAATAGATGGGAGATCCAAACTCAAGGACACTTTTCCAATCAGATAGAAGACGACCACTCCTCCAGGATTGATTAATAATGTCGATGAGCCTTTGTTTTCCTTGGTGGTCAAGGTTTACGAGCATTTGAACATGGTTTCCGTCAGGGCCAAGGGATTTGTTCAGACCAAGGAGAGCCATCGCCAGGAGAAACTCCTGCATTGTAAAAGGTTTGGTTAATCCCGGATCACCTAAATCGGTAGTAAGACAACCATGAATGACATTTCTGGCTTTTACGAGGATAGGCCTATTTTAGCTCGTTAAGTCGAGTCTGCTTGTTAGTTGATAGTGGTCAGCAAGCCCACTAGCCGCAGATTTGTCATCAGGGAATGCCTGTCCATTAGAATCTATAACAGAGTTACACTCTTCGTACTTATTTTGTTCTTTTCCGATGCCCTTGACCAATTTCCAGAGTTTTGAGTTAGATGTCCTTGCGTTCAGTTTGATGCACATCTCCTTCCATCTTGTTCTTTTCAGATGGGTATATCTCAGCTTAATATCAGCATTTACTCTGTTAATCTCAGTTCTATGGCTGCTAATCGTTCCGTTGAGTGTTTCGCATAGACTTTTTCTCTTAACCAGAAGTGGTTTTAAAATATGTAAATTTTGAGTGTAAAATGGAACATAAAGCTTAACGTTTCCTCTGGGGATATGAACCCTAGTGAATTAATTATTCTTATGTTCTTAAATTTCAACCAATTGTCGTTAAGATCCTCAGACATGGGTACAAGAGACAATTTGGAATTAACAGAATCTCTAAAGAAGTCACAATCTGCCATTTTAAAATTCCAAAATTTTTCTCGAGTTTTTTAAATTCTCTGTTGTTTTCTTAACTCAATAAGTATTGGGAGTTGGTCACTTCCAATGTTATCTAGCACAGACCAGGAGCATTGAGGAGAGATCTCTGAGCAAGCTCCTTCCTATGAATTCATTCATAGACTCATTTACAATTTAACAAGGGTAAATAAAGAAGACATTGTCTGTGTTCAACATTTGACTATGTATTTCTTGTGTTTGGGCAGAGCTTGGTCAACCATGGCCGTTGCACCATAAGGCCCAGACACAATTAAAGTTTAGTTAAGGGTTTTATGGTGCAAGGGCCATAATTACCCAAGCTGTCCAAACACTAGGCAGACATAGTCAAATAATAGACACACACAAGGCAAGTGTTGCTGACAACGAAAAGAGAAATACATCCAAGGTACGTCACAGGAAGGGAATTTATGCCTCCTATCTATGTATCGCAGGTTGCTAGTGCAGTAAAAACCTATTGAGCCACGTATTGGCATGCGTCTAGTTGGGCCTCCCGAACCCGATCTATAAACTGCTTATTCGTGTACATATTTAAAAATTCGCTTGATGAACAATATTATAGATCATTATTTCCCAGTTTTCACAGCCACCATCTCATAATTTTACTACCTTAAATATTACATATACCTATATGTCAACTGGCTATTTGGGAAAAAATATATTACAAATACTGAATAGTATATTACGAATAGTAAATAGTATAAGCTTAAATAAATTGTGTACATTTCCTGAAATAAAACAACCATTTCACATTTATATTTATTTTAGTCATAAAGTTTTTAAGCAGTTAGACTGAAGAAAAACCCTTATGTAAATTTTATTTTAAGATTTTTTAGAAGACGTTTTTCTCAGTCCTCCAAAGATACCTTTGAATTTTCTCTATTGCGAACGAGTCACAAATAATAAGGTAGCAGCAGAGCTAGTTTTCTTTTCCCTTGTAGACCGAAAGACTTATCTGTTGATTTCATTGGGTCATGATCGTGCTCTCATTTGTGCGTGTTGCCGGTTTGAAAAAAGAAGAGTTTGGTTTTTATAAAAAACCAAAGATCAAGAGTACCAATTTTTCCTTTCTTTTTACAAATGCTATGACTCCTCCTGAGGCTTGATTTTATATCATAGCTGATTTATTATGTTGGTACAAGCTTGATTTATAGATGTAATTAAACAGAAAATTGAGGCAGAGAGCAAATGTAAATATTTAGTTTTGATTGGCGTGATGGAACTGTGGTATTAAGGCTTAATAGTAATCTATATTAATTTAGTCTCAAGTCGTAACTCTAATATTATATACGGAAGTCTATTTACAGGTTAGATAACCTAAAACTTGGTTTCGCTAGTTGAGGAATAAAAGGTTTGCGCATGTGTTCTGTACTGATACTGTGAAGTGCAAACGAGCTGCCTCTGAGTTTTGTATAAAGCAGCGATCAGGAATAGCTTCTGAGAATATGTTTAGAGAACCAAAACCTGAAAGGAGTACTTTTCTTTTGCATCACGACAAACCAAGGTCACATTAAAGTCAACAAATAATGGGAACAGTGGCAAGCCTTGGAATTCACACCATGTTCTACACTCTCAATAATGTCCAGGTTTGTCTACATCAGACTTCTAGTGGTTCCCAAAACTGAAAAGATGTTGAAAGAAACACATTTGTCATCCAATGCAGAAGTTGAAGTTTCTGAAAAGCTTTCTTCTTGAGGCGTAATGAAAAAGAGGATAGTCCATTTGGAAAATTGTATAGCAATAAATGATGACTGATGAAAAATAAGTTTTTAATGTTTAAGATAAATGAATTTTCTTTGTTCTATTGTAACATCCGTTCTTTTGTTTTGTCGGAAACGTATTTCATACAATTGTTTAGTTATTCATCAACCGTCACAAATCAGTGAGATCAAGAGAAAGAGATTTGTGCACAGAGCTTAGTTTAAATATTGCGTGCCATTTATATGTATCACATTTGTGTGTGGTAAATGTTATTATTTATAGTTTATTTGTGTATTTTTGCACGTGCAAGATGTTTTGTTTTTCTAATAATCTTCTAAATACATTCATTTTACGTTATTATTTAACTACTTTACTCTTTTGTATATCTTTTTCTACTGTTGCTCGTTTGGTACATATTCCTGTGCTGTGTGATTAATCCAGAACTTTCCGTGTAGAATATTCCATCTGGAATATTCTATCCAGAATATTACATCTATAACATCCCACGTAAAATGAAAATATATATAGTTAAATCAGTTAGACTACAACTGGCAATGGAAATGGGATCAAGCCTTCTGGATTACGTTTTCAAATTATTTAGATGGATTCATTATGAAACAATACGATGTTCGAATGTCTTAAGCAAGGTGGTTACTATTGAATCAATTGCAGAATTTGATGCAAATACGTCGTTTGTATGCTGATAAATTACAGTTTTTTATTAAAACAAATAGGATTAGAGATCCGGAAAGGAGACATGCAGAATTTCTTGCTGTTTGTGGCTTGAAGACTGAGTATCATCCGTTCGCTTGTTCATCCGAAAACTTCATACTATAAGATGTATGAACTTCAAAAGTTACTATAACAGCCATTTTTGCCCATAATCTTCAGCAATGTATCGGAATTTTCAATTTTCCAAAAAAGTGCAGAATTCAGACGAAAATACCACTGACTACATGTCGTGATTGCGCCATTTTGCGAAATCACTTTGTTTGTGGACTGAAGAAGGATTTGAACGAAGACATATTAGAAAAGCGGAACTTTTCTTTGAAGATACTATTTCTAAATCATCGGCTGTTGAGACTGCTACTTCTCAAGTTAAGAAAATTCAAGCAGAGTGTATTCCAATGTCTCTTTGGATTCTGACAAAAATTGTTCTTACGATTCTTGTCAAAAAGGGAAATCTTGAAAGAGTTTGCACCTCAAAGAATGCCGGTCAGAATGTTTCGCACAAGCCTCGGAAAAATCTCCATAACATTGAAGCTGAAAATACGGAATTGTATTCTACATCTTACGTAAATGCTTTGAAATAAAATTTCAAATTACACTACAAATAACAAGTGATACTACCTACAAAAGACAAGATGAAAGTAGGATCCATATATTCGAGTTATTCTATAATTTCATGTGAATCTTAAAAGAGTCTATGACCAAAACAAAACCCACTCATTCATAAATCCTCAGTTCGACTGTCAGAGTTTCAAAATAATAGTATACCTTTAATGGGTATGCTCGTGATTCGATTTCAACACAAACAGTTCAATGCGCATTTGCGTCGTTTAATTATATCTAGATATAGATGCACTACCATATTTGAATATTATCCATTCCGTTCACTTGAAATTTAAATTTCAGGCTTGAATTCAGAGTGTGTATCGGAAACTAATTGTATTTTTCAAGCTCTTAAAGAATACAAAGAATTTTTTGAAGAAAGATTGGTATTGTATATAGGACGAAATATGCATTTACCTATAGATCCTATTATTCCACTAATTAGTTTCTAAGCACAGAATTTAGAAATATGTTATTTAGGATTATATACATCGTTTGATGTTTTATGATCCAAAATTTCAAACAATGCTTATATATGATGCTTCTATAGATAAAACACTTCCAAAAAATTGCAAAACAAAAAGTTTTAATTGTAATGAAAAAAATAGTTGAGAAAAACTATTGCCGGCCCACTGAAGTCTAAAAGCATTTTTGAACCGGGAACTCCTTGTATATTCTTTAAATTATTTATCGTTTTTACAGATCCGGACGCTATTTTCCAAACCCTCATAGGTACTACAACTGGGGGCGGGGTTAACCATAACGGCCAATGATACTACAACTGGGGGCGGGGCTAACCATAACGGCCAATGAGACTGAAATCAACGAAATATAAAATGATCTCTTCTTTTAAAGAGCTTCGTTTCGTGAAGCAACAATGGCCTAATGGCTAAAGTCACCTACTTTCAGTTAGACGTCGGCAGCGGAAGATGTATTACCGAATCCGAACCCAGCTAACGGAAAAATTTTTAGATCCTCCAAATTATTTTTTAAGAATTCCAATTTAATTCCTTTTGATTCTAAATTACTTTTCCTAATTTTTAATACCCTTTTTATATTTTTCCAAGCTTCCGTTGATTTTACATAAATAATGTAAGAACCACTCCTGAACTCACTACCAACTGATATTTTTCCGCCCCTCTTCCGTCCCCTTTGCTTTAGGATGATGGTGTCGTATCCAACCCTGGTTTAGGACCATTCTGATGTAACAAAAAACATACATAAAACACTAACATATAATTATTACACTGCAAACAGGATCAGACAGGATTTCAGTTGTCTTTAGCGTAGTGAAGAAGATTCCTATCCAGCGCTCGCGGTCATTGGCCGTTACGGTTAGCCCCGCCCCCAGTTATAGTACCTATGAGGGTTTGGAAAATCGCGATCCGGACTTGGTAATATAATAACCTGGAGAGAGAATATGAATAATTAAAATTTTAAAACAATGGAATCAAAATTATAATTAAATATTAGTTAATAGTAATTATCATTGTATTTTTGTTAAAAACCAATTCATTAAAAGGGCAAGGAAACATTTGTGTATAGGACAACTACATAGTTACTGATTCAGTTCTAAATTCTTCCTTTCAACCCCTAGATATTTTTAAATAATTTTTTCTCACATTTGCAATTACTAAATACAAATACCAGTCATGAAAAGAAACATTTGTATAATGTGGAAGAACCCCCGACAAAAGACAAATAATCTATGGGTTTTGAAAGAACGGATACAAAGTCAGTATATAAATAATTTGCTGTCACTAAAATAAGCGAAAACATTGCCAAAACCAAAATATAAATCAGCTTTTGCGTGACAAACAAAATGTGTTGACAAACGAAAATGTGTGAAAACAAAACATAAATCATATAGCTGCATAAAGGTTTAAATTTTACATATTGGTGTCCGAGATAATAAAGTGTAATTTTCTCATCAAAATATTTCACAATGCTTAACAAAATTACCAAACAGCTAATCCATTCATAAAAATCTGCAACTGTATCTACTTTTTAACCTATCTATGAAAAATGCATTTTTGTTCTTAAGTTTTACTAAACTCGGTTCCATCCACAATATGTTAAGCTATATTTTTATTTCAATCTCTTTTCTTCTAAGTAAGTCGTACTCTTAAAGCAGTGCTGATGTAACATATTTTTCGCTTGTGAAAAGTTTTTTTCTGTTTGTAATCAACATTTATTAACTGATGGGTGCACAGATTGGGTCTGACAAATCCAAATGACATTACCCCCGTAACACACACGTGAATTTTGAAAAGTTGAGATGTATTTTTGATTATGTTTACCTCTGCAGGCATGAGGGACCCAATCCATTGACATTTTTTTTTCTGTTACTTTATTTTCAACGTATGTTCCTAAAGAGTTTTGAGAGAAAAGTGTGTTTAAATTTATAAGCTATGATAAAAAAAACTAAAAATACCTATTTCATTTTTTTTTAAATGTTTTGTTTTCAGAGTTGTTTGAATGGCAGAAAAATTTCTAACATATTGATGTGTGTCCCCTCTACAAATCAATATCTATCAGATAGTGGGGCAGCGGTATCCCGGATTAAAGTTTAACGGATTAGTGTCCGGAATGTTCCGAATTCGAATCCAAGCAAATAACCTCGTTTATTTAGGCCGTGTTCGTAAACAATTCTTTGAAAAAGCGTAAACCAGAAAATAATATGTATTTTCATCGATTTTTTTTCTAATTTCCAAGTGGCTCATGAAACATCTAGTTTTATAATTGAAAAAAACGGAAAGTATTTCCTAACTATTCGCTCGAATAACTCGTTCAACCGGTGCGATTTATTCGCATTTACGAACGATACCTTAGAGGCTGTTGCACGTTAAATCTTTCGTGGCCTCAAATTCCCTCACATTGGCGTGGTGTGGAAATTTCGAGAGGTGAAGTTCAAGCTCAGGTGTGATCTCGTCATCTGACCGTGGCTCAAAATTAAGTAATGTTGTTCTCGTATCTTCGGGGATTGATCTCGGACATTTGCCAATAACCCGTTCTGTCGCTAAAGTGCGATTTTAATTAAAAAATACATGTATACTATCCGATAATGAATTATATAACGATTATTCTTATGGTATAGTAGGGTCTTAAGACCGCAAATGATACCTTTTTGCAGCCTGTAACTGAACAGTTTTGACTATTGGAAAGCGAATCGTATTATTTATGGAACTTGAGCTCCCCATAATCATCCGGTGCAGCTTGTCTACTATTGGACCTTGCGCCATAAAACCCAAAACAACCAACCAACCCCATAATCATCCACTTTCAGGAATATTTACATTCTCTACAGATTTCCTTTACTGCGCATTATAGTAAACCAAACTTCATTCAGTTGTATAAATTCAAATTTTGATCTCTGATAGGTAGCATTATTTGTAACAAAATCCTCTCTGTAGTCTTTCAGTTGAGTAATTTTGTAAAACACTAACAATATTGTGAGCTGTAGTCCGATTACAATTTTCGAAACTATACTTATCCTCAGATCCCTTCTATAAGAAACATTTAATAACCCGACACCCTTATTTACAACATAACGTTTCAGAAAAATTCAGCTACATTTAGTTGTAAAAAGTTAAATATCCGATGACTAGACATTGTTGTGATCCCTTTTCTCACGTTTCTGTTACTTAGGCATGTTAATTACCCTTCTTAACTCCCAAAGAACCTCTCAGATATTTGGACGGGTTTAAGTTACAGTGGAGTAAGTAACTTTTTCAAAAACAAAGCTAAGACACCGAAACCAAATATAGCACAATTGGAAGAGTAACGGATTATCAACCCATGGATTGTCAGTTTGAAACTCAGTCCAACCAAAGACCGTCGTGTACACGGAGGCTGGTGCATGCTAAATCTGACGTGGCTTCAAATGTCCTCATGTTGGCGTGGTGCTGAAACTTGGAGAGTGTGATGCTCAGGCGTTGATTTTGTCAGTTGACAATGCTTAAAAATTGCGAGGCGTTGTTCTTGGCTCTGCCTTTCAGGGATTGATCCCGAACAATCCATTGCATTTCTCCACTGTGGCCTTAATTAAGTGCTTATCTACCTTCATCCAGTCTTATTTATTACATAACATTACTAAATAGCCTCAGCTTCCTTCGGTCGTAGAAATGCAAATATCTGGTGACGTAACATTGTTCATAACGTTCTTCAGTGTACTTTTAATTTAGCTTACTTTCGTAGAGCACTAATATTGTTGTCTACTGGAACTTGATTACCAGATTTTGGAACTTAAAAATTCTCAAGAATCTCCCATTTTGAGGAATGTCTATGTAACCAACAGCATCGCTATCAGTTTCTTACTACATGTATCACAGCTAATTTTATGCTAGCAACTATGCATGGGTTTATTTACTACATCCAGCCTACCAACCGGTATAGTGGTTAAGGTGTTAGCCTCTAGATTGGTAGGTCCCAGGTTCGAATCCGGGTTCGGGCATGGATGTTTGTAAGCGTACACCAGCTCAGGTATTGCTTCGTCATCTGAACATGGTTCAAAATTACGAAGTATAAATTGTTAGGGGCAATGATGGTCCTCCCACTGGGTGCTCCTTCACAAGTGGCCATCACTTCCGGCCTTGTAGTGGCCAATGACTTAGATCAAATGTGCCCGCCATTAAAAAAAAAATTTACTGCATCTAATTGTAGAATATCTCAGCTTCATTCGGTTGTAGAAATTTATATTTTCATCTTGAATAAAGTAGAATTCCTTATTAAAGCTCTAATCTCTGTTGTCTCCTAATTGAGTTCACTTTTGTAAAATACCAATAATAATGTCTGCTGGAACCTGTATAGTGTTTAAGGAGCTTTACAGTTCCCCAGAATCACCAACGTTTAGTAATATTTGAGTATCCCAACAGCTTTATTTGCTACAAAACAATTGATAAAAAAAACAGCTACAAGTAACTGTAGAAATTTAAATTTTCTGCTGCCGCTAGGGCCGGTTGGAAGAGTAACTAACTAACACCAACACGCACTTCCGTGCCTAGTGTCGTGAGACACTGTACCAGTTTAAATAAGTGTGGTTGGATGAGTAGAGCTTGCCACAGAGGTGACATGTCTACTAGGGATGCGACATCGATGTCAATGTTTTCAAAACATCGATGTTTTTTAAAAACATCGATGTATTGGGGTCGATGTTTTTGTAACATCGATGTTTATACCTGTCGATGTTTTTACGTTGTGGATGTTTTATTTTTAAATGAAAAAAGTACCGTTATAAAAATTTTAAAAATAACCAAGTAACATAATTTTCATAATCAGCAAATTGAACATACTTTTAGACCAAAGTGACCAAGGATGAAGGGTCTGAAAAGTAGGGATGTGACATCGATGTCGATGTTTTCTAAACATTGATGTTTTAGAAAAAAAACATCGATGTATTGGAGCCGATGTCGCATCACTAATTGCTAAACCAGTTTTAAGAAATGGGGACCCAAGTTTAAATACACTGAATTTTAAAAACATCGATGGTTTGGGGGCGATGTACTATCAACAACGATGTTTTAATTTTGAACATCGATGTTTTGTTCTCGGTGTCGCATCAATAGTTTCTAAACCTGTTTTAAGAAATGGAAAAACAACTTTAAATAAACTGAATTTAAAAAAAAATCGATGTTTCAAAACACCGATGTTTTGTTGTCGATGTAGCATCACTAGGTGCGAAACCAATTTTAAGAAATGGGTAAAAAAGATAAAATACACTGAATTTTAAAAACATCGATGTTTAAAAACATCGATGTTTTTGGGTAAATGTATCATCAACATCGATGTTTTAATTTTGAACATCGATGTTTTGCTATCGATGTTGCATCCCTAATGTCTACCCAGAATACTTGAGGACAATACATATATAACGGATTGTCAACTGGAGGGTTACGAGTTCAGATCCAACCAAAGACCATAATGTACAAAGCGCGCTGTTGCAAGTTAAAGTTAAAGTGGCCTCAAACGTACTGCAATTGGCGCGGTGTGGAACATTTGGAGAGTGAGGTGTCAGTGCAGGTGTGACCTCGTCATCTGACCGTTGTTCAAATTTCCGTGGTGTTTTCCTCGGATCTTTCCTTTCGGGGTTGATCTCGGAACATCGCCAATATTACGTTGTTTTGCTCCAGTGTGACGTTAATTGAATATCTGCATACCTTCTGTAGGATGTGAAGTGAATTCATCTCCCTAAAGCTCTCCTGCTGCATATCATCTGAGTTGGTAAAATTCCCTCGCTCTCTTTACCTTCCGACTGTCTTTTCTTCCACTCTTCCCACTCCACATGCCCAAGCACCCAACTCCCTTTGTTTGCATTTTCCTCGCAATGTAAGTTCAAGGTATTGAAATTCTCCACGAGGCGAAAAACGTGTAGGTTTTTTTCTACTTCTTTTCCCCGTCTTCCTGCCTCCATTTCGCTGCATACGGTGTCCTCCACATGGCTCGGCGTAGTACTTTCTCTCACCAGTCTCCCATTCCTCCATAGAGTAGTTTCGTGGAAGCAGATATTGGATCGCTGGTACTTCAAGAGCGTATAAAACACTTGTTTTCGGCCTTTCGCGTGATATATTTGATTCTTTTTTTTTTCCTGCCGGTTGCTTCCTTCTGAGTTTTTCTATCTCTATCCTCGTTCCTCTGGGAGCTTTCGAAGTCAAATAAATGACTCGAAAGTTCAGTTGTTTTTGTTTATGTTTCGCTTTCTTCCGCGGCAATCTCTCCGAAGCAGTGGGGGAAACGAAACGCATTTGCGAGATTATAAAGATTTTTGTCTTAATGATATGGGAGAGTATGCAATGAATACACACAAATTCCAACGTAGTATGGTGAGCGTCGCGTAAATAATCAATAGGTTGAGTGGCTTTTGTGGCTTTGTGTGCATGTATAAGTAAAGCCTTCCTGTATTTTTTTTTCACTGCTATGAATTTTTAATAAGCCTATCGTGGATTGTGTGATGACGTTTTTCTTATCGTGTGGGAAAAAAAATCCTTTAGAAAGTCTTTCACTACAAAAAAAAATTAAGCAAAAATGTCACAAATGCTGTTTCGTAAGATATTTTTATTTTTTGTTATGCATGGATCTACTATACAAGCAACGTTTTTTATAAACTGTTACAAGCTGGTTCTAAAAAATAATGTTATATTCTGTTAAATATATAAATTATTCATTCTATTATATTCCTATTCTGGAGGGAACAAACGCCTATTGAAATTTGTCTTTGATGGGCACAAAAACTACTGATGGTGTAAATTTTTTAGAAGAGGTTTTTTCCATTTTGCCTTTTAACCGGAAAATTGTCTTTGATTATTTTAATTTAAAATAATATTCGACGTTCAATAATATACTATGCAGACGATAAATAATTTAAAGAAAACCAAGATCCAGTTTCTAAAACGTTTATTAAATTACAACGTCAGACAATATTTTCATCAAATATTATTTTTCATTGCAGTTTGAATTTTTGATAATGCCTTCGTAGAACGTCAAAGAAGCATCTTGTAACAAGTACAATCTTCAAACGATGTTTACTATTTCATATAATGTTGATTACCTCGTAATTCTATTCCATACTTTCTTTTGTTGTGCTTTGCTTTCTTTCTGCGCTTCAAAATTCCAAATAAAAAATTTGCAATGCGATAGCACAGACGTAAGAGCATCCATATTACCAACCCAGGGTAATACGATGCTCTTTCGTCAGGGTTTCGAGTTCAAAACCGTTCAGTTACAACAAATCTGCGTGCTCGTGGGGGCTGGTGCATGTTAAATCTGTCGTTGCCTCAAATGTCCTCACGTTGGCATAGTATGGGAGTCTAGAGAGTTGGGTATCTGCTCAAGTGTTCTCGTCATCTGTTCGTGGTTCAAAATTACGAGGCAGCGTCTTTTGATCTCTCCCTTCGGGATTGATCATGGAACGTTGCCAATAGTACATTGCGCAATGTTCATTAAATACCAAACTATCGAATAAATCTTTAATTTTATCTCCTTTGAACTTTCAATTATTTTTTGGGCAAAATAATTCAATGATTGTAAAAGATTATATTTGCAACTATCTTTTCAAAAGGGATTTGAACAGGAGCTTTTATAATACCAATAAAAGGAACATTTCGAGAATTCGAATGTTCAAACATTTAATATTAAATAATTTCCGTATATTTTACATGGAACAGTAACCACATCAAGGGAATATTATTGCTAGAAAATGATGGTGTGTCGCTCTCCATTCTATGTTATATCAAAGACATTACTTTAATTCAAGAAGCGGTATGAAAAGAGGATATAAGGGAAATGTTTAAAAGCATGATGTGCCATAATTCAGCACTTTGTGTCAAAATATTTCTAACGCACCAAAGGTTGAATGGCTGTATTCGGGGTGTAGTTAATTGTCTTTCAAAGTTTCCATTATATACATTTTAGCTGCTTAGAGAAGTGCGATGCTTAAAGTTTTAATATTAATAAAATTAGTTCACAATGTATGCTTTGATTGTGTGCATAACGAAAATTTTTAGATGGCTAGACTGTTTACATTTTTTAAACTTATTATCCTTCTTCTTTGGCTCATCATTCAGCAAAAATAATTTCTTTGAACAAATGTAAATTTCTGATTGTAGATATAGGCTCTTTTTCACATCTGAAAACAAATCGAATCTTTTTTATCTAAAAATAAATTAATTCCGTAAAAATTCATTTGAAAAGAATAATTATATTTATATTGAAAAAACTCGACTCAATTACGATCTAAAAAACATTTATTTGGACTTTGGAATCGTACATTAATCATCTTAAGAGCATACCCATACATATGTACCTTCAACAGTTTGTTTTCACCGTTTGATTTTAAACTAGAAAATCACAGAGGACAATGAATGTAACAAGACTAAGAGCAAAACATAACTGACCGTCTTAATGTTTACAGAAACGGATTTTCACAAATCCTTAACACAATCCCAAGTTTGTTTCCCTTTATAATTTGTTTATTCATTGTACTACAGTGATCAAAAAGCACCCAGAATAACGTCATAAAACAAAAGGTGTCAATTTATTGGTCAAAATTTATCACATCTCCGTCAAAGTAATCTCCTTCAACTTCAATTTACTTCTACAAACGTTTTTTTTTTTTTCTTTCCCCAATTCTCAAAACATGCCTTAAAGTCGTTTTTGTGAAAAATCTTAGGGGTTCGTATCGCGCGCGAATTTTCTTTTATTGCATCAATGGACTCAAAACGGTGATCACGAAGAGGGAGTTTCACCCATGAAAATAAGAAAAGGTCACACGGTGCTATATGCGGTGAATACAGAGCTTGTAAAGCCGATTTGTTGAATGCTTTGCCAAAAAAATCACGAACAATAATGGCATTGTGAGAAGGAGCGTTATCATGATGTAAAACCCATGAGTTATCTCCCCACAATTGACGTCGCTTTCGAAACATTGCTTCACGGAAACGGCGCAAAACACTCAAATGATAATCTTTATTGACCGTCTGGCCAGTTGGTAGAAACTCATAATGCAGAACAACACGACAATCAAATAAAACCGTCAACATTACCTTGATTTTTGAGCGACTTTGACATGGTCTTTTCGATCTTGATTCACCTTTCATGCGCCATTCACTTGATTGTTGAGCTGTTTCTGTAACAAAAGCATAGATCCAAGTTTCATCACCGGTAATAATTCGTTTAAAAAAAAGAATCGCATTGAGAAAGCATCTATCGGGACACTACAACACGTTGTTTTTGGATCTAATTCAAAGTTTTGGGAACAATTCGAGAAGCGACACGTAGCAAGCTTAAATGATCTTTCAAAATTGCTTGACAGGAACTAGACGATACAGGAACTTCTTCAATAATGTCTATTATTGTTAAACGACCAATTCTCTGACAAGTTGATCATTAGTCCAAGTGGATGGTCTGCCAGATCGCGAATCATCTACGACGGATTCTCTAACTTTCTTTGAGCTTTTTATACAAATCAAATACTGTTGTAAAAGCTTTTTGCAACATTTTAAATGTGTTTGTAGTAGAAATTCCGCTGCGGAAACAAAATATAATGCATGTTCTTTGCTCAATTGCGTTCGACAGTTTGGAAAATCAATGAAGTGAAATTTTTCTCTTATTAAAAACAAATTTATTTTCAGTCGATAAAATTAAATACAGTTTACATAAGTCGTAAAACTATTTATTTGATCAAAGCATATATATATATATATATATATATCAGGCCTCGAAATATATTTTATAATACAGGTGCACCTTGTGCAACTAAGTTTTTAAATTAGGTGCACAGGTTTTATTTTAGGTGCACATTTAAAAAAACTTAATATAAGAGCATTAATGTAATGTAAACTACTTTATTAGTTGTGTATGTTTATATAGGTTAGTAGTAGATAGTAAGTAAAAATATTTAAACACCTAAATTATTCCTTCTCTAATGCACGGTTGTCGCGATAGTCACTTCAACCGAGCCATCTGGAAAATGTGTCGATCATCGGAAAGTTCTTGTGGCATGGCACAAGTAAACCTTCCTCCTGTATAAACCTGTTACGTCCCAGCTATTTTGTTTTCGCGTAGTGTTTATTTAGGAATTTTAATTACTTTCCTTTAGAGCAAGAGAGGTCGATACTAATATTTTGTTCAAACATCAAAATAACATAAAACACGTTCCCTCCTCTTTTTTAACGTTATGTGCACTGTGTGAACCCGACGGGAAAAAATTAGGTGCACAATTTTATTTTCATGTGCACAGTGCACCTGTGCACCAGGGTATTTCGAGCCCAGATATATATATATATATATATATATATATATATATATATATATATATATATATATATATATATATATATATATATATATATATATATATATATATATATATATATATATATATATATATATATATATATATATATATAGATAGATAGATAGATAGATAGATATATATATTAAGGAAGCATTCCAGATATTTTTTGATTATTAAATGGGTGTAAAACTTCTTAATAATACAGTTAAGTACTGTGTCTCTTGTAAACGTACAAAGTTAAGAGTGTAGAATTAAATTTATGAAAACAGCTACTTAAAGCGTGAGCATTTTAAAGTATGAAAAAGTGTTTCATACTCGCCATTTCTCGTATTCATAAGCTTAAATGTTAATAAATCATTCATCCTCTTTGTACTGGATCTACAAACTGTGAAGTTTAAAATACGCTTGAATTAAAAACTGCTTGTGGCTACTTTTACGTTTTCTTACAAGATAAAAAGAAACCAAATTCCATTTTAATCAACACTGTGTGGTGTCTTTTACATAACCAGCTTCTTTTTTTTTAGTTATTCTTCCTCTGTTTATCCCGAGCTATGCACTCCGTGTATTCACTCGATGATAGAAACAAAAACGAATCATCTCAATGCCAGGGTTCGAGAGGAATGAAACTTGGCATACGCATGCGTCATTTACATGAACAAATAAATAAATTACCACTACATCAAATCTATTATTCGATTGTTATGAAAGTACATCAGACATGTCATGAATTAGTAAATAGTAGAGCCCCACTGGTGGGATTACAACCGATATTCGGCGTGGTATGTAGTCAACACCTATTCGTTATCATATAGCACATTATATCAAACGTTATGCGGCTCCTAATCCCTTATATTCTGTGAGTGGTGGAGTTGGTGGTCTAGCATATACCAGACATGCTGAATTGGAGACAAATATGTTACTATCAACAACCGTGGGTGGC
Organism: Metellina segmentata; assembly: GCA_947359465.1. Taxonomy (NCBI): domain Eukaryota; kingdom Metazoa; phylum Arthropoda; class Arachnida; order Araneae; family Tetragnathidae; genus Metellina; species Metellina segmentata. The sequence continues at coordinate 31,013,718 of OX375878.1, read as the reverse complement.
AGGGCATTATTGTTCTGGTGAATAACACTTAGACATATGATACTAAAGAAAAACAAAATATTCTGGGTCTTCTGGACGTATATACATGCTGTCAAACTACCTTGTACGGCTACTAGAGAGGACCAATTGGTGACTTCCCACTCTGTTACATTTTAGGTTACAGCGGTGTGCCAATATACGATAGGATGAGACTGACAATCGAAGATCGTTGGCTGCATCTGGAGTAGTTAGGGGACAGGCATGTAATGACAACAGATCGTATTAAATGACGTATCCGACTTTTCCCTTGAAATAGATTTTCACTTTCGGTGTGGTGGAGACACAACCAATGCTACCATTGAAGGAATCTTGTAGGGTGAGTCATCACTTAGCCGGTCCCCTCTAGTAGTGCTATGAAGTAGTTCAATAGCACAACTAATACGCTCAGAAAATCCTGTTGTTTTGCTTGTCACGTCACATATTCTAGGGGCTCTTTACCATCACTATTTCACAATCACACACATCTCGCCTCTTCCAGAAGTGCCTCTGTAGTATTAAACCCTCACCTGCCAAGCGAGATGGCCAGGTATTTATTCCCTTGAACATCTCTGGGAAATGCTAAGCCATCAATTGCATCATTCCCATGGAAAAGGGAACTGGAGCAGCAGCTGCAAAATGCTTGGCATCATTTGCCACAATATAGCAGGAGAGTGTTGTTCGACTCCATAGTCACTCCGTATATCGGCATACATCAAAGCCAAAGATTGCTTTACGACTTATTGATTTATGACCATTTTGATGTAGTTCTATGCTAATAAAGAGCCCTTTGAATTAAAAAAAAATTACCACAATACCAAATGCAGAGGTTTGTATAATTGTGATAACTTCTTTATCTCTAATATTCTGAAGCTTCTCTGCGAGATTGACCTGAAAACACCAATAAGCCTCCAATGGATTCCATCGTATATCGGGGTGTATGGCAACGAGACAGCCGATGTACTCTCCAAGAATGGCTGTGATCTCCCTATGGACTGTTTGAATCGTCTCACTCCCACTGAGGTCCACTCCCTGGGAAAACAGCGTTTGCTTTCCGTGTGGCGCCGTACGCCATCCCACCATTGGTATACTGGCAATCGCCCTGGACTATCAATCTCATGCTGTGGCCCTCGGTCTTTCCAATCGGCCATGGCCAGATTTCGAAGTGGCCACCTTAAAAGTATAAAATTTCATAACGGGGAGAGAATTTTCCCTCCTTGTTCCTGTTCCCTACCTGCCAGTCCTGATCACCTTCTTCTGTGTCTTGGCGCTTCGTATAAGCAGCTGTTGGTTGATCAGGACTTTTTGCAGGTATATGGGGATCTGTCACGACGGGGCCTTCTGGACCTGGTGTAAGCTTTCCTACACCAGGGGGATATGCTACAACAACAACTTCTTTATCTCTGCATGTACACCCGTCAAAAAAAAACTCACCCGATCGCACTTGCACATTTTACATCACAGAACAAAACGGGAAATAGCATCGATATGGGTGAATATTTTCTACAAATACCATTTTTTGAATTACGTTTAAGGGGTCGTCTTCATATTAAATTGGGTGCTTGCTCCGATATTTTCAATACGCACCTCCATCTTTTATCACAAATTTGAATTATACACAATTTCAGGCGGATTTGATAAAAAAAAGTAATGAAAAACTGAGTAAAATTGACCGAGACAATTCATAAAAACCATTGAGGGACCGTGTAAATGTTCGGATTTCAATCACATTTAAAATATTAATAAAGACGTGCCGTGACCGTTGCAGTCTATGACTTGTTGCAGGCGCCTTGGTATGGAGATGGTGACTTAAGATGGTGACAAGGTTAGAATCCATTCTGATTGAATCCCAGGATCTGTTGGCAGAAATTTCTGTTTTCACTTTGTGAACAATCCCCAATAACGATAACAATCATCGAAATTTGCAAACAGCTTCACTGCGCTACTAATTATGCACGTGATAAGGAAAACCTGAAATTTGGAATTCCGATGTTTCAGTAACAGTTCAATCGCATGGAGTCAAAATTTACCAGGGTTTCTATTCATAATTTTTGTGAATATTAATTTTATAATTAATAAAAAATAGTAAAATTTAGTTTGATAGTTAAAATGTTTACAGTTTAGGTTTGGGTTTTTAGGAAGCAAAGGAATTGGATGGATGGACTTGGATGGAAAAACAATTTCCAAGAAAAATTAATGTTTTAAGCAAATACAAAAAAAAAGGGAAACACCAATTTAACATTGGATATCTAATTTTCAAACACTTACAAATCGGTGAAATATCCAATAAAATTAATGAACCTTTTTTTATTTCCGTCTAAAATTGTGTATATAATCCAAATTCGTGATAAAAGATGGGGGTTCGTATTGAAATTTTTTAAACAAACGCCCAATTTAATATGATAACGACCCCTTAGATAAATTTTAGACATTAATATTTGTAGAAAACATTCATCCATATCGATTGCTACCTTCCGTTTTGTTCTGCGATGTAAATTGGTCAATTGCGATCATGTAAGTCGTTTTTTTTTATTTAATTGGAGTACATCACGCGTGTTAATTTCCTTCCTATCGAATACGTACTTTGAGTGTACAGTGTACTAATTAGTTTATTACTTTGATGGTATCCAAAATACTGTTTACAAATTTTCATAAATTTATACTGTTATGAAACATTTAGTGTGTTAATAGGGTATATATGATAGTTTTAAGGGTACTATTATCTCCCATTGTAGTATTATGTCATATATATCATTTTTTTTCTCATAATTCCTATAACAGAGCAGTAAAAAAACTTATAGGTTGAATTACAGCCATTATTTTGAGTTATACCTCAAATTATTTATGACCTTTTTAGCGAAACTACGTTATACTTTTTCAACAGTTTCATACTGACAGTGAAATCTTTCTCAGTTTTTTAAGTTAAAAAGACATTTTTATTTGGCTGTCTATCATTCTTTTCATCCCTACGCGGGACTTGAGATATTCCATTTCTTTAATGATTAATTATAGTATGACTTAATGCTTGTTTTCCCTTAAACTCCTGTTTTTTATGTATTGCATAGCTATTGTTATCTCAATCGAAGATGACAGTGCATTGTTAGTTTATTGTGGTGGTACTAATAAAATCAATATTCAACACAATATACTCTTACAGATTTGAATTACCGTTCCTGTTAGAAATTATTTATTTAAACTGAATCTTTTTATTAAATAAAAAATTGTAAATCAAAGATTCGTGAGGAATTTGTATGTGGCAGATGAATCTGTTGAGATAAATAGTATATTTTATACGCGTTGTATGACTAAATTAACAGACCATATCCCATAATAAATAATTATGCCCTCTAAATTAAATAATCAATAAATATACAATTCGAAAATAAGATCCTAATCAAATTTATTTTAGATACGTAATTGATATATTACATATGATCATATTAACTATACGTGAGCAAATCTATTTAAAATCGATGGCTTCGACATGTGGCATGTGGTAGGTAGGTAAAAAGGTTTAATTTGAGGACTTTGTTTTCTCTTAACATGCTTTCCAACAGTGAATAATGTATATTTTTCTTCCAAATGCCTTCGATATAGTGACTTCATATCTTCCAACAAAATAAAAAATTATGGTTTAACTGATAAAGCAATATAAATAGAATTAATTTCATATTAGCTTCACAAAGAAGTAATGTAAGTATACAAATTCAGTTTAATCCAATGCTGGAAACTTATAAATATGTAGATGTCTGTTAGAGAAGTAAATATAAGTTAATTTCTTAGTCGAGTCAGCTGTTTTTTATCACACTCATAAAGCTTTTATTAACAATACAACAGTCTTACAGCGAAGAATAAGCACAAATGTGTGACAAAATTTGTCTGTTCATTTATAAGCATCGCCAATACAGTACCGGCCGATGCTGGAAACTTATAAATATGTCGATATGTGCTAATAAAGTTAATTTAAATTAACACTTTAATCTATTCAGCTATTTTTCAATTAATTGCAAAAAGCTTTCATTAACAATAAAGCAATCTTACAGCTAAGAAAAAGTACATGTAACAAAATTTATCTTTCCATTTATAAGCATCGGAAATTTTTAGCTTTCTTCCTAAGAAATACATAAGTATATGTTTACCAAAATTTATCGATTTGTCATTAAACACATATATTTGACGACTCAAAAGGGTTTGGAAACAAGTGTTCGAGTTCTCCTACTTCCAAAATAGATTTTTCAATCCATTACTTGTAATAGAGAAGGCAAATAAATTGTGGAATATTAGTAGGAATTATACTCTTACTGTAAATTTTAAAATTTGATAAAACAGAAGTACCCACAAACTTAGTAAGGATTGATGTATGGATGAGTCACAATCAATTTAAAAAAATTTTGCATAACCCACTGATAACTAAAACAGAATTTGATAGAATGTTTTATTTTCTTCTGTGTTTTCTGTATATTTAAATTTAATGAATAATTTTTTTAATAAATGTTAATTTATATTAATCACACGCAACAACATCTCAACATTGAAAGAATATTAATGTTAGAAAAAATCCGAACTAGAACTTTTTTTATTATTATGGATTATTTATTATTTATTATGGATTATATATATATATATATATATATATATATATATAATCAATTTATTAATATCTGTTTGTTGAAAAGAGCGATCGGTTTTCTTTCTAAAAAACACTGGCAAATTGACCTACCATTTTTTTAAATGATAATATGTTACCTTTGCTTTTTCTGTACTAAATACATTCGATATTGAAATTTGTTCTTTTGTCAGTGCGAATGACACTAAATGGAATTTTAAGGAAAATATGTACTCGCTTTTATAAATTAGCCAAGAATATTTTACCATATTAGTTTATCCTCCTTCTTTTGATAATGGGAAAATTCGAAATTCACGTGCCGTATATACAAGTCATAAATATTGGTATAGAAACTAAGAGTATTAGAGTATTTGCCTTTTAGATCCGTTATTTTTACAAATTGAGTTGAGGCAATTCTATATGAAACGTATATGTATACATAATCCCTTCCCCAAAGCACAAAATGGGCTTTTGTAGCACTTAGTGTCCATTCATTCATTCATTGCTTCCCTGTTGTGCAAATTATAATTATGTTGAAAAAAAATTGACGCGTAAATGATTTTATCATTTTTCAATAAAAATGAAAAGTGGTTATTTTGCTTGCTTTTTCTATCTACAGTTAACCAATTCAACCCAAATAAGGTCGAGTAAATCTGATATTTCTAAACAAAAATCTGCTGAGTCTTCTCGTGGAAGGACACCAGTATGCTTCTAAGACTAACTAACATTCAACACGATTCAAAGTATTGTGATGTCGACAGATGGTATACAGTATCTATCCATGATGTTTTCCAATTCTAAGACCAGAATAAAAATGACACTTATCACTGAAACTTAATCTAATCCAAGCGTTCGATAGTTTTGCTACTTCTTCTGACTTTAGTATTTCTAAAACATCGAAATCCTTCAGGCTCTTCAGCAGTACGTTGCCGCTGTAATTTTTTTCTCCTCTGGAATTACTCCTTTGCCTTCTCAGATCTTTATGAGAAGGTTTGACATATGTCTAGTTTCTCATCGGATCTTCTCTGGGCTTCTGATTTTCTCCGTTTATCTTGATTCCGCTTTATCCCTGAAGGCTTTTAGGGCATGTGTTTCGTAAAATTTTTTTCATAATACGAAATATCCTTTTTAGTGTTGTTGCATTACATTTTTAGTAAATCTAGCAAGATTATATAGTATTTTGTAGATAAGTAATGTTGTACAGAAGTTTCATTGAATTTTTCTGGTTTTAAGGCAAGCAATATCCATGGTACTTGGGGGATCGACGAAAGAACAGTTGGTTAAGTCGTGGATTTTCAACCGGAAGGTTGTAGGTGCAAACCTCTAAACAACCTAAGACCATTGTGAACATGGAGGCTTGTGAACGTTATATCTGTCGTAGCCACAAATGTCCTCACACTGGCGTAGTGTAGAAGTTTGAAGAGAGTAGCGTCAGCTCAGATTTTGACCTTGCCATCTGACCGTAGTCCGAAATTACGAGGTGTTTTCCTTGGATTTTTCCCTTTATGGTTGTTTCCGGACAGTTCACAACAAGCCCACTGTGGTGCTCCAGTGCGAGGTAAATTCAACTACCATCTACCAATTCACACTCCAGTTACTCAAACACTCACAAATTAAGGTTGCTTTAATATGGCTACTCAGCTGTTTTAGCGTGAATCCTGAAGTCAAAGGAAATTTTAATAACGTATTTAGAGTAGAATACTTATTCAAAAATGGAACTTTGATTTTTTTAGACTATTTTATGGGTTTCTTACACAATTATAAAAACACACGAACATGCATACGACGTGAAGACAGACTGAAGCTGTTAAGAGCTAAATTACAAATTATTGTCCTCGTTGGTGTAGTGAATATGTATTCGGGAAAAGAAGCAAGAGTAATTCCAGAGGTAGGTAGGTATTTCTGGGAATCAATACCGAAGGGAAAGGTCCGATTACAAAGCGTTACGATTAGATGACAAGAGTAATAGACATAGTAATTCCATAGGACGTCCCATTAGGGTAATTTCAACATCCATATGGACAACTCATGGAAAAAGGTATAGTAAACTTATTTATTGAGAAATATTCATTGCTCGGACAATATATTATTAGTATAAATACAATAACACAACACTATGTGTGAACGGGAACACATCCATAGTGTTTTCAATTCATGGAAAGTAAATATGTCTGACAGACATTTGTAGGTCTCGCATATCTTACGAGTTTCTTATAGGAACAGATTTCATAATTAAATAAACGTGCTTTATAAACATTTTCCTTGTATACTATAAAATCTAATTTTAAATTAAATTTCTGTTTAAACTTTGATAATTTTTACAGCAAACTTTTACTTTGTTGGTATGCAAGTTTCTTTACAAATTAGAAGGTAACATGAAATTACTAGTTCAACCAGTATCTTATATATAGCAGAAAATATCTGTCTGAAGCAGAAAACACTCTTAAACGCTGAGGTACGGCATCATGAAATGTGCACAGCTTCTTTTGCCTGGAATTTCAAGATTTACGCAACTATTTTCATCCTCCATGGTGTCTGTTTCCTTATAACCATAGAAGTGAATTGTAATACAGAAAATTACGTAAGAACAGACCAATCGACATGAAACATCAATAACTGTCTTGAGCCATGTAATCCGAAGAAGAAAACCACAAGCACGAAAAGCGAGAAAAGGTTTTGCTGACGCAACGAAACTGCTGAGGAAACAAGCTCAATTTGGTTCTTCTGAAGCAGCAAAAACCCTCAAATGTTGAACTCAGGCACTCAAAAAATTCGAAGGTTATTTTGACTGGAATTTTTAAATCAACGCTACTAGTTTCAGTTAGCTACGCTGTTTTCTTATAACCTTAGAAGTAAAATATTATAGAACAGTAAGAAAGAAGATATACTAATCAAACTCGAATCAACACAAAATGTCACCAATTGTCACGGGTGACGCAAACGGAAGTGAAAGAACATGAAAACTTGACAAAGCGCGAAAATCTATTTGACGACGCAGCGAATCTACTGAGGAAACAGAGACGCGATTTGCTTTTTCCGAAGCCGTAAAACCTCTCGCTTGAAGCCGGGTGGTAAAGCTCGTTTAATTATAAAAATGGGAGTTTGTTCAAAATATCAAGTCTATGACGTTATAAGCACACGATTTTAAGATATTCTTTAGTTGATTGTGTATTATGTCGGAAGAGGTCCGTAAATAAGGCAAGCAGTTCCTAACTCAAGACCAAATAAAAAATATATAAACTTAACAGACACAAAAAGACTGCATATATCTATGGATCTAATTGATGACACATTATATTTTTAAAACAAGTAGTCGAAACAATAATAAAAATGCAAATGCTTCAGTCAATATTGAAAAAAAAATCTGTGAACATATCAGAAAAAACATTGATCAGCAATACACAAAAGGATGAATGAATGATTGATAGTCCTGTAAAATTGTCTCTTTCACCTTTATAATATGTATTATCAAAATTATTACAATTCTGAATAATGAAAAACAAATTTTTGTCAATGAAAAAAGCCAAATTTATTTTTTTACATGTTAATAAATATTAGTTTATAAAGCTTTGTAGTTTCTGAGGTGAAATCTCTACTGTGAAGTGATACTTAATATGTAAAAACGCAACTGCGAACTGAACTGAAGTAGTGGTTCACCGAAAAGAATATAAAACCAACTGTGACAAGAACAGAACCTCAATATCAGGCATTAAGGAATGTAAAGTGTCAGAACGGTTCACCAATAAATAATTTGAATGTTTTAGTTGTTGTATTAATTCATATGGAATTAAATATACCATAATGGTGACCTTCGGAACTTGCACGCATATTTTGAAAAGTGGAGCCACTCTGGATAATTCTACACCTGTGTTCGAGTGATTACAGATAAGTACTTCCGGATCACTTTCGTTTTCTATTTCAATTTTTAATTTTTTGCTGTAAAGTGTGGTGTTTCGTTTTTGGGGCCTTGCACTACGTCTGAGGTTCATGCCGTACAAATTCCTGCTTATAATCGTTCCGATCCTGCTTTATGGTTGGTTATGTGTGAAAGCACATTCGCTCTCGTTACCCCTAAAGCAATTACTGAATCGTTAACTAAATATAACTACATTGTTTCTCATATTCCGCCTGATATTGCATCACAAGTTCGCGATGTGCTTATGAAACCTGATCCCGATGACCCCTTTACGCATCATAAATCGTTCGGGAGAATCGTCCCAGCAGGAAATACGGCAACTTTTGTCGGGTGAAGAATTGGGCACTCGCAAACCCTCTGAATTATTACTTAATATGAAACGCCGCGCCGAAACCCTCAACGTTCCAGAAAACGTGATGATGGAACTATTTCTACAACGTTTGCCAGCTTCTGTTCAGTCAATTTTGGCTGCCGTTTCCGACTTAACAATGGGTAAGGTAGCTGAAATTTCTGATAAAATTTTAGAAGTCACCCCTTCCCCAATGGAAAATTTCGCAGTTTCTAAAACTCGTGAACAGTCCCTGGAGCAAAAATTATTTGAAGCAATCGATCAGTTAAATAAACGAGTTGATCGTCTTTCATCTTCTCGTGGTCGATCACCTTTCCGCCGCGCAAGGAATACTTCTAGTAATCGAACCAATTCTAGAAATCGGGATTATTCTGTATGCTGGTATCATCAGCGTTATGGAAAAAATTGTCGGGAGCATAAATGTGTTAAACCTTGTTCATGGCAGGGAAACGGGATCAGCGAAGAATAGAGGCGACTTATTCTTTGCCTCAAATTTCACGTCGCATGTTCATTAGGGACCGGAGAACAAATGTAGCATTTCTAGTCGATACGGGATCTGACGTGTCAATACTTCCCGCAAATAATTATCCAAAACGGAATCCACCCCAACAAACCCTTTTTGCCGCAAATTCTTCTTCTATAAACGTTTTTGGTCAAAAAACTCTTACTTTAGACTTTAATTTCAGACGAAAATTGATGCGGACTTTTCTAGTTGCCAACGTTACCCCATTCTTGGAGCAGATTTTCTCCATAATTTTGAATTGGTTCCAGATCTTCGTTATAAATGTATCCGCGACTTAAAAACGAAATTTCAAATTATTGGCCAAGTGAAACATTCCAATCTTCATTCAGTGAAAACTATTTCTAGCGATACAATTTACCACGATATTTTAAAGCAATTTCCCTCTGTTACAAAACTTCCAAATCCAAATCAGCCTGTAAAAAATAATACTATGCATTACATCACAACAAACGGTCCTCCTGTGGTGGCAAAACCTCGACGGTTAGCTCCAGATCGCTTAAAAATTGCCAAATCTGAGTTTCAGATTATGATGCAACTGGGGCATTTGAGACCTTCGAAAAGCAACTATGCATCACCACTTCACATGGTCCTGAAAAAGGGAACTTTGGAATGGAGACCTGTGGCTGATTATCGCTCATTAATCGCCCAAACAATAAAGGATAAATATCCAATTCCTTGCATAGCTGATTTTACTGCTGTATTACATGGTACAAAAATTTTCAGTCATATCGATCTCATCAAAGCTTACCACCAAATTCCCATCCACCCTACCGATATTCATAAAACCGCAATTTGTACACCGTTCGGCTTAAATGAAAGTACGCGTATGCAATTCGGGTTTTGCTACGCATCGGCAACTTTCCAGCGATTTATCGATGAAGTCACTCGCGGTTTACAAGGCGTTTACGCCTTCGTCGATGATATGCTAATCGCATCTAAAAACCCTGATGAGCATTTCAAACACTTAAAGGCTCTGTTTTCAAAATTACAAGAATACGGTCTCTGCATAAATATTGCGAAATGCACTTTTGGTACTACTATTGGTTTTTTAGGTTTTCATGTTTCTGAAAAAGGTATTAAACCTCTTACCGAGAAAGTGAAATCCATAATTTATTTTCCTAAACCTAATACTTTAACCCAACTTCGTAGGTTTTTAGGAATGTTTAACTTTTATAGATGTTTTATACCTAAAGCTGCACATATTCTTGTCCCTGTAGTAAAGTTTTTAGAAGGGCACAAAAACAAAAAGAAACCTCGTTCTAGTGTTTGTAATTCGTCCGAACAACTTGAGTGGAATGAGAATGCCGAACAAGCTTTCATTGCTGCCAAAAACGCGATTGCTCAGGTAACTCGTTTGAGACACCCAATTCCAGGAGCTCAGCTGAGTATATGGGTAGATGCGTCCGATGTCGCTATTGGCGGCAGTCTGATGCAGTTCTCTCAGCAGCAATGGGAACCGTTAGCTTTTTTTCTCTATGAAACTCGATAGCAGTCAACGAAAATGGTCGACATATGACAGGGAATTATTTTCTATTTTTTCTGCGATAAAGAAATTCCGGCATATGTTAGAGGGTAGAACTTTTCAAATGTTCACTGATCAAAAACCGCTAATTTACGCTTTTAATCAAAACCCCCATAAATGTTCACCCAGGCAATTACGCCAATTAGATTTTATTTCCCAGTATTCCACTGACTTTAGACATGTACAGGGTTCCAAAAACATAGTCGATGATACACTTTCGAGGATCGAAATTGATTCAATTACGGAATCGCCACTATTAAATTTCCGAGATTTTGCTGAAATTCAGAAAAATGATCCGGAGGTACAAACCTTTCTTCAGAATCATACTACTTCTATCAAATTGGAACTTAAATCTTGCCAGATTTCTGACCACAATTTGCTATGTGACATCTCTACGGGCATTCCTCGTCCTTTTGTTCCGAATTCTTTTTGCAAGCTTCTATTTGATCATCTACACAAGATCTCGCATCCCGGCATAGCAGCTACAACGAAACTCATTTGTTCCAGATATGTATGGCCAGACATGAAACGTCAAATAAAGATCTGGGTCAGCATGTGTGCCATGTCAACGATCCCAGACACAGAGGCATGCCAAAGCACCTCTAGGCAAGTTCTCTCTTCCAGATGCACGTTTTGCACAAATTCACATTGACATCGTGGGTCCCTTGCCACCTTCTAACTGGAATATTTATCTTTTAACAATCACCGACCGTTTCTCGAGATGGCCCGAAGCCATACCAATTCCGAATATGCGAACGAAAACAATATGCAATAACATATTTGCTACATGGATCTCTCGCTTTGGTTGCCCCTCGGTCATAACCACGGACCAAGGTTCACAAATGCGATCATCTATGTTCGCTGAATTTACACACATGCTGGGTACTCAGTAAATTAAGACGACTGCATACCATCCTATCTCTAACGGACTTGTTGAGCGTTTTCATCGCCATTTAAAGTCATCACTCGAGGCTCATGAAAACGAAAGGTGGTCTGAGATAATCCCATTGGTTCTCCTAGGCATCCGTGCAGCAGTCAAAGAGGATTTAAACGCCTCTTGTGCTGAACTTGTATACGGCACAACTTTGATACTCCCGAGTGACATGTTAGAGATTTCAGTGATCCCACCTTGCGGTGAGGATTTTATCACTAATCTTCGCAACAACATGCGGCAATTGAACACTATTGCAACGTCTGCTCATTGCACTGACAAGTATTATGTCAACCCTTCTTTGAAAAATTGTTCACACATCTTTCTAAGAGTGAATCGGGTGAAGCCGCCATTGTGCCAACCTTATACAGGCCCCCATAAAGTCATACGCCTCACGGACAAAACCGTCGTCATTGAATTCAATGGCCGAAAAACAACTGTTTCTCATGACCGTGTAAAGCCAGCTTATTTGCTACCTGAAACTGCCTTACTCGAACCAAAGAACACCGAACCTTTGGAAACAGCTAAAAACAATGATAAATCTGCCAATGAACGGATTTCTGCAAAAGCAGTGACGAGATCCAGCAGACATGTTCGTTTTCCACAAAAATTGGCAACTTACATTAAGTTTTTTTAATACCTATCTTTAAATGTATCCCCTTGTGCATATGTATATAGTATGTTTACTTTTCTTTGAATCGTGTAATTCAACTCTGTAAATATTATACACGTTCTAACCGCATATGTATCTTAACCGTTCTATATATTTCCTACCGTTCCTTTAGATAACCCTTCAGTCACTGGGGGATACTCTGTAGTGAAGTCTCTGTATGAAGTTTCTGTGGTGAAATCTCTGCTGTGAAGTGATACTTAATATGTAAAAACGCTACTGCGAACTGAACTGAAGTAGCGGTTCACCGAAAAGAATATAAAACCAACTGTGACAAGAACAGAAACTCAATACCTGGCATTAAGGAATGTAAAGTGTCAGAACGGTTCACCAGTAAATAATTTGAATGTTTTAGCCGTTGTATTAATTCATGTGGGATTAAATATACCATAGCTTTATGATTTACTGATTATCAATAAAAAGTCAACATTAACACAGATAAATCAATTGTGTATTTAATTTGTATTTTCGTATGACGTAATTATTCTGAGTATTTCAAAATTGTTATTTCAACTTGAGCCAAGGCAAACAATTCTGCTAGTCACAGATATAAATCCTTTATACAAACCATTATATTTATTTCTAGGAATTCAAGATCATGAAAATGGAGAAAAACACTTAAATAATTAACTAATGTTGAGATAAACTAATCTTTAATGGATTTAAATGGTAAATAGGTTTTGCTAGCTACCTTAAATAAGTAACGTACAATTCTAACTTTGCAATGACGTAAGAAAGGAAGTCGAAGCAAATTGAATTACACACTTCAACGTATCACAAAAGCATCGACAAAGCATCATATTCATTGCAATACAAAAATTCAGATATAGCTCCATTTAATATTCTTTGAATATGTGAGACGACAAAAGAAATGTACTATTAGAGCAAATTAACTTAAGTGCTTTTTCGGAGTTCGTTGAATTCAGACCTCATTTGAACGCATTGGTGATGCCAAATGTCTGCTGCTAAACGAATGGTTACCTCATAAATTCATTATTTCCCGGGTGTATCACTTATCTTTATTTGTCATGTCGAGCTGAAGCCCCGACAATAGAAAATTGGATCAATAATTGAATTAGAAAAAAGCATAATTGAATGAGGGAACATGGGAATTGTTATTCATATTTAAAGAACAATTTATCTGAAAGGAACGCGTTATTGATGTATCGTTAATAACGTTTATTGAAATAATGTTAACGATACATTCATATACTATCATACAAAGATGGAGGACTGAGTTTATTCTTGCGAAATACATTTCAGATGGGGGATTTATAAGCATTGTTGAAGTTGCCGTTCCATTTAAGAGAGATGGGCATTTTTTTAACGTGATGGGTGCTCATATGAATTAAAATAATTTGTTATTGCATTTTTTTATATTACTAGCAGAATTACTCGGAGTTGTTTGGGTTGAATAGGTTAAACGTTGATTGAAAGAGATGCGAACAAGCACTGTTATTTATCATATAAAAAAGCAAATTTCTCTACCATAGAATATGCGAATATTGAAAAATAATAATTGAGAGGAAAATAGTAGCTTAAACTTCATTTTGTCATTTTTATATCTTCTACATTTCTCCTTGGACTAAATACGTAAGTTTGTTTTATCGATTTATGTAATCCCTTTCACATACATCGCACTTTTGTGTAAGAATAAACTACAAAATATGATAGTAAGATACTATTACAGAAAATGGTTTTAAGTTTTAGAGTGATGTGAATGAACCTTAAGTATTTTCCTCTAAAAAGGATAAAAATTAGGATGTATTATTGTAGCCAGTTTTCCTATCAATATTGTTTTATTTGTAGCACTCCTACACCAGTAATGGGATATTTCCGCATTCACTATCACTATGAAAGACTGAAAAATCCTATTCATGTTCAAATTTTTTTTCAAGCAAATACATTTTATCTTTGAAAATTCCATTCCGCGTGTGAAATAACAGCTTGTTTCAAAACAAATGTTTCCAGAACAAATGATTCAAAGTTAATTTCTTACAATTTTTGGTAAACGGAAGATCAATTTTACAATGTTTTAAAAAAAGAAAATCAGTAATTTTAACGAATGTTTGAGAGAGCAAAGTGTTTCATCAGAATAACTTCAGCTCGTAAAGTAAATAACCTCGATCGCTTGTCCCGAAAGGCAAAAATTTTCATCTTTTTAAAAGCCTAGATAGAATATTTTATAGATGTGATATTATTTCTACATTTACACAGTTTTGCTTAAAATTTGATTTTCTCCAAATGCCAGTCATACAGTTTTAAATATATTTTTGGTACTTTTTTCATTTATTCAGAGATCTATCATCTAAACCGAAACAGCAAACGTATTTAGAATTATGGATAATGTTTCTATACTATTGAGTACAGCTTTCAAAATAATCCAACGATGTAAATTAAAACAAAAAATAAATGCAAGCTATTCTGTTTTTAATTGCCTTGTAATGGAACCTACACCAAAATTTAAAAATATTTGCTATACTATGCATGGTTACAAGGTTTATTTTAAAGTCATCTTGTTTTAAAAAAACTTTATTTTAGCGTCCCCCTCTCATTAACATTTTAAAGTAGGACATTACTGTCTTATTTTAAAAAACAATGTTTTCTGCATTTGATTTATTCGTTAAAAAGACAGTATTTTACAAACGTGAAGTATTTAATTCAATACATTCTATAAAAAATTGGTCCAAATGTACATATACCACTAAAAAATGACCTTTAGTGGTATTTTTTCATAAAATAAATCATTCGTAAGATATTATAATCCTGAATAATTTGATCACAACACAAAAATCATTGGAACACACAAGTGTTGAATATTTTGCTATATGTACTCAGATATAGTACAAAAACTCTTAATTCTAAATGAAATTTGAGTTAATCATTAATTTTGGAGTTGCCCGATACAAAGTAACAAAACAATGCTTACATTATCAGTTTAATAAAAACAAGACGTCGAAAAACTCTTCTTGGAGACAAAAATCCTGCAACTCCCCCACTTCTTCCATTAATACAATTCCTACCTTTGGTTGTACCATCATTGATAACAATGTTATTTCATTTTTACATACATTGCGACGCTCTTCCCATTTTTTATTACTTATTTTTGCTTTATTTCATTTCGGTTTTTCTTTTAAATTTTTTTACCATCTTTCAAGATTTCTATTAAACAAACTTACTGTGGGCTGGACTTATATTGATAAAACCTAGTGACGGAAAAAATCACACACACACACACATCAATACTTTAAAAAAAAAACACACAAAAAAACTATCAATAATTTTTTTAATTCAGTTATTTTCTTATCTACCAATTTATTAGGATTACCAAATACCAAAACAGGCCCATCTATCAAGTGCTATACTGTCAATATTGGAGATTGAGGCCCCTTCGGGACCAGGTTCTCCATGACCATATAAACACCTATTATCAATTGGTTTTTCAAAAGCGCTTTTTAAGTCAAAAAACTCCTTTCCTTACAAAATGTAAATTAGATAAAAATGTTTTTAATCATTTGATATCATTAGTCAAATACTTTATTTTTTTAAAGATATTAATATATATTTTTAAAGATATTAATATATATTTTTAAAGATATTATAATATATATTTTTAAAGATATTATAATATATATTTTTAAAGATATTAATATGTATTTTTAAAGATATTAATATGTATTTTTAAAGATATTAATATGTATTTTTAAAGATATTAATATGTATTTTTAAAGATATTAATATGTATTTTTAAAGATATTAATATGTATTTTTAAAGATATTAATATGTATTTTTAAAGATATTAATATGTATTTTTAAAGATATTAATATGTATTTTTAAGTATATTAATATGTATTTTTAAAGATATTAATATGTATTTTTAAAGATATTAATATGTATTTTTAAAGATATTAATATATATTTTTAAAGATAAAGTTTATTTAAGGATATAAGAAATAAGTTAAAGTATAAATAATAGAATTTAAATTTCCTTGCTATAATTTTTTGGAACGTATTACGAATATTAAACGAAATAATTAAAAGTTCACTAGTCTTATAATACTACGTTTTAAAGTAATACTTTGTTAGGACCTATTATATATGAACCTAGAAAACATAAAACACAAATTGAAAAGACTAAGGTTTTTAAAATCTAAAAAATTGTTTATAAGCTTTATACAATTCTTAGGGTTTTGCTTATTTAGTTGTATGTCCCCTATTTCAAATCTGTTAATACATTTTTTTCAATTGGAGGGATCCTGAATAACATATGTAAATTTTATAGAATCGAAAAATCCTTAATTCGGGGTTGAGAACCGGAAACACTCTTAAGATCTAAAACGATCTATGAATTCCAAAAAAAAACCTTTTTAAATATTTTAAACTTTCTTTCTATAACAATACTGTATCAAAAACGAGAATGTCAACCACAGCGAAAACAAAATCTCAATCAGATAATCATTGTTCGTGCAATACGAGTATATTGTATTTGGGACTTTGCATCATGTATCTTCACTCTGTTATTAAAAACTTGCTACGAAGAAATTCTGCGTGAAAAAAAAGAAGGCATTGTGCTGTCAGACGAATTTGTTAGATTTTATGAAGCCATCGACATCGAAATAACTTTTTTAGTAACTCATTAATTATTTTAATGTTTTGTATTAATATGTATAGAGAGAGAGAGAGAGATAACTGCAATTTTATTAAATATTTTTATTCTAACTAGTGTTTTTGTTAGTCCTTAGTTCCAATTAAATAAAATTGATACATGTATTTTAATGCAAAGTTGTACCCCGACATACATTTATCTTACTTAAATTCGTATTGCGTAAACATAAAAGTTTCAATAGAAAAATTATTTACAGAAATTAACATTTAGGTTTTTTTTTTGTGTGTGTAAAATTTTCAGCAGATTTCAAATCCGTAAAGTCTGTCAAATCCTTTTATCTTACAAAATTTATAGGAAGCTATTAAAGAGTTAGTTATCATAAAAATAAAGACTAACACTATATTACCTTAAAAATTACACCTTCCAGAAATGAAAATAAAAGGGTCATTACAGGTGTGTACCTTGTTTTTTCAAAATAGATCAATATTTGTAACTGCTTCCATTAATGCAATGTTTTAAAAATAAAATTTAGCCATAAAATGTAAGCCAAAAGAAATTTGACTGAAACTACCACTTTTAGAAATTTGACTTTCTATTCAGCACATAAAGAATCCGAAGGTAAAGAACTCATCGCAGGAGAGAGAATTGTCCCAAAAATCATTCATGCACAACACAAAGGCAATATGTTTCGATTTTCTTTGTGAGCAGTTTTTATTGCTAAGGTCCTAATCCGTTGAAATGGTGATAAAACGAAATCCTCAGCATAAAATCTATTAAATTATGAAATCCTAAAAAATTAAACTAAATTGGGCTAAAGAATAATAACAATACAATTTCCGATTGTGAGATTACAAGTGCAAAAGCATATTTGTACGGTGAATTTGTGTTGTTGTATGATTAGGTGTGCTCTTTCCCCAAGAAGATTATGTTAAGCCCTAACTTTTAACTAATTCGGAGATAATTGGGTCTCGAGTTCTTTTTGTGGAACCATCGCAAACGATTTACAGTGGACAGCTTTCGAAATTGCTCAAATGAAATTTGCCTTCTGACATCGTGTTCCGTTGAAAGCGTTTTTTTTTTCAGGATAAAAACGATTCTATCTGAAGATCGCAAGGAAATTCAATGAAGATTCATGAATGTATTCGATAGTACAATGTCAAGAAAACACAATAAACATTATTTTCGTTTACATAAAATGTAGCATGACATGTCGTTCTACTATTATATTTTTCCACGCTAGGACTAAATAAAGATCCTTGTAGACTAACAAGCCAAAATAAGACATAAAACTTTAAAGGGATAATTTTCCACCATCACAACAGGTTTGGACATAGATATAAATTTGTCGGCACGCATAATCTAATTGATAATTCTAATCTGTCTTCAGTATCGGATGTTGAATCGAAAGTTTTGTTCGATTAAAAATATCAATACTAGAATTGCATCGGTATGCTTTCATTTTTAAATAAAAGCAATGCCAAGTTTTATCGTAACTTATAGTTATGTTTTTTTGTACGTTTAGTTATTATCAACTAATTAGCTAACTATCAAAATAAAATCCTATCAATTGGTTTTCATCCCACTAAATCTCTGAGAAACTACGAATTATTTTATAAAAAAACAAGTATTTTTTTTGGTACGTCACGTTGTAAAATTGCCACTCTATCAATGAAAAAACACGTTAGTCTTACTGTACTACGATCTAAAGTGATATTTTTGTTTGGACATAAAACCTAAAACAGCCATATTAAGATCTAAACCATCAGTTGATAAAGCTTAATCCAAGATATTTAAAACCTAATATTTCGGGACTTACAAAAATATCATTTAAAAAAATTTTCTCTAAAATTGTTACAGGTAATTTAAAAGAAATCGTGACTTTAGATTATAAATAATAATTATTCTGAGTTCACCCTCAGCATTTGCATTAATATTATTCAGGTTAACTGGAAATTCTTACAAAGTATACATCGTGAATTAAATAAATTTTGTAATTCTTACATTTGACTCTCAATTATTTGTAAATTGTAAATTATGATATATTTTTAATGTTTTACAAAAATTATCTGACAGAATTCAGGGAAATGTAACAAACCCATGCAAATTTGGAGTAGAGTAAATAAAATTTTGATATGTATAGTCATCACGTACTGTAAGAATATTTCTTTTTCATTTCAAAATTCAGGTATACAGAGAAAACTACACTCTTATTAAATACTAGCAAAATACCCGACCTTACTCGGTTTGAATTGGTTTACTCTAGATTGAAGAGATAATCAAAATATATAATGACTTACGTTTTTGTAGAATAAAAATTTATTTTAACATCTTTCGCCATCTTTATATTTTCTACAACTTACTTTGGACACAAATCCTACACATGCATATCCATTCATGTAATACATTTCACATACATCGCACAGTTGCTATATGACAAAGCTACAAAATGACGAAAGGTGATACTAAGGTTATAAAAGACGATTCATAGGAAGATTTGGAATTCCATTTCTTAAGTTCTTTTCATGTTCAGCTCAATTAATTAAAATTACGATTTACGGCGAGTGCTCTCGCACTCATAGTCAACAAAACAATATTTTTTTACTTGTGGCACTCTTGCCTCCGGTATGCGACATTGTGAAATTTTGCAATCTTCTCCTGTCATTATTACAACGAATTATTTAATGTTGGAAAAAGTTCCAGTTTGGATTAATAAACATTATTATTCTTTCAATAACGGCATTATTCTTTAAATAACGGCATTATTCTTTCAATAATGGCATTACACTTAAAAATTACTAAAAATTTATACTGACTTACCTAACATTTTTAAGTCTAATACTTTGTGGTGCTGTTGCATGTGATGAGAAGGAAAACACATTTATTAAAATAATAAATATTTAAAATAGGAAACAGCGAAGTAAAACAAAATAAAAGATGTCGCAAAAAATTGTTCTAAAGATATTAATTTGTGATTCAATTTTATCTCTTGATCTCGCACAGTTGCCACAACTTACAACTAAAAGTGTACAAAATTTAGAAATGTAAAATTAATTCAGAGCGACAGAACCAGAAAAAATATCACTGTTCGCTCGATCTTGTTCATTCTCGTTTCATTGAAAAATATCGTCTGTCCCAAATATTCGGAAATCGTTTTCATTGCGCAAAGAATAAAAATAAGACTCGAAATAAATGAAGTATCAGAGATGAAATTCGATAAAAAAAATAATTTTTTGAAGAATAATTACTTTTTCAGCAGTACTGGTAAAGCAATCGAAGTAATCGTAATATTCAATAGACGTTCCAATTTTTCCCAAACTACCAAATTATGGTTGATTTAAGTATACTTACTCAGGTGTTTTAGCATGAAACTCAACTAAATATAACAATAAAGAAATGTTTAATATTGCATTCACTAAACTAATAGATAATGTATAAAATAAAATACAATGCAATCAAATATCTGGAATACAATTCATGTGATGTCTACACAAACACACAAACACAAAATCGAGCATAGAACAGAAAGACGGACAGACAGACTTTCGCAACCAATGCCACTCACTAAATGAAGATAAGTACTCACTGTATGCAAATTTTCATGAAAATATCTTAAACCGCGTGGACGTGTATAGGGCACAACATACAGACAGACAGACAGACAGACAGACACCAAACGAGAAAAAGGCGGATTCGGCATCAGAAGGGTCCAAAACGGATAGAAAACTTGAAATGAGTCGAAAATATTGAATGTACAAACAAACACTCCATTCTTATTTATATAGATTTACTATTGGCAATCGAACATGGATATTAGGTAGGGTACTAATTAATGTAAGAGGAAACTGATTTATGATTCTTAATTATAGTTCTCATGCCAACGTCTTAGTCAAACGTTGTAATTGACCGATGGTTGTTTCAAGCTTAGGTGTACAAAACTTTAGTTCATTCTTCTGTAGTTTTTGAGATAGTCTTTTAATCAAAACTTCATCATTTTGACGGGTTTTCCTGGCCATCGTAAAATGAAATTTTGAATTAAGTTTGAAGAAATTATTTTAAAGGAGATTTTTATGTTAAAAAATATTGCACTTCCAAAATCTAAATTACACGTTCTGATTAAATGTTTTATAAAATGCCCCTGCTCATCAATAAAGTTATTAATTACGTGAGAATTAGGCAGTGAGCTAAAAGGTCAAACCATCAGACTTTACGGATCCAACTAAAGCTTCAAACAAATTTGTCGATTACTCCAAGTTAGTGTTTAACGGTTTGTGACAGGTTCTGTTAAAAGCCCCAGGTATGCAAATATGCCCCGGAAATTTTTAATTCCATCACTTTGATAGAGTATTTTCAATGCTAGCATTACTACGGGAAAATGTTTCGATCGGAAGAATTCGATCGTAAAATCTCAGATCATTTCGAACTACGCCACCCTGGTCAGCAATCGGAACTCCTGTGATTTTTGGTTGTAGAGCTTTTTAAAGTGCCTCGCTTATCAATGTAATATTCCGAAAATAACTAAAAGATCTCGCAGGTGAAACAAATTAATGTGAATGAATTGCGTTCTGCTATCGAATGTGGTGTGCGGCGAATGCAATATACCGACCGGGGTGATAGAGGATAATTATAGCTGTGTCTGTGATGTTAGTGTGATACCATATGAAATTGCAATAGAGTTAATATATTGCTCTTTTTTTGCCGTAATTTGTTATTAATTTAATTTCCACGTTTGATAATAATACAAACTACCTTGACTACAGCTCAAAATTTCACCCCTAGTGACGGAAATTCTAACTATTTTTCCTCCACAAATTAAAACCGCAACCTCAAGGAAAATGTATATAAAATTTGGTTGCGATTCTCCTATTAGTTTTTCAACAGAGTCGTCTAAACATCTCCTATTTAATCTGGATCACCCTGTGTGTAAATAGACCTAAATGGATGTGTGTTTATGTTTCGTACTTCAATCGGCAAATCAGCCAAACTAAAACAATCAATTCTAACTTTAAAAGAATCAAAGAGCAAACAATGTTAGGAGTGTGGTGTCGTCGCCTCAAAACTGTTAGTTAAAACAGTACGAATCGTACACAAGGACGTCCAACAGGTATTTAAGTTCTTATTTATTCCAAACATATAAGACATATATACAGTATTTACATCATCACATTGACATCATTACACCAGTACATCGCAGTAGGTATCGCCAGTTCAGCGCTGTGACCAAAAGTCACACTACCTATGTCTCTCTGCCCACTGTCCAAAAATAAAGCTAACGGTAAAATTCGAAAACCAATCAGAGATCATCTGGATAAACACCACCTCCAGAGGACATTCTACACTCATGTCCTTAAATTAAGGATAATTTAGAATCACACCGAAATCGAACTATAAAGTAAAAATTCCACATGTAGAAGTATCGCACACTTCTTCAAGAATAATATCCAAATTACAAGAATCCATCAGATGACGCCGATAGTACGTCACAATGACGAGAGTGTAAGAGAGGTGCATATAAGAAATGGTAGCAAAGAAGTAAAATTGTTCACAAGCGTTCTGTAAGCTGCTTAATGCCACAACCGAATAGTTATGGCATAGAGGACGCATGTCGAGGATTTTTTGCGTGATAGAATTATCGGCCGCCTGGAATGTGGGCGTACTCAGACGGAAGTTTCAGTGGAACTTGGAATCGCCCAAAGTGTCATCTCTAGGTTTTGGCAACGATTCCAAAATGATGGAAATGTCAGTAGACGTTACAGTACTGGTCTCCCCCGAGTTACAACGCCGAATGACGACCGGTATTTGACAGTAACTGCAAAAAGAAGCAGACGGAGCACATTATCCGACCTTTCTCATCATGTATTTTCAGCTACGGATACGACAGTTTCAAGGCAAGCCGTTTACAGACGTTTGGGACATGTTGATCTATATGCTCGCAGGCCTGTCAGATGTGTTCCGCTCACGGCAACTCACTCTCACCTGCGGTTAGCCTGGACTAGATAACATGCGATGTGGACATCGTCACATTGGGCTTGTGTGATGTTTTCCGACGAGTCCAGGTTTAGCTTGCAGTCTGATTCACGGCTGATGTTCAAATGGGTAACGCCAGGTACCCGCTACCACCAAGACAACATCATTGAACGACACCTTTACGGTGGTGCAGTATTGCTTGTTTGGTGTGGAATTATACTGGGCTCCAGAACAGATCTACATGTTCAAATCAGAACCATGAGAGACCAAATTTCTCGGGACATCATTCTGGAACAACATGTACGTTAGTTTAGAGGTGCTATAGGTGCAGAATTTGTGTTTATGGATGACAACGCCCGTCCTCATAGTGCAATAATCTTAAACGAATGCCTTGAATCTGAGAATATCACCCGTATGGAATGGCTAGCATTCTCACCTGACTTGAATCCGTTAGAGCATGTGTATAACATGCTTGACCGACAAGTTGCAGCCCGTCAACCACCTCCTACTTGTGTACCGGAACTTCGGAGAGCATTGCTTGCTGAGTGGAGTAATCTTCCACAATATCATATCGATATTTTTTGTAATTGCTCTAGTGAGCAAAAATCGTAGTTTTTATGAATGGTACTATACATACACCATCTTTTTTATTTTGTTCTTTATCTTTTGTTTAATAAATGGGCTTCATGAAAAATTCCCGTTTGTTTTGTTTTTTAACCTTTATTTGACGGAGCTGGTATTATCCTTAATTTATGGACATGAGTGTATTTCACTTGTTCTTCTCAAGTCGTTGTAACGCGCTCTATGAAAGAACAGTAGCAGGCGCCAAACGACTAACAATTAGAATAAATTCAGCATTCCGATGACACATCAAACCAGGCACTCGCCTTTTAAGTGACCCTTCCTAAAGGTCCAACACTAATAGTTTCTCACGATGTCACAGGAGGCTAGAATAATGAATTATTAAGATATGTGTATGATACTAATTTTTTAATCATAATAATTTGAAAAGTAATTCGGAAGCCTTCATCCGATCCTCTACGCCTTTTGTAGCCTGTATTTTTCACATGATTCAATTTTGCATGGAATGTTCTGGAGGGAGTATTCTAGATGGAATGTTCCACATGGAATGTTCTAGATGGATCACACAGAAATATGTACAAGCGAGTAACAGTATCTGAACTATGTTATTTTTTTCATTCAGAACAAGGTCAGGTAATATCTTACTTTTTTAGGCGCCAACTTCGTTATTTTTGTATTCGTATTCTGAGTGTGTGGGGAAACAGCAGGAAGCTCCGAAATCCATGAGGGGTTTTGCTTGGGTCACAATACCCTTTATTGTTATATTCTTCACAGGGAAGAATCGTCCATGTGGTGATTGAATTCATGATTCAACAATAAAATTCATACAGTCCACTATCACTGATCGAATTCTACACTAGTGATAGTCTGTAGTACCATTGGCAGACCTCAACACAATCGAAAATTTTTGGTCAATAATCACGTTGCCTTAGCAGGCTGAAGCTAGTTCTATTGTTCGGCCTGCAACATTCAATTTGGCCATACGTTTATGACACAGTAAACGGTAATTAATAAGACATATCAAAACATTGGGAGCAGTTTGAATTTATGCAACGGCAGATCCAAAAAGTGATTAAAAAGAAGTCACACTTTACTTTATTGTTTTTAAAGTATCTAATAATTGTAAAATATTGTGAAAAATTTATTACTCAGAGTAAACTTTTTCATATTTATACTTCTTAGCATTTTTTTGTGTTGTTTAGTTAATTTAATTCTGTATGAATCCAGGCATTTTTATATCCTTCATTATTTGATGAAAATTGTCCCGTCAGGTTTATGCTTCTATTATATTACGTGTAGTAAGAAGTTTTAAAGCATGTGCCGAAGTAAAGAATATGTAATTTAGAGCTGAGAATAATACTTTTATTCATCGAAATAATCTCGATCATTATCTAATACTTTCTGCCATCGGTCAGGCAGTTCACGGATGCCAGCAGTGTAGAAAGATTCCACTTTTGACACAATGAAGTCATCAATCCCTTTGCGTACGTCGTCCACTGTCCGGAAGTTTACAGAAGACAAGGCATTCTGCGTAGACCGAAACAAATGGTAGTCCGAAGGTGTTCCAAAACTTCCCAGCCAAGAGTTACTAACGTGTCCTTGACCACTTTTGCTACATGCGGCCGTGCATTGTCATGGAACAATTTGACGGGCTGCAAACCTTTGCAAGTAAACGGACGTTTTCGATCGATTTCCTGCTGTAATCGCGGCAATTGTTGTTTATAGCAGTGCTCCCCGACCTTTTTATCGCCGCGGACCGAATCAACGTTTGATAATTTTAACGCGGCCCGCTGAGGGGGGGGACGTTGATTGTTTATATTTTAGATTGTTTTGATTTAAATTTTTAATTTGATTGTGTATTTAAACATGCCTTCAAAATAAAATACAGTTACACCAAAAAATGAATATAAAGTGATTTAACATTTTAACTCACTAGGACGCTAAATCAATGAGAACCCTGAGCTTGTTTCTTTGCGACGAGTCGGTTTCATCTGGGGGTAATTATACCTTTGTTTTGTTTTGGTTGCTGTCACTGCAGAAAACCCCGCTTCAGATAGGTTGTCGGAAATGACGATAGGGATTTAAGTGCTACGGTGGAAATCTCAGGGTATTCCGCCACGACTTTTATCCAGAACACCAGCAGAGTTTTTGTCTCGAACCTAATTTTAAGGCCGCCTTCATTTGCAATATCCAGCAATTGATCTTCTTGCACAGACATGAGGCACAGACATGCCTGATTTAATGGCAAATGGATCGCGGATTCATTCCTTACTAGTCAGTGGGTTTTTTATGGTTGGGTATGTTGTGCTCTTTTAAAAGCAAAGACAGGTGATCGTGCATCAACTGGGAGAATGAATGTTTAGTCTCAGTCTCGCCTAAAATTCCCACTAATATCTGAAACATGTCAAAAATGACTATTCACGCGCCGTCCTCACAACTTCAGTTTTGCTTTAAGTGAAGCTACTTTGTCTGCCAACTTGAAAACAGTTGTCACATTTGTCAAAATTGGAAAATAGAGACAGACAAAATTCAGAAATCATAATTGAAGCTCTAGAAACAGAACAAATTTCAAGTTCTGATTTACCGCCTCCTAATTTGAGTGGACATTTCATAGATAAGAACCGCATAAACCCGAGAGAAATACACCACAGTAAATAAAATGGAAATAATTCAATGTTCCTTGGGCGGCTCGGTACCATTTGATCCACGGACCGGTACCGGTCCGTGGCCCGGGGGTTCAGGACCACTGGTTTATAGCATTCAGCAGTTACAACGGGCTCCAGCAATTCGTAATAGATTACTCCCTTCATATCCCACCAGATGCATAGGAGAACTTTTTTGCAGTGAATGTCTCTTTTCGGCGTTGATGTTGTTGCTTCGCCGGGATTCACCCAATATTTTTTGCGTTTCGGACTGTCATAACAGATCTATTTTTTATCCCCTGTCACGATTTTTCACAAGATAGATCTTCTATGTTGCAATTTAGCAGATTCATCCACTTCAAGCATGTGACACCCATTTTCCTGCCTTCTGTATCTTTTCCATTGCATGTAAACGATTAGAAATCGTTTTTTTTGTGGTACTCCTAACTGTTTAACAAGTTCATTTTGCGTTTGAGATGCATCTTTATCGAGAAGTGTTTGGTGTCGTCATGGCTAGCCTTCAGTGGAGCACCGCTACGTTGTCGATTGCTAACCTCAAAATCGCCATCTCTAAAACGTCGAAACCAATACTCACATGTGCTTTTCAATACGATATTTTCCGCGAAAACATAACAAATTTATTGACATGCTTTTGCAGCCCTTTTGTGCTGGTGAAATTCGCAACGAATGCAGTGACGAATAAATGTCTTATCGTATGACATATTTCAACTTTACGTTCACTTTTTCCTTAGCTTCTGCGTCGGTTTGATACCTCTAAACCGGTTTCTATCACATGACACAAACACGGTGTACTGATTGGTATGCTATTTTGCAGTAGACGTCATACAAAACTCGCTTTAAAACTTCTTCCTACGCCCAAATAAAATCTTGCTTACCCGACTGTCCTTTGTCTATGACGCCGGCGCTGTTCCAGATGTAATTATTTTCTATAGATAATCTAAATAATTAGTCATATTTTCACTCTACATATTTATTGTTCTATTTACAAGTGAAAGCTTGAAGGTTCAGTGCTGAATTCCAGGCTACTGACATAATAATTGCGGCTATCAGAGCATTATAACAATTCAACTAATAAGTCGCTCAGCGTCACACGCTGTCACTCTATGCAATTATACGAGAAAACTAACTGTCATGTAAAATCCTGAAACTAACTCTCAAGTAAAAAGTCGATTAGTTTTCCCGATATCAAAACTCGAAAGTTAAATAAAGAATGGTAGAACTGCCGCCAACTGACGCCAAGAATGGGTCAAAAAGAGTCATACGTATTAATGAAAATAAGATTTTAAATAAAAATAATGCTCAAGTGTGAGCATAATTTGAAATATGCTAAAACGTTATGTACGAGTGACCTTTATTTAACATTTCTACTCACTTATACAGCCCTAGAATAGTGTTTCTATATCTCCGGATGTTAAATCGAATTTGCACATAAATTTATATTTATCATAATTTTGATGTATGATTAATAACACACACATTAAAAGTGGGTGTGGAGATTCGAAATTTTGTGAATAAGATCTAAACAAATTTAAAGACGAAACCTTCAGCAACTAAAATACTCATTTATTTTTAGTAAGCTATATTCCAAGTCGTATTGCCCTTTTTATTTGTGTGACTATTTGCGAGAATACCAAGAGATCTGTGTTTTTTTAAACGCTGTAGCAATTGAACTAGCTCTCTTGTGGAAGTCCTTAACGCGATCCTCTGTTACGTAGCTCCATTCACACACGCAACTATGGTCAGTTCATCTTTCACATCAATGCATTTGAAACCCATTGGATTTCTTCGTGTTCATGGAAATGTATAGTACTGAATATACACTTTTTTCATACTTTTCAAGTGCTACAGGATATTTTCAAATCTATATTGATTGAATTTATTTTTGGGTTTGGAGCAGCTAATCCATATTAGCATCTTGCGCGTTAAAACCCAACACAACCATCTGTCTGTAAAACGAGTGTAGTCAAAAACAAAGTATACGCACTGGTGCTCAAAGCTTTATATAAATCTAACAGACCAGCACAGCGTTGAACGTGACAGCTCTTTTCGTGTTCTTACTGATACTAAAAAGACATTCAAAGGATTAACCAATATTTTTTTAATGAGTTTCACCTCCACTCGACATGATACGGGTTAGAATTGAAAAATTATTTATTCAAAGAAACTCACATTTAAGGTATCGATCTGGTGTAAAATTTTCCGCAGTTTTAAAATCCGTAGACATTTTTATACAATCTTTAACGATCGCAGGGATAGAAACTTGGACTAAAGAATAAAAAGGAAATAAACGCCAGTCAAAATGTCGTTTATTTGTTTTGTTTCGCTTCGCTGGAATCGTTTCTGTTCAGGAAATGAAAGGGGAAAAAAATTTAGAATCCGGGATATCTTTCACTGTTGCCATTCCAAGGGAAAAAATTTTTTAATTCATTAATAAATGTTCTAGATGAAATTTTAAATTCGAGTTTCGCACAAAATTCGAATAAAATTAGGACTATTGAATGCCAAACTTTGAATGACTATTGAATGCCAAGAAATTACTGTTAGTCTTATAGATTTATCTGAACACCACATATACGCAAGCAGACAGACACATCCTTTTACAGTATAATAGTAGCGGCGATTGTTATGCTTAGTAATCTGATGGCACTGGTTAATTAAATCTATCTGGAAGTGAAGCAATAAAGAACTCAATGATGAAGGTGAAGCGAGATTCAACTATTTTTAAATTAAGTGATAAATCTCGTTTACTCGACTGTTTAGTTCACGATTCGTATGAATGGGGAAATAAGACAACGTGGCTCATCTTCTATACAACGTATAAAATTCCAATACAACACATGAATTAGTAAGTTATATATGCCAGTAATGACAGTATGTACTGTCTAGTAAAAAAACGAACAATCCCTCTGGATTCGAGAAATTTTAACAGTAGAGAAGATTCAAAGATGGCGTGTTTGATAGGTACTAAATGTCTTCTATAAACTTAAATGCATATAACTTGAATAAAGGGCCGTCTTCGTATGAAATTAAAGCACCAACTTCAGACTTTGCAATAGAACCCCCCCCCCTCCTATTTTGAAACACAATTTTCAAAGCTATAGCGAAATTTAACTTCAGATACCAAATTTAATGTCTTTAGGGCTTACCGTTTTCAAATTATGAGAACAGAAAGACTGGAGCTTCTAATGTAAATCAGTTTCGTACACTATTATACATTTCTGCCTAAATAATATTTCAATGGCGCTGATATTTTGTAACATGTTACTGTTCAAGAAGCCAAACAAAATTTACCTAATATTTTATTTAAAAAAAAGGTTTTTAGTTTACAATAATAATTACTAAAATTAATGTTTGAAAAAGTTACGATTTAGAACCTTATTATATTTTTATGGAAATGAATTTTGAAGGACGTCTAATATGGCCAGTCAAAATTTCAGCTCAATCCAATAGTTAGGTTTTGAGCGACATTAAATTTTCCTCATTATTGCGATTTTAGGAGGAAACCAAAAGTTTAAAAAACGTTTAACAAAATAATTATTGGACTGTTTGCATTTATATAGTATAATATTATAAAGGGAAGTGTTTGTCTGTTTGTTTGTTTCCTGTAAGCGAAGTCCTGACGAATCTATGGCACTTACAGTAATGGGATTTGGCACACAGGTAGTCAAAAATTTTTGCAAATTTAGGGTCGCGGCGAAATTTAAAATTCAATCTAGAACATTTTTAAATGAATTTAATAAATTTAATTATTATTATTTACTTTCGAATGGTAACAGCATAAAAGATCAGATTCTAAATTTATTTTTTCCGTTTTCCTTTAGCACAGAGGAGTGTATCAGACGATACAAAACAAAGTTTTAAATTTAGTTATATAGTTCTTTTTTCTATATCGTAGATCGTTTAATATAGAGTAAAATTTTCAACGAATTTGAAATCTGTGGAAAATTTCAAATTAGATAGTTTCCTAAAAATACTATTTTCTTTAAATAAATTAAATGTTTAAATTGAATATCTTTTATATTTTCGCAAGAGAATGTGACGTCACGCCAACATTCGTGTTCCAAAAATAAACAGATTACATTTCTTGCCTTTTTACGTTTTCAGCGAAATAAAACAAATAAAATAAAAAACATTTTGGCTGGCAATATTTCGTTCTTTTATGTAAAATCGGGATTATTACAGATAGATTGAAAATTGAACGGTTTGAACTGCGGAAAATTTGACACCAGATAGATACCTTATACATTTGATTTTCTTTTAATAAATAATTTTTCGATTAAATATTAATATTTTCGCAAGAGATTGTGACGTCCCGCCGAATTTCTATTTGGTTTGCGAAGCAATCCAACACCACTGGCAACGCCATTATGGCTGTAATCCAATAGGTATAGGAATTTCCTATGGGAAATCGTAGCAATCACCGAGCATTGGTCACACCTGACCCTACAAAAAGAACTGTCACAGGCAACGACGTGCTGACCACACAGTGCCTAGTATATGAAGAAAATAATTATATAGTAATAATTATACACAGTGTTACTACAAAAGAATCATTCATTTTCAGAACCCGATTTATTCAAAAGTATTTTACTTACAAATATGATTGATATATGAAAACAACCACAAAATATTCAAGTTTTATGCTCACTCTACAAATGTTCTATGTGCGCCCCCTTGGTCACACTACACACGTCCAGGCGGTAGTTCAATTCATTCCACACATTTTGTAGCGTGATCGCGTCAATGTTCATCAATGCGTCACTGATCCGTACATAAACAATGTCCTTAATGGGTCCCCAAAGGAAGAAGTCCCACGGCGTTAAATCCGGCGACCTGGGAGGCCAAGGTAAGAAAGCGAGGTCATTATCACCTTGAATTGCCGATACCACCGCAAAATGCTTTGTTTACAAGGCGGTTCTTTTCCGTACTGCCTTCTGAAAGAACGTTGCACTGCCATAACAGACGAACATGTCGCATATTCTAGGACGCAGAAACTCTTTTCTCGCTTTGTCTCCATTTCGGGAGAGACTGAACTGAACTCGTTAGGGATAACTGAAAGACGAACATGAACTAGTGCTGCCACTCCACCTGCTGTACAAACTTGAATATTTTGTGGTTATTTTCATATATCAATCATATTTGTAAGTATAATACTTTTGAATAAATCGGGTTTTGAAAATGAATTATTCTTTTGTAGTAACCCTGTATAATATCCTAGCCCGAAATACCGGGCTTTTGCTCGGGTTGAATTAATAAAATGTTCATTGAAAAAGTCATCATCAATTCTTTTTCATAATGGAATGTGTTAGCATCATTTAAGTGTACGGGAAAAACACGTTTCGATTATAAATTTCGTTGTTTGTGTCAAAATTTGATATGAAGACGTCCCTTTAAGCAATTATTTCGGATTTGAATTAGTATAGAACGTTATTCCCTTAATAATAGTACATTTGTATTTACTCTGGTATGAAAACTGCTCGAAATAAAGAAGATTGTTCGGTTTGTTTTACATATTCCGCGATTGTACATACATATCAATACTATATACTACACAGCATACAAAAACTAGTAAGATAAAGTATCCCTTAACTATATTTATGATACTGCTAAATTCAAGCAGCCCTCCTTGAAACTCCCTCTTGAGTGTCAAAAACTCCTTTGACTAAAACCTTTCTAAGTACTAACTTCTCTAAGGATTTGAACGCAAATATAGATGGAAATATTCCTGTTCATTAACGTATATATTGAAGTGATTCTCAATAAGGGTTATTAAACCTAACAAGCACTCTGTCACGTTAAGCAGTAGTTGCGACCTTAAAGTTAATTACTAGTCCTGAAAATGCAGAATTAATGATATCGCGTAGTTAATATAAAATTTATAAATATATAGGATTGTCATTTAAAAGAAATTCTTCTATTACCATATTGATAGGAAATAAGATATTAATGTAGTGAGATGGTTAGTTTTTAGACTACCAATTTATAATTATTCTCATATTTATTCATAAGCTAACCCTTTTCAGAATTTTAAAATGCATTTTACTATGACTTGCTTAGAACTTCTTCGTAAAACTCTTTATAAGTACTTCAAACGAAACTTCGTCACACGAAATCTAGAATAGGTTACAGTCGATGTGATTTATATGAATTTGAACAGTTGGTAAGAACCTATGTTTAAGCTATAACATTGTTAAGGCGTTACACATTCAATTCGTAGTAAATAAAAGATATGATTAATTTTGAAACAAAATAACAACACGGGTAAATTATTCCTAGGCCTGCTACATAGTTTAAGGATGCTTCATCAAATTATATAAAAGCGTTTGTATAATATTTGCCATTCAATAAAATTCAGGACAAGTTTTTCTATGTTTACGAAATTCAAATCATCATCACTATTCCTTAACCTGTAGATTTGAAGTTTTATGATCTCTGAATCTAAATATTTTACTCCCTATAGTTAGGTAAAAAATTAGGATAATTATGGGGGTCTTACACAAGTCTACATAAGCAAAATTCAATATTAAAATTTCAAGGATCCCACGAACATTTTTAATTTTAAGGAAGTACTTAAACTGAAAAGTTTGAAAACCACCTTTGCAGATGAACACTGTTTTTTACGAGAACCAGCAGCATGCTAGGTGCACCTTCAATTTGTGTGAAAGACCTCTTATGTTTTATCTGATTCCCATAGTCAAAAGTTTTTTAGTTTGTCTCTTTATGGTCATCTTTTGCTAAAGCTAATCAGACTCTAAGCTAATTCTACTTTAATGACATATTCAGGCGGAGTTTCTGTACAGACAGACAGACAAGGCAAGGTTTTCCCCATGGTATTGATCCCTGGGGCAAACCCCTCAGTATTGAGATTAGGCTATTTAACATCATGATTAATTATCTAGTTGAAGCCCTGTTAAAGCAAGTACCAGAACTAGTTTTGCTTTGTTGTAAATGATTTTGCAATCTGGGTCACTGGATCGGAATTTGGAGCTTTTGAAAGGAGTCTACAGACAGCCTTGAATGTAGTGCTCAGATGGAAAGCTGAAAATTAAATAGCGGTAATTTCAAATTAAATCATTTCTCAGCTTTTTACTCGGTATGAAACATCACGACATTAATCTATATTATTACAAAAACCAATTAAAAAACAGAGTATACAGTATAAAATTTGCATACATTTTGGCTTCAAAATTAAATTAGGGGACGACAAATTGACTGTAGAGTCTCAATATCAAGCCTTCTAAAAAGACTAGTACACTACCTGGTTTCTTCTGGGGGGGGGGGTTCTGTATAGCCTGTAAAACGTATGAGGCCCTCTATTTAGTAGGGAAGAGTCATTTTTACTTCAGCTTCTGAAATAAATATGAATTGCAGAATCGTTTCTTGTGTGAGACGGGCATCCTATAGCATAAAACCAACCTCAAAACTGCAATGGAACTTCAGATTGAGTTCGAACCTGTAGATAGTAGAAGAACCTGTACTCTGTACTTGTAGAAAATATTTTGAGATTGTACAATATTTTGACTAGTTACAAATCAGCGGACATTAATAGCCTGGTTGTAAGAGAAACGGTTTAGCAACTGGGTTTACGAGTTCAAATCCAACCAAAGA
This sequence comes from Metellina segmentata, assembly GCA_947359465.1. Lineage (NCBI taxonomy): Eukaryota > Metazoa > Arthropoda > Arachnida > Araneae > Tetragnathidae > Metellina > Metellina segmentata. The sequence continues at coordinate 30,979,761 of OX375878.1, read as the reverse complement.
CTGACGTGTACAAAGGGAGACTGCAGCACGTTAAATATTTCCTGGACTCAAATCTTATCACGGTGGCATGGTGTTGAAGTTTGGAGAGTGGTGTGCCATCTCAAACAATTGTGATGTAAAGTTTGTTAATTACAGGACATCGAAATCCGGTGGTGAATCTATTGTAATATTAACTTAGAGTGCTGCAAGAGGTAGTAGGCTCTTTTCAAATAGTTCGTTTGAATAAATTCCTCTCAGCTAAATTTCAGGATAGACACATAATGGGACCTTGCATTGGAACACAGGAATGTCAAGGAATGAGTGTTCTGGGAAAGGAGTCATTTGTGATCTCGTTTTGACCAATGTCATTTTATCTGTATTCGGAAGTAAAATATGATTGATGAATGAGACTGATTCCGCCCTCTGTCCAAAACAAAATATTTACGTATTTGAAATGATGTTGAAGTTTTTTTTACAAAATTTGATGGATATATACTAATTAGTAATTTGTTAAGAAAAAAATTATTCGTGATATTTAATGCAGTTTCTAATTGACTCTACCTGACGTATATCAAAAAGCCAAACTATATTAATGTCTTTCCCGGATAATAATAAAAAAAGACTCACCATGTCTTGTTTTGTGCTTTACAGACGATTGTGAGAAAGAAATATTATTGTTCTGTCTTCTTTTTTACAGAAAGTAATAATATAATCCCCGAGAGCTACATGGAACAAATTTTGAATTTTAAGTGCTGTATTTTAAAAATGGCGCGACTGAAAGTATTCATGCGCATTTCACCGGAAAATACTTCTGTGATAAATACAAAATTTCGTTTAAAATTAAAATATTTTTTTTCATGAAAAATAGCAAAATCTTTAAATAAAAAATATCTGAAATGCCTCCTCTGTTGACACTGAAGCTCAGGGAATTTGTCCTTGTCGACTCCGTTTTGTCTGGATTGCAGCATAAACACGTAATGAAAATGCAGTAGTACACATAGTAGTCATGGCAATCGTAGGTAGAATATTAGTTCAGCGATAAAAGCTCCCCAAAGTCATATTTGGCAAATCTCGTTTCCAATTAATCCGTATAGGTGGAACTGTAGTATCAACTCGTGTTTTGGAACTCCAATTTCCACTTACAGATTCAGAACATCCCGAAATTAAGTTCCAGCTTAATGCTTGAAGACAATCCATTGGGGATATCCCATGTAAACGCAATTCCTTTTGATGAGTCGCAATGTTTAATACTGCTCTTGTACCCTATACATTCAATGTAATGCAAATTGTTTCCACACTGGTAAATTTCTAGTCAAGAAAAGTCTTAATAGCCACCTCCAAGTCTTAAACTATTTCATCATAAATTGTCCATAGGTACTATTCACATAAAGACCTATCTGTTTAACTACTGTACTTACGACCAGATCTCCGGAGTGGGAAATTATTGACCGAGACTCATGAATCCTCTTTCTGAGGAAGCTTTCACACGCATCAACAAAACTGAAGACGGTTCCAACTACGATCCTGGATGCAGTCATCAAATGAAGGATTTAACCCCAACCCATCAAGTGTCTTTACTTGTCAGTCTGGCTCAGTGACACTGGTAAATTCAACCGGCTTTGAGCTCTTTGCCATATGTATGGCAGAATGTTCTCATATCAAATTAGACTTTCTGTTTCTTAAATTTTTCCGCGTACCTTTCGTGTCCTGTTATGATTATTCAGAGGTGCCAAAGTACTTGATAGTCTCCTAAAATAAAATAAAAACGACATTGTGAATGTATATGTAAAAACATATTCCTTATTCAGAATATACAAGAAAGGATTACGATCCTTGCTTACCGACCAATCCTCAGAACAACCTAGTCGTAGTAACAGAGTTTTGTAGTTAAGTGAAAAGTGTTGTATTATGTACTTAGTTTAGTATTCAATTGATTCCTATCGATTCTTCCATTTCTAGAACACGAAAGAAGTAGTTGAAGTCATTTCCATTGACCCCGTGTTGATCTCCATATTTAGAAAACCAACAAACAACCGAGTGACTAGCTTCTCTAAAATATATTTCATTGAACTCCAAATAGTACTGCTGCATCAAAGGATAAAAGTTAAACCTCCTCAGCTGTAAGGACCCAACAGCTAGCATATAATAACTCTTAATCCCTTTGCGTCGAAGCAAAGATGATAACTTAAAATTATGGTCTAAGAATCGCTCCTTACTGACCTAGGAAAAACTTTAGTGACCCATAACTTTAAGCTTTTGTTTCATTTGACGTTTTAGAAGTCATGTCGTATGGAGTCCCGGGGGCTTTTCACTTTCGATCACCGAATAAATCTTGCTTTCGGATGCTAGACAGGTGAATTTCACCGTGGTATCAAATAAACCAATTAAGGTTTATTTCATACCCCTAACATAATTAATTATTACAGCATTCATAGAGAATTTTAAACTATCACAAAAATTCACATATAACTACAATAAAGCGATACAACAGAATGTTAAAAAACAAAGTTTTGAATGTATCAAATAAAAATAGTTTTGAGTATGTTAAGGTTGGAAAATTGTCAAAATGAAACCATACGCGATCTACACTAGTTATACAAAGTGTATTTCAGTCTTCTGTCCTTTTTGGTGTCTCGTACTTTTCTTTGAAGAACATTTAGAACAAGAAGAACATTTAGTAGCTCGTCTGCTGTGTGCATTATCACCCGAACAGTGCTTGCTTAATTACTGGCATAAATGTGTCATTATAGCACTATCTCAACCTCCCTGAAACATCTTTCATATTTCTTTGCTGTCTTAGCATGATGTGGTTATTGTTCTTCACTAACACCAACAGTAGATTGTTATAACACAGGTGAGGCAAGTAATTTTAATTTTGTGTTGTACAAACACTTAAAAATAACTAAATGCTATATTTTCTTTACCGATGACAGTACTACGTACAATTTTATCCAGGCATTGGTTATAATGTGACTAAAATTCCAGAATGTAGCTATGTATAAAATATATATGCATGTAAATATTGTTTTGTTGCCGTAATTTAAAATTCTTGAATACAATGGAGAACAAAATCATCCTCTCAGAGCAGAAACTCATTAACTAACAAAAAATAAAGTATAGCACAGTTTAAAGTCTTAGTTTTTGGATTTAAAGAAGTAAAAAATATAAGCATTTGGTTAGTCATTCATACTATGCATGGATAATTACATTTCAATTTACCCAGGGCTATGTACCATCATTTCTCAGATATTTAAAAAAAAATTTTATTAATAAATACCTATGAGTAATTTTGTATCAAATTAATTTTCAGATTTTTTTCATCAAAAATTAAATTTTTGAAACTTTTTGAAAATTTTAATTTTTGTAAGATTTTGGCTATTGTACATTTGGTATCATTTTAGAAAGATCTTTCTGTTTTACTTATTTTACAACCAATTGGGTTGATTTTGGTATAAAATTAAAGCTAATACTTTTCTCTTTTAAGATAAGCTATAAAAGTGATACTAAGTGTAATAGAGTGTTGCCACTCACCAGGTTAAGTGATTTTTTATGTTTTTTCAGTCGGTAGATTCAATAGGTCATACCTCATAAACCACAACTAACACATGAATCATATTTTTTTATAGAATGAGCAGATGATGTAATTGTTGTGTTTTAAAAATAATAAACGGTGTGTTTTGTGGTTATAAAATAAAAAATAAATTTCTTAAGTAACTATTGTATTTTAAATCAACAGTCTTCTCTAAATTTGAGGGTTTTTTTAACTTAAATAACTCACAAATTTGTGAGAATAGTTAATACTGTGGTTACAAAATAATAAAATTGATCTGCATTAATCATAATTAATAACTACAGTTTTATTTTCTAAAAGAATGATGTAGATACCATTTATGTTTTAACAAAACAAAACTAATATTTCTTCTGATTGAAAAAAATAACAATTTCGAACAGGCTGCCGAATTGCCAATGCAAGCACCTGCCCCAATTGGAGGGGGGGGGGGAATGCACAGTAAGCAACTTTCAAAACGTTTTCATGAATAGACTTGTTTGGATAAAAAAACACACCTGAGAATGCTCTCCCACTCTTATGGCACATTCATGTGCAGTCTTGCTTTAGATTTCTGCGAGGCAGGTTGGTGTTTGATGGACACATTATTTCCTAGCATTTTTTTCTTAATAAGGCATGTGTTTTAGTTCTGAATTCAAAAGTTTTTTGATTGAGCTGTAATGGAAATGTGTTCGGTTGGTCAATACTTCAAAGAAAACTCCACTACAACAACTCAAGTAGAATGTAGTATAAAAATTTGTAAGTTGTTCTGAACTTGTGGAAGAAGAAAGAAAAAATTTAATCCTAATAACAAAATGTGTGAATTTTGAAAATATATTTAGTCAACATATGCATGCTTTTCATTCAATGTTTGAGAATCGACAAAGGGTATGTTGTGATCCATTTATGAAACACAGAAACAACGTGTACAAAGATCTTAAAACTGTTTATCTTTCATTTTCCAAAAAAATATAAACTATGTGAACTAGTATCAGGTACAGAATTATGTATTTTTTGTAGAAAGTAGTTTTCTCTACATTTCCTCAAGATAATGACAAAGTAAGCAATCTTTCAGACAGTGATTATGAACCAGATTTAAGTAATAATGAAGTCATTGTAGAGCTAAATGAAAGCCGTTAATCGATAGAATGTTCGCTTCTTGAAGTCAGAAAACGAAAACTTGATGAAAGAGCTATTTATTTGGGTTATAGAGACGAGCAAATTGCAAGTAGACTCCAAAATAGGGCAAAAAAAAAGGCTCTAAATATTGAATCTTTATTTAAAAAAATAGATAGAACAAACAGAAGTGCAGTGATTATGATAATGTAATGCATAAATTAAAAGAAAAATTAAAAAAGAGTAAAAGAGATGATCAAATTCAGATATTAACTATAGTTCCCGCGTCATGGAGTATCTTACAAACAGTCAACTTTTTTGAAACCTCTGAGTACTTAGTGAAAAAGGCTAGGAAGTAATTGAATGAAGGAGGCATTTTATGTAAAGATAAGAAAAGAAAAAGGCGTATTTTGTGTTATGAAGTTTTTCAGAAAGCAAGAGAATTTTACTATGATGACGCGATAAATAAAGATTAACTTAATAAGAAGATTGAATTTCTTTGCCAACAAAACATGGTTAAAGAGAATTGAAAACAACCAGATTAATATTACATAACTTCAAAGATGTTTACTTATCATTCAAGGAGAAGAATCCCACAGAAAAGATGTTTAACCAAGTTTTATGAATTACGTCTACGAGAATGTGTAGCTGTAAATAGTCGAGGGATGTATTCAGTGTGCGTTTGCACATATCAGAATGTTAAACTTATGATGCAGAGTTTAATAATGCAGAGTTAAACTGCCATATCAAGAACTCCTGCCAAAATTGGTGTGTAACGTGGAATCAGAAGCAGTCCCAGTGAACGGAACCTCCGAGAATTTCTTTTGGGGTTAGAATACTTTGAAACTAAAGAAATATTTACATTTAAGCAGTGGCTCCAAATCGATCGAGCATTCCTCGAAACCTTTGTGAAATCAGTGGATGATTATGTTGAATTAATAGTTTCAAAATTCGTAAAGTTACCAAAACATCACTTTATAGCCAAATCACAGTCAATACTTAAAGCAAATAAAAGCAGATTTGTGTGATGAATGTTGTATAATTTTAGCAGACTTCACAGAAAATTACACTTGCATCTTGAAAGATGTTGCTCAAGGTTTCCGTTGACATAACATTCCCGTTACTTAACACCCATTTGTTAACCCATTGTGTAATCAAAACAAGTATAACAGTAAACTTAAATTAAAGTCAATATCCTTTATTAGTGTGTGTGTGTGTGTGTGTGTGTGTGTGTGTGTGTGTGTGTGTGTGTGTGTGTGTGTGTGTGTGTGTGTGTGTGTGTGTGTGTGTGTGTGTGTGTGTGTGTGTGTGTGTGTGTGTGTGTGTGTGTGTGTCTGCCTTAATCATAACACTACAACGTTTTTTTTTTTTTCATTCCAGAAGTCACTTCTACAGTACCTGAGAAAAGAACTATCGCATTTAAAAAATTTAATATATTTTAGTGATGGTAGTTCAGCTTAGTTATAAGAACTACAAAAACTTTATAAATTTATGTCATCACGTAGAAGACTATGGTATGACAGATGAATGGCATTTCATTGCCTCTAGTCATGGCACAAATGCATGCGATGGAGTAAGCGGTACAGTAAAGGGCGTTGCCACAAGAGTAAGTCTTCAAAGAACTTTTGAGGGACGATTTTAAATGCACGTGATCTGTTTGAATTTTCCACCAAAAACATAAAGGAGATTCAGATGTTTTTCACATCATCAGCAGAGGTGGCAGCAAATGAAGATTTTCTAAAGGAAAGATATGAAAAGTCTTTACCAAATGTAGGTACTAGAGAGAACCACTTCTTTAAGCCATTAGACAGAAGAAACATTTTGTGAAGAAGTTTTCGGTTTCTGAAAAATCTTTTACTGCAACTGTTGTTAGCAAAACCAGAGAAATTGTAAATATTATTCCTTAAAAGTTTTATGCAGTCATCTATGACAATAAATTGTGGATTGGGAAGTTACTAGACAAATGTGAAGAAAAAGGATGCAAAAGTTCAATTTATGCATCCACGAGGCCCTTTACGGACATATTTTTGGTCAACTAAAACAGATTGCTGCTGGGTGCCCTGTGAAATATAGTCCACTAAGTTCCATTTCCTTTAACATCATCTGTATCAAGACGAACATACAAAATAGATTAAAAGTTTTCCAAACAACTGCAGAAAATAGTTAATTTAGGTTAAAATAAACTTTAAATTTACATTTAAAAAGTTAATTTTGAAATAAATTTTTTTCTAAGCAAATTTATTTTTATCTCATAACCACAAAAAAAAATAAGTTTTTAGCGTCTCCGAAAAATTGTCAGTCAATTTTTTTTTTGATCGAATTCATTAATTTGATCGTTTGAACTTTTTTTAAATCGAAGATAAACATATTATTTGTGATCATTAAATCTCTACTATTATAAAAAGAAGTGTTTGTCTGTCGGGTTTTTTTTTCGCGCAAAGTCCTGACGAATAAATGTCACTTACAGTAATGGGATTTGGCATAAAAGTAGTCCGAATTTTTTGCAATTTTTGGTTCACGCCGAATTTTAAAACTCAATCTAGAACATTTTTAAATGAATTAATTTTAATGTAATTATTATTGTTTTATTTGGAAAGGCAACAGCATAAAGAGATGGCAGTTTTTTAATTTATTTTTTTCGCTTGCAATCATTTAGCGGAGGAATGATTAGTCAGCAGACTGAAAAAACAAATAAACTTTTAACTGGTTTTATGTAGTTTTTTTTTATATCTCCTGGATCGTTATAGATCGTTCAACTGATTTGAAATCTGCTGAAAATTTCACATAATCAATACATAAAAATATGATTTTCTTTAAATAAATAATTTTTAAACTAAAACTTTTATATGTTATCCGCAATGAACGCCGCTGCGAAGAGAAGAATGACCTTCGTTTGATTCGAGATTGGCAACGAATTCACATTTGGTTTACGAAGCAAACCAACCCCACGGGCAACGCCCTTATAGCTGTTATCCAATAGGCTACGAATTTCCATTTGGTTTGCTTCGTAATCCAAATGTAAATTTGTAGCAATCACTGGGGGTTAGCGAGCAGTGGTCACACCTGACCTCACGAAAAGAACTGTCACGGGCAACGCCGAACTGTATCTAATAACTACAATAATTGAAGATTTTCATTTCCAAGAGTATCCATGGAACTGAACAATAACGTTGTATATGTGATAGGTACAAATTATTATTAACATGGAGCAAAACCTTTATTATCTGATATAATGTGTACCAAAGTCAGGGTTATTGGTGTATCCTATTATTTATTCTATACTTTATTCTATAAGCCTTTGACCAAAGTTACATCGCAAAACAAATAACTGGAATAATACAACGTTGTAATACACAACAGCCTGCATAAAAAAATTTACTGTACAACATGGCACTACTGCTACTAAAGGATTCCTAACGACAGCATTATACATTCTCTAACCAAAAAATTTTCTCACCAAGAAGTAGTTGTCTGATTGCAATAAAAAATATGGCGATGTTTAGTACATACATAAAAAAACAAACGATTAAAAATTCAGAAAAATTAAATTATTTATTTCTGAGTTTGACCATTACAAAGGGAGGACGTCAATAAATTGTTGGTCCACCTCTGGCCTGGATGCAAGCTGTCATCCGTCGTGGCATGGATTGAAAAGGTTCCCGGATGGTGTCCTGCGGAATTTCTTTCCAAATTGTCTCCAATTGTCGGACTAACTATCAACATTCAGGAATGGTTGCAATCGCCTTCTCATTACGTCCTAAATTTGCTCTATGGAAGAGAGATCAGGAGACTTAGCTGGCCAAGGAAGTGTTGGGAAAGCTTAAAGACATTTCATAGCAACACGAGTCAGGTGCAGCCGGGCATTTTTTTGTTGAAAAGTAAGTCCGGGGTGTCGCAAAAGAAACGGTTACACAACCGGTCGTAGAATGTCGTATACGTACCGTTGTGGTGTATGTTTGTCAAAAATATCTACCAAAGTAGGCCGGCTATCAAAGGAGATGACACCTCAGACCATAAAGCCCTATTGTGGGAATGTATGGCATGCACTAATAAAGGCTGGAACCCCACGCTTCTATGGACGTTTCAAGACACGTCTACTGTTGTCGTCAGGACACAGTTGGAAGAGGGACTCGTTTCTAAAGGCCATTCGTCTCCAGTCATCGCCGTTCCCAGTTGGTCGAGCCCGACAGTACTATAATTATGCACCTTCTTGTGCGTCGATTTGTTTAGAGTGTAAACAACCTATATTTGGATGTGTGTCCCAATATGCATTTATTGTGCCAATTTTACAATGAATCTAGACATGAGTAACAACAACTGTAACCTCTTTTTTTTTAATTCTTAACAATATTTTGCATTGCAGAACTTTCTTGTCTCTATGCAAAAAGCGCACGCTTTATTTACGCGAAACTATCGAAAGCTTAAAAATACTCATTCAGACTCACATAGTATCCAATTCGACGTGGATAACACGAACACTCGGAGTACTGATAATAAAGGTTCTACTGCATCTATAGAATAGAGTCTTGATGTTGAGCATCAAATCTCTCTTTTCGTATGCCACTCGTAATATTTCGTAAGATGAGCGTTTAAAGATGTAGAAAGCGTAAGATGAGCGTACTGCTAATATTCTATTCCTCGAATAACTAAATATGAAACATATTTCTTTCATTCAAAATAAGAAAATAAAAAATTCATCGACAAAAAAACTTCCCTCGCAGGCAACAAAGTTTTAATAAAAGCCAAGGTAAACTGGTTTTCTTCGTCCTCACCTGAGAGTCCTTGTAAAAGCGGAAGCCAAGTAATTCTCCTCATTAGCGCTCCGTTTCCACCGTGTGGACACACAAACACACAAAGCAAATTACGTGTAATTGGTACAGTCATCGAGCTCGTACGTACGAGAGAAGATCAGGAATTCGGAATTAAGAACGGGCAGACTTAATGAACTTGCAATTTACATAACGAACAAAAGTCGATGAGTACGGAGACGATATCGAAAAAGACGCATTTAAAAATAAAAATGTTGAGGTAAAAAAAAAGGCTAGTTTGTGAAAGCATTTCAGATGAACAAAAATGAATGTTATGAACAATTAATTAAAACGGTTACTTTTTATTCCGTTAATTAGAGAAATGCGTTTTCCCTGGAATTATTTAAGAAATGCATTATTTAGGTGTTTCTTATCTATATAAATAAGAATGGAGTGTTTGTTTATACATGGAGTACTTTCGCCCCATTTCAAGTCTTCAATCCGTTTTGGACTCGTCTGATACCGAATCCGCCTCTTCCCCGTTTGTTGTATGGCTGTCTGTCTGTCCATCTATCTGTCTGTATGTGTGTTCCGTATAAATGCTCACACGATCTAATATATTTTCATGAATTGTTTCGTTCTGTGAGTACTTATCTTCAGTTAGTGACTGGATTTGGTTGCGTAAGTCTGTCTGTCCGTGTTTCTGTTCTATGTTCGATTTTGTATTTGTGTGTTTGTGCAAGCATCACACGAATTTTCTTCCAGATATTTTATTACAATGTGTTTTATTTTATACATCATATATTAGTTTAGTGAATGCAGTATTAAACTTTTCATTAATTTTATACGTTTTATTTTAATATACCTAAGTACGTATACTTAAATCAACCATAATTTGTAGTTTTGGAAAAACAGGAATATATATTTATTACGAAAACTTAGATTTCTTTATCGAAACTGCTTAAAAAGCAATTAGTTTTCAAGACAAATTATATATTCTGATCATTTCTTCAATCTAGATTTAACCAATTCAAACCGAGTATTATCAGCCATTTTGCTAGCTTTCATATTAGCAGGTTTCAGTATTACAGCTATGGGCAAAACCTCACTGAAGCGCATTATTTAATTAATTTATATTCGTAACACGGAATTTAAGTTTATGAAATTCACGTAATAATTTCATTATAAAGAATAACCTTCCATTGTATATTTCTAAGAAAACCTCATGGTATAGAATTTCTAATATTTAATTAAAGTATATTATGCAAACGAATTCACAATTGGCATTTCAATCCGCATTTATCATAATTCTTTCAAAGGAATTCGTCACTTCTTTAAAGTGTGACTCATTGGATTTTCCCAACTGCTCCAGCAAACTGAGAGTTGCAGGTGGCACAGGGGATTCCAGTAACACCCTAAGTATATTCCTTTCTTATCAGTAAAACTTTTACTGTGTTCTTGTGTATATATTCATATATTCGTTGTTTGCCTTGGGTTCGGCACCGCTTTGTCAAATATGACTATTGTGTCATGAAACACAATCAATATCTCTTTCATGAGATCCAACACATTGCTCAAAAGCAAAGACAATGAAAATTATCAAATTTCTTAGAACATTTAGATTGTAGTTCTGGAAGGAATGAATAATTTTTGATAGAATTATGATGAAGCTTAAATAAACCATTCAAAATTTCTAAGATTGTAAAAAATTAGAAGTAAAAAATGAAATTTAAAAGGTTTGGTAGTTAAATTTCCGTTGTATTGGAGCACTACCATGGCTATTAGCGAAATTAAAAAAGACTTGTCGTAATGTTTCGTTTATAATAAATTACAAATCAAACCCCCAATATTTGTTAACGATTTTGCTTTTGTTAGGCAACTTTAAAGTGATTGATTAGTAGTAATTTACATTACATAAAATTGAATTCAGGCACTGAAACTGATTTCATTTTATTTATTAATTTTGTGTAAAATATATTGCACTCAATAACTTTTTGTCATGTGTGTGATAAAGGACAATTTTTATTTTAATCATACAATATCAGTGACTATTCATTTGAAGGTGTGTTTTATAATGTGCTTAAAGGTATGTGTACATCGTGAGTCTAGGTAGAAACTCATTAACTGATATTTTCTTCGGAAACCCTAAATACTTTTTTTATGGTGATAAACATATTGTTATATTGCGTGACCTGTTTCAAAGAAATATAACACTATCGAAGTACTTATACTTTTATTTTTTACAAGACTAGGGGGCTCCGCCCCCTGCTCGCTATCACTCGTCAACCCCCTATGATTGCTACGCAATCATATTTAGTTCGCTTTGCGAACTACACTTTTCAACAATGAGGGGTAGGGGATTGCTTCTTGAGGGGTAGAGATCCATATGGATCTCTGCTGGATTGATCCCGGATCTCTAGTACGACATAAATTGAAGGTTCCCTTCCTTTGCCATTGCAATACTCATCGCATGCGCCCGAATTACGGAAAATTGCCTACTTTTTTTGCGAGATAAGCGGATCCGTATATAAGCCGACCCCAGTACTTTAGCTTTAGAAAATGTTGCAAAAATTCTCGGCTCATACGCGGAAATAAAAACAAAATGTTTTTTTTAAATGTCAAGAACAAAACATCTTATTTTCACATTAAAAAAAATTAATATTTTAGCACAGCATATTTTTAAAATTAATAGGAAATCTCATCAAAATTTCAATTGTTTTAGCTTTTCCGTGTTGTTTGTTGTAATACTACTTATAGTCCAGTCAATAGATACATTGTATCTTGCAAAAGATGAGGTAGAAGTTTTTTTTTTTGTACTTGTATTTATTGGTGCCATCATGAAAAATAAAGTTATCCAACATGACCGACCCCGAAATAACTTTTGGCGGCCAAAAAACCACGAAAATTTACTACTTTTTGGTGTTTTTTCGATAAATCTCTGAAATGGTTGAATATAGCGATTCTTTTCTTTTATAAAATTTAACGTATGAGAGGATATTTTCAGACAACTTTTTGGAAAAACGGACTTTGGCAATGATAGTCATGCAGAACGTTTCTGATGAAATTGAAAATTTCTGTGACATTCATTATGAAACATCAGAGCAACAAATGAACATGCAAACTTCTCGTATCGACAGAGATAGAAGTGACTCAATTAAACTGTTGGCATGGCTTTCCCAACAACCACCACCCCTTTTCAGACACTGTTACACCATAAGGTCTTTAAGCAGTTGTATTCTTGAAGGGACATATGTTAACTGTCATTTGCCCCAAGAAGTTGGAATGGAAATGGTTGCGAAAATGGTCGCTTATGGTAATTTTAAAAATGTGACTTTCAAGAGGAAGCACAAGATGGTAACCCAAGTATCTGTTAATAGTTTTAAGGCAGGATCCCTCAAAGTAACTGCTATCGACGAACTTACATTTTTGAAACGATTGTTCCTTCGAAACAGTCCGAAGAAGACTTGAAAGTATTTTTGTGATATGAACTTGTACCCTTCCCGCTGTCGCTTTTTTCCGAAGAAGGTATGTGAAAGGATAATAAATCTTCTTTATACAAAGCTTTCATACCAATCAACAGCAATGAAATGGCAGAGAATAAAGCGCTAGCTGTTGTATACGGGTGATATCTCCTACGTAAAATTATTTGGCCTAACAATGCTTCCTTTGCATCCATATATCAGAATTGTTCTTCATTTCTAAAAAGACATTATGGATCTCAGGTTGTGGTTGCATTTGATGGATATCCTATACGTACTAGCAACAAAAGATCTGAACAATTGCGGCGAATATAGATGCACTCTTCCCCTGAAGTAATGTTTGAATCCAATATAAACAATCAAATCCCTCAAGAAATATTTTTGACACATGATCAAAACAAGAGTGGTCTGATCAAACTTCTAAACACAAATTTTGAAGAGTGTGGCATTGAAGTCCAGCAGGCTCAAGAGAATACCGACTTACTAATTGTCTACACTGCCATTTCGAAGGCCAAGCAACTTGAAGAGGTTATTATAGTCGGGGAGGATATATATCTGCTAGTGCTGATGACAGCGTAAGGACAATCCTTCAGCAACTTGTTCCATCTTAAGCCTGGAAGAGAAAGTGCTGGTGTTGTGTGTGTTTTTCTCAACTAAATCATTTAAGTTTGACTCCAGCAATATCCTGTTCATCCATGTAGTTAGTGGATGCGATACGATATCGTCCATCTTTGGTCAAGGCAAGATTAAATTGTGCAACACTGTAAACAAATTTCCTGAAATGAAGGGAGACGTTGAAACATTCATGGATCCACACAACCGTCACGATGATATAACTGTAGCTGGAGAACAAATTCTTAAAACGTTATACACAGGTGGCATTTAATTATACCAACCAATCCTTGGACACTTTACGATTTAACCTATTTGCAAAATCAGTGTTCAATAGAAAAATAAATGTTGTAGGACTACTACCTACGTGTAATGTTGGATATTATTACTCCTATTGGTGCTACCACCAAATTCAAAGTTGGTTAGGCAACGACATCAATCCTCGATAAACTGTTTAGGGAGTGTTATCATACGAAAGTATTGAAGCCATAATTTTGCAGTGGGTCCGTTACATACGAGAGAGCACAAAGTCCTTTTAAATTGTGCAATAATATTCTTCAGATAGGTAGTATTGGCACAGACTGTGATTATATTGGCTTGATCACATGTATTAATCATAGTTGCAAATTCAGAACGCACACTATCAGTAATTTCAATTGTCATTGAGAAAGAATGTCAACCTTCAAGAAGCTGTAACGCGCTTGCAATACGTACTTCAAAAAAGTTGTAATTATGAAAATTGTAGGAAATTTAATCCTCTTTAAACTTCCTCTTACTTTATACCTCTTACTTTTTACAAGAAAAGTATCGCTAAATTCAACCATTTCTGAGATATATCGAAAAAACCCAAAAAAAGTAGTCAATTTTAGTGGTCTTTTGGCCGCCAGAAGTTCTCCCGGGGTCGGCCATGTCGGATAACTTGTTTTTTTTCATATTGGTACTTACATGACAAATTTTTTAAAAATCTTCTACCCCACCTTTTGCAAGGCAAGCCCTTTTTTTCGTACCTGTTGACTGGACTTTTCTTAATATTTCCATATTCGTATTTTGATATTTTCGTATTTCGAATATTTTCGTATTCGACTGTTGCTATGGCAACGGCGACCGAATTTGCCGGTTCTTCTGAAAATATCGCAAACGCTCTAACGCGTGCTCTAAAATTTTTTGAATTAATTAATTAAAAAAATATAACTGTGTTCATCGTCTGCGGGTGCTCTAAATTTATTAGCCCGTTGAACCACAAGACTCACTATCACGTGACTCGCTATTACCAATCTTAAAGCGAATAAACGTAGAAAAAAATTGCAATTTTTTTTTAATAATAGAAAGAAAGGTAATAGTAAACTTTTAAGCAAATTTAAAGTAAAACAATGTTTTAATTTCAGAATGTTTTCTCTAAGCGGATGATATATTATGTTTAAATATTCATTTTTCAAGAAATGGGCTGTTACTTGAAAGCTTCACGTGAATTGTATCATCCCTACGAGAAACACAGGCTTAATGTTGAAAGAAATTTGATAGTATTCACTACTGCACGCAATTGTGTTTAGATCTATTGAAAAAATACATTCTATTATGTTTCATGGCTGAATGAACATATTTGGCTACGCTGCATCAAACACAAAGAAGAAAATGTCAAGTGAATGGACATTCACACTCAAGGAAAGAGAGAAAAGTACACCCAGAGGAAGTGACAAGAATTTAATCTGCGCCGTATACAACTTACAATTTGTTACTGTAGTGGTAAAAATCACTGAGACACTATGGAAAAGATGACGGAAGCTTTCTTGTGTGTACAGTTCATTTGTTGTTGTGTACAGTAGATTTGAGGTTGTGTCCTGTTAAAAAGCTTGATTTGGGGCCATGAATCACGTTTTGCTACATGAAGTCTAACTAGACTCGAAAAAAGTAAATGTGTATCATGGAAAAGTGAAAGTGGTCTAAAGTGGCCAAATAATGGTGATAAACTTAGTCCTTTGATATCATGGGATCCCGTTGTATAAGTTAGGGCTTTGTATAGTTCTTTGTAAAGATTTCCGTAGCCTTATCTATAAAAATTTATATTTGCATTTGTTTGATGATATATGAAATATATAGAATATAACTGTTTCCATAAAGTTTTTCTCAAATATAGAAAGGACATAAATAACCTTCATCAATTTTTAATAGCACTGAAGAAAACTTAATACAATGTTTAACAGTCTATTGTAGAACATTTAAATGTCTTCTATCTGTTCTAAATATCTTGCACGTAAATTTGTATTCAATTGAAGTTTCTAAAACCTCCTTACATCAAAACAAATTAGCGGCTGTCTAAAGCTGTGAATCTGCTATTTAAGGGAAGGTACAGGTATCGTCCAATAATTAAATATATCTCCTTAGGCATTATCTCATCGATTGATAACAAAATAATTCGCATATGTATTATCATGAAAACTCGTTAAAGTTACTAATAATCCATTATATATATAATTTGACGTTTTCCCACAAAAATTGCAATTGTGATAAAAGCTTGTCATTCTGACTTTAAAAACTGCCTTTGGAACAGTCGTCAGAATTTGTTTAGAAGTTTCAACTAGCAATTTGAAAGCAAGAAAGAACACGTCGAAATCAATTCCATTGAAAGTCAATTTAGGGTTATGTGAGATTGGTCGTAACTCTACGGTCATTCATTTTTTTTGCACTACGGCTAATTGGTAGCGAAGTGTGGAAATACAATACTTTCCCCTCTAAGAAATAATTTTTTACTTCCTATTGTTGCATGAAATACTTCTATATTTTTAAATTAGTTCTAGCTATGATATTTCTCCAAAGTATCATTGTAAGACAGTTTCTGTAAACTTGTCTATTAATAATGTGAAGTGATATTTTTATTCAAAACTATAAACATCTAATGTACCTTATTTTAAAGCCAATAAGTTTAAAAAATAAATTAGAAAACATTATCTAAGGTTTTTAAAGCCTAAAATTCCAGCACCTAATAATCACAATATACAAAACAAACACTGCAAAGTGAAATTGTACCAGAAGCAAATACAACCACCATTACAAAAGAAGGAGTTCAATAAGACGTGGGTCCACCTCTGCCCTGGATGCAAACTGTCACCCGGCGTGGTATAGACTTAAAAAGTTCCCGGATGGAATTTCTTGCCAAATTGTCTCCAACTGTC
Organism: Metellina segmentata; assembly: GCA_947359465.1. Taxonomy (NCBI): domain Eukaryota; kingdom Metazoa; phylum Arthropoda; class Arachnida; order Araneae; family Tetragnathidae; genus Metellina; species Metellina segmentata. Next base: position 30,963,110 of record OX375878.1, on the reverse strand, counting down.
GGGCTAAATGGTCAACACTCCGTTATGGTTGCAATCGCCTTCCCATAACGTCCTCCTGATCTCTATGGGAGAGAGATCAGACCTATCTGGCCAAGGAAGTGTTGGGAAAGCTTGAAGACAGTTCATAACCACACGTGCCGAGAGCAGCCAGACATTATCTTGTTAAAAAGTAAGTCCGGAGTGTCGCTAAAGGAACGGTAACACATCCGGTAGTAGAATATCGTCTACGTACCGCTGTGGTGTATGTTTGTCAAAAATATCTACCAAAGTAGGCCGGCTATCAAAGGAGATGACACCTCAGACCATAAAGCCCTATTGTGGGAATGTATGGCATGCGCTAATAAAGGCTGGAACCCCACGCTTCTATGGACGTTTCAAGACACGTCTACTGTTGTCGTCAGGACATGACAGGCAAAGGGGTCCGACTGTCATGGGAGATGGCACCCCAGACCATAACGCCCTGTTGTGGGCATGTTTGTCGCGTGATAGTAAGGGCAGGATCCCGACGCTGCCCTGACGTCTCCATACAAGCCTGCGGTTGCCCTCAGGACACAGTAGGGAAAGGAACTCGTCACTAAAGACTATACGTCCCCTGTCAGCTCCGTTACAAGTTGATCGTTCCCGGCACAAGTCATGAACAACTCCTTCTTGGTGTGTCGATTTTTTGTTGTTGTAGAGTACAGTTAGGCAGTATGTTCTGCAAACACATGGTAACTCAAGAGTACAAAGAAACCGAAACGATATCCTAGATCCGATTGTACGTTCTTAAACAGGTGCAATAAGCAATTCATTTATACTGCAAGATCCTAATGTTCTCCCACACATCTCTGCTAGTGGAATAATGAGACTATTGTACTTATGGAATAGCTAACTGAATCTGCAAACCTCAATTCGATAGGTCATGCCTAGAATTCTCTACGGAGCCGCGTTGCTGCGCTCAACCCGCCTCTTCTATCCCGTAAAGGACTTTCCATTGAATGAAGGAACAATCGATACCATTCTAATTCCAATTGACAACATCATAATGAGCCTGAAATCGCGCAGTTGGTCCTTCTTAGAAGTTTTCAATCTCCATATTGCATCTGCTTACGCATTCAAAGTGTCGTCTAATTTTCCGATAAAAATTAATGGTTTGTTCATATTTTCATTTTTATCTATATCTTAAATTCAAATTTATATTAACAATCCTAAACTTCTACCAGTCATATATTAACTATCAGGACTTTTCTTATTTTTCCTTAACCCTTCTTTGCATGATTTTTTCTTTATTGGTTAAATAAATCAAGGTGATATAATTCATGTTCAAAATTAAAGGAAAAAGGGTTAAAAAATCTTGGTGCATATTTATAGTATAAATTTAGCAAAAAACAATATTATGGTATCATGTGGTATTTTTTAAATTAAAAGCAAACTTTTTCAGAAATTGCTCTAAAAATAACAGAAACACATGTTACAAACCTTTCTTCCACTCATTTTCACTTTTTTAGCAATGGAAACTCAAATATAATAAAACAAAATTCAAAACGAAATCATACGTTTATTGCAACTACAACAAACAGCGGAATGACAACTTCAAGCTCGTTTTACTGATAGTGACACTTGCTTATTTTTGACAGCTATGTTTTTTTTTATGCAATGGACATTAAAAAGGTATCCAGACACGATCAACTTAAAGTGAACTTGTTCTTTTATATAATTTTTGGGCATTCAATGTTATGATGGAAATTTCCACCACTATGCAAAGAAGAGTTAATATATGGAATCCCTATTATTGAACAATTAAATACGCCAAACTGCTTTTATTTGCATTTATATGCTCCTATATTAAGCTCCAATAGAAAAATCCCAAACAAAACTTGCAACTTTATTTTTATCAGTTACGATACAAACACGAAACATTTTCAGCCCTTATTTCCCGTCAACTAAAAACGGTGAGTTTCTGAAATGAGAACAGTATGTGTAGAAATAACACTCAGAAACTTTGACTCTCACAAAAATAAAGATTGCGGATAATACGGAAAAAACTTTCTCTTTGCACTATTTTTCTTTTATTCCCATCTCTCTCTCTATCTCTCTCTCTTTCCTTGGACAAAAAAGTTTCCTTTGAAATAGCACAGCATTTTATTTCCGGTTTTCAGCGTTACAGACCCAGTGCTTCTCTTTCATTCTCCCTTTTTATGCCCTCTGCGTTTTCTTTCATCTTTTCAATTTTCTCCTCTTCAAAGTAAAGAAATATTTGTCATGTTTACCGAGTATTTAGCTGCGTTTTCTCGCAACGGAATCGTTTCCGACAATGGTGACTTCTCGAAAGACAAATGCTGCTCGACTTCGCATATGTTGCTTCAGAAGCAGCAGGAATGGAAATTTATGACGGCTTCTTTAACTTTCTTTCATCTTACCCGAAACACTATCATTTATGTCACACTGCGAAGCATTTCTGTTACCTTGTAAAAAAGATTCCGAAGAACGCCTAAAAGTAAACCAATGTCTACAAAAAGTTACCATTCTGAAAGGATGAATCAATATTGCTTACAAACAAGCTACAATGTTACAAATATGAATAATGTTCACTACTGTGTTTCAAAATTGCAAGAATATGAAAGAATCATCAGATATAAATGAAATTTATAACAAGTATTATTTATAGTGGTTTAAATAAACGATCAAATTTACAGAGCAATAAAAGAAAAATAATGCCGAAAATCAATATTTTGTGCAGTCGTCACGCGCAGCGATGAGACCTTGTACACGTAGTGGCATCGAATCATACAAATTCTGAGGAATGGCATTCCAGATAGCCTCTATCTGATGTCAAATTTCAGCTGTACTCTCTGGCCGACTAGCGGTACGAGTGAGTCGTCGACCGATGTAACCCCAGACGTGCTCAATGGGTGACATATGGAACGTGCACACCATGGAAGAAGTGGAACCTGACATGCCCTGAAGAAGGCTTGTGCATTCCGAGCAACATGTAGACGGGCATTGTCGTGTTGAAATACAGCTCCAATAATGCTTTTTATACACTACTCACTTGATTATTCGAGGGTGTTTATCGATCCACACATGCGTGAACGCTTTGAAATGTCTAATCACTTTCATATCCTAATCCATTTTGCAGTTCCTGGAAGTTTCGTTTAATTTGTATGATTCCTTCACAGTGTTGCAATTTTCACAAACAGGAGGGTAGATCTGAGTTTTCCAGATTATATTCAATTATTCGATGACCCTTAAAGGTTATATTCAATTATCTCCAACCTACACGTAACAATTCTAGATCATTGACCGGATACATTGCATCTATCATCTCACAGTGTATCAAAAATCTATGAAATATTTTATAAGTAATGAGTCTAATTAAAGCAAAAAGAGAGCCTAAGTGACTATCGGAAAGACATTTGTCCATTTCTTGGCGGCATGTGTATAATTGTATTAACTCTCTTATAAATCAAGGAGGCTGGTGCAAGTTAAATCTGTCGTGGCATCAAATGTCCTCACGTTGGTGTGGTGTGGAAGTTTGGAGAGAGGGGTGCCAGCTCATGTGCTGCCTCGTCATCTGACCGTGGTTCAAATTTGGTCTTGTCCTCGGATGTTTCCATTTGGGATCGATCCCTGACCATTGACACAGCATGCTACAGTATGATGCCGAATTACCAATCTCTTAAAAGTCATTGGTTTAATACATAATGGTTTGTATATTTCTGTTTCATAAAAATACATAAAATATTCAAAATAAAAAACTTTTATAATTCAAAGTGGTAACGTTTTAATTTAAAAAGACTGATTAAAATACAATCATGTTCAAATATGTCCGGTAATGTTAACATAGTCTTGTTGCAAAAGTCCTTGGTTCAATACATTATGGTTTGTGCAATTTTGTTTCATAAAAATACATAAAATATTCAAAATAAAAACCTTTTTAAATGCAAAGAAGTAGCGTTTTAATTTTAAAAGACTGATTAAAATACTATCAAAATCAAATATATCAGATAACGATGACATTGTCTTGTTGCTTAAATCAGACCGGTAATCATGCTGCAATCCAAAGGTTATTTAAAATTTTAACAGATTTTCATTACAAGACAATTAAAATCAGTTAAATTAACATTTTTTTTTAATATTTATCCAAAATATATTCCAGGGTAAGCTGAATTTAATTAGCAAGAAACTATCTAAATAGTTACGTGTTTTCATTTAGAAATCGAATCTGAATTGAAAAAAAAGTGCCACATAAATACGATTTAAAAAAAATACACAACGGGATTAGAATAAAGCAAATTTTTGATACATAGAAATAATATCACGATTGGAAAATATTCAAACTAGACTTTTGATATATTAAAACTGTTTCGTCTAATGCTACAAAATATCGAGATTACTCTTTCCGAGTTGAAGCTAGTATTTTCATCCAACTTATCTATGAAGAATTCGTAAAAATAGGTGATTTTCAGTCTTTTTTAAAGGCTGAAGTTGATCTTCTGTTCTTATTTTTTTAATTGTTATATGTTCCCGTTTCTTCATCTGTATTGCACATATTTGACTGTCAAGCAAGCTTCACAATTTCAAAAGCAATTTGATGGAAGTTTCAAGTAATAATGTTTTGTATCAAAACACGTTATGTATTAAATCATGAATATTGTATCAACTCATGTAGTATCAATTTGTCATCATCGAATAGCGATGGCGAAACTCAGAAATATCACATTCCAGGTACAATCATTCTATAAGTTGGAATAGTGATACGAAAAACTGTTTTCGAGATTCTTTTTGTTCTTTAAGATTCTTCGTCATTTTTTGCAGAAAGTGAATTTAAGGTGCATTTATTATTGCACCAAACTATTTCTCTAGTAGGTACTCACCTTAGAAACAGCTTTTGTGTTTTCTCTTATACTACTGGTTCTATGTACGTTAAACGGATTATATGGATGTATATGGCATGTATTTGCATTCAAACTATATTGTAAAAAATAATAAAACGTGATAATTTTGTTTTAAAAAAAATTATTTTATTTACACTTAAGTCAGGCCTCGAAATAGATTTTTTAATACAGGTGCATCTTGTGCACCTACGTTTTTAAATTAGGTGCACTACGTGCACCTAGTGGGAAAAATTAGGTGCACAGTTATATTTTCATATGCACAGTGCACCTGTGAACCCGGGTATTTCGAGCCCTGACTTAAGTAATATCTGCATTTTTTATAAACAACGAGAGATTATTTTTATGACTTTTTCAATCAATATTTAATCAATTCAACATGAGCAACACCGGGAAATTCCACTAGTTCCACCTATTGCAAAACTATGGATAATTTTTGTATGAGCTCCTCGAAAAATACGTCAACAAAAATATGCCAAAGGTAAATAACATAAAATAATAAATACATAATAACAAATACATATAAAAATAAATCGATAAACGAAGTCAAAGATATTTATTTTCTACAATGTCGTTCGCTTTTACTAAACTGCCTTATAATAAAACAAAATATGTGTAAAACTAACAATATTTTTTAAAGTTCTAAAACTTATGAAATTAATTCGTATTCTGTAGCGAGAGATTTTAACTCTCCAAATCAGAAAATTGAATTACCTTGGAACATATGTTCTCTTTTGAACTTGTTCAATCGGTTCTTCATTAATTCTTACGCCGTAAAGAAAAGTTCTATCTCAAGTCTCGATGAGTAATATCTGGTATCAGAAGGCCATTTTTGAGCCTTGCTCAAATATGCTGGTAACAGCAAATGTCAGACTGCCTTATCTAGACATCTGAGCGAACAAGTCAGATTTCTATCCTTCTTTCCGGGCCATTTATTTTCAGTTTTGCCTTTCCAGTGTTTCTTAGAAATATAACATTGAACACCCCTTCCACAGTCATCTTCTAGCCTGAGTTAGTCTTCAAGGAAAGAAGACCATGAAACTCGTAATCCATTGTTGCAAGTTCTGAGAGTGTTCGGACTCATGAACTTGGTCCAGCTGTTTAACTAGACCTTAAGTAATAAGTAGCATTATAATGCTTACACAAGAGGTATTCAAACCGTGTGTATCGTGGCATCGAAAGAAGCAGTAGTCAATAGACAGATGAGACAGATTAGTTTATTTTATGAACTCAGCTCGATACTCTGAGATCTAATGTTAGGTATTTCGTGATATAAAATATTGGTATAAGGGCGTTTTGATGGTCGTTGGTTTATGTTTTATGGCTCAAAGGACATATTTTCCCAAAAAACACCTTGAAAATGAATGTATATGCAGTGAAAAAGTTTTAATGACCCAGATAAGAGAAATACCCTAGGGCGGTATCGAACCTACAAGACAAATAACTCTTAGGTTTTTAGCGCAATGGCTAAACCCACTAAGCTGGCAACACTGAGGACACTTTTAATCATTCAAGAACTAATACATCTCTAAATCCGATGCGCACGCATACAAATCCTTACTTGCATTTTTATGTTTATTACTGTTCTTGTCTTCCATTTTAATCCATTAACAGATTCTTTTTTTCCCGTTCATTCGATCAAATAATGTTAAATTTTTTGTTCATTTTACATTTGTAAGTAGGAAACATTAATTACAAACATAAACAACAAATTAACATTTCTACAATATTTTTAAGTGATAAGAACAACATTTTTTTACTGCAAATAGAATAATAATGTTTTTTTCTGGAGACAGAGAGGTTGTATTGTCTTCCTATATTGAGCGCCTTGAAGGAAAGTTACATTTACCGTTGTGCATGCAAAAAAATCCAACTACTTTACAGTTGATATTCAATTACAATTACATTTACTTAACCTTTTTATTAATTTCAAAAAATTGCCTTGCTTGACTTAATCCATCTGTACTACTATAAGAGTCGCTAGTATCGAAAACATCTAAAAACTTTCACTACACACAGACTCATTTACAGATATGAGGGTTGTAAATAAAGTAATGGCAACTTACCTGGAAAATATTTTTTAACGAACATACAAGCAAAATTACATTACATTCCTTCAATATAATCACCAACAAAGTCTTGTACCTATTGCCAGATGTCAGGAAGCCGTAGGATACCGTTGGCAAGGTGTTTTCTTTTGATGTCAGCGACGGAGTGCCCTACTGCTCGGATCACAGACGGCACGTCAGGAAATCGGATGCCTCGAAGCAGTTTTTTCAACGTAAGAAAAAGGAAGTAGTCACAACGACACATGTCAGGTGAGTACGGAGGGTGTTCCAACACCTCCCAAAACCACTGTCGCAAAAGATCATTTACAGCTTGTGCAACATGACAACGAGCATTGTCATTGCGCTATCTTTCGAGGTGGATGCCAGCCAGTGCATACCGGTTCCATTTCTGTACGTCCGTGAGTCGATGTGGAACCCAGCGGGAAGCAATTTTCCTCACGTTAAGACCTTTCTTCAGTATCTGTCACACCGTTTGATGACTGAGCCCAACTTCAGCGGATAATTCCCGTGAAGTCCATATACGGTCTGTGGAAAGGAGACCACTCAAGATGTCAATGTGATGTTGATGAATGGATGGCCGACCTGGGCGGTGCAATTCCGCAGTCTCAGTCCGATCTGCACAAAACGCTTTGATCCATCGTGCAACCGTCCTATACGGTAATGCATTCTCGCCACAGGCTTCAGATAATCCTTGATAGCATCGCGATGCCTTTTTGCCACGAGCAACCTCGATTTTAATCCACGACCGCTGATCACTTTTTGCAAACATGATTTAGAGCGGTAAAAACGAAACTGTTCACTTCAACACCACGTAGCAACAACCCCTTCTACTGGATCGACGGTTTTATGTACTCTACACATCGCCAACAGTGTCACCTCACTTCTCCGATACCATATTTACGTATGCTTGATGTTCTGTGACTTTCTGGGCTAAGTTGCCACTACTTTATTTACAACTCTCGTACTTCTGATTCTGAAATCAGTCAGAAGAAATTATCTGCAAACATTCTGAATCATTCATTATTTTATGGTAAAAATTAGTTTGCACTATTTTTCGATCAATAAAGCTGTCAAATTATCAGTAAAAGTAAAATACATGCAAAAGTAAAATACGTACAAAAACATAACATGTGACAAAAGCTTTTACGCTTAGCTTAGACACGCTTTTATGACCAATTAATTACCAATCAGAATAGAACAAAATAAACTTTACAAACTACTTTACTGGAAAACTATCGCCTATCTAACTGTCATCATTACGACTAATTTTGTATTAAAAATAGAAAATATACGGACAAAACAGTAAAACCGACTTATTACTTATGTGCCTTTACTGATTTACCCTTATGCCGTACGGGTAAGTCAATAAAGGCACGAAAAGAGCGCCCGTATGGCACCCGGACAAAACTAGTAAGAGGTTAAACTAAAGATTGAGCACAAGCTTTTCGTATCCGCTTAACACTTAATATTTAATTCATAATTCTCTGTCATGCTTCACCACACAATAGTGTTTCACATCTCATCAACTTAATAATTTGTTCATTTATCTCGTTATCATTAAGTATCTTATGTCTAGGATTGTGTGGACATGTATGTCCCATATATAATGGATTACTGTTTGGAGTATGTTATTAAACAGACCAGGTGAGTCAACATGCTTTCTACCGTTTATTAATTTCTGGTAGCTAAAATAACATAAAATCGATCAGATTATCGAGACAAATCAAATTTTTAGCTGTTGAAAATATAGGGTGTCCCAAAAAAATCAGTACAACTTCAAACGTGTTTTTCAAACTCAAAGTGCAAAACTCAAAAAGTGTTTTTCTACAGAATGTTTCTTATTATAGATATAGCGCTGCATAACATGCAAAGGTTTACTAAAGAATTCAGTTATTCAAAATGGCGGATCCCGTGAAGAAAGCTCAATGTGTCGAATGGTCTCAAATCAATGAAAGCTCGATGAATCCATGCTCAATCAAAACAAAATCCGATACTCAAACGCAAAGAAATTATGTGTAAGATACGTAAAATTGTCATGTACAAGATGCTGTGTACCAAACAAAATTAACAGTGTCGTGGAATTGAAACAAAAGGAATCCAAATAGCTGTAGCTACTGTTGATTTTAGCATGCTGAAACATTCGTGGATTGAATTGTAATATCGTCTTGATATTCTTCGAGTTACGAAAGATTTCATGTGGAAATTTACTAAGGTAGATGAAAAAAACTTTTTGAGTTATTCTATCTATTGTTGTAACTAGTTTTGCTGTAAGCCTATTCTTATTTTTACTATATTTTTTAAGTTGTACTGATCTTTTAGGGACACCCTGTAGTTTTCAAAACGATATAAAAACATTTGACTGTGAAAATGTATTTGTCTGTTAGAGATTGTTGATATTATAGTTGTACAAGGCAAGTAATGAGTGAGGCTCCATGCTTGAAGAAATGAAAATATATGACTTGAATTGACCGTGTAATGAGCATTTCAAAACCCGAGCAATGAGTCCGCCGGTATGGACAGCCTGTTGTGGGGACGCTATCCATGGGATCCAATGAAAACATACTGAAAACATGACGCGGGCTGGAGCATGCTCAGTGTTGCAAGGCCAATAGGCGAGATATGTCAACAAGTGTGCCAAGGGATGAGAAAATAACTTTTTTTCGAGAGACTTGACTCTGCGCGTCTGGAACTAACGGTCGTGATTTTTTGTACTCACTATTGAAGTGCTGGGTTATGGATTGGACACCAGACAGGTCTATTGAAGTTAATTTTGTTCTTATTTTTGTTAAATTAAAAATGCAATAATTATTTCTATTTTGTATTTGATCAATTATGTAAAATTTCCTTGAATTCTGTGAGAATATATTTCCTTTTTTAATTACCTGATGTGTCCTGTTTGTTTTTTTTTGCGTTATTTTAATTTACTTGCACTATTACCACCACGATCATGGCCTTATCAAATGTATGACAGTAAGAAACTGGAAAAATTATGTAATTTGGTAATTTTAGTTAACGTCGTACTAGAGCAACACAACGGGCTTTTGACGACGGATCAGAATCAGTCCCTTAAGGGAAAGATCCGTAATTTTGAACCACGGTCAGATGACGAAGCAACACCTGAGCTGACACCCCACTCTCCAAACTTCTACTCCAACCCAACGTGAGGACTTTCGGCCACGACAGATTTAAGGTGCAGCAGCCGCCTCTACATCATACGTTTACAAACATCCATGCCCGGACCCGGATTCGAACCAGGAACCTTCCGATCCAGAGGCTGGAAAAATTATGAAAATTCGAATTAGTATTACAGGTTTATAGAAATGGAGTTTCTTATACTGCATATACTTTCGTAATAAGGTCTGGACTAAGAGAGGAAATTTCAGTATAAACAAACAAACCGTGCGGAATGCGAAGATTTTATTTCTCTAATGCTCTGTTATGATACATATCAGAGTTACCTTAAAATGACTTAAAATGTAGCTCAATGTCATTTTGGCGATATTTTGAGCTTAATCTAATTGAAGTTCATCAATAGCCTATCATACATCGATTCGGAAATCATTCGTTGTAATTTCTATCGATGAAATCGTATTAAAGAAACACGCTAAGTGACGTCACATCCGGAATACGTACGGGAAGCGTGTTCCACCACGAAAACGCTGCTGCCATTCACATTAAACTTGATAGGAGCCTCCTCATGTGTCATCGTATGTGGGTCTGCCTAGCATTTTTTATTTTCTGAGGGAAATATTGTCCTTTCCAGTGACAAAAGTGTCGTAAAATTTACTACAAGAAAAGGAAAACAAAGTGCCTATTTTAAGAAATCAAATGCAATTATTCAAAAGTTTTATTTAATTCAAATGCAATTCATTGAAATGAATTTTTATATAAAGTATCACGAAGGTTTACGTTTAGAAAAGGGAATCGAGGACCAAAAAATTTAAAAACAACAAATACACAGTTTAACACTGGTACAGCAAATGCGTCACATGAAGATGTTAAAACATCTTCAATTATAACTTTATTTGAGTATAGATCCAACTGAGTAAACATATTGCTGTCTCTCTTGCCTCTACTTAGAAAACTAATTCATCAAACGGCTTGTTATTGAATACACACTGTTCAAAAATGTATTTTACCTTATTATGTACAACGAGAATGGCATTTTTTAAACAAAACATACTACAAAATATTATATTTGCAAAATATTATATCAACAATAAATATGCAAAGCTAAATATTGATATCTACCCAAATATGTTGGGTTCTCTACAAGGCTTTCCGTTGATTCGTACAGTATACCTAGGAAAACTAACTCCTCATAATCCTTAGTTTCCATTCACAAGCGAATGTTTATTCAGCTGAATAAATGAAAGGGACGATAAATATCTCAGAAGATGTATGTACAAGTCATGAATATAATAGTTCATTAAGTATCGCTAAATTCAATGGCGACACTGGTTTGTGTACCCATTGCTATAACTCATGGTGTTAAATCCCGACTTCTACCCCATGGAGTTTACTTCTAACCAAGCCTTACAGAATTCTAAGAGTTGTGTGCATTTCTACTGTTAGTAAATCTTGATTCCAGACTAGCTTTGAATACCATAGCAATAACATAAATAGATTCAAAAAGTAAAGCAACCTTGTTTAAATTTAGTAATATAATTAAATGAATTTACGCTAGTTAAATTAATTAAATGATATTACGCTAATGAAATTAATTAAATGAATTTACGCTAATGAAATTATTTAAATGAATTTACGCTAATGAAATTAATTAAATTAATTCTAGCTTTATGGTTAAATTGAAATTTTATATTGAAGACAGTAGAATTCGGAGTATAAACTTAAAAACTACGTAGAAATATTGCTTAGTCTAGTTTAATATTAAATTTACCTCAAATGAATAAAGTCAAAACTGAATTCTAACTTACTGCCAACCACGACTGCTTTGGAACATACCTGTATCGCATAGCTACTACATTAAACAATCCTCTTTGAAAACGGGACCAACGGTAGTTCAGTTGGAAGATCAACCGACTACAACCGGAGGATTGCGAGTTCGAAACTCTATTCAGAAAAATACCGGGGTGTACGCGGGCTCTGGTGCACGTTAAATTTGTCGTGGCATATAATATCCTCAAGTTGGCGTAGTGTGGAAGTTTGGAGAGTGGGGGTACCAGCTCAGGTGTTGTTCACATCATCTGACCGAAGTTCGTATTTACAAAGCATTGACCATGAATCGTTCCCTTTTAGAATGATCCTCGACCATCGCCAAAAGACCAGTCTTCCTCCAGTTAATAAACTACCAACCTTTTTACAATCTCTCATCTTCTGAAGGATACGAACCCTTACTCTGATGTCTTGTGTTCTCTTCTACTTTATTGTGGTAGAGTTACTGGAAAGAGAGGGATCGAATGAGATCCATAGAATATTTCTTCCGTCGCCATTTCTTTTTATTTAGTCTTTGTAAGTCTTATACAGTCTTTTGTAATTATAAACAGCTGGTCAAAGAATAAATATTCAATGACGTTTACTCAAAGAAATTTAAAAAATTTTGCAGATATCTGTATGTTTTTACGAGTCAATGTTAAGTTACAACCCCAGCATTTGTAAATAACATAGTCTCAAGAATATAAGTAGGTTTGCAGATGAAACATAATCTCACAGAAAATTAGACAGCCATATCTCGGGATATGATCAGATTATTTAAGAACAAGGATCGTCAAGTTACATGTTAATTGGTAGAGTTTTAAAACCCAATGGCCAAGTTTGTTTAAGATGTGCTTAACACAAGACAGCTAACGTCATGTAATGAATATGCACACAGAGTATTTTTTCACAGAAACACAAGTAAAAATACACTCAGAATAAGTAACAGGAATCGAATCATAGATCTGCTATAGCTCGCAAGTGGCTAGCACCAGGGACAAAGTTACTGAGTTCCGTCAGGTTACGATAGGGTTTATGGTAAGCCTACAAATGGCAGAAGGGTATGTCTGGCCTTGAATAGATGTAGCCTATAGAATAGATAGCTTGTTTCTATTTCAATGCCTGTTTTACACCAATCATTTTTTAAGGTGCAGTGTATAGTGTGGATCCGGTTGGAAGGCAGATGCCCTTGGAATAGTCCATTTCTAAAAGGTGATACGGGGATAAAATGAAAGGGTTTTACACACAATAAAGTATGGTTATTTGTTTTGCTAAATAGTAATCACTGCTATCACTTCAGTCATTTACTGGGATCTTTCCTTTAAGGTTAGATCTCTAACCGTCGTCAATAGCCCGTTGAGTTGATCCAGTAGGACATTAATTAAAATACCCACCAACCGTCACTTACTGATAAACTCAGTACGAATCATCACTAAAATTACTAATCGATTGATCATGTTAAGGCTGCCAATTATGCACAAATGCGAATTCGCCGCAACAAGACAATGAGAGGGATTTTCAATGTAAACAAACATACCAGATGGTGTGCAAAGAATTTCCTTCTGTCGAAATCTTGTGGCATGATGTACATGGAGGTTACATTAAAATGTAGTTTATCGCTGATTTGTTTTAAATCTAATTAGTGTTGACCAATTAATTATCATACTTCAATCCGGAATTCATTCTTTGTGATTTTTGTGGTTACGTATTGAAATCGTTTCCCAAAATCAAGCGAACTGAAGTTACATTTAAAAATGCGTAGAGGACACCATCGCAGAAACACTACCATCACCTTAATTCAGTTTGACAGAAAATACTTCTCATTCAAAATTTGTATGCTTTATCTTAGAAACTTAGGAATTGCCACTATTTAAAAGTTCGAAATACTATCAGAAATCACAATCGGATGTTTTACCGCTTCAATCTTTCTGTAATAGTGAATTAGAAAATTGAAATTCAGTAAACTAAGCAATTCAAATTTAGAAATTCTATTCATCACTATCTTGAGCTCTAACGCAGTTTCTTGCTATCAAATAAAACGAATGAACGATCACATAACTAATTACGGTGCACCTCAATCGCGTTTCATATACGTACTTCGAGTAAAGATTTAGAAAATAATTAATTTTAAAATGTTAAAACCAAATCAGTCCATTACTCCCAAGATTGATGATTTTCAGTTTTCATGTCTGAAAGTAATGAACGTTTCTAAACAAGATCAGCAAACACAAACATTACATGAGACATACTATCAAAATCAAGGAGAAATTAATTAAAACTTATACTTATTAATTTTTAATTAGTTTATTTATTTGACAAACATCCCAGTATGTGCCTTGATATCATTCATATAGCTTTTATAGATTTCCTATTCGATTTTTTTAAACTAATTAGTCGCACATGCGCAAAAATGCCTGGAATCACATGATCTTAAATGTGATTGGTACTTGCTTTCCGTTCGGGTAATACGTCGGAATAAATGAAATGACACTTTGTTTGAAGTTTTGTTCGTGTGAATGCTTCTATAAATTGCAGTTAAAACAATTTCATTATCAAATGAGAGTCATGTGAGCTTTTATCCTAATTCAGTTAAACATTCGCTTTTATGCTGGTGCTATGTTAATGGTTTTCTGTCCGGAACCTAATTATTTTAACATTAGCTTTTCCATCCGCTTAAATTCAGTTATCGAAGGGTATTTAGAATTGTTATTTCTTTTCGGGAATAGCTTCCAGGTATGTACCGTAATAAAACCAAAGTATGTATAAAATAGGGCAAAAAGCTCTTCTAAAATGGCTTGTTTTCAGATTGCATTAATAAAATGCGCCATGTATAACCTTCCTTTCCCTACATATGTAATTCCAGAATTTTCAAGAATTCTTACAGCCATTATCTTATTATTTTATTGTAAAATAAAATTGAAAGACATATGTCAAGGTACCGTAAAACCAACCCCACTGAGGAGACGATTTAAAACTCATGCAAGTTAGATTAAAGCAAGTTTTAAATGAAACTTTGTCAATATTGGAAAAATAGGAATGTTAGAAAAAATCTAAACTAAAAGTACATAGGTGCCTTAGTTAACAACATAAATCCGTTCCAGTATTACCATCATTAACCAAAACCGTTGTTATCCAAGACACGATTCACAATAAGATAAAAATTAATAATTAATTAATTTGTTCCGGGTCCTCTCCACAACTATAGTACATAATAACAATTCAATTAAAACTCATTTAAAATGTCCTAAAAATATGATAAATATCATTTATTCATTATATTTTTTACAAAAGAATTAACATTAATAAAATGAATTTTGTATGTTCTAGAAAACAATTTTTAACTATCAATCTTCATCAGAAGGACAATTGGGCTTACTTCGGAGTGTTTTGACAAATTGACTTGTAAATAAACATGTCTAGAGTTGTTTGAGTCTGCCTCTTTTTAAACTGCTTCTGAAAAACTGCATGACATTATTATTAATTAGATCTGCAGTTCAACCTCAGATTTGTTTGTGTTCCATTACATTGTAACATTTTGTACTTCCTCCCACATAACCAAAACATGTTTGATTTCAGCAGCCGTAACTGGTTCCTTCTCTTTATCCTCATATTCAGATGAAATTTCCATTTCCTTTTCTTCACATTGCCGCTTTAAAATTTACTTTAACTCGTCAGTTGTCATTTCTCGGTCATGCATCTTCAATAATTCTTCAACATCTTCTTCCTCTACTTTCCAGTTAAGATTACGAGCAGTTGCCAAAGTATCTTGTACAATTTGTGTTTTCCATCTACTAGTTTCTTTATAACCAGAGGAAGGGCACAGTTTCTTCCATTGTGTTTTGAGACATTTCATTGTTACTTCTTGCCATCTTTCCAAGCCTTACTTATTGTCTATATGAACTAACACACTAAAATTAAATGCTTAAATACTCATTTCCATCATAAAATTCATTTATAATAAAATATTTTAAAACGAAGCACAGCACACTACACGAAAAGAGACATTAAATGGAACATTGAAACAGCTGGCTACCATATCTGGTCAAACTGGTTAAACATATCTGAGCTTTTATAGTTACGCCGGGTGTCTGAGTGCGATCAGAATTTTTTCTTACAGACATTGGGAGTTAATAAATACGTCGTTATCTGAGGTCGTTATTAACCAAGGCACCACTGTTTTAAAAATGTTTTTGCCACAGTGACGGGAGGTAAGGGAAGGTAGTTGAACCATCAGGCTAGAGCAGGGCTCGAAATACCCGGGTGCACAGGTGCACTGTGCACATGAAAATAAAATTGTGCACCTAATTTAAAAACTTAGGTGCACCTTGTGCACCTGTATTAAAAAATACATTTCGAGGCCTGGGCTAGAGCAGTGGTTCCCAACCTGTAGTACGTAGTGGATCGGTTGCGAAAATAATATTCCCAATGGAGGAAAACATCAGAAAAAGGATCAAATGAAAACACAAAATAAGTTATATAGTTTTGATTTAGAAATAAATATACGTAAACGTTGTTGTCAGATCCTCTCACTATCAGTCAGGTCGCTCGATTGTGCATATGTCCCTCCTGAACTCACGACACTTGTTCTCTACAAAATCACCCACAATCCACTGAGTTCATGTCTGGGAATCCAAGACAATAACAGGTTCGTAATAATCATGCCGTTACAAATTGCAGTTTCATCAAACAGGACCCTGACACCTTCACCGCCGACTTATACTTCCTCGGGTTCAGCATTACCACACACACACACACACAATGACTTCCATGAAAAAAATCCTTAAACTTTATATAAGTGGATTCTGACACCTCCATACATAGATTAACCTCCATGTAAATGGTGGTATCCATCAATATAAACATAGAAAATCTTTCTGTATCGACCATTCTATATTTAATAATACAAATTTAATATACTGACAGATACTGACGTCCTACATATTTTATTCTTGTATTTAAAAATATTGCCATCCGTGCTTGCATATGAATTTTGAAACCTCAATTCACGTACGCACAAGCTACAGAGAGATATGCTCACTCTAACTAAAATATTATGTTTCATTAGAAATTAAACTGCACTACCACTGCTGGTGAAGATTCGATTATGTGGATTGAGCTTATCTTTAATTCTTTGATCACCAAATATATCTTAGGGGATAAAAAAGTATTTAACATTTTTTTATATTTACTTAAAATTTCCATCCTTTCTTATTTTTTTATATTTCTTACGCATAATAATTTATTAGAAACGAAAAGGGGTGAAAAGTTTTAGTAGCGTCAAAATTGAAATAAGTTAAAATACACTGCTGGCCATCCAAATTGCAACACCAAGAAAGACAAGAGATATCACAACAAAATTTATTTTGTAGATAACATGTTGACCAAGTATCAAATGATTAAATTTATAGACTTCTGTGAAGTGTGGTTCCTGCCAAAATCAGTAGCCAGAGTACCCGTCATTGTTGGAGATCACCGCTGCCACACGCCTCGGCATTGATTCAAAGAGACTTTGGATGTGTTCTTGGGGTACAGCAGACCAAGCAGCTTCCACACGTTGCCATAGTTGATGTGGCAGCTGGGGATGTAATCTGGGTCAATCGTTGAGCAACCATGGACCACATGTTTTCTATCGGCGAAAGATCCGGCGAGCGAGCTGGCCAGGGAAGCAATTCAATCTGGCGATTGACAATGAACCTTTGGACAATGCGTGCCACGTGTGGTCGCGCATTATCCTGTTGAAATATGACTGTGGGCAAGCCCTGAAGGTAAGGAAGGACAACTGGCTCCAACACCTCGGAGATGTAGCGCTGGCTGTTTAAAGTACTTGCAATGCGTACTAGAGGAGTGCGAGACTGATATCCAATACCGCCCCATACCATAATACCCGGTGCAGGACCAGTGTGGCGGTGCATAACGCAGCTGTTTAGCATCCTCTCTCCACGGTGTCTCCAGACTCGAATCCGACCATCGTGGTGTTGCAGACAGAAGCGTGACTCGTCAGTAAAGACAATTTCATTCCATTCTGCCGTCCACATCCTTCTTTCATCGCACCATTCGCGGCGGAGACGTCTGTGGTTCTGCGTCAAGTGTAGACGAAGCAATGGACGTCTTGCGGACAGACCACTCTGCTGTAAACGGCGTCGAATGGTACGCGCAGACACTGGATGATGCGTTACAGACTGAATGTGCTGTGCTATGGTTCGTGATGGGGCTGAGCGATCCGTCACGGCCATACGCACAATATATCACGTGAAGTGGTGTACTGAGGTGGATGTGATCGAACACGTCGGTCCGTCGTACCCTCCTGCATCCAACGATCACATATCCGCATTACAGTTGTTTGGTTTCGTCCAACACGACTACCGATTTCCCTGAAAGATAATCCACAATCTCGTTAGGCCACAATCCTTCCTCTGTCGAACTCGGATACTTGAACAAAAGATGATCGCTGTTTTCTACGAGGCATAATTGATCGGGTTTTTTTGAAAACCACAAGAAAAACACAATTGCCGTACTTGAAATCGTCAAAATCTCCAAGCCTTAAATAGCGCTTTGAAGTGGCGCTACAGGCGCGCGTGAAATGCGTCTTCGCTGAAATTCTAATCATTTTCATGTCTCACCTCCGCTAATGCATGTTGTAAATTTCATATTATTTGCATGCTTCCTTCAGGGTGTTGCATTTACGGTGGCCAGCAGTGTATAAAGGTTCTACACGTTCTTTTATCCACTGTCCTCAAATGAAGACGCTGAGCGTTAATGGGTTAAAATGTCTTCTTTTAGAGGTTTGAGACACATATTATATGGGAGCCTTGAGACACCGTCTTAAGGCTCCCATATAAAAGAATTTATTTTATTCTATAATAGGTATGTTTATAATTTAATATTTAGATACTAACCTACCTATAATATTTCTTTATTTTATTATGTATAATATTCTATGCTTTTAATTTCATAAAATGTTGTACGCTTGTTGCTCATCATAATATACAATTTTTACTTTTTCAAATGCCATGTTTCTACAAGAACAAATCTGGAAAAAACCATTAATCCAGATATGACAGCTGTAGTTTTGAATGTCACTGACAAAAATTAAGAGATACAAGCCACTGCATCAAATCTTCAAATATGTAAAGAAACGCTTAGCAGTTACATTAAGAAGTATAAAACTTCAGATGAAAACTTTAAATTAAGTAGTATGTCTTCAACTGCAAGTTACATTAGTTCCCAAATGCCCACACTGCACAAACAGGCAAACGGCTTGTTAAAACAAGAATTTTAACAAGTAGTCCTGTCAAGGAAGAAATAGAGAGGCAGTTTGAAGAGAGAATGAAAACGAAACCAAAATTGCCATTGCTTTCAAACACATCCAAGCAAGAATAAGAGACTCATCATCCAGTGATAGCGACATTTCTGTTCATCTTGGAAGTGAAGAAGAATATGGATTGGAATACTTGATAAGAGAAGCAAATGAAGCCAAACCATGATTTTTCAGGAGAAAACACGATGCTTAACATAGGAGACTACGTTATTGTGAAATTTGCAACAAGAACTAAAATTTATCTCTATGTGGGAAACTATTGAAACATGGATAAAACTTTGGAAGAAACTGAATTGAAATTTTTCAGAAAAAAGAGAAATAGGTTTCATGAGTCTGATGTCGAAGACATTAGTGTGGTTGCAAATGTAGATATCCATAAGTTCTCAACCATGTTAATATTAGAGGCACAGAGCGATAAAGGAATACGTTGATATTTCCTGTTGACTTTTCCTCAGGAAAGTATGAAAACATATGTTAACCCTTAACTGCTGTGTCACAAACCGTCTCATAACTAATGTGGAGGGGTCTCTCAGACCTCGCTCACTAAAGTGCGTATAAAGTTGATTAACATAATATATTAATAAAAGATTCTTTAGATAATTATTATTTATACATTTTAAGTTTAGATAATTCGATTTTTAACATAAAATACATTTTATATTACTATATAAGTTAAGTAGATTAAATGTCTCTTCAGGCTCAGCATTCGGACCTAATTTTGCAGGACGTTTCAACCCTGGAAACTGTAAAACTATGTAGGTTCCCACACTGGCATCCCATTTGAAGTTATTTTTTCCGTAGAAATATTCTTCTTGTGAAGACGCACTTGAAATGTCTTCATCTTCATCTACATAAATTTCCGAATCCGTTTCGTGTTCGCTTTCAAAAGTATTACCCGAAATTTCACTGTCCCTGTAATCTATTCCCGACCAATTATCAACAATATCCTGAATTTCTTTTTTGTAATGCACACAGGTCGTTCTTTAGTAAAGTTTGTTGCCATTTTAGGCTCTCTGCTGAAATTCCCAACTCAAACGATTTTATTCAACAAGAACGGTAACGCAAATGCTGTGAAGGGGTCTAAGAGACCACGCGGGAAATGAAAATAGTGTAAAACACGAAATAGTTGGGGCAGCCAAACCAGTCTTGGAATGTGGCTTCTATTGGACGTAGTAGGAAGGTACTGAATAGGACAGGGACCAATACTCACTTTAAGGGGTGGAAACGACGTGTCAAAAATGACTCAGGGTCTTTGAGACCCATGACAGCAGTTAAAGGTTAATTTAAAAATTCATTTGTAGGCAAAAATTGTAAAAAAAAAAAAAAACATTATGTTTGCTTGTTGTAATTAAATTTATGTTGTAAAATGGTTTCTGCTCTTAAATAAAGTAGATTTTTTTTAATTGGATGTATTTGACAATTATAAATATGTCTCAAGCCTCCAATATTATGGGATGGTTGAGACAAGTATTGTCTCGAACTTCAATGACTATGTGTTAAGGCTCACCCAACATGGGAGACTTGAGAAACCATATAGACATCAATAAAATGTGTGTGTGTGTGGTTTATACTTTCTTTTACGTAAAATATCTCAAAATTTGATATGAAAAAAGATTAAATCTCTACTATTATAAAAGGAAGTGTTTGTCTGTGTGTGAATTGTACTTAGTCCTGAAGAATCTATGGCACTCACGATAGTCAAATTTAGCACACAGGTAGTCCGAAAGTTTTGCAATATTTGCGCGAGCCCGCTTTTTTAAATTTAATCTTGAACGCTTTTAAATTAATTTATTGTAATTTTATTATTATTGTTTTCCTTGGAATGGCAACACCATAAAGAGATGACAAAATCTAAATTTATTTTTTCCGCTTGTGAATTTGCCGAGAAACGATTTCAGCCGACGAAAAAAAGAAATAAAGTTTTAACTGGAGTTATGTAGTTCTTTTTTCTGTCTCTTAGACCGTTAAGGATAGAGTAAAAATTTCAACGGATTTGAGATATGCGGAAAATTTCACAATTGATCGATACCTAAAAATATGATTTTCTTTAATTAAATAATTTTAAATTCTAACTTAAATTTTTTTTTACCATATGACCTTTGCGATCGAGAAATCAGATTCCATTTCTTATGCTCAAACGTTTCCAGTGAAGGAAAGTAAAACGAATAAAACATTTTTGACGGGCATTGTTTATTTTTTTTTTAATTTTTTTTTTTTTTTTGTTAAAAAAATAGATTGAAAATTTCAACGAATTTGAAATCTTCGGATATTGTTACACCAGTGACATCCCGCCGATTGAGTCTCTTCTCAATTTAAATTAGGCCGCATTTGACAATGACGAGGCCATCACCATTAGGTTTGCGAAGCAGACCAAATGGGAATTCGCAGCAATCACAGGGGGTCTCGGGACACAGCTGCTAGGTTAAAGGCGCAAAATACGTCAGTAAGGCCACATCGTGCATTGAGAGTGAAAGAAATTAGTACTTGACTGTTTAAGTTTCACACATCAAATGTTCATCGCTCCGCACATGTATCACAATTTGTGCACTGGCTGTTGATGTTCAATTTTGAGTTTCATTACCATCCTACATGGGTTGAACATCATTTTATTATCAAACGTTTATATCATCAAATATGCTATTTCCGTTGAACTAAGCAGGAGATACTTGGTACACTCATATCAGGCATGTAGAATTCTAGTCGAAGCTCATTTGGTAGTAAGTCAATTCACACACAGTACAAGTGATAGTGGATTTTATGAATTTTATTGTTGAATCAGGAATTCAACTACCAATGGACGATTCTTCCCTGTGAAGAATATAACACAAAAGAGTATTGTAACCCAAGGCAAAATCCCTCATGGATTGCGAGCACGCTGCTATCTCCCCACACACTCAGAATACGAATACACAAAGAACGAAGTTGGCGCCTAAAAAACTAAGATATTACCTTGTTCTGAATGTAAAAAAGAACATAGTTCAGCTACTGTTACTCGCTTATACATATTTCTGTGTGATCCATCTAGAACATTCTATGTTGAACATTTCATCCAGAATATTCCTTGCAGAACATTCCATCCAGAATATTCCTTGCAGAACATTCCAAGCAAAATTGAATCATGTGAGAAATAAACAGACTACAAAAAGCGAAGAGGATGGGATGAAGTCTTCCGAATTACTTTTCAAATTATTACGATTAAACAAGGCATTTCTTCATCTTGAAAGTGCAATGCCTATACTTTAAAAAAAACCATCCATGCCCGTTTACACTCAGCATCCGATGTCCGGATCTTCTTGGATTCCCGTTGACATTTCTATAATTATTATTGTACATTTTGAAAATGTTGCGAAATTTTCACACTTTGAAGTCCGATATCTAAACACGCATTAAATATTTAGTTTTGTTTTCTATTATTATAAATAAATGGTAAAGAGACTAAACAAAAGACACCTAACGTTGTGCTCACATAAAGAAGGCAGGAGCTAGTCTATATTAATGTGACGGAAGTTCGCATTTTGTTTACTCAATTTTGCACTGCGATTGCATCAGCCGATGTCGTCAGCATAAGATCAGTGAGCATTGATAACATCCTTTATTTAATGATATTTTGAATGCGGTATAGTTTAGTCATGTATCGTTAATATATTTCAAGTTATTAAATGTTTTGCACTTTTTTTTTGTGACATTTAAAAATGAAGCATGATACCGCGGTTTCGAAAGGTAAGACGTATTCTACGTGAAAAGTATCGTTAGAAAAACTATAAGTACTAAAGAATTCGTAGTAGGTTCATAATTAATTTTTTAGTAGCAACAATTTTAAAGAAAACGAACTTTTTAAGGGGTATATTCATATTTCATCTAAAAAAGACTCAAAAACAATTTTTGTACCAGTCACATTCCGTAGTTTTGTTATACATCAAGGGTGCGATACATATGAAATGAATGGAAATTAATGCATACAATTTGCGTCCAAAGTATAAGTTGAATTTTCAATATAAATATGCTGTCTAAAAGGTGGTAAAAAACCATCTTCTAGACACGTAAATAATTTTGGCCTTTTTCTACCAAAAGGAAAAATAAAAATTCTGGTAACTTTGTCAGTGCCAATGGGGGTATTTGGTCTTACGCGTTCAGATTTTATCAAAAAACTCATAATTTACTTTTATTTTGCAAGTGATAAATATGTAGATAATTGTAATAAAATATACAGAATTTATCATTGAGTTAGGGGACGAATTCGCTAGCCAATCAATTGTTGAAATCGTCAAGTTATTTATTAAATAAATGATACAATGCCGAGTATAATTTTTTAAATTTTGAACTTAAAAGAATTTTTCTTGTGCCGAGGTATTTGATTTTTGTAATATATTTCCAGTCTCGATTTTAAGCATCACGCGCAATTATATAGTTAATATAGCGGTAATAGCAGATAGAAAAGTAAGAAATATAAATTTTACCACATTTCTGCGATGAAAATTTTTTTTAATTAATTCAATCACTTTTTTTTAACAACGGTATCATCGTTGATGCAAACAAAAACGATTTATGTTTGTTTTCCCTTACAATACCTCCTACAAATTTGGGTTATAAAACTCTAATTATAGTAAAACAACTTTTAATGATAAAATAAGCACATATAAAAAAACTATAAGCAACAATGAATAACAAATAAAGCCAATTACACTCTATAACAAAAAAAAATTGACGCACTAAGAAGGAGTTGTCCATTGCAATGCAAATTGTTGGATGTGAAGAACATACATAGAAAAACAAATGATTAAAATTTCAGAACAATTGAATGATTTATTTCAGTGTTTGGCCTTTTCAAAGGGAGGAAGTCAATACGGCGTTGTTCTACCTCTGGCCTGGATGCAAACTTTCACACGGCGTGGCATAAATTTAAAAAGTTTCCGGATGGTGTCCTGCGGAATTTCTTGCCAAATTGTCTCCAATTGTCGGGTTAAATGGTCAACATTTAGGATGGTTGCATTTGCCTTCCCATTACGTCCCAAATTTTCATTATGGAAGAGAGATCAGGAGACCAAGGAAGTGTTAGGAAAGCTTGAAGACAATTCATAGCAACACGCGTCGTGTGCGGCCGGGCATTATTTTGTTGAAAAGTATGTCCGGGGTGTCAAAAAGGTAACGGTAACGCAACCGGTCGTAGAATGTCGTCTACGCAACACGATGCTTCAAGTGTGAAAGGAATGACTAGCAAAGGGACCCGGCTATCCAAGGAGATGGCATCCTAGACCATAACGCCCTGCTGTAGGCAGGTGTGGCGTGTTATAGTAAGGGCAGGATCCTCACACTGCCTGGATGGTAAAGGACATCACATTTTACCATCTGAACAGATTTAATAGTTAGTGATTGTTCAGTCTCTGTCTAGAGAGCCAGTAGACGGCACTAGTGTGGTATTATTTGAATTAGCCAATGAGAATTTATAGATTCATGTTGGAATTTCAAAAATATATATATTTATCCTTAGAATGCAACGGACAACTGGTAAATGTTAGCTTTCATGTTAAACCTTTTTATTTTATGAGAAACATGCGTGGACACATTTGCCAGCCTATTTTTGTTAGTCGTAAATTGAAATCTATAAGCGCAACTATGATTGCTGCAGAATTCGGTGAGTCTAAATACTTAATTATTAATATATAAATTCGCTTGGTTGTTCTAGATTCAAATCCATCCGTTATAATTGTGTATTATGTACTTGTGTTATTTGTCAGTATCTGTATTAGTTTTTTCTGTCCATTGTTACATTGCGGTTTTTCGTTCTTTAGTATAATAAAGTTAAAGCAATTTTGGTTACAGTTCATTTATTTATCTCGATTCTCAACAATAATGTACAATTGTGTTTACAAAAGTAGACTTTGTAAATAAAAATAAAACTTATTAGAAATTATACTTATTACGAAAGTGAAGTTTGCCTTTTTGCCTGAGAAACAATCGAGAAAGAAAAATAAATGTACTGCGAAAAAATCTGTGTTCAACTGAGGAATACAACTGCCAGTGAAGCGGAACTCGATTAGGCATTCATGTAATGATAGATTTTGGATAATATACAGGATAATCCTCTTTTAGTGTGAAGGGGAATACTTTGAGGTTCCTATTGTGTTTTATGTGAATATAAATCTTAATTAGTTGATCGAAATCCTTTCTAGGTACTAGCCCATTCCTATCACTATTCGGACCTGAAAAGGAGTCTTGGCAAGTTAGATAAATGAATTATAAGTAAGATTTGTCCTTGTGGACATTTCCCCTAAAAAATTTTATATCTTTGTTCGTGCTATTATCTAAATCGACTTGAGGGAACTAAGACGTTATCGACAACGCAAAACATGAAAATTTGTGGTGTACAAGACCTCCTTATTTTTCAATAAAAAAGAAATCCCTCAACTAAAAGACTATATTTACATGCTTCATTCATTATATTACAGTAAAAGTATATTCATTCTTTGCATTATTTTTTAAAATATGAGGAATAGAATAAGTATTTACAATAAACAGCCTTCTAATACATGGTGATGAATAGGTACGCTTAAAAAATTTTCTACTGCTTGGACAATCCTAATGCATGCTTTAATATTGACACAAATGTATATGGATTAAAGTAAACTAATTTTTATTGCAGTATGTTAAATGTAAAAATTATCAAAAAAAGTTGAATCGGAAAAAATTTGAAATTCTGAAAAAAAGGCTGATTTTTCTCATAAAATTGGTGAATAAAAAAAATACTATCAATAAGAAATTAAATAAATTATGTTCATTGGATGAGTTATTACCATAGAAAGGTTCATAAAAAATTACCCCTCTTTAATATGAATAGAATTTTTTACGAGCGTACCTATTCATCACCATGTATTAGAAGGCTGTTTATTGTAAATACTTATTCGATTCCTCATATTTTAAAAAATAATGCAAAGAATGAATATACTTTTACTGTAATATAATGAATGAAGCATGTAGTTTTTATAAATATAGTCTTTTAGTTGGGGGATTTCTTTTTTATTGAAAAATAAGGAGGTCTTGTACACCACAAATTTTCATGTTTTGCGTTGTCGAGAACGTCTCAGTTCCCTTAAATGATAATTAAAGCAGCATAATGATCTCGACATAATTAACAAACATTAATAAAACCGTTTCAAGTCAGAAGGCACAAAATATGTTTGGAAATATTTTTGTAAGATAATCATGAGACTAATATTTCTGAAATGCCATCACTTTAGACATTTGTCCCTCTCCTTCTTACTTACTCCTATGATAACACCTTCGATATACTGGAATTTATATAAAATTTACAAACGTGAAACACTATGGATAGAATTAGAAAACTTGAAGAACCCGTGTGCAATCATTGGCATTGGTTACTGCACATCTATATCCTGCTGCCTTTTTAACCTCTTCACTACCAACCAGAAAAAAAATTGTTTAAAAATAAGTTTTTTTTCTGATAAATATTATGAAATGCTTTAAAGTTTTCAAGTAAATTCCTCTTTCAGACGGTGGCATCATAGGGGTTAAGCATTTTAGGTACACATATGTGTACCTCGGATCTCAATTATGCTGAAAGCAAAATAATTTTTAAACATCAGATATTCCTCAAATCAGAAACATAATATCATCACATACAAAAGGCATTCCATAAAAACTGAGAGTAAAATCATAAAAAATCCAGAAATATGTATCCAGAAAAAAATACATCATTCTTTTTCAAAATACCTTCCCTCAGATTATATGCAACGATCCCATCGTTCAACCTACTTTCAAAACAAGTAGAGAAACCTTTTTCTGAAAGCTGCTTAAAAGAACACTACACTGCTTAAATAACTTCAGAATCTGTATTAAATTTTCTACCACGGAGCTTCTCCTTCAACGTCGGAAACAGCCAATAATACCATGGTGCGAGATATGGACTGTAAGGGGATGTGGTATGATTTTAATATTGTATTTACTAAGATATTGCTGAACAGAAGTAGCGACATACGGGCCAGCAATATCGTGATGAAATGTGCAATTCCCTACCAGTTCATGTCGCTTTCTCGATATGTGTTGTCGCAAAAGTTTCAAAACTGAAATGTAATATTCACCATTCACAGTAGTTTTGGGAGGCATAGCATGCTGATAGATTACACCCTTATGATCAAAGAAAATAATGATCATGAACTTTCCAGCAGATTTGGTTTGTCGGATTTTTTTCGGAGGCGGAGAATCAGTGTGTTTCCATACACTTGTTGCGGACTTGGTAAGGTTATCAAAATGATACACCCAAGTTTTATCACCTATTATTACAGTCTTTAGGAAATTCGGATAATTTCGAAGCATCTGTTTCCACTCACAACATTGTTGAATTCTTTTTTGCATTTTTTCTTTAGTAAGGTGATGAGGGACCCATCTGGAAAAAACATGGCGAAGCTGTAAATTGTTCCGTAGAATGCGAAATATCGACGTTTTCGAAATGTTAGTTGATGCCGCTATCTCCTCACATGTTATTCGCCGATTTTCTTGCAACATTGCCCACACATTGTTAACATTTCGATTATTCACAACACTTTTTGGAAGGCCAGGCTTAGGAGCCAGTTCTGCAGACAAACGTACTTTTTTGAAATCACCATGCCATCTAAAAATTGCACACTCACCAAAACCTTTGTCTTAGTAAGCTTCTTTCATTAACTTAACTGTTTCTGGAGTTTTCTTAACTGTTTTTTTCCAACCGATAGCAAAATTTTATGTTAGAACGCATTTCGTTTATTGACTTAGAATCACTCACCTCCATTTCTATAGGGCAAATAAAAACAATTCTTTAAACAAGCACGAAAATAGGAAAATAAAATCGTCTACTTCGTTTAGAATATTTATAATTGTACAGTTTACAGTTTGAAAAAAATCGCCTGTACTTTAATTTTTTAGTTTCGCTGTGTTGCCACTACGTAAAAAATTCACTCTCAGTTTTTATGGAACTCCCTTTGTATTTTAAGTAATTATCGAATAAAACACATTAACTAAAGGGTTTGAAAGCAAATTAAATTTACTTACTTTTCAGAACACGTTGAGTTGACGCCATTCTTCCAAATCGCTTTTGAATAATAAGCATTCCACAGGAACTACCGATTTATACAGCCATCTATTGGTATCAATCGGAAGCTTAGACACGCACGTGTACCCGAGTTCTTAACTACGAATTTTTTCAGAAAGATTATTTTTAAGGCGAAAGAGTCGGTGATCTTGGTAGCGGTTATCTTGGTGATGGCATAAGGCTCTGATTAGGACGGAGTACTTAGGCCCTAACAGAAAAAAACTTCCATAATAGCGAAACATTCTTCGTTGTTAAATTTAAACCTGTCGATACCAACCTTTCCACAGTTCTTTTACATTTGTGTACAGATCAACATGACTTAAATCAGATTTACCTCACTATTAAAAACAGCCATTGATGTAATGATAGGGCAAAATATGTCCCCAAAACTCATCTCATGCAAAACGAGTAACATCACCAAGTAAACTCTTGTGAATGAATGCGAGTACCCCAAAAACATCCAAGTTTGCAAAATGCGTGTTATACAGGGAAAAGTTTTGAGTTGTGTTTTTATTTAATTTATGACCTATGTTGCATGCAACGATGGTTCAGAATATTAGCATCTCATTATACATGAATGTTGTAGGTCCCTACCCGTCTCCTTCAGAACTATCGTCGACTCAATAATTTAGATAAACTCTTTTTGGAAGCACCCAGATAATATTGTTTCACAACTTTGACTGACGATAGCATCGAAATCTGAAAATTACGATTCACTCTGTCATTCCGAAGAATAGCAGCTGTTTGTTAAATCTAATATCATTGATAAGAGAACATTGAGTACGACTGAGTTAAGGTTCTGAAGAAATAATAAATATCCAATACTTACAAAACACTTTAAACTCCTTAGTTCATTAGTTAGGAAAAACCTTCCTTTTCTCAATTTTACTAAGCCAACATATTTGATTCGTACTTTATGCAAATCTTGTCACGGTTATGCAAATCTTGTCATGTAATCTTTCATACTATTATAAAAGCGGTTGCAATCTGTTGCACCAGAATTCCCGCTTTTATTCCCGCTCGCACTTGTTTGATCACGTACCCGCTTACTTGATCTCTTCGATCAAGTTATTAGATTTACTGTTCAATGTAACTATGCGTCGATTGTAATATTTTAATCTTAACTTAAATTTAAATTATCATTTGTTACATTTTGAATAAATTCTTGTTTAGATTTTTAAAGACTTCGTCGTGTGTACTTTTAGTAACTTAAGTTTATATCAGCCTAATAGGTGATAGTTTATTTTAATTCGCTGCGTGAACACTCTAATTGATCTTAAAATTCAATCATGAATAAAATTGTTTTCTCTGTTCTTCCAATTTTCTACCATATGATGCATATAATCTTAAACGAATGTTACTATTTTCAAAATCACATCCAGCGACACTGAAATGAGAACATGTTTGTATCGAAGCACCGCGAATGCTATGAGAACTTAACTTGATGGGTACATACGATTTACTCAAGTTTCACGAGAAGTCATGCCCAAAATTTACTCGATTAGACTACAAACATCTCATGCGATAAGCACGTTCCATAGATAGATGAGAAGGAATGGATGGAACTCGAAATCGTGCAACCCAACCTCTCCGTAGTGAGCTCCGGGTTGTTTCGAAAAGCACCTCACCAAGTCTGGTTTGCATATTGCACTCCAAATTGTAGGTGTCTTGAAGTTAAACCGGGTAGAAATTTTATAGACTTTTATTAGACCTGCTAGGTCGTCATCATGAAAACCCGTGGTATGTGCCTATTTATACAGATCGTCGGATAGGTTTGAATGAATGAATGGGACTTCTTAAAATGTTCTTACCAGTTTCTAAGACAGCTCATTTTTTTAGACCACTTTAACAATGTCCACAGGAAAAACCCATGGTTGGATTGACTTCAAACGATGGTTTGAAAGTAATTCCGAAATACCAGAATTCGAAAACTTCAAACACTGGAATTTGAACTGTGATATTTGTTAATTTCGAAAACAATTTACACATATGTTGATCTGAGGAGGATAACGAGCTTTTTCACTATTAGAATCTGTTCAAGTGATATTCGATTCTTCTTCGACGTGTCACTCCACTTTACAGTATGTATAGCCGCTCAAGGTAAGTATACAGTGTATTATCTTCATTTCTAACTTTATTATTTATCTATCTTTTCACGATCATTAGACTGGCATTTATGACACAAGCGGTTTCATATAGGAGACTCTGTTTCCGTTTTTTCCTGTCCTTCCAAGTATCAAGTGCATCCAAACTTTTAATTTTTGCTTTATTTTGTCTTTACAGATTATACTTATTTTCTTGGTCTACATTTTACAATGCTGGTGAAATTGTGGAAGGAAAATCATTCCATGTAGCAAATTCTTAACTAATAGACATGAATGTATGCTCATCCTTTATAATTCATTTACGTATACATCACATTCCTTGTGTAAGGGGGTAGGGTCACGAACCAGAATCCCTATCTCAGTAATGTTAAAAACAGACATATTTAAGGAACATTTAAAAAATTTCTATTCATTATATGTCTCTAAATTTTTTACTGTATATTGCCTGGACTATAGTACATACCTTAACCAAGGCTTTTATAATTTTAATGTCCCATTATTTTTTTAAAATTTTTTATGTGGAACTATGTATGTTTTTTCTGAAAAACAATGAAATTTCAACATATTTAATCTTGTAAATCTACTCTGAATTAATTTTTTCGAAATCCCATTGGTTAAAATATGTAACAAAGTATCTTTATGAAGTATGCAAAGTTTTAAGTTGCTAAGTTCAGTGGTTTTTGAGAAAATGTTCCTTATAAGGCGAAAAACATGGTTTTGAGAAAAACAGTTTTAAAGGAAACACTTATTTGTATACAATTAATACCAGCACCATAGCTTGGATTTTTTGTTTCATCTTATAGGTTATTTTCCAATCTACAATTCTGTTGCCTCTTTTTTATTCTTGCGTCTTTAATATTTGTTTAAATGTCATGTAATCTATTCTTTTCGAAATTTATTCTGATCTGCTGCCTTCATCGCCCGAGCTGTGTACTCCAGGAGAAATACCTAATGTCGAAAGAACATTACTTTTTGTAATGTTCTCCTTGTTATATGAGGCAATAGTTTTATTGTCACACTTTTTAATGTTTATAATTTAAAAAATATATATTTTTTTTTTTTGGTAACCGGACCAGATAATGCTACTTACACTCTCATTGCAGTTTTGAGTTTTGCCGTGTAAGTATTTGGCAAACAGATCAGGATCTGCCAAGTCTCTATAAATATATTTAAAGTAATTTATAACATCTGCTGGTAATGTGTTTTTATGGTTATAATTTTCACCTAATGCAGTCGCTAGATTGTAACCACAACAAGTGTCTTCGTTTGTTGGGCAAAGACCATGCTGTGGGTTTTCATCTGTTTATACCTTATGAAAGAAAGCCCATACAGCTTGTTTCATGGACTTTATGCTATCGGTATTGTTTTTTATGACAATAGTTAACCTTCCACGTCCACCCAATAACTTTTTATCACATAATTTGTTTCCCTTTCATCTTGAGTTTAAATTTCTTATTCGCGTTCCCATTCGCTTTTCAATGTACTTAACACATTCCAGCTTTTCAACTTGCAAATCTCCGTACGGCTTTAAATCTTTTACAGCTAAATCTTTTACCCTAAAAACCTAAAAATTGATCAAAACCGTCACCTAAAAATTTCGAGTACCGCAGACCATGCAAAATTTGCGAGAGCTGAAAAATTTTAATCACACCAGAAACTTTCATACTACCGCTATTTCCAAAATAGTTGGCACTACATCGATTACTAAAACGTGGCATTGTTTATTTACTTAAAATACTATGCATTAAAGAAAAAATAACAGAATAAGCTAAACTAAAACGATATTCAAACAACAATTGAAGAAATAAAATCAAAGTTAGAAGCAAATACTTGACATAAGCAAATACTAGCATGAAAACAGCTTGCTTTAAAATAAAAACACGAGAGTTAATTCAATTCATTTCTTCTTTTAGACGTTGTCACTCATATAATTAAAAATAAGTGTTTAAAAAATAAATAGGGAGGCTTAGAAAGCAGTAAGATGTTTGTTTTGGTAGGAGTAGACGTGAAACTCAGCATTTGACGGATCGTAAACAATTTTTAAAAAATATTTAAAAATACTTCTGTTATAGCGAGAGAAATAATTTTAACACCATTAGAAGCACAAAAGTCTGTAGTTTTCAAATATGCAAAAATTGAAAAATGGGTTTTTGGGTCAAAAAGTGTGACCCTACCCCCTAAGACAAAAATACAAAAGGTAATACCTAAATGACTAATATAAAAGTGGATTTGCTGTTTGAGAGAGATAATGAATGCCCTCTTGAGTTTCGTTGCGATAAATTTCATTGAAAAAGTGACGAATATTGCTTAAATGATCTAAGCACACATAGTTTTTATATCAGTACTTTTTGTCTTATTTCATCATCCCCATCTTATTCCATTAAGCCCATTCACAAATTAGGGTGAAACGGAAGCACAAATGCAGACACTGGAATGTTTAATAATTTATTCATTACGTTAAATTTCATAATCTATATAAAAATTTATGATAGTATACTGAATTATTGTGTGTGATACCTGTACAAACACAGATATAAAATGGAAATATCAACTGACGTTGTGGAATTCTGCCACTATGCTACTAAGAAAAATAAAAGTATATACAGCCGTTTAGACGTAGTACAGCATAAACATAGACAGACACGACGTCAGAACGAATAATAAATTAGAAATGGGGCAAAAATATTCAATGTACAAACACTCAATTTAATTGTAATTTATTATTATGTAGAGCCAAGAATTTAGTATATTACTTCTTCCATGACTTCGCAAAGAGAATTGAAGCGAGTAGTTTCTCTTAGCTATTTAATTTGACTGTTTACCTTTCGTGATGAGTCGTAATAAAACAGAGGAAAAGTTGTAACCTTCACCGTTAGGCTCTAAAGAAAGTTCATTTAAGAGTTCATCTCTTTATCTCACAAAAGCACAGAAAATTACGTCGAGTAGTGCTTTTCCCATTGATTTACAAAACATTTCTACACAGAAAGCTAAATACTTGATGCAATTGAATAAACGAAACAACCAGAATATTTGCGCAACTCGATGCATGCAGTTTGGGAATCTTCGGGAATTCCTGTAACTGTTTTAATTTATTTTTCAGACTATTCAAAAGGGATTAATGTAAGCTGTCAGCTAAAAATTCACGCACTTGTCAGTTCATCATCTAATTCTTAAGAATGACAGAACTAATGTAGCACGACTTTGAATTGCTTCTAGAACACTTCAACTACGTTTATTGTTTGGTTATGAACGTTCGCCAGCAAATCATCAAGACGTAAGTTCTTTCCTTAACGCCATAATTTGAAAGTTGACATATTTGTTTGTACTTGACCTTTGTACTTAAGAAGAGCAATGAAAAGAAGTGGTTCTCATTTAGAAATGTTTATTTGACTTCTTAATGAATTATATTAATTTAAAAACAAATCTATTAAATATCCCTAAATAGAAAATTGCATCCATAATCCTTACATTATTATCATAAATTGAATCATTAAAATATAGATGAAAACATTTTATTTAAAATTATTTATTTAACCAATTTTACTTAATGACATCTTCGGATATTTTCAATTATATTTTTAATTAAAATATAGATGGAAAACATTTTAATTAAAATATAGATGGAAAACATTTTATTTAAAATTATTTATTTAACCTATTTTACTTAATGACATCTTCGGATATTTTTGGCATGATGGTTCCTGATTTTTTTTCGGAATTTTAATTAGAGTTGAAGAAGGTTTATCAATTCATAAAATATTGCAAGGCATAAAACAGCGATTCTTTAATGATGTGCCGCAAGAATGCCCAATGATGTGTCTTACGGATGTTAAACTGGTTTAGACTGTCTATGATTTAATTCATTTCAATTTATTTTTATTTTAAACTTTTGACGAAAGTATTCACAGATAATTTGAAGTAATACTTTTATTTTAATAACCGTATAAGTAGTTTTTAATGCTATTTTTTAAAGTTTCACAAAAAAAGTGTTCCCTAAAGCATCAACGAAACAATTAGGAGCAAAAGGGGTTTGTGACTATTGTTTCTTTACTGAAATCAATCAAA
This sequence comes from Metellina segmentata, assembly GCA_947359465.1. Lineage (NCBI taxonomy): Eukaryota > Metazoa > Arthropoda > Arachnida > Araneae > Tetragnathidae > Metellina > Metellina segmentata. The sequence continues at coordinate 30,928,662 of OX375878.1, read as the reverse complement.
CTTGTAACTTTTTGAAGTAGACAGAAACATTGAATAGATGATTTTTTATGACGCTGAATTTTAGTAATTAGTCTATATGTGTCACAAGATGAAAAGATTGAAAATCATAGGCGTAGGAGATAAATTGAAAACCCCTATGTAAGGTATAGGTATAGTTACCATACACACAAACTTCTTTTCTGATAAAAAAAAATTATTATCTTAGTACGGGGGGAGCATGTTTAGTAGTATATGTTATATAATGTGCTAGCAGAATTACCCTACATTGTTGGGTTTCAATTGGTTAAATGCTGACTGAAAAGTTGTCAGATTAAACACTCCTCTTTCATAGAAAAATGAAAGCATCACTTCAATGTACTGAAAGTAATTTCTTCACATTGCTTCAACTTTTTTCATTTTTTCTGCATTTTACTTCGGACGCAAATATGTATACATGATACGTCCATCCATATAATCCATTTTACATTCATCGCAGTTCTGCTGTAATCCAAGCTATAAAATTTTATAATAAATTCAGTACTACAAAATTCGATTTTGAGATAAAGAGTGATCACAAATATCCCAAAAAGTTTAATATCAGCACAAATGTCTACCTCTTGGTATAGGGTCTTGCACTCAGTTTAATTACCAAATTTTTTACCTGTTACGCTCTTACCGCAGGGGGTGCCATGTTTACGAATTTCAGCATTATTATGAGAGGATAGCAAATAAAACTATTAAGGCATTCTTGATTAATTTCATTTTGAAGCAAATACATTTACCTTGAAAATTTTATTCGACGGAACGTGGAATTACGAAGCTTGTTTAACATATTAGTGTGATTAGTGCAAACTAAGCAAACTCCATCTATGACAATTTTAAAAAACAGAAGTTCGATTTTACAGCTCTTTTAAAAAATAAAATCACTGCTTTCAACGAATATTTCGCAATAATCTCAGTTGTATAAGAACAGTTTGAATTTGTAATGTAAGCAACATTGACTCTCTGTCACCTTATGACAAAATATTCCACTTTTCAACAGTCTTTGTTTAAATACTTCTGAAATGTGATAGAATTCGAAGGCCACAAAATTCTATTTAAAATTCGCTGTTCTCCAACAGACATTCAGTTTTAAATAGAATCTTTATAAAACTTTTATTAATTCAGATATTTGGTTTCTAAATGGAAACTTGACTGGATCAGCTTTATGGAATATGTATGAAAAATGAAAAATAAATGTAAATTTAATTTATTTTAATCGTCTTGTGATGAAAATCTATGTCAAAACTTAGAAACCTCTTTGAACTACAACGCATGGCTACTGTTTTTAATATTACGTAAATTATCTTATTTTAAAATGATTTTTATTTTATCTTTCTATTAGTAATTTTAAAAAAAAAGTAGCACTTAATCTTTTGCAAAGGAAACGCTGAGGTAGACATGCTGTTACGCCGCCATCGAATACAATATGAGCAGCTGTCAGAGTTCGAGAGTGGAAGAATCACCTCGATGATGGAAGCTGGGTGGTCATCTCGGCGAGTAGCTCGTCAAGTAAGCCGTTCTTATTTTACTGTGAGGAGGTGTTGGGACCAGTGGACAGAAGAGACGTCATTTACACAGCGATCAGCCACAGGACGCCTTCGACAGACCAGTCGTCGAGAAGACCATCACATCATACGAAACACACGCGTAGAGTTAACTGCCTCATTGTCCGCTATCCATACATAGGCAGCACCTTCACTACGTGCCCCTGTGTCTTCCCAAACCATCGCAATGTACCTGGCTGAAGGACATCTGGTTTCGCGGCGCTCATTACGTGTGCTGCCACTGTCACCCACACACCTACGCCTCCGTTTGGAGTGGTGTCGCGCACGACGGGATTGGACTACAACGGAATGGAACCAGGTCGTCTTCAGCGACGAATGTAGATTCAATTTGAGCAGTGGTGACAGTCGTGTTCGTGTGTGGAGGCCCCGTATTGAACCCCTCAATCCTGCCTTCGCTATACAGCGACACACCGCTCACACAGCTGGTGTGATGGTATGGGGTGCCATTGTTTCCGATACACGGTCACCCCTAATATTGATCCATGACACAATGACAGTCCAGCGGTACGTCCATGACATCCTTCAGCCACATGTGATGCCACTCATGGCAGGGCTCCCAGGAGCCATTTTTCAACAAGACAATGCTCGGCCACACACAGCAAGGAAGTCACAAGACTGCCTCCGCCACAACACCATCCTTCCCTGGCCTGCTCGATCCCCAGATTTGTCACCAATCGAGCATATCTGGGATCATTTGGGACCCTACGAGTTTGCTCGAACTAGAGGCGCGTTTACAGCAACTGTGGAACGAGATGTCTCAGGACATCATACGGAACTTGTATGCCTCAATGCCTGCTCGTATAGCATCGTGCATTCGCGCTAGAAGGGGTCCAACAAAAAAAACTTCTGTTCATCTGTACTTTTTTCTGCAATAAATGGTCCTTTTTGTTTGATTTTCTAATCACTTACTTATATCAAAGTAGTACATACATGTGTAAAATTTCGTTTCATTTTGATGAGTTTTTCTTGGTGCGTAAATTTTTATGGCAATGAGTGTATATCGCAATTGGTGCACTCGCTGTTGATGTTGAAGGTTGTGGTTCCTTAACGATATCCATGGGTTGAACTCCATCATTCTGTCATAAAACGTTTATTTCATCAGATATGCTATTTGCGTCGAACGGAGCTGTTGCGGTACTTGGTGTACTCATATCAGGCATTTGTTTACCTTGAAGGTGCGATGCCAACACTTTCAAGAACCCCCTCCGTGCCCGTTGACACTCAGCATCTAATGTCCGGATCTTCAAGGATTCGTATCTCTCGATCTTTCTTCCAGTTGACGTTTTTTATAATTGTTCTAGTGCTTAGTATGCATATATTTGGACATTTTGAAATTTTTGCGATTTTCCAGATTTTGAAATCCGATATCCAAACAAGTATTAAAAATTTAGGTTTTTCTGATGATGATGTCGTATCTATGGATTGCCAAAAAAGTCTCAAATATTGTCAAAGGTCCGAAGGACCGCAGCTGCCAGCTTCAGTGCCTCAGAACTGTAGAGGGTCTCCCACAGCAGATCTCTATCTGGTAACAAACCAAGTTTCAAGATCTCTGCAGTAATTTTTGGACATTCAAAGATGTGTTTTGGTGTGAGTTGGATCTCTGGGCAGTTCTTGCAGTAAGGATAGGTCCTTGTCCCGTCAGGAAGTATTTTCATTCCCTTATAATGATCCGTTCTTAGTCGGGCAAGTGTGGTCGTTATGTCTCTAGGGAAGTCGAAGTCGGTTATCAAAGGTTACTTTGAGGGTTGGTTTAAAAGTCTGCATCTGGCCACTGCATTCGCATCTGCAAGTGTGATGGTGGAAAGAGGTTGATCAAGATTTCGTGCCTCTTTGGCCAGGGCGTCCGCACACTCATTACCCTCGATGCCTACATGTGCGGGTATCCACTGTAACACACAAGATTTCCCTTTGCAATGCATCCGATCGAGCAAGTTGCTTATAGTGGAGGCGATGTTTGTCTCTCCGTTTCTGATGGCCTCTAGGGCTGATTTAGAGTCTGAAAAGAGAACAAGTCCCTTGGCAAGATCCATAGCTTGAGAATTAGTCAGGTAAAAGGTAAAGGCTTCTTTGATAAAAAGGGATATAAAGATACCTTCCGCGGACCAACAGGCAGAAGTCCAACCTCTCTGAGGCAATGGCACCCCTCTTTCTATGGATTGTGCAACTTTTTTTTTTTAGGTTTTTCTATTATTATTTATAAAGCGCAGAGACAAAACAAATGACACATCAATCGTCGTGCTCGCACAAAGGAGGCCCCGTAGCCAGACTAAATGAATGTGAGCTGCAGTGTGCATTTTCATGACTTAATTCTGCTGAGACGTCAGCACAAGATTTATGAACATTTATAACATTCTTTGTTTAATGTTCTTTCCAACGTGATATTGTTCATTTATGTATCATTTATGTATTTCAAATTAATAAATTGGTACCCCAGTTTCGAAATGTACGACGTATTCTACGTCAAAAATGTTAATATGTGAATATCAGAGATTTGAATTTATCTATGATGCCCGACATGCTGACTAAAAAAGCAGAAACAAACGGTTGGGTGCTTATAAAGAAATAGAAAATGTTTTGAAAGAAAATGGAATCCAGTTCATCACCGGATATGTGAAAAAAACGTAACGCTTGACAAGACAGTACCTTATGGAAAAGTTGAAAGTAAGTCCATTTTCCGTGATATTAAAGGTCCCACCTTCAGTCAAATAATTGGAAGTAGCTTCACCCATCCTTAAATAGTTCATGTAACCTCTTCTTCCGTGCCCAACTCCGGAAGAAAGTTATGTTTATCAAAGTTATGCTTTCAATTCTTGCCGAGCAATACATGATCTTACACACACCACATTTCTTTTTCTTCCTATTCTTTAAAATCGAAGCCATTGTAAGAATGCAAATGATAAATTGGTTACAGTGGTAAAAATACAAGTTTTATAAAATATTTTTGTCAAAGAACGTTTATAGTGTACTATCGGCCTTATTATTAAATAAAAAACAATTTATAAATAAATTTGAGCTACACTTAATAGTCAAGCAACACCATCATTCTTATTTCAACCGTGTGCATGGTTTCAATTCAACACTGAGGAGTTGGTACATGAAACAAGGGCTTCAACCTGTAGCGAGTGAATATGAAACCATGCGTTCGTTGACGCAGTAATTACGAATTATTATTTTAGAAAAATCAAATTTCTCTTTTTTCTTCGCTCGGAATTAATTTTGCATTTATAAATTACATTTTAAAATTCAAATTTAATATCTGAATATAAATAATTAATACCTTCAAAACAACATTTTTCTACTGACTCAAGATTTATTTGGCTGTGTTTTCTTATGGGGCAAATTTCAAAAATGTTGAATTTTTTAACAAATTGTTATTTCTATTCATCACACATAACAACTTTACAAAATATTCTATTTAAAACTTCGTCCAAATTAGAGCAAAGAAAATTAATCTTAAGCTAATCTTTAAATTAATCTTGCCGACAATGAAAAAATACTCATGCTAGAAAAATTCTGAACTAGAACATTTTAAATATTTAAATTGGCTATCGTAGATACAGAATTTGAATTTTGCCCACTTTACAAATTTAAGCTATATTTAAGTAATTAATTATATCTGTTAAAAGTCTGTTTTAAAGAATAAATTTATCGTTAAGAAAAATGTTGTTAATTCGATCTACCATCTTTTAAAAAGTGTAATCGCATTCTTTTTCTGTCTGTTCTGAGAACATTTTAAAGCAAGCTCTTTTATATGTGCCACTAAATGAAATTTTTAAGAAAAAATGTATTCGCTTTACAAAAAATTAATCGTGTGTATCTTATCAAGGTAATTTATCACTTTTAGAAGATGGTATTGAAAAAAATGTTGCGTCACTAGTCAAAAAACATTTGAAAAGAAAATCATGAGTACTAGATTTGCCGTACATTCGTCATTTTTACGAACTTTGTTATTATAATTTTACTGGAAACGAAATTTATATGCATAATCCTTCAATAATCAAATTGACTTTTGTAGTTGTCATCTTTTGTAGGGTGTGTGTGTGAAATGTATTACATGAATTCGCACTGGGTTAATTAATCAATCAATTTATCCCCGTACCACAAGCAATATGTATTCTTTTACAAGACGGATTAAAACTTTACAATTGTTTAGCAATAAAAAGCTTGCAATTGGTTTGCACCAAAAAGCATATTCTTGAAAATTCTGATTTTGTTCGCTGAGAAATCCATCCCAATCTCTTGCAAAAATGAGTTTCTTGACTTCAAATATACAAAAATTGATATTATGAAAAAAAAAATAACTGTTTAATAATCAGAAATATTTAGGTTCGTTACCAATTTGTAAAATAATATGATAAAATATTTTAAGCTTCTTTGCTCACAAGAATGTTAAATTAATTATCCTTCCCCGCATTGTACAGTGTGCATTTTTGTTGAAATCGGATTACCGTTTTCATTTTTTGTACTGAAAACAAATTTTTTATAATTCTGATTTTGTTCGTTGGGAACTCCAACCCAATTACTTGCAAGCTCTAAACTTCAAATATACAATAATTGTTATGATATAGAAATGAGGGTATCAGAACAAAAGTGGCTTAACCCACCAACGAACTTAATGAAGAAAACCGCGATTTTCTTGCTCCCATGTTTTATATATTTTATATACATGCAATATGATTTGAGATTCGAAAATTTGTTTATCAGGGATCAATAAGTAGTTGTTTTGTAATTTTAGAAGACTCAATCAGCTGATTTAAGAAAAAGTAAAAGTCGTAATAAAAGGTAATAAAATTTTCGTGATTTTCTGGGTAAGCTTTCTCTGATAGCCTCAACTAACGCTTAAAAAATCGTTATTCAAGAATTACTCAGGAGTATTTAATTACTTACCAACTAGAAAAATAATATTATGCTGGTATAAAATACTTTATTGTACTTTGAACACAGGGATATTAAATCACCTATATTTCCCCACCTCACAAGTAGTGTATATTATTGTTGAAATTGGCTTAAGGTTTTCCTATTGGCGCTGAAAAACATAGAATTCTGATTTGATTCCCTGGGAACTCCCTTCTTATCATTTACAAACGTGAACTTTTAAGACTCTATATAATAGACAAATTTATATAAATAAAAATGGAACATTGGGTAAATTGAATATTTTCTATCCATTATTTCAAGTTAGTCTTTGAAGCAAAATGTGTTTCTTGCTTGTTTCGATTCTGTCTGTCCATCTGTCTGTATCTGTGCGCCCGTACTACGTCCAAGAGGTTGAATATATTTTCAAAGAAACTTTATGCTGGGCGTACTTACATTCATATAGTTTAGTATTTTTGTAACTTATAGTAGTAACTTAGCTACGTTAGTTTATCTGTTCTTCCTATTCTATGTCTGTTTTTGTGTTTGTGTGTTTGTACAAGTTTCACATGAAATTTTATCAACATACATTCATACAATCTTACATAGTTAATAAATCGTATTTAAGTTTAGTGGATACTTTATTTAAATTTCCTTTGCTTATATATTTATAAAAATTTCATGCTAAATAATCGGAGTAAATATACTTGAATCAACTATAATTTCGGAGTTTTGGAGAATCTAGAAGAATTAAACAAATCATGACGAGTACTAGGATTGTTTTCCCAGTACTGCTGAAAAAGCACTTGCTTTTACTAAAATCTATATTTTACGGAATATTAACTCTGAAGCTACAATTATTTAAAGTCTTATTTTTTGTCTGCGAAGTATGAACAATTTACGAATAATTGAGAGAGATGATATTGTGCTACAAACGGGAACGGAAATCCATGTTGGGTGATCACGTGCGATGGTATTTTCTGTTTATTTCGTACGGAATTCATTTCGCATTTCTAAATTTGGTTTACTTTTAGCTGTACGTTGTGGCAAATGTTCGAATAAAAACTCAAAAATCTCTTTGGATTGGATATATCTAGAGGATCTTAATATTACTCACAGACACCTTATTATTCCAATTCAATCTCGAAGTATCAACGGAATGTTTTACATGTAAAGAAGATTCATTAGATCATATTTTACTTGTTTGCACTAAATACGATAACGTACATCAACAATAAATCAATCATCGGATAAATATGTTTTTCATATTTATAATGCAACATCAAAATTAATTTACTTACTTTGTTTGAAACCATTGCAACCAACCAAGGCATGCTTTCAGAATGTGCAATTATGTTGATACCTTTTTAAGTTAAATATTTTGTCATTGACATAGAAGATGTGTTATTTATAAAGTGTTTGGTAATTTGGTTAGGTGTAGGGAGATTGTTTAGTATCTGTAGAAGAAAAAAAGGAGTAGGAAGAAGCGCGCTTTGCACTGCAGAACATCGTATATATCTTATTAGTAAAAAAAACAGTCAAAATTAAGGAAAAATTGTCCTGCAAAGACTGTTTGTTCTTCGACGTACATCGTAGTTTTACGCACTTTCTGCTCCAATGCCCTTACCAATGGCAAATTAGATAATGTCGCATGCCTGGTGCAAGAGATCATCCTCTAAACAGTAGGTAAATTATGAGTGCTAGAATATTCATCATATTTACAAATTAACTTTAACAATTTCACAGGAGAATAACTTAAAGAAAAGAAATTCGTAGTTTTACCTCAAAACTATCTTTTGTAGTAGTTACCTTGGTGTCTCTCTTTTGTCAATTTGTTGCTTAAACAGGGTGCAATGTATGTGAAATGTATTTCGTGGATGGATATGCATGTATATGATCTGTGTCTAATGTTGCAGAAATTATAAAAATATCAAAACGGTGCTAAAATTTAATTTTATTTTACGAAAGCCAAAAGTTGTCACGTATTTTGGTCACTTCTTCAATCAATAGTTGACCAATTCAACCCGAGAAGGTTTGGGTAATTTTGCTATAATGCACTAATTGATATTGCTAGTATACAATAATTGATATTGCTAGTATGCAATAATGGATATTGCTAGTATACAATAATTGATATTGCTAGCATACAATAATTGATATTGCTAGTATACAATAATTGATATTTAGTTACTTAATACTTTGCAAAATAATATTGTGACTATAAAATACTTTCATGAACTCTTTGTATAGGGTTTTTAAATATATTATTGTTCTCCGCATCAGAAGCAGTTGTTGAAATCGGATTACAGGATCATTTACACTGAAAAGCATATTCTTAAAAATTCTGATTTTGATCCCTGGGAACTACATCCCAATCACTTGTGAACTTTAAATTTCAAATATATAATAATTGATATTATGTAGCACTAACACTTAAAAATAGCTCTCCAAAAAATACTCAAGATTATTTAATTACTTACCTTCTTGCAAAATATATTATGATGATAAAATACTATCTTGAACTTTTCTCACAGGGATGTTAAATCAATTATTTTTCCTCGTGACAGTGTTCTTGTTGAAATCGGATTACAGCTTTTTTTTTATGCACTAAAAAGCATGTTCTATGGAATTCTGATTTTATTCGCTGGAAACTCCAAAGAAGTTTCTTTCGAAATCACTGGTGATTAAGTATGCTCCGCACTATAGCGTGATACTGGCGCACATCTAGAAAACTACCTAATGGTGCTATTTCATAATATAATTTGATTCAAAAAAGACGAAAACATAGAGCAAAAAAGTCTCCAGACCGTCTTCCTTTTAATGTCTCACCGTCCTGGTATTCATTCAGAGACGCTTGGGGACTAATTAAGGAAGGAAAGCAAAAGCAAAGAAACTGTATCTTTAAACAAAAGAAACGATACAAAAGAACCTGAAATATAAAGCATTGTGTGTTTAATTGGATTTGCTTTTGTTTCGTGTAGTCGAAACCTCTTTAATTCGATGCTACTCTGACTATTTTTAGGAAGTGGGAATTCAGGTTATATGTCGGAGTATCTGTTTACACAGACAATAAATTAAAATAACGAGTGAATGTTTCCATTCATGGACACCATATAAAATGTTCTGGAAATAGAATCTGTCATTATTAGTATTTATTTTTGCCACGGTTTTCACCTACATCCATTTTTAGGTTGAATATTAAATTAATGCTTTTTCTTACCATTCTATTTTATGATTCAAATAATTGTGAAATAAATATGAGCCGGGTTTTTTTTAAAGTGGTATAAGTCCTATTTTTTTATACAGCGAGATATATACGGGTTTACGTTTCAATTCATTTTAAAATATTGGTAAACATTACTCAATTTGGATGATGTTTTTAACACTATAAACCTGTCAAATTTTACTATGCAATAATAATTATTAAAATTGTTAAAGGAAATAAACTCTTTTTTTTTCAAAGTAGACTTATACCACTTTCAAAAATAGCGGCTCATAGGAAGAGGAGCATAATGATTTTATTTCGTTTAATGAAAGCAAAATTTGAAGTGCTTTGCTTTAACATTATTTTAATTACATTTTAACTCGAGTTACATTTTTCGTTGCATTTTGTATCTGTTTTTGGAAGAAATACGGATACGAATTTAACTTCAAACAAATTAATATTATTTATAATCATTACGCAAATTTATAGTTTATGTGTACGATATGCAAGACATTTTATGCGTACTGATTCCATATACGCATACTGTACATATCATGTAATTTTACTGACCAAAAAAAGGCTCTATTTAAACAATTCGAGAGGAGGACATTTTACGATCTGATCTTATCTCAAAACAAATAATTTTTAAAGTTTCTGTAGAAGACTTTTCGTCACAAACAAATCGTGTATGTCACCTTTAAATAGACTTCTAGGTTCGTAGTGCAAGAATTCGCATCAGTGGAATAATTCTTATGGAAACCTCACGAAAATTATAAAGGGTCCTGATGCAAGGGTCTTATTTCAGGGAGGTTATACTCGAAATGTTCCACCATCCCTGAACGATTAACTTACAGTTATTGAATACAGTAAACTTCCCGAAAATTTCACATTTAGGGCATACCATAGAAATGCAAGGTTTAATTCCAAGGTGGTAAGACGCCAAACATCAACTTGCAATTATTGACTGTAACATGCTTCTCAAAAATGTATATTTAGGACAGATCAAAGAATTGGAAGTATATAATTTCAAGGAGGTAAGGCGGCTAAGCGTCCTACCTCTTCTGAAGAACAAATTTGCACTTATAGACAATATCTTACTTCCCAAAACATACATACTTTTGGCAGGCCACAGCAATGTGATGTACTAATTCAAGCCCACTGAATTACATAGTTTTAAACATCTTGTCATAGTTATACGAGTAAGACTAAACGTGCAAAAGTAGATAAAACGTTTAAGATTTCTGCCGTAATATCAAAACAAGCGCTCAGCTGTTTTCAAGTTTTAAGTAAAACCCCTCATATCACACTGTCCACTTGCACCACTCAGCCACATTACTATCAAGTAAGAAAATATTTACACTACCTGGCGTTTTAATATTCCTTTAATATTAGTATATCACCTTTCTATGATGTCGAGTACCAACAATCTCATCACCCCTGTAAAGGTTACTGTATCCTTAAAGTGCTTTTTAGAAGTATTACATTAAAGTAATACAGTAGAATCTTGATTTTCTGAACTCCAATACGTTGGATTATACGTGTTATCAGAGCTGAATTTGGTACCGAGTATTTTTTAATCTGTCAATAAAACCTCGAGCATGAGTACTTTTGTCCAAAGACGCTATAAATTGTTTTGTTGCGAAATGGAATACCGTTATGGTCTCTTTCAAGAGTCTGAAAGGTTCTTAACTGTTCTCTAAACATATTTTAAAATTATCGCAACAAATACAAACTGTGACATAAATCCTAGTATAGATTATCCTTAATACTAGCTTTATGAATCTTCCGGTAAATGTAGTAACATGTAGAAAAGTAAATTTTTTCTGTAGTTCTAATAGATTGTTAGGGGGGTTAATACATCCGTATTATTCGAGCTTCTAGTTATCGGAAGTGACATCGGCCCACATTACCTTGGATAGTCAAGGATGTACTAAATTAACCCTTTTATGGATTCACACGCATAATTCCACCTTGCATCCTGCAGTCTTCCCAGCACAACTTCTAATCAATATAATCTTTCCGAGGGATTTATTCTAAGGAAATAATGAATAGAATTTTACTAAGGGATTCTATTCTAAGTACAGGAGACTAACGTAATCGTTTCAAAAGTTTCACTTCTAACGAAAAGTTTAATAGTATAATTCCAAATTATTATATTCTGAGAAAAGGAGAACTAGAATAATTCCAAGGGAATCATTTCTAATAAATGATGCAATCAGAAGCTTTAAGGAATTCTATTCCTAGAAAATCACCAGCCTAATCTTACTAGAGGATTCTATTCCAAAGAAAGGACCAAAAGTATCATTGCAAAGGCTACACTTCCAAGGAAATAGGCAATATTATCATTCTAAGGAGATTCATTCTAGGGGGGGGGAAACAATATAATCTTTCTAAATGTCAATAGAATCGAAGGATTTTCCCACGTCCCCCAATAAATGTGGTTATTTAATCATTAAGTGAACTACGCAATAAAATCAATACTACACCACTTGGAAATATCGTTACTCGTAAGAGTTAAATAATCATTATTCTAAAACAATGTACACATTCATTCTATCTGAATGGGAAGTCAATAATAATGAATACACGCCCAGCAATCTATACCCTATCACCACGACCGCCGTTATACCACACGCAGAGAAATGTGGTGCAGATATATCACTAAAATCCCGGAGAGAAATCAAACCATAATTATATATCCTCTGTCGAATCTATAGACTTCCGGATTAGACAGAAGAATTAATCATCACGCTGGGAGCAAAAGCCCGAACGCTTTGAAAGAGGAGTATGAAGAAAACCTGAGAGAGAGAATTGTTTTTCTTTTCTCGGGTCTTCCTTGTCTACAGCATCCACAACTCTCCGCCTAACAATGAACAGAAAAGGAAAAAAAATGCTTGATAACTCGAAAAGATGAGAGTGAGTGAGCGTACTTTCTCTTTTCCTTCGGGCAACCAAAAATTGAAAAGAAGAGTAAAGGACCATATTATGGGACACTGCTGTCTGTGGGACACGGGGAAATGTGAAAAGTGTATATTTCTCTTCCTCACCCTCCTGAATCAATATTTGGAGATTTATACGCAGCCATGTACGAAAGACATACTCGAGCAATTGTTTTTCTAGAAATATTTTTGGAACGGATAAAAAAAGAACGTCGAAGAGAAACTGCTGAAAGTTCTTTTCAAGTTCTCTCTGCTTTCTGTACTGTAAAATCTCTGAAATCCAATAAATTTAGTGTCTCGCCGAAGGACAAAAGCATACTTTAGAAAGCAAGTAAATTCAGTTCTAGGGATATGGTATTCTATACAAGTGAGCGCATTTGTAAATTTTGTAATATGAAATACTTAAAGTCCTGGGTGGATTTTTTTTTAACAGAAAGACTTTGTTTTGCTTATGGTTGCAACATACATGAGGAAACAGTTTTGTTATTGCAGTATGAGGATGACTTTTAGTGTAAAAAAAGGTGACGATTTTACTTTCATGCCCAAAATTCCGTCCGCATGGTATTGGGATAATTTAGAATGTAGATAATCACAGTTTTAGCAATATTTGTCGTTTAATCTAATTGGAGTTTACCAATCAATTATCATGTAGCAATTTGGAATTTATCCTTGGTATTTTTTATTGGAAAATTGATGTAATCGTATTGAAAAACAATCAAATTGACTTCATGTTCAGAATTCGTACAACAAAGCTCTATCGCCATAGAAATATTACCACCACCTGCATTTATCTTGACGTAAAATGTCTCATATAATAGAAAAATTTCTGTGATAGTTTTGATGAGTTTTTACACGCAAGTCTATTCGAAACCATTATGAAACTAAATACTTAACGTCCTGTGGTTGAAAACTTTGAATTGTGGATAGATTTTTATACTACAGTTTATATATACTAGTAAAAATGTGTTCGCGTGCTTACGTGAACACATTTTTAACTTTCATGATATGTAACGCTTGAGGCCTTGGTGATTTTCCTTGTATGAAAAGAATTTATTGTGATTGTAATCGATCAAAATAACTGCTAAACTATGTTTGTATGGTTATTTTGCATTTCTTCTTTATTTTGTTTATTATCTTTTTATGCACTTTGGGATAATTTGGGAGCACCAATGAGCCTTTAATTTGAAATTTTCGATTCATCAAATGCACTAGGTGCTCTCACTAAAACAAAACACTATCAAATTCTTTATTTTTATTCAAATAGCTCATTTATAAAACTGACGACAAAGATTCCCAATGTGACTGTTTTGAAACAGCTATTTTTATAATTCAATAAAGGTACAAATATCTGGAACTATATTTGTTCCGCTGAAAGAAATTTCTTAAAACATTTTTCCAAACGCCTTATTTCAGATGTTCTCGAAACAAGTATATTTTCAATTTAATTTTCGAAACATTAAGTGTGAAATAAATTAGCGAATGATAACTAAAAGGATATAAATGGTTGACTGATTTCGTTGCATGAGTTACTTTTCCGATGCTTCACGTTTGTTTTTTGCAAAGACTGCGCTTAAAATTAATTTCCTTCATAATTCAGAAAATTACTAATTTAACCAAATTATAATTCATTTGAGTTGCGCTGAATAAAAAATAACTGCAGCGTTTTAATCAAATATTCCAGTTTGTTTTACGAGATAATTACTGTAATTGCTTCAATCCACATTGAATTTATTTAATCCAAGTGAAGTTTAATAATTAGACAAGTTCTATAAACAGTCAGGACAGCATATCGAAAGAACAATCATCTGCATATGCTAAAAAGTTGTCTGTTCATGATGTTCATCCGAATCCTTAATGTAAATTTAATTTCCTAAACTAAAATTAGATCTGTGAGGGTCTTTTAATGTGAAGACAAATGCGTATAGAGCCATTTTTCTTGTACAGAAGTGACTTCACTTGATTACATTTTAAGGTACCTTCGTTAGCTACCGCGTGATAGCATCGGATAACCGGAAGTACAATCTTCCTCTTCCAGTGGTTTGTTTGGTTTGAAAGTCGCTCATAAGAGCATTTGAACCGTTACTATGACAACGAATCTAAACTTTAAATGGTATCTGTTTTTTTTTGTTCAGGAACTGTCCTAAAACATTCAGTGCCTTCAATCACCAGTTATCATATTTGAATTTCATTTTCTTTGTTTTTATTCATAAACCGAAACTTTAACGTATTTCCTATGTTTGAGTAGAATCAGCAACATAACTATATAAATAGGGAAATTATTATATGCCTTATAATACGTTATAAAAAATAAATTCTTATAAAAATAATAACAACTGGGTTAGATTCTTATAACTATAGCAACTCCTCATCAAATTAGGGCTGGATAAAATATGATTTTGGCATAAGCAAAGTATTTTACTTTATTCCAGATGAATATTTTATATGCCAACAGCAGAAGGGTTCTCAGTCTGTTTATTTTTTTGGATTTGATGTGTGTGGTATACATGGTAACTTGTTTCAAGAAGTAATCTTTAACTGAAATCATATAAACAGTTGTTTCTCGAAAGTATAAATGAAGAATTTCTCTACGTTTTAAAAATATTCTACTGTATTTAGTATTATTTTAAAAGATTGTCCTAGAGATACCGTGTTTAACTTGTGGTTTTCTTGACTCTCAATGTTTGTTCCTACGGTACATCATGTTTTTCATGTCTCCAAATAGAGTGATAAATTTATGGGATCGTGTAGTTAAAAACAACCAAAGAATACTTATTTGTCATAATCTTTTGTCACATCCCTTTATATAGTGGATCCCTGTGGCCCAGACGTTTTGTTCACTGCTTCAGCAACCTGCTATTCGTAAACGCCGTTGGTTTAATTTCTCCATGGCTGTATATATCTCTTCGGTGTCAGTAGAACTTACCTTGTATGTTCATTTACTTGACATCGTCTGTTTTTTGTTCTTGTCATCTTTGGCAAATATGACCCTAGTACCATGAAATCCAATCAACAAACCCATCCTTCATTATGCCCTGTGGCTCACTGTTTTGCCCACTGTGTTATAGTGGCACAGTATCGATTTCCGTACCTTACCCTGGGTGTATTTCTCATTTTTGTGTCGGTTTTTTGAGGGTATATCCATTTACGTGATGTTGTCAATATTGTGTTTGACACATCTTGGCCAAATATGATTCTTATGCCATAAAACCCAATTAACCCTGGGATCTCATCATCAACATTAAAAAATACTTACTGCACCGTCATCAGGCCAGTACTTGAGTATTGCTCCCCCATTTGGGCACATGCGTCTGAATCTGTTAAAGACACTTTGGACTCAGTCCAACATAGAGTATCAAAAATCATCATTGGTGCAGTGTTCTCTACTAGTAACACCAAGGCCGAACTCGAAAGCGGTCTTGTTTCCCTTAAAAACAGACGGAAACTTGCTACTCTAAAATTCACTAACAAAATCAGAAGCCACAATAAGGACCACATTGCTCACAGAGCTTTCGATACTTGGACAGGTAAGTCAAGGCTTCGGAGATCATCAACGCTGCAATTTGACAGAGACGTCAGAGGGGCCATCCATCTTGACCACTCCTCTCTGGACATTACTCAAGAACCACTTTTTCCTTCCAAGCCCCCTATGTATACTAAAATCAATTCTAACCTACTGGAACCATGTTCAAAGAGAGAACCAACCCAAGTATTATTACAAAAAGGCGAAGACACTGTTCGTTCACTTTCCAGAGAAAACAGCGCAATAATCTACACAGATGGTTCCTCTGATGTTGACTGTAATAGAGGCGGCGCAGGCATCTCCATCACTTACCCCTCAGGAAATAACGTCAAACAGAAAATACCCACTGGCCAAATTGCTTCAAACTTCACTAGCGAATTAATCGCTATTAAAGAGGCTCTTACCCATTGTCGCTCTCATTATCTAAACGACTCAATTACAGAAATTGTAATCTTCTCAGACTCAAAATCAGCACTCGAAGTCATACATAATGGTAAAACAAGAATAACGCAAGAAATTAATACTCTTCTCCATTTACTAAATATACCTTGCACTTTTCAATCGGATCCCAGCTCATGTTGGAATTGAGGGGAACGAATGTGCAGATGTCCTTGCAAAGGAAGCACGCGACAAAGATCAGCCTCGAGTAGTCACCTGTGCAGATGCGAATGCCGTCGCCAGGCAAAGGATCTACAACCAGCATTTTAGCAAGGCAACAATCCCCGATCTAAACTGCCCAAGAAACCTCTCCTCTACAATAGCTAGGCTACGTACTGGACATTTCAAAGGTATGAAAATTTCACGAACTAATATAAAATCCTATCCCATCTGCAGGTACTGTCCCTAATCGCAACTAACTCCAGATCATGTTTTCGACTGCCAGGCCATTATTGGTTCCCTCTTTCAACTTGGAGCACCCCCAATCGAAATCCTCCATAGCCATCGTGCTCCAGAACTTGCAGATCTTGTCAAAAGGTTTTTGGAAGACTCTAAACTTTTGCACTAGTACTGTATGCATAGACACGACAACAACAACAACAACCCTTGGATCTGAGTGATTCACATTGAACAAAAGTTATTTTTTATGTCTTAAAATTCTTTGTGGCTAATCAGCTTACTTACAAAATTTCTATGGGGAAAACAGAAATATGAATGAAGCTTAAAATATTTTTTTAATACCTGATGGGAGAAAAACTTTTTCAAACAACCCAACTTTCCCATTAAATGCGTAATCCACTATACATAAGTTCTCTACGAACCTATAAAAATATACCTCTTTCTGGTTTGATGGTTGAAATGCCCGCGTAAATCTAGATTCCAGAACACCCAGAGAAGTTTTCTAATCAGTCGCAGATTCAAATTAGTAAGGAATAAATAATTAATATGATGTTTTCTACGAATATAAGCCGCAAAAAGCTAAGAAATTGCTCATATACTCCCCCAAATATTTATTTTTCACTTTCGTTTTTTTCTGGTTGAATACCCATGCTTTTTATTTTGATCTCTTATTAATTTACGAATTTGAATTATATAAATATATATGTATTCAAATATGACAGCGACTTTTCCCTGTGTTAACTCAAATATATAAACACTGTAGAACGTGTTTCCTTGCCATGTATTGCAGGAAAACAAACTTTAGATTTTGAAATTAGGACTTCGATGGGCACTTTTAGACTAATTTTCATGGCTACAGATTGGTCTGAAAACGGGGAAAAAATAGTCTATGTTTTCCGCAATGTTCTAAAGTTTAAGTGTACCAAATCTGGTAACTATTGGTCAAACGGTAAATATTTGTATCGTTTGTAAAGATTTGTTAAGAGCAATCGTCTTACAAGGTAAGTTTTGCGTGAAATCAAAGCAAAAATTGTGTGTGCATATATAATGTAGTTTAATGAGAGGGAATTTTATGATTTACCAATATACTCTGGGAGCTTCATTTCCACAGTGATGCTCAAAACATGACCCATTCTTCATAAATGAAACTACCCTCCAAAACATAAGTGGCTATGAATATAATGTGGCACCTAAAAGGCGATATGATGCTATAAAAGCGCAATTATGACAACTTCACATAAAGGGTTGTATAAGAGAAACGGAATTGGAGTGCAGTCCTAGATTACACTTGAACTTAAAATACCGTTAAAGGTGTCTATGAAGAGGTACTAAATTGACTAGAGAATCGGTCATTTACCATTTTCTGTTCACAAATGGAGATACACTGAATCTGAAATGTTACGACATTTATCAATCTGCTGTATAAATAATGATAAAAGTATATGTTTGAAAGATAGCGAACTACGGCGTATTCTATCATCTAGATATTTATTTCTGAGCATATAAGTATATCCATTCACTATTTAATGCTTAAAGTCGTAGGCATATTTTCTACTTCTCTAATTTAAAATCCCTAAATGTACGTGAGTAAATGTTTATGCAATAAAAAGGTATTAGTAGTTATTTTTTAGTCTGTTGAGGGATTTAATGCTTTTAAATTAAATGCACACTCTAACTTCAAGTTCATATAATCTCTGGTTGTTTGGTTGGATTTTATGGCGCAAGATTGGCCGTATTTGGTAACAATCGTGAACGTGTCTGTCTGGTAACAATCGTGAACGTGTCTGTCTGGTAACAATCGTGAACGTGTCTGTCTGGGAACAATCGTGAACGTGTCTGTCTGGTAACAATCGTGAACGTGTCTGTCTGGGAACAATCGTGAACGTGTCTGTCTGGTAACAATCGTGAACGTGTCTGTCTGGTAACAATCGTGAACGTGTCTGTCTGGTAACAATCGTGAACGTGTCTGTCTGGTAACAATCGTGAACGTGTCTGTCTGGTAACAATCGTGAACGTGTCTGTCTGGGAACAATCATGAACGTGTCTGTCTGGTAACAATCGTGAACGTGTCTGTCTGGGAACAATCGGGCCAACGTGAGGACATTTGAGACTACGACAGATTTAACGATCATCAGTGTCCACGTACACGACGCTCTTTGCTAGAATCGAATTTCGTAGTCGCAACCCCCGGTTGCAAATCTGCGACTTTTCCAGCTGGACTATTGCTGCCCTTAAAAATTATGTACACATTTGTCTGTTAAATATTTAATGTATGTGAAGAATAGTATTTTACCCGTACAAATCTTCCTTTCGAACAAAAAGTATCACTTACTTAGAAAATTATAAATTTTCTAAAAAAAAACACAGAATTAAATTCAATATATAAAATTCATTTCTTCTAAAGCATTCGTGTCAAAAGAATTGCCTAAAAATAGCTGTAATGGGATTTACTTAGTTTCATATTTTTTGAAAGGCTCTGGAGATATTTCTTTTCGCCTATGCCATCTTCAATATTGTAAACCTTGAAAGGATTTCACCATTAAAATATTATATGGCATTATGTATTGAAATGTTTCATTCACTCAAAACATTCGCATGATTCTATTATGTACCTGGTAGTGAATTTACAAAACGAATTGGATCTTCTTTTGGGTGGTATTATCGACAGAATAAAGATAACGCATTGGAATGGGTTTTATTAATAGTCGCAATGCTGGCTCATTTTCCTATGCAAAAATAACCTGAAGTTGTTGGCACCTTAGGGTTCAATTTCTCTTTAGGAGTATTTATCTCATCTGTATAAGCAAAACTTTCCTTGTATGTGTATCAGAGTGTAAAAAAATCTTAAATTTTTTTTTAATCAAGTAATCGAATTTTTTAAATTTAAATCTGAATTTGTTTCATTTAAATCAGATTTTTGTATTTAAATTTCTGTGGACCCTATACACTATTTTTATAATAATTGTAAATAAATTTGTTAAATAAAAAATTGAGTTTTTTACATGACATATAAACCAATATTTATTTTAAGTAAACAATCAGAATTTGTTACAAGGTAAATCGATATTTATTTTACTAAAAATCATAATTTGTTGCAGGTTATACATTTAAATAGTGAATTTTCCAAATGAAAGCAAAAGGTAAAACATTTGTTTAACTTTAAAACACAAGTTTACATCCTACGTGGCTTTTCTTGAGTAAATCACATCATCTTGTTTACAAATTTATCATTGAGTGTCAGTGACAGACCTAAATTATAGTCCAAGTGTTTCTCTATTCAATCAAAGACCATCATATAGATGAGGGCTGGTGAACATTATATCTGTTCTGAACTCAAATGTTTGTCCTTTACCTATTTGTGTGCAATTAGCAACGGGATGGTTGCGAGTTCTCATCCAACCAAGGAGTGTCATGTGCAGGTGGACTGGTACACGTTCAATCTGTCGCGGCCTCAAATGTCCTCACGTTGGCGTTGGTGTGCGAGTTCGGAGAGTGAGGGGTCAGCTCAGTTTTGTAACCTCGTCATCTGAGCGCGGCTCAAAAATTCGAGCCATTTCCCTCGGCTCTTTCTCTTTGTAACTGATTACAGAAACGGTTGCTAATTCGTAAAATATTCAATCAAGCATCAACTACCTACCCGATCAACAGGTTATTTCAAAATATTTCATGCATTATCTTTAAGGGGGGAGGTTAACAAACAAGAAAATAAGCCATATTTATAAAAGAGTATATGTCTACAACCGCCGACTGGATGCTTCAGACGTCACCTTTCGGTAATGCTGCAGTTGGTCACGTTGCAAAACAAGCAATTTCTCTTGTATAAGCGATTCGAAAATTCGCTCAAATGCTTGACACCAGTCTGTTGGTTTTCAAAAAGAATGAAGTCTGCCTACTTCTTGTTTCCCCTGACACACAGAAATGTAAGTGTATTCCTCTAAGTATCCTCCGGTAAAGCACGAGGCATCTGGTAGGTAAGAAAGAATTGCTTAATTTGGCTGATTAATTAATTGCTTGGTCAACTTAATTCTCTGTCTAAATTACAGGCTTGCGCCTTTTCCGAGGAAGCCCGAGGTCCTGTAGGGAGTGTGAGTTACTTCCCCTTCTATTCACATAAATACTTCATTCAAGATATACGAGAGGCTTCCCTCTTCAGGAACAACTATTTATTTTATAGCAGAAGGGTAGCATTCAATTTTAGATAGGTAGGTAGGTATTTAATTAACGTCGTACTAGAGCAACACACGGGCTATTGATACATTCAATTTTAGATTCATATGTATAAGGTGGTCCATAGTTCACTTTACCATTAAAAATGTTTTTTGTTTTTTTTCCATTTTTGGTTACAGGTTGTTGTGATTGCTGTGTGTGCATGGGTTTAATAATAAAGAAAGCATCCAATTTATGTATATTCAAAAGATAAATATTTATTATATTTACAAATTAAGGAAACAGAGCGAAATAAAATTAAAGTCGGGGCAGGAAAAAGGCTATTCTCTAAGAGAGATATCAATTTGACTCTTTTTTAAATCTCGCATAGTTTCCACAGCTTACTAAAATATGAATATAACTTAAAAATTCGAATTAAATTTCGTGCAAAAACAGCAAAATATAATATAGCGGCACGTATTTTATACATTGTATCTGTATACATCTGTTATTCTATACATTGTATATTGTATACATTGCATATTGTATACATTGTATGTTGTATACATTGTTTGTTATATACATTCTATGTTGTATACATTGTATATATTTTACATATATTATTCTATACATTTTATATTGTATACATTGTATATATTTTACAAATATTATTCTATACATTGTATATTGTATACATCTATTATTATATACATTGTATATTGTATACATATATTATTATATACATTGTATGTTGTATACATTTGATATTCTATACATTGTATATTGTGTATCTTGTAAATTGTGTATATTATATGTTGTGTATATTATATACATTGTATATTGTATGTTGTATACACTGTATATTCTATGCATTGTATATTGCATACATTATATATTGCACGCATTGTACCTTGTATACACTGTATATTCTATGCATTGTATATTGCATACATTTTATATTGTATACATTGCATATTGCATACATTGTATATTGTATGCATTGTATATTGTACACATTGTATATTGTATATATCTGGTATTCTATACATTTTATATTGTATACATCTGGTATTCTACACATTGTATATTGCATACATCTGGTATTATATGCATTGTATACTGTATACATCTATTATACATGTATAATAGATGTATACAGTATACAATGCATATAATACCAGATGTATACAATATACACTGCATATAATACCAGATGTATACAATATACACTGCATATAATACCAGATGTATACAATATACAATGCATATAATACCAGATGTATACAATATACAATGCATATAATACCAGATGTATACAATATACAATGTGTAGAATACCATATGTATACAATATAAAATGTATAGAATACCAGATATATACAATATACAATGTGTACAATATACAATGCATACAATATACAATGTATACAATACATAATGCATACAATATACAATGTATGCAATATGCAATGTATACAATATAAAATGTATGCAATATACAATGCATAGAATATACATTGTATGCAAGGTACAATGCGTGCAATATATAATGTATGCAATATACAATGCATACAATATACGGTATACAACATACAATGTATACAATATACAATGTATTATATTGTATACATCTATACACTGTAAATTATATCTTGTAGACATCTATACATTGTAAACTATATATTGTATACATCTACACATTGTAAATTATATATTGTATACATCTATACATTGTAAACTATATATTGTCTACATCTGTTATTCTATACATTGTACCATTGTACCCAAGGAAGTCATTTTCAGTTCCTTCGATACAATAAAAGTTAGTAGTACTTGAAAAATGTTTTAGGCGCCTTCGTCGTCTTTGAAAACTGTAATCATTCATTTCTTTTGCGAGACGCAAAATGTAAGGGATTTTGGTCAATAAACCCTGTCTACCCTCAAACATGTGTCTCAAATGTTTTTCAACTATATAAAAAGAGTAACTGAGGCCACATGTACTGTAATTTTTCTCAAACGAAGTAGATGTTATTGGAAATTGAATAAAGTACTAATAAATATTTTATTGTTTCTTGTAACACTAAACCAAATTGAAAAATTCGAGGAACAGGCCATTAAGAAAAGTTCAGCATCGAGTTTCAAATGAACGTCCATAACAGAGGGGCGCAAAAATTCACTCTAAAAGTTTGAACTTAAGTTCAGATACCAGAGCTGTTTTACGATTTTCACTCAAGACGAATGACATGGTCAGATGACAAGCTGTTAATCGTAGCTCAAATAAATAAAACGCACTAAAACACACGCTAGATGACGCGAGAATAATGTTTTTACAACTTTAAGATTCACTTCGTCCCACAATACTAGGTTTGTAAGAATTCGCTCAAAATTTAGGCCATCGTTTTCCTGTGGTGGTTGTGTCGCGTGTTAGAAGTAGGAAAATTTCAATTTATATTAAAAATCTGATATTTATTACATATGCAACCACAGATAACAGAGAGAAATGAAACCTAAGAAAAGTCGGTGGAAAAATATGTTCTTTAAATATATCAATTGGGGATTATTTTTTTTTAATGCTATCTCTCACATAGTTACCACAACATACAACTCCAATTAGAATAAAGCTTATATATTCTGAGCGAAAAAATCATAAATTAATGTAAAGATATATGGTCAACGGACACAAGTTTTTATTTCGTTGAGCACGCGATTAAATACTGTTGAAAATTCGACTGGTAATCTGCAAAGAAGAAAATACACAACCAAGCAACGTCTCAAATTAACTGAATTTTAATTTTAACATCGACATTCCATTGTGCTGACCCAGAAAATGAAATTGCTTTTTTGGATTCAAGAATCTGCCATTCAAACCAGACTATATACAATTTGTACCAATGACGTTTCTAACATCGGGAATCTGTGGCTGACTTCCCTTAATGTCGTAAGGAATCGTCGGACTCTATTTGAAGACGGTAATTGAAGTGCAGTTATTGTTACAAGTGAGAGATATTGAGACATATCTGAACTTTCATGGGCCCTGCAGGCGACGACTCGTCTGAGCAAAGTTGACCAGAAATATGGACTCACAATCCACATAAATTGAGAAAAGCTACAATTTCCTAAGAAAGCTGAGCTGTTATCTAGCGGTCGTGATACGTCATGATACGGCGGGCGTAACAAGTCTTAACGAAGACCAGATGTATCAACTTAGACGGACAGAATATTCCGAACTGCGTCGGTGCGATAGATGGAATACATATAAGGATAAAGGCTCCCAAAAGCAGTGAATCGTTATACTTTAACTATAAAGAGCATTACTCAATGGTTTTTCTAACCACTGTTGATGTGGAGTGTAATTTCGCTTCCATAGATATCGGTTGCTATGGCAGAGAAGGAGTTGCTGGTGTCTACCTGAAAAGCAAAATAAAGGAAGAGATAAAAAATAATAATACATTTAATATACCCCAAAATCACTTCCTGGTACGGATAATGTTGTACCCGTGTGATTGTGGGAGATGAAGCTTTTGTGTGTGCTCTGCACGAAAACTTAATAAAACTTTACCAAAAACAAAAATCTCTACATGATCTATCAAAGGCAGTATATAACTATCGATTACCTCGAGCTCGAAGGAACACTTGAAATACTTTCGGTATTTTATGCTGTTACTTTAGGCTTTTTTTCATACCTATTGCTACTGCCCCAGAAAGTACAGACAATTTTACTATGTGCCTGCATATTATATAACATTTTATGGGAAGCAAACTTACTTGCTCCACGTAAAAACATATTGATTATGCACTTCCATTACTGACTGAAAATTTAATCCCTATGGCTAAACGCAACGCCCGTGCCAGAATAAATCACACTCAAATTAGACAAATATTTATAAATTATTTCAACGGCCCAGGGGCTGTTGAGCGGCAACATAATTATGCAGTGCAACATTAACCCTTAATTGCGGTTATTACTTTTACGTGCAAGTAGTAAGAATAATTTTTAAAAATCAGATGGAAATATTCGTTTTAAGCTTATTATTTTACTTCAATAAAATACGCATGGTAATAATATGTAATGAAAATGTATTTTAGTAAATTTGTATTTGAAATGGAAACAATTCTTCATGACCAAAACAAATCTGTTTTACAAACAAAACTTTATTCATTTTAACTTCATGATTCGTCGGGGTTTTTTTTGTAATAAATCATAGTTAAAACGTAAAGTCCTTTACAATTAGCATTGGCTTGGGGTTTTTTTTAGATATTATCCTATAAATCCTCTTCATTTATAAAATCTGACATATTTTTTGGAGTTTAAAACAAAAAAAAAATAATGGGCTGCAACAAAGACACCGTATGATGTAGATGTGCACCAAATTCAATAAAAACTTTGATAATATATACATAGACGTACACATTGGTAAATTAATGGGCTGCAACGATGACACAGTATGACGTAGATTTGCACCAAATTCAATAAAAACGTTGATAATACATACATATATATATGTATGTATGTATTGGTAGCATAGTTGTAAACACATTGGTAAATTAATGGGTGCTACGATGATGCCGTATGACGTAGATGTGCTCCAAATTCAATAAAAACGTTGATAATACATACATAGATACCTAGACGTACACATTGATAAATTAATGAGCAGCAACGATGACACCTTGTGACGTAGATGTGCACCAAATTCAATAAAAACGTTGATAATACAAACATAGATACCTAGACGAACACATTGGTAAATGAAAGCACGCGTTTCAAAACGCGTACAACAGCTGTTATGCAATCTATTCGTGCGTGATACTACTATGCCACAAATAAAAAAATTATCTTAGAATTTAGGTAAAAAGTTCTTAGACATTGGCATGTTCCGCTTGTGTTAAATCATGACTCGCGTAAAAAGAGCATGAAATATGTGTTTTGAATTCGTGTTAAATGAAATTCGTGTGAAAAAGGTTCGTGGAATTACAGAATTAGGTGTACATAATATATTCGTATGACACATAATATGTAATAAAATATTTAAAATGATTTAGTATTAAAACATATATACCTGATTTTTTAAGTATACTCCAATTACTTTTCTATAAATTTTGTTTTAATTGGGCTTTACTATAGTCCTTGCTCCTCACATTATACAAAACTTCGTGATCTCTCACAAAATAAATCAAAATTTCGTCCTTTTTGCTGGTCCAAATCACATTTGCACGCATTTTTATTTCATTTTATTCGCCGCTACAAGAGAAAAAACGTTCCCCAACTGTTTGAGACCGCTATGACGACCGTTATGCAAAAGGCGGCTCCGCGAATTGTCGTTCCGCTCACAATCAACGCTCTCTAAAAAACCAACGCCATCTGTTTGTATAAACAACGACTTAGTGACGTCATCCATAGTTACATTACGGCCGCTAGATAACGGCTCCGCTTTCTTAGGAAATCGTAGCTTAACAATGTGTCGATTGGTGTAGATTTTCTGTGGACGAATCTTCTTCCGCAAGACCGTGTTCAATCGGCCTTCACTCTATGACGGTTGCAGACTTTTTTATGTAGGACTTTGAAGATGAGATATATACTTACAAGTCTCAGGCCATCCTGCGGATTAAGAGCAATATTCGAGAAATTGACACCCTAGACCTAGAAATGTTGGAATTTATGAAAAATGCCCTTGTAAAAGTCCGTTGTTGTAAAGACGAAAATGGATAAAGATTTTATATGATTTAATTTTCAAGACTTGATAGAAAAGGATTCCAAATAATATATTTTAGTTGTATAAAAGCTAAATAAGTTTTTCGACGGAAAAAAAGGCTATTACATTGTGAACGAATCTTCTTCCACAAGACCAGATTCAATTGGCTATCACACCATGACAGTTGCAGACTTTTTTATGTGGGGCATTAAAGATGAAGTATACGCTTACAAGTCTCGGACCAACTAGCAGATTAAGAGCAATATTCGAGAAATTGACACCCTAAACCTAGAAATGTTGGAATTTATGAAAAATGCCCTTGTAAAAGTCCGTTGTTGTAAAGACGAAAATGGATAAAGATTTTATATGATTTAATTTTCAAGACTTGATAGAAAAGGATTCCAAATAATATATTTTAGTTGTATAAAAGCTAAATAAGTTTTTCGACGGAAAAAAAGGCTATTACATTGTGAACGAATCTTCTTCCACAAGACCAGATTCAATTGGCTATCACACCATGACAGTTGCAGACTTTTTTATGTGGGGCATTAAAGATGAAGTATACGCTTACAAGTATCGGACCAACTAGCAGATTAAGAGCAATATTCGAGAAATTGACACTCTAGATCTAGAAATGGTGTGAGTAGTTATGAAAAATGACCTTGTAAAAGCCCATCGTTGTGAAGAAGAAAAAGAATTAAGATTATATAAGATTCAATTACCAAAACTTGATAGAAAAGGATTCCAAAGGATATATTTTAGTTGCATAAAAGTTAAATAAGTTTTTTGACATAAAAGTTATTACATTTTTAAATGATAAAAACAACCCTGCAGAAATGAAATGCGTATGTGGGGAAAATTCCCATACAATTCTGAAGGGGAAAACATTTTAAATAAATGAATCCCAAGCACAGTTGAAGCCAATATATTTTTACCAATTTCACCAACATTTTGCAAATTATTTAATTTTTGTAACATTTCCCTGTGTTTTCTCACAACTAACGTGTGCAGATGTGTGATGGCTGACCATACCTACAGATGTGCCACCTTTGTGATATAATGATAACTAATTACATTTCGAAAGCAAATTTCTAACCACGTAAAGGATATTGTCGTTTAAACCAAATCTCAGTTGCGATTACGAAAACACGATAAAACCGTTGTAAATAAAATACGATGAGAGGATGAAAATTAATATTTGTACTCCTTACGAGTTGACTTCATATTAAAATCTCACGATTTCATACTGATGAAACTAAGGAGAATTGTATAACATTTCATATGGTAGTTCATAGATATAATAGTTTATAGATCATCATCCTACAACATACTTTTGACCTGAGGTAGAATATAAACAATCCGCACAAAGTGCGTAAAAATGTCCAAATGCAAATATAACTTATAATATGTTATGTACTGACAAACGGTATCTAGAATAGAATGAAATCAATGTTATAGAATATGAGAGGCGTTTGCGGTGAAGTTTTAATGTTTCCTGTTTATATTCCTAGTGTTACGATTGTTGACTTCTTTTTCAAATGAGATCATACCACTTCGCTAATGGAAATTCCAGAGAACGAATCAATGAATGATAGCGATTTGGTTAACACCGATAACATTAAAAGTCAAACATATTCGAAACGGCAATAAACCACATTTCAAGGTAACCCCCGTGTGTATCAAACGCGAGAGCATAAATCAGATAGCGAACGTGAAATTTTCGTTTTCCGTGTGGCTTATTTGTTTTAAGATGAAAATCACTCTCATATATAACTAGGTAACATCTTTTCAGCACCACCAACAAAGCTTAGTGCAACCGTCGTTTGAAGTTGACACTTAAGGGCGAATAAATCTAAGGGATCAGACGGTACAGATTGTTACAGCATGATGGTTCAAATTCAGATGTCTCATTCATGCGTATTTTATGTCTGAAACGTCAAATGTCCGTCTGGATGATCTGCCAGAAATGTAAACAACTTTCCAAAACAAACTTTGATGTCATGTTCAGAAGTTTTCTAATAAAAACTACAAACTTGAATATTTATCATGCTGTAGTTGTTGAAAATGGCAGCAAAGGCATCATTTTTATTTCACTTTTAATGGTAGAATTCTAAGCCATGCGCAAATGTTACTCGAGTCTTTCAAAACACGTTTTTAATTTTGAGAAATGGTACTTTTCTGACAGTTAAAAGAAAAAATAGAAGAGTACTTTTATAAAAAAATAACAACGGGAGTTATTCGCATGAAAAAATAATAAAGTAATTCAAGTCCTAGTAGCTATTGAAGCGCTGGAAAAGCAAGCATGAAAATACTAATGGAACATTCGCCTCAAACATAGATATGGGAATAAATACATTCTACAAAGTTATCGCCATTAAATTTTTATGCCAGGTTAAATTTAGAATAAAAGTACAAGGAAAATATTCCAGCGCATCTTTTATTTTAATTTAAGCTATTCGTTTTTTGTCGCTAGTAGGAAGATTCGACTGCTACATGTTGAGAGCACATCAAACGTTTTAAGAAGTGGTTCTCGAGTTGTACTCGGAGTGGCAGTTATTCTTTCAATTAGTTAGGTGAAGAGCTCATATGAAGAGAATTAACAGATACACTCTTCGAGAGAGTACTTGGAGGATAATCAGGACATAAAGCCACGACTCCAAATAAAGGGAGAGAAAGCTATTCTACGAAAGAAAAATAGCATACTAGTACATTTTTTTCTTGTTTTAATTCTTTTATAGAAAATTAAAATACTTTGAAACATTAAAAACACCGTTGTTTTACATTCAATCGTATAAAAATGCATTTTTCTGCTTGATTTTATCCCAGCAGGAAAATAAATGTTAAATGCTGATATAAAACCAAATTTATTCCTTATTGGCCTCTATTGCAGCAGTATTATTTAATCTAGAAGTACTAGCCTAGAGCTATTGCTGATTATATTAAATACCATACCGATACTGTTATATTTGGAACTTTTATTTTTCTATATCAGAAAAATACCAAAATAAAGTGCATTTGTTATTATTTATTATTTTTGATAAATTAAAAGCAGTCTCTTACGAACTAAGTACTGAGATTTGATATATTGCTTAAAAAATAAATATGTATTCAATTATGATGGCTGGCACAGTTATTAAATTATAATTTAAAAACTGTAGACACCTTCCTTTTATCTCTAATTCAACACATAAAGGTTATTAAAGCATTGGCCTATAACTAAAAGTTATATACTATATATATATATATATATATATATATATATATTTATATATATATATATATATATATATATATATATATAATATATATATATATATATACACAATTAGCAACAATTAGCACACAATTAGTCATGAGCATGGGGAAAGGTTTCACCAGGACATCTCTCTCTCTCTCTCTCTCTCAATATATATATATATATATATATATATATATATATATATATATATATATATATATATATATATATATATATATATATATATATATATATATATATATATATATATATATATATATATATTCGCCTCAAACATACAAACATAGATATGGGACCATAGATTGGGAGTTCTATGTGGAATGTGACTTGTGTGGGAATATGGTTGAGGCAGGAAAGGGGTGTGTGAGCGGGGTTAAAATGTCAGAGAAGGTTGAATTTACATGCAAGAGTTGTTTAGAGGTGGGTGATTTGAGGAAGGAGCTGGAGGCTTTGAAGGTGAGGGCTGTAGAGGGAGTGGAAAAGGGTGTCCAATGTGTAAACTTGGGGCATGTTGATCAGGGGGATAAGGTAACTAGAGGAGTAGTGGTTGGTGATTCAATGGTTAGGGTTTTGGGAGAAATGGTAGGGCGTAAAAAGCGCAATTTTGCAAGGTGTTGTTTGCCAGGTGCCAGGGTAAAACATGTAGTTGAGGCAGTTAAGGCAGGTGTGGTTAAAGGGGAGGAAAAGGCAGTAGTGTGGGTGGGAACAAATGACGTAGAGAGGACTACAAATGTCGAGTTTAAGAGGGAAGCAGAAACACTTTTAAGAGGCATTAAGTCTCATGGGGCAGAAGTAACAGTATTAGGATTACTACCTAGGTATGGGTTAGGCAATGGGTGGTTAAATCAAAGGGCCAATAAGATGAACGGGTTGTTAAGGGATTTGTGTGAGAGGGAGGAGGTTAGATTTTTAGATGTTTGGAAGGAGTGTAGGAGGGATTGGATAAGCAGGGACAATTTGCATTTAAGCTTGATAGGTAATAGGGAGGTTGGCAAGCGGGTTTTGAATATTCTGGAGTCAAAAAACTAGTATACAAGCAGGGATGGGAAGGACATAGAGGGTTGACAGTACACAGTAATTGCTTAGGAAAACTAACAGGGTCTAAATTGCAGGAGACAAACAATACAAAGGGAAAGTGCAATAAAAGGGAGAAAAACAATACCAAGACAAATAATACAAGGGGAAAGTGCAATTTAAGGGTGAAAAATAAGCTAAAAGTATTTTATTGTAATGCTCGCAGTGTGAGAAATAAAATGGATGAGCTCAAGGGAATTGCACAAGCAGAGGATATAGATATCATTGGGATTACTGAAAGTTGGGCAAGCAGTGAAGATGCACAAATTTTAGAATTAAGTGGATTCACAATGTTTAGGGAGGACAGAGAGAATAGGAAAGGGGGTGGGGTTTTGATTTATGTGAGAGAATTCTTAAACTGTACAGAAATAAAGTTAAATAGTAAAACTGAGGGTATAGAATCAGTCTGGGTGAAACTGAATACAGACAAAGGCAAAGGACTAATTCTGGGTAATATATATAGACCTCCTGTTTGTAGTGAAGAGCAGGAAAAGGGCATGTGCAATCTGATAAACGAAGCATGTCAAAAAGGAGAATTAATTTTAATGGGGGACTATAACTATCCAAATATTGACTGGACAAACAATCTAGCTACAAATGGGAAAGGGGCAGAATTTTTGGAAGTGATACAGGATTGTTTTTTGTACCAGATGGTGTATGAGGATACTAGGGACAATGCAATATTGGATTTGATTTTTAGCAATGATGAGGATAGGGTGCAGGATTTGGTTATAGGTGAGCCACTGGGAGAAAGTGATCATAGAAGTATCAGATTAAGTATAAATTTTTTCAGTCAGCATACACAATCAATAGTAGAATAATTCCAAATTTCAGAAAGGTAAATTTTCATAAGATAAGGGAAGAGTTAAAGGAAACATTCAAAGGGGGATTATTAGCACTGCATCATTCTGAACAATGGGAGGAATTCAAGAATAAGTTAGACATGGTGTTAAAAAAACATGTAACGTTCAGGAAAAAAGGAAAATCTAGAAAATTGCTCCCTATGTGGTTTTCAGGGGAAACACACAAAGCTTTAAAATTAAAACAAAGAACATACAGGGTATATAAAAGCACTGGTAACGACAGGGACATGGAGACATATCAGAAAGCCAGAAAGGAGTTTAAAACTATTAGTCGGAAGCAAAAGGTGTCCTTGGAGGAAAAATTAGCAAGGGAAATAAATATAAACCCAAAAGAATTTTTTGCATATGCAAGTGGTAAAAATAAATTTAGCACTACACTGGGACCGTTAGAGGGGAATGGAGGTGAATTAATTCAAGACGAGGAGGGAATGGCAAACGTGTTAAACGACTTTTTTCTGGGGGTTTTCAATAGTAACTATAGTTTAAAAAAGGATCCCAAGGATGGAGCCTTTGCAGGGGGTATAATTAAAGAATGCAAATTCAACAGGGAAGAAATAGTACATCAGTTGAAAAGAATTAAGCCATCTAAAGCACCAGGGCCAGACGATATTTATCCGAGAGTACTAGTGGAATGCGCGGAAGAACTGGGGGAAGTAATTCACACGATATTTAATTCAACATATAGCACAGGTTGGGTGCCAATGGATTGGAAGTTGGCCAACATAACTCCAATTTTCAAAAAGGGAATACAAAGTGATCCGGGCAACTATAGACCAGTAAGTCTAACATCAGTAATTTGCAAAATATTTGAATCTCTGTTAAAAAAGCATATAATGTTATACTTGGAGGAGGGGGGACTGTTATCAGAGAATCAGTATGGGTTTAGGAAGGGCAGATCCTGCTCTACAAACCTTTTGAAGTTCTACGAAAAAATTACTGAGGAGCTGGATAATAAGAGCAGTGTGGATATCATGTACATAGATTTTCAAAAGGCTTTTGATAAAGTACCTCATGAGGCATTACTGTTTAAATTGAAAAGGCTGGGGATTCAGGGAAAAACATTAATATGGATAAAGAATTGGTTATTGGGTAGAAAGCAGAGAGTGCAGGTAAAAGGAAATTATTCACAGTGGACAGAAGTTATAAGTGGGGTGCCTCAGGGATCAGTTTTGGGACCAATTTTATTTATAATTTTTATAGATGATATAGGTCAGGGGATCAAGAATAGAATCAGTATATTTGCAGATGACTTAAAAATATGGGGGACAGTGGATACCAAGTTACAGATAGGAAATTTACAAGGAGATATTGATAAGATATCCGAATGGGCTGTAAAATGGGGTACGTCATTTAATGTAGGGAAATGTCAAGTTCTGCATATGGGTTACAGGAACAGTGGAGCCGAGTACTGTCTGCAGGGAGTAAAGGTAAAGGAGGGAGAAACAGTCAAGGATCTTGGGGTGATAATTCACAGGGATTTTAAAATGGGTCACCAATGTTCAGCTGCGGGTAAAAAGGCTAATAGGTTATTGGGGTATATTAAAAAGACTGTAACTTCAAGGGATAAGAATATAATCTTGCCATTATATAAGGGTTTAGTAAGACCACATCTAGAATATGCTGTACAATTCTGGGCTCCATATATGAGAAAGGACATAGAATCAATTGAAAGGGTTCAGCACAGAGCTACAAAAATAATAAAGGGGCTAGCAAATTTCGACTATAATGAACGTTTAAGTAAGCTAAACATGTATACACTGGAAAGAAGAAGAAGGAGGGGGGATTTGATTCAGCTTTTCAAGTTTGTAAAACAAGGGGACACAGAGGGCTTAAATTTCAATAGGGATAACAGAACAAGGGGCCATGGGTATAAATTGAATAAGACACATTTTAATCGGGATTTAAGGAAAAACTACTACTTTAATAGGGTAATAGACAGTTGGAACGCGTTGCCAGAAAATATAGTTAATTCAAAGGGAGTGTACGAATTTAAGACACAATTGGATAGTCAGTGGGAATTGGAGAATTCATAAACAAAGGACCAGCCTTGTTGGGCTTGAGCCTGTAGCTGGTCGTCAATATTTGTATTTGTATTTGTATATATATATATATATATATATATATATATATATATTGAGAGAGAGAGATGTCCTGGTGAAACCTTTCCCCATGCTCATGACTAATTGTGTGCCAAGGTTTTGAGGAAAGAGTTCCAGATGTGAGTCCAAAAAGTGTAGTTTTAATGACATATTGCAACTTATAACACGAAAGCATTTCACCACGTCACCAACAAGATCTTCATAGTTTTCGCTTTCTCCTTTTCAAGGAAACGTGAGTACGCTGATTTGAATGCCAGCCAGGTTGCTTTTCTGCTTCTGACAGTTTATTTTCAAACTCTTCATCATGAAAGACTGCTTTAATTTGTGAGGCAATAAAAACCACTTCTTTTTTTTTGCCTCACTTAAATTTTTGAATTTGTTCCTGAGATGCAAGAAAGTCACTCCTTCTCTGTCCAGAGCTTTTACAAATATTTTCATTAAACCGAGTTTAATGTGCAATGATGGATGAAAGACGCATTGCGGATTCACTAGTGGTTCATGTGATATGTTTTTGCTGCCAGGAATGAAGTTTTTGTTTGGAGGCCACTGTTTACGGATGTAGTGATTTAATTGTTTTTGTCACGGATGTCCCATTCGCAGAGAAAGCAGCAGAATTTAGTGTATCCATGTTGGATGCCTGTTAATATCCCAATGACTTTCAAATCACCGCAAATGTGCCATTTGAATATAGTGTACTGAATTAACTTCAGTATAGCACTCATAACTTCGTAAGTTTCCTTTGTATTTATAGAATATGCTATAGGAACAGACGGATAAACATTGCCTATATGGAGGGGCTATGCTGCTTTGAGACTACGTTTGGACGAGTCAATAAACAGGCGCCACTCTGCTGAAATATGTTCATGACCCAATGCCTGAAATAGGCCATTCACATCTCAGCAATAACGATGTTTTCTTTCTACGCAAAATAGTCTACAGAAGGGCTATGTCGTCTTCTAAATGAACCTATTTTTACACCTTTCTCTAATAGATTCCAACCTTGAAGACCAGAACCTAGTAATTCTGAGTCTGTTTGAGAGAGTTTTAAGTCCAGTACAAGATCGTTAAACTCTGTCTGTGTGATTTCATGATGTGAACATGTCATAGATGTATAGATGGTTGAAAGTCAGGATCTTGATGGTTTGGATCATCGGAGGTGTCTTCCGCTGAATCAACAGTGTGTTTATCTGGAGCTGTATGTATAGGAAGATCTTCAGAATGAGAAACTGGTCGCATAGCGGAGTGTAAGTTTGTAAACTACAATGTTTGGATTTTGAAGAGAACCCCTTGGCATCTCTCAAACAAAAGTAACTATCCGTTACATAATCGGTCGGTTCTCGCCAAACCATAGGTATTTCAAATTTCATTCTACTACGTTTTCCTTGAAACCAGTTTCTCAGATTCCTAGAACATGAATTGCAGCATATATGTGGAACCCATGACGTATCCTGGTCCCCAACTCTACATAAACATGTATACACTGGAAAGAAGAAGAAGGAGGGGGGATTTGATTCAGCTTTTCAAGTTTGTAAAACAAGGGGACACAGAGGGCTTAAATTTCAATAGGGATAACAGAACAAGGGGCCATGGGTATAAATTGAATAAGACACATTTTAATCGGGATTTAAGGAAAAACTACTACTTTAATAGGGTAATAGACAGTTGGAACGCGTTGCCAGAAAATATAGTTAATTCAAAGGGAGTGTACGAATTTAAGACACAATTGGATAGTCAGTGGGAATTGGAGAATTCATAAACAAAGGACCAGCCTTGTTGGGCTTGAGCCTGTAGCTGGTCGTCAATATTTGTATTTGTATTTGTATTAATACAAAGTACAGTTCATGAGTCTCTCTAACTAATGGTGACAAGCTACATTGTTGGGGAAGATAAAGCTTTTATCGTCACAAATGTCGCCAAAGTCGTCAAAATGTCGCCAAGTTAGCGACGGCCCCTCTGTCAATGCGAGCGCCTTTCCTTTGCCTGTAAGTTGTTTTTCTAGCTAAAAAATGAATTTTTGGGACAATGGTGAGTGGTAAACAAAACAAAATTACAAATTCGTTATATTCAGCCAAAAATATACACGAAACACATATTTTCATCTAAAGGACATTTTTCATGTTGTACAGTGTAATCTATGACTATCTGCCAGATGTTCGGCAGGAAGCACGTTCTTGGAGAAGCGCAAATACTGAAATAAAATCCTCCTTTTTTTTTACAATAATTTTATTTTCCATACACATAAGACACTCATATAAAGAGTCTATATCAGCCCCTCCAGATATGCAACCAGTACCAAGTGCCTGGCGGGCCCTTGTTTCATATGCCAAGCATTGAATAATTAACTTGCACGAGTACTGGGTGTAACGGTTAATAATGCGGATTTTGTTTATCAAATAATCACGTTTAATTTCCAGAGAAATATCAAAAGTGCTTCATTCAAAGCAATGTCAATCACTAGCTACACATTTTCCGATCTTTCGGGTAATTTGTGTATACCATCCCATTAGAAAGTTTCTTGTATTGAGGCAAACCATTCAGAGACCCTATTTTCCACTTCTTCGTACGTTTTAAAGTGCCGCTCAGGAAGTGCGCGGGCCATCGATTGGAACAAATGGTAATTTGAAGGAGCAAGGTCTGGTGAACACGGCGAGTGGTTTAGTACTTCGCATGCTAGATCGTTTAACGTGTCTTTAACTCTTTTGGAATGTATGTGATGGTGCGTTATCATGAAGCAAAATTACTTTACCGTGTCTACAGGCCCATTCTGGTCGTTTTGCGATCAAAGCGTGATTCGAATTGATTATTGGTTGTCGGTAGCGATCAATATTAATGGTTTCTTCTGGTTGTTTGTTTTCAAACTTTCACGATTGACCTGGTCTTTGTCTTTGTCTTTCTCATCCAAATCGCCACTTTTAAAGCGTTAAAAACAAGCGTTCACAAGTATTTTAAGATATAGCCTATTCACCATAAACTGCCAGAAGTGTACGATAAGTTTCAGTAGCACTTTTCTTAAAAATAAAGTAATGAATTTAAACTTCCCGCAAATGCTTTTTTTTTGGCACTAAATACGCCATTTTTAAGCGCAAAAATATTTACAATGTCAACACCTTCAGAAAATTTGACATATCGCATCCCTGCAAGAAAAGTGACACAAATCAAAAACTAAAGATTTTGATGTTATGTCATTGAAAAATAGGTATGAGGTGCCCCATCATGTTATATTACTTTTCTATAGGAATATAATAGAAGTTACCACCATAAATACTTGCCTAAAATTTTAAAGAAGCTCATACTATTTCGTTATAAGTTGTATAGTATCCTTTAAGTTGATGTTTCTCAAATTCTGCAATTTTGAGTTGTGTCACTTTTCTTGCCGGGGTGCGATATAAGGTTATTAAGCTTGTTGTCGATACAACAAAATGGCATACATGCCACATCGCATGTATATCAACATATGTGTAACTGTATCTATTGAAAAAATCTGCATTGCAAGTACAAAAACCTGTACACCTATTATGCATATTTTTTTTTCCTACACATTTGTATTATCTTTTAAATTTAAATACTATTCGAAATCAAGTACTATTTGAATTTCAAGAACATAAAACACGATACAGTACAAGAAAATTTTCACATTTGTTGAACCATTTTTGCTCTTAGACATTGGCAGCATGGTAGCCTTACCCCCATGGAATCCCCGATTTATTGGCATCGAATCATTTTCTATTTGGATGTCAAAAACAAAGTATCTTAAATTAACCTGATCTGGCAACCTTTTAGTCTCGGGTTCGAATCTTCGGTTGTGAGCACATGGATGTTGGTGATTGCCCCTTTTAGATTTTATGTTGCAAGGACCATATTTGGCTAAGCTGCGTCCACCACAGACTGATAAAGGGAAAAATTATGGACAGAGGCACACAAAGAAATGCTGCTACATAAGAGAGAAACACGCCTTGGATAAGTTACAGTAACCGAGCCAACTACTCGCAGATTCCTAGCGTAGTGGACGAACCCACTGAGCCACTGTCCTTGTTATGAGAGACGGCGTTTTGCACAATAGGTGCTCTTTTAGAAATAGCCGCTGTAGTGCCATTAAAGGTTAGTGATCGGGCATTAAAATGTTTCGAAAATTACCTTGGTAAAAATGGTGGCGTGAATATGAATGTACTAGATCCACTTTGTCGTTGGTCTCAATTTGATGATTGCTCAATTGTCAAAAATTGACCGCAGTGGCAAACTAATAAAATCATGGCATAAATCCGTCTATTTTCATCTCGATCTTGGATCCCGAAAGATGAATATTTCTACTATGAAAAATGAAAATTTATCTCCTTTTGTTTTCACACACAAAAAAATCGTTACCAAAACAAAAGCAGAACTAACCCGTCACAATCCCACGACAAGTATTGAATCTGCCGTTTTCAATCTTTCTATACTTTCCTTTCCAAAATCCCTTCTACAAACCTTAGTATTGAAGCACATCGTCGTAGTGCCATCTATCGGCCATTATGGGAACCATTGAACGTAGGTCGATCAGCATCCAAATTGGGACCGATTCGAACTAGCTATCTGCTTTATGGCTCAATGATTAAAAATGTACGCTTAATTGACTCACTTTAATTGTACAAAACTCAGATTCGAGTCATTTAATTAGTTTTCAAGACTCATATTCAAACATGAAAGAACAATCACAAATGCTATTCCTTTTAGATATTTTTGACTTAGTAGAAACTCATAAACTGACATATTATCGAAGACGCTTTCTGTTTTTTCATCATGATGATGAGATATATGTAGTTTTATTGCAATCAGTTTAATAGGTAAATAACACTCGATATTCTCACAAAAATTTTACTTAAAAACTTATTTTCGTGCTGTAAAAACAAATTTGTCAATTAATGATATTCTGTTCTAAACTGACGACATCATGGCTTTGGAGGTGATCACAATAGTCAGCCTCCAATGTCACATCTGATTTTTATCAAAAGAATCACATTTTTACGCTAATGACAATAAGTAAATCTAAACAATTCTTACTGCAAACTTCATACATTCAAACAAAATTTTTCACAGGTCGTAAGTCAAGTAAAGTATTAATTAAATAGCAAAATAAAAGATTGCTAAAATACATAAACGGTTTGATGTTATGATGTCATCGTTGCTTAAGTTCGCAAAATACCTAGAAAAGATAGCTCAATAAGAAGATTTTTGAAATTATTACAGTTTAATTCCAAGCTAATTTTATAATTTAATCTAAAAAAATTAATTCTAGAACAAATCAAACCTAGTAATTCTGAAAGACATAATTAAGTTTAAATTATTTTTAAAAAGTTTGCTCCTTAAAAATATATAACTTTTAAGCAATCCGTAAACAATTATTTCACTAAAGAAATATTAGATCATGAATGTTTACTTAAGATTTTATTATTTAAATAGCAAGGCGATTGATACTTTAAATTTTATTTGCAATCAAACCGGTTTGAGTCAAGTATTTAATAAGATTTAACACTTCGAAGGCTCCAGAAAATATGTGTATGAAATATTTTTGTTGCGATGTTTCTGCTAATGGTAGATAGGAAATTGTAAGTTTACTTCTCAATTTTATTGTTTTAATGGATACATTCTAAAGATTAACATAACTTTAAGAAATAAAAGCTTTCTTCTCAAATGTTTTTGTGTTCATTTAATTTGAGACGGAGCTCACCTTTCATCTGTTTGCTGTCTCTATTTAGTTTTCCATTTGCTTTGGAATTATCTTTAAATGTATTTCTTACTGAAGAATCATCTAAATTCGGTATAAATAATTACGAAACTACGTATCATAAACCGAGCTTTTGATATTTCTTACTTCTTTTCCAAAAAACAAATGAAATCAATAAAAATAAACTCATTTTTGAAAACTAAGAACATTTATATAGAATGTCTGATATTTAACAGTTAAAAGTATTCAAAGTGGGAGAAATATTTTCTCAGACATATCCCCGTTTTTTTCTCGGTCTAGCTTTAGTATCGCACAAACTATCAAAATTCTGAGCCTCAAAACCTTGTGCCATGAATAAACTCTATTGAGCATTTTAGATTGATGCTTTCAAAGTCCACAATAAACACCATTGAAGCTATTCAACGACATCTACCATTTTTAATAGAAATCATTTCGACATTCCAAAACAGTGAACTCGAAGTAAATAGTCTACCAAACTTCATTTGAGAGTATAATATTTAAATTTCGAGAATTTTCCTCTACCCTCGCTAAAAATTCCTTCACAAAAAAGTGAAATATGCACTAGCAAGAACAACATCATAGGAACTATTTTTATGCCAGTGAAATTTTTCACCACTTTTTTCACTAAACAGTGCGGCTTTAAAATTTCATGAATAATTCCCCATTTACAAGTCGTTGATATTCAGGCCTTTTCCTGGGACCTTTCTCTGCCTACTGGCGCTTTTCAGAATATATATGAAATAAATATTCAGAATTCACGGAACGTGTGCACACATCAGAAATGATAGGATGTGTGTGGAACCTTCCATTCCTGATGTAATGTCAACAAGTTTCCCTTTCTCTGAGGGGCCCACACAGAGAGAGAAAACAAGCACTTGTTTTTTTTGTCCCCCAGTTGAAAAATCATTTTCAAAAGTTTCCCATCTTCCATCGCAGTTTGTGTAGCTGATTGTCTGTCGATTAGCTGTCGGAAATGGAACTCGCACTAGTGTCCTCACGACCATTTTCACAATATCAATCTTTAAAAGAGGCAATTGAGTCATCCGCAAAGTTTCGGCTATTGTTGGAAGCAAATAGCTCGTGGTGGTTAGTGATGTGAGTTTTTAACACGACGTGGCTATTGGCAGGTGGCAAGGGAGTTGTGTTGTTGGAATTGGAAACTCGGTCGTGGTTTACTGGCTGTGGTTGATAGAAATTGCGTTTTTATGGTTTTTGCAGAGTGCGGAGGATGCCTAAAATTTCGTTATTTTCTCCTTACTTCAAGTATTTAGTGACTGTAAAAATGTAAGAAACTCAGCAGGAGAGCAGTGTCCATGGGAGACCAGAAGCCAATAACTCCAAATGAAAAAAAGCACACAAAAAAGTAGAAATGACGACTTTTTCTATAAATTTGAGTGAGATTCCTTTTTTAACGCCCTTAATTTTCGCCATTCAAGGAATGCGGATACCCCGTTCTTTCTGTCTCAAATGGTTACTATGATTGGTTAGTGGTGTTTGTCATAAGCAATGTCATAAGCTTCAACACACACTATTCTCTCCTATCCCATGCTCCCTACCGAAACCAGCATCCAGGTCAGATAATATAATTACCAGTATTAGGCGCTATTACACTTTTAGGGTTCATTTTCAACTTGGAAAAAATAAGTTTTGTATTGCATTCTCTTTGTGGAAAAGAAACAGCAACGTATCGAGTTGATTTATAAAGTTGTCTAAAGCTAAGCATTTAGTTTTTTCATTTCGATCTATCTTGGCATCCCCGGCTATCGATATTTCGCATCGCTACTGGATTACCATATGTCTTAAGACTATAGACCTATTAGTTTTCTGTACAGTCGCGGAAAAAAACAAACCACTCCCTTTATTTCGATCATATTCATAGTTGAGCAAATTAAAAGATATCATTCAATAGGAAATAGCCTCCTCTTCAAATTCAAATGCAAAAGAAAACTAGTTTCATAAATTGACGTCTTCATATCAAACTATGCACAAACAACAAACTTTCTAATAGAAACACCGTGCTTTGATACCTTAATCAGATTCTGCATCGATAAATTAGTCTAAATATGAAATGTCATAACTTTACAATCTTTATATCCGGAGATATTGAACGTCAAAGTTGTTTCCAATTTCAGGATCATCTCCAAATTAAAAATCGCTCATTCCTAGATCTAGAAAAACTGTGATCATAGCTTCCCAAATTTCGAATTTTAACAAAATTTCAAACGTATAAGATACCCCGTGCAAACTATCTTAGAATTACTATATTTATTATGCAAGCGCAAACGATCCGATGATTACTACCCAAGGTTTGTCAGACGTTTTTCAAACTTTTGATTGCACCCTAAAATTGCCATAATGAGGAAACTCTTATGTAACGCAAAAATTCACCATTGGAAGGAGCTGAAATTTTGCATGATCATACTAGAAGACCTTCTGAATCAATTCCCATAAAGATATAGTAGGGGTCTCATTCATAACTTTTCACACACTAACTTTAATACGAGGGTTGTTCAATAAAGAATGGTCAAATTTTGGTATCTGAAGTTGAATTTACATACAGACATATTCGAAATTGTGTGTCGAAATAGAGATTTTTTATTAGTAATTATGAAGTTGGTGATCAATTTAGTAATAAGACAGCCCCTTAAACAAATTTTATGCATTTGAATTCATAGACATTAGTTGTCAGACACCATCTACGAATTTTCTCTACTGTTAAAATTGCTCGAATAAAGAAGGATAGTTCGATTTTTTTTTCCGCGACTGTACATTAGAATGATTGTTCCGAGTTCATTTCCTGGA
This sequence comes from Metellina segmentata, assembly GCA_947359465.1. Lineage (NCBI taxonomy): Eukaryota > Metazoa > Arthropoda > Arachnida > Araneae > Tetragnathidae > Metellina > Metellina segmentata. The sequence goes on along the minus strand of OX375878.1, from coordinate 30,886,063 downwards.
ACTGAGTTTTATATTGTGATCTTAAATCACTGAATAATTATTTTGACTTAAATATTAGTAAAACAATCATTAATTTGCTTCTACCTCATTATATATAAGATCCCAATTTCTGTAGCAGGAGGTAGAGTACTTTCATCAAATACTTTTTTGTTGAATAATTCATATCACATTCATTTACGAGTAATCAAGAGAACATTTACTGGTCCCCCTCCTTTTGCTTAATTAGTACTTTCTAAATTTAGTTCTTAATTAAGTTTCTAATTTCATGAGCTAAATTTCAAGTATTTTGTTTTCTAACATTTCTAATTATTATTTCATGTATTTCGCTAATTATGGGGGAATATTGTTTTTGGTTCTCACACAAATTGCTCACAAAAGGAAATTTACATTCAATGCACTTTATTTATGAAATTGAATTTTATGTCATTAACCAACTACATTTGTACGGAAAATAATTTCTGCAGTTTAATGGATATATTATAATAAAGGTACTCTAAAACCTTATTCTATTTTGTCATTTTATGAAATATTTCGGAAAAGTTTTCAAAAAATTATTCAAAATTTTAAACAATTTGATTTGAAATTTTAACTAGCTGCTAATGTTCTTGTGAGTTCTGAAATATATTTTAAAGTATAAAACTTCTGGCCATTTAAGATTCAAAATTTTGATAAACTTACTCTATCATGAAAACAATCAAATTTATGTAAACATTTGAAGAAAATCGGATGAGGTTATCAAACCCGAAAATTTTTCCTAGACATCCTAACAGAAATAGATCTTCAATTCAATTCTAAGAAAATCCCCACTTAATGCCTTAACTCAAACTTGATCTCTTTCATTATCGAATATCATTTTTCAAGTCTTGTAAAAGTCTCCAGAAAATTTGCAAACCTTCGCTGCCAAAGCTAGAATAGACCATACTCTCATTTGAGCCTAGTATCACAGATCTAAGGATTTGCAAACCTTCGCTGCCAAAGCTAGAATAGACCATACTCTCATTTGAGCCTAGTATCACAGATCTAAGGATTTGCAAACCTTCGCTGCCAAAGCTAGAATAGACCATACTCTCATTTGAGCCTAGTATCACAGATCTAAGGATTTGCAAACCTTCGCTGCCAAAGCTAGAATAGACCATACTCTCATTTGAGCCTAGTATCACAGATCTAAGGATTTGCAAACCTTCGCTGCCAAAGCTAGAATAGACCATATTCTCATTTGAGCCTAGTATCACAGATCTATGCATATTCAGAAAAGTGTCTTTTTACCTTAAGAAGCTTTGGTAGCACAATATTTCTCTTCTGCACTGGAAAGACCGTTTTGTTTAAGAATCTTTGAGTAGACTATGTGACTTACAATCCACTGTTCCTTTTCAATCCATTTTATGATATCAGGTTTCATCTCTTTTGAAGACCAACCCGGCATTGCTCAAGTTTCAAATATGACCGCGACAGCTAAAATATGACCCCGACATTCCCTGTGTTAACTCAAATACACAAAGTCTGTATACCTTGTTTCCTACCACGACTGCTAAAATATGACCGCGACATTTCTATGTGTTAACTCATACACAGACCCTGTAGAAAGTGTTTCCTTACCATGTCCAATTCTTGCGGAAAAACAAACTTTAGATTTTGAAATTGGGGCTTCGAGGGGCACTTTTAAGACTACATGTGTTTTAATTTTCGTGGCAACAGAAAGTTTGTAGACAGGAAAGAAATAGCCTATTTCAGGCCTCGAAATATATTTTTTAATACAGGTACACACTGTTAATACTGTGCACCTAAGTTTTTAAATTACGTGCACATTAAAAAAAAAGTAATATAAGAGTATTAATGCAATGTAAACTACTGTATTAGTTGGGTATGTTTATATAGATTCGTAGTAGATAGTAAATACAAAAATATTTAAACATATCGGAATTCTACGACGCACGGCTGTCGCGACAGTCGCTTTAACGGAGCCATCTGGAAAATGTTTCGATCATCGGAAAGTTCCTGGTGGCAGTGACGCAATAAACCTTCCTCCTGTATAAACCCATTAGGGCACAGCTATTTTGTTTTCGCTTAGTGTGTATTTAGGAATTTTAATTACGTTTCTTTAGAGCGAGAAATGTCGATACTAATATTTTGTTCAAACATCAAAATAACATAAAACACGTCCCCCCCCCCTTTTTTTTTTTAAACGTTAGATGCACTGTGTGCACCTAGTGGGAAAAATTAGGTGCACAATTTTATTTTCATGTGCACAGTGCACCTGCTCACCCGGGTATTTCGAGCCCTGGCCTATGTTTTCCGCAGTGTTCGTTCTAAAGTATAAATGAACCAAATTTGGTGTTGATTGGTCAAACGGTGTAGATTAGTATAGATAATATACACACACATACACACGTCCTTTTTAAAATAGATAGATATCGTGCCGTCGCGCGCGCGCGGTGCCAATACATCAAACTCATGTACCGATACATAATATACAGTTACTTCATAATTTTAACGACTCGTTCATTCATTGAATTTTAACACCTATCTTACATTAACCCTTTTAAAGTCTCTCCTATCCAAACAGCCATAATAACACAAATAGGTGATCCGCCGTTGTGTCGCCCATTAAAAACCATTCCGATTCATTAAACAAAACTAGATTTTCGAGAGAATATAAATCATTGAGTAACCATCGAGAGAAAGAAAACCTCACAGGCAGACATTTCTCAAAAGTGTTTGTTCTTCGGCACTCCCTTCTTTTCCTTGAAGGGGCGTTAACTGCTCCTTAAATAGCTATTTTCTCCTGTAAAATGGGCCGCCCTCGGGGGCACTCTTCTGTAACCGAAGCCTTTAATATTCCGAGTTAATGCCCCGCTTCCTAATCGTTGTTAATAATACCGTCGTTATATATCTTCCTGTTAATTGTACTGTTTTAACAGCTAAGTGTTGCCCTACAGGGTCGTTTGCATTCCTACAGACGGTTAGCTTTTCAGTTAGCGTCCTCCTTCGAAACAGAGTGGCTTAGGGTTATTGTTTTCGTCAATGCGGAAATTCGAAGTGCCATCGACTTTCTTGAGGGGCGGAGGTAAAATGTGGTAAATCGCAGTGATATTAATTTGAAGAATGAGCCTAAAACGTTTTCCAATGTCTTAGACGAGCGTCTGTAATGGAAGATTTAAACCTTGTGTCATGATTCCCTGTCTTTCTGCACTTTGGTAATGAAGCAGATACAAAAGACAGAGCGTTACAAACACAGATAGGTTACAAGAGCAGTTCTTCTTGTGTTCTAGTTGCTACTTGTTCTAGTGGACGAACATCGATGGATGACAGTGCATGGGTACTGTTGCGATTAAGAACATGAAATATTGGGTGCGATTACTGAAAAAAGAACATGAATAAGAATAGAATTCTTTTGCAAGTCGGAGGGTCAGACGTGTTTTTCACCGGACGGTGCGACGTGTAATTTGGAACCTTTATATTTTGTAAATAAATGTCCATGTTCAATAAAGGTGTGCAATGTCCTACTGTTCTTGTCCACTACAACACACTCTGTCATACTTCGGTCACTCTGACACCTTGTCTACACTTGATGCTAAAATGCATTGACACAGTTGCTTGATTGGTTGGTTTATGGCCCAAGAGTCATATTTGGCCAAACTGCAGCAACCTGCATACACCTACAAGGAAAGTTTTATGAACACAAAAGACAGAAATGCACCTATGGAAGATTCATACCTGTGCCACCTACAACTCGTAGGCTGCTAGCGTATTGGACTAGCCCACGAAGCACTCCCATTAAAAACTCGATCATTTCAAGGCGAAAAGTGAACATGTAAGGGTAAATGCAGTTAAAAGCATTGATTTTTGTACCTCTCTGCTTCTTCGGGCACACGCCTAAAGTTTTTGTACTCTGAGCTATGCAAAACTCTGCAAGGTCCTAGGACAAAACCTAACAGCAACTCCACACGCGCGTGTACTTGATCGGTGATCCTCTTTCCGTCTTTGCAAAGAGAAATTAAAATGAATCAGCACTTACCTCTGCCTCTGTTGTCATTATTTTACTACACCAAATTAAATCAATCCATGCATTTCCTCTTTAAAATAGCGATACCGGATTTCAAATATCGGTGTGTTTGTAATGTAAAGTTTAATACGAGTGGAACGATCTCCACAAAATGTTCATGGTGCCATCGATAAGTCAAATTGACAGTAGAAAGATAAACATGGAATTACAGTACAGATAAATATGGAATTTCCGTTCCTGAGCTGTGTACTCGGAAGGCATAAGCTCGGAGAGATAGTGGCGGTCAAAACAGAGAGGTATGAGCAATATTTCTCCAATTTCAAATAAACATGCCCGACAATAGTTTTGAGGGATATTAGCGAACCCACTCATAGCATCTGGGATATACTTTCTTAACTGCTTGTATCTATTGATGCCAAAAGGAGTGCCTTTATCTTATATCAAACTAGCTTAATAACCCGTCGTTGCTAGGGTTTGAAATGTGATAGCTACGGCTTAAACATGACCGCGACATTTCCCTGTGTTGACTCAAATACCCAAACCCTGTGAAACGTGTTTAGTTGTCCATGTCCAACTATTGCAGGAAAACAAATTTTAAGTTTAAAATTGGGGATCCGAGGGCACGTTTAAGACTTCCTGTGTGCCAATTTTCATGGCTACAGATTGGTATAGAGACAGGAAAGAAATTGTCTATGCCCCCACCCCAGTGTTCTTTAGTATAAATGTACAAAGTTTGGCGTATATTTATCAAACGGTGTAGATTTGTATAAAGAATATACAGATGGAGGACAAAATAATACGAACACCTGTGAAAAAGTATGACGTATTTCGCACCTGCAGTACTGCCGCGCAACTTGCAACAGAAGTCTGCCACCTAGTGGGCGTGAAGAGGAAGGTATCAGTCTCTCAACAGCATTCACCTGCGGTGCATGCTTCTATCGAACTGTCTGTGATAAGTTGAAATGTCAGACCTGTCAAAGTTCCAAAGAGAAATTATTGTTAAGTGCGTTTAGGTGGAGCATCGGTTACGGAAACAGCAAACCTATTTGGGGTTTGCAAGGAGTACGGTATCAACCGTTATGACAGCGTACACGAAAGAGGGTAAGACGACGTCTTCAAAGCACAACAGTGGCCGAAAGTCAAAGTTTGCTGATTGGGATAGACGGGTCTTGAAGCGCATAGTAGCCCTAAAGCACAAGCAATCGTTATCCGAGATAACATTCGAAATGAACAGTCATCTCCAGGACCCCGTTTCAACAAAAACTGTCAAAGGGGGAACTTCATGCTGCGAACATTTATGGCAGAGTGGCAATTCTTAAACCCTTGGTGACAGCAACTAATGCTTTCAAGCGACGCCAATGGAGCAGAGATCACAAAAACTGGTCCCCACAAAAGTGGCAACCGGTAATATAATCAGATGAATCGTCATTTACCCTATTTCAGACGACCAAACGCGTTTATGTCTGAAGAACGCCCAGAGAAGCGTTTATGTCTGAAGAACGCCCAGAGAAGCGTTTAATCCTGAATGCCTCTTGACGACTGTGAAGCATGGGGGTGGCTCCATTATGGTAAGGGGTGCGATATCTTGGTGCGGTCTTGGGCCACTTGTTATTCTGCATGGGAGGATCACATCCAATCACTATCTAAGCATTCTAGGGGATCATGTTCATCCTTTTGTCCTGACTGTATTCCCTGGAGAGCGACAGCTTTTTCAAGACAACAACGCACCTATCTACACTGCTAGGTGTGTTCAAGAATGGTTTGAAGAGCATAACGATGAAGTTGAACATCTCGCCTGGCAACATCAGTCTCCAGACTTGAATATTATTGAACTTTATGGGAATATTTGGAGTCCAAACTTCGTTCCCGATTTCCACCTCCATCCAGACTTTCGGAATTAGAGACCGTTCTGCAGGAGGAATGGCTTAATATTCCTTTAAATATTGTCCATGACCTTTATGCATCTATCACACGTCGCATTAAATCTGTACTTCAGTCAAAGGGTGGTCCAACCCCTTATTAATAAAGATTTTCCAATTTTTCACAGGTGTTCGTATTATTTTGTCCTCCACCTGTATATACTGCTGTTTGTAAAAAATGCAACACCATGAAAGAGTCATCAGAATTAAATGAAATTTAATACACAAACGGCATGTATTAGCACAAATAAATGAATAAATTTTCAAAGAAAAAAAACAATATTAAGTGTCTGAAATCAGTATTTGGTGTAGCCCCCACGAGCTGCAATAAGTGTTGGATGGAGTGAAACAGATGTTGAATGTCTGCTTGTGGAAGAGAATTCCATATTGTTTGCATGCGCACCCAAAGTTCGTCTTTGAAGCTGTAGGACGCGGATCACGAGCGAGACGCCGACCAACCAAATTCCACACGTGCTCAATAGGCGACATATCAGCAGGCCAAGGAAGAAGTGGCATGTGTTGGTCTGAAAAGAAGTCTCGAACATTCCTTGCAACATGTGGGCGTGCATTATACTGTTGAAAGATAGCTCCGGGGATGCCTTGTAGGAAGGGAACGACTTCGGGCAGGTCGTCCATGATACGAAATCGCACCCCAAACCATAACTTCGGGTGCTCGGCCACTATGACGTTCGATAACGCACTCTGGAAGGCAGCGTTCACTGGAATAGCGTCTAACACGAATGCGGCCATCATGGTTCCACAAATTAAAGCGGGATTCGTCAGAAAACACAACTTGTTGCCAATCAGCCCGCCAGGCTCTGTGCTAATGAGCCCATAACAGACGCAGCCGTCGATGATTTGGAGTGAGGGGGATCCTGTATAAAGGAATCCTTGCACGCAGTAAACGGTGCAGCAGGACACCTGTAGCAGTAGATCAAAGTGTTGCCAATTGCCTGGTGGAAGCTGTATGGTCATTCACCGCCATATGGACCAGGTTTCTATCATCGCGCGCTGACGTCACCTTCCGTCGTCCACTCCCAATTTTCGAGTTGTCCGGGGCTCGTCGGTCCACTGCTTCCAAACTCGCATCACTGTGGAACTGTTCCGCTGCACACGAGCTGCTATTGTGAGATAGGAAAATCCTCCTTCATGAAGGCCGAGGATTCTCCCCCGTTCAAACTCCGTAAGTTGTTGAAATTTCACCCTATTTCGTCGTGGAGGCATACTTAGGTCTCACTAAACGTTCGCCACTAAAAAATAACCATGCACTATTTTCAACGTCTTGTATGTTTTAGCATCAGTTCAGAGGGCGCTGCTCACACCACGCATGCGTGGTGGCTCTGAAACTTTACTACCTTGCATAACATCCTATGATTGACATTTGCTGCAAATTTCATTTCATTCGGATGCTTCCTTCATGGTTTTGCATTTTTTACAAACAGCAGTGTATATACACACACATCCTTTTTTTATATAGATAGACGAAGGGTAAAGCACATCTGATTCATGTAACAACAATTCAATTTTAACGTCCACTTCATTTTCGTCTCATTCTATTGTTTAATGGCTATTAGGCATTTTTTGAGGCAAACCCTGGTTTTCACTTATATAATTTATTACCTGTGCTTATTTCTATCTTCCAGATATCTCTGTAATCATACCACTGAAGAAATTTATTAGATAGTCTAAATTTACATTAGTATATTCAGAAAGAAATCCTGGAAAATAAATATTGCAAAGCTGGAAAATTAGCGGATAAGTACATGCTCGATTGCGATATTGTGAATTTCGACAGGACTCTTACAAGAATGTTTTCAAACGTTATGCGTCGCTTTGTCGATCATATCGTCGCATAGTTATCCCCTTGACCCAAGTGATTGCTTTCCTTTGGGATGTGTGTATGCGAAATTGGTTTCTGCAAGTGTAGATATTTCACTCCTCGAGCAACGAGGAGGTACGGACGATCAACCGAAATCTGAGAACATCTTTGTGCAATTCTAAGTAATGTTTTCTTCGTAGATTTTTACGGGATCGAAGAAATTTGTAACATAGTCTTATCATAGAACTTCCGTTATAAATTACCATAATCAACTAGATAGTGTTCGTATTCGATATTCGAATTTTATACTGTACAATAGGAATAATTTGAAATGCAATGAATTTTGGGTCGTTTTTCCCCTATTCGAGGCCTTATTGGACAAGGGGTTATAAAGCTTTTTATGTATGAGGAAATGCAGTCTAATAATAATCTCGTCATCAATTACACTAACCGAGATCAATTACACATAGCGAGATTGTATTGTTCTACAGGTACTACTGTTCCCCAATTTCTGGGGTTTTATTATATAAAATCCAATTAACATTCCTTGTGCATTAATGCATTATAATATAATACTTTTGATTTATTAAATAAGATAGAGTACTATTCTATGTATGCGAAATTCATTTTAAAACATTAAATCATTTTAAAATACCAAAAATTAATGTAAGCAAGATTCCTGGAAATTTTCCTATTACAGTAAAATTTTAAATTCCTAAGTCTAAATCATAAGCTAACCCTTCAATGAAGTCAAAATGTGTTTTTCATCTACATGATTAGATTTCTTTTAGAAATCCTTAAGAACTTTTGAATTTGGTTTCAGACGAAAAAATCAGCCTTTGAAGAAACAAAATCCAATTTGCCTAAGAAGAGCCGATATTAGCATATGTTTTCTTCGATATCATAGACTGATGACTTAGACTGTGTGAAAAACAACTTACTGGTTCATTAGATCAAAGATTGTAAATTCTATGACAAGCTTAGGAATATTACCCTACCCACGTTAAAAGTAAATTTTGAAGTTAATTTTATGGAAATAAACAGATATTTCCACGAAAAGATTTTACTTGCATGTATTTTGCATTCGATTTCTTCTCATGCATATACTTTTTTGTCTAACAATTGGGTAGAATTTTTCCTAATACCACATCTATCTAAAATATTTGCGTTCGTATTGAAATTTATTCGGAAAAAAAGCATGCAAAGGAAACCTGCCGTAATACAGGGTGTCCATGAAAGAATGTCCCAGTTCAAATGGTATATTATTACAGTTTAATTTAGACTATTTACAGCAAATCATGTATCAAATTGAAGGTAAACTCGCCTAGTTTTTCTTACAAATGTTCTATATGTGCATCTTAAGTTATACCGCACACATCCAACATAAAGTCCAATTCTTCCCACACTTTAGTTAACAAGTTCGTAGCAATAGCATCTTCAATTCTGTGTCTCAACTCTGGCAAATCATTAGGTAGCGGTGGAACGTAGACAAATAGATCTTTTATAAATCCAAAAAGGAAATATCGTATGGCATTAAGTCAGGTGAACGTGGAGGCCAGCGAAAAAGAGCTCTGTGGTCTCGACCATTGCGACCAATCCAACTGTCAGGTACTTCGACGTTCAACCACTCTCGTACAAAGAGATTCCAATGGGGAAGGGCTCCATCTGATGCCAAATAACGTTTAAAGGTTCACCTTCTACTAATTGGGGAAAGAGCCATTCTTTCAACATATCCAGGTAAGCCACCCCTGTAACAGTAAGAATTGAACTTTAGGTTGGATGAGTGCCGCACAACTAAAGATGCACATATTGAACATTTGTAACAAAAACTAGGTGAGTTTTCCTTCAATTTGATCGATAATTTGTTGTAAATCGTCTAAATTAAAATGTTATAATTTACCATTGAAACTGAGACATTCTTTTATGGACACCCTGTATAGTAAACAAAATTTTACAATGCTAAAATAACGGAATGGCATGATTCCTCAATCACTATGAAAACTTATTGATATAAAATTTATTTTTATCTAAAATATAGGAATATTAAAGGAAATATTTTGATGCAAAAAGGTTGCTGCAGGCTGCTAAATAAAAGTGTAAAGAGGTTTTTGTGAAAGGTATATCCACAATAAATCTACTTTGTTCGATATCCGGTTGTGATTTAATCTTCCACAAATGAAAGTACTCCAAAAATTAAAAAACTATAATCATATGATAGCTTAACCCTTTGAAGGTCATGTATGCTTTGTTCCACTAAGCATACTTACAGTCTTCCTTGTGTGACATTTGAACAGTTCTAGACTTCTTCGCCAATTGAATAACTCCTAGGATTTTTCAGCCCCTAGATGAGGCTATCTAGTCATCAAATCGCACTCCAGCAGGAAAAGTGGCATAACTCAAAATTGCAGCCTTTGAGAAAATCAACTTGAAGGATTCTATAAAACTTATATTGAAATAGTATATGCTTCTTCTAAATTTCAGGTAAGTATATGTAGCAGTAAATTGTACTATATTCTATAGAATATTAATATAGCACGCTGGGTCACCTCATATACACAGCTGGCCACCGTAAATGCAACACCCTGAAGGAAGCATGCATATAATATGAAATTTAAAACATGCATTAGCTGAGGTAAGATATGCAAATAATTAGAATTTAAGCGCAGACGCACATCACGCGCGCCTGTGGGGCAACTTCAAAGCGCTATTTAAAGCTTGGAGATTTCGACGATTTCAAGTACGGCAATTGTGTTTTTCTTGTAGTTTTTTTTTTTTAAACGATCAATTATGCCTTGTAGAAAACAGCGATCATCTTTTGATTAAGTATGCGAGTTCGACAGAGGAAGGATTGTGGCCTACCGAGATTGTGGATTATCTTTCAGGGAAATCGGTAGTCGTATTGGACGAAACCAAACAACTGTAATGCGGATATGTGGATCGTTGGATGCAGGAGGGTACGACGGACCGACGTGTTCGATCGCACTCACCTCAGTGCACCACTACACGTGATGACAGGCATATTGTGCGTATGGCAGTGACGGATCGCTCAGCCACATCACGAACCACTGCACAGCACATTCAGTCTGTGACGCATCATTCAGTGTCTGCGTGTACCATTCGACGCCGTTTACAGCAGAGTGGTCTGTCCGCAAGACGTCCATTGATTTGTCTACCCTCGACGCAGAACCACAGACGTCTCCGCCGCCATTGTCTTTACTGACGAATCATGCTTCTGTCTGCAACACCACGATGGTCAGATTCGAGTCTGGAGACACCGCGGAGAAAGGATGCTGAACAGCTGCGTTATGCACCGCCACACTGGTCCAGCACCTGGTATTATGATATGGGGCGGTATTGGATATCACTCTCGCACTCCTCTAGTACGCATTGCCGTTTTTTTAAACAGCCAGCGCTACATCTCCGAGGTGTTGGAGCCAGTTGTCCTTCCTTACCTTCAGGACTTGCCCACAGCCATATTTCAACAGGATAATGCGCGACCACACGTGGCACGCATTGTCCAAGAGTTCTTCGTCAATTGCCAGATTGAATTTCTTCCCTGGCCAGCTCGCTCTCCGGATCTTTCGCCGATAGAAAACATGTGGTCCATGGTTGCTCAACGATTGACCCAGATTACATCCTCAGCTGCCACACCAGATCAACTTTGGCAACGTTTGGAAGCTGCTTGGTCTGCTGTACCCCAAGAACACATCCAAAGTCTCTTTGAATCAATGCCGAGGCGTGTGGCAGCGGTGATCTCCAACAATGGCGGCTACTCTAGCTACTGATTTTGGCAGGAACCACACTTCACAGAAGTCTATAAATTTAATCATTTGATACTTGGTCAACATGTTATCTGCAAAATAAATTTTGTTGTGATATCTCTTGTTTTTCTTGGTGTTGCAATTTGGGTGGCCAGCAGTGTATATATTTGTATGACATAACCTCAAAATTTTCGTTTTTTGACCTGTGTCACTTTTATTGTCGAGTTGCGATATGTGTTGTGGGTTAAAGGTAACACTATACTACACGAAAATCTCGTGTCAGAGTTAATCAGAGGCAATCAGAGTTAATTATTCCAGAAAATTTTGGTAATTAAATGTTAGTCTATTAATGCCAATGCATTTGACATAGTAAAAATAGCTCAGTATAGAGATTTCTTGCTAGCTCAACGAGAAGATAGAATACGAGGATCAATGATTGGTGTTGACAGAAATCTTTTTCAGAAAAATATGCTTGCTGATAAAAGAAAAAAAGAGTCTCCTCTAAAAAAGATTATAGAACATGAAAGATTCGCAGGAAGCAGCATTGGGTTTGATAACTAACTTGGATAAAGTTGAAGATGAAAATGATACTGAAAAAACAGTAGAATTGTTTGAAGATGAAAGAGCAACACCAGGTCCTGGTCCATCAAAACCTAAGAAAGGACGTTACAACGTCAGACTAAATTAACAGCAGCTCTAGATAGGACAAAAGTATCTGACAGAAAAACTATGTTTGTGGTTGGAGAAACTGCCGAGAGTTTGGACATCGACATGAGAGATATCAGCCTGAGCAGAAGTTCACGTCGTCGACAGATAATTAGAAATAAAATTGAACAATCCGACAAAATAAAAGCACGGGTACATACAAATGCTCCCCTGATTGTTCACTGGGATGGAAAACTGTTGCCAGAATTAACTTTAACCACCAATGAGAAAATAGACAGACTAACAGTTCTAGGGTCTGGAAACGGGGTTTCTCAGTTAATCTCGGTTGCAAAACTTCCTTCTGCAACAGGCGAAGCACAAGTCCATGCAGTTTACGAAGCTCTGAAAGAATGGGATAGTTCTGATAAAAAATATTTGGAATGAGCTTAGATACAACATCCGCAAACAGTGGAAAGGATAAAGGTACTTGTGCTCTTTTAGAAAACAAAATTCTGGAGGAAACTTTTTTCTTTTGCCTGCCAATCATCATATAATGGAGCTTGGCATTGATAAATTATTTCATATGTTTTAGGAACTTCTTCATTTCCAGAAGTACCTTTATTCAAAAGCTTCCAAGATTTTTGGGAATTCCTAGACAAATTTGAAGCAGGTGTGAAAGATAATAATATTTTATCCCTTGTGCAAGATGTAAAACATGATATTTTAAAGTTTGCTGCTAGACAAGAATTTTAACAACTATAACAAGAGATGAGTATCAAGAATTTCTCGAATTTGTTATTTTTCTTTGAGGCACACCTGCAGAGGAATTCGTTTTAAGCATCCAGGAGCAATACACCATGCTTGTTGGATGTATAAGGTGATGTATTCTTTGAAGATATATATCTTTAAATCCCAATTCAAGCTAACAAAAAAGGAAGAAAATGGTATTTGAGATGTCTGTGTTGCCATAATCAGTGTATTTTAAAGCTTGAATGGCTTTGTTAGACTATTCAAAGACACATCAAGCTATTTCAAAAGCTGCATCGGAGAAATTCGCAAAACATCTGGTATTTGTCAAAATATCTTTCTGGACTGTTCCTTTTCGATAGTTACATACCTATTTCAACAACAACAAAAAAAAAGGGTGGTTGAAGCCTTAAAAATCAAAAGGGCACGAAGAGTCATGAGTACAGGATAAAAATTTCCCTTGAAACTTTTCATGAAAAGAAGCTTAAAGAATTTATTACCAGTCTTTCGAGCTGTTCAAAGAAATGAATATACCACATGGATTCCTCCATGTAGACCCTGAATACTGAAAACTAATTCTGATTACTGCAATGCCTTGAAATGTGTGCTGGCTATAAATGTAGTAAATGTTCATGCCGAGAGAGGTATTATTTTGGTAAAAGAATACACTGGAATACTTACTCAAAGTGAACTTCCGTTTTAGGTTTTGATGAAAGTTGTGGAGGACAATCGAAAAGCCTATCCAGATATATAGTAGGAAGTTAACAAATTGAATTAATAACTATATTCAAATTAAAATTAGTATTTAACATTTTTATGTGTATATGTATGCCTTTGCGTTAAATAAAATTTAATTCATCAATTTAATATTAAAATTCTATCATTTTGGTGTCACTGAGTCAGTATTAACACAATTTAGCGTGCAATCGTGAAATTTCAATAGTCTTGAGCTACCTTTAAATATTTTTTTTCCATTCAAACTTTCCCAACTTTGTTTTGTACTGTAAAGAAACAAATTTAGAAGGTAATAATGAAGAAAATAAAAAAAAATTTTAATCGCCATTTTTATGCATAGTGGATGTAGTAAATTGGCATGGCAAACTCAGTTTTGAAAACAAGTGGAGATGACGTGTTTCTCAAATGACTGATTCAATTACGAAGACTTAGCGCAGATGTGCAGTTATAACTTTTTCATGCATTTAAGTTAATAAATTATTAATTGTTCCTTCAAATAACTTCCTCTGGTTAAAAACTTAACTGCTTAGCTACTGTCATGCAAAAGTCGTAACCACTCTAAGTGCATTGAAAAGTGAGAGCATACCATTACTCAGTTCTTTCAAAAAAATAACTATAAACATTTCTTAACGTTATAGTTTTGTTTTTTTTATTTTAAGGCTTCACGTAATGGATAACCACAAAGTATTTTTTGCGAGTGAGAAATATACTGCCGTAAAACCACTTCCATAAATGTCCTGTGCATCAGCTTAAGATGACAAATTAAATTAGTTTTCTAAAGCTTCTAGGAATAAAGAAGTGTCTATTTTCACTTCAGTTTCAAGAAATGTAATATGTTCACAGCACTGTAAAAAAAATCTAACTAGGGCCTTCAACTTAACTTCAAGCCTTTTTACTGTGAACAATTTTGTTTATTCTTTTCAGATTTAATGAAAACTCTTGGAAAATAAAGCTTAAAATTTCACTGCATCAATCATTGCGTTGTTTTATTCTCTACCAATGTGAAAAACTTTTGTTGAAAAATATTATCTCCTTTCATTTATCAATATAAAAACTGAATTGAAAGCCCTTGTTAAAAGCGGCCCACATTAAATACCATTAATCGAAAGTAAGACACAATCTGAACAATATTTATCACATTTTGATCCTTTGAAAAAGAACTGAAATCTCGGTTCATCTTCAGTGAAATACATAAACATGAAGACATTTATAAATGAATCTCTTCTAAGGCGGTGATTTGTGATTAATGACTGTCGAGATATGAAAGATTGCCATCCCGATCGAATGCCTCCTGATGCAGAAGTATATATTTCACGATTATTATTAGATAAAATAATCATCAAAACTGAATGTACTTATGCAACGGTCGCAACCAATGAGAGAATTTGAGGAAACCAGCACAAGACAACAGAATGAACAAGACTGATTACGGGGACTAAAAGTTTACATTAGAGAGAACAATTGGCAATTCTCTTTCAGTAACCTTCTGTTGGAAAGTTAAGTATCGGAAACTAGAAGTTAAAATGCAGAATTACGTATGTGGGAGTAAGACTGTGTGACATCATGAGATACTTCGACAGGAAAAAGAAAACAATCATCGGAATTACGGAATGCCGAATGTTATCTGATTGGTTATATTTTGGCGCCAGCTGCTGTTCTTGTGTCGCGCGCTTTTCGATTTGAGAAGAGCAGGTGAAAATAGAAGCGTCCTCTGCAGGCGGTGTTCTTCCAGAATGATATCTGATTGGTCTCTGACTTTTGCAGTTGGGTAATTTTGAAAACTACGGCAGACAGTTGGGGAGACGACAGATAAGAGATCCAGAAGCAATGGGCGAGTTTGTTCCCCCTGCGCTGGCCTGTGATATACATGTTTTGATGCATGTGAATATGTTGAAACGATGATGTAAATAGTGTATATATTCTTCTCGGAATAATAAGAACATAGTTATTTTAGCTGTTGGTTGTCTTCTCCTTGTGTACGGTTCGTACAGATTTCATGCCACTGTTTTTTGGACGCAACTGCCCGTCAAAGATATATATAGCTGTTATAAATTACCTAAAAGTAATTGGGTGAATAAACAAACGCAATTTTATTTTATCAGAATCATAAATAAATAGTTTATGAATGGGTATAGCGTTATAGGTGCTGGTTGCTCAGTTGAAGATAATTCTATGAAAAGTTTATATTTCCAGCACATTTACTTTGGGAAACATCGTTAATTTTATCTTTTGGAATCAGAAAAATAATCAGAACAACATTCTTTCGTTTGCAAGAATTTATTCTCTTTTTCATTCGTGTTGCCAGGTTTAGATGTAGAGCTTTTAAGAAAAGAAAGATTATACTCAGCATTCATAGATACTACATACTTTTAACCCAGCATACACAGATGCTTCTAAGATACATAGATGCTACATTACTCCCTTCCCAGTAACTAAGTTACGATGATGAGAGGAGCAGGAATAAGAACAATTTACAGTTATATACAAATTATTAAAGTATCTAAAGAAAAAAATATTTACAATAATCCAAATATCCTTTTGAAAACATCTTGAAATATAACAATAATGACAATATATGTATATACAATATATGATATTGATAAAAGAAATGATAATATATAGTTAAAGTTAACAATAATTTGTACATTCAGTCTCTAAAACGAACAGGTCGTTGAATCTTTCTTCCAATACGAGAAAATCTTTGTTCTAGAGGCTTATCTGTGGTAACGTCCGGTGTATCCGCTTGCACATGTACTGGTGGTTCTGGATGCTTTTCATCGGCGGCCAAAATGTAAGCAGGTTTAAGTCGGTCAATAGAAATTTTAACTTCTTTACCTTTTATGCAGACTAGGAAGTATTTCTCAGTTTTCAGAATCACTTTGAAGGGTCCTTCATATTCAGGCTCAAATGGTTTCTTGACTCTGTCTGTTCTTATGAACACATGGGAACACGTTTTGAGATCCTTATGTATAAATGCTTTGAAGTTATTTCTATGCCTTGTAGTTTTAGGTTTGAAAGATTGCATCTGCTCTTGTAATTTGTGCAGAAACGTCTCTGGGGTCGTAGAAATAGTTGGATCATCAAAGAATTCTCCAGGGAGTTTTATGGTTTTTCCATACACCATTTGCGAGATTGAATGTTCAGAATCCTCTTTTATAGCTGCTCTGAGGCCCAAAAGTATAGTTGGAATAGATTCTGTCCATCGAAGAGTATTGTGTGACCGTATAGCTGCTTTCAGTGTCCTATGAAGTCTTTCGATTTTGCCATTACACTGTGGATGATATGCAGTTGTGTGTTTAAGTTTCATTCCACAAATAGCTGCCAAAGTTCTAAAAAGTTCGGATGTAAACTGCAAACCTCGGTCTGTGATGACATCGTAAGGTACTCCAAATCGGGTTATCCAACCTTCGTAAAATGATCTTGCCACTGTTTCGGAGGTTATATCATGTAAAGGGATAACTTCCATCCAACTAGTAAAGCGATCTATGCAAGTTAAACAGTAAACAAACTCATTAGATGGTGAGTAAGGTCCAATGATATCAATATGAACTGTGCTGAATCGTTCATCCGGTTCTTTGTAGGTTCCTAATGGTGAGTTAGTGTGCCTCGTAATTTTGTTTTTCTGGCAACTGATGCATGTTTGCGACCATTTCCTTACGTCCTTCCGAATGTTTTTCCAAATAAATCTTGATGTCATTTGTTTCATTGTTGCTTTGATACCTGGATGGGCTAAACCATGGATTGCTTGAAACATTATCTTTCTAAATGATTTAGGTATATATGTTCTTACATTCGAAGTTGAAATATCACACCAAACAAATTTACCAGATGGAAGGTTATTTAGTTTAAAATTTAAAGATTTGTTGTTACGTAATTCATTCAATTCTTCATCATTAATTTGATCTTCAGCTATTTTATCGAAATCTATAACAGTTAATTCTTCCATTCTTGACAACGTATCAGCAATAATATTATCTTGTCCACTAATATGAACTATTTTCGTTGTGAATTGAGAAATGTATTGTAAGTGTTTTAACTGTCTTGGAGATGCTTTTTCATTCTTTTGTTGAAAGGCAAAGATTAGTGGTTTATGATCAGTTATTATTGTAAAATCTCTTCCTTCTAATAAGTGTTTGAAATATTTTATAGATTGGTATATGCCTAAAAGTTCACGATCATATGTACTATAATTTCTTTGTGCATCGTTTAGTTTTTTGGAAAAGAATGCTATTGGTTTCCAGCCATGTTTGTCATGTTGTTGGAGGACTGCTCCTGTTGCGAACTCTGAAGCGTCTGTACATAAAGACAGTGGTAATTCAGAATTCGGAACAGTTAATAACGCAGTATTTGCTAAGTCCAATTTACATTCTTCAAATTGTTTCTTCGCTTCGTCAGTCCAATGAATTTTTCTTCTATCTTTTTTTCTAGCACCTTTTAAATATTCGTTGAGTAAAGATTGCTTGTGAGCAGCTTTCTTCAGGTATCGACGGTAAAAATTTAGCATTCCTAAGAAAGTGCGAAGTTGATGGATAGTTTCTGGTAATGGAAAGTCAATGATAGCTTGAACCTTTTGTGGCAATGGGCGAGAACCTTCTGGAGTTATTAAGTATCCTAAAAACTCGGGGCTATTTACTCCAAAGATGGATTTTGACAGATTTATCCGTAATCCATATTTAGCAAATTGGTCCAAAACTATTTTCAGGTGTTTTTGATGTTCTTCTTCCGTTTCGGATGCGATAAGAATGTCATCTAAGTACGGGAAAACAAAATCTAATCCGTGCAAAACTTCATTTATGAACCTTTGAAAGGTGGCAGGGGCATTTCGAAGTCCGAAACTCATTACATTAAATTCGAATAGTCCAAATGGGGTTATAATGGCGGTTTTATGCTTGTCTTCTTCTGCTATCGGAATTTGGAAGTAGGCTTTGAAGAGATCAGTTTTTGAAAACACACGTTTATCTTTAAGTATATGATGGAAATCTTCAATCCTGGGGATTGGATATAGGTCTGGCACTGTCCTATCATTAAGTCGGCGATAATCACCACATGGACGAATCGAGCCATCCTTCTTTGTGACAAGATGGAGAGCACTTGCCCATGCAGATTTTGATGGTCTAATAATGCCATTGTTTATCATGAATTTAAATTCTTCCTTGGTTATTTCCAAGCGTTTGTTATCCAACTGTCGTGCTTTACTATAAACAGGTTTTCCTTGAGTAGTAATATAATGTTTAACATTATGATTAACATTTGATATTAATAAATTCGGTTTAGTAATACTGGAATATTGTGATAATAAGCTAGAAAATTTAGAGTTTTTATCAAAAATGCTTACACCTATTTCTTCAATTGCTGATGTGGCAGTGCCCAAAACATTGAGTTTGGTTACACCATCAATCAGTTTCCTTTGTTTAATATCCAGCAATAAATTAAATTGATTTAGAAAATCAGCACCTAAAATTGCTTTACTGATTTTGGCTATGATAAAAGGCCACTGAAAATCACGACGAAGACCTAAATCGAGCGTTAAAATTTTATATCCATAACAAGGTATTTCAGTACCATTAGCAGCATACAGTTTGAAATCACTATTCAGGGTATCAGTTGATTGAGCTGGGATGATGCTCACGTCAGCTCCACTATCCACAAGAAAACGCAAGCCCGTTTTTCTGTCCGAAACAAATAGTCGGTACTTGCGGCAATCATGCATATCATTTGCAGCAGAGCTTGCCGCTAATTCTGCTGCGCGGTGAAGTTTTCCGTCCTTTTCCAACTGCAAGGAGAAACGCATTTGTCCGGCAAAGACTTGTCACCAAATTTAAAGTGATAATAGCAGTATTTTCTGTTAGGATTAAATTTGCGATATCTGCTACGAGATCTGGAACGAGAACGTTTCGTGAAATTTTCAGTTGATCTCGAAATATGATTTACAGTTAATTGAGCAATTTGCTGTTCCAAAGTTGTTATTTTGAGCATTAAATCATTAATTGTAGGAGTAGAAGGTTTTTCATTATTTACAGTATAGATGTCGCTTCGGGAGCTCATATCGCAGATTTTATCAGCCATTAACGCCAGTTTATTCATATCTTCATCACTAACTAATAAAATGTGTTTCATTGCTTCTGGCAATTTGTCGAGCCAAAGTGTTTTTATTAAATTCTCAGATACATCTGGAGTAGCAACCGCACGTAATTTTTGCAAAAGTTGGCTGGGTTTCATATCTCCCAGTTCAATTCCTGTGATGAGACGTCTGATTCTCGTGCTTTCACTCTCTTTAAAGAGATTTAACAGCCTTGTTTTAGAATCAGCATATTTATTACTACTTATGCTACTAACAATGTCCCAAATGTTTTCGACATATTTCGGCTCAAGCTGAGACACCAAATGGTTAAATTTTGTTTCATCAGACACAATATTGTTAATTTTAAACTGAGCCTCAACTTGAAAAAACAAATTTCTGGTTTATCAACCCAGAATGGAGGTATTTTGATGCTCACCTTGTGTAGTTCCGAAGACAAAGGAAACGTCTTGGTTTCAGTTTCATTTTCAGTCATCTTGTTGTCATTAGTCCAGGGTCATCAATTCATATAGGTGCTGGTTGCTCAGTTGAAGATAATTCTATGAAAAGTTTATATTTCCAGCACATTTACTTTGGGAAACATCGTTAATTTTATCTTTTGGAATCAGAAAAATAATCCGAACAACATTATTTCGTTTGCAAGAATTTATTCTCTTTTTCATTCGTGTTGCCAGGTTTAGATGTAGAGCTTTTAAGAAAAGAAAGATTATACTCAGCATTCATAGATGCTACATACTTTTAACCCAGCATACACAGATGCTTCTAAGATACATAGATGCTACAGCGTATTAAATTCAGTGATTCAAGAAGGATCATTAAAATCAAACAGAATTGAAAGACCCGAGTATAGAAACGGCGAGACAATTTCTACTGATATCAATTAATGGAAGTGTGGTTAATCACTTTTCATGCTTTACTTAAATCCGTTCGAAATCAAGATACACATTGATATGCACATTTCATACTTCCAAATGGAATAAAATTGCTTCAAAATTATAAAACGACATTTCGTGTACTACTGAAGTTAATTCTTATTTTCAATACAGTGTGTTGCGAAAACTTCATACCTCAGTCATGTTACTATGATTAGCTTTTGGACGTCCGCTTCAATTGCATGCAATTCACTTCAAAGGCCTATTTAATACACTGTAACATCGAAATCTATTTTCTCGATCGACTCTATTTTGTTTTTCTGCTCTGATTTCTATTTCCCATATTCCTTTTGCCTTATATAGCCTTTTGACATCAGATGGCTGAAGAATATCATTAAACAGTTCTTCATAGGTCCAAAGCTCAAATCAAGCACACTTAAACGAATCGGCGAAATTAGTAACGGTTGATTCTATGATGTTTATTGATGATTCTATGCTGTTTGTTGCCATTCCCCATCATACAAATAATGTCGATTTCTGTGCCACGTACGTTAGTGAAATATATATATTTACTAGCATAAATTCCCGGCTTTGCTCGGTTTGAATTAATAATATGTTGATAGAAAAGTCTTTTAAATAAAAACATCAATTCTTTTTCTTAGAAGAATGTTAGTATCATTTAAGTGTGCGGGAAAAAAAATTTAATATCCATTTTAACTTCTCCGTCGTTTCTACAATTAAAAATGTAAAAAAAATAATAATATTTCCAACATTTTAACAAAGGTACTACTAACTATAATTATAAGTAGGTAGGTACAGTACAATATTATTATTGTTAGCTATAATTAGTTTGCTAATATTAATAAGTTTGTTTAATTAATCAGCTAATGGGGAGAAACATAACATACTTATTTTTTATTTATTGTAAATAAAAAATACTGGGGCCTATAATTATTATATGCCACAGTATTTGCTATTTACAGTTTGTAAAAAAAGAAGTTTGTTAACTTTCTTCAACTTAAGCCGACTTCTTTTTCCACTGACTATCCCACCAGTTAGGAAAAAAGCGCTTTCTGATGTCACGGACGTCGCCATCACTGACAAATACTTCGTTACATGGTTATTTTTTAAGTTTTTACAATGGCACTTTTTTCATTCAAAAATAAAACATAGACAGCGGAAGAACATCGACAATGTTAAAACATCGATGTTAAACAAACATCTGCTCCAATAAATCGATGGATAATACATCGATGTTTTTTATAAACCGCACTCGTTAACAACACTTTCTAGAGAGCGAAACATTCCAAGCGCTCGAATTGGTTGTTGGTTGCCATTTGCCTCGTTGCTAGAGGCACCGTTCACCCTTTTATAATTATCCTTTTCAGACCCTTCACCCTTTGCCTCTTTGGTCTAAAAGTATGTTGAATTTACTAAGTATGAAAGTTATGTTACTTGGTTATTTTTTTATTTTTATAAGGGCACTCTTTTCATTTAAAACTTAAACGTCTACAACGTAAAAAACATCGACAAGTATAAACATCGATGTTTAAAAAACATCGGCTCTGATACATCGATGGTAAATAAATGGATGCTTTTTATAAAACATCGTTGTTTTGAAAACATCGACATCGATCTTGTATCCCTAATTTTAAGCAGCCACAGGGGTAACAGTAAAAATGCGTTTCAATCTGTAACAGTGATAATTTTTCTGTTTCCAATATATTGCAAATTTCTTCAGTCTATAATGATATTTGTCACTTAAATTATTTTTATTTAGCATTTATTCCTTGAATCGTTTTCAAGTGTACTTCACTGATTACATACAGAAAAGTCTTTCATACACACCAGTTTCATAAGCACGCGGTTTCTTCTCTAACATTGTAATACAAGTATTAGGAGTAATAATGTAATACAAGTATTACTGTCAGAAATTTTGCTACCATATGATGTAAATCAGAAAAGTCAAAATTTCCACCTTGCTGATTGCCACTAGCTACTAGTTTTGTATTTTTCTACTTCATTTGTAACCTTTTTCTTCCAAGCCCTCTCTATCTGTCATATTATGTATAGTTTTCTTACATTTTATTGAAGCCTGAATGCATTTTCTCTAAGAATTGGAACTTATTTGATGGCTCTTGAAAGGTCCTTTTATTTACATGGGTGTCGACTTCCAGTTTTACTGTTCTTACATCTTTCATATCAGTAAAACGTCCTTTTTCTATACGTGTGTTCATTCGGAACAATGCCAGGTTTTAGTCACTTTTCTTTATTCATCATAAAGAGGAAAGTAACTTTTTCTTCGTCAGATGCGTTAGGTTTCTTAAGTCAACAGTCTTTCTGTGAATGTCTTACAGTTGCAATAACGTCCTATCTTTTCTGCAATAAGTACAGGATTTTTTCAAAGGTCCATTATTTCGTTCCAGCAAAAGCAAGGCGTCCCTCTTATCAGTTTTCTTTACAAAAATTATAATTCTGACTGAGTAAAGATATGTGTAATCTTTTTCTGCTCTTTCAGCTATGTTGAAACAAACTGTTCAAACATTAACGGCATAGGCACAAGCATTTTTTTACAATTATGTAGTCGAAAAAAATCGTACTCTAATTATTTTCCATTGATTAATTTCCTCCTACTCAATAACAAAAAGACCTAGGTTCATTTGCTCCCAACTTCCAATGAAAAAAATATTCATGTGGGAAATGTATAATCTCATGTGCTTTTTAAAAATGGTAGTACAGAGTAACATAATAGTTTAAAATTCCAGAAATAACCAAAAATTTTAGTTGATTAGATGTAAAGTGGATTTATGTTGCATAAAGAAATCAAAAATGATTCATTTTAAATCAAATTATCTAGTAATTAATCTTTTTTTTTTTCATGAAACTTTTAATCCTTTTCATATAAAATTAAAACTTTTACTTTTCATAGAAATTTGCATCGTTTTAGTTGATATAATTTTAATACATTTGGATTTTTTTTTTAAATTTGTCTTTAAGTTACTATTTGTATTTTTATGAAACATATTCGTTATAATCATCCGTTGTTAATTATGATAAATAGTATAGTTAGAAGCAACAGCTATTATCCCGAATATCTGGTGACACAATAGCTCTGTGATAAATGAATATCAAATTGGTTTTAAATTATTTAATAAATCAATTGCAATTCCAATACGTTACAGTAATGTTTCTAATTATATTAGTCCATAAAGAGCCTACACTTGCATATAATTTAAAGTTATTAAAATTTCAAATTTTATTTTACATAGTAAGCAACAAATTTGATAATCGGTGTTCACTTGAAACAAAGCGGCAAAGTCTTAATTTATGTGAGTATATTCTTGAAGCACTCAAGAATGTGGGTAAAATAACATTGATTATCTGTATATGATGACGTAAAAACTTCGAAAATTTACTAATAAGACATTTAAAGTCCAGGAAAAACGAATTAAATAGCTGTTTTCACTCTTAACTACTAGCGTTATAAGAGCAATTAGAGGGCATATAGACGAAAATTTACCCATGAAATATTTTAGACAGTTAGAAATATTAATACAACATAAATTAACTTAGTTTTAAAACATAGACGGGTTCAGATTTTTCTCTCTTCTAAAATAACGAAAATATAATAGGCTTTCTTACATACAGGTAGGTGGCAGCACTAATCAGATATTTGTATAACTTTTTTGCTATTGACATCTAGATGGCAGCACGATACTATGATTGTACTTGAATTCTTGGCAAGAACTTAATAAGATAGGATAAAGTAGGTTCCTCTTCCTCAGGTGTGCATCACATGTTTCAAAGGTAAAAATATCCTACTGGTCAGGGGCTTTTTACACTACCTTTTTTTGTTAAACATTCTAAGAAGCGTTAAATTACGGGAATTTTTAGAGCAGTATGAAACAGGGTGGAATAAAAATTTTGACAATAATCAAAGAGCACAAATTATTTTGATTTTCCGACACATTTGTTATGTATTTTAAGCCATATTCCAAAAATATATACTTTTCTCTTGTGCAGCAAGTATTTTAAAGAGTTAAATTAAATATGGTATTATTTCTCAAAACATTCTAATTATTGTGTGCAACTGCTGACATTTGCTTTCGTAACAAAAAAATTAAATCTCATAATCTCTCTATATTAAAAAATGTTACCGCCGCCGCAGGATTGAAAACTGTGTTGTTTAGCTCGATTCTTAGACGGTTTCCCGAGAAAGTACTGATAGGAAAAAAATTAAATTAACATGCTTTGTTCTTCATCGTATTCCCTGGATAATTATTAAAATTTTTTTTTTCCGATGCGGCTATTAGTTTAGGTTTTATTAAGTGTTAAAGTTGAAGAAGTGAAATTTCTTCCGCGAGTGAGCAAAACACATTCAAATTTTCAGTCTTCAGTCGTGAGTTTTTTTTAAGAGTACCTCTCAACGTAAATTTTTTGCAGCTCGTCGAGTTTTTTTTTGAAATTTAAATTTGGTTCTTGATAATATTTTTTTGAAATTCAGGAAAAATGGGGACATTTTTCTTACATTTTTTTAAAACTGCCGTATCTATATCTAATTACTATTAGTTTTTAATTTTTAAAATATCGCAGTATACCTCAGAATATACTTTTTCTTACGGTACTATTATTTTTGAAATCGGTTAATAATTAAATTGGATGCGATCAAAAGATCGTCATACAAAATTCGGAATCTTTGGATATTTTCGCTACTTATTGTTAAAACCGTTTTGTCTACGGCAAAAACCCTTATTTTTTAAATTTGAAAACATCACTCAATACATTACATTACACTCTTTCTTATGGTACAATTATTTTTCAAATTGGTTAATAAATAAAATCGATGCAATTAAAAGTTGGTCATACAATTTTCGGAACTTTCAGATCGTAACTTCCGATACAAAACTAAAATGGTCATATCTGTATAGTATTACTGTTAGTTTTTAATTTTAAAAATATTGCAGTATACCTCAGAATGTATTCTTTCTTACGGTACAATTATTTTTAAAATTGGTTCATAAATAAATTCGATGCAATCAAAAGTTGGTGACACAAATTTCGTATTTTTCAGTTCGCATAGCTGCTTCCGCAAGCAGTAGTGGGTTGGACTTTTGACTATCGGGTTTGCCAGATATCAAATTTATCGTAGCAACAATTGCCATAAAAACGATTTCTTTTTATTTGGCGAGGAAAAAGGCTCGCTTTTTTCCCTCTGTTCTCAAGACAGTTTACCGACAAAGTACAGATCGTAAAGTTTGGATATTAACAATGTTTACTTAAAATTGTACAGGGAACAAGATGCAGAAGATTTTTTACTGATGCGGCTATTAGTTTAGGGTGCATTAAGTGCTAAAGCAAAAAAAAGTGAAATAACATGCGAAAGAAGTATTGGTTTGAGAAAGCAAACCAAACGGATTGCGTAGCAATCCCCGGGGTCGGCGAGCGTAAGCGAGACGCAGCGAAGCCCTCGCTGTGACGTCATGAACCGGAAAGTGAAATCAGCATAATACCAATTATTCAGATAGTTTCACTCTGTGAAAGTAATGTTGGTTTGCGAAACAAACCAAATGGGATTGCGCAGCAATCCCCGGGGGTTGGCGAGCGTAAGCGAGCAGGGGGCGGAGCCCCCTAGTTATATGAAAAATGATATTCACATTTTTAAAATGTGCCAATCAAATCAGAACTTTATAAAAAGGTCATACAATTGTTTAAAATCCTGTTTTCTTATTTGTACCTTGGACAACCTACTAGTCTCAATTTTCATAATTGGGCTACACTTAACAAAACTGTGATTAACTTTTCCGTCTGAAGTAGTCTTTTATTTTTAATAATTTTGTCTAGAAAGCATTCCTTAAAAAATCCGAATGCAAACATTTCAAGAAAAAAAATTAGGTAACTGAACTCCTCACACTAACAAAGTTATCAAGCTTCTTGCTAAATATCTTTAAGAAGACTTTTCGATCACACCATCTAGATAAATGAACCACGTTCTAAATTACATAAATTCACTTAATCCTCCAGTTGGTTTACCTTCGCGTCGAAAATTGCACTGTAGTGACCAGTGTCTGATACAAAGACCTGTTCCTATCGTCTCCAATTCTAGTCTTATTTTTCTTACTTGGGTCTTAATTTTTTATTAACTAGCTAAATTACCAGACTCCACTTGAGTTGAATTGGTTAAACATAGATGAAAAGGTAACCAGAGAGAATAATCACTCTTCTCTTTCGCAGAAAATGTCAAATCTCTTAAGTATGCAAACAGTAATTTTTAACACCTTTTCGGAATATCACTATTCCCTGTCTTCCCCCCCCCCCAAGTTGGTAATGAAGCAGATACACCTGAAAGATAGGTTACAGGAACAATCGTTCTTGAACAGATATGGAATCTACTTAACTTATATAGTAATATAAAATAGATTTCATGTTAAGAATCGAATTTATCTAAATTTAAAATATATAAATAATAATTATCTAAGGAATCTTTCATTAATACAGGGGCTGTTCACACATTTTTTAGACAATGTATATTGTACTCACAAAAAACTAAATTACATAAAATTCTTGTGTTTTAAATGTTCTATTTGATAGCCCTTTATCTGAACTATCTTTCGACACCGTAATTTCCAGGATAATAATGCCTTTTGAAGTGTCAGAAGAGGTATTTTATCCCATTTTTTTTTTCAGTTTCTTTGGATAAGTGTTTTTTATATAGAATTCTGCAGCGTGTCCTGCGTTCAGCGATATGCTTTGGAGAAGGACGATGCACATTGCGTTTTTTCGCTTTCTTAAGATTTAAGGTGTATGTATACACTAGAAATAGCGAAATTCGACCAGAATGTCGATTTTTTTATTATTATTTCAAAATATTCTCCAACTTCTTAGCTTTCAAACGATACCAAGATCTTGTACGTATTCTGAATATTTTTCTAGTTACAGGGTTTTTCGTTAGGTACTGTCACCAAAAATTCTAGTTTCGATTTCTAAACCTGAAGTAAACAATGACTATTATCAAGAATTTTGTTTTAAATTTTATGTTTGATAAAATAATTATTGATTTTTAATATTTTATTATTTAATTTATATCGTTTGGCAACAATATTTAACTGTAACTGTATATTTTAAGCCTGTTTATTTAGTTTATTTCTATTCTTGCCTGCTGCTGTTTACTAGATTTTTACGCGCCATTTTTGACATTTTTGAATTAAAATGGGATCCAAAACACGAAAAAGTCGTTCTAAGAAGAGAAGGTTTGTCACAAACCAACATTTAAAAGAAACATCTGCTGAAAAAAACCCAGAAATCGATCAAAATAAATCGTCTGCTTCAAAGATAAAGCTGGGTAAGATTGTCGATAATGGAGCTGCAACTGATTCTCAAGGACAATGCTTTTTTGTGGAACTGAACTCAATCAATGCCTTGTTTCACATGTTAAGTTGCCCAAACTGTACTGAACGAAAGTTGTTTCTACAGAGCAACATTTCAAAGAAAATGGGATGTTGCGTTGAATTACATCTCGCATGCCAAAACTGTGACTTTATCACTGATGCATGTACAACTTCAAAAAAACATGGTCAGTTTTTTGAAGTTAACCGACGCATGGTGTATGCAATGAAGCAGATTGGTTGCGGCTACAGGGAAGCTAGCCATTTCATGACTGTCATGAATATGCCTCCTCCACCGAACCCCGTTGCCTACAACCTGCACACAAAAGCACTGCTTAAAGTCGTTCAGCCACTTGCAGGTGAAACGATGCGACTGGCTGCTCATCGTCTTCACCAAATCAATGGATCCCCAGAATGCGGAGTATCTGTCGATGGAACTTGGCAGAAGCGGGGGTACTCCTCGCTAAATGGAGTAGTTTCAGCCATTTCCATTGATTCAGGAGAAGTTCTCGACGTTGAAGTTTTGTCGAAGGACTGCATTGGATGCCGCAAGTGGAAGAAAGTAGACAAGTCTTCGGTGCAGTTTCAGCTATGGAAAGCTCAGCACAAGTGTTCAATAAACTATAGTGGATCGTCCACCAGCATGGAGCCCATCGGTGCGGGACGGATTTTTCAGCGGTCGTTCCAAACCAGAGGGCTGGAATATCTGGATTTTTACGGCGATGGCGATAGCAAGAGTTATTCTGCAGTGTGTGATCTCGAACCATATCCTGGAAAGGAGATTAAGAAAAAAGAGTGTATTGGGCACTACCAAAAAAGACTAGGGACTGCCTTAAGGAAATTGAAGAAGACAATGAGAGGGCTAGGAGGAAAAGGCAAGCTGACAGACGCAAAGATAAACACGATGCAGAATTATTTTGGACTTGCTCTGCGGAATAACACTGAATCTGTGCAAAAAATGTCAACTGCAATTTGGAGCACTTTTTACCATCTGAGTGCTAGAGATGATCACCCTCTACACACTAAGTGCCCAAAGGGTATTGACAGTTGGTGCTCCTACCAGCGTGCTGCAGCGAGGGGTAAAGAAAAAGAATACAAACACAAAGGAGGATTGCCGCTCAACTTATTAAAACATGTTAAGCCTATCTATTCACGACTTACAAGTCCTGAAATGCTGGGAAAATGTCTTCACGGGCAAACACAAAACAGCAATGAATGTTTACATTCACTAATCTGGAAGCGGTCACCAAAAACAAAATTTTCAGGTGCCGATTCATTAAAACTTTCCGTTTTTGATGCCGTTATGCATTTTAATTGCGGATTTAAGCCCGAATTAGAAATTATGAGGCGGATGGGCATCAGTCCTGGACATTTCATGGTTCATGGCATACAAAAAAAGGATAAATTAAGAATTAGCGAAAGTATACGACAGTCTACACCATTGCAGAAACAGCGAAGGAAGTATTTGCGAGGGGCTAAAAAAATAAAAGAGGACAAAAAAAATTGAAAAAGAAGGACCAACTTACATTTCTGGAGGGTTTTAGCTATAGATAGGTAATATTTTTTATCAAGTTTATTACAATATCATTTTGAAAACATGTTTCCAAAACTTTAAACTCAATTTCTGAAGAACTGTGTTTTTGCAATAGGATGCTTGGTTCCTTTCGTGATAACTCCACAATGAAATCACCAATTATAATTATTTTTATATCACTATGATCTATATAATACAGTGGATGTTTTGTGTCTCAATCAGAGTATTTAGTCAAGAAATAAATTTTTAATTGATTTTTAAATGTTGAAATTTCTGAAAAAATGTGATTTTTTTACACTTTTTTGGTTAAAAAATTGTAAAAAAAAAACTATTTCTTCTAGAAACTTTATGGAAGCTCAAAACATGAAGAATAGTGTTACGAACAATTTCCAACAGGAATCGTCTTTCTGAACAAATTAGAATTTGAGATATCACGTAACAAAAAACATGCTAATTAGCTATTATATCTTAATTAGACAATTAATTATTTGCACAATCTGATTTTTTTTACAAAAATGATTTTAAGAACACACCAATCACCTGTGGTAAAAAAAACTGGATTTTTTAAGTCAATATTAAAAAAAAAATCTTTTAGTGTATACGTACGCCTTAAATCAACGTTTATCATTTTGTTTACAGTGGACACCGAGCATTTTAATGATTTTGCAACTGTCCTTTGACTAGGGGGATTTTCTTTTACCATTAAACAACATACCTTTGCAATAGTCGAAGATGTCCGTTTCTTCCTTGGATACTTGTTTGGAATTTTTGTCCCACTTGAGGCTCCAATTTGACGTTTTTTTCCTTTCTTGTCGGCGATATTACCTATCGACGCTTTAGATATCACAAAACCATGACTCTCACATCGTTTTTGGATAACGGAATATGAATATTTCTCTTCGGAAAGAGCATAAATATAGCCTTCGAACCAATGCTACGTTAAAAACGCATTTTGAATAAAAACAAACCTCTCAAGCCGCAGACGATAATTTAGATTTTTAAAAACATAGAGAGAGAGAGAGAGAGAGAGAGAGAGTACAACTGCAATTATTTCTTTTGCAGAAAATGATTTTTTTTTTACCGCTAACCAAAATCGTCTAAAAAATGTGCGAACAGTCTCTGTATATTATATTAAACAACTTCATACGCACTTTAGTGAGCGAGGTCTGAAAGACCCTTCCACGCTAGTTACGAGATGGTTTGTGACACAGCAGTTAAGGGTTAAGTATTTACTTAGACATTTTAACAGTGGTCAGACTAAATTTTAAACCTAATCAAAGGTTTTTTACAAAGTGATCATTACGTTTTTCGTTGTAAGCAGGGTATCAATTATTTTTTGTGATTTTTTGAAGTAATTTTTCAAAAATTAAATCCCGATTTTTCTCGCATTTTTTAATTCCTCTATTCTTTAAAATAATTTATAAAAAATTTATCAGAAAACTAAAAGTAGTTTTTTTTATATTTTCTTCTTTGAATCTTGTGAATTAGGAATTAATGTACTTTATGATATATTGACAACATTACTTTTGAATAAGGTAGTAAAACTTAAACTATCGTGAAATACTCTGTAAAAAATTCACAAAGACAACAGAAAAAAACAAACAATGGGTCAGCTGTTTTCAGATCAATTTTATTTTTTCTACTTGCATGAAAATTTTCAGATATTTACAATATTGCAAGCAGTGATATAGACTAAATTAAGTTACCAATAAAAAACTAAGTACTTAATTCTTAACATTTTGGTTTTCCTTTTAAAATTGTAAATCATTGCCTAATATAAATAACAAAGTGCACAAAAGATTTTATACATATATGTTTGCATACATTTTTTTAAATAAACAATTTATTTATTGTTACTATTGTTTACTGTTTCTTATAGAAAAAGTCTTACAAAAAATTAGTTATAAATTGATAAATGCAAACCAACATGTAACAAAGGGTTGGTGTGTTTTCTTTAACATGTTTTTGTTAACTTGATGAATTTGTCTATACAATATATTTATTACAAGTAACTGAATAAAGTGTGATAAGATTATTTCTATTTATTGTTGAAAATTCAGTGTATTTAATTAACAATAAAAAACAGTTACCATCAGATTTCCTTTCCTTATCACAATCTTAGAGTCCATATTTCAGTTAGTGTAATAAATCCAAATCATATTTTTACTCAAGCTTAGAGATAAAACTGTACTGCCATAATGTACCTTATATCGAAATCGCTTTAACTAAGTTTAATTTTAAAATGATTCTTTTTAATATAATTTATGCTTTGCAAAATTTTCTCAATTAAATTCATTAAAAAAAAATTATATCTCATTTTTATAAAGCGGACAGAAAAAAACGATAGTTTAATATCAAAATGAGTGCTTGTTATTATTTCTGTAATTCCAATAATCCACAAGTTCGTATGAAATTAAAGGAAAATGAAATACGTGTTATTTGTTATAAGCAAGTTTTAAGTAAAAATGCTGAGAGTCTATGTACAACTAACTCTTTAAAGTACAAGAAGCTAAACTTTACAATAGACGTTTAATGTTATAATAACTGACTGTATTTAAATGAACGTAGTTTGACTAACTATTTCTTTACAAAATGGTCAGAGAGAAAGATATGTTGGATCAAAATCTGTGTATGATTTCTATCATCTGAATATACTATATTCCTTGTGATCAAATGTAACAACAGAAAATGCATATTACACATAAAAAAAAACAAATCGTGATGTGAATTGATTAAAAGAGTGCATATACATTCAAAACATCGACAGTGGGTGAGATGATGAAGTAAAAGTTTGTAAGAAGAAACATCAGAATGCTAAAACTACTAAATTATATAGTTAAGAAGTTGTGGCGAAGTTTGATTTTGTTTTGTTTTCAACAGCAATTCAACATTTCACAATATGTACATGTATATACAAGAACACATGAAATGGTCCCATTACAGAATCGGGACAAATCTGCAGTATGTGTGTGAACGTCCTTTGAACTTCCGTATAATTATACATCGGACAAAAATCTTCATCTACAATTCAACATTTTATTTATTCCTAAGTACGCTAGCCTCTGGTGCAGGCCTTCTGAGGCAGTGTTCTTACGGAGAAGCATTTTTATTTATGAAGTAGAACTCATAATAAAATGCTTCCGAAGTATTATTGAAATATATATATACACAGAGTGTGGAAAACTATATCAAACTGCTATATAATTTTAAAACTTTTAATACATTTAAGCAGAATTTCCGAAGCAAATGTGCCTATATGAACTACAGTAAAATTTAGCGTAAACTCGACAACAAACGCTTTGTGTGATTTTGAAGTCGGAAAGGAATTTAACAATAAAAGGTATTCTAAACACGAATAAGAAAGTAATTTTTCAATATACTTGGACTTTTTTTAAATATGCGAAAGGTATATATCGATAATATAAATAGCATTTGTGAAGTGAGAATATGCCGACTACAAATGAAATACGCTAAGTCAAAAAACACAGTTTTGGATTCATTTTCTGCATCATTCTCTTTTCTTTACTTACTCAGTACGTTTCTCAGGTAGAAATACAATCTCCAGGAAAAAAGTAATTTAGTGGATTTCATCTAACTGTCTTGCAATTAGTATTGGAAAACTATAAAAAAATCTCAAAAATTATGACTTCGTGTATTTCACTTGTAAACCGACGCTATAATCTATAATGTGCATCAATTACACTTTATTACTGCATTTAGGTATACTTATAATGATACTCATGGCAAACTGAAAAAAAAGTATAATTTTTTAAAGATCCAAGTCTATTAATTCAACTCTGAATCCACAAATCTCTCAAACATCAAATGAGAAAAGGAGTTCTTCCCCATGAATTGAGATAGTTGTAAAACGTTATACACACTTCTTATGCACTAGAACATGACATAGTACATATATGGAATGTATTAGAAGTACCACAGGAGCAAAGCAGAGTCCTTGTTCCTTAACAAAGGTTCGTCCACTTCAGATGAGATTCGAGAGTGAAAGACACTTCGGTGTGATTCAGTGATTTTCACTTTTCTAAAATACTAATACACTGATAGGAAATAAATATTTTCCTATCTAGAAATCCTAGCTAGCTATGTTACAAGTAGGGAGTTTAGGAACATATGACTACTGTACGCAGTGCCAACACCATTTATTTAACCATTAGGGAGACAGTGGGATTTAGTGGAACGAAATAAAGCAAGGTTCTGTAATGCAGTTGTAAATTTAAAACACTAATTCGAAAATCAAAAATAATTTGAAATGAGGAGATAGAGTGTACTCTCTTAGGGTACAGCTTCAGTAACGGGGCAACGATCTTGGCGCTTTTTTTTTCGCACTTCTAGTTGCGAGTTATGGCAAGTTAAGGCAACCCATCTGTATTACGGTTATTGCGGTTTTTACAGCAACCTCGGCAAGCGGAAAGTTAAAATTTTCATTTTGAATATTCTAGAAAGTTTTTTCATAATCCGTTAAACTGTCTTTTGATTTCATTGGTTCATTTGAAAAAATTCTTTCCTTGGCGACTTTAAAATTGCTTTTAAAAAAAGCGCCAAGGACGTTGCCACTGCAATAAACGTAGAATGAAGCTGTACCTTCTCTTGGATGCGCAGTTTTCAAAATGGTAATCAAAACTTTGAAATATGACTAATAAAGATAAATTGAGGTTTCTATTCTATGTATGAGTTCTAACCAGTTTTGATCTTGACCTATATAATACTTCCTAGAATTTCGTTCAACCAATAAATTATTAGTCATTATATGTGTCGTAGGGAAAAATACCCCGAAAATCTCGTGACGCTTAGAGAGTTAAAACAGGTGGAAAATGGTCAAAAGCTATTTCGAAAGCGTAAACGTCCGCCATCATCAAGGGATGGGAAAATGGTCAATTGCTATTTTGGTGGAACAAAATGTCTACCATCAGTAAGACAAAAACGATGCTCAATAGCTAATACTAGTATAATACAGTAATAGTTGATACACTTATTATAAACAGTTTATATTAAGAATAGCTTAAAATTTTTATTCATGTAAAAGCTTATATTTGCTTTGAGCTTAATATTTTTTTATAAATCCGTTCTTGTCAATCTCAGCAAAAATAAAACTACGTTTAATTCGCAACCAAACTTTATAAAAATTATTTGTATATTCAATTAACACTGCCAACTTTAAATCAAAATCTATTTCAAAAGCTTTTTTAGATGAATATGCTGTGAATATGTACGTAACTCTGGTAAAAGTAATTTAAATCCATATCTTTTTGTATACTTAAAATTCTACGATTTGTTATATTATTTAATATTAAACTGGTGTCAAATTTATATCAGAGATTTTTATATTGGAGAGGTAAATACATTTTTATTTATTTCTTCAATCCAGTAAATGTCCAAAATCTATTAAAGTTTAACCTGAAATATGATATATATTTATACATTTTACATTATAACACTCAAAGTGGTAAAGTGATATAATATGACACTTAAAGATATAAAACTGCTATGAAAGTGATATGTATTCATAAATAATGTACATTTTTCGAAAACTAGCAAAACATTTTTACATCAAATAGACATATCCACATTTTCACCATTTGCATATACGGAATAAGAATTCATCGTGGCTTACTTTTTATGCAAGAATTATAGTTTTTAAATTTGTAAAGAAAATGAGTTAAAAATGCTAAAAATAATTTTCACCATTGATACTTTTTCATGTTTTCAATTTAACAGATTTAATGCAAGAAAATAATTATTTGATGTATTGGTAAACATACGTCAACTAAAAAAAAAAAAACGTTTCTTAAATGCAACTATAGTGTTTTAGAGATAAACTTACAAAACTTATAGACTGCTTTCTACGCATGTTGCTTATAACATTTTCACGCCATCGTCTCAGTATCACGAGGGATTAATTATTTTTTTAATGTTAATATCATGTTTCAAATATTTAACTATTTTTAAAACAAATTCTTTATTTGATTCATTTGAAAATCTTTGTTGTTCGAAAAGCTGAAATAGATGGGGAGATCTCTAAATTCTTTAGAAAGTATAATTTCACAGTATTATAATTTTTTTAACGTTATCGTAATTTAGATATTTTGCTTACATTCAATCATCAAAGCTATTTTAATGGTCGGAGGCACACTAGAAACTGAAGGTGAATGTTAGAAATTAACTGTGTTTTGAAACATTAACATTTATATTAACATTTTATGAGACGTATTAACAATACCATGTATTTATAGTTCCAAAACACCGTTGTACCGAAGCAAATTCTTTCACAAAAGCAGTCACTATTTTTGAACATATTTCATCATACAGTGTTTTATCTTCAATGCTTTGGTAATTTTCGTGACCTGTTAACGTGATATTTAAGGGCGATTAATATGGTTTTCATTTGGTAATTGTCACACAAACCACAGATTAACTATAATCCACTCAATCCTTCATTTCACTTCTTTGAAATAAGTGTTGAAAATATAAAATGGTTCCATTGAAATTCCGTTGAAACTCAAACACGTTTACTCACTGCGCTCGGTGTTTAGTTAAAATATTTTCTAAACCTTTGAACTGAAAAAGCTAATAGTGCGATAATAAGTACATAAGAAGGATAACAGATGGCGCCAGCTCCGGTATTACAGCCATTTTCCTTGCAGCAACTCACACAATCGTATTCATCTTGGCTTCTATCGCAGTGGTCGAGTCCGAGACCTGTTGATTGTGACGAGTCCCGCAGCACACACGGTGCAAGAGCACACGATTTATGAATCCAAGCGCCATCATCTTCTGAAATTCAAAATAAACAATCATTCAAATTTATTCGACAGAGAAAAGTGTGTCATAGTTTCCCAAACGTTTGGTCTAACACCCCCTTTTCAGAGATAATTTCCTTCAGCGCCCCCTCTGGAGGAAAACTCTATCTTAAACGAATAATTAATTGCGAGCGTGACTGCCATAATTTTTTGATTTCGTATGTTTGGAATATCCGAAAGCTAGTTTGGAAATAAAACTTGAAACTGGAATTTAAAAGCATTTATGTTAAAATGAAATTAATAAAATGAAGGGATACGTAAAACGCTCCTTTTGTTTATCAAATCAGTAAAATTAAAAATAATCATCAATGAGAAGAATGGACCAGATGATGTGCTTTTAATGTCTGTTATATTAGGGTCTATTTTCGTCAGTAGCTCTCTTTAATATGTATATATATATACTAGCAAAATACCCGACCTTACTCGGTTTGAATTGGTTTACTCTAGATTGAAGAGATAATCAAAATATATAATGACTTACGTTTTTTGTAGAATAAAAATTTATTTTAACACCTTTCGCCATCTTTATATTTTCTACAACTTACTTTGGACACAAATCCTACACATGCATATCCATTCATGTAATACATTTCACATACATCGCACAATTGCTGTATGACAAAGCTACAAAATGACGAAAGGTGATACTAAGGTTACTACTATAAAAGACGATTTTGAGATTTGGAATTCCCTTTCTTAATTTCTTTTCATGTTCAACTCAATTAATTAAAATTACGATTTACGGCGAGTGCTCTCGCACTCATAGTCAACAAAACGATATTTTTTTTAACTTGTGGCACTCTAGCCTCCGGTATGCGACATTGTGAAATTTTGCAATCTTCTCCTGTCATTATTACAACGAATTTTTTAATGTTGGAAAAAGTTCTAGTTCGGATTTTTAAACATTATTATTCTTTCAATAACGGCATTATTCTTTCAATAACGACATAATATTCATTATTCTTTCATCGACATTATTCTTTCAATAATGGCATAATTACATTTAAAATTTACTGAAAATTTATACTGACTTACCTAACATTTTCAAGTTTAATACTTTGTGGTGCTGTTGGGTGTGATGAGAAGGAAAACACATTTATTAAAATAATAAATATTTAAAACAGGAAACAGCGAAGTAAAACAAAATAAAAGATGTCGTAAAAAATTGTTCCAAAGATATTAATTTGTGATTCAATTTTATCTCTTGATCTCGCACAGTTGCCACAACTTACAACTAAAAGTGTACAAAATTTAGAAATGTGAAATTAATTCAGAGCGAAAGAACCAGAAAAATATCACTGCTCGCGCGATCGTGTTCATTCTCGTTTCATTGAAAAATATCGTCTGTCCCAAATTTTCGGAAATCGTTTTCATTGCGCAAAGAATAAAAATAAGACTCGAAATAAATGACGTATCAAAAATGAAATTCCATAAAAAAAAAAAAAATTTTGAAGAATAATTACTTTTTCAGCAGTACTGGTAAAGCAATCGAATTAATCGTAATATTCAATAGACATTCCAATTTTTCCAAAACTACCAAATTATGGTTGATTTTAGTATACTTACTCAGGTGTTTTAGCATGAAACTCATCTAAATATAACAATAAAGAAATGTTTAATATTGCATTCACTAAACTAATAGATAATGTATAAAATAAAATACAACGCAATCAAATATCTGGAATACAATTCATGTGATGCCTACACAAACACAAAATCGAGCATAGAACAGAAAGACGGACAGACAGACTTTCGCAACCAATTCCACTCACTAAATCAAGATAAGTACTCTCTGTATGCAAATTTCCATGAAAATATCTTAAACCGCGTGGACGTGTATAGGGCACAACATACAGACAGACAGACAGACAGACACCAAACGAGAAAAAGGCGGATTCGGCATCAGAAGGGTCCAAAACGGATAGAAAACTTGAAATGCGTCGAAAATATTGAATGTACAAACAAACACTCCATTCTTATATATATATATATATGTACAATAATGGACCGGACACCAGCGGATTTGCATAAAAATGGACTACTTGTTTGGATGTGTTTATTGTGGTATGGCCTGGGACCTTTGCATGCTGTTCCTCGCAAATTGAACGCCAACGCCTACATGAACATTTTGGACAATCAGATTCTTCCTACGCTACTGCATTTTTATGGAATGGACGAATGTTACTTCCAGGACGACAACGCTACATGTCCTGTTGCAGCCTCTGCCAAGCAATGGTATCAAGATATGGATGTAAAACGTCTTCCATGGCCTGCTCAGAGTCCCAACCTAAGCTGCATAGAATATTTGTGGGAAGCGTTAGAGCGACGCTTACGGACCAAGGAACCATGTCTGAAATCTAAAGCTGAGCCGGCGACATTCTTGCAGCAAAGAATGGACACAAATACCCATACCTGTGTATCAAACCTTGTTGAAAGTAGGCAAAACCTAGGAAAGTAACCTGAAAGTAAGCATGGTCTCCTCCCTGATGACGCCCTGATCCACCAACATTTCTTCATTGTTTAAGACTGTTGTTCTAATTTTTTTGGAAATTCCTGTGTTCTTGAAATTTTTTTATATATATGCAGTGCGTACCGAAATGATAGGTCCATCAGTAAAAACGAAAGTTATGTTGGGAAAAAAAAAATTTTATAGTGTACAAAGTACTATTTTATAAACTACTTTAGTTCATACAATGAAAAAATAATTCATAAATAATATACAAATCATAGGAATTGTAAAAAAAA
This sequence comes from Metellina segmentata, assembly GCA_947359465.1. Lineage (NCBI taxonomy): Eukaryota > Metazoa > Arthropoda > Arachnida > Araneae > Tetragnathidae > Metellina > Metellina segmentata. The sequence continues at coordinate 30,847,007 of OX375878.1, read as the reverse complement.
AAAAAAAAAAATGTGAAACAGCTGTTTTAAAAAGATAAGTCAACTGAACCAAACCTCAAATTAGTGTTGAATTAATAAGAAATTTTTCCACCGTTTTTCGGAGTAAGCTCATAAATCCTATTTGGCATGGTTTCTACAAGTTTTTACAAACAATTTTACTCGATTTTTGCCCATTCTGAGGAAATAGCTTTTTCAAGTCTGTAGTACAGTTGTACTGCCTTCCACCTGCATACACTGCTCTTGCGAGTATGCCCCATATGTTTTCTACCGGATTCAGGTCGGGGCTGCAAGGTGGCCAATCAATAATATGTACACCATTATCCAGAAACCATTCAAAAGTGGACTTTGCAGTATGCAAAGGAGCATTGTCCTGTTGTAACATGAAGAACGGGCTCCAATGTGCTCTGATTGTGGAAGAAAATATTGTTCAAGCAGCTGTTGGTAGCCTATAGCATTCAAACGATTGTCTACATATGCTATATCAGTTTTTCCTGCATGTCCGAATCCGGCCCATACCATAACGAAACCACCATCAGCTTGCCTTTTCGAGAATATCTCGCTATCGTTACGCAGATTGTGTCAGTAATTTTTGTCAATACTGGATATCACTCTATGCCAGACTTCTTTCCTTCGTCATGGCTGCGTCTTGGTTTGTCTAATTTAACATAACATCTCAGGCGATGCCGAGAAGTGAAGCTAGTTTTCTTAAAATGTTCAATCTCTAATGTAAGGTTGTTCATGTGTACACTCTTAACTAGTGAAGATATTACAATAGTTATTAAAAATAAAAATACCATCCAACTATTGAATAAATTTTACCTGCATCATCAAATTATAATATTTATCTAAAAAGAGGTCTTGTAAAAGCATGGGTATTCATAAATTCTTATCACAAGTTATATTTTTGAAGCTGGTGATACTTCTTATGTCGCATCAATATTTTTTAATTCCCAGATTTTGAATTACATAATGAATTCTTTCTCAGAAAATAATAAAATGTATTATGTCAATTCCGAAGTAATTTTTAATTCAGAGTCCTGAGCAAGTTAAATAAAGCAGTTTCGAAATTTAAATTTTTTATTCTTTTAATTTTCTAGCACGATTTAAAAATTTCCAGTGATGCGCAATGCATTCAAACAATTCAAAATTACTTATCTCAAAACATATGCGCTTATTTGAGCAATGGAGTGTTTATATTTGTGTTGTAAGAATCTTAGTCTAAATTACCCTGATACCCGATTTAGACATTTGATTTTAATAATAAGAGAAAAGCTGTAGTACCTGCCTTTACTGTTAGGTTAAATGTAGTAGTTGGCGGCGATGTTTTTATGGTGGAACGTGTTCCTGTATGTTTTTCGAAGTGAAATCACTTGACTTGTGTTTTGAACACGATTTTAGCTCGTCACCAATTGAAGTTCTAGAAAATGAATTCCGAATGGGTATAGTTAATTGATCAACGCCAAACGTCATCAAAACTGTGTTTAACTACACTTTGAAGTAACCCCTATATGCATCATGTGAGAGTGTTTGAGCAAGATAAATTAACATCTCCGTCTTTCTTCTGGTTTGAATCTCTGAATATCTCTCTCGTACACCAAAAAGATGGGATGGTTGAACTTACGTGACACTGGAATGGGCTATTGGAGACAGTCTGGCATCAATTCCGTAGGGATAGATGTGAGGAGAACACCTCGTCTTTTTGAACTACGGTCAAGTGTCGAGGTCAACACCTGATCAAGCACCTCATTTCACAAACTTCCACGCCGCGTCAACGTGATATACACCAAAAGAAATTATACCACAACGCATTCTCAATAACCCCAAAACTTACAATTTCTGAACAATGACCATGAACAGTTGTAATGACAAACCAAATTGGACAAGCTTCTTTAGTTCATTTAACTAAAAGCTATTTGATGTTTGAAGAAACCAAATTAAAAAAAACATATATCAGTAACAATGGTACACGTTTACAACAAATTTAGTATATTCCTACTATTGTAAAAGGAAGTGTTGTATGGCTGAGTGCTGGAGGTGTCCATGCGAATATGTAGAAACCATGAAATTTGGCACACAGGTAGTACAAAAGATGACTGAAGGCACCTCGAATCCTGAATTTTAAAATTTAATCTAGAACATTTTTTTAATTAATTTATTAGCTTTTTTTTCCCCGCTGCTTCTTTTTTTGGACGCGCGCCAAGTTTCCACTCTCGGCCACGATGACGTCACTAGTCCAATGGTATTCAACGAGCAATTTTCTTTTTGCACTGCGCGGTTCTTCTTGCACTCTCTGAAACGGTGCAATTTATTTTCATTTGATTTCATTGGTTCTTTTATTTTTCCATTCATTTTCTCAATAGATTTTGCACTTCATGTAAATTAGAAGAATTGACGTTATGTTTGATTTAAGTCACTGTCCAGTGCAGTTGCATCAGGTTGTATTGTTTCTTGCTTTTTTCTTCTTCAAAACTTTTTGAAGGAATACCTATGTTTAATTTTTAGCATTTATGCAGCTGTTTTGTATATAACCGTTTAATTTGGTTTTGTCGAAATCCGTGAGGATGACTTTTTAAAAGCATAACATTGTCACGGGCAACGCTAGTACAACATAAAAGATGAAAAAACTTACTTGTTTTATAGATTCTTGTCATACAGCTGTCGTATGCCTGATTATCTGGACATGGCTGTAAGTATTCGTCGGTGCAGAGAATAGATTCCTTTACCTCGCACTGGTAACATTTCAACTTTTCAACAGTAGAGTCTGCAAAAAAGATTGTAACACAAATCAAACAATAACAACTAGAAAATTGCATGCAGTATGAAATTAAATCATGATCTAGTGTTATCTGCCTGTTTCTAGCATGACAAAGATAATTCCAATTAGTCTCAAAATATTATTTCTCAAAAGTAGAAAATACTAAATATATCTCTTTTTTCTAAAATAGAGTTGACGTCTGTCTTTCTGTCTGTCTGTTCTCTATGCAAATCTACACCGCTTGACCAAATCAAATTTGCTACACTTATATTTTAGAACCCTGCGGGTTACGTAGGCTACATATTAACCCCGTTCTATGTGTCCTAAGTGAGAAAAAGGGATTAACACCAATTTGAAATCGCCATAGAAATAACCTTGAGTATAAAACGATTGTGTGGTGTGAATTAAGTGTACCGGTGTTTTATATATTCATTTATCAGAATTCTGAATTTTTTTTCAATGACCGGAATTTTATTTCGCTTTGCACTTATGTGTTACAGTTTTTTACATATTATAGATATATTATTCAAGAATTAAATTTTAATGAATTATTTATTATTTTAAAAATATCGCTACACATGAATAAGTTCTTTGTGATATATGTGCATATTTCTAACAAATTTTCTAAGTCTATTTAAATAAGTAATGGTTTGTAGAATTCTTTTGCACAAAAATACATGAAACATGCAAAATAAAATTATTTAGATAATATGTGTAATTTCTTATTTTAAAATTAGCGTTATAAAGTTGAAATAAAATCATTTTAAAATAAGATAGGTTACATTAAATTAAAACGAGTAGATATACTTTGTAGTTCAAAGATGTTTCTTAATTTTGACATAGATAATCATTACCAGACGTTTTTACAGTTGTTTTTTATGTTTCATAGGTATTATTCTTCATGACTTCATCCCCGTCTTTTATGAATTGGACTTGGAACTCCGTTTCAGTGTATTTGAGTTAAGACAAATGTGAGAATTTCTAAGTTTACTAATTTTTTTTTAATAAATCGTTTTCTCAATTAGCATTTTTTTAGTTATCTTTTTCTAATTGCTCTATTTTAGAATATACATTGTAAGTTTAAATTTGACACGCTTACTCATATCTTTTGTTTTTTTAGATTTCTGGATTTTTTCAATGATCGTAATTTTATTTATGCTTGTATTTATGTGTTTAAGAATTTTACATATTGCAGATATGTTATTTAGGTATTAAATTTAGATGAATTATTTTTATTTTCTTCAAAATATCACTAGAAATGTGCAATTTATGGTGGTCTAATGAATATTTCGACCAACTTTCCGTAAGTCTTTGGTTTAATATGTAAGGGTTTGTAGAATTCGATTTTAGAAATCTATATATATATTTCTCTTACGTGGCACGCAAAAAAGACGTTATTTGTTACCGCGTTTTGGCAACATTGTGCAATTGTTTGTTTACCACGAATTGAATTTATAGCGTTATCGGATGAAATTTTATTGAAAAAAAAAAAAGACTTTTAGTCGAGCTGTTGCAGTTTATAATAGAAAATTAAAGAAAGCGGAGGATCTTTTCAGGGTCATTTAAAAAACGGTTCTTTTCAGGGCCAACAATTATAGTTCAACAAGACACTTGCACTACAACTTTCGGCAACAAACTCAATGAAAAAGAGTGTGAGTTACTCGAGAGTGCTGGAAATGTACACAAACAACATACTGGGTATTCAATTTCCAAAGCAGCGCTCACATTTCGACTCAAAATTTGCTCAAAGTTTTCATTTGAATTCTGATTCCAGGGTACTGTTTATATTTTCTGTAATACAGCAAATTTAGGTTTGAAAAATATTATTTTGGAGTATCATATTTTGAAAACAACCTTTTCTGCTAGGACACATGCCTTCATTGATGCGAGCGAAGCGAGCATATGTTCGCTCAGCGAACCAATGAGGATTACAAAGCAATCGTCAGGGGGTTGGCGAGCTTTTGCGAGCAGGGGGCGGGGCCCCTAGTATGAATAAAATATACAAAACAAAACCTTTTTAAATAAGGTCAGTAACTTCTTATTTTAAAATGAACACACAGTAAAGTTAAAATAAAATTACTAAAATAAGATAAGTTATTTCAAATTGAAAAACCAAGAAGCCCTACGGTGTAGTTCAAATGTATTTCTAATTTTTGACATAGATTTTCACTACAACATGATTAAAATGAATTAAATTTGCATTTGTTTTTCTAGTTTCATTGAGTATTGTTGAATCCCGTACTGCAAAGTCAAGCAACTACATGCATCATTCTAAATAGAAACGCTAATATTGGAATTTTAATATAGGAATTTCTATTTAGAAACCTAATCTCTAAATCGAAAAAAGTATCATAAGAATTCAATTAAAAACTGAATGTATTTTGGAATAACGCGAATTTTAAATGTTGCTTACTTTAAAAGTTGAAGCTGTTCTTATGAAACTTAGATATTTGTGAAACAATTGTTGAAAGCGGTGATTTTCTTTTTAAAACGCTGCACAATCAACCTGTTTTTGAAAAATTGTAATCAATTGAGTTTGCTTTATCTACACTAATGACATTTATTTTTAAAGCAAGATCCGTTACTCCACGTACCATTGAATGCAAATGTGCATTCAAGATGCTTTAATTCTTATTTTCAATGTATTTTCGTAATGTGCACTGAAGCATTAAAATGGTTTGAACTGAACAGTCTATCTGGCCCGTGTGAGCGCAACACGGTTGCTCAGTGTAGTTTTAAAGGCCTAGACAAAATCTATTCAAATAGACCAAGAACATTTTGAAATGGTTTGAGCTAAACAGTCTATCTGGACCGTGAGCGCGACACGACTACACTGGATCGTTTTAAAGCTCTAGACACGATCTATTCAAATAGACCAAGAACGTTGCGAAGTGGTTTGAACTGAACAATCTATCTGGCCATCCTCGAGCGCGACACGATAGTGCACTGTATCGTTTTAAAACTCCAGACAAAATCTATTCAAATAGATGAAGGTCGTTTCGAAGAGGTTTGAACTGAAGAGTCTATCTGGCCATCCATGAGCGCGACAAGACAGTGCACTGTATCGTTTTAAAGCTCTAGACAAAATCTATTCAAGTAGACCAAGAACGTTTCGCAGTGGTTTGAGCTGAATACTAAAATTATTTTTTGTGGACAGGTGACAACTTTTGACAACATCACGGTTCATCTGGACAATCGTGAGCGCGACACATGCGCATGGTGTTGTTTTAAGGCTCTTAACAAGATCTATTCAAGTGTACTAAAATTATTTCACAGTTGCTTGAGCTGAAAATTCTAATAAGTCGTTGTTCTTTACTACAAACTATAGGCTCGATCAGGATCCAGCCTAGCTTTTACAAGAAAGCTAGTTAAACCAAGACTTAGGACTTATAGATTCTAAACCACTGCAAACATCCGGACCACGGCCTAAATTACGAAACATTACATTAATTATAAATGTTTCTGTAATTTGAGAAATAATGCACTTAATAAATTAACTACATATATTATTGTTGCAATCAATCATTGCCGTATCGTGTAGTGCTCACGAATGGCCAAATAGACAGTTCAGTTCAAACAACTTGAAAATGTTCGTCTATTTGAGTAGATTTTGTCTAGAGCTTTAAAACTATACTGTGCACTGTCGTATCGTACCTCACGGACAGATATGGCAGATAGACTTAGTCAAACAGGCAACACCATCTAGAAATATTACATATCTCCTGCTCACAGTGAGGAAGAGAAACGTCGTACTGAAAATATATTGAGCAGTGTTCTAATAGGCCTTCATGGCTGTTTACAAACACGATTACTCTCCAGCATTTATTTTAACGATTTCAATCGGAAGCTATTTGTACCACAAGAGCGGTCAGCCATTATCCTCTATTTACTGCACACACACTGGAGCAGCAACCTACAAAACATGAGACATATGTACTTCATTTCTGTTCTGAAAACTTGTCACTGAGCATGCGCGTACTTTATTTCTGTTCTGACAACTTTTCTCACTGAGCATGCACGTACTTCATTTCTGTTCGGAAAACCTGTCACTGAGCATGCACGTACTTCATTTTTGAACTGAAAACTTGTCACTGAGTATGCACGTACTTCATTTCTGTGCCAAAAACATGTCACTGAGCATGCACGTACTTCATTTCTGTGCTGAAAACCTTTGTCACTGAGCATGCGCGTACTTCATTTCTGTAATGAAAAGTTTTCGCTGAGCATGCGTATTTCAGTCAATTAAATATCGCAGAACTGATATAGGACAAATGAGTGGCTGGGCTCAGAGGTACTTCTACGACAAAATAAGCTTAGAATCGCAAACCAACCGTTGTCATTTTTTGCTACACAGTAATAGCTAATTAGATCCCGGAACAAGCTTATTTAACTATAAGTAACTCTCATTGTATTTCTCAGCAGATATCACAATTCAGGAGGATATAATGAATTTTCTTCGAAAGCAAATTGCATAAAATATCAAGTAAATTCTGAAAGCTCGGGAAACCTTATATCCAAAGTAAAGTTTCTACCCGAGATTGAAAACGTGACTCAAAAGCACTTCGAAACCCGGACAAAATTTCTTACGGGATTCCGTCACGTGCTCTTGATAAATCCTTTAATACTTTACACCTTACCTTGCACATATACTACATGTCGAGCTACGTGGCCTATATCTTGAAGTAGCCTCTGACCTTTCCGAAACCTTACAAACGCAAGTGTAGTCTTGAAAAATGTTCTATGCTTCCCGATTTTGTGAGTATCGAAACATTTTTTATGAAAGCTATATCTGTAGTATTAAAATTTTTAATTTAACGTTTAAATATTTACTTATAAATAATCTCCGTATGAGATAATATATATTACTTACAAATAATCTCTTATAATCTCCCTAAGTCCATTGGATTTATCAATTATTTTACACATTTAATCAACTTGTTTTCTCTAAAGCAAACTTTACTAGTATAAAAGAAATTAACAGGAAATATTGATGAGGAATATAATTTAATAAGCATTCTTTTTTCTATTTTAACATCTTTTCCTCAATAATTCGTATATTCAATACACTTAATTTTAGTAACCACGTTTTATTGTTTGGTAAGAATATGGTTACAATATGCTACTAGAAGTAATACATTGCATGAGAAATAATGTTACCATGAAATGATTTTCGAATTTTTATACACAATATTAAAGTTATGAGATAGAATATTTTGCACAATTTTCATTTATTTATCTTCCTGCAGTTACTTCCATATCTATTAGCAAGAGTATTTTTTAATAAAACGAAATAATTGTGTTAATGATGATTGCACACATAGAAAAAACACGAACGAAATAAAATCTCAACAATTTGATTGCTTTTCCAAACATAATCCTATGACGGGTTCACACTCACGTGTTCGTTCTGAAACCTGCAGTTTTCCTTGCATGGCTTTTAACCGGTTTTGTCCTTCGTAAATCGAATCTTTAAGGATTATTTCAACCAACAAATGTTGTTATAGTATGTGAGACGTGGAGAAAAAAGGCAATACTACGCTACTCAGAAATCTCGAGAAGCTCAGAGGGCTAAAATTTCATCAGGCAACTTTGATAGAAGAGACAGCAAATATTACTATTTTCCTTATCATCCAAAATTGTCAAATTTTGATCAGTCCGGTTTCAATCTTTTTATGATAATGCTTTTTCCTAATTACTAACGTTTTTTTTTAATCTATTTTTCTTGATTGCAACTAATGTTAATATTGATTACTTAAACTACGTTGAATTCCTAATTTTCTATTGGAATTTGTCTCTTTTCATGATTTATGCAACTTTCAGAGTTTTTAATTTTAACTCCTTGAAGATATAAGGAATGAGACCTGTCATATGTGCATTGTTTTTACAGCAACGTTTTTTTTTATTGTAAATAAAGGCCATCAGCTGTCTGATCAGAATTAATTCCATTTGCGTTTCTGGTCGAGGCATTCTGAAATATAACGTTAGTATTTTCTTTGCTGTCGATTTTACCCTTTTTTCATCATGAGTGTTTCAGAATATCAGGAGTTCTGGTGATCTCGTATAACAGCTAGAGTTTATGTTAACTTTAGTGTCATTAGAAGCATAGATTTTGAGTGAATATACTTTCAAGCTCTTTCGAACAAAAAAAAAAGGCCTTTCCCTTGCAATGTTCAACCTGTTCACCAAGAAGAACTCATATTATTTTCATTTAGTTATTAGCTAGTTGAAAAATAGATCTTATCCTGGTTGAAGTCACATAACGTCCACATAAATCCCTACTCGTTAAACTTCAGCGAATAGATTTACCCGCATCACAGACCAGATATGGACAGCAAGCAGATCGGCTCCGAAAAAATGTTTACCCTTCCCACAGACCAAATTGACCTCACAAAAAGTTTTACCCAACCCACCGACCAGACCAACCCTCCAAAAACTGCTTATCTGGTGCCTAGACCAGATCGACCCTCTAGAAAGGTATACCTGCCCTCAGATCAAATTGTCCCTCTTGAAAAGTTTACCCGGTTCACAGACTACACATGTTCCGCCGAACAGGTTTCTATGATTTGGGGCAAAGTCTGAAATTGGTGCATTGTTGAATGTTTTCGACTAATGAATATTTATTATTGTAGTATTTTTGTGCTCCAGGAAAACACTGTTTGTACACTTTGTCGAGTTAAAAATTCTTTGGAATGTTTACCATTCAATTCGACCAAGTTGTCCTTCTCCATACTTGCTCCTTTGATTTCATGCCTGTCTACGATTTATTTCATTTTCCTCTATTGTTTCTTGTTACGTCGCCCTCCCTAGAACGTTTTTAAAATGATAAGATGAATTCGAGAGTTTTAACAAAGAGTAAAAATTGAATTCACATAAATGTATTCCGGTCAACGTGGCGATTAGCGCCAGAATGAAACTTACGTAATGATAAAAATTAAAAACCAAAAATTCAAGAGGATTAAAAGAATTTATAGTTGTTTGAATGAGTGTTTTAGGGCTTGAAAATTTAAGATAGCATTATATCTTCCATAGTTTAAAAGCTATTATTATTTTGGAATTTTTTTTTACTTGAAAATTGCTAGTCTGAAAAATTGGAAGTGTGACTTGTTATCATGCCACCCTAAGCCGGTCAAATGTAATACAAAAAATCATTTCGTATTTAAAAATAATAAAACTTAATATAAACTAAAAATATTCTTTAAGTGCTATACAAATGCCATACATTCTCTATCTCTTTCTGCCTCTTGAAAGGTAGAAAAACACGTTAAGCAACTCGTACATATAATTTTTAAACCATCTTGATGACATTTTCTACATGTTTCCTGAAAGCCATTTCAATTCAATGAGCTAAAGTATTAGGTCAAGTCAAAGTTGACGTTTATACGTTGCGTAAAATTTTATACGGTTTTGCTTTTCTAAGCTAAACATTTTCTAAGCTTTGCATAAAAAAGTACCTACATCTCAGCTTGTTAAATTCCAAAGCTGATTTTTTTTTCTTAAGTAATGTAGTTCTTATTTCAGAAACGGTTGTTACAATCTCTTTATGCTAACTAAAATATTAAAAAGTCCATGAAGTAAAAGTACTCAATATGATTCACGATAATCTCAGGAAAATTTAAAACAAACTAGAAGAATGTGATGCATTCATGAGGAATGCACGATCAAAATTACGAAAAGGTGTTTCGTGTGTCAAAATTAAATGATGTGAGGTAATGTAGTATAGAATACATCATCCAAAGTGAAGTTTGATCAAATCACAAATATACTTGAATTTTTCACAGAAGTCATGATTAATAACTAAACGAAACTCTTTTAACTCATTGAGAAATAAAATTCATCCACTTTAGACATAGTTAATAATATATTAACAATCTATGAACAAAATATATATTTTAATCTTTAAGCACTCCCGTATTAAATACATTAAAAAAATGTAGCCAATCGTTACACATATCCTCACGACCCCGTTTTATTTCCATGGTTTCTAACGTTTGCAATGCTAACGTGTCTTATTATGCGCTTCAGCATTATTAAGTATACAAATAAACTAAGTATAAAAAAAATTATAAATACTATTCAAATTTTTTTAATCACTTTAACACTCTGTCGTCGTGATATAAGTTATAGTAAATTTTGTTGAAATCAAATATCTATCGAAGCACTTCGAAGCCAAGAAAAAAGTTGACTAGACAAGGTAATAAATAATACAGCCCAACACATACTTTGGTGACGGATTTTTTTTAAATCTGAATTCATGTGTATTTCACGTGCTGAAAACAGATATGAAGTTTGTTTTTAGCCATCACCTCTTGCTTGTGAGATATGTAAGAAGCGTTATTTACGTTAATACATTAAATTAGTCTTATTACGTAGGCGTTAAATTAAAAACGTTTTCCTTAATAAATTTTGTTGTATAACATTTTAATTAATTTTAAAAGAAAACACTGTAACACATTTCTGTAAATCCTGCAATAGCTTAATTAAAAATTTAAAAATGGGAGAGGAATTAAATAAAAACAAAAGGAAAAGTTAATTTTGTTCCACTCCAAAAGCTTCTTTTGTTTGAAATTCTTGAGTGAACTTTGTCTACATTCTCTTTGCAGATTCTAACAGTAATCTGCCATCATATGAGTCATCCCTGATATTGGTCCATTGTTTTTAAGTCCTGATGCAATCGTTCATTTTGGTCTTCTCTAGTATCGCCAAGATTTTCAGGGAAACGGTATAAATGACTGTGCAAGTAATGACCCTTTAGGCTCATATTAGAACCAAGGTCTCCGAGACTGTTAACCATGCTGTTAATAAATTCAACGTAGTTTTCAGCCTTGTGGTTGCCCAGAAAGTTCTTGACAACAAGGACAAAAGAGATCTATGCTTTTAGTTCTATCTTAATCATGGAATCCATGAAATGAGGATCGCTTAAGAGATGACTAATTTGAGGGCCCATTAAAAATTCCAGCTTTAAGTTTTTCTGTACTTATTCTAGGCATTTTTTGTCCTACGATGCAAAGAAAGGGATATCCTGATCAAGAGCTTTCGTGAACTATTTCATTAACTCTATCAATCGGCGAAACAAAGAACTTTAAAAGTTATGTTAGATGTAAACACTTGGTTATGTCAACAAATATTGCTTCATGCAATCAGGTAATAGCGGTACAAAGAAGGAGGAAAAAAGCAGAACCAATCCACATAAAAAAAACTAACTTAACCACTGCTCAATAAGTTGTATAATTAAATATTTCATAATTTAGCTACTCTGAATACCACAAAAAGTAGAGCTGATAGAGAAAAACTGTTTTCATATTTGAAACCAGCACATCAAATATAGACAAAGTCAGTTAAACATTTCCAGACACCAAACCAAATATATTTTTGTTTGTAAGGCTGTGTGATAGGTTCCCGTGGAATATTAACCTCCACCCACTTTGGATCAAGAATCAACTGGAGAATTAAAGAGCTTTTATTTCCATTTCAACAGGATGTAGAACTAAGAACTCTAACCCTAATCCGAGAACATTAAAGTAAGTGCCATCAGTTGAATTAACGTAAATCCCATAAGAATAATTTAACGAATCGCGTGATTAGTGTCATTAACCCAGTGCTCCCAGTAAATAGAGAATGAGAGAAAGTGTGAAATTGGAAGTCACGAGAAGTGCGGCATTTAATTATTGATTTCTCAGTTTCATACAAGTGTCGGAGCTCGTATCTCGTGTCAACTTTTTCGGGGCGAACGAGTTAGTAATATTTCCGGCATCGATCGACGAAGAAAAATTAATACTCTCATTACCATTTTCTTTTTATAAGGTTCTAATTATGAGTAATTTACACAAATTATGGTATTAATGAAAAACCTGTTCAGATGTTGGACAAAAAGAATCAGTTGGAAGAACATCCCGTGAGCTTTTTTTTTTACAGGAATTTTATATGCATCTCCATTTTATACAGAACAAAACTTAATGGTCCTTTTTAAAGTTTTTTAGGTCATCTGAAAAGGCGAACCAAACAATTTTCTAAATGTGGCAGGTGCAAACCATGCCATAATAAAGGTGAAAAATTTTTTCATTCAGCTGTTCTTTTCTGTAATTTTTAATCGTTTTGGTTATTTCTCACAAGACAAAATTATTTCCGTTCTTTTTTACAAAAAATAAGAAAACGCGAAAGATACATTTAAAATTCAAAATTTGTGTCCAAATATTCCAGAGGAAAGAGGGAGGAACCAGATCATTCGCTACTAACAGTTATTGACTTTTTTAAATGAAAGGTTATATACTATTATCAGGTAGTTCCCCATGGGGAAATTCAATTAAATAGTATCTTAAAACCTGAATAATTCATAAACGTGTCACAAAACATGTAGAATTACTGCAAAATAACTAGAATTTAAAGGTTACTTGATTTCAATCGACACTGTGACCTAATTTCTTGTAATCGCTGTCATAATCTGAAGGAATTTTGTATCCAGAAATTTTTGTAGAATATACGCTAAAAATAAAAAAGGTTTTTGATTTGAGGAGTACATGCTAGAGGGGCTTGAGAGTACCGGTTAATTTGTAAGTAACTTGACTCAAATCAACCATATTTATTTTAATCACACAATCAGAGTACGCGGTATCAAAATACGAGTGAAGAATAACAGTTTGATGATATTTCTTTACCGTGGTAGAAAAAATGCTAATGTCTTAATTCGCTCATTTCGAGTTTTGTCCACAAATTACTTTACGGGAATGAAAGTTTTAATACAAAAAAGTCCCTATATCAATCTGTTGAAGCATTTTTAAGGGATCACAACATTGGAAAGTATTTTTGTATGATATATTAACAGTTAAAAATAAATCTATAAATCAGCTGTTAACAAAAACGTATAGCCGTCAAAAAAAAAAAAAAAAAACGAACCACCCGATCGCGATTGCACATTTACATCACAGAACAAAACGGAAGGTAGCAATCGATAGTGATTAATGTTTTTTCTCTCTCTCTCTCTCTCTCTCTCTCTCGCTCTCGCTCGCTCTCTCTCTCTCTCTCTCTCATCACAAATTTGGATTATACACACAATTTTAGGCTGAAATAAAAAAAAGTTCATCAATTTTATTGGATTTTTCACCGATTTGTAAATGTTTGAAAATTGTACCTCCTAATATTAAATTGGTGTTTCACGTTTTTAGTTGTATTTGCTACAAATATTAATTTTTCTTGAAAATTGTTTCTTCATCCTCTGCTACCCAAAAACCCAAACCCAATCTATAAACATTTTAACTATCAAACTAAATTTACTATTTTTTATAAACTAATAAACTAATATTCATAAAAATTATGAATAGAAACATGGGCAAATATTGACACCATGTAATTCAACTGTTACTGAAACATCGGAATTCCAAATTCCAGTTCATTACGTGCATAATTAGTAGCGCTGTGAGACTTTTTGCAAAATTCGGTGATTATTATGGTGTTTGGGGATTGTTCACAAAGTGAAATCAGAAATTTCTGCCTACGGATCCTACGATTCAATCATAATGGATTCTGACTTTGTCACCTTCTTAATGGACTCTATACCAAGGCGCCTGTAATAGGTCATTAACTACGACGCCCACTACACGCCTTTATTAATATTTATAAATTCCGAACTTTTAGACGCTCCCTCAATGGTTTTTAGGGATTTTCTCGGTCAATTTTACGCCATTTTACATTGTTTTTTCATCAAATCCGCTTGAAATTTCGTGTAGAATCCAAATTTGTGATAAAAGATGGGGGTTCATATTGAAATTATCGTATCAAGCACCGAATTTAATATGAAGAACGACCCCTTAGACACATTTCAAGTATTGATATTTATAGAAAACATTCATCCCTATCGATTACTACCTTACGTTTTGTTCTGTGGTGAAAATTGTGCAATTGCGATTGGGTCAATCGTTTTTTGTTTTTCTGACGGTATTCTACCAAGTACAGATTTCTATAGTTCCAGAACACTATCTAGGCTCAACGATGAAATCCCCCCGTGTTCCTTGTCACAGTTAAAACACCAATTTCTTTTCCATTCCACTAAACTTTATTTTCCCTCCGAAGCATTGTATATCACACTGGATAATAAAAGGCAAGCAGTACAACAAAGTGGTTTCAGAAAAAACTTCTTCATATAAATCTCCAATTCCCCAGTGCGCGAAAATGTCCTCTTTTGTCCCTGATAGAAATAGAACGGCCCTTTCTATTTCCGTACCTTAATATGTCCGGGATGGCGTCTCCATCAATTTTAGGATAAATCCTCGGGAAACTTTTCAATGGCGATATGGAGAGTCGTGGCAAGTAATGAAAAATGCGTGAAAGGACGGTTGCCAGGCAACGGCCTCTCTGTGGATCGTCGAGAACCTAATAAGATTAAATCCATTTGGCCCGACGCGAAAAGATATTAGAAAAGAAGATTAATTGGAAAAGAGAATCATTACTTATAATTATGGTTCTGTGTTATCGGACTTGGTGGCTTGTTATTCTCGTAATGTGCCCGCGAGAAGAGAAAATTAATTTTTTAGCGAAATGTTTAGACAAACTTTGCCGTGCACTTTAAGTAAAAAGAACCATTTCATGCTCGATATTTAAGTGAAAAGTTTTGAATACGAATTGGAGCCACTTTGAAGAGTAGTAGAAACGTGTTTTAAGTCTTTTAGAATATTCAAATAAGAAATGTTACTTACTTTTTTATATAATTTGGTTAAGGATCTATTTGTGTATACTACTACCAGAACGAACATACCATCTGAGCTAAAAATTATTAATTACTGATATCTATTGATAGAACTATTACTCATATACCAACCTTTGTTAAATCCATTAATAATAATTATTAGCATCGATGTGCACATTTCATATTTCCAAATGAAATATCATTAATACAAAATGTAAAATATTTCCAAGTGTCCTCTTACTGGTCTTAATTCTATTTTCCAATAAAGTACATAGTAAAAAGCTCACACGTCAGTCTTCTTACCACAATTAGCTTTTGAACATCCATTTCAATTTCATCCCATTCCCTTGTTTAAAGGTGATGCATAATTTTTTTATGACAAACTTAGTTTCACTCATATTTTCTTTTTTGCGATGATTTGTGTCTTCCAGATTTCTCCTTGCCTTCTGTTATATAAGACTGCCCAAAATGTCTGCTAGAGCGGTGAGAGCTTTCCATGCAGTTCTAATATAAGCAAGCAGTTCTAATATAAGCAAGCAGTTCTTTGATCAAATTAAGACTATTTAAACCTGTGGCAAAATAGTTTAATTAATCTCGTAGCGGTTGAATTTTTTGTTGTTTACAGCAGTTGGTTGCCAATCCCGAATATACAAATAACATCAATTTCAGTGCCACGTAGAATACTCTTTTTAATTTACTTTTAAATTAATAAAAGGATTACAATTATTCTAAGAAATACAATAAAAAATAAGGCAAATTAAATAATTACCATCAAATTACCTCCGACTTAAAGTAGAAATTAATAAACTAACAAAACAAATTACAGTACAGCCCTTTAAAGACTAAGGCCCGGTGCACACATCCGGTTTTTCAACGTGCGGCGCCGCTGCCGTAACACAAGTGCGGTCTGAGATACATTAGGTCCAATGGAGCAGTGCACACATGGCTCCAGCGCCGCTGGGGCGACGCACATCCAACTTGCGTGCAATTTGTACCGCAGTTTTCCACGGCACCGCATCTCGCCGCACATGAATCTCCGTTCTGAAGTACCTTGTTTTCATAAACAAATGAAATATAAATAATAATTAATAAATGGTTGTATCCAGTAACGACTATTTTGGGAACAGCTACACTCTACGTTTATGAGCAATGGCAACGGCCTTGGCGATTTTTTTTGGTGAACTTCTAAAGTCGCCAACGAAAGAATATTTCCTAACTCTTTTTCGATCACAAATTTTTTTCTTTTTACAACATACTTTTTGAGCACTTTTCAGAACGTTTTAAAAAGTATATTTTTAAAAAATTTCACAAAAAGTAGTAAGCTTAAGCACATATCAAAACACATTTATGAACCAGCAGAGAAACTAAGCTACGAATGTTGGGTGAGAATACCCTGAAACTTATCAATTACACTAAATACAGTGGACATGTTGAAAAAGAAAAAGATTTACAAAAGAAAAAAAAGCAAGAAATAATACAACCTGATAACGTCAGAATTCTTTCGTAAAAAAATAATGAAAACGAAAATGGTCAAAAAAACAAAACTCTTAATCCTATCTTGAAAAAAAAAACTATTAGAATAAAATAAAAATTCCACAACTATCAAAATACAAATAAATAGACCAATGGTAACACAGAAAACGATTTAAAAGGACCAATGCAATCAAATAATATTTTAAAAACAAAATAACCAATGGGAGGAAAGAAAAAATTTCAAACGAATCAATGAAATCAAACGACTTTAACGGATTTTGGAAGAACTTTCTAGAATATTCAAAATGAAAATTGAAAGTTTCCGTTTGCCGAGGTTACCATGAAAACCACAACAGCAATAACGAAAGATGGGCTGACTTAATTTATCGTAACTTGCTACTAGAAGTGCGCCAAAAAAAATCGCCAAACCGTTGCCATCAGTCATAAACGTAGAGTGTAGCTGTACCCTATTTTGTTTCAAAATATATCTTTTTACACCAAGTAAGCGAAATTAACACGTTTTCTTCGATAGAATATTTATCGTAAATGGCACGAAATGAGTTCGTGCGTCATTTCACGCTTATGTGAGGTTATGTGTGCACAGTTGGACTTCGGTGCCGCAGTGGCGCAGCACGTTGAAAAACCGGATGTGTGCACCGGGCCTAAGTGTTAGATTTTAGGTCAAAAAGTAAAAATTTGAAGTATTTCAATATTGTTGTATTTTTTTCAAACATATTATTATAGATATAGCCAGACATTTCTCAAGAAAATAGAAATATATAATGTCTCCAAAAAATGTCAGTACATGAGTTTCTGCTCTAAGCCTACGAAATATTTAATTCTATGGATCAAATTTCAAAAAACACACACTGTAACAACTGCTTCAAGGAAATTGGTTTAAGACTCTAGCTAAAATTAAGAAGTGAATTTTAAAGATTGTAAAGATTTTCTAATTGATCATGCTCATTAAAACAGTACGCCCGAGACTAACATCGCGTGCGCTTAGTTGAACAAGCGAGTTCATATGAAGACTAGTAGTGAATAACTAGTAGAAAAATATACTTTTTTCAAATTTCAATAAACAAAAAATGCTGTTGGTAAGTCAACCAGCGCATGGCCTCAAACAAAGATAAGAAAACAAATTAGGCGATTGTAGCCTTTCTTTTAGAACGGAGAATCGGAATAGAAGGAGATATGGGGTATCTGCCTATTCTCTATACAAATCTATACCAACTGACCAATTCGTACCAAATTGGGTACACTTATTCCTTAAAACCCTGCGGGTAACGTAGGTTACATATTTATCTCCGTTCTGTTTGTCCTTAGTGTATAGAGGAGATTCAAACTATTCAAAATTATTATTGGAATAGCATTGAGCATTATTATAATTGTGGTACACAGATTGTTATACCTGTATTGCTGGAAAAAGAATTTCCAAGAAATTATGTTTGACGAATCCCTAGAATGAAAGCCATAGCAGAATTCTGCCTCGCTACTGGCCATGACTGCCTTGCAAGGCATGTACATCGCATAGACATCCTTGACGATCCACGCTGTAAGCTCTGCAACCTTCAGGTTACTTATGGACTATACACACCTACGACACTGTCCTGCGCTCTCCGCAACAACTTTAAGGGAACGATAAGGGAAGCGAGGGAAATGGGTCCACAGACTTTCTTCTGTTGCCTTTTTTTACATTGCTTTTGTTCTATTGTTCGTCTTTAGTTTTGTCTTTTGTACCCGCCATTGGAAATTTAAAAAAAAATGTTTAGCGAATTTAAACTATACACCAATACCTATGCGTGAACCCATTTTTTTTATTTGCTTCCAAAATATCACTAATCTATATAAATAAGAATGGAGTGTTTGTTTTTACATTGAATATTTTCGATCCATTGCAAGTTTCTATCCGTTTCGGACCCTTCTCATGCAAAATCCGTCTCTACCGCGTTTGGTCTGTCTGTCTGTCTGCATGTGCACGTACTACGTCCAAACAGTTTAATACATTTTCATTAAACTGCACACAGTGAGTACTTGCATTTTTTTTTAGTGACTAAACTTGGTTGCGTAAATCTGTCTGTTCGTCTTCCCGTTCTATATTTGATTTTGTGTTTGTACAGGCACTGTGTGAGATCAAGAGATAAAAAAGAATCACGAATTTCTATTTTTATAACAACTTTTTTTCGACATATTTTTTTTTTCGTAGTTTTCTAATTTTATTTATTACTACCGAAATACCTTACCCTACTCGATTTGAATTGGTTTACTCTAGATTGAAGATATGATAAAAATATATAATGACTCACGTCTCTCTTTCGTAGAATAAAATAATACTTTAAAACCTTTCGCCATCTTAATAATTTCTACAACTTACTTAGGACACAAATCCTACAGATGCATATCCATTCAAGTAATACATTTCACATACATCGCACCCATTTCTTTGTCATAACAAAGCTACAAAATGACGAAAGGGGACACAAAGGTTTCTACTACAAAAGACGATTTTGAGGAACATTTGGAATTCCCTTTCTTATAAGTTCTTTACATGTTCAACTCAATTAATAAAGAGGACGTTTTATGGCGAGTGCTCTCGCACTCATAGTCAACAAAACAATATTTTTTTACTTGTGTCACTCTTGCATCAGGCATACGACACTGTGGAATTTCTCAATTTTCTCCAGTCATTATGATAAAGAATTTTTTAATACTTGAACATTTCTAGTTCTGATTTTATAAACATTGTTATTCTTTCAATAATGGCATAATTACCTTTCAAATTGCTTTGTTCTTACTTACCTTCCGCTTTAAGTCAAATACTTTGTAGTTGTGTTGCGTGTGATGAAAAGGAAATACAATTTTTAAAATAATAAATATTTGAAACAGAAATAAAAGAAAACAGCAAAATAAAATTACATAAAAGTTGTCAGGGAAAATTTTGTTTAAATTCATTAATTCGTGATTCCTTTTTTATCCCTTGATCTTTCACAGTTGCCACTTACAACTAAAAAGTGCACAAAATTTAGAAATACGAAATTAATTCAGAGCGAAAGAAACATAAATATCACAGCATGTGTGTGATCAACCAACATAAGTTCCCGTTTCATTCCCTGTTCGTTGAAAAATATCGTCTGTCCCAAATATTCGGAAATCGTTTACATTGGGCAAAGGACAAAAATAAGACTCGAAATAAAGGAAATATCAGCTGAAAATTCCTTAAAAACAAATAATGTTTAGATGGTAATGGTAATTTTAGTTAACGTCGTACTAGAGCAACACAGCGGGCTATTGACGACGGTCCGGGATCAGTCCCTTAAGGGAAAGATCCGAGGACAACACCTCGTAATTTTGAACCACGGTCAGATGACGAAGCAACACCTGAGCTGGCACCCCACTCTCCAAACTTCCACGCCAACCCAACGTGAGGACTTTCGGCCACGACAGATTTAAGGTGCACCAGCCGCCTCTACACCATACGCTTACAAACATCCATGCCCGGACCCGGATTCGAACCAGGAACCTTCCGATCTAGAGGCTAACACCTTAACCACTATACCGGTTGGTCGGCAAATAATGTTTAGAAAAATAATTGTTTTTTCAGCAGTACCGGTAAAGCAATCAGAGTAATCGTAATAAATATATATTCCAGTTTTCCAAAACTACCAAATTATGGTTGATTTAAGTATTCTGACTCAGGCGTTTTATTAGCATGAAACTTATCTAAATATAATAATAAAAACATTTTTAATATTGCATTCACTAAACTGATATATAATACATAAAACAAAGCACATTGCAATCAAATATCTGGAATAAAATTCATGTGATTCCTGTACAAACACACAAAATCGAACATAGAACAGAAAACGAACAGACAGATTTACACAATCAAGTTCAGTCACTAAATAAAGACTCTAAGTATGAAAAGTTTCATGAAAATATATTAAACCGTGTGGACGTGTATAGTATAGTGCACACAAAAATTCAGACATAGAAATGGACAGACACTAAACACGCAAGAGGCGGATTTGATTTGGCATCTGAAGGGTCCAAAACGGATAGAAAACTTGAAATGGGTCGAAAATATTCTATGTACAAACAAACACTCCATTCTTATTTATATAGATTTTAATAACTTGCGTTTCCTTGTCATCACACGCAACACCATCACAAAGTATTCGATTTAAAGTGGCAGATAGGTCAAAATAAAGGATATTTTAAAGGTAATTTAGCCGTTATTGAAAGTGTAATAATGTTAAAATTTCCATACTAGAACTTTTGAAATATTAAAAAATTCTTTGTTATAATGACAGGAGATCTAGGTGGATTATTTTACGAGTTGAAGCCATATTTAAGCAACTTATCTACTATATAAATAAGAATGAAATGCTTGTCTGTACGTTGAATATTTTCTACCTATTTCAAATATTCTATCCGTTTTGGATCCTTCTGATGCCAAATCCGTCTCTGGCACGTTTGATGTCCGTCCGTATGTATGTGTGTGCCCAATGCACGTCCAAGCGTTTTAATATATTTTCATGAAACTTTGTACATACTGTGAGTACTTATCTTCATTTGGTGATTGAACTTGGTTGTGTTAGTCTGTCTGTTGTCTTTCAGTTCTATGTCCAATTTTCTAATTGTGTATTTGTACAGATATCAGATAAATTTTATTCCATATATTTGAAAAGCCGACCAACCGGTATAGTGGTTAAGGTGTTAGCCTCTAGATCGGAAGGTTCCTGGTTCGAATCCGGGTTCGGGCATGGATGTTTGTATGCGTATGGTGTAGAGGCGGCTGGTGCACCTTAAATCTGTCGTGACCGAAAGTCCTCACGTTGGGTTGGCGTGGAAGTTTGGAGAGTGGGGTGCCAGCTCAGGTGTTGCTTCGTCATCTGACCGTGGTTCAAAATTACGAAGTGTTGTCCTCGGATCTTTCCCTTACGGGACTGATCCCGGACCGTCGTCAATAGCCCGTTGTGTTTCTCTAGTACGACGTTAACTAAAATTAAATTAAATTACCATATATTTGAAAATAATTTTCTTTATTCTTATACACGTACTTTAATTTAGTGAATGCAGTTTTAAACTTTTCTTCGTTTACATGTTTAGATAAGTTTCATGCTGAAATATCTGAGTAAACATACTTAAATAAACCTTATTTTGGTAGTTTTGGAAAACATGGAATATATATTGAGTATTACTATTATTTGGATTGTTTTACCAGTACCGTATAAATGGGTGAATAGAAGCATTGTTGCTTATAACATTACACTGTTAAATGTTTAAAAAAATTTAATACTATTTAATATCTCTCATAAGAAAAAAAGATCAAAATCAATTCACTATTGAACTGAAAATGACGCAAACTGTGACACCAGATGCAGTTTATATGCACAGTTGATAAAATATCTTCCCGTCATCGTCACTAATTAGAGAACCCCTACTACAACACGTGGTTGCAATATGTTTTTGGTGGATTGGCACGACCTCCTAAACTCTTTTATTTTGCTTCGTTGTTTTGAACAAATGGTACAATCATGACTTGTCATTACGTATTTTTATTGTAACCAACTTTATATTTTAAAGGAACATATTTTTCTTCTTTTTTTCTTTTTTTATAATTAAAAAGAACTGCAAACTCACCCCCTTTCGTTTCTAGAATTTGTACAAACGTGCCTAAAACGTTTCTACTGATTTGGCAAAGCCAACTATTTTTTTTTTCTCTAAGACCGATTGTCGTTGTGTGTTCCTCCATTGTGACGTTAATTAAAAAATACCAAAATACTAAGACGGACGTTATAAATTATTATTTATAATTGATGGTTTACCATTTTAACTGGTAAGTCCTACTTAAAAATGTAATTCGTTGGTATGTTTAAATAAAGTGAAAAGAAAAATAATTTTGTTGTTACTATATATAATTTTTATTTTATTTTCTACATAAACCTTTTATTGATGGTGTTTGAATTATTATTATTTTTTTTTGGAAACCTTAAAAAGCTTTTTTTTTAAAAGATAATAGCTGTTTTTAATCAACATGTGATAGATGATAATTGAAACAGAATAAAAACAAGTGAGACTGCTTCTATTCGTACGGACTTGATCGTTTAATAGAAGCATTGCTTTAAAAATTTGTTTTGCTCTCACAGTCAAAAATTAATTTTTGTTTTCATCGTTAGGGCTTATAGTATAGACCGCCACCGGATTTTCAGATATTAATGGTAATTTTAAGTGTTCAAAAAAAAGGGTTTACTATTGCTGGAAAATTCAAAACTGCTTTTATTCACCAGATTCTACGGAACTGCTGACAGAGTAATTATTTTTACGAATTATTTTTTGCATGGAATTTCAGCTCTGATACTTCATTTATTTCGAGCCTTATCTTTATTCTTTGCGCAATGTAAATGACTTCCTAATATTTGGGACAGACGATGTTTTTCAAGCGAAAGTTTTTTTTCTTTTTCGAACGAGAACGAAAAAGAAACTCTTGTTGGTGGATCACGTGCAGCGATATTTTCTGTTTCTTTCGCTCTGAATTGATTTCGCGTTTCTAAATTTTGTGCACTTTTTAGTTGTAATTTATGGCAACTAAAAAATCAAGAGATAAAAAAATAATTACGAATTTCTATTTTTAAAACAATTATTTTCCTGTTAACTTTTATTTTGTTTTTTTCGGTGTTTTGATTTCTGTTTTAAATATTTATTATTCTAATAAATTGCTTTTTTTCCATCACATGCCACAACACCACAAAATATTTTATTTAAAATGGCAGTTAAGTAAGAAGAGAGTAAAATTTAAGTGTAATTTTGCAGCTATATTGAAAGAATAATAATGTCTTAGAAAATCCAAACTAGAACTTTATGAAATATTAAAAAGCTCTTTGTCATAATTATAGGAGATCAAAGAGGATTACTTTACGAGACGAATATTTAGAAGATATATTTAAGCAACTTATTTTATATGTTAAGATTTTATTGAAAACAATAATATTCTTTTAAAACACTATCGAAAAAAAATTATTTACCATTTTTTTAAATGGTTATAAGTTATCTTTGTAGTTTTGTACTGAAGATATTCACTTTTAAAACAAATTCTTTTTTTATTATACGTTCCACAAAATGCAATTTTCAAGACAAAATGTATTCTCTTTTTTTTTTAATTTGGAGATGAATATCTTATTAAATTAATTTGTCACCCTTCCTTTGAAAATGGCGCAAATCGATAATGTCGCATAAGTGATGTAAAAGTCCCCCCCCCCCCAAAAAAAAAAAAATGTTGACTATAAGTGCGAGAGCACTTATAGATTCGTCATTTTTATAAATTGATTTGAGCATGAAAAAAACTTAAGGTAATTCCGAATCCCCCGTTTATTATAATATTAACCTTAGTGTCACTTTTCGTCATTTTGTAGCTTTGTCATACAGCAAGGTTGCGACGTATGTAAAATGTATTACGGATGGATATGGACACGTAAAGAATTTGTGTCCAAAGATATAGAAATTATAAAGATGTTAAGAAAAGGTAATTGGTAATTTTTAGTTAACGTCGTACTAGAGCAACACAACGGGCTATTGACGACGGTCCGGGATCAGTCCCTTAAGGGAAAGATCCGAGGACAACACCTCGTAATTTTGAACCACGGTCAGATGACGAAGCAACACCTGAGCTGGCACCCCACTCTCCAAACTTCCACGCCAACCCAACGTGAGGACTTTCGGCCACGACAGATTTAAGGTGCACCAGCCGCCTCTACACCATACGTTTACAAACATCCATGCCCGAACCCGGATTCGAACCGGGAACCTTCCGATCTAGAGGCTAACACCTTAACCACTACACCGGTTGGTCGGCACTAAGAAAAGGTGTTAAAATATTATTTTATTCTACGAAAAACAAAAGTGATTGTATAATCTAATCATTTTTTTTCTTCAATCTAAAGTTAATCAATTCAACAAGAGTAAGGTCGGACAATTTTGGTGGCTTATAAATATTTTTAAATGATATGTAACAATGGAAAACATTTAATTTTTTGCATAACTTACATCTTGAAAAAAAAACGAGTGTAGGGCAAGCAAAAAACCCACAAATTATAAAAATGTTACGTTGCTATTTGGTATCTGGCAGTGCAAAAATTAATGTTTCGTTTTCAAATTTTATGACGAATTATTTATTTTGTGCAAAATATTGCTGTTCGTAAACAATTCTTTGAAAAAAAGTGTAAACCAGAAACTAATCCGTTATGTAATCTTCATTTCACCCGTTCTGAAATTGCATTTATGAACGCTTGTATACATTACAACATGAACTGATTAAACACAGAGCACAATCCGAATCATTTCCATAGATTTTTATTCTCGTTTTCAGTGGCTTATGAAACGGCTAGTTTTCAGACTAGAAAAACTAAAAGAATTTCCGAACAATCCGTTCGAATAACTCGTACAGCCTGTGCGATTTATTCACGTTTACGAACGCGACCATTGATTCAATACGTAATGATTTGTAGAATTCCGTTTCATAAAAAAAAATTATGAAATGGTAGTGTACGAATCTGAACATTTTAAAATAAGATGATTATGTCTTGCTTTGAAAAGCGGGAAATGCTAAAAGGAAGTTTCATTTCAAAATAAGACAGTTAACGTTAATACAAGACGCGTAACCATAGGAACTGTATTAAAATACTTTTTAATTCGGTCTAAGATCTCCAGTACAAGTCAATTAAAATCAGTAAAATTTGCTTCTTTTTTTTTCAAATTTAAGTACAGTACCTTAGTACCCAACAACAACAACTATAGTTGTTGTTAGGTATTAAGTAGGTACGTATATTTTTTATTTAGGTACCGAAACTGACAAATGAAATGTCATAAAGAATCGTTTTAAAACTGCGTGCCAACTGAAGTGAAATGAACTTTAAATAAAACTACTGAATTTGGAATAGGTAGAGGTAGTTAATTGCCGTCTTACTGGAGTAACGGAACGGGCACTTAATGATGATCAATCACCAAAGGAATAATCCGACGATAACACCGCGTAATTTTGAAGCACGCTGATCATGGAATAATATTACGGTTTTAAAACATTTTTAGTTTTGAAAAGCTGAAAGTTTTTGTCTTAAGTAACAAAAAATCGTAGATGTTTACTTTACGAGTTGAAGCTATTCTTATGCAACTTTGATGCCTGGAATATTCGCTAAAAGCATTGATTTCTATTTTTAAAAACGTTGTCGACATTCGGTTTCTTGAGAAATTGTAATCGATTAACTTTTTTCCGTCTATTTTCAAACCTAGGATTTACTTCATATGCGGATTGAAATTTTCAAGACACAAAATGTATTTGCTTGAAAAAAGGATCATACATCGTATCGATATTATTTAGCAGCCTTTCATGATGATATCGAAAATTTCGCATTCCTGGTACAAATAAAAAAATATTTATAAAAAAACTTTCTGCAATAAAACGCTGCAAAATTCGTCCTTTTTACAGGAAACGAACTTAAAAATCATTCACACAATCCTCAAAAACTTATAACCGTCTGTCTTAGTCACACACACTCACATACTATCGTATTAATTAATTTTGTCTTACATTATAGTTGCGATGTATGTGAAATTGAATAATGGATGGAGAAGGCAATCATATATATTTAGTTTAAAGTAAACTGTAGAAAGCTATAAAAATGTCAAAATGAAGTTCAAAACTATTTTACCTATATAAATATAAAAAACAAAATGCAGTTAAAAATTGTTTGTTTTTTATATTTGCATTTTTTGTGATAGTTGTATTTTTCTATGATCGAGAAAAAAGATTTTTCGGATCACTTTCAAGCAACGTTTATCTAATTCATGTGAGCAACGTCGAGTAATTATGCGAGTATACATATAAATAAATCATTTATGACAACGACTCTCTCTGAGTTCATCGCAATTTTATTTAGTATAAAGGCCGACCTGTTACAGTGTGAAACTGGAAAAATTGTGAATGAAATGTTCAGAAATAGCTGTTACGTATTTAAAAATATTTGTATTTCTACAAAAATATTTAAGTTATATTACTTGGATTAAAAGATTAATGCAACTTCAGTTTACTTCATGTTTACCTTGGAATAATTAATTCTGAATGTTTAAGGTATTTGTTAAAAAATCAAATGTGCGTTTCGAATACATCATGCAGAAAAATAGGGCATGAACAAGCACTTTCAACAATTATTACACGATACCTGATAATTGTACTTTTTTTATAGAAATATGTAGGTTTAAAGGGATTGATATATGTTCTACTTTCACATATTTATATACAATTCATTCTATATCTTAAACAGAGTATATCATAGTGTAGCTTACTATGTTTTAGTTATTTTCTACAAATTCTAAGCGTTACGTATATTTTTTTCTTCAAAAGAAATCGAGCTCTTTAGTTTCTATACATCTTCCGCTCTCTGTAACTCATCAAAATTCTAGATTTAAACACATAAAATATATGCTTTTGGTGTCCTTTAGTAGCTGATATTGGTCATTGCTGAATCGCACACTTGATTCGTGCTATATGCTATTTTTTTTTACTCGTATTCTTGCTATCGTGGTAGAGTATGCATCGTAAACTATTTCCCTGAACAGGGGAAGCGACAATCAGAGATCACGTTGAGTTGAAAGCAATTTATTATTGTAGATTTCTAACCTGGGATTTAATTTTTCAACTAGCAAAATTATTTTTAGTGTTTAATTTAAAATATATTTCAGTTGTCCTTTAATTAGCAAAATACTACGCAATATTACCGTAGACTAATGGGCTTACAAATATATGGGGAGTATTCGACTCATTGAAATTTAAGATTTTGAGTCGAATACGAAAAAGGTTTTTTCTTACAAGGGAACAATCCATTAAGCATTAATGTTTTTAATACTGTATTATGATCCCTTATGCAACACAATATAAATGTAACGAAAATTACTCATTTTGCAACATCCAGAAAAATAAGATCATCAACCGAAATTGAGCAAAACTCATTTGCAACTCACCCACGCCAAATAGAAAGGGTAGCAGGAACGCCAAGTCCAAAGCGTAAATAGAGAGCGATCGCATCATCCAAACAACACACCACACGAATTAAGTCCCTCACTTATTTCCTGTAGCCTGGAATCCGGCCGTTGGTGTGGCAGAAACAGACACCCAACACAAGCACTTTTTCCAGGTAACTGTGCCCCGAAAGTAATGGCCCTTTATCAATTCAGGAAATCCGGAAGAGGTGTTTGCTATCGTGACGAAAAGAGTGAGAGGGAGTAGATGAAAGAGAGAAGGAAGATGAGAGAAGGATCGATCCGCTCCGGGATGAGGATCTGGGCTAAATAAGAAAAGATCGGTTCCATGTGACGAAAGCGCCATCTGGGGTAAATATTCAGAGGCCGTCACGTTTCCCGAAACCAGTTTTACCGAAATGAGTAGTACAAGCTGTGCATTGAAGATGAATTTTCGGTGATTAAGTTTCATGGAAACAAAGTTTTCTCTGGTGCTTGGTTCTGGGAAGAATTCGAGAAAAACGAAAGTTGATAACTTGGTAGTATGTGCCAATGGTGAAATTGCAGAAAACCGTTTTATTTCAAGTTGAAGTTTAGAAACATTTTATACTTTATTAAAATTCGGTGAACAGAAACTTAACTATGAATTATTATTTAAATATTTATATAAGGGTAAAAAAACGTTATGATTATTTAGCAAGGATGATTTTAAAGCCATTACTGCTTAAATTAATTTGCAAGCAATAAATAAAAGGGCTTCATTTTAATGTAAAGGGGCTCCTTTTTTCGAATATTTTGTAAAAGAAAAGAAAAAGGGAGTAAATAAAGACAACGTCTGTTTTATTAATAGGCATAGTAAATTTTTTAATGTTTCAGTCTACTTAATCTCCATAAGAAGAATACCATTTTCCGTTAGAAGATACAAGTATATAAACACACAAGTTAGTTGGTCAGTAAAATTCATTTCCATACTTGACGACATGAAAAAGAAAAGCATTTTTGATTGAAGTAAATGTATAATTCCAAATTTTAAGAATACAACAATGTTCTTAAGATTGATTTAATTATTTCTAGACATTTTTCTATCCTGTCAGAACATACGATAAATTAAAGGAAAATCCGATCAAGTATAGGCAAGAGAGCTGTTCTAGAACAATTCTAAAGAAAATAATTTTTCGTTTTGCATAATAGAAAGTTTTCTGTTAGTGTTTGCTAGAAAATCCTCCAATTACGAAGAATCAATCCGTAGTTTTGCAGTTAAATTGAGAAGTTACAATATCAGTTGGTACCACCAGCTTCAGAAGAGTTGGAATGCTTTCTAGAGTAATTCGTAACAGTAAATTGTCTCTTTACGAAAACTAATTAGGGACAAGTTTATTGCTTATGCGTCCCACTATCTTTTCTCGTAGAAAGAATATAATTGTTCCTAATAGAAACCTGAATTTTAATGGAATAGTAATTTTGAAAACACTTTTGGGTGATCTTTTTTTTAAATATTTTCTTCGGTTTCCATCAAAAATCATATTTTACCATATATATTTCGTTATTTTTTTTAAACTATATTTTCTAGTGTACGTGTGTCAGAAAAGAGTTCACTCAAATATGATAAATCGAAGTAGATATAAATTAAATGTGGAGTATTTGTTTGTGCATTGAATCTTTTCGACCGATTACAAGTTATCCATTTCCCTTCTTATGCGAAATCGATGTTTTCAGTGTTTGGTGTTTGTATGTATAGTCGCGGGAAAATAGCTAACCACCTCTTTATTTCGAGCAGTATTCACAGTATAGCAAATTCAAAGGTACTGCATCATTAAATTAGTATTAATTTGTTAAATTTGTTCTCAATTTCAGGGATCTTCACCACAATAAAAATCGCTATTCGTGGATTGAGATTAATAAATAGTTATAGCTTCCAGAATTTGAATTTTTATACTATTTCAAACGTATTTGTCAGCGCCTGCAAATGATCCGAGAATTATCTATATATATATTTCTCTTACGTGGCACGCAAAAAAGACGTTATTTGTTACCGCGTTTTGGCAACATTGTGCGATTGTTTGTTTACTAGGAGCCTCGCGCCTCATTTGAATCTATAGCGTTATCGGATGAAATTTTATTGAAAAAAATGAATTTTAGACGAGCTGTTGCGGTTTGTAATAGAAATCTAAGAAAGCGGAGGATCTTTTCAGGGCTATTTAAAAAACGGTCCTTTTCAAGGCTAACAATTATAGTACAACAAGACGCATGCACTACAGCTTTCGACAACAAACTCAGTCAAAAAGTGTATGGGTGGCTCGAGTACTGGGGAAATGTACACACAAACAACATGCTGGGTATTCAATTTACAAAGCAGCTCTCACATTGCGAGTAAAAATTTGCTCAAAGTTTTCATTTAAATTCTGATTCCAGAGGTACTGTATATATCTTTTATGTAATACAACAAATTTAGATTTGAAAAATATTTTTTTTTTGAATATATTTTGTAATCAATCCCTTCTGCTAGGACACGTGTCTTCATTGATGCGAGCGAAGCGATCATAGGTTCGCGCAGCGAACCAATGAGAATTGCGAAGCAATCCTCCGGGGGTTGGCGAGCGTTAGCGAGCAGGGGGCGGGCCCCCTAGTTATAGTTATTACACAAGCTCAAACGATAGTATTGTGCATTGTAATCATGATTAAAATGTTTTAAAAGAAGGAATTAAGAACAATTCGAAATGAAAAAAGTGTTGATCGATGTTCTGTATAATTTTGTATCGTCTTTAGTGTTCTTAATACATGTTAATTTATTTAACTAGCGTTCGTCTCTGTGTATGCAGCCAAATAGTCTACCAACATTTATTTAAAACAATCGAACTTACATTCCAATCATCCAAAAAGTGAATAGAGCGAGTCGTTCAATTGATCACTGATCAGAAGAGTTCATCTATGCGACTGGTAGAACAGTGTATTACATAAATAAAATTTCCATCCGTTTTTCAAGAATTTAAACATTCCTCAGGTTCGTCAGCCATTTTTAAAACTTTTAATTGCCCTCTAAGATCGGAAAAATAAAGAAAATTTAATGTAACGCAAAAATTGACAGTTGGCTTGACCTAAAATTTTGCATGGTCATATTAGAAGACCTTTTGAATCAATTCCCACCAAAATATAGTAAGGTTCCAAGTCATGATCTTTCAAACCTTAATTTAATAATCATTATTGCATACTAAAGCTTATTTTAAAATAAAATACTTTGTGGATTTTGTTTGAGTTGTTTAACAGTAACATGGTATAAAATATCAGCGCTATAGATATATTATTTAGGAAGATATCCATAAAAGTAATAAACTGATTTAACATTAGGAGCTCCAATCTTCCTGTACAAACTTCGAAATAGTGAGAACTAATGACATGAAATTTGGTATCTGAAGTTAAATTTTGTGTATATTTAAAATTGTGTGTCAAAATAGGGGTTCTATTGGAAGTTATGAAGTTGGTGTTCAATTTAATATGAAGTCGGTCCCGTATGCAACTTCTATGCATTTGAATTTATAGACGCTATATGGCTGTCGTACACCATATTTGAATTTTCTCTATTGCTAAAATTGCTTGAATGAAGAGGCGTGGTTTGGGTTTTTTTTCCACAACTGTTAAGTGCGGGCCTCTACTACATCCAGACAGCTGTATTTTCATAACACTGTGTGAGTACTTACATTCATTT
Organism: Metellina segmentata; assembly: GCA_947359465.1. Lineage (NCBI taxonomy): Eukaryota > Metazoa > Arthropoda > Arachnida > Araneae > Tetragnathidae > Metellina > Metellina segmentata. The sequence continues at coordinate 30,815,387 of OX375878.1, read as the reverse complement.
AGTGACTGAACTTAGTTGCGTTGGTCTGTTTGTCTTCCCGTTTTACGTCTGTTTCAGTGTATGTGTGTTTGTTTCAGAATCACATAAACTTAATTTGTTGCACATTTTAATACAATAAACACATTTAATACAATGCTCTATATTTTATAAATCCTATTTTAATTAACTGGATACGTTATTTAAATTTTATTTGAACAAGTTTCATGCTAAAACATCTGAGTAACTACAGTGGCTCCCAAAAGTGTTCGTACATTTACGAATTTCAATGAAATACTGCTCTATCCATTAAAAAAAACTAATATTTCCTAATGGGGACTTTTTAATAATATCTATAACTTGTTCTTAACAAAACTACATCAATTATTTTAAGAACATAGTAAAACTTTTTTTTTTTTGGAAAATCAATAATCAAAAATTAAAAGAAAAGTTTTACATCACAAAAGTCTTCGTACACTTTAAACAAATCTCTATAAATTTGTAAATATTATGATAGTTCGGAAATTAGTACTTGTAGGATATGCTATAGCATCCACAACAACTTTTAAACGTCTGAGAATAGTGTTCACTAGTTTTTTTTGTTTTTTTTTGTAATTTCTGCATCAATGTCCATTCATCCATTCTTTAATCGTTACTGTTGCTTCCAATGTCATCCATTCTTCAATCATTGCTGTTTTTAGTTCGGTTTTCGTTTTAATGTCGTATCTTCGCACTTTAACCTCCAATTATCTCCAAACGTGTGCTATTTTGTTTAAATTGATGACAGAGGTGGTGTTTTGAGCACTTGTGGACAATTATAAAGACACCAGAGGCGATCGTTGAGAGCCGTGTGCTTAGGATTGTTATCTTCAGAAAAAATATAATTGTTTCCAATAACCAAATTTTGGGCTGATAATTTTCAATTGTCTTTTTAAATATTTAAATAAAGAGCATGATTCATTATGTCATCAATAAATACCAAATTTATCTAGTCTTGATGCTGACATGTACACACCTCCCCCCCCCCCACACACACAAGGACACCTCCACTGCCATGCTTTACTGTTCCAATTATGTTCCTCATTTTTTTCTTCTCCATACAATTATACGCCCATCGGAACCAAAAATGTTAAATTTACTTTTATCTGCAAATAAGACATGATTCCAATACGTTTATGGCTTATTTATAGTTAATTTTGCGGAGGAATGAACAAGCTTTTTATTTTTCGCACTTACAAAATATTTTCCTCGGGTTCGGATTAAATCGTCCATTTAATCCAGTTGATTTGAGCACTCGTCGAGTAGTTTCAGATGAAAATGAATAATAGAAATGATAGAAATTTATTTAATATAATTTTGTAATATGTTTTTATCAGTTAATGTAATTTTGTATTGGCAAGTTAACATTTCTGTTAAGGACAAAATCAGTGTAGTTCAGTCAGTACTACCTAAAAGTAGTTTATCATAATTCATGTGTCTTATTATACCAATAGAGTCTAATAAGTAATAAATTAAACAACCTTTTAATCTGCAATTTAATTTTTTACTGGTATTTTTTCCTTTTTTGATTCGTTTATACATTTTAGGGGAAGAGGAGATAGATAATTTTGACGATATCTTACATACTTGTCATCAAATCAACAAATGTGATTTAAATTATATTTGTTTTTGTACTTATCCAAATAGTAATTTGATCGAGTTTTGTATTTGTAAGTAATAAAGAACTTATTAAAAATTTGTAGAGAATTGATTCAAAAAACCAGATAGATTTTATTTTTATCCATCTTGTTAGTGACGATATAAATTTATTTTTTATTAATAACGTCGTTAATTAACTCTTAATAATTAAATTTCAGTCATACATTTCCTTTTTCTCTAACTTCAATTTGTTTTTTCGCTCAAAATAAAAGAAACGAAGTAAATTTTAAATGTGGTTATGTTGTCGATCAAACACATAAATACTTCAAAAATTTACGTTTCGATGGTAAATATCTAGCTTTTTACAGGGCCGGTTCCAGGGTAGGGCGATCCGGGCGGCCGCCCGGAGCGCAATGATCTAGGGGCGCCAAAATCATGGAAAATGAAAATGAACTGATAAAAAAAATTAAGTTACAGGCTTTTATAAAATGCACTAAAACTAAAAAGTAAAGAATATTTTTTTGTCATTCTGATATATCAATAAATTATTTTTCATAATATTGCATTGTCATCGGACCCTTGGAAGTATACCAAATTTCATTGAAATCGGTTCACGGGAATTTTCTCAAAAACGCGTTGCAAGATTTGACTGATAGTTGACAAGATTAAGAGGCGGAATTTATCATTTTTATTTCTAAGCACATAATTCAAATAATATAATATATTTAAACATTAAGGCAAAACCTACTTGAATTCAATTCAACATGACAAAACCACTCAGCCAACGCCTTTCAAGAATTGACAAGTTTTCGGCCCGTGGCAACACGATTGTACAGGAAACAACAATTTTGAAACCAAGCGAAACAAGATCTAACAGCCCTTTTTAACTGCATATAAAAAGGAAGTAGACTTAAAACAATGCATTATTTGCCACTAGACTTCGGCTGGTGCGAAATAAAATAGTTTGTTTAAATTGTTAGTGCAAAAAAGCTTTAAAAAAGTGCTTGTGCAAATTGTCCAGTGCGTTTGGCTTCTGTGAAGGTTTGTGTTTTAATTTTTGTTTTCATTTTTAAAAACTAATAAAATCCATCAGACATAAGCCAAAGAAAGGGTGGGGGGTAGATTTCAAAAATTAGAGTTTAGATCAAAACATTGCTTGTGTGGTATCAAATGAAAGGTAATTGAGTATGAAGTTGAATATAATACGGTTTTTTTAAGCCAGTGGCGCACAAGTGGGGGATTTCAGAAATTATAATTTAAATTAAATCATGGCTTTTTTTATATCAGTATTATCTTTTATTTTAATTAATTTGTTCCAGAAACCAAATGTCCGATGCTATTCTCACCAAAACATTACAAGAAAAGGCTTAGAAATGGAGAAGAGGTTTTAAGAGAATGGATAGTATATTCCGTATTTCAAAACGCTTTGTACTGTTTTCCATGTCGACCTTTTGCTGCACCATCTAGCTTGAGCGCTCTTGGCAATCGGGGATTTAAAGACTGGAAGCATTTAGGGGACTCTTTAGCACATCATGAAAATGCTAAAACTCATATAGATTGTTTGAAATCATGGCTTGAATTGAAGCAAAGATTGAAAATAGGTGAAACAATAGATGCAGTTTCTCAGAGACTCATATTGATTCTGAGATAAATCACTGGTCTGAAGTTCTTTTACGCATTATATCAGTCGTTAAAATGCTAGGTGAGAGCTCTCTAGCTTTTCGAGGAACAAGTGATAAACTGTATGAACACAATAATGGAAACTTTTTGAAGTTAATTCAGTTATTGGCTGAGTTTGATCCAAAAATGGAGGAACACGTTCGCATAGTCCTCAATAAAGAAGAAATCAAAGCTACATATCTAGGGAAAACTATACAAAATGAAATAATTGAATTATTGCATGACAACATAAAGCTCCACATCATTGAGCAAGTTCAAAAGGCCAAGTATTATTCCGTGATTCTTGACTGTACTCCCGATGCAAGTAAAGTAGAACAGATGACATTTGTGGTAAGATTTGTCTCCATACAGGAATCAGAGTCTGAAGTTCAAGTTAATATCAGCGAACATTTTTTGGGTTTTCTACCCATTGAGAGATCAACAGCTAAGGAATTGTCGGAGGTTTTACTAGAAGAGCTAGAGAAAAATAGGCTTAAAGTAGAAAACATGCGCAGTCAAGGGTATGATAATGGTTCCAATATGAGAGGAGAAAAATCGGGAGTACAAACAAGAATCAGAAATATAAACCCCAGAGCATTTTATGTTCCATGCAGCAGCCATTCGCTAAATTTGGTTGTAAACGATATGGCAAAATCCTCGTTTGAGGCAGCCAACTTCTTCAATATTGTTCAAAAGTTATATACATTTTTTTCTTCCTCTTCTTTTCGTTGGGCAATATTACTGAAATATATTGATACTTACACCCTAAAACCATTGAGTTATACGCGATGGGAAAGTCAAGTCGACTCATTAAAAGCTCTGCGGTTTCAAATTGGTCCAATTCACGATGCTTTGTACAGCATATATGAAGATTCAGAAATCGATAATATGATCAGAGACGAGGCTAGCGGATTATTAAATAATTTGAAGCAGTTCAAATTTATATGCTCTGTTGTGATCTGGTACAAAATTTTGAGTCATATTAACCCCATCAGCAAACTTTTGCAAACTGTAAATTTTAATATGTCACAAGCTATTGATATGCTTAGCAACTGCAAACTCTTCTTTGAAAACCTGAGATCAGATGAAGCTTTTGAAAGCATCATTTTAGAAGCAACCGAGCTTGCTTCAGAGATTGACGTGGAAGCTAATTTCGAAACCACCACACCACGTCATCGTGTCAGAAGCAAAACAAGAACGTTTTTGTATGAAGGCCCGGATGAACCCGTTCAAGACCTCAAACAAAAATATAAAATAGATTTTTTTTTCACACTATAGATCAAGCAATAAATGTCTTGGAAACCAGATATAATTTGCTAAATACTCACAGTAATTATTTCAGCTTTTTGTATAATATTTTTGGTCTAAAAGACATGCCCAGAAATGAGCTACTGGCTCATTGCAAAGATTTGGAAGTAGTTTTAACTGATGGAAATCCAAGCGATCTTAACACCCTGGAACTAGCCGATGAAATAAGCATTGTTTCGTCATTATTAACAAAAAAGGAAACCCCTGTCGAAGTTCTCAAGTTTATCGCTACACTTAAATTCGCACCAAACCTCAGCATAGCATTAAGAATCCTACTTACATTGCCAGTCACTGTGGCTTCAGGGGAAAGAAGATTTTCAAAACTAAAAATAATAAAAAATTATCTCAGAACGATGCAGACGCAAAATCGTCTCAATGGATTGGCAATGATAGCTATAGAACACCAAATTAGTGACAAATTAGACTTGAAATCACTGGTTCGTGAGTTTGCCGAAAGAAAAGTTAGAAAAAGGGCATTTTAATTACTTTGGTTAGTTAGAATTTATTTATAATATGGGATATTAGTTCACTTAGCATTACTCAGTCAGTAGAGCGTCGGGCTCGCATCAGAAGGGTTGTTGGTTCTGTCCTCGGCGGAGCCTCCAATTCTGATGATTGTGAGATCGGCGCTTCGACCTGGCTAAAGACCGTCGTGTTCACTAATGGTGACTGGGGCACGTTAAATAGGTCGTGGTCACAATGTCCCCCATGTTCCCATACCAAATCAATACCTCTGGGGGTACCTGATCAGGGGGTTATCGGCCTCTGATTGGGATCTAAATTACGATATGTGTGAGTGAATGGATGTATGAAAGGGACCTTCCTGTAAAACGGATGTGTCATGTATGTCGAACAAAGTCGGACTTCCTCCCAATGGGGCTCAATAACATGGAAGGCGCACCCCCCTCGCCTCTTGCCGTCTTCGATGGGCCTGGCACTCCTCTGGTCTGCCAGTGTAGGCATAAGAAACAACAGAACAACAACATTTTAATTTTTGTTATTTTGTCTTAAGTACTAAATTGCTTATCTTGTTATCTGATGATTGAGTTTTAAAAAAACGTTTTTTTTTTTTTCATTTTTTTCAATGTTTTCTTGACTTTCTAATATGGTCGCATGAGATTTACTTTAAAAAAACGGGGAGGGTGTGGGCGCAAAATTAAGGTTTTGCCCGGAGCGCCAAAATGTCTAGAGCCGGCCCTGCTTTTTACAACAAATATAATGACTTAGAATTTACAGAGTCCGCAAAAACACGATTAAGAATGCATCTGATTGATTAACTTGACGGAAAACAAAAATTAAGGTTAATCAACTCTTGTTTATCCGTTCCGAAAGAAGCGAGATTCGCAGGTTTCCTCAAGATGCGTTTCACACTGGAGAGGATGGCCTAACTGTCGTGACGTCATTTCTCTAGTACACTGCACAGCAGCGCCACCCTCAACAAGCAATCAGCAACAAGGGATGACAGCGAAAATTAGGTTACAAAAGAAAGAGTTTTTTTTAAGGATATTTACTCAAGCACGCTCTGCCAAGAAAGTAATTTCATAATAAAAATTTTGTTCACTGAAACTTTTTGTCTTATTTTATAATTTTCTTGACCAATTAAGAAATAAATGAAATGCTTGAAAATTCACATAAATAGAATATTTGAGAATTATTTTTAAAAAATGGACATAAAAATGTAATAAACTGCAGTTATGAATTTAATGGTCATTACAGTTTTCTTTAAAATCAACAAAAGAAATCACATTTTTAAAAACTTTTACCCATTTCACCGCCCAATCAGACACCGTGCTGACTTCTAGGTCTAAAGGCATCTGGTTTGAATTCAGGACAAGGCATGAATACTTGTTCGTCAAGTATGAGTGTATGGCCTATCTTGTGTCTTGAATGCATATGTATGTGAGGTACAATGTGAACCCACCCCCAGGGCCCGATTTAGAAAATTTGGTATAGTAGGCACAACACGCAGGAAGGGGGGCCCCCATGTTATCCGTTCATCACAAAAACTGATTTTAAAACAATAATTGGTACTTACGTATTTGACTGTTGACCGTTTCAAAAATTGTTGAAAAAACATTCCAGAAAATATGAAAAGTTATTTTTGTTTAAAATTTTTAGATACTTTGGAAACTTTGGGGCCCTTTAAATTATGGGGGCCCTAGGCCCGTGCCTCACGGGCCTAATGGTAAATCAGGGCCTGCCCACCCCTGTAGTGCACCAGGGTAACGCAGTGGTTCACAATTCCGCCATTGTAAGACCATGATGACTAAAGCACTTCTAACAAATTCAAAATTGGGGCAGTTCATTTTAAAAACCTCTTTCCCATTTCTCTGAATCCACCAGAAATAATTTTTCTCTCTTCCATAGTTAATTTTGTAATGATTTATAACGTACAAAAATTGTCGCGGCAAGTTTTTTAGTAAAATCAGCAATAACAATTTTTACCTTATGTAAAAAATTCTAGAATTCGTCATAGATACACTGACGTGCCAAAAGTCATGGGATAAGAACCAGTGATATAATCGTAAATTAAGCAGTAACGGAACGCGCTGACCTGGTGATATTATTGGGAGAGGGGGTTAAGCTACAGAATAGAGTGGTATTTTACAATTTTTTCTTATTTGTTTCTGGTAAAAAAAATGCTGTGCCGGAAGGGCGTACCGGCTCCACTACACCCCTGGATATCACACATAATAAATAGCTACGCATGCGCAGCTGTTTACTCAATGAGATAAAAGTATGCAAATTTACAAGTATCGCTTAAAGGTTCTAAAGAGTCAGGTGGCTATCAGTGCTTTTTGTTGGATTCTTGAATGTCTTATAAAGCGTTTAATAACGGCTTCCCGATGCTATTTAACCCTTAACTTCTCTGTCACAAACCGTCTCGTAACTATTGTGGAGGTGTCTCTCAGACCTCGCTCACTAAAGTTGGTTAATATAATATATTAATGAAATATTCTTTATATAATTATTATTTATACATTTCAAATTTAGATAATTCAGATAATTTTTCATGACGTTTCAACCCTGGTAACTGTAAAACTAAGTTGTGTTTTGGTGTTCTAAAGGCACGATTAGGTTCACACACACACACACCAGGCATCCCATTTGAAGTTATTTTTTCTGTAGAAATATTCTTCTTGTGAAGACGCACTTGAAATGTCTTCATCTTCATAAATTTCCGAATCCGTTTCGTGTTCGTTTTCAATAATATCCGAAATTTCACTGTCCCAATACTCTATTTCAAACCAATTATCAACAATATCCTGAATTTCATTTTGTGTGAGATACACAGATTGTTTCTAAGAAAGTTTGTTGCCATTTTAGGCTCTATACCGAAATTCCCGACTCCAACTTAGACAATTTCATTCAACAAAAACGGTAAAGCAAATGCTGTTAAGGGGTCTAAGGCCCCGAGTTCGGAAAAAAATTCAAGGACTTTTCAAAGACCGTGGGAACTCTGCCTCAGGTCATCATCATTGGGGGGAAATAAAAATACCAAATGAAATTGCTGGCATATTTTAAAAAATCTCATTTATTTTGCCTTTCTTTCACGAAAAAAAAAATACATAAGCACAAAAAAAATTCCAATTTTTCAAATTTAATTGAAATTTGACTTTTTTAAGAAGATAAATTGATTTTTTTTAAATTGCGCAAAAAAAATTGTTCTTGTTTAAGTAGAATTTAAGAACTTAAACACCTGAAGAAGTGACAAAATGTCAAAAAAGTGACAAAAGAACAAAAAAGTGACGATAAGTGACGTGTTACAAGTAAAGCCCTGGATAGTGACTTAAGTAGCGACAGCCTTTTCCCCGGTGCTCTCTTGCCGCTTTCGCTTTTGATTGGACGTCAAGAGTCACGTGTGAAAACAGTCGCCATTTTGGGGATTAGCTCGGAATGAGTGCAATGCACATGTAATGATAGTCTGCGGTCTTTCGCTTCATTACCATATTAATTTTCGAAATATTTTATATATCGTTTGATAGAGGATTTGAGGTACGAAGATGCCCACTTGTTCTGCTTTTGGCTGTACGAATAGCTAAAAAACCGGATTCACACAAATTGTATCGTTAACCAGTAGGAAAACAAAATGAAGAACGAAGGAAACTGTGGTTGCATAGGATTGAAAGGGATAAATGGATTCCAAATGTAAACACCAAATTGTGTAAAGGAAGTTTATACCTTTAGCTCAATACCGAATTTTATTTTTGTAATTTTTTTTTGTATTTAATTAAAAAATAACCAAAATGTTTTCATTTAAGTCTTCTGAAGTGATTAATGTTTAATTTATTTCGTTATGAACTTTAGAGCCTAAATTAATTTTTTTTAATCCAACTATGTAGGATATTGTTTTGAGATATTTTGAAGTCGCTTAAAAGCTGTTTCATACATAGGAGCAAAAAATTACTATATTTTTAAGAAATAGTAATACAATAAGGCTGTTAATATGTAGTTCTACAATCATATTAATTAAGTACATAAATATTATTATGTATTAAAAAGAGACAAATAAGTATATTATGTGTATGTTTATATGTAATATCCTAAAGTTTACATTGTTTGTAAAGAAAATAGTAAAATTAATTAATGGCTTTGCAATTTTACATATTTAAAATGAAAAAAATCTGAATTTTGAAACAATTCTAAATTTTGTTAAAATGTTTTAAAGTATGTTATGAATCATCAATAAATTGTTTCATAATTTATAGCAACATTATTTATTTGTTTTTCTTTAGACTTTTAGACATTTTTATTTTAAAATCAAATTACTTAATTTTTAAAAATTTAGAAAAAGCTGTGTTGATTTATAAGATATCAAAATAGAGAACAACGTAGTTCGTGCTGAATTGGATGCTGATTTGTTATTACTTTATTCCTCTAACGTAATTTTAATTTTTGAAAGGTACATTTTACAGAAGATCAATTCGAAAATCATAGAGTTGATAACAGGCGCCTTCTGAAACAAACTGCAGTTCCTTCAGTTTTTAGCCATCGACCTCCCTTAAAATCAAGCATTTTGAAAATTTCCCTCAATGTTGTAACAATGTTTAAAATTGTAAATACTTTTTTTAATCATCGAGTGCATTTATTAATTAAAAAGAAAAATAGAGCTTTTCAACAGAGAAAATTTTTTTTAATGTTCTAACAAGAGCATTGGCATGAGAATTGCCACTTCAGAGATTAAGTAATTTCAAAGTATTTTGCTTCCTAATAGCTTTTAGGTATTGTGGATTATTATTATTTGTAAAATTTGCACTTTTTTCTTCAATTATTATTATTAAATAAAATATGAAATTTTTCTTATAGTTTCTGTGGCTTTATTTAGATTCATAGATGATTTATTACTGTATTCATTATTGGTATCATAAATATCTATTACAAGAGAATGTCTAACTAGAAATTTTTAATTAGTGTTAGAATGTATGACTTTAATTTGAAATTAATTTTTAAAAACTTAAAGGTTGGTATAATTTTGTGTATTTTGATGCACATAATTGTAAATTAAAAAAGAATCATGACTAAACAGTATATAATATTAATTATTCATGGTAAAAATATATTATTTGGGGTTTAAGAAATGCATTATTCATGCTAAAAATGTATTACTCAGCATTAAAGAAATGCAATTATTGCTAAATTTACATGCAAATCTATCATTTTGGCTGCTACACGCTACAAAACGCGAACCCATTTAAGAATCGAGGGTTTGAGATTTTTTACTTCCTTTCAAAGCAAGTTTCAAAAATCAGTCAGAAAGTCCTTTGTGCTTTAAAATAATGAATTTTTATGCATTTAATTTTTTTAAGGATATATTTAATAGTCTTTAAACATTTTTAAAGTCCACATTCAAGAAGCGAAACCCATTAGAAACATTTTCCCCATTAGAAACATTGGTAGAAAGTTACGTTTGTCCCCAAAATGGCGGACGATTGAGCTTGTCGCTACTTAAGCAACGGATCCAGGGCTTTAGTTACAAGCCCTGTCTTTATGAACGAATCACGCTTCTGCCTGCTAAACCACGATGGTCGAATTAGAGTCTGGGGACACCGTGGTGAGAGGTTGCCTAATTGTTGCCTTATGCATCGCCATACGGGTCCTGCACCCGGTATTATGGTTTGGGGTGGTATAGGATTTCACTCCTTCATCCCCCTAGTACGCATTGCAGGACACTAACTAGCCAGCGGTATATATCTGAGGTTTTGGAGCTTGTTGTCCTCCTTTACCATTAGGTCTTGCCTGCGGTCACATTCCAATAGAACAATGCGCAACCATACGCGGCATGCAATGTTCAAGACTTCTCACACCAGATTGCATTGCTGCATTGGCCAGCCTGTTCTCCCGATCTATTGCCTGTCGAACAAGTCTAGTCGATGATAGGAGAACAACTGGCCCGGCATACACCAGATCAACTTTGTCAACGTGTGGAGGCAACCCCAACTGTAAACGCCCCAATAATACATCCAAAGCATCTTTCATACAATGCCGAGGCGTGTTGCAGCGGTTGTCAGCCGGGGCAGCAATACTCAATACCGATTTCGTTGTCTTCTTCACCTCGCAGGAGTCTGTATTTTCAATCGTTTAACCTTTGTACTATGTGTTATCTCTAATAAATTTGGCTTTGATATCTCTTGCTCTTCTTGGAGTTGCATTTTCGATGGCTAGCAGTGTAACGTAACGATTTCCTGAAGTTTCATTATTTTGAAACAGCTTCCTTTTGGACGACTAGGTGCAGGGGCACAATACCAGCCAGTATCTGAAGAGATGTCATTGCAGTCGTTCTGTAAGTTCGAGTGATCAAGAGAGAAGCTCTTTTGGAGACTATTTAGAGGGTTTATCATCGCTACAGTATGATTCATACTGTTAGAAATGCCTGTCACCCAATGTAAGTAAATTGTATCTGGCAACATTGTTTTTAATGCATGTTTTCCCCACGAATCTGGCAACAATCCTATGTTGTTATTATTGTTTGTAAACTCATGCTTGTTACACGCAAATTGTGATCGTCCCGTTACCTTATCTAAATCATCATCTTATGTCTAGATGGAATAAATATTTAACCTAGTTTACAAAGTTATGTTCATTCTTCATATCTAACACGTTATCAGCACGAAGAGCTCTGATTTAAAGGACGATTGAAGAAGATTGCGTTTTGAAGACGAAACAAGCAAAAAAGTCGAAGTGACCAGTATCCAGCCGTAGCTTCCAGGAGAAGATAAATATGACTGACGACTATAGATTACCAAAACTCAATGGTGACAATTACCATGGGTGGTCCATACGAGCACGTGCCGCGCTGGTCCAGAAGCGGTGCTGGGAGGCAGTTGAACCCGGATACGGAACGCAGATGTCGGACAATGAGGGAAGGAAAAATGACGAAGCTATTACCCTTTTATTTCTCACTGTCGAAGACACCTTTTTAGACGACATCGATGACTGTATTAGGGCCAGAGAAGCCTGGAATGCTCTAAAGGAAATGCACACGAAGTTTGGACTGTTGCATGTGCTTCAAATTATGAAGGACTTCTTCAACACAACAATGAAGTTAGGGGAACCTATGAAGTCTTATTTAGGAAGGCTCATGGATACTCATAGAAAGCTGTCGAATGCTGGCTACGCTTTCACCGACAGAGAGGTAACCCTAATCATGTTGATAGGACTCCCCAAATCTTATGAGTCACTCATCATGAATTTGGAAAAAGATGAAGCAAACCTGTCTAGTGCAATAGTCAAGTCCAAACTCATGGTAGAAGAAAAAAGGATCTCAAGGAATGAAAGTGCTCTCACCGAAACGCCTGACGTTCAAGCACTTCATATCAGAGACTTCAACAGTAGTCGGAAGAAGTACCCTTCAGCATCAAAGAAGTGGACAACAAAGAAGAGCGATGAAGAAGTCGACCAAAATCGAAAAAAAGTGAGGTGTTTTAGCTGTGGTGAATGGGGACATATCTCCCGAAATTGTGAAGAAGCTCGCCATCAAAACACCAGAAGTGCTAAAACTGCCATTGACATGCAAAATTGGGCACTATTTGCAGAAATCGAAGGAAGAAAAGGGTTAGAATTGTGGATCCTGGACAGTGGTGCCACCGAGCACATGACCTCTGATAAACAGAAGTTCAGAAATATCAGAAGCTACACATCCACAGTATAAGTGGCAAACTCTGAAAGAATAGATGTCACTGGAATATGTGACATTACACTCTCCCTGCACGAGGACAATGAAAGCCGAAAGAATATAACACTTGACAATGTGTTGTACATCCCAAGACTAGGGGGAAATTTGCTCTCTTTAGGAAGAATTGAAGAAAGAGGGTTCAGAGTTGAATTTTCAGATGGAGAGGCAAAGGTCATAGAGAAAAATGGAGAGACAGTTCTTACAGCCAAGAGAAAAGGAAGGCTCTACATAATTGAAGAGAGTACACCCTCTGCATTCATCACAAGGACTGATAATGAAGAATTATGGCACCGTCGACTTGGTCACCCCCACTACAATGCAGTTAAGAAACTGGACTGCACTACTGTTACACCACCATGCACGACAATGAATGAACTATGTCCTACGTGTGTGCAAGGAAAGATGAGGCGTCAGAGTTTCCCCAAAGCTGCAAGTGCACGTGCCAAAGAGGTCCTTGAAATCATACATTCAGATGTTGTAGGCAAGATCACCCCAACATCACTAGGTGGATCCAGCTACTTTGTAGCCTTCACAGATGACTTTTCACGGTATACAGTGGTTTATACAATTAAAAACAAGTATGACGTCCTTAAAAAATTTGATGACTATAGACGTATGACAGAAAATCTCCACAACCGAAAAATAAAAATCTTGAGAAGTGACAATGGGGGTGAATACAGAAGCAATGAATTTAATGATTATCTATCTAAACATGGCATTCAAAGACAACTAACAGTTCCAGAAGCACCACAGCAGAATGGAGTGTCTGAGAGGCTGAATCAGACTCTAATTAACTCAACAAGGTGCCTACTTATTGAGTCTGGACTTGGACCAAGTTTCTGGGCTGAAGCAGTCTCCACAGCAGCATTCCTCCGGAATAAATGTCCATCTGCTGCAATAAAAGGAAATATACCAGAAAGAATATGGTCAGGAAAAGAAGTGACCTTAAGCCACATCAGAGTTTTTGGATGTAGAACTTGGAGCCATGTTCGCTCCATGTCAAGAAAGAGCAAATTAGACCCTAAGGCAAAAGAATGTGTCTTAGTGGGTTATCCTGAAGGCATTAAAGGTTACAAACTTTGGGACTTAAAGAGCAAAAATTTCTTCATCAGTCGAGACGTGATCTTTGAGGAGAACATCTTCCCTTCCAAAACAAAACAGTGCCTTCAGAACCCAACAGAAACAGAGAACACAGTGCTCCATATAGAAAATGAAGAAATAGAGCATGTGCTATCAGAAGAAGTAAACCGAAATAACATACCTACTACCGACTCTGAGGAAATCCAAAACAAAATTATATTAGCTGATGAATTGGAGATATCTCTAAATAAATGTGAGCCACCTTCAACTGATGACAGAGGAGATGCTATAGGAAATGAAGAAAATGCTTGTGTGGATTTTGGCACTGCTACAAACCTAAGGGACACTGCAATACTCCCACCAAGTAGAAGTAGGACTGTAAAATCCCCCAAATACCTGAATGACTTTATCCTGTATAATGCTAAAGAAATAGGATATGGTGAAGAAGAAACTTGTATTCCAAAAACTGTGAAAGAAGCCTTGACATCTTCAGAGTCTCAAATGTGGCAAAGAGCAATGGACGAGGAAGTACAAAACCTTCTAAGTGCTCAAACCTGGGAACTTGTCCCCAAGCCAACAGGCATCAAGACCATATCATCCAGATGGTTATTTCGCAAGAAAAAGGATGAAACTGGAAACCGTGTGAAATTCAAGGCTCGACTAGTGGCAAAGGGATACCTTCAAGTCCAAGGTGTTGATTTTAATGAAACATTCTCGCCAGTAATCAAGCTTAAATCCATACGTATACTGCTTGCAATAGCTGTGGAAATGGATTTTGACATTCATCAAATGGATATCACAGCAGCATATCTTAATGGAGTCCTAGAAGAGGACATATACATGACCCAGCCCGAGGGCTGTATAGAAAAGGGAAGTGAACACCTGGTATGCCATCTGAAGAGAAGCCTCTATGGTCTCAAGCAATCGGGACGAGTATGGAACTCATGCCTAGATGAATTCCTCACTAAGTATGGCCTGAGAAGAACAAATGCAGACCCTTGTATATATTATCACAGTGAAAAGGGTTTGCTAATTGGGGTGTATGTTGACGATCTCCTCATTATTGGAAGAATTCCAGAGATAGAGCAATTTAAGAAGATGATTAAGGGAAAACTCGCTGCCAAGGACCTCGGCCCAGCTAATCAGATCTTATCGATGACAATAAGGAAACACAATGACGGATGCATTACCCTTGATCAGAACGTTTATGCTACCGAGATCCTGGAGACATTTAAAATGTTTGAGGCCAAGCCTGCAGCTACGTCATTTTACCCAAACATGCAGTATCCTAAAGTAGACGACAGGACATGGGAAAGCATTAGGGAAGAAAGCACCAGGCTACCTTACAGGCAGGCCATTGGAAGCCTCCTGTACCTGGATTGTGGAACTCGCCCTGACCTGGCATATGCATCCACATATATGAGCCAATTCAATGAGAGACCAGATGAAAAGCATTGGAGGGGTGTGAAACGCATGCTGAGGTATCTTAAAGGCACAAGGGATAGAAAGCTTATGTTCCAAAAGACTGGAAATCCTCTGAGAGTCTATTCAGACGCTGATTGGGGCAGTGACAGATGTGATAGAAAGTCTTTCAGTGGGTACATGCTGCTCCTTGCGGGTGCACCAGTCTCGTGGTCAAGCAAGAAGCAAAGCACCACAGTTCTCTCATCCACAGAAGCAGAATACATCGCCATGTGCCACGTCGCCAAAGAGGTTCTGTGGGTCAGTAGCCTACTGAGGGAATTGTCCATGACATTTTCACCCGCCCCTCAAAAGGTACTGGTTGATAACCAGGGTGCTATGTTCATCGCCAGGAACCGAGTAACTTCGGAGAGAAGCAAGCACATCGACATAAAGTACTTCTTCCTACGTGACTTGGTGAGCGACGGGATCATAAAATTTGAACATGTACCATCCCAGGAGATCCTTGTGGATCCCCTGACAAAGCGGGTGTCCAAAATGGTGCTAGGTGAATTGGGTTATTGCATGACACACCTGAAGAATTAGGATTGTACCGATGTCGGATATGTACTCGTGCAAAAAACCCTCTGAACTGTTTAGTAAATTCCTACAATTGTTTGTCATAGTGTGATAGGCAAGGGAGCGTGTTAGAAATGCCTGTCACCCAATGTAAGTAAATTGTATCTGGCAACATTGTTTTTAATGCATGTTTTCCCCACGAATCTGGCAACAATCCTATGTTGTTATTATTGTTTGTAAACTCATGCTTGTTACACGCAAATTGTGATCGTCCCGTTACCTTATCTGAATCATCATCTTATGTCTAGATGGAATAAATATTTAACCTAGTTAACAAAGTTATGTTCATTCTTCATATCTAACACATACCCCCATACACTAACTGCCCTCTCATTTACTGTAACGTACCATTACTTTAAAATTGATGGACGAACATAATAAGTTATCAAATGCGTTATCAATATCAATGGAGAGGACAACGATGTACGTTTTAGACTTAACATTTTTACAAATGATTTTTATAAGATTGTTTAGGGCATGCTCTGTTGGTTTACCTTCTTGAAAGTCGTATTGATTCACGCTCATCACATTCTTTGTTTTTAGGTGATGATTTATTCTTGTTTGCAATAATATTTCCAACGTCTTTCCCAAGACAGGTAGAAAACAAATGGGTCTAAAGGATCTTTGATTTTGAGGGTCTCGTCCAGGTTAGTTTATTAAAATAACCTCGCCCTTTTTGAAGCACTTAGGGAAATGTTTGAGTCGAAGACAGGTATTGTAGAGTTCCAAGATATTGGGGATAGCATAGTAGACAATATCTGGAATTTTTCCATCAATACCAGGATCTTTGTTATAGGGTTTTCTCTAAATAGCTTCTTACAATTCTACCATGGTGAAAGGAGATTCATCTCCATTTTCTTGATTAAAACATGGGTTCGTCGTGATGTAATCCGCATTTTGTCTCATGGAGATATGGTGAGTTTCATCTGTAGAAGTATCATCATATGGGAAAATATCTAGGAGTTTATGTAAAATATCATATGTAATGGTACTGTAAGGGTCAGTTGATGCGTCATAGAGAATGACGGTTTAAAAAAAATTTCTGGTGGATAATTTAAATGTCTTACCAAAAGTTTGGTTAGTTTCCGTGTAGAACTTGGTGGAGTGGTCGCAAACGGGACTGTAGCGCCAAATCGTTTGTTTTGGTCGCCAAACCAAGATGGCGGAGATCGCCATAACGATGGCGCGGTGTCCATGTAGCAAAATTCACACTGTGAACCTTTGCATAAATGGATTTGATAGTAATTTCTATGGATTTGATAGCAATTTTTATGGATTTGATTATAGAAAAATGAAACTTACCCTCATTTTGTCGCCACATTATAAATCGCTACAAAATTCGATGCACGAAAGAATATTCGTCTTTTAACGGAGGAATATGCCCGGATAATCTCTCTCAATGTCACCGTGTTTTAGCGGCAGCAAGTACATCTGCAAATTTGCTACTGCCTACATTAGTTGCGGGAATAGTACCAAACTCCTTGAATATACCATCCTTTCGGCAATAAACTGCACATTCCGCTCGTGATCCACGAACAGCCTCAAAATGCGAATCATTGTCAAGCTTCTTGATCTCTGATATTCTACGCCGTTGTTTAAAATAAATATAGCCCTGACAATGGACGCGTTTAGTCTTCGGACAGATCTCCCTACCGAAGCAAATATATTCATGGCAATCCGAGTTCGCGAACATCTCATTCTCAACTTGAAAAGAAGTAAACACCAACCTTTATACAAAAAAAACACGGTTAATTAACTGGTAATTTTTAGTTAACGTCGTACTAGAGTAACACAACGGGCTTCAAAAAAAAAAAAAAAAAGACGTAGTTGTTAAACAAGAAAAAAATGCACCAGGAACGATAAAACACAGACCACGGTGAAACGATAAAAAACAAAGTGGCGGATTAAGCGTCGTTATCTCTTATCGTTAAACGAGAAAAAAAAATCTAAACCAATCAGAGCACGTTTAATTTCACTTCAAAACACGGTTTAATTCCAATCATATAGCGTCTTTAATCCTAATCTTCTTAATAGGGTTGCCATAAAAATTTCCAAAAGGGAAGGTTACCACATTGGCGAGAAAAAAGGACTTTCACGTTTGCTACCACTCCACCCAGAACTTTTTCCACATGGTTTCCTCAGTTTACCTTATTTGTATTTGATAAAGAGCTTTTTCTTTCTTATAAACTTGTTTTGTGACCGAGTGCAGAGAATTCCTTCTTGAAGCGGGCGAACAAACCACAAACTCTCCTTACCCTCACAAACAATATATTAATCTAATTTAAATTACGAGGACACAACATATATATTTACATAACCTTTCATGAATAATGGACGTTACGACGTGTCTTCATTCAACACAGAAAATTCCCGGAGGTTGAGTCCTTGCTCAAAGCAGACGCGAGATAGCTGAGCGAACGTAAAATGTACAAGCGGATGGAGAGAGAATGATCAGCAATGTTAAAACTTAGTCGTTTTTCCACGACCATCTCACGGGTGTAAGAATCATAGCAATTGCTCATGCGTCAATTTATTCCGGTCCGGACTTCTGTTGCAACCCTTTCTTTACGAGTGGTTTGTTTGGCGACGACGAGGATATTTTCACCCCGCGCCAAACCAAGCATCTGTCCGCTGTCGTTGACATTCTCGAATGGATGAACAGTATAAGTAGAAGCGTCTCAATCCTATGATAGTACTTTACGCAAGTCCAATTTGATTGGCTAGTTTCACGGGCTTGGCTTCACTTGGATATCTCGCTAATCTGATTGTTGCAGTAACCATTTGATTTTGAATATGCGCGTTGTTTCGTAGAAATACAATACATACACAAGCGCCTCAGCGTACAGCGTAAGTGTCCGACAAGTTGACTCTGATTTGCTCCTCATTTTCATATATATGTTGTATGGTTGTTGTTAGTAGTATTTCTTGCAAACTTATATTAAAGGGTACTTATACTTTAAAGAGCTTCTTTTCGAGAAGCAACGATGGCCTAACGGCTAAAGTCATCCACATTCTGATTAGCGTCGGCAGCGGAGGATGACTACCCCAGTTCGAACCCAGCTGGCGGAAAACTTTTTAGATCCTCCAAATTATTTTTAAAAAATTCAAATTTAATTCCTTTTCATTCTAATTTACTTTTCCCAATTTTTAATACCCTTTTTATATTTTTCCAAGCTTCCGTTGATTTTACATAAATAATCTAAGAACCACTCCTGAACTCACAACCAACTGATATTTTTCCGCCCCTCTGCCGTCCCCTTTGCTTTAGGATGATTGTGTCGTATCCACCGCTGGCTTAGGACCATTCTGATGTAACAAAAAGCATACATAAAACACTAACTTATATAATTATTAACTTATATAATAAAAGGATACAATTTTCGGCTCCCACCTCTACCCACCCATAGCCATGGGTCTGAAAAGAAAAGAAGAAAGCACAAAGGAAGTGATAAATCGCCAACAGAAGAATTCTCATGACTACTGCACATTGTGACTAATGTCAGCAATAAAAGAAAATTTAACATAAACTGCCTTGCAGTATCGTGTGAACAAACATTTTCAACACGAACAAAGCTGAGGGAACATGTGACGAGTGCTCATATAATGTAGTATTGGATGTAGAGCAAATGGATATAGAGCACAATTACAAGTTATAAAATAATTTATTTTTCAGAAACTCATAATGTGTGTGTTTGACATTTAAATAAACTTTTAAATTATGAACTTACACAAATTAACTTTTTTCGTAGAAAGATAGTATAGAATAGATAGTATTTAATACTTATTTACTGATCGTAAATAAGCCTTACTTATACTAAACTATAAAAATAGGATTCTAAACTGGCCGTACTTATTACTTTAACATCTGACAGCAAACTCAAAAAATCCTCGTATTGTAAGCGATAAATTGCCAAATTTGGCATACCTTTCCCCAGAACCAAACATGGAGTTAAAAATTTCCAACTCCATACGCATGCGCAATTGCTATGATTCTTACACCCGTGAGATGGTCGTGTTTTTCCGACCTTTTTTGCAATCCTTCTGCGCTTGCGCAGAAGTGACTGACACAGTTAACCGATAATACATGCTTTTATGGTTAAGTCAAACTGTTATTTATTATATTTTATATCAGTTTGAAAGTTTTCAGCGAGTTCGATACGATTAGCTTTATATGTCAGATCTTAACTTTTATTTAGATTTAGCTTTATCAAATTAAGTATTACTTGTATCGAGCACGATTGTGTTGTTAGTTGGTGATTTTTCTAAACAACGTTTTGTGATTGATTCCGATCGCATTTGTTCGATTTGCTGCAAGTCTTTCAAGACAAGTTCAGGAATGTTTCCGCATCAACGGCAAATTCACGATGTATCATCTGCAGTCATTAATGCTGGTAAAAATAGCCTGCCATGCCCAATTTGCAGTCTGACTCAAGTTTCAAAAAAGCAGTTGGAAAGTCATTTGTTGGATGTGCATGAAATACAAATAGACAAAGCAATTTAATTCTGAGGCTGAATTTGTTGCTTTAAAAAATGAAATGGAACAAGCCACAAATTCTCTCTGTTTGCTCAAGAACTGTTTACCTTTCAAAACCTGCCTTCTTCACACGTTCATTTTCATCCATGCTTTTCAAGAACTGTTTACATTTCAAAACCTGCCAGCATCACATGTTCCTGATCACAGAGTATCCCTACTTTCACTCCATCATGCCTTTCAAGAACTCTTTATACATCTGTTGCATCACATGTTATCAGTTTATTCATGCTTTCCCTCCATGCTTTTCAAGAACTCTTTACATTTCAAAACCTGCCTGCGTCACATGTTTATGGTCACATTTTATCCCTGCTTTCACTCCATCATGCCTTTCAAGAACTGGTTATATATCTGCTGCATCACATGTTCAGTTTATCCATGCTTTTCAAGAACTGTTTACATTTCAAAACCTGACAGCATGCCATGAACTTTGTCATTGAATTGGATATAATCCTGTAGCTTGCTTCCCCATGTAATTGCATTTCCAGAGTAGAAATTAACTACGCCTCTGTGAGACCTGCGTGTTTCTGCACAGCTGTTATCTGCATCACCAAACAACACCAGACTTCTGTAATCTTCATTATTCTACACAATGCCATGGCCAATGGTATTGCAAAGGTATCTTAATATTGTCTGTACGATTTCCCTATCAGTGTCTGTGGGGTTGTCCAACTTACGAGACACTAAACTCACTGCGTAAAGAATATCTGGCCGAGTCCCCATTGCCAAATAAAGCAAACTTCTGATTGGTATGGAATTTCACTGCTTGGCCGGGCATGGAAAAAAATATTACTAAATTTGTCCCGACTTGGAAGGGTTGTCAACTTCAGAAAATGGAAAAGCTTGTCGAAAGAACTCCAATAGTTCGTCGGGAGCTGCCTTTTGAAGTTGTCAATATTGATATTGTTGGACCCATTGAGCCTCCATCCAGTAGATGACACAAAGACATTCTCTATATGATGGACCAGCACACTCGTTGGTATGAAGCAGTACCTCTTCGGTTACTTTCAGCCAAGGCAGCATGCAACGCTTTGCTACAAGTATTCCCAAGAACTGGTATATCCAAAATTGTCGCGAGTGACCAGAGAACAAACTTTAAATCGTCCCTAACACAAGAGTTTTTGAAAATAATTGGATAGAGTCCCAAGTTTTTCTTCTAGCAACGGCTGGGTGGAGCAATGGAACATAGTGTTGAAGGAAATGCTTCATCACGCACAATTAGAAAAGATCCAAGAAGTTGGGATCAGCAACTACCAGGGACGTGCCAACGTTTTGAATAGAGGGGGGGCGAGCATAGGGGTAACTAGGGTTGTTGAATGGGGAGGGGGTTTCTCCCGCAAAGTACCCCTGTAAAAAGTGGGAAGAATAAATTAATTATATTAATATGGATTAATTATTAATAATAAGTTATAAACAATTAATTAATTTATATAAAAAGATATTCATCAATTAACACTTGATTTTAAAAAAATCATTTTTTTCTTTATACAATATTTACTAAATGACTTTATGGTGATTTTTAAAACTTACAATACATTTAAATTAGAAATTAATATGTCGATTTTTTCCTAAACGTTTCGATTTTTCTGAACTTTTTAGATTTATATTTGATTTGCTTGAATCACATGAGAAAAATTTATCTCAATTCTGACTCTGCCGCCTGTGAGTGCTCAAAATTTTTTTAAACAGAATATATATTTTAAAATTCGGTTTCAATGAAGCACAGTAGGCAATAATTTAAAAAACCAATGAAATAGGATAAACATTAATTTTAAAAAGTTAAAAACTAATAACAATAAATAAAATATAAAATGTATTTGAAAATTTGGTTTTAAAAAAGCACAATTAACAATAATAAAAAATTCCATTTTTAATCGAAACATTTTCCTCTGGCCTTTTACTCTGCATAATCTCGTATGAGTTCTTTAAAACACAATTTATTACAAAACTCAATTTCGATAGTTATAGTCAATCTACTTAGTCTATGTAGAGCAAGCCTCGAAATATATTTTTTAATACAGTTGCACAAGGTACACCTTAGTTTTTAAATTAGGTGCACATTAAAAAAATGTAATATAAGAGCATTGATACAAAGTAAACTACTTTATTAGTTGGGTATGTTTAGATAGGTTAGCAGTAGACAGTAAATAAAAATATTTAAACATCTCTAAATTCTCCGTAGCATGGCTGTCGCTTCAACAGAGCCATCTGGAAAAAGTTTCGATCATCGGAAAGTTCTGGTGGCAATGGCTCAAATAAACGTTCCTCATGTATAAACCCGTTACGGCCCAGCGATTTTGTTTTCCCATAGTGTGTATTTAGGAATTTTAATTACGTTCCTTTAGAGTGAGAGAGGTCGATACTAATATTACTACGATTTTGTTCAAGCATCAAAATAACATAAAACGTTCCCTCCCTTTTTTTTAACGTTAGGTGCACTGCATGCACCAAGCGGGAAAAAATTAGGTGCACAATTTTATTTTCAGATGTGGCTATCAGTTTAGGATGCATTAAGTGTTAAAGTAAAAAAAAAAAGAGAAATCACTTACGACATGAGTGTTGGTTTGCAAAGCAACAAGTTTTAACAATGCACTGTTCTCACGTTTCTTCACTTAATTACTTCGCAAATTCAAGTGTTCACTTTCAAAACATTAAGCTCGGAACCTTACTCGTCAAGGAAATCCGTAAAACTAAATAATCCATCGGGCAAAAATTCAGAACAGTTCACTTGCAGGTAGTTTCCCGTATTTACTTCAAATAAGAAAGCCGACAATTTAAAAGACCCTTATTGTAAACAGGGCCCGATTTAGAAAATTTGGTATAGTAGGCACAACACGCAGGAAGGGGCCCCTCCCTCATTTTATTTGTTCATCACAAAAACTAATTTTATAACAATAATTGGTACTTACGTATTTGACTGTTGACCGTTTCACAGATGTCACCAAAAAGTTTGAGAAAATCGTGATATTACTTATAACTCTTGGCAAAACAAAATAAAGCAGATGAAAATTAAAAACATAATAGTTAAATAATTAATGCAATTACAAGAATGTGATAGTGGGGGAAACGGTCGACAGACATTTACGTAAATACCCAATAATTTATGTAACTACTTAAAAACTTTTTATAATTTTTAGATACTTTTGAAACTTAGGGGCCCTCTAAATTATGGGGGCCCTAGGCCCGTGCCTCACGGGCCTAATGGTAAATCAGGGCCTGATTGTAAATCATCAAAATAAGTAATGGCAGATTTGTTGCGATTTCCGGAATGCCTTTATCTTCAAACGACATTTCCGTCAGTTGGTCAGATGCTTCTTGTCCAGTATGGGACCTAGCGCAATAAACACTAACATATTATCCGTCAGTCGGTCATAAAATTAAATTGCTTTTCTCAAGACATGCCGTCAAAGAAGTTTGCACTATACACGAATTTCTTCGAAAATTAGATAATCATCTCTTAGCATTCAAGGGCGAGCACCACGTGCATTCATTTTAGGGGACGCTGGGCCACCTTTCTCCACATATTCAGAGGAAGAATTTATTTTTTGGATCTTTGAAACAATTTTTTTTTTTACTTTTAGTTAAATATAAACTTTTACTACACAAATAAAATTTGTTCGAAGTTTCTTGATAAACTTTTCATACATTTACATGTTAGGAAACTTTCAAATTCGTTATTTTCAAAATCTAATTTTGTGTTTTTTGCCCCTTGACCCTTCATTTAATACCCTTTTCGAGGAATATATCGAAGCTCTCAGAATGCGCCCCCTCTGTGATTTTCTCTCTCTCTCTCTCTATATATATATATGTATGTATAAATATGTATTAATTTAAGGGCGGGCTGCCAACTTCGTACTTCATAAAAAAAAATCGCCCACCCCGTGCATTTTTTTACAAAAAAAAATGTCCAAAACTATCATTTAAACAATTTTAAATAAATCCATTCAACAACACACTGGAGAAAAGTCATAAACCTTTCTGATAAAACCTTTGTAAGAAGTTTTTTATGTTTTGTGGATATTGAGGCACGTGTGTGTGGAGATGTACGACAGAAATGACTGCGATAATTGTTTTATTTTAATTAAATGATCTGCAGTAATTTGTCAATGTCGTCGAAGGGTCACCCAACTTTCTTGAGTAGATGCAGAGTGTTGACAATGTACGAAAACCTTCATGTCCTAAAATTTTTTATTTCTTTTCATACATAACATTTTTTTTACACTAATTTTTGAGTCCCACCCACGAAATCGGCTGCCCAGAGCAAATGCCAAGATTGCACTCCTCTAGATCTGAGCCTGCATCTATTGACAGAAAATGAAATTAGAGCCAAATTTGCTATAACGGTACTTTTTAATCTTACTTTTGAAGCTAAAATATTAATAATGTTCCCCGATAGTGTGTGTGTGTGTGGAGGGGCGAAATATGGCTTTCGACCCTTCTCCTCAGTGACAGGAGGGACCAGCTGCACCCTGCTCCCCTGTTGGCAAGTGCCTGTATGCCCTCCTCCTGATCAGGGACTGCATCTATTGACAGGAAATGAAATTAGTCCAAATTTTTTCAACGCTACTGTATAATGCTACTTTTGAAGTTAAAATGTCAATAATGTTCCCTGATAGTGTGTGTGTGTGTGGAGGGGCGAAATATAGCTTTCGCCCCTCCTCCTCAGTGACAGGAGGGGCCAAAAACCCACCTTTTCAACTTCTGTATGGCAGAGAAGCTCGGGGTCCGCTCTCAGTTCTCAAATCCTCCTGGGCTGGTCTATGATTGAATGGGATGGTAAAGGGTGGCATTTGACACCCTTTACCATTTTAAAGGGTTCCTTTAAAAGTGCTTCTTAATCTTCGAGTTTGCAAAGATGGACTTTTGCACTACTAAAGTATAATATTACTATAAAACATTGCTCCGGTGCAAATATGCCTCATGCTGATGCACTCTTACACTTCTTGTGAAAAGTGTAAACATTTTAATTATAAATTTGGATGAAGTGAAAAAAAATTTCATTTTGTAATGATCGATTTTCGGTGACATGCTTAGTTAAGAATTCTGTTCTGAACTTTTTCTATTCTAAAATGTATTTAAATTTCTGATAAGTGATTATATTTTTTTCAATTTATGAAATGGGAATTTTTATAATTGGGATAATTTTATAGCCACAATATTTGTGTACAGTACATTTATTTCTATTTTTATTATCAGTGTGCATATTATTTTTTACCTGTATTGCTATATCATACAAGAAGGTTTAGACTTATTTTTTGTTTAGAGTTGGGTAGTGTACATGTGAGCAATATTTTTTGGTTTTATTAATAGGAATGTGTATTTGAATTTCAATATTTCTGTACAATTCCTTCTGGGATTGTCAGATTGTGTATCGTAGGTGATACGTCAATCTTGCATCGGGGTGTAGCGTTAGCCCTACTCTCTAGAGTGTGCGCTATAGGAAGAGATTAAAGTCTGACTCCGGCGAGCTAGGTTGGTTGTCTGAGAGGCATGTGTAATCATTGTATTTACAAGTCCTTGTAATTCGTTTTTGTTGTGAATAAATAAATATTTTTTTTTAGTACAAAAGTATTTTTGTGTGCTGGATCTTTGAGAAAATAACTGTGTACTATACTCACTATCTGGGGCCTTTTCCCACTATGTTTTGCATTTGCCATGAATATATGTGAAAAAGCACTTCCCAAGATACTATATAGCATGAAAAAAATATACAGGGTTATTCAAAAAGATGGATCCAATTTTTATTTAATGAAGTATAAATTGGACATGAACGCTTTACATACTAATGAAAAGAGGAACTTTCAAAGTTTTTTTAATATAGATTATAAACATTCAATGTGTCCCCCTTTGCTGCATTACAAACATCGAAGCGGTAGCCAAACTCGTCCCACACGCGAAAAAGCATGTCTTGTGTTACGGAGCCTCGGGGAAAAGCCACTGTTCCAATATGTCCAGATGCGTTATTCCGCTTACAGTGCTTTCCGCATAAAAGAATGGTCCTTAAACTTTTGTCCGTGATAAGGCTTCGCCGAATCTCTCGTGTTGCAATGATGTCACTGAACCCCATATGTGAACATTGTGTCTATCAATGCCCAAGCGGTGGTAAATAAAACTTCGGAATTTCATCTTTCCTTCGGTATGTAAACTGCTCATATCCAATTTATATTTTGTGAAATACAAATTACTTAAATTGGGTCCATCTTTTTGAATAACCCTGTATATTGTGGTTCTAATATTTTTATTGGGCTTATAAAGTGATAATAATACAGGACTGTACAAAAACTAGAGTTTCTTAAGCAATAACTTATCATTTGAAAATGATTAGGTTTTCAGTATAATTGAGCCCCGAAGAACTTGTATGTGTACCTAAAAGGTTTAGCCTAAAATGCCACTATCTAAAAGAGGAATTAGCTTGAGAACTTTGAAGTATTTCATATTTATCGTTAGAAAAAAACTGATTTTTAAACAATTTTTATATGGTTGGTAGTAAAGAGGTTAGAACTAGACCTATTTTTTTTAACTTCAATTATGTGTGATTAATTGTCATTTGAAAAATTTTCTGTCTACAACATTTAAAATTCTGTGTTAATAAACATTTCTACAAATATATTCTTTATATTTATAAAAATAACTAAAATGCACTTTTTTTAAAGTCAGCTAGCTTCTTTAAAGCTTGCATAGCTACTTAATAAGTTAAATTAAAGAAAATTAGGATTTTGTAATTTTACAAACAAAATTCATTGAAATAATGAATTTGATATTTTATTTCCTGTAAATAGTAAAGAAATTTTGTGATAAGCCACTTTATTTAGACTTTTTCCAAGACTTCAGTTGTTGAGGGCATGCCTGAAATCATTTTATTGCAAATAAAATATTGTTACATTTGCAAAATTAAATTAATAAATTCATATTTCAATAATTTGTGCTGCTATCCTTCATAATACACATGTCTTTCATATGTTGGTGTTCCAACTAACAGCCAATCAAACTGAAACCATCTAGTCTAACTTATAATAGGAAGACATAAATCAGAAGTTAATGTTCCTGATAAATGCTAGAGGACTGAACTATTGTTAAATTATTAAACTGGTTTTTAATCAATTTTGTATACAAAAAAAAAAACTTTTTACTAATGACCTTCAGTTTATTGAAAATTTTAAGCTTAATATAAAATTTTCTCTTATAATAATCATAAGACCATTGTCACTAAAGCCTATACTACAGGTAAAAGAAATTTTAACTCAAATCCATCTCTAAATACACAAAAATATTAGCAATTTTTTCAATGCAGAAGTTACAATGGAATTGTACAATTACATTTTTCTGATTTGTTTAAAAATTATTTTCTAAATGGAAAGAAATTTGACAAAGGCAATTATCATCAATATTTCATATTAAAAAAAAAGGTTGTCCATTTTATTGTTTTAAATTTATCAATACTAATGGGTAGGGAGGGGGCTTGAGCACCCCTGTATGGGTGCCCATGACAAGGATTTGATGAAAAAGGCATCTGCAAATAAACTCAATACTTTTAAGAAGCATAGTTTTAAAAAAAATGGTAATTAAAACTTCCTGCATTTCACATTTTAAAAAATCTGGATTTAATGTATTATTAAATCTATGCATCAATAAGTAAACTAATTTAAATGTCTTGTATTTTCTAGAGGTGCTTCAGCATAGTCAGATTGGATTCTTTTTTCCTGAATGAATTCCAAAGAAATCAATCATGGCCATGCAACAATTAAATTGTTTGAAAATGTAAAACATGTTTGATATCCGCAGGTTATAAAAAGCATAGGACATTTCATACAACCCAAATACTGTGTTCCTGAATTATATGATATTCATTCATCATATCATAACACAAGTCATTGATATTTTATATTAATCACAGATAAAAATTTTATTTTCAAAAAATACACACTAAAATAAACTCAAGTTTTGTTTTCAAGTTAAAGTTCTGGTAAAAATTTAGCGAGAGCAAGCGCCGAAAATTAACTCAAACTTAGTTTCAAATAAGAGTTCAGGGAAAAAAGTTGAGAACAATAGGTACAAAAAGAAAAAATTTTTCAATTTAAACATAAAACCCTGTATTTTTATATGCTTAGGTATTAAAAGATGCGATTCATCACAGTAAAAACAAATTGGTATTTCAATTCTCGAAATTATCACGAGAGCATTCAGAAAATTTGGCAAATGTATCAAACTTTTTTAGAAGTTCCAAGATAATCTGCAATGCTTGACAGCAAAAACAAATCAGTTTTTAAATTCTCGAAATTTTGCAAGGAAATTACTCTTTTTTAAAAGTTTTAAGATAATCTACAATCGATACAAAATGGAAAGGAAAATAGAACGATCATGAATGTGATTGTATTGTTTACATGTGAATAAGGATGTTATTTTGTACAGAAAACAATTTCCACAAAAAGAACAGCTATTTTAAAGAAGATAACCAATTTAACACATATGATCGTTATCGACTAATCATTCCAGGTGCTTCACGAGAACTGCTGAAATTTTCTAAGTTTTTAACATTGCTGATCGTTCTCTCTCCATCCGCTTGTGTAAAATGTTATCTCTTTAATTCAAACTTTTAGTTTGGTAACAATTCGGAAGTCTTTAGCTCCGCAGCTGGCGCTATGCTCGTAGTTCACTAAATACAGTTTCGATTTCTCTCTTTCATCTCCAGTTTCTTTTCGACTACGTCTTCTAAGAGCTCTGACATTTTTCTTCATCACTAATAAATCAAGGTTCCACCATTAAGGGGTGAACTTTCTACAAATTTTTAAGATTTTATAAATATATCTACATGCTACATTGGAACTTTTACTAAAATTTAAGATTCATTTTCAAACTACGCTAAAAATCGTACAGTACATCCGTATAATCTTACAATTCAGCCAAACCATACAGGTTGATGCAAACCATCTACTGGCAAAGATTTAATTCAAGAAAATACGAGTAGTTAAAAGTTATTAACTATGCAGCTTCAAAGATTACGTGTGCTACCAATAGTAATACTTCGACAGCAATAAGATTTGAACTAATTAACTTGCGTGCTGCAGTTCATGTCAGTTGGTTGGCTTTGGGGTTTTATAGTGCAAGGGCCATATTTGGCAATGCTGCCCCAGAGCAATCCATGTCAGATACAAGCGAATCAGAAACACACTGTACATAGAGCATATCTGTGCATATTTAATCAGTCACTAAATAATATAAAAAATTAATTGCATATTCATTTAGAGACTGATTAAATATGCACATACAGATATGCTCTATCATTCATTGCGCAATACATATTTATAGTGAATATGCATTTAACCTTTTACCTATGTGCCAGAATATTTAAATAATCCATGGAATGTAGTTGTTGGAAAAGCGAGTGGGCGAGACACCAAAAATGCTGCTGCGTAGAAAAGATGATGATGTGGTTCTCCATCATTCTTTGTCAGAGACTCGTTAAGTTTTCATGTTGGTAACACGTCGAAAAAGGGACCTGTTCCTTAGGCGCTTCTTTCTTTACTGTAATTGATTGGAAATGTAGATCAATAATGTTAGAACAGTATAATAAATTTGTTAAACTAAATTGAGTCTATTTGACTTATTGAAATGAATATGTGTTGTGTGCTCTTGTTGAATTAAACCTTTGGCAGTCTACCTTACCACGATATTCAAAAGTAGTTGTATTGCAAAAACATGTAATGTTGAATGTGACTAGTTTAGTATTGTTAGCATGAATAGTTTAGCATTTGCAAAAGGTTTGAGGATTAAAAATATGACAAATTATGATGAGAATAATTTGAGGAATTTCTTTTTTCAACAAATGAACTATCATTAATTTTGAAATATATTCCATCTTTCACACGTGATACCATATTTAAATAATGTTGAATAAGAGATTTAGAATGAATTGAGAACATTAGTACATAGTTGAAAAGAAAAATACATCAAAATATAGAAGTAAATATATATTTAATAATTCATTTTCCGTTGAATATATCTAAAAAGACAATAAAATAAAAATGCTGATGCTAAACAAATGTAAATCAAATTAACAAGAATGAGTATCAAAACAGGAAACTGACAATTTTGACAGTAAATTCCTCAAACACAAGAATAAAGTGGGCATGAGAATGGCTTCTCCTTCTATTCAATGGTATAAGTACAAAATAATAAAACATTGAGTAAAACTAGCTGACTTTACATCAGACTTTATACAAAAAATATGAAACCATCACATACATTTAAAAATGGTTTTAAGTCCAATCTCTTTAAAGTTGTGATCCTATATTGTATAAATATTATATATATGGTTACGCAATACAAGCAATATCAAATTGATTACCAAAAATGAATTTACAATGTATATACTGTTTCAACATTTGTATTTTTTCTTTTGCATAGATTTTCAGTGTCTTTGAGCTAAAAGTGGTCTTAAATTTCATCTGTGCCAGTAAAATTGTGCTTTTGTTTACCAATATGCAAGTCTAGGTAACTATGTATCAACGTTATTATTGAATTTGGTGCACATCTATGTCATACGGTGTCATCGTTTCAGCCCATTGAATTTTAGACTCTGAAGAAAAATGTCAGATTTTATTAGTAACAAGGCTTAAAGAATCCTGTCCAAAAACATGCCAATGCTAATTCTAGAGGGTCTTAATGTTTTGTTACAAAAAATACAGACGAATCAGAGAGTGAAAATGTATGTCATTGCGTTTCAGCCCATTGAATTTTTTTATTTTAGACCCTGAAGAAAAAAGTTAGATTTTATAATTAATGAGGCTTACAGGATCCTGCTCTAAAAAACACGGCAATGATAATTCTAGAGGGCTTTATGTTTTTATTACAAAAAATACTGACGAATCAGAAAGTGAAAAATGTATAAAATCTTGTATACAAATTAAGTAAAACAGATTTCTTTGGTTCATGAAGAATTGTTTCATTTCAAATACAAATTTACTTTAATACATTTTTATTACATGTGTATTTTTTTAAAATAAAATAATAAGCGTAAAAAAGATTATTTTCATATCGTTTTTTTTTTTTTTTTAAATATTTGTACTGATTTTTTATATCTAGAACTAATCTTCTCTTCCATAGATACGTTTTTTTTTTATGCGAATGTTTTTACATGTATTCTTTAGAAACGTATATATCATGTAAAAACAGAATTGGGTGTATTTTATATGGTAATGGACTAAACTATCCTAGTAACTGAATGGTTAATGCCTTGGCCATTCATTCAACTTAACCTGAGTTTGAATTGTAGTCGGGGCTAATGATTTGATTTGGAATCTACATGACTAATCGTGGTGCAACTAATACATGTTGAACCTTGTGCCATAAAACCCAAACCAAACAATCACACATATAATCAATCCTTACGTAGCATAAAATGACTAATGACAAATAAAACCAATAAAGACTATCAATGTATACTTCTAAAAGAATGGTAGCATTAATATCATTTTATGCTTTTTAAGATGAACAGGTCTGAAAAGTTTTGTGGAATGCTAAAACTTATTTTGTTGGCAAACCCTTTCCATTACTTTCTTTACACTAGAAGAAACAATTAAATTGGTAGAAAAAGTAGATACATACTTGTTGAAATCGATAACCCAAATATCACACTTATGACAGTTGCTAAGAACTAATGGTATTTGTCTTGTATTGCCCTAAGAGGTGTGCAGTTATTCGCAAAAAAATATATATTAAGTTTAGAGGGTGCTGTTAGGCAAGTCCTAAATTGTTTTTTTTATCTGCATAAAAGGCAGTGCCTCTTACCTTTGGTTTTTCTTTCCAGATAAGAAGCAGTGAAGTTAGAAAGTAAAATCATATTGTAGGTGTTTGAAGATAGTGCTGTAAAATGCTTTTTGCAGATAGCATGCAGGTGCATATGATCATGGATGGATAACTAAACACCTTGAAACAGGACTAAGTGTCATTAGTGGCAACAGCAATAAATGTGTCCAGAACTATTATTTCATGATTAGAAAAGCCTGTGTGAAGGAATGATAGTGGCCATGGAAGGAGCAGAACAGCTCAGGTTGGCAGATATGTATCCCTCGTAACGAAAAGGAACTGAAACCTTACTCCTGTCCAGGTAGATGCAGACCTTGTAAGTGTTTTTTATATGTCCACCAGTACCATTTATTGTTGACTAAATGAAGTTGCTTGTACACACAGAAGCCAAAACAATGCATTCCATTATTTGCATGTCATCAGATTAGTCAGACATTTTCTGTGACTATTCAAAGATGCTCAAAGTAAGTTTTTTCTGCTTTTGTTATCTTGTTTTTCCCTGGAGTGAAATCTGCACTATTTTGTTTAATGAAGATTCCCGTTCCTCAGCTAAATATATGGAAGGTTTCATTTCTCGAAACAATGTCTGTCATTACTTATAAAAAATGTATGTTCCTTAGCAATTGCAAAGCAGCATAATCATTTGTTTTACTACAAAATATGTGTAAACAATAGAACTATGTCCTGTGGTATAAATGTAATATTTGAAAAGCAACCTGGTGTTGAAAATTTTTTTATTTGAGATTTATTGGTGAATTCAGTATGCATTAGTCTGTAAGCAAACATTAATTGACAGCTAAAAATTCTGATTATACCACCATGTTCATCTTCATTTAATTATTATTAAAAATGAAACATTTCTAATGCAAAATGATGCTTAAATATTGAAACTAATTAAATAAATTGTTAAACTGCAACAACATGAAAATCATCAATTCAACATGTTTTTATCCAATCACTGAATTAAAATCATATAGCTAAAAATGTTACCATAAAACTTTTGGGAGGTATCTAGTTTCCAAAGCATTCAATTCTTGCTTTCCAATTTTAGCAGATTTTAAAATCATTGGCGAAACAAAGTAGTCCAAAATTCTCTGCAAAAAGTTTAACTTTAGTCAGAAGGAAGATATTGGGTACACTTTTGTCACATTTTCATGCATGCTTTTTATGTTGCAAGGGAGTGGGGTATTTTAATTAACATCACACTGGAGAAAAGCAATGGGTTGTTGACTGGCAGTCCAGAATCAAATCCATAGGGAAATATCTGAGGACAACACTACGTAATTTTGAACCATGGTCAGATGATAGTTATGTTGCCAAGCAAGAATATGTTTTAACAACCAAATTAGGCTTAGTGAAAAAGAATTTTAAGAATGAAAACAATCCACACACACAACGGATTATTTTTCATACTCCTTGGTAACTATCTATTTTAACTACAAAATTCTTACATTTTCTGAAGTATTGTTTTAGAAGTTTGTCTTAATTTATTAGTTGTAAGTCTAATAAAACAGGAAAAAATTTTTGAATGTCATAAAAAATTTCATTAATTTTATCAAATTGGAGATTTTTGGCAATGGTGAACAAAAATTAAGATTCAAATTGGAAGGTTGTCATAATCCTATCCAGGGTGTGCCAATTTTAAAACAGCTAGATTTAAATCGTGACTTTCATTTTTTTTAAAAAAACAGTGATCAAACTTTAAATTTGTTTTATTTTTTAAAATGGAAATTTAATAATAAAGGACAGGATGCATGTTGTTTCAAATAAGTTTAAGAATTTGCTCCTGCTGAGTAACACTTGACCAATTTCAACTGAAATTAATTCAATTGTCTTAGATATGGTAGTATTAATTTTGGAATGTTAATGATGCCAATTTAAAAAATTATTTGGGGAAGTAAAACATAACTCAGTTTATAAGATAGGTGCGCAACAAAAAGGCCAAAAAATAAAAAATAAATTCACATTTATTTATGATTTTAAAATATATAAAATTTCCTCTTATTAAAAATGGTCAGGTATGTGGGGCTGGTGAACATTAAATCTGTTGTCTTCAAATGTACTCAAGCTGATGTCCTGAGTAAGGTTGGAGAGTAGGGTGCAGTGCAGGTATTCTTCTTGTCACTTAACCATGTTTCAAAATAACAAAGCCTTGTCCTTGGTTTTTTCCCTTTAAGATTGATCCTGGACCGTTTCCAATAGCCAAGTGGTTGCTCCACAATACCAAGTTAATTAACTACCTACCTTGTTAAAATAATTCCTTTTTAAATTCAGAATTTCAAGTATTTTGGATTACTGTGATTTGCATGTCTCGTATCGAACAAGTTTACACATGTAGAGGAAACTAATTAATAAATATCATAAAATCCTATTTTAATAAATAAATCTGATTTAAATCAAAGAAATCCACATTTTATGATTTTCTTATTCCTGGATCTTAATAACACAGGGTTGCAACTGTCTGCTACAATTCCCTACAAAAAGAATGCCCAAAAAACATGCCAAAGCATTGACACAAACATACCTTTATGTCAAAGCTGCATTGCAGATTATCATACACATTTTGCAATGAATAAACACACAAAAAAAGGTTAAAGAATGCAGTTTTATCAAATTACCATAATTCAACTGCAATTATATGCACCCTAACGAGTTGAATAAAGAGGTCCCAAAATGTTCTTCATTTTCTAAAATAAAGTCTAAAGCTAGCTATTATTATTATAACTAATTCTATGTAAATTGAAATTTTGCAAAATCCATACAAAAAAACCTCGAGATTGAAAAATAGTTTTTTTTACAATTGCAGTGGGCACTCAATTGTTAATCATAGGCCACTACAAGGCCAGAAGCGATGCCCACTTGTGAAGGAGCACACAATGGGCAGCCATCATTACCCCTAACCAAGGACAGCACAATTACATCCATGCCCTGACCCCGGATCAGGAACCTTCCGATCCAGAGTCCAACACACCTTAGCCACTAGACCAAACGGTTGGCTGATTGAAAAATGGTAAAAAATGTCTATGATCAGAATTCTCATTTAGTATTATAGAAATTTGACCAGTTGCTGAAACAAATGAAAAACCATGCATGTATTGGATAACTGTCTTTGAATGTGAGAGATGACAAAACTAGTTTAATTCTTGCCTTCTAGTCCACACCAAGACATATCCAAATAGTGTGTTTACAGGTCTTGAGCTCTCACCCAAATATATCTTGTTAAATAGCTATAAAATGTACAAGCTGAAATCAGTTCAATCAGCATAAATTGAAATTTGATTAGTCACACAAATAAAAACTGCAGATATCTTTATCAATCAAATAAAAATAGTGAGAGAAGACTGAGCCATCATCAAACTTAATTTCTCAATTCTTACTTGGTAACCTGTAGCAAGATATGTAGCAAAACAACAGCACCATTGATATGGAGTACTACACACAATTATGAAATAGAATGCTATTCAAGATTCTACAATTGATATTAGATAACCTCTCACAAATTAAATACAAGAAAGGAATGAACATGCTAAAGTTTAAGCCAAATTTCCATCATTAGTATGACCTGAATGATGGGTAGTTTTGAAACAGAAAACAAAACAATTTGAAATAAGATAAATCTATTTTACGGAATGCGTTTCAACGTGGCTTTGAAATTTCTTTTTCCCTTTAAAGCCAATATTACATACACCACAAAACCGTAGCTTTTCAGGTAAATGACACAGTTTATGACGTTTCAGCCTACCACTTCCTTTGAAACTCTTGTTGCATACATTGCATAAAAAGTTACATGCACTTGAATGTGTCAAAGCATGGCGATCAAGTTGACACTTTCCAGAAAAAGACTTATCGCAGTTGTCACATTTGAAAGGCTTTACCCGCGAATGAGTTAATAAGTGAGTCGTCAGACAAAACTTCTGGGCGAACTTCCGACAGCAAATTTCACATGAATAAGGTTTTTCTCCTGTATGTGTAATATAATGCTTGAGGAGAGTACTTTTCTGAACAAATCCTCGATTACAGTATTGACAGACGTGTGGCTTTTCACCAGAGTGAATCAGATAATGTTTTCGTAAAGTACTTTTATCAGTGAAACCCCGATTACAAACATCACATATGTGAGGTTTCTTGCCAACGTGAATCATTTTATGAGTCTGCAAACTACTTTTTTGGGTGAATCTTTTCTGACACACATCACACACATGTGGTTTTTCACCTGTGTGGGTAACAATATGAATTTGAAGGGAACTTCTGGTTTGAAAGCTTTTATTGCATGCATCACAAATGTGGTTCCTTTTGACAGTTTTGTCGCTTTCCAGTGTTGTTTCGGGTTCGTTTTCTA
The DNA here is from genome assembly GCA_947359465.1 of Metellina segmentata. NCBI lineage: Eukaryota > Metazoa > Arthropoda > Arachnida > Araneae > Tetragnathidae > Metellina > Metellina segmentata. The sequence continues at coordinate 30,778,838 of OX375878.1, read as the reverse complement.
ATAAGTTATTATACACAATATTCAGTGTCTCGTCGACAGAATTATCATCAGGAATTTCGTTTGTATCGGCCTTTTCTGGTTTTTCACCTTGCTGCAATGCCTTGCTGCAGGCATTTTCCGTAACCAAATTACTGAAAAACACTTTCAGGGCTTCTTTAGAAGAATCTTCATTGCTAGACATCTTTGTTTTCACTTGTTCCGTTTTCGATCAAAAAAAGAAAAATTTAGTGAGAGTCTACTCTCAAATTAGGTAGGTAAAGTTTGACTTTCATATTTATCGAAGATAAACACAACCATTGACAACAAACAGCAGGAACAGACCACGATGTTTAAAATAAAAACTACTCGTTTTCGTTGCCAAATCAAATTTAGAAATTTTAGGGTGTCTGTCAAGTTGAAAGTTTCTTTTGGGTGCGAAATGCAGCGCCTAGAGGCACACTAGGTTGCTGCAGAATTTCGGAGGTTGCTATAGATTTCGCCGTCCTGGCTCAAAAACATTTTGGCATGGGAGCCAACTCAGTTTAAGCCAAGTTTGGAATGCATTGTAGTGGAAAATCACGCCAGTCGCTTAGGATTAGGAAGGCTTGGTGCCTGTCTGTGGATTTGATTACGCTCCTTGGTATCGAGAAACTTGCCTGGAATCGTTTATCCTTTTTCTTACATAATATATTTTGTTATTTTAAAAGTTATTTTGTTTTGTGATATTGATTTTTGTATTTCTTGTGTATGTCAGTTCTCAAATATTTTTTACTGTTTGCTTTTCGCTCGTTGTGTTTCCATTGTTCGCTTTCGTGATTTTTACTCTTTGTTTAATTGTTTTATGAGTTCATTTTGCATTTTAAAAATTGAGTGATTGCATTTGTGCTGCAGTCTTTTTTGATTGTTTTCTTTGACTAGTTTCTGTCCTTCTCTTAATTGCTCTTCCTGTCTGTAAATTGCCCAAAAATTGTAGTGCAACTATGAAGGATTTAATTATTGGTGTTGATTCGATGGTCAAATATGTAGATCAGTATTTACAATCACAATTACATGGTAATGTAATACATGTTCTAGCTTTTCCAGGAATCACCATTCAACAAATAACGAATAAGGTTTCATCTTTAAAGAATCATGACTTGATTCTGGTTCATGTAGGTACCAATAACATCTATGATTGCCTTCAGAAATGCTTCTCAAAATTTGAGAACCTGTTGCAAAACATAATATACTGTAACCAAGAGACGTGCATTGTGATTTCAGTCATATTGTCTCGTGATAACTATCGCTCCCTTGAAAAACAAGCAGAGACTTTTTCTGCAGAAAGTGAACACAAAAACTTATCTTCTAAACCACAGGTTGTTTTTCTACTGCCAAAAGAAGCAAAATAATTCTTTTTGTAGATCCCAGTCACTTGGAAAGGTAGTATGGCAAAGAAGGGCCTTCATTTTTAACAGGAAAGGAAACTTTCATCTAGCATTTAACTCTTTGTTGCAGTGCTAAAAGAAGTTGACAAGCTTGATGACGAAAAACAACAGGTTTTCCATGACTTACCTCCTGCTCAGTTTCCATCTCTCAATTCTTCATCTGAGAGTTTAATTCAACCTGTTGATCTACCTGAGCCCAAGGCTGTTGAACTGAATTCTACAATTGTTACAGAAGGTTCTGTTATCGTCCAATTAGTAACGTGCCTTGTAAATGTTTTAAAAAAGCAACAGTCATAATTTAGTTGCATGTTTGTGGCAACACGAGAGTGGAATGTGAGTATGTAAACAAAAAAGAAGCGTTGTTTGTTCCATGTAATTTCGAACGTAGTTATGATGATACGAATAATGTAGTTACGAATAACCAATGTGCATGTACTTCTAATGTTATTATTAATTATTAAATATCTTATACTTTCAACTGAGTAATTTGATTGCATCATTCAAAATAAGTAATTCCGGCGAGAAAGATATTCCTAGGTTGTCACATACGAAAACGATACGACTTAGGTCTATACTTTACACATCAGAAGTGGGATCCGCAGAATTCACAGATATAAGTTTAATCAAGGTATGTTGATTGACTTTTGAACATTATATATATGATTAACTTATTTATTGAAGAATAACTACCTTGATATCTTATGAATGATGCATTTACTAAAAATGGACGTATTGTGTTGTTGAACTTTATATAACGGAAACATACGTATACTACAAAGTTTAATCTTAAAGAAAAGAAAAAGATAAAAACAAAAAAAAAAATTCCTGTCGCATTCCTGCAAAGAAAAGAAAAAGGTAAAAACAAAATACGTTTCCGGTCGCATCGTGTGTTTGTATTTTAAAAAAATAATCACGATGTCATTTTTGGGAAAAGGAAGGAAAGATGACTTACGAATTTTGGCAGAGGAAATGGGTATAAAGGTTACTCCTGAATTGAAAATTGTAGATTTGAAGAAACTAATCTTAGAAAGTAGTGATTAGGAAGAAAACTTTGTTATGTTAACATTAGAAACGATCATTAGCGATAGAAAAGAAAACGAAGAAAGAAAAAATGAAAAATGTCTAAGAGAATTTGAATTAGAAAAATTAAGAATTGAATCCTCTGAAAGATCAAGTCCAGAAGAAACGCAAGTTAAGGTTAACCCACAAAACGATAGTTCACGAAATAAATTTGATTTGCAAAAGTTTGATTTAAATGAAGGAGATATTAGTTATTATCTGGTTTTATTTGAACGACAAGCTCGTAGAGCAGATGTTGATGAAAGCGATTACGTTACTCATTTATTAGGACTAATGCCTTTTGAGATAACCCAATTAATAACGCGCGAACCTGAAGAAATTGCAAATAATTATGAATATGTTAAGAAATTACTTTTACAGAAATTTAAATTGAGTCCAGAACGATTTAGACAGAAATTTTTTCAACACCACAGGAACATGAATGGCAGTTGGCGCGATTTCGTTTTTGAATTGACAACATATTTAGAAGAATGGATAAATGGTTTGGAAATCGACAGTTTCGAAAAATTAAAAGAACTCATGATTACTGAACAATTAAAACGGAAAGTCCCTAATGAAATCCGAGAACATTATATAGATGAATGGACAAAATTTGTTTCCCCAAGAGAGTTATCAAACAAATTAGACGAATACGAAACAGTGTGAAGCTTTTCGAAAAATACGAGTAGAAAACATTTCATCACCAATACTGTCGATGGAAATGATAGGGAAAATAAATCCTACCAACCACCACCTTTACGTAAGGAGAGTAAGCAACTTCCTAAGTATGATCAGGACCGGGTGCAACTCTCAGGGTACTCTAAACCAATTCGTAACGAAAAGGGGGAACTTAAGTGCTTTAATTGCAACGATTATGGACACGTTTGTAAAGATTGTCTTTTACCAAAAAGGATTTTGGTTTGCCGAAAATGTAATGGGACTGGACATACACAAAAGAACTCTGTGTTTTGAAAAATGAAAGTCCTCAAAACAACAACTTGTCAGTAAAAGGCCAGGATTCCAAAGCACCAATGACCTATATGAAAAAGGCAAAAATTAATGGAAGTGAAGAAATAATCTGTTTAATAGACATAGGGAGTTCGAGCTGTCTATTAAAAGAATCGCTTGTAAGAAAGTTAAATCTTCAAATAAACCCCGAAGTAATTGAACTGTTCGGTTTCGGAAATCAGAACACACCAGCGGCTAGAACAATCGGGAAAACAATTGCCGATGTTGAAATCGATAATGTTGTAGGGAAAGATGTACTAATACTTGTCGTAGAAGATCACACACAACCAACCGATTTCTTGGTAGGAAGAACCTGGATAGACTTGTCCGACATTGCATTCGCTAGATTGGGTAGTAACCTACATATCGGATATGCAAACGAATATCCGTTCACTCAGTTACAAAGCAATATCAACACTCAACGAATAAAACTCACCACTTCTCACGCCGTTGAAATAGCAAGAAATAGTATAAACCTTGTTAAAGCAAAAGCTGACTTAATAAACGATGGGTTGATAGTGGTTAAAGATCAAGGATAAAATTTTGACTCTCTATTTGAAGTAATTGAAGGAGAAACTATAGTACCGATTATTAATACAGGAAATGTAGATATAATTTTGAAGGCTGAACAATGCGTAGGTAGGGCAGAAATAGTAAATGAAGATTTCGGAATAACGGAAGTAGACAATTCAGAGTCAGATAGAATAATAGAATGTGATAAAAATGTATTTACTATTGATACGACTAATGTAATGAAACGTCCTATAGTCATCGAGGAATTAAAATTTGATGAAAATACGCCGTTAGAAAAAAGGCAAGAAATTGTAAATTTAATTAATGAGTACTGATACTGTTTTGCCTTGAATATTGGTGAACTTGGTTGTACCAACTTGACGAAAATGAATATACAGGAAAATGAAATCAGTAAACCTGTGTTTGCCAGACCATACAAAACAAATATCACAGAACGTGCTGCTATAAAAGAAATCGTCCAAGAGTGGAAAAATCACGGAATTGTTACAGAGACGCGATCTCCTTACGCCAGTCCAGTATTACTGGTAAAGAAGAAAACTGGTGAGCAACGTCTGGTCGTGGACTATCGACGCCTTAATAACCAGACCATCAAGGATAAATTTCCGTTACCTCGAATTGATGATTTATTGGAATGTTTGAGTGACTGCAAATTATTTACATTGGACTTGGCACATGGATACCTCCAAATACCCCTAACTGAAGAAGCCAAATTAAAAACTGCTTTTATCACTCCTGATGATACAGGACAATTTGAACGGATGATTTTTGGATTGACCAATGCACCAGCAGAATTTCAAAGACTTATGAATCAAGTTTTAGGACCTCCTATTGATACGAAACACCCTAGAGCAAATGGCATGATTGAGAGGGTAAACAGCACTGTACTACCTGTAATCATGGCTAGTATGGAAGACGTGAGACAAAAGGATTGGGATTTACACATCAAAGAAGTTGAGAGAAATCTGAACAATGCAGTTAATAAAACCAGTGGCAAGACTCCCTTTGAAATTTTGCATGGCTATGTACCCCGATTCAATGATGGAATTAGTAGATGGTTAGCAGATGAAGATACGAATACATGGCATGAGCCCCAGAAAATACAAGACGAAGCAAGAGTAAGAATTCAAGAACAACAAAAGCAGATGAAAACTAGGTTTGATAAGAAAAAGTCTGATTCGAAGTCTTTTGAAGTAGGAAATGTAGTAGTTGTTAGACGACCACCCAAATCTACAGGGGAACCAACAAAGACAGAACCTAAGTATCGAGGTCCTCTGGTAGTGATCAACGTATTACCTAACGACACATACAGAATAGCCCAATTGGAGGGAAAAGAAAAGGGAAGATTCTACTGCACAACGGCACACGTTAGTCAACTCAAGTCATGGCACTGCCATCCGGAGTCCAGTAGTGGAGAGAGCGACACCGATGATTCTGAACATAGATATGATGAGAATTCTTGTATTCCTGACCAGTCAAACTCTGAAAACATATTGAAAAATACCGAGGATAATCAAGTTGCCAGACTCTCATTCAACGAAAGAAAGGATTCAGAAAGCAGCATTGAAGTACCAACCAGAAGATTTCCTACGCGAAATGTGCGCAGACCAAAGCGTTACCAGAACTGATTTACTAGAACTAATTTTTAAGTGTATTATAATGTTATTAATATGTTCTTTTTCTTTATTTTAGTCAATCGTGGTCGATTGAATGTCAGGATGGTCGAGTGTTATCGTCCAATTAGTAACGTGCCTTGTAAATGTTTTAAAAAAGCAACAGTCATAATTTAGTTGCATGTTTGTGGCAACACGAGAGTGGAATGTGAGTATGTAAACAAAAAAGAAGCGTTGTTCCATGTAATTTCGAACGTAGTTATGATGATACGAATAATGTAGTTACGAATAACCAATGTGCATTTACTTCTAATGTTATTATTAATTATTAAATATCTTATACTTTCAACTAAGTAATTTGATTGCATCATTCAAAATAAGTAATTCCGGCGAGAAAGATATTCCTAGGTTGTCACATACGAAAACGATACGACTTAGGTCTATACTTTACAGTTCTATTCAATGCAGGTATTAATCTCCATAATGTTGTACATAAAATATTATTAAATGTGTAACGTTGTTTCCATATTCATTCTCTAGATGAGGCTTGAATCACAAGTTCACTTTTTTTCACTAAACTTCCAAGTGCTCAATATAACAATATAGCCTTCCAACTTTCAGCAGTAAAAACCCTGGAGGTAGGATCACTGTTTTGTCAAAGCAATCCAGGATTGAGGAATTTCTAATTTTCCCGACAGTGTTATTGATGGATTTTTAATGATTCTTTGTGGTATGAATTCTTCAGCTGCCACAAGCTTAGAAACGGATTATATCTATAAGACTGATGAAATATTATCTCAATTGGCTGGAGAACAATTTGCCCATAGTGAATATTTATTTATACCTTTAAATGAAAATAATCTGGGTTCTATGAACCCTGCGGTACAACTTCTGCTCAAAATTACAAAAATTCCATTCAGTTACAAGAAAAATTAGATCTGTAAAGCTTTAAATCTTCTGGAAGATTGATTAATTTCATGCCATACTCACTTTAACCAGACAGATAGAATTAAACTCTGTAGCTACTGATTACCCATCTAGCAATAAATTAGTTTCATTAAATGTTGAGAAGACAAGACAGCTTCTGGTTGCAAAAATTTACTTCAATAATTTGCATTTGCAAGATCATGAGCTGTAATGAAACTTCAAGACTATTGAATAAAAAAAATTGTTTTGTCAAGAAATATTTCAAATAAGTATGGATACAGTAGCCTTGCCTATTCTTAAGTCTAGCTACTGCTAAGAATTTAAGTGAAAAATTCGATATGTAGCAATTTTAAGCTATGAAAATTATTTGCATTGTGATGATTATAAGATGTAATGAGGTCAAGATTGTTGGATTAAACTGTCAAGAAATATTTCACAGAAGTAGCAAATGAATATGAATGATTTTAAAGTAACCTCAAACATTCATGAGACTAGTTACTGCTATGATTTTAAGTGAGAAATTCGAGATGTAGCCATTCAAGATTCATGTAGGTCAAAAGCATGGCAACTACTTGAGGGTAATTATTAAAAAAATCAGTGTATAGAAAGAAACAATTCTTGTTTTTAGGATTCTGTTGGAAAAGTTTGTATCGTTGTATTTTTATGTAAGAGGAATCATAGTAAATTTTTCTCTTTCAGGATAAGGGTAAACAGAATGGAGTTGCATCCTGAAAAAGAAAAATTCAGAGCTTTGTATCATTGTATTTATGAATAATAAATTTCCTTTAGTTACGAGATGGCTTGTAAAAGATTATACAAATTCAGAAACAATTCACCTGAGCCTGTAAAGAATTTCCTTGCACCACGATTATAAATTCACATTGTTAACTTTTCATCAATACAACTGTTATGTTTCTTGATAACTAAATGATGTTTGTTTTTGGTGATCATTTCATATGTCATCAATAATGAATTTCTTTTGGTTCAGGTAATCATAATGGAAGTGCAACATTAATGAACATCTGATCATTTAACCCATTACATACTACTCGGCAGAATATTATTTACTTATTTGGTTTAGGAACCAGACAGCTTACTGATTATTATTAGTAGGTGGTATATTCAGTAGTGTAACGGACACTTCCGGAATATCTTTTAAATGTATTTCTATAGTATTTCTTTTTCCTTATTCCAAGATATTGTGATACTTCCTGTGTTTATTTTTACTTCTTAATACTCTTGGAAAGGATATCTTTTCTTTTGACATATTTATGTGAGCTTAAATGGTTTTCCCGGAAGTTCATTTTTTTCTTTTATGTATAACGTTGGTGAAAAGATATTTTTTTGTAACGGCTTTTTTAGTCGATTGGATGCTTCGTTGAAGTGTGGACTGAGTGCGGTGTTCTAATGGCATGTTTCAGCCGTTATGTTTAAAAACGTATGATGAGAGGTAGTTGTAACGGTGATGTCGCTACCAAATTGTAAATAAATTTTTTTTTAATTCTTTAAAAAAGGCTATTTCTTTTATCACGACGTTACAGCTACCTATTAATGGTGGCATGCACTGTGATCGTTCCCATTAAATTGAAGTCTTGTGTTTGAATGACAAAAATCTCATTCAAGTAAAATTTAATTGATTTAAAAACGGTGTTCTTTTGACTACTTGAGTGGTTACTCAATACAGTAAAATAAATAAAATCTTATAATTTTAATACATTTTCAAATGCACATTGTGTAATGAATCAATAACATTAAGAGCAGCTGTGAAGATAATGAATTTGTTCAACAATTTTCAATATTGATGCTTGTATTAAATTTCTTTTGGTTGGTTTTTATGCTGCAAGTGCCATGCACTTTTGGGAGTTTTGCAAAGTTCATCATCACTTCTAAAGGTGTACATGATTAAATTCGACATGACTAAATAATATAGCATATACTAACTTTTTATTGTTACTTTTTTAGCCATAACACTTATAATTTAATACCCAATTTACTTTCTCTTAACAGTCTCCCCTCCTGGACTCCAGATGTGTGTATCCTATTCTACCTTGTACAGTACTCAATATTTGAATACAACTTAAAAATTAAGAATTTTATTATCTGTTTCAAATATCTTTGAATAGAAATACAAGAAATGTGCTTAGTGATCAATAACTTCTACAGATCTTGCTTGGCAATTTAAAATGTTATTTTAATGGTTCAGGTTGGGTTTTTCCGGAGAAAGGGCCAAATTCGACCGTACTGCACAAGGTGTAAAATATAGAATATCAAGTAATGGACATACACATACAAAGACAGTTTTACTGACGTACAAAAGAGAAATACCTTCAGGAATTGAACCCATGCCTCCTACATTGCAGGTTGCTAGAGCAATGGACAAACCCACAACCGTAGTGTTGTGGGAATAAATTATTGAAATTTAAAAAAATTACTAGCATAAAGAATGAGTTGAAAAATATTCTCCAAAAATAAAAAGTTTATATATAACATACATTTGAGATCAGTGCATATTGGCAGAATGAAAATGAACAAGTTTTTATTGAATGTGATATCTACTTTCACCTTTAGAGTAAAATGAAAATCCTGTTTCCAGTGATAAGGAATGTGATCCTACATCAATTCAGTGACAGATGGTTGGGAGTAGAGGCTAAAATGGGATGTACAGGTTTTTTCAAGCAAAATAAATTCTTGAATTATTTACCATCTTACATTCTTAGATTTCAATAATAATTAAAAAAATTCAACTAAATGAACTCACAATAAAGGAATTAAGATATTTTCAACATATCTAACAAATCAGCAGAACAATTTACCACAGCAAGAAATTTTTTCTTTAGTGGCTGGTAAACAAATTGATGAAAGAAACACATACCTCACATCTATAAGAAAAAGGAATATTATTTAAACACAAAATATTCTCAGTTAATTTTGCTAGGTAGCATTAAAAACAAGCTAACTCAATGGAACTTGCAAATAATGAATAAAGTGAACAATACGTATTTAATATTCAAATATGTGAATGAACAAAACTTTTCACTGCCCACCAAAAAGGGAATTTAGTTGAGTAGCATTTATAAACAAGCAAACGCAACACGATTCACCACTTAGCATAGCAAGCAAACAATATATACATTATTAGGGATTACACCATAAAAAGCACTTAATATTTAAGAAGTTGAACTTGCCACACAGGTAAAACATAACATGCTATTGAATACAACCTAGGTTCAATCCCAAAGAGAAAGATGCCAGAAGTGTTGATTTTTTATGGTGCAAGGGCCACATTTGGCCTTGTTGCAATAGACGCATGATGTACAATATCAAGTAATACATGCACAAAATGAAATTTTTACTGGCACAGAAGAGAGAAATACAATTACAGAGGAATCACACCTGCACTTCCTACAACTCACAGGTTGCTAGTGCAGTGGGCATAATCATTGTGCCACAACCAAGGAAAGACCGAGGGACAACCTAACCATTTACCATATTAACTTAAAAACAAGCTAACCCAGTTATTCACCATTTAACGAAGAAAATGAACAGTACAACAAAGGGATATAACTGAATAAAATATGCAACTGACCGAGAATTTTCATCTGCCCGTCAAAAAGTCAATTCCGTTGGGTAGCACTTAAAAACAAGTTAACTCAACGTTATTCACGAATTAGCACAGCAAGGGAACAATACATTTCAAAACGGGATATAAAATGCAGGAAAAATAAGTAAATGAAGAGCCTTCATCTGTCCGTCAAAAAGTTTATTCCGTTGGATAGCATTTAAATACAATCTAACTTAAAGGAACAAAACAAATGGATAGAAATGAAAATCTTCAATAAATTAAAATATTATTGCTTACTAAAATTTGGCTTCTAAATAGAAAACATTTGGTCCGCACACAAAAGTCCACTACTCAAAATTCCTTGTCCTTCCGCTTTCATCTATACAATCCAAATGGCAAATGCTGATCTACTGCAGGACTGCTAGAATCCTACATTAAATTGGCGACAAGAATAGCGAAATCACCAAAGAAAGTTTGCTCATGCGCATTGCATTTTCAGCTCCTTCGAAATGTCTCTCGCTTGCCTGGAGTTCTTACTCCATTGAGGCGCTCGTGAAATCTTGTGGAAAGGGGAATCGTTTCCAGGCCGGATCTTACAGTTTGGAGGTATGTACTGTGAAATTCATGATTATAAATAAATAACGTCATCCTGAACCAGTCCATCTTAATATTTTACAGTTTATTTATTCCTAAGTGTAAAAAATCTATTTCATGCTGAAAAGTAATAACGCTTTTATTTCAGAAAACAAAAAGGGAATGGACCAAATTATCGATGAACTGTCAGGAGGGAGAATGCATCCAAATGGCTGTCCAGTTCTTCATTCCAATGAATTGCTCCCAAGAAAGAAAAGACCTTTAGAAGGTCAAAGCCATTCTCGAGTGTAAGTATAGAAACGTAAACCATATACTGTAAAATCTTTGAAATTTTTGTAACACTCCAGTATACAGTACTTCTTGATTTGTTTTTGTGTGCAAATAAAAATCATAAACCTCAGACACGCAGATTTTCAGGAAATGTAAAACAAATGTCAAACCGAAACATTAAAATTACATTAATGCTCAAATTCTATAAATAAATCATTTTCATACTTAAATTCTTGTGAATAGTTTACTTTTCATGTGAAGGAAAAAATATTTATTTCAGTAATATAACCTTCTTCTAGGGATTTATTTTTGAATTTCTTGTTTCAGTAATGCAGGGTGAAAATGTCAGTCACCTTTTTCAAACTTTTTTAATTTTTTTTAGATAAAAACCTAAATTTATCAGTCTTTCTAGGCAATTTTCTAAATTTCAAAACCTTGAAAAGATTGTTATTAAAAGTTGGTTGTGAATCTGAAAATTCATCACTTTTTCTAGACATTTTTCATTTAAAAAACGCACAAACTCATAAACCATTTCATAACGCACAAACTAAATAAAAGAATATAGCTGTTTGGAAGAGTTATATATTATAATGTTATGTATTATAATGTTTCTGTGTTCCACACAGAATCCTAAATTTACAGTTAACTGCAGTGTTGAAGAAATCTGATTTTATGAATACAAAGATAATTTTGGAATTGAGGGAAAAAAAACTCCACGGTCCTTAAAGGTCATGAAAATCCTGGAAAGTCATGGAAATTTTTTAAATTTTACAGTCATGGAAAATAAAAATTCTACTCAAAGTCATTAAAGTTTGAGCTAAAGTCACGAATGTTTTTTTAGTTTCCGTGGAAATATCTAAAAGTTTCAAACTTGCATGTCGGAATACTGCCAGAAGCCGAAAGAAAGGGAATTTTATTTTTAGCTAAGTAAGGTCCCATAATTCCTTGCTGTGTGATGTAGTTTATTGTATAGTCGTTATTACATCACGACTTATCTCAAGAAAAATGTGCATGTATAATAATAACTAGACATATTATACATTTCTACTTCGGGGGAGTAGGTCATGGACTTATTGCTTTTTAAGTTTAGAAAAATCAGGGAAAAGTTATGAAACTTTTTTCTGCCGAAAGAGTATGAACCGTCTGTCCAATTAAAGTAATACAGTTTTTTTTTTTATTTTGCTGTTTTGCAGCTTATTGATTTGTTTTCCTTTTTCAGTAAGGAGTCAAAAAAGATCAGGCTTCAAAATTCTATCTTGGAGGACGTAAAAGAAAAAATGAAGAAGAGAAATTAAGATAAGTGCAAGTGTACAAAATTAAATAAAGTATTGGCATTGATGGAAGAAAAAAATAGGGAAATTCAAATAGGCCAAAAAAATTTGTATTATTCCAAAGAGGAAACAAAACTGTGGAGGGGGAAATATTATGACCTTAAAAGGAGGTACAAAGGGGAAAAAAAAGAATGCTGAAGCAAGAACAGAAGAAAGATGTTGACACTGTCAAAATTGGCAGCAATATTGAAGTACCAACAGCAAAGTTAGCCCTCTGTCGAACATCTAACTATTCGAAGTATATTGGTGACATGTTGGAGATAGTGTTTGGCAGAGAGGCATTAGGGCAAGGTAACCTGAAAGGTGCCAAGAAAACAAATACGAAGGTTGTGTTGGATGCTAACACTATCAATGACATTGTCAGTCACGTAGGTGCGAAATATAATATTTCAGTAACTGATGTAAAATCATCAATTAGGCAAAAATTAAATTCGTGCCATAAGCAACAAAAAAATTTATTTTTGTATTTTTCTTTTGTGCTTATAGTTTAGTTTTTTAAAAAAAACTTGGAAGTATATTTATTTTAAAGCATTATTTATTTTAAAGAAATTTGGAAACAAGATAAGTAAACCTTTTGTGCTTTGTTAAATGCATTATTTCAATAAATTAATTTGAAAATGCTAAATATTTAATGCAATATAAGTAAAGTGGAAAATTCAGAAATTTTGTGGCCATGGCCACTGAATTGGTTTTTTATTCAGTGTCCACATATTTTATAGAATACACTTGTGTATGTGTGTCCATTTTTTAGAAATTTTCCTGTCCTGAGACAAAAAAGGGTAAAATCGGAGGTTCCAACATTTAAACTAATGTTTTTAAGAAGTGTCCATGTTCAAACATTCAGTCGCCACATGGCGACCGTTAATTTTCAACTTTAAATATAAGTATTTTGTACAGGTGCTACAGGTTTGCAGATATTTCAAAGGAGAAAAGTCTGCAGGTTTCCTGCCTGAATATTGGACAAAATATCTGTAGCTCTGCTCAGGAAATATCAGCAAAAAAACTTCAAAATTACAACCTGCAGGTTTTCTGCATGAATTTCGGACAAAATTTCTATAGGAAACCTGCAGATTATTTTGAAGCTTTTTTGCTGATTTTTCCTGGGCAGAACTGCAAAAAAACTTCAAAAAAAAAAAAAAAAACTGCAGGTTACCTGCATGAATTTCGGACAAAAATTTCTGCAGGAAACCTGCAGTTTTTTTTTTTTTTGAAGTTTTCCTGCAGTTCTAGCCAGGAAAAATCAACAAAGAAACTTTAAAAAAAAACCTGCAGGTTTCCTGCAGAAATTTTGTCCGAAATTCATGCAGGAAATCTGCAGGTTTTTTTTTTAAAGTTTTTTTTGCTGGGATAGTGCTCATAACTAGTAAATGAAAAATAGTTATTTTTATAATGGACACCATCATTATTAATTTTTAGGTGATTTCTAGCATTATTTGATTACAAAATAATGCTCTCGTGAAAACATTCTGCATTCGCCTGATACTCCGAAGCAGGAAGGAAAAGGAAATGTACCCAAGTACCCATTTGTCACGTCCTCTCGCCAGTGGAAACTTTTTCATTTAGACAAAGAAAACAAAACACAGGAAGAAATAAAATTAAAAGCATGAAAAATGCAAAAAAAGAAAGAGTAAGGCAGTAACAGAAGAAAGGAAAACTTCCAAGAAGGGTAAATTATAGATTAATGCTGTAAATAAATTGGTAATGTTATTGTAAAAATAAATTAATTTTTGTCTCACTCTTTAGGAAAGAAAAATGTTTCAAAAATGCTGAAAGGAGTCTCTTGGGTCATGCTACAAGTTTATATCTAACGTAAAATCGAGGGGTTTTAAATGCGGCTTATCTCTATGTTAAAAAAGCATTGCAGCCGCAGGGTGAAAACTCGCTAACTCTCGAGCGATTTTTAGATGGTTTTCCGAGAAAGTACGGTTAATAAAATTACGAAATTAACATGGTTTGTTCAAAATTGTACAGGGAACAAGAAAAAATATTTTTTCCGATGTGGATATTAGTTTAGGGTGCAATAAGTGTCAAAGTCGAAAAAACCAAAATTTCTACCGCGAGTGAGCAAAATACAACTTACAAATTTTCAGTCTTCAGCCGTGAGATTTTTTTAGAGTACCTCTAAAAGTAAAATTTCGTAACTCGTCGAGTTTTTATAGACATTTCAATTTGGTTACTGATAGTATTTTTTTGAATTTCGGAAAAAATCGGGACATTTTCGTTATATTTTGTTAAAACTGTCATAGCTATAACTTATTACAATTAGTTTTTAAATTTGGAAACAGCAAATGAAACCTTAGAATGTACTCTTTCCTACAGTACAATTATTTTTTCAATTGGTCAATAAATAAATTCGATGCGATTAAAGTTAATCACATAAATTTCGGAAATTTGGGAAATTTTCGTTACTTTTGTTAAAATTGTAATATCAATAGCTTAATACAATTAGTTTTTAAATTTGAAAAAATCGCTAACGAGCGTAAGCGAGCAGGGGGCGGCGCCCCATAGTGCAATAAAATGTATCATCACATATGTCTGTCTGAAGAATTTGAAGAGAATTTACCAGACAGTGATGATGAAAGATATATATTTGTTTGTCCTTCATGTTTTCAATGTGCTGAAACAGATGATAATAATAACATTGAAAATATCTTTTTCAACGACAGTGTCGATTAATTATTGTATACTTAATATTAATAAACTGGGGACTGTTAAGTAAGCAACAATAACGATCAGTATTATTGAATACTTTGATGTATTTCATCAAAATTGTAAGATTCACCTAGGATGACCAATACTCGTTTTTGACATAACCATAACTAAATTTATAGGACCCTTTAACTATAAAACAACTACATTTAAAAGTGTTCTTTATAATTTAAAAACGTTATGGGAAATTAATGAAATTTACACCGTTAGATAAAGTGTAATGTATTAGTTCTAACACCCCCCCCCCCGAATTTTTTTTTTTTTTCTTCTATGAATTGGAACAGCCACATTTGTACTTAAATTGAAAAAAATTATTGCTGGTCATTTACTCTATTTATTTAAAGCAATTAATATATATTTTCTGGGAAAGACCAAGAATGTTGATTTACTAAGTTTAGCATCTGAATTGAATCTACCTGCTACAGAGAACTTAAAAGGTATTGAATTAAAAAACAGCATTCAAGGCGGTGAGGCATATGAGGAAGAGTTTGTGAATAATTTATTAGACACAATTGGTGTAGACAAGGGGGGAAGACGATGCCAAACATTTGACAGAGCGAAGATTACTAAGAGAACATGAAAAGCTTGAACAAAAACTTTGAACTCGAAAAGTTGAGTATTCAACTATAATCTTAATGAGTGGTAAGAGCCTCTGATTCCCAACCTGTGATGCATTCTTCCATAAGAATGAATCTACAAAATTTTTTTGTCACAATTCAATCATGAAAAGGATAACATATCCTTGTTTCTAGTCTTATCGGGAGACAAATGAAGATCCAAAAAATTGAGGAGAGTATGTAGTTGACTCATCTATTGGGACTATTTCCTTTAGAGATCTTAAAGCTGACTGTCAGGGAACTTGCAGTAAAATCCTAGGACTATATTGACAATGTAAATGTACTCCTTCAGCGCTTCAATCAATATAGAAAGTTTGCAGACAGAGTGCTTCACTCCTTTTAATCATGTGACACTCTAAAAACAGCTTATCTGATCAAGCCGACATATTCAAGAATTCCCTGATTAAATATCATGAAACTCTTCCCAAGTGTTCTACTCCATGAGTATGACCATGGAAGTACTATTACAGCACTTAGTTTGACATTACACCGGTCATTAAGTTCTGGGCGCGTGACATGAACCCTCTTCATCTGACATTACACTAACACTACTATATCCTAAATATCAAGCCCCTTGAGAATATTCAAAATTCCATCGACAGATGGATTTTTGCTGAAGGCGCCCTGGAAGACGCTTGAAAAAACAGATACGACTTAGACCTGAGAGAGCGAGGACACGCTCGTTTAACCTCTGACCAACGCCTCTTATCCCAAAATATATGTAATTTTGTTGTAAATATCTGTAAAGCTGTCGGATGTTAAAATAGATGATGTAGTGGTGAAATCCAGAGATCTCATTCTTTTACGCCAGTGTTCCCCAAACTTTTGACATATGTGTACTAGGGATGCGACATCGACAGCAAAACATCGATGTTCAAAATTAAAACATGAATGTAAATAGTGCATCGCCCCCAAACCATCGATGTTTTTAAAATTCAGTGTATTTAAACTTTTCCCCCATTTCTTAAAACTGGTTTAGCAACTAGTGATGCGACATCGGCTCCAATACATCGATGTTTATTTATAAAACATCAATGTTTTGAAAACATCGACATCGATGTCGCACCTCTACTTTTTAGACCCTTCACCCTTGGCCACTTGGGTCTAAAAGTATGTTCAATTTGCTGATTATAAAAATTATGCTACTTGGTTATTTTTTAAATTTTTATAATGGTACTTTTTTCATTGAAAAATATAACATCGACTCCAATACATCGATGTTAAATACATCGATGTTTTTAAAAGACATCGATGTTTTGAATACATCGACATCAATGTCGCATCCCTACTACCAACCCTCCAATGTCCGCGAAATCGACCATTATGGCGGAGGAGGTTTAATGGTCTGGGTAGGCATCATGTTGGATGGCCACACACCTCTTCATGTCTTTGAAAGAGGCAGTATGACTGGTATGAGGTATAGGGAATAAGTCTTGGAGCCCTATGTTCGCCTTTTCAGGGGTGCAGTTGACCCTGAGTTCATTTTAATAAACGATAACGCGAGGCCACATAGAGCTCTTCTGGTCGACGAATTTCTAGAGAGTGAGGATATTCGCAGGATGGATTGGCCAGCCAGATCTCCAGACCTTAACCCTATAGAGCATGTCTGGGACGCTCTGTTGAGGGCAATTGCATCTCGCAACCCCCCTCCGAGAACCATCCAGGGAATGAAAACAGCGGTTCTGAACGCGTGGGACCAATTGCCACGGGAAATGATAAACTGCCTTATTTCAAATATGATATCACGCTGCGAGACCTGCATATCTGTAAGAGGGGACCATACCCCCTATTAACTCATTTTTTTGTTTATTCTGCAACCGCTGTTTCATACCTTCCGACTCCAACGAGTGTTACGCACGATCATGCGAGTGTATTACAATTATTGAATGGTTATTTGTTTTGTTTTGTACCAATGTATGTACATATCAAATTTCCTTAAAATCGGTACAGTAAATCTAAAGATAATCAACCAAGTCTAGAAATTCTCTTAATTTCTTACACCAGTGTAGTAAACCATGAATCTATTTATGAATTCGTGAACATTTTTGCAATAACCCATTTTATAATGAAACCTATTTTTTAATTATATTGCTTTATATTAAAGGCTGATGTGTTTTTATACCTTAGTTCATTTTATTTAGAATGTCAGGTATACAAAAATACAATAAAATGTCAAAAGAATATAGTTTTCACGGTAAACACAGTAAAAGCACAAAAATGTTTCACTTATTTCAAAACTTTTCAAAAACATACAATTTAAAGTAACCAGCCACTAACAAAAAACTGTCTTCCTTTTATTAAACAAATATCATTTACCGTAAAATATATTCATAGCTTCTACCTCAATTTAGCTGTTCAAAAAAAGTGGTTCTCATAAAATCAGTTTTACATTGTGAAACTATTCATTTTTCTTTCACCAATCTTTGAATTTAAGGCAAGAATAGGATCTAGTAGTGACAATTGAGTAAGTTTATTTATTATTTAGAGCATTTCACTTTTTAAAATGAGGTAGTATACACTTTAATTACAATGTCAAATGTAATGATGTTTTAAGAAGAATAAAATACAAGATGAAAACACGATACAAATTGGATACAAGAGAAACAAGATACAAATTGGATACAAGAGAAACAAGATACAAATTGGATCAAGAGAAACTATATATCCTAAATCCGGGGTATTTGATTCTATTCACTGGATGTGATAATAGATCACCACATCATACACCCTTCATCATTTCGAACTGGAACATTACATAAATAATGAATAAAATCCCTTAAGACTTTCGGGGCTCAAGGCTAAATATGTTGTTTCGAAATGCCAGTTACTTGGCTTTAAGCTATTAATCCGAAGATTAGTTAGAAGTTTAGTTAGAACAATTTCATAAGAGAATTGTTACATAACACCTATCCAGATTTTTCAACCTTATGAGATTGGTTTGCTGGGCTTTATAGCCATATTTGGCCCTTGCGCCAAAAAACATACAATAGCCTTCACTTCCGAAGATCTTAAAAGATTTTTATTTATAATTTATGCAATGTTTCAGTTCGAGTATGTGAGGTTTGTTATCACGTCACCCAAATTCCACCAAGATGAGCTAAATACAAACAATCAAACTAGAAGTAATGAACATACTCACTAATTAAAGTAATGAGCATAAAGGAACATTTAACAACTGGTTATTGACGACGGTCCGGGATCAGTCCCTTAAGGGAAAGATATGAGGACAACACCTCGTAATTTTGAACCACGGTCAGGTGACAAAGCAACACCTGAACTGGCACCCCACTCTACAAACTTCCACGCCAACCCAACAAACATTTAATTAATAAAATGTCCCTTCAACATCTGTCCTACCACAGAAGATGGAATAAATCTAAGCCCACTGTTTCATGGGAAATATTACGAAAATATTCGAAATATACAGGGTGGTCCCGAATTCATGGTACAAACTTTAATGGTAGGTACAGGACATTGTAACAATGATTTATTGTATAGGAATGTATAGTCGCAAGTGACGCGGTGAGGCGTAAACAGGGGAAATAAAAGGAAAGAGAAATGGAGTGATCGGTTGGTATCATTGCCGGTAGAGGGCAGTAGATGTCTAGCCGCTGTTGAACATGATGCATCGCAGTAGGGAAAAGCGCCATTCACAATTGTGCTGCCGTAGACGATGGGTGACTTTACGTATGCAGAAAAAGCAGACATGCATTACATGTACGGCCGTGCAAATGGTAACGGCAGAGCTGCGTTACGAATGTATCGCGCGGAGTATCCTGATCGACGAATGCCGGATCATAGAATTTTTCAACGGTTACATCGTCAACTTTGTGAAACAGGTGCGTTCGACGTCAACAGACATGGCGCTGGTCGAGTAAGAGCTGTACGCACTCCAATGCTGGAAGAAAGCATCTTGAACATTGTGGCTGATAGACCCGAGTCAAGCACAAGAACTGTTGCGCGTGACGTAGGTGTGAGTCATCAGACTGTATGCAGAGTGTTAAACGAAAATCGCTTACACCCCTTCCATTTTCAGAAAGTACAAGCATTGAATCCGGCAGATTATCCTCGCCGCGTGAACTTCTGCCTGTGGGTGATGCAGCAATGTGCGTTGCAGCCGGATTTCGTAGATTATGTGCTATTTACAGATGAAGCGACATTTTCACGCGAGGGTGTCTTTAATGCGCACAATTCCCATGTGTGGGCAACCGATAATCCACATGCAACGCGTCGACATGCGTTTCAACAACGTTTCAGTATTAATGTGTGGGCTGGTATTGTGAACGACTTTTTGATTGGCCCATACTTACTACCCACTGGCGGAAGCTATCTTATTTTTCTGAAAGAAGTGTTACCACAACTGCTGCATGATGTTCCGATCGCCATTCGTAACCGCATGTGGTTTCAGCACGATGGGGCGCCAGCACACTTCAGCATTGATGTACGGAATTACCTGAATGCCACGTTTGGTACTCGATGGATTGGGCGTGGTGGACCAGTCCCTTGGCCACCCCGATCTCCCGATTTATCGAGCCTCGATTACTTTTTATGGGGACATCTAAAGCATCTTGTTTATGAGACTCCAGTTGACTCAGATGAGGATCTCGTCGCTCGCTTATCTGTAGCTGCTGCAGGTGTGCGTGAAATACCAGGCATCTTTGAACGTGTACGCCAATCGCTCCACCGACGCTGTCAAGCATGTATCGATACTGGTGGACGCAATTTTGAACAATTACTGTAAACATGACACTTGTCAACAACGCTTTCAATAAAATCTTTGTTTTTCCTTTCGGCCGTTATTTCCCCAGTTTTCGCCTCACCGCGTCACTTGCGACTATACATTCCTATACAATAAATCATTGTTACAATGTCCTGTACCTACCATTAAAGTTTGTACCATGAATTCGGGACCACCCTGTATAACAACTCGGAGAAGATGTGCATTCTGCATCACCAAAAAATAAGTTCACGTTTCATGTTGCTGTAATGTCACTTTGTTACGGAAAAAATATGGTTAAATTCGTACACTCCCAATGAATTAACTATATTTTCTGGCAACGCGTTCCAATTGTCTATTACCCTATTAAAGTAGTAGTTTTTCCTTAAATCCCGATTAAAATGTGTCTTATTCAATTTATACCCATGGCCCCTATTCTTGTTATCCCTATTGAAATTTAAGCCCTCTGTGTCCCCTTGTTTTACAAACTTGAAAAGCTGAATCAAATCCCCCCTCCTTCTTCTTCTTTCCAGTGTATACATGTTTAGCTTACTTAAACGTTCATTATAGTCGAAATTTGCTAGCCCCTTTATTATTTTTGTAGCTCTGTGCTGAACCCTTTCAATTAATTCTTTGTCCTTTCTAATATATGGAGCCTAGAATTGTACAGCATATTCTATATGTGGTCTTACTAAACCCTTATATAATGGCAAGATTATATTCTTATCCCTTGAAGTTACAGTCTTTTTAATATATACCAATAACCTATTAGCCTTTTTACCCACAGCTGAACATTGGTGACCCATTTTAAAATCCCTGTGAATTATCACCCCAAGATCCTTGACTGTTTCTCCCTCCTTTACCTTTACTCCCTGCAGACAGTACTAGGCTCCACTGTTCCTGTAACCCATATGCAGAACTTGACATTTTCCTATATTAAATGACATACCCCATTTTACAGCCCATTCGGATATCTTATCAAAATCCCCTTGTAAATTCTCTATATGTAACTTGGTATCCAATGTCCCCCATATTTTTAAGTCATCTGCAAATATACTGATGCTATTCTTGATCCCCTGACCTATATCATCTATGAAAATTATAAATACAATTGGTCCCAAAACTGATCCCTGACGCACCCCACTTATAACTTCTGTCCACTGTGAATAATTTCCTTTTATCTGCACTCTCTGCTTTCTACCCAATAACCAATTCTTTATCCATATCAATGTTTTTCCCTGAATCCCCCGCCTTTCCAATTTAAACAGTAATGCCTCATGAGGTACTTTATCAAAAGCCTTTTGAAAATCTATGTACATGATATCCACACTGCTCTTATTATCCAGCTCCTCAGTAATTTTTTCGTGGAACTTCAAAAGGTTTGTAGAGCAGGGTCTGCCCATCCTAAGCCCATACTGATTATCCGATAACAGTCCCCCCTCCTCCACATTATATGCTTTTTTTTTAACAGAGATTCAAATATTTTGCAAATTAATGATGTTAGACTTACTGGTCTATAGTTGCCCGGATCACTTTGTATTCCCTTTTTGAAAATTGGAGTTATGTTGGCCAACTTCCAATCAATTGGTACCCAACTCGTGCTATATGTTGAATTAAATATGATGTGAATTACGTCCCCTAATTCTTCTGCGCATTCCACTAGTACTCTCGGATAAATATCGTCTGGATCTGGTGCTTTAGATGGCTTAATTCTTTTCAACTGATGTACTATTTCTTCCCTGTTAAATTTGAATTCTTTAATTATACCCTCTGCAAAGGCTCCATGCTTGGGATCCTTTTTTAAATTATAGTTACCATTGAAAACCCCCAGAAAAAAATCATTTAACATGTTTGCCATTCCCACCTCGTCTTAAATTAATTCACCTCCCCACCAATGGGCCCAGTGTAGTACTAAATTTATTTTTACCACTTGCATATGCAAAAAATTCTTTTGGGTTTATATTTATTTCCCTTGTTAGTTTTTCCTCCAAGGACACCTTTTGATTTCGACTAATATTTTTAAACTCCTTTCTGGCTTTCAGATATGACTCCTTGTCCCTGTCGTTACCAGTACTTTTATATACCCTGTATGTTCTTTGTTTTAATTTTAAAGCTTTGTGTGTTTCCACTGAAAACCACATAGGGAGCAAGTTTCTAGATTTTCCTTTTTTACTGAACGTTACATGTTTTTTTAACACCCTGTCTGACTTATTCTTGAATTCCTCCCATTGTTCAGAATGATGCGGTGCTAATAATCCCCCTCTGAATGTTTCCTTTAACACTTCCCTTATCTTATGAAAATTTACCTTTCTGAAATTTGGAATTATCCTACTATTGATAGTGTATGCTGACTGAAAATTTATACTTAATCTGATACTTCTATGATCACTTTTTCCCAATGGCTCACCTGTAACCAAATCCTGCACCCTATCCTTATCATTGCTGAAAATCAAATCCAATATCGCATTGTCTCTAGTATCCTCATACACCATTTGGTACAAAAAACAATCCTGTATCACTTCCAAACGTGCACCAGCCCGCGCGTACACGGCGGTCTTTGGCAGAACCTAGTTTCGAACTCGAAATCCTCCAGTTGTTAATCCATTGCTCTTCGAAATTGGCTACCAGCTATATACTTGGGACTTCATCACCAATACTGACATTTTCGTTTAAGAAATCTCAAGCATTGTAATTGGACTAAGAGTTAAATCTTTACTTTTTTTTTTGTACCTGTGGGGTAATTTGACGAGTAGAGGAGTAGATATGAATGAAACTAATGTCATAGAATGTGGTCTATATAATTAAATCCTAATTATGTCCTATAGAATTATAGTCCGTTTATCTATAAGCTCTATAAAGAAGGTCTATAGAAATTTATTGAATGTCTGTAGAAACTTCTACAGAATTAATTCTATAGAAGCTAATTTTTTGTTTCGCGATTTTAATTTTCTATAAAATTCTATACTAATAAATTTTTATCGAATAGGAGCTCATTATTTCTCTAAACAAATCTTATAGAATTTGTTTCCAAAAGAAACGAAATTTTGTTTCTCTATTGAATTTTATGGAACTATAAATATTTTTTGTAAGTGAATGACTTTTGGTCCCGAAATAAATGTGAAGTTGCTTGAATAGTTCTGATTTTTGTTACATCTTGACAAAATGGCAGTGTTCTGTACCCCGATGATAGAAGAATCTTAAATATGAGGAAAATATATAAAATTAAAGCAATGAACACACACAATGGAGGAAATTTTTTTTTATTGAGTTATTAAATTAGATATTTCATGAAATGTGCTTTTAGGTTTTTGTAATAACAAAAGTAAAAGAGATAATTATACAGGTGCTCCAACACAACAGTTGATAAATCAAATTTGTATCAGTAATCTTTAAGTTTTCGAAGGAACGTTTTCTATGTAGTTTCTGAAAATATCAAAAAGTCAGTGTAGGTCAATATTTTATGGTTCTTGTTCATGGAGGTTTTACAACTATGTTGAAGTCCGCAGTCCATTCGGTTTGGAATGAAGGCTTACTCTGCAGTGACTCTACTCATGCGATGTTCAGTACCACTGAGTAGTCAGGGCAAAATTGTCTGAGGAATTATTGTTAACCTCATCTTCTCCGTCGAGATCTAAGGCAGCATCTGCAGCTGGTGTGTCAGCAGCTTGTGTAGCAGCGAGTAGTGCCCTTTCTGCCATCTCGTCTTCGATGGTGCGGAGACGCAAGTCCATAAATTCATCTGGATGTTCGGCATTCCATTCTGCGAGGTAGTCGCGTTCCACGTAGGGCTGCTCTTTCTTTTGTTTGGCCTCCTTTTTGGCTTGTTTCTTCTTGATTCGCTTTTCACGAAACTTCCCTCTGAAATAACAAGCCGGTTTATTTATTGAATATACAAAAAAGGAAAGGCACACTACATGCATTTAACACCAACAGTTTATAGTAAAACGTAATGTTAACAGACACCAAAATGCCTGCAAATAAGTATTTTAAGGAAAATATAGGGAATAGATCTCAAGCTTACATTTGTTTCCCGAACCAATCCAACATCTTGAAAGATGAATAAGTCTTCTATAAAAATGGCGTAAATAGCACTAAAAAGTACTGTTTGTTTAAAACGTCGGTAAAATTGACGTAAGTAGAACTGAAAGCTACTGTTTGTAAGTACAACGTCGGTAGAAGGGACGTAAATAGCACTGAAAAGTACTGTTTGTTTGAAACGTCGATGAAATGACGCAAATAGCACTGCAAAGTACTGTTTATAAAATAAATTGCAGTGGAAAATTCCACAAACAACAAAAAATTGCTTTTATCACACGTATATTCTCACTTGATCAAAGCTTTAAAAGGCGCTAGTTAGCAGTTTGAAAGATAGAACATGAATGACGAAATCCTTTTAAAACAGTACATTTTAAGTGTGCAACAATGTTTGTGTAACAATGAAATATAAATTTCAATGCTCAGGTAACAATGGACTCATCCATTATTATACTCAAAATAACTTTATTGTTTAAGTATAAAAAGGAGGGGATTCAACTGTATTTATTTCCATTGTTGTAAGTAGGAAGTTGGAAATTTGATGCAGAATTCAGAATTAATGACATAATATGCAATTTTAATTTATTTGTCTTAATATATCATAATTTTGAAGATCATACGGTTCATTAAAACTCCCTTTTTTTAATAATAAAACTGCTGTTACTTTTTAGATTTTTACGACATATGATATGATTTGCTTTACTTTACAATTTTAGACCCAAAAATTCCTTTTCAATTGGTCTATTTAAAGTGGACAGCATGAATAAAATAAATAAAACTAGTTGAGCATTAATGCCATGATGAACTAAATCATCAGTTTGGTTAAATTTTTCCACATGCCAGTTATTTCACCGAAGAATGTTTTATGACGTTTAAGAAAAGCAAGGAGAATTAAAATTTTTCTAAGTTTACCGAGTCATGAAAACGTCTGCATATTTTACAACGCTGCCACACAAAAAGCACTTTTGAAATAGTAGTTGCATTTGTAATATAATTGTTTTAAAAATAGTAGCATAAAAGTATCTTAAACCCTCTTTATGTAGCAATTTTATTGGATTGATGAAAAAGTTTATGTTAAATAATAGAAATAAGAGCGTTTTTACCCATTTTTGTATTAAAAAACTATGTTTTCTTCTTTTAAATCGTGTCCCTCAAAGAGTTCTCCACGGAGGACCTTGGGGCTTTATTTGTTGTGTTATTTCCTTCTAAAACGTCTGAAGTCAATAAGAAACAAAACAGATTCATTTCCTCGAAGCTTTCCATGTAGAAAGCTATCTTTTACTTCAGCGCGACAATTTTGTTGTTAGCATCGAATATAGTCTTCCGTTTCCCTTGTATGGATGGGCTAAATTCGTTCATTTTCAAAAAATGTCTGCCAAGTAACATAATTTCCACAACAATTCCTGATCATTCTATAATTACCTGATAGCAATCTCTCTTTTGGTCATTCAAAAGTGAAGAAACTTCCGTACGAAGTTCAAGTATACGGTACTTCCATCTAGCGAGAAGAACCCAAACTAGTATCTGAGAAAGTACGTTTCGCTTGATGAAAGTAGTTTCGTATTTCCCGATAGATGGAAGCAGCAATTTAATTTTTGTCATTTTTATAACGGCCATAGACGGAGCCAATGAGCATACCCTTGATATGCTTCATTTTTCATGAATAATTATAACTCAAAATACTCAGAATAGTAAGTCAATCAATAAGTCTAAACTCAAAAAATACCTCTCAGTTTTAATAATGTTCTCACAAAGACTCATTAATACAAATTAATTCGATTTAACTCACAGCTCAAAACTACATCCTAATTAATTCTGAATGGAACTAAAAAATATACACATATAACTGACGTTGCCAAACATAAAAATCGACTACATACTTATTAATATTTAAATAAATCCTTTCATTTACACATTTTTAGTAAGTTCCTGTATAAATATAGCTTGAGTTTTCTACTATTTTATAATAAATATTATACATTGTGGCATTAATTTTCTTCGAGCAATTTCTCAACAAAGTATTCAAATATAAAAAAGTAATACACTAGTTGCCTTAGATATAGTACAGAAGGAACAACAATTAAGGGTATTAGGAAATGCACTATCTATATATATAATTCTCTTATGTGGCACGCAAAAAAGACGTTATTAGTTATCGCGTTTTGGCAACATTGTACGATTGTTTGTTTATCACGAAGCCTCGCGCTTCAATTGAATTTATAGCGTTATCGGATGAAATTTTATTGAAAAAAAAATGAATTTTAGTCGAGCTGTGCAGTTAATAATAGAAATCAAATAAAACGGAGGATCTTTTCAGGGACATTTAAAAAAAGGTCCTTTTCAGGGTCAACAATTATAGTTCAACAAGACGCTTGCACTACAACTTCCGACTACAAACTCAATGAAAAAGCGTGGGTGGATCAAGTTCAGGGGTAAATGTACATTAGGGTGGAGCGAAAAACACGAATTTCGGAAATTGAAAACGCCTATGGTGGGAATAGTTGGAGACTACCATGCTTATTAATAATACAAAATATGAGCTAAATCAATTAATATCTTCAGGTGCCCAAATCACTTCGAAATTTCGAGAAATTTTGCCAATTTTTTCACAAAAACAATAGTAGCGCATTTAAAAAATTTAATAAAACCTATTTAAAGCCATGGATGGGTGAAATGAACTTCTCTGCTTGTAAAAAAAAAGTTTTGCAACTAACATTATCTCGGAAATTTAAAAATGTCCCCCTTTTTTAGAGCGCCATCACGCGCGTCTCCACTTCTCTCAATAGACTCATCATTGCGTTCATCGTTACTTCGGGTGCAGGTGCACGGGCGATTCCCTTTCTTCGCTTGTTTATACGGGAGTAAACACTCATATTTCACCACATGAAGTGGAGGTGTCAGGGTTTCTTTAAATACCCGCCCACTTTTTTTCCATAAATATCTAGTAGATGCATGTTCCTGCAAATGCCATATCGATCTAGTCAATCGAGGAAAACTAAGTCCTTTGTTCAAATTGATTTGCTTTCGTTTGTTGGTGCGTATTTTACTGTTTATTTTTACATATTTTAGATTTTTTTTATTTAGAATTCTAATCTTTAAGTTCAGTTTTGTTTGGGTTTTGTTTGTTAAGGAGATACGGTTCTGTGAATAAGTCGAAATGCCTCGGACACGATGAGTAGATGTATGTCCCGTGTTTGGAATGGATGAAATAATGAAGCCTAACATGCTTCCAACATATGCAGATGTTATGAAGTATTATCTTTACATACAGAAAGATTATAGAAGAGATGTTAGTATGGCTGATGTATGTTCAATTTTAATTAAAGATCTTAAAGGATTATGGGGAAAAAGTTCGATTCCAACTGTAACAAACCAACAAATAAGATATATGCTGAAAAAAATACCATAAAGCATATAGAAATATTAAGAAACCATTAAAAAATACTGGCAAACTAGATTTCTCGAAAACGGTTGTGTCCTTCAGGGAATCAGCAGAAAAAAAATCTATTTGATATTAGCATATGTAAATTTAAGGACTTTCTCAGTTGTACTTGTAAAAGGAAAGTACCTATTGCTGAAAGAGCTTTTTTAACCGATCAAAGGACATTTCGAAAAATGGTCATTGGAAATGTTGACATTAAAACCAGCAGAAAGCTTGAAAAAAGATTGCAGCGCAAAGAAAGAGAAGCAGAGAGCCAAAACGTTCAGGTGAAAGATTTTACAGGAAAACAATTCAAAATACTTTCTCCCTCTATTACGGGGGCTAATTTGAGTTCTAATTTGCTAAAGAATTCTAATGACACGATAGATACAATCATTGATAATAATTCTCCTTCAACTTCACAAATGAGAACTAAACTTCCAAATGTAGCTCAGGCTTGTGATAGAACTGGTGTTTCCGATAGATCGGCAGCAATTATAATAAATGCTGCTTTGAAGGATATGGGAGTAATTTCCAAGTATGATTCTTCAAATATAATTGATCGTAGCAAAATTAGAAGAGAAAGGACAAATACCCGCAGCTATCTGAAAAGAAAAAATGAGGAAACAACCTCTTTATCAGAACATGGAATATACTTTGATGGACGAAAGGATAAAACTTTAGTTATGATTAAAGAAAGAGAAAGGACTTATAGAAAGACTGTAACAGAAGAACATATCGTTCTAATATCAGAACCAGGATCAAAATATATGGGACATGTCACTCCTACAACTGGCTCTTCTCAAAATATTAAAACAAGTATTTTAACTTTTTTGGAGAAAAACATCGATCTTTCTAAGATGCAAGTTGTCGGTTGTGATGGTACAGTGGTAAATACAGGTTTGAATAATGGAGTCATTCGACAAATCGAGCTTTTTTTAGGACGTCCTGTGCATTGGTTTATTTGTTTATTACATACAAATGAGCTACCTTTACGTCATTTGTTGCAACATTTAGACGGGAAAACCACTGGACCCAAAGGATACAGCGGAGAAATTGGAAAAATGCTAGACTCTTGTGAAAAATTGCCTTTAACAAACTTTGAAAAGATAGAAGCAACTTTGCCAGATATGGTCCTAGAGGATCTTAGCATTGATCAACGATACCTTTACGAAATGTGCACAGGGATATCAAATAAATATATTCCATTAAGCTTATCACAAAAAGATCCAAGAAAATTGAATCATTCCAGATGGTTGACGACGGCAAATAGAATTTTAAGGTTATATGTTTCAACAGAAGATCCAACCCATAACTTGAAAATATTAACAGAGTATGTTGTGAAGGTATACTCATATGTGTGGTTTAAAATTAAAAGTCAGTCATCGTGTCGGTACGGGAGTCTTCATTTTTACAATATTATAAATAAATCGAGATTTTTGCCTGAGGAATTAAAAATTGTAATAGATCTAACTTTGCAAAGAAATGCTTATTATGCCCATCCAGAAAATATTATTTTGGCAATGTTAGCTGATGATCGAAAACACGTTTAAGAATTGGGCCTTAGAAGAATTTTAAAATTACGACAAAAAAAGAAGCTGAAATGAATATTCGAGAGTTTAAAATTCCCAAGTTAAACTTCGAAGCAGACGATTACATAAATCTAATTGAATGGCAATCAGAGTCCGTTACAGAGCCACCACTTACAGTATCTCTTTCTGATGATCAACTCAAGTCTACGATTCTAGACATTCCAACCAATAGCAACATATTTAACTTTCCGTGCCATTCACAAGCAGTAGAACGTTGCGTTAAATTAGTAACTGAAGCATCAAGTGCAGTATGTGGTACAGAGGCACGAGATGGATTTATTAGGTCAAGAATTGCTTCTAGACTCGCTTTACCCAGATTTGAAACCAAAAGCCAATATCAACCACTTTTAAGCTAA
This sequence comes from Metellina segmentata, assembly GCA_947359465.1. Taxonomy (NCBI): domain Eukaryota; kingdom Metazoa; phylum Arthropoda; class Arachnida; order Araneae; family Tetragnathidae; genus Metellina; species Metellina segmentata. The sequence goes on along the minus strand of OX375878.1, from coordinate 30,749,093 downwards.
ACCACTTCTATGCCAGTAACAGCACTTTAATTTTTTAGTGTAAGATAGTAACTTCAATTTAATTTTAAGGGGGTGGGGGTGGAACTCGATATGCAGCCACCTCCTCGTGGTGAGTTCTGGGTTGTTTTCATAATGAAAACAAGCAAAGAGCTGCAAAGGGAAGCGCTCGTGTAAACGCGTGGTCGTAATGATGAATCTATTGAGAGGAGTGGAGACGCGCGCGATAGCCCTCTAAAAAAAGGGGGACATTTTTTAATTTCCGGGATAATGTTAGGTGTAAAACTTTTTTTTTCAGAGAGGGAAGTTCATTTCACCCACTCATAGCTTTAAATAAGTACTATTCAATTTTTTTAAATGCGTTACTATTGTTTTTGTGAAAAAACTGGCAAATTTTCGACATTTCAAAGTGATTTTGGCACCTGAAGATATTAATTGATTTAGCTCATATTTTGTATTATTAATAAGCATGGTAGTCCCCAACTATTCCCACCATAGGCGTTTTCAATTTCCGAAATTCGTGTTTTTCGCTCCACCCTAATGTACATACAAACAACATGCTGGGTATTCAATTTCCAAATCAGAGCTCACATTTCGAGTCAAAATTTGCTCAAAGTATTCATATGAATTCTGATTTTAGAGGTACTGTATATATCTTTTCTGAAAAACAGCAAAAAATTTAGATTTGAAAAGTATTTTTTTGGAATATTATATTTTGTAAACAATTCCTTCTGCTAGGACACATGTCTTCATTGATGCGAGCGAAGCGAGCTTTGGTTCGGACAGCGATCTAATGCGGATTGCGAAGCAATCCTCCGGAGGTTGGCGAGCGTTAGCGAGCAGGGGGCGGGCCCCCTAGTTATAGAAAAAACTGATGCTTAAACATGAACACAGACTCACTATCGATTGCGAGTAAATTGCCTCTTTTAAAATAAGTCGTTGGGATTTTTTAGTTGGTTTAAAAAAAAAATATTAAGCGTTCTTGTTTTTTGATTAAAACTTACTGCGAAGTCAGGATTAGTTTTGAACAAAGGAGCGAACTCCGAAATGGAGGAAGCATTATGAGTTTTTATCCTCATGCTACAGTCGTGTTGAAAGAGAGCATTGTGTAGCGTTTAAAAGTGATTTCTAAAAGGTCAAAAACCAGATGGATAACCATTCAGTTGCAAATTTTCAGACTAAACGTTAGGATATAAGAGAATCAGACTAACCGAGTGAGAAAGAAATGATTGATAGTAATTGACTAAAATCGAATTACAGGAATGCAAACCTTTTACGACATGTACTTCCATATATTTTCATCCTTCAAGTTCTAAGATTTGAACATATATTTTATGGTTACATGTTTTCTCTTAGCACAGTGTTCCACAATCCTTTTTACTTGTGTATTTATTGATGACAGTTATCCATAAACCCTATGTAAACAAACTGAAATTTCATAGTTAGTATTTTATACGTAAATTAACATAATTAGTGTGTTAAATAACAACACACATAAACTTAAGAATAAACACTGAGATTGAAAGCAACATATGAATAGTAACCAAATAATGTATGTAAACAAAAGTTAGGAAAATAAGGATTCGCATTGTAAACATTGACACTGCGCATGTAAAAATTCAATACAATTTTGACATTCATTTTGTGGCTTCTAATGCATACAAATTTTCCCAACAGTAAGGTTGATTTGGATATGACGTTTTAAGTGGCAAAGCCCTAAAGAAAGTTCTATTTTACTTCTTGATCAGTGCTGAAAAGGAAGAAATATTTTGTTTCGCTCGTAATCTATACATGTTTCACTAACGTATGTGCCACAGAAATCGATATTTTTATTCATTGGTGAAGAGATACAGAGGCTTATACGTTATAAAACGGATTGAAGCAATTAACATTAAATGTAACTAATTTTGCTGATTTGACCTTATATGCTTGATTTGGGAAATAAAATATTCTGAAAATATTCTCTAAAAAACTACTCTGAAGAACTCGAAGCTCTAATAAAATTATTCAACCGTCTGGAGACAGAGAAAAGTAGAATATGGAGGATCTAAACCACAGAAATCAGCTCAGAAAATAAAATGTGAGATAGTGAGACAGTAATTTAGATGCTAAATATATACCTAATTGCCCTTCAAGTAAATGTGTTGTTTCGTTGTTTATTTGAATTCCCTGGAGCAAGGAATCCAAAATTCCATTCAAAATAAAACAAGAAAAACAGAATAGGTATAAAAGAACTAAAAATGTGTATAAACGAAAATAGATGTCACATTAAAATTTAAAAATAAATTCTCGAAACAGTAAATAAAATTCAAATGCCTTAATCAATACTATAAATTCATAAAAATACGAGATTAAAATACATTGATCAACAACATACAACTGATATATTGATGTCCATCAGTTAAGTCAGATGCAATATGCAAATTTGTGGACACGGAAGTTGATCTTTTGTGGTAAAAAATCACTGACTGAAGCAACAGACGTATGAAATACGAACGACAGATTGGTTGACTATAATTAATATTTTTTCAATCAAATAACAGCCCAAGATTGCTAAAATGTGATAAAAGTTGAAGCAACAACTGGTGACTGAATGATTTTTGCATTTGGTTTTCTGTCTATGTTAGTTATTAGTTGTTATAGCTAGTGACGCAATATAACTAATAACACATCTCGATGACTTTATATGTGCAAGAATTGTAAGGAAATTAGAAGAACCTCTTGAACGTGAGAAGCAGCCATTGAGTTCGAAAAAAGCGTAGTCACAAGGCTGTGAAAACAATTTTCAGGAAGTGGAAGTATTGCCAGACGGTATAGTAGTGTCCGACCACTCCAAACAACCCAAGCTAAAGATCGTTACATGAGAGTAACGGTTAAAAGATGCCACCCATAACTTCTGGGAGGTTAGCACAAAAGCTTCAGAAAAGCAAGGGGACCGTAATATCCACCAGAGATTGAATGATGTTGGTTTGTATGATGTCAAACCAGGCAATATAGTACAATGCATTCCGTTGACTACGTCACACAAAGCTCATACGTTTCGATGGTGTAGTGAACACGCCAAGTGGACTGACGAGCAATAGACCTGTCCTGTTCACGGGCAAAAGAATATTTTGGTCTTTGATCTATTCGAGGCGCCAATTTATATAGAACCAATACAAAATGTCTAGTGTTCCACCATAGTGAAAATAAACCCTTACAGAGGTGGTGGAGTGATGGTCTGCGGTGGTATCATCAAGAATAAAAGTATCTAACCTTACTTGTTCGAATGTTCAGCGTTATTGTCTTGATGTTATTAGTCCTCATTCACGCATTCGTAGTGCTATTGGAAATTGCTACATCTTTGTGGATGATAACGTCCGTTGGTCATAGTTCGATCTGTGTTGATGACCTGTGTTGAACACCAAAGGAATAGATCGAATAGAGTAGCCTGCGTACTCCCCTGACCTCAATCCCATAGAATTTGAAAGGGATGCTCTCTGGAGAAGCATGACAGAACGAAACACCCCCACCGTGCCTGGTTGCATATTACTAACCTTTGAGACGTAAGGACGACGATACACCGCGTAGACGTTAGGTAGAAGGCTCCGAGTTTATCCTCTTATTTTTTGTGAAAATCTACCTCATGATCTGAATTTCTAGCAGAAATCGAAGGAGAAATACTTCTCGAGGACGCGGATATAATCAGCTAAGTTATATCTTCTCTAGTTCCAAAGATAATTGAGTTTTAATATATTTCCCTCCTTGGTTCTTCAATGTCAATTTGTTTGTAAGAAATAATGCTTTTTTACTCTCTTTTAAGATGCCTTTTAAAAGTTAATACGTCATAGGTTCTGGCTTTACTTGTCGCTTTAAACTTAAACCCCTAAATTGCAGTTTTCAAGAAAGACTTCTCTGCTAAAACCCTCCTTTAAACTATAAATATATTCAAAAATTGTTCCAAGTAGCCATTTTTTTTCAACCTCTCCATCCTACCGAAAAGAGCGTCCGTACTTCAGTTCGACCCAAAGCTAGCAAAGGAGACAGGTTGGTCCGTCAGCCTTTGTCCCTGCTTCGCGACAAGAGGGGTGTGCTTGTGACGTCACGTGGTGGAATGGAAGCGCGTAAGTGCCACTAGCGCGTCTTTTTAGTAATGGCTCTTCGTTACGTGGACGATTCTATTTAGGACCGTAGGGAGGACTCGACAGTCAAACACAAACCGTAACACTATGGAAGCTCCGTAGTGCGCATGTCCGCTGAAAAGTGGAAGAGTTTATTTTCGAGCGTGAGGTGCAAACAAGATGTGTTTTTGGGAGGGGTATTAAAAAGCCGATTGTGTCATCTTTTAGGGTTCGCAAAGCAGAAAGCCCGCGTAATCTGGTTCACAAAGCTAGCACCTTTTTCTTAGATACTGATTGCTTGCCGTCCATGATATGTATCTACGTTGTTCTTCTGTGATATTCAAGTAATTCATTTCTTTCTTTTTATTTCATTTGAATTGTTTCCATTTCGATATTCTGTGTTTCATTTCCATTTCGTGATACATTTATTTCACTGTGATATTTCGTTTTGTTTAATTTGTTACTTTCACTAGGTTTTTTTTACTAGGGTTAGGTTTTACTAGTTTTACACTTATTTTCGGTGCATTAATTTTGTTTTATTTGTTTCCATTTCAGTGTTGTCATTAATTTACAGTGCATAAATTTATTTTTCAGTGTATTGTCTGTTTAATTTGATTTTCTGTGTTAATTGCTTCGTTCAATGTGTTGTTTTCAGCGTAGTGTTTGGTTTGTATGTATTTTTTGTTTCCATTTAAGTATTGGTAATTTATTTGCAGTGTATTAATTTGTATTCAAGTGTATTAATTTGTATTCAAGTGTATTAATTTGTTTTTCAGTGTGTTAATTGTTTCGTTTAACTTGTGATTGTCCATGTATTAATTATTTCCATCTTGGTAGTGTTGCATTCATTTTGTTCCCATTTGGATTGTTTTCAATTCAACTGATTTCTGATTGACAAATTTAGATTGTTTTAATGGCTTCCAATAATGAACATTACTGTCCCCACTGCAATAATCTGTTTTCAAATATGCATTATATGAATAGGCATATTCGGAGTGCAAACAATGGTGAAATATTAAAAGCTTTCTCTTCCACAGGCCCTGTATGAAAAGTTACTGAAAAGATAATCGACACCCTTCATAACCATATAACCGCGCTTGGAACAATAATTAAAACTGGGGATTTGTGTGAAACTATTAAACAGGATCTTTTTTAGTTTGGCCCAAAAGACTGATGCTCTCATGTTTCATTCTTTGTTGGATTTGTTTGTTTCTAAATATTCCACAAATGATGGTGCTTTGGTATATCTTGAAGCACTATTCGAAGCTTGTTAAAATGTGAGCCTATTGCTACAGGGTAGAGTTAGGCAAAAATACAAATATGAAGGTAGAAAGTTTTCAACAATTAGAGTATAGGGAAGAAGCCAAAACAATATAAAGGTTGGATGTCTTTTAGCTCTGGGGCTCATTAGTGTTTTAAACGAGTTGATTAATCACTTACTTTCTTTGAAATGCAGTAAACTTACTTCGACCATCAAAATGATCAGGAATAAATATTCTGTAATCCTGGATCATTACTAAAAGCATCAAGGGTGTAATCCGAATAGAACATGTCTCAGTTTCATAAAAAATGGATGCCAAATTCAATGTGATGAAACACGACCATGTATTCATGAATTTCAGTACACTTGTGTGGAACATTCAGTACGTTTACAAATGTGTAAGCACATACATTTTGTAATCGCATCCAATGGTGCTACACAAGTTCACCAGGACACATGCGAGTCTTCAAATGATACGAATTCTAATGTTATGGTCGAAATCCCTGTTGCTATTTAAAGCTGTAGTACACCTTTTGATTCCAGGTTTGTAAAGTTGTTACCCCCAATGTGAATGATTCCAAGATAATGGAAATATTCAAGAGTATCACAATAGAAGCTGGAAAAGTTGTTGGGTGGAGATGCAAATATAACAAATTCAGTTGTCAATAGTGATTAAAAAGAAAAATAGAGCCTTACAGATGTTTTAAGCATATACAGAAAAACATAAATCTCTTCAAAATTAATTTTTCTAATTATATAAATAATGTGCTTTGTGTTCTATATACCTGTTGATTTTACTAATGTTATGCTTCCTTTTCCAGTTTAATTTTCTATTTTTGTTTTATTAGTTCTTGTCTAGGTTTCTATCCGATTTTAGTACTTCTTACCATAATAGAATGTTTCTGGCTCCAATCTATGCATACCAATGGCTCACAATTTGTTATTGTGGTGGATGGGGCTTTTTGAGGGGTAATGCATGGTACAACATCTGTAGACTCATCTGGATAAAGTTAAATGTGACCTTACAGCAGCTAAATGTAAAGGTTAAGATCAGTCACGACTTCAGCTTTTTGGTTTGCATCACACGGCTTGTGGTACTAACACATGGAATGGAATTAAACTAGTCCAAATTTCATCGATGGAACTCCAGGTACGATCTGCAGCTACCAAAGTTCAGAGAATCCTTTGCTTCCCCCCCCCCTAATTATACTCCTGTCTACATATTCTCTTCTTTTTTGATCTTTTAGGGATGGAAGAATTTATTGTGGATAAAAAATTATTCCATGTGTATGTAGACCTTTCCACAGAAATGATAGGTTTAATCCTCAGTGAAAGGTAACTAAAAACTGCACTTTAAATTAACCACCTGTCATAGTACCTATACTTTGGTACATCCCTCACCTTCACGGTTTGTTAATGTTCTTTTCCTGTGTTTTAAGTGAAGCTGCAGTGGTGTCGAACACAATCCTTGATTTTTGTTTTTATTGTGTAACTTTGCATTTTCTCCCGGAATTATCCCCATTTTCTGCAAATAATTTGTTGACTAGCTAAATAAATTCATTCTGCTGTTGACATTGTTCACTCCCTGTAAGCCCTGCTTATGCCTCTTGGCGGACCCTGCCCTGATTAAATCCGATTGTTTTTCCTTAAATGGTATCTTTTCTTCTTATAAATACATTTTAATCTTCATTCTTTCAAGTTTAGAAATGTGATTCTTTAAATGGCAGTTGGAAACTGCTACAGCAGAGGATTAAGGCTCTTGGCAATACCTCTTTAAAAAAAACGCATCACGATTCCTACCTCATGGGTGATGTGGAAATGGAATCTGGTTTATTTTAGGTTGCCTAGTCTGCAGATACAGGACAGTTGTTCCAGTACCTGAACTCGGAAAATAATGATTTGTTGCCTGCCCAAGAGACATACAAATGAGATTTTATCAATTGCACCGAAAGAGTTTTTTTTTTCTCAGGACTGAAATGGTGTTCTTTTTTTAATGCAACTTTTCTTATGAGAAGTAGAAAATAAAATTTTTTATATGTTAATAAAATGCTAAAACATCAACCTGAGTTATATTATTTCATAAAACCTTATATAAACTGTCATACTTTGATCAAACTTGGTGTATCAAATGATTTTTCCAAGAATGAATGGAGAAAAGAATATCCACCATTGAATTAAAGAAACTTGTCTTTACATCAATTTTATCTGAAGCGTTTACCACTTGTTGCGATTTGATTGTCATTTAGTTTAGATGCTGACAAACTCTGCATGGGGTGACTTGAATACATCATGTTTTAGTGATTGTGCGCATGGTGAAGACTTAAAGATTACCAAATTCCTTTGGGGTGAATCATGTGTCTTCGGCAAACATGAAATAATTTTTAGAAACACAGCACAATTGCGAAGCCTCATTCCATGTTCCCAAGTAAACATTAATACCATATAAGAAAGCATTGATGAAAATCAAGAGACCTCTTATACACATGAGGGCATTACTCTGAATGTAGTATGGAAAATTAACTATTTGGATTCTCTTCCCCACACAATCCAATTAACCTTTAGAGTGCAGTGCTCAAATTTTTTTACTTGTCTCTCGGAATAGTAGCAATAGTGTTGTCCAAATGCTGCTCAATGGAAATTGATGAAAAAGGTTCTAATATTTTTAGGAACTCTTGGGGGGGGGGGTTCCTGTTGATAGATAGCATGGAATTTCAACCTATTAAGGTGTAAAGGGGAGAGTCCAAAGGACATATGACTCCAAGATAGTTGCAATTAGAGGACCAGGGTATCAGATTTCCATAAAAAATAGGGTCAGGAATATCTAGTAAAAAGTATAACTTGGCATTTATCAACATTAATTTTAATTTCCCAAGCAGTATGCCAAGTTTCAAGGGAGTAAGATCATGGTTTCTGGCTAACCCAGCTGTATCATCTGCTAACATGCAAAACAGATCATTGATTCCGTGGTATGTCGTTCACAAGAACTAATGGTGGGAAACAAGGCATTAGGGCAGTATTGCCAACTCAGACGACTGAAAAACCTAATACCCCAAAAATAAGCACCTTTTAGAATTCCGATTCTTGTAAAAAAAATGCAGAAATGAATAATTTGATTTTTTAAATGGAATTTTTAAAGTTTTATTAGCTAGAAAAACAAAATTTTTGAATACAAATTGTTAGATTTAAACTTATGCAATAGCTTTAAAAACTGCTACATGCAGATTTTCATTTTATGATAAAAATCTTGCATGTTTTTCAATAAAAAATAAGTTTAAGCTAATTTTACAGGGCTTATAGGCCTCTACACATTGTCAATACATAAAATAAGCTTCATGTTCATATCTTGTCAACTAAATGAAACTGATTACTATTTTAGGAAAAGTTAGGTTATTAAATCTAGGCCTCAAACGAATACTTACTCAATTTAATATTTTCATTTGGCAGTATGATTTTGTGTTATGGTTTATATTCTCACAACACTCATGTCTTGCGATAATAAATTAATTGATGGTGTGTAGTCAAAGCTTCCCGGAAAAAATTGTTCTTGAGTACTTACGTTATAGTAAGAATTTGACGGACAGCTGGTTTAAAATTAAACTATTTATTTACATAAATTAAAAATTTACAAGAAAATTTAAAAAGATAATTAAGGGCACAGCTATCGACAACCGAAACCTGCCTGAAGCCAAAGTAAAAAATGGCAAACAGAGACGTCTGTCTCTCGTCGAATCTCGAGTCCGAATTCTCCTAAAATCCACGTTCGCTTCGCTCCACAGAACCGCCGCTGACAACGAGAGGGGGGGGGTGAATTCCGAGCCCTCAAGAGATGTTTATGTCCTCTCCAGAACAGAAACACCCCCACACAGATGCGAAAACCGTCTGTCATGCCGACTTGAGTCCCCCACAGCAAAACTTGATCCCAGACATGGGATTAGGGAACCGACGGAAACTCCAGCTGTGTATGGATCAAATGGAACGCCGGGCCGCCGATGAGCCGCACGTGCAAAGTCTGAAGTTGTTTTTGCATTTCGAAACATTCCAGCGTCCACGTGTTAGGGAAAAGGGTCGGCTAGTACCATATGGTACAACCGTCCCCACCACTGAAAAAACTTTTCCCAAAGGTGAAAAGTTTTCAACGTACGCATCCACAGACGCACGGAAAATCACCCACTGGCAATTCAGAATAACAAATCACTTACCACCACCATATCCTGAAACCGTGACTCAAGAATATGTCTAAGGCAAGTTAAATCCAATCAATTTAAAATTCATATACCGGAGTAACTTTCTACTCCCTTACAGTATGATCACTCAAGGCTCAAATACCAAATTAAAATAAGAACAAAATAAACACTAAACTTTAAGACTTATACCAAATTCGTTAAAACTAAAACCAAAACACATTAACCACATCACATATAAGAATTTCGTTAAGCGAAACCCAAAATTTCAATACACAATACGAACTATACAAATTCCATTAACCAGACAAAAATACAACAAAGCATATTTCTAAATTCAATATTTTCGCTAAGCGAACCCAGAATAAACAAACCACACGAACTATAATAATACTTTCATTAAACAAACCAAAATACACCAAAACATATATAAAATATCAATCTTGTTAAGCGAAAACCAAATTCCTAAGTTTCACTCAACACACATCATGAGTTGCAATTTCAAGACTACAAATCTTTGACAGTGGTTTAGAATGACAGAGTGAAAACATCCTAAACACAAAATTAATTTCCGCTCTACACAAATCATAATTTAAATTTGCACTTAGCTTTCAGCGAAAATTACTCGAGTGAAGAACATAGATACAAGAAATCAATTCCACCATACGCAAAACATAGTTTACAACTTTTAACATTTAAAATCCTCAGCAGAAGATACAGAAATCATTGAATGAATATTTCATAATTACAAGGCTACCAATTTCACTCCGAGCAAACATGATTCACAATTTTAGCACTTAAAATCTCCAGCAAGAATAAAGAAACATTTAAGTGAAATGCCCATAACTACAAAAATCTCCATTTCACTCAACTCAAAACATGATTCGCAATAATATTACACTATACAACACAAATCTTCCTCAATTACATTTTATTTAGCTCTTTGAATTTTCGTGAAAAGCGCGACTCAGACTGTCGGCATTAAATTTTTTTTCTTTCCCAAATCGGTGTTCGATCGCGGAATTTCCAATTTTTTTGGTCGATGCATTGCCAAAATCATCAATACCCTCCCGATTTCACATTCCTGCCAATCTCGTGACAATTTTGTTTGTGGTCCTAACCATTTCTCATACCGCAAGGTGTCTGGGGTTTTTATACTCTTCCCGTGCACCAATTCTGCCGGGGCGTAAACGCTGCTCATGTGTACCTCGGAAAACACTAAGTTGTGGGTCCCAATCTGATCCGGCTCCAGAACCTAACGCTAAAGGTCTTGGCTTCACCCCTTCACTCACTAGCAACTCTTTTCTTTTCCCCTTTTGGCCCACGTGACCTATTTCAAAAGTTTCCTCCTGAACGGAAACGGACGCCTCTAACTCTTCTTCTAACCCTGGGCCACCTTCCGTTATCTTTCCTTTACTGCTATTCGGTATTTCCAGGAAAATCATTCCCGTCGTTTCACTTGCTACCCCCACTGGAAGAACTAACGGTTCTTTCGATCGCACCTTTGTGTCGGTCTGGATTACCACCCTCGGAGAGCATAACTTGGCTACTTGGGGACTTACTTTCTCCCCTCCAGAAACATCGTCGTCTCTCTGCCCCTTTCGTTCTTTTTTCTGGTCGTTAGCCTCTGTCATAGGAAGACTAATAGGCTCGCCCGATCTCACCTCCGCGTCGGTCTTATTTATCGCCAACGGGGCCGCAACATTTTCTCCACACTTCTGCAAGCGGGTTTCAACTGTATGACTTTGCTCAGATCTCTTTTGTAGATACGGCATCAGTAATTCATGTTCGGCCTCCCCTCCGAGTCTATTTAACGATTCAACTGACATTCTTTTCCTCAACCTCGGACAATTTGGCCTTAAGTGGTCGCTCGTGTTGCACTCAAAACACCGCGGCATACGTCTCCGGTCAGAAGTGTCAAATTTCCCTCCCGGGGAACTAGGCGGAAAAAAATCGTTCCTCTCTCGAGTGAGGGCCGGTGGGTAATTCTCCTCCCTTACCTTCGCTGGGAAAAATGTTCTTCCCTGGGCTTTTGGTCGGGATGCCTCAATCCGCAGTTTTTCAAGCTCAAAGTTCTACCGTCTTTCTTGTTCCTTATACCCTCTCTCTTGTTCCTTATACCTTCTCTCTCGTTCCCTATCCGCTCTCTCTTGTTCCCTATCCGCTATAACCCTTTCTCTATCCTTTCTTTCTTGTATAACCCTTTCTAACGCCACTTTTGTGCATTCCTCATCGTAGGAATCGTGCGAGATGATTAAATCCTTAATTTGGGGTGCAAATAATCCTGGAGTAACCGTTATTCCCAAAAGTTCAGCTAGTTCCTCTAGATCTTGTTTCCTACCTTTGCCCAAGTACGCCATTTCGAGAATTCAAAATTACTTCTCTACTTTTCAAAAAACCAAAAAAATTCAATTCTTTTGCACAACACCCAATTCAATAATTTTTACGACATACAGTATACAACACACCATACAACATACAATAATATAGCAATTCTAAGATACACCATACAGATTCAAGATACTTAAGCTAAATCAATTTCCTTTAGAGTGACCACACTAATTGATATTAACAAAATTTTAGCTATTGCACAATTCTTGAAACTTAGTCACAGTGACAAAATAGGGAAATGGCACTAACCTGTATCTGCTGACTTTGGATCACTTGCCACCACTGTCCACAGGCTGGACCACGGGTGGAAACACTGCACTGCACTATCTTCGGCTAAAAAGCCCACAAACACACTCTTCGGCTGAAAGCCCACTGGTGTAGGTCGTCTCGACCTCTTCCACAACGCGCACAAAAAACCCTGCGCCACTGACGAAAAAACGGTTCGCGATGAACCTATATTAAACGGTCAAGATGACCTCTGGACGAACCGATGGGAACTTTTTCCCAATAATAACCGATCAAGATGACCTCTGGACGAACCGATAGGAACTTTTTCCCAATAATAAACGGTCAAGATGACCTCTGGACGAACCGATGGGAACTTTTTCCCAATAATAAACGGTCAAGATGACCTCTGGACGAACCGATGGGACTTTTTCCCAATAATAACCGATCAAGACGATCTCTGGACGAACCGATGGGAACTTTTCCCAATAATAAACGGTCAAGATGACCTCTGGACGAACCGATGGGAACTTTTTCCCAATAATAACCGATCAAGATGATCTCTGGACGAACCGATGGGAACTTTTTCCCAATAATAAACGGTCAGGATGACCTCTGGACGAAACCGGTGGGGAATCTATTCCCCTGATAAACTGGACTTGTCGAACTTTCCGTCGATTCCGCTCACGCTCCGTTGAAAAGGACCAGCAACTCGAAACCAAAACCAGAACTTCTTGCGACGAGTTTCCGTTTTGGTGATGGATGGGGTCGGTGACTCCGGTACCTCCTTCTCGCTTTCTCTAAGACAAGGGAAACGGTCTCCAGCGAAAATCCAAACTTCTGGTTGCGAAGTTCTATCGGGTTTCAGCGAAAGTGACAATCCGACAGCGGAAATGACAATCCGAACTTCTGGTTACGAAGTTCTATCGGCCTTCTCTTTCAGGCAAAACGGCAGGTTCGATTTACTTGTAGAGGCTGTTTTAATCTAATCAACCCCGCTGCCACCATATTAATAAGCTGTACCGTCATGTAAGAATTTGACGGACAGCTGGTTTAAAATTAAACTATTTATTTACATAAATTAAAAATTTACAAGAAAATTTAAAAAGATAATTAAGGGCACAGCTATCGACAACCGAAACCTGCCTGAAGCCAAAGTAAAAAATGGCAAACAGAGACGTCTGTCTCTCGTCGAATCTCGCGTCCGAATTCCGAGCCCTCAAGAGATGTTTATGTCCTCTCCAGAACAGAAACACCCCCACACAGATGCGAAAACCGTCTGTCATGCCGACTTGAGTCCCCCACAGCAAAACTTGATCCCAGACATGGGATTAGGGAACCGACGGAAACTCCAGCTGTGTATGGATCAAATGGAGCGCCGGGCCGCCGATGAGCTGCACGTGCAAAGTCTGAAGTTGTTTTTGCATTTCGAAACATTCCAGCGTCCACGTGTTAGGGAAAAGGGTCGGCTAGTACCATATGGTACAATGTATTTAACATAGATGTATTGGAGTCGATGTTTTTGTAACATCTATGTTTATACTGGTTTACGAAGTAATTGTTAGGAGCAATGATGGTCCTCCCACTGGGTGCACCTTCACAAGTGATCGTCACTTCCGGCCATGTAGTGGCCAATGACTTCGGTCAAATGTGCCCGACATTAGAAAAAAAAATGTTAATACTGGTCGATGTTTTTACGTTGTCGATGTTTTATTTTTAAATAAAAAAGTACCGTTGTAAAAATTTAAAAAATAACAAAGTAGCATAATTTTCGTAATCAGTGAATTGAACATACTTTTAGACCAAAGTGGCCAAGTGTGAAGGGTCTGAAAAGTAGGGATACGACATCGATGTCGATGTTTTCAAAACATTGATGTTTTATAAAAACATCGATGTATTAGAGCCGATGTCGCATCACTAGTTGCTAAACAAAGTTTTAAGAAATGGGAGGGGGGGGGGAGTTTGAATACACTTGAATTTTAAAAACATCGATGGTTTGGGGCAATGCATTATCAACATCGATGTTTTGCTGTCGATGTTGCATCACTAGGTGCTAAACCAGTTTTAAGAAATGGGTAAAAAAGTTTAAATGCACTGAATTTTAAAAACATCGATGGTTTTGGGGCGATGTATTATCAACATCGATGTTTTAATTTTGAACATCAAAGTTTCAAAACATCGATGTTTTGCTGTCGATCTAGCATCACTAGTTCCAAAACCAGTTTTTAGAAATGGGGGAAAAATTTAATTACACTGAATTATAAAAACAACGATGTTAAAAAACATCGATGTTTTTGGGTCGATGTATTATCAACATCGATTTTTAATTTTGAACATTGATGTTTCAAAACATCGATGTTTTGCTGTCGATGTCGCATCCCTAATGTGTACCTCGGGTTTCAATTATGCTGAAAGAGTAATAATTTTCAAATGATAAGATATTGCTTAAGAACTCAGAAATTATCAACTAAAACACATGAACTAAAGGATTTAGAAATCATTAAAAACAAATGAAATTGACTTACTTTTACGAACACGTTGAATCGAAGCCATTTCTTCCAAATCTCTTGTGAAAAATAAATATTCCACAGGAGCTACCGATTTATACTACCATCCATTGGTGTCAATCGGAAGATTTGACGTCCACGCAGTTCTTAACTATCAATTTGATCAGAAAGATTATTTTTAAGGCGAAAGAGTCGAGGTTCGCGTATGTGAACCTAGGCAGTGAAGAAGATATATTGGAATTCAGTCGAGAAATGAAAAGCAATTGTTAGTTGAGCAGTCAATCTTGGTGATTGCTTCGACGAGGCATTTCATCATTAGGAAAACTGACCAGATCTTGATCGACGATATCTCGCAAAAGTCACTTAAAGTATTAAAATGATGTTTTAGTGTGACAAACATTCTCTTCTAATCCTCGAAGAGTCATTAACACCTTAGAAATCTGACCGTGGCTCACACACATACACAAAATTACGTGGGGTTGTCCTCGATTCTTTCTCTTCGTGGCCCTCAGGGGTATTCCTTCTTTAGGTTTGTACGGGCTTCACAACCCCGGGGTACCTGAGTGATCTTCCCTCCCTTTCGTTCTTCTTCTCCTCTACCCTTTGCTTTTTCTTCCTCCCTCGCTGTGGTTGCCTGTTCGGAGGTGAGGGCTTCCCTTGAGAAGCTTTTCGCCAGTCTGTGCTTTCAGCTCCTCTTGGGGATTATATCACCCACGTGTTTGCCGTGCGTGGAGATCTGTGTCTTCGGAAAGGGTGATCCTGGTGATTGAGGGACAACATAACGCCCCAATACATTGCATCGGCTCCTGCTTCGGATAAACAGGAAGTGTACTTTGGTCCCAGTACATTGATCGACTGGTGGTAATACCCTGCTTGGGCTAAGGACCTAAACCAAGGACCACCAACTAGCTCCTTAGGGCAGTCATAGAGGTGAGTAGGGTTCGTATAGTCCCTGGTTAGCACCGCTGCATTAACCTGTATCCCCTCGTTGGACTCCATGGTGGGTGGTGCCGCCGGGGACTGAAAATTTATAATTAAATCATGGAAAATCCAAAATCAACTTCTTATTCAGTGGAGCACCAATCTTGCAAAAATAATGAAAATAATTTACCAGAACATAAATTTTTTATAATAAAAAGCAAAGAAGGAAATCTAAAAAAACATATCAGCTATACTATTTCACAAAACAATATTAGGAATGGTCGGAGAGACAAAAAATATATAAAAAACCCTAGCAGGTGACGTACTTGTAGAAGTCTAATAAATCATAATCTTTAAATATACAATAAACAAATTCATTCGTTTCAATAGCAGTCACCGTTACACCCCACAAAACTTTAAATTCATCTCGAGGAGTAATTTTGGAATCTGATCTATTCCATGATACTGAACCAGACATCTTGGAATCCCTGCCAAAACAAAATGTAATTAATGTCAGAAGAATAACTATTCAAAGAAACGGTCAAAGAATACCCACCAAACACTTAATACTAACTTTCATTACCCCAAGTCTACCAAAATACGTAAAAATAGCTTATATGAATTGCCCAGTTCGACTTTTCATTCTTAACCCTGTCCGTTGTTTAAACTGTCAAAGATTCGGCCACTCTTTCCTTGCTTGCCGTGGCAAAGAGACTTGCACTAAGTGCTCTAGTACAGAACACAATACCGATGTCTGTACGTCACCATCCCTCTGCTGTGCAAATTGCTCAGGTGATCATCCATCTTACGCCAAATCCTGCCCTAAGTTTCAAACAGAGAAAGAAATCCAGACAATAAAAGTACAACAAAACATTTCATTTCCGGAGGCACGAAAAATTGTTTATGATCGCACCCCGAAACCTGGAATATCTCTTACTCTACAATAGTAAAAAAAACTTTCAAAACTAACGGAACTCAAACCGATATAACTATTTTTAAGCCATCTGCCCAACATAAAACTTCAATGAACCAACCTATAACGCCTCTTTTTTCTAAAGCATCAGCTACAACCTCATAAAATATAAAACAGATAAATCAACCAAATCGATCTATAAATACTTCTTTAAAAAAAGCCATATCATCTGAACAAAATAATATTAAAATAGCTAAAAGTACTTCTCAAACCTCACTTCAGCCTGATGTTACATCCACAGAAACTTGATAACTAATCCTTCTACAGTGACCTCATAAATTTATACAACACCGAAAGTTATATTTCCTCTGTAGAGAGTGACGGCTTGGAGACTTCGCCACTCAAGTCCAAGAAGGATCTTCGGCAAGACAGATCTCGTCCTGGGACGAGAAAACAGGAAAGAGAAAGTAGTTTTTTCTTTTCTTTTATACTTTATTTTTATGGCTTCCTTTCTTTCCTGGAACTGCCGGGGTTTTCGTCAAAAAATTGATGATGTTAAAGAAATCATAAACAAGCACAATCCAGTTGCCCTCCAGGAGACCTACTTAAGAAGCAATAATTCCACCAACATTCACTATTTCACTATGTTTAGAAAAGATTACGATGATGACCAAATAGCATGTGGAGGTGTTGCATTGCTTACCTCCCATGACTTTCCAGTAACTCAAATTAACCTAAAAACAAATCTGCAAGCTCTTGCTGTAAGATTTCATGTAAATATTTTAATAACAATATGTAATTTATACTTACCTCCTAACACCCATATAGGAGGTGCTATATTTACTTACTTCGCTACTTCTGACTTAAATAATTTAATAGATCAACTTCCACAACCATTCATCATACTTTGTGACCTAAATGGCCATCATATTCTCTGGGGCAGTTCAGACATTAATCATAGAGGCAAACAAATTGAAAAAATAATAACAGACAATGATTTATGTATTATGAATAACGGCCAGCCTATTTACTTTCACTCACCTTCACTTACTTACTTTTTAATAGATCTGGCAATTTGCACTCCTTCAATTTTACCATTTTGGACTTTAACTGTGGATTCTTACCTTTACAATAGCGACCATTATCCAATTAAACTAAAATATGCAGGCCAATACCAACCTCACATTGACAGCCAATCCAACTATATTTTTGAAACTGCCAACTGGCCACTTTTTACTATCCTTGCTGATATTTCTAACACGATAGAAATTGATAACATCGATGAAGTCACTGAAAAAATAACAGATATAATTATAGCAAATGCTGACGCCTCCATTAAAAAGTCATTAAAAAGCCTAAAAAACAAAAGAAACCTTGGTGGAATGAGGAATGTAGCGATGCCTATCGGAAACAAAGGAAAGCCTGGAATATCTTCAATAGATATCCAACAAGTGAAAACTATATTATTTATAAGAAAACAAAAGCGGCCTTTCGAAAAATACAACGACGTAGCAAGAGGGATAAATTATGTCAATAGTATAAATAGTAAGACCACAAGTAAACAACTATGGAACAGGATTAAAAGAATTTCCGGTGTTTACCCCTATAGACAAACTCCTATTCTAGAACATAATAATCAAATACTATCGGCACCCAAAGACATAGCAAACACAATTGCTTCATGCCTTTCCGAAATATCAAGCTCCACTAACTACTCTGAAAGTTTAAAAAAAATTAAAATTGCATCTGAAAAGAACAAAGTTAATTTTACCTCAAACCGTATACTATCTTATAATTGTGATTTTACTTTTCCCGAATTGACAAAGGCTTTATCCTTAGTTCAAAAATCAACCCCTGGCCCAGATAATATTAGTTACATCATGCTCAAACATTTATCAAATAGTTCTTTAAATGATCTCCTGAAATTTTACAACAGAATTTAGACCGAGCACACTTTTCCGCAGTCATGGCGATATACTACTATAATACCCATACTGAAACCGAACAAAGACCCCAAGTATCCTTCTAACTACCGTCCAACAGCCTTGACAAGCTGCTTATGCAAAGTTCTTGAAAAGATGGTCAACGCAAGGCTAATGTATATTTTAGAAAAAGATAAATGTATCTCCCACTTCAAAAAGTGGCTTCAGAAAAAATCGTTCTACTATTGACAATCTAGTCGCTTTCGAGTCTGAAATCAGAAATGCATTTGTAGAAAATAAACATCTCGTCTCAATTTTCTTCGACATCGAAAAAGCTTATGATCGAACGTGGAAACATGGAATTTTTAAAGACATTTTTAAAAATGACATAAGAGGAAATCTGCCTATTTTTATCCAAAATTTCTTAGAGAAAAGGTATTTTCAAGTAAGGATTGGATCGATTTTATCCGATGTTTTTATTCAAGAGGAGAGAGTGCCACAAGGCAGTTTTTTTTAAGATCGACTGTATTTATTTTAAAGATTAATGACATTGTTTCTAATTTGCCTCCATCTATAAAAGGTCTTATTTACGTTGACGATCTGCAAATTTCATGCGCAGCTAAAGACATTCGTTTTATAGAAAGACAACTTCAACAGGCCGTTAACAAAATCACACATTGGACTAACGAAAATGGTTTCAGTTCTTCATCTTCTAAAACCTCTTGTCTTCATTCTTGCAGAAAGTGAAATCTTCATCTTGACCCTAAAATATTCTTCAACGAAATTTTAATTACTGTTGTGGACAGTGTGAAATTTTTAGGTACTACATTTGACAAGAAGTTGACTTTTCAACAGCATATTTTAAATCTACGCAAACATTGCGAAAAGGCCCTCAACATACTAAGAGTTTTATCAAAATTATCATGGGGATCTGATCGTACTTGTCTTCTAAAAATATATAGAGCCCTAATACGATCGAAATTGGATTACGGCTGCGTGGTGTATGGTTCAGCCAGAAAATCTGCACTTGAAACTCTGAACACTATCCACCACACAGCTTTGCGCTTATGTTATGGTGCCTTCAGAACTTCACCCGTAAGCAGCTTGTATGTCGATGCTTTTGAACCTTCCCTAGACTTAAGGCGACAGTTATTGTCCATGGAATATTATTTTAGAATTACCTCAACCCCTCATCACCCATTTCATACCATTCATCACAGTCCATATTTAAAACGCCTTTATCAAGCCAAAACATCCTTCATCCCAACATTTCACTTAAGAATGCTGGATGTGATGAACGGATCCGAACTTTCTTCACTTGACGTCACCCAGAAAAAACTGTATGATTTCTCTACTTGGTTTAATCATTATTTTGAATTTCAAATCCAGTTCCAAAATTTTTATAAAGCAGATACCTCTGATATTATCTACAAACAACTCTTTCAAAACCATATAGAAAAATACTCAAATTTTATACAAGTCTACACGGACGGATCTAAAAGGGCAAACTATGTTGGAGCTGCGTTCACTATTAATCACTCTGTTCACAGTTTTAAACTTCATTCTTCATGTTCTGTTTTTACCTCTGAAATCATGACCTTATATAAAGCTTTAGAAAATATAACTGATCATAGTCATAAAAAATGTATCATTTTCACTGATTCATTAAGCGTTTTACAGTCATTGAAACATCCTGATCATGACAGTCATCCAGTTGTTTTGGAGTCCCTGAAAAAAATTTATCATCTTTCATCCAAAAATTTTAATTTTGTATTTTGTTGGATCCCATCTCATGTTGGGGTATTAGGAAATGAAATAGTTGACAAAGCCGCCAAATCGGCTGTAAATAATATTAACCATACCATCCCTTATCGTGACATAAAATCTTGCATTTACAAATTTTTGGAAGACAAATGGCAGAACGAATGGAATGAACAATCGGAGAACAAACTTCACGCCATCAAACCAAGTGTATCTGACTGGAAATCGCTACCTTTAAGAAGACAGCAGGTAAAAATGACACGCCTCCGTATTGGACATACTAGGATCACCAATAGACACCTCCTCCTCGGAGAAGATCACCCAATTTGTAATTATTGTATTTGTCCACTAACGGTGAAACACATTTTAATAGAATGTTCTCATTTTAATTATCACCGACTTAAACATTTTAATTCTTATACCTTGGCTTTAGAAGACATGATTGGAGAGAATCCTCATCCAAATATTTTTAGCTTTTTACATGACATTGGTTTTATCCATCACATAGTATTCATTCATTATGTTTTGACTCATTTCACTTTATTATTATATTATATATTTGATTTTTTATCTTGAGTTTGGAATAATATGCCCCAAGAGGACTCAATGCCACAAAACCATATCCAATCCAATCCTTTCTCTTCGGGATGGATCTCGGACCGTCGCCAATAGCCCATTGTTTTGCTACAGTGAGACGTTCATTAAAATACCTACCTACCTATCCTTAATAAATCTTGTCCATAAAGCTACCTTGATCAGGACCAAAATGATTACAAACCCGTACTATAACGTAATCTAAAATTCAAACTGTCCTCTTCACTGAGTAGATTCATAAGTACTTTGTAAAACATTAGTTCTTTTATGGACTATCCAGTTGCTTCAAATCCAGTTTCCAGCCAATTTTCAACAGCGTTCTTTACATTAGATAGATCATAGGCGTATTTAGACTCTTTTCAGATCGGGGTGAATGATGTTGATCTCGCCCTTTGAAATAAAATGTATGCATTAAAAATGTAAAAGTAATCTATGAAAATAATACCGATAAATTGTTTTTAATTGGATTCATATTAATTTTCATAAGCAAACAGTTTTTAGCTTAATTAATTACCTATTACAATTCATTGTACTTTAGTTACTTTTATTGTAGTTTTTATACATTACGTTTGCTGAAACGAATTTGCTTTCCACATGTTTTTAAAATCAGAACAATTAGTTTATCAATATAACGTAAAGAAGTACAATGGTTTAGATTTAGTTTCAAATGTAGTTACCATTACTCAAATTTAGGAAAAATTCTCCGTTATAATGTGTTTTCCAATAATAAGTACCATCCTTGTACAGATGGGTTTGAATTACTGTGCCCATTAACACTAGGAATCTTTGTATATTTATTTAACAAATTCAAAATGACCATGCCTTTCATCTTAGTATAAGGTAATTAAGATCTTCTTGTTGTTGCATGTCCGTTTTGATCCCAACCCGGCCACGAAAAGGAACCCCTGGAAAGTTAGATAAACGAAACAATGAAGGGTTGTCCGTGCAGACATTTCCGCTTACAAATTTTCCATCTCTATTCGCTCTATTATCTAAATAGCCTAGATCCTCTTTGGATCCATTGTGTCTAACCCCATCATACAACATATATAAACTTACAGTTTTAATGAAAACAGCTTTATAGATCTCAACATATGCAAGTTATTAACACAAATAAAAACTGCTTTAAAGTAGGAAGAAAACTAAAAGAACATTTTTGGTAAGAGAGAAAAAATTACTTAAGTAATTCAGAAACGCAGCCTCTTTAGACAATGTTGTCCGAGGCCACTGACCCCCCCACCCTCTCCCAGCTACACTACTGAGATTGAATTCATTTACAGAAATTTATCTCCATTCCGTCAGATGGAAGTAACAATATCTGTTGCTCAACTCGTTAACTTTGTTATACCTAACAAATTCTGGCTCAGAAACTCCATGTGTAAACTAGCGGACTCACGTCGCTTTCACGCAAAGTAGCTTGATTAGATGCGATGTAAACCTAGCAAAATGATCGCCCTTTATGCCTCGTTATGCAGCATCCTTAATGAATTAAAACGCATTTGCACGAGTACTTTCGGGTTCGGCAGAAAGACGGACAACGCGTTGCGTCAAATAAATGACCCGTTATTGCATTATCGGATAGTATGGATGTGTGCGGTTCACGAAATAGCACTAATACTCTCTAGTGGATGTAAAAGTCCAAATATATCTGACTTTTATGTCGTCCGACTTGCTCTTAAAATAAACATTATTGTTGGGTGTAAGCATTATATATCGACGATGTTGTTGAGAAATAAAACATTCTATATATTGTACGAAATTGGTTTTGTGTACTCGAAATTCCCATATTTGCAACTGAAGTGTATTACTATAGCCTTCTAGAAATGATATTTCAAATAAAATGTTGTTTTGGGAAAGTATTATATCGACCATGGGGCTGTAACAGTGGTACAACTCAAAAACTCACATTTCGAGATTTGTCTCTAATGCATGTGGCGCAGAAATCATCATTATTTGTGTTTTATTGAATGGCAACAAACGGATATGAACAATAAAAATTGAACTGCTACAGGATTTGTTCACCAATTTTTCCACTTTACTTGAGTATGCGTTATGATCCATGTTGCTGCATAATAATAGTAATTCATAAGTAAGTATATAATTTCAAAGCACTATATAACAGTGGTAATGTAAGATATCATATGCTACTTGTAACAAAAGTGTAGGTGGATATTTGAATTTTTTTAGACAGTCACATACAGGGACTCGACAAAATAATATGAACATCTGTGAAAATAGATTTTTTTTATTAATCGGCCGTTGGTCATCCTTTTGCATGAATTAAAACTTGTATCCGACGTGGAATTGACAAATACAAGACACGTACAACATTCAGAGGAATACGTTCCCACTCAAACTGCAAATTAAGTCCCTAATTCAGAAAGTGTCCTTGGAGGGGGGAATAGACTGCGCAGCTTGTTTTCCGAAATACTCCACAAAGGTTTAATTATATTGAGATCAGGGGACTGAGGGGGTCAGATGAGGTGCTCTATTTCATCGTCATGTTCATAAAACCAGTCTCGGGCAATTCCACAAGTGTGAAGGGGGGTATTATCATCTTGGAAGCCTGGTCGTTTATCAGGAAACACAGTTTGTACCATTGGGTGAAGATGATCGGCCAGCAGACTGACATAATCCTCTCCTGTAACACGGACATTCAAACCAACAAGTGGGCCAAGACAACGATGCGATATCGCACCCCAGATCGCAACTGAACCGCCGCCATGCTTAACCGTAGTCCGATGACAGTCAACTTGGTAGGCTTCTGGTGGCGTTCTCCAAGTCGGGAACAATGCGAACGACGATTCGTCTGACTATATTACATTTTCACATTGTTGTTGTGTCCAATTTTTATGCTCCAGACACCATATTCGTCGCTTCAAGGCATTGCATGGTGTAATCAATAGTTTTGAAATAGCCGCTCTACCATGAATATTTGCCTTCTGTCTCTGTCATTCAGCTTCGAATTTCGACCACTATTGTGCTTTTTAGATGATGTTTTTCCCTGTTTCAAATATGCTGACATTACTGTCGACACTGTACTTCTACCAATATCTAGAAGAGTGACCGTTATCGTTACTGAGGCTCCAGCAAGACGGGCCGCAACAATCATGCCTCTTTCGAAAGGTCAGCCATAAAGGAATTTTAACACAGAAATATATTTCGCATCCAATTTCTATCACTGCTAGTAGCAGACTGATGTGTGTACTTTCTCATCCGCTAGGTGGCACCCTTCACCGCTAGAGGGCAGGAGTATACGAGAGGTTTCTTTCGAGTGATATTTTTTCACAAGTGTTCATATTATTTTGTCCAACCCCTGAATGTTCTATGTGTGCACCTTTAGTCACATTACACACATCGAACCGGTAACCCATTTCTGCCCAGACGCGTGTTAGTGTATCTGAGGCAAGTGCAGTGAAAATGGTTGTGATACGCTGTTTCAACTCCGCTAGATTAACAGGTAGAGGAGGGTTAAATACGTTATCCTTTATGAAGCCCCAAAGAAAATAGTCCCATGGTGTTAAATCATGGGATCTGGGCGGCCATTGGTTTAGTGGCATGCTGTAGTCGGCCCTTCGTCCAATCCATAGGTGAAAAAGATGTTAATAGAGGTAATTTCACAAGTCACCTAACCAGTGTGGTGGTGCACCATCCAATTTGAGCATAAAGTTTTTCAACTTCATTATCCAATTGGATGAATAAAGTTTTTGACATAAAGTTTTAAGTCATCTGCTGATACACTCTGTCGTCCTGGCTTAGCAACTTTGCACAAACAGCCCGTAGTTTCAAATTTTTTAAACCAATTTGAAATGAATTTTGTGGTTGGAGGTTCTTTTCCAAATCGTGATCTAAAATGCCGTTGCACAACAGTGATAGATTCCTTTTTGCTCAATTCAAGAACACGAACCGCCTTAGTTGCTGTGAAAACACATAGCATGTTCTAAAACACTTTTTCCAGCTAGCGGTATAGTATTAAATTGAGAGATGTGTCAGTTAGTTGCTGAAAAGAATTTAGTTTTCCTCCATTAAGACGTGTTCTTACTACAAAAAACCTATACTTTAAGTTGTGCCGCTATTGCCGCTATATACACTCTATAACAAAAGAAAAATCGAGGCACCAAGAAGGAGCTGTTCAATTACGATAAAAAATGGTGGACGTGAAGAATATACATAGAAAAACAAACGATAAAATTTCAGAACAATTGAATGACTTATTCAGAGAGGAGCTGTAATAACTTTGCCATTCCTGTACTTTGAAGTGAAAGATTTGGTCGTTTAACGTAGGAAAGAGGGGCAGGCACCTTAACAATCTGTCCGCAAGACGAGGCCGGCATAGCGAAGCCGTCGGCGAGCTCATTACCCATAATCCCTACGTGTGTACGCACCCAACTCAGGCCGAATTTAGTACAATAATGAGATATTGATTTTTTAACTGATAATAAATAAGACGATTTGTTTGTATGAGATTTAAGTGCATGAATTGAGCTTAGACTGTCGTTGTAGATATTAATTATTTTATTGCTTTTGATCGCCCATAATATTGGTTAGTGTATGGCTGTTAATTCAGCCTAAAAAACGCTATTGTTATTATTAAGTTTAAACTGATGGGCTTCGATGAAAGTTTGACCAGAAAATATGCACACCACACCCCTAATATTGGCATCAATACCGGAGCCATCGGTGTATACCTCATGGTCAGGATTTGGAATAGTTTGAGGAAAATTTAGAATAAGAGGGTTGACGGTGGGAATATTTACTCTTGTACTATTGTAATCTAAATTAAGCAGCGAAGGTCCAAGCTCGGGCGCGTGCAGCCGCCTTTTGACAATCTTAATCCTAATGCTGAGAGATTTGAGAGTCACGTAGAGAGGAGAAATGTCGCAGAGGGCGTTGAGGGAGTCAGCAGGGGAGGTCTTGTAGGCTCCACAAATCTTGAGAAGTAAAGGTCGTTGAATAGAGTGAAGTTTTGCAATCTGTTTAAGAGTAAGATTGCCTCCCCATATGCCGGCTCCATAGGTAATTGTTTTCTTCGTGACGGTCGAAACCACTCCTTCTGGAGCCGGTCACTGACACCACAACCGCCCTCTTTGACTTTAGAAATGGAACTCCCGTTTTGCAGACACTTTGAGAGTATTGAGGAGATATGATTTCCCCACGTGAATGCACCCTCTATAATTATTCCAAGTTTCTCGTTCAATGTTCTCAAATTTTTGTTCAATTATCTAGTTGAAAAGTAAGTCCGGGGTGTCGCAAAAGGAACGTTAACAGAACCGGTCGTAGAATGGCGCTTACGTACCACTATGCAACAAGTGTGCCAGAAATGACTACCAAAGTGATACGGCCATCAAAAGAGATGACACTCCAGACCTGTTGTGGGTATGTGTGGTGTGCGATAGTAAGGGCATGATCCCCACGCTGCTCTGGACGTCTTCAAACAAGTCTGCAGTTGACACCAGGACACAGTAGGAAACTGGACTCGTTACTAAAAACTATACGTCTCCAGTCAGTGTAGCTCGAAGTGGATCGAGCCCGTCACAACTCCTTCTTATTGAGTTGAATTTTTTGGTATAGAGTATATGATGTGAAGAGTAATGAGATATTATGTGTAGATCGTAGAGAATGCATTTTGAGCACTTACAATTATCTCATTGGTAACAAACTTTAAGGACTATAATTTCCGAGAGGCAACATAAGCATAAATCGAGCCTATTATATAGCATGCTACATAAATAAATTCCAGAAATTCTGTTAGTTTCAGACATGATTATCATGATGTTTGGTAAATACAGTGTACCTAAAATGTTTTAAACTGCCTAGTACTTACAATTCAGGTATTAGGAGGTAGTTAAACTAACTTCGAACTGGAGCAACACAATGGGCTATTGATGACTGCCCGGAATCAATCCCGATGAAAAGTATTAGCAAACGGGTTTTAAATGAAACTAAAACAACAAATTCTAGTAACCTGAATTGGAGCACAAAATGTATCAGAGTATTAGGAAGAGAATTAAAGGGTATACCACAAATGAATTTGTGAGGATTCACATCACTTTTCCTCACAAGGGTCTAGAGGATGTGGTTACTGGGACTTGATCACCTTGGACATAAGATGATAAGAAAAGCTGCGAGGTATACAATATGGAAGACAGGAAGGATGGAAAAATGCAGACTAATTTTTTCGGAGGTGATTCGAAATGGATTAGTTCAATGGTAATATATGATGGTTTATGATGATGGTAAAATAGTCCCCTCATTTCTCATACTACGTGCGGAAGAACACATCATCGGTGACACGCCACGTAACTTTATTGCTAATTAGACGCCGTGAAAGCAAGAGCTATGGGCAACTTCTAACGACGTGCAATGACGTGCTCAGTATGTTATATCGACGTTTCTTTACGTTAACTGTTTAATGTTTTGTTCCATGTCCCCTTTAAATAATAAAGCTATTAATTTGTTAACTCGCAGTCTCCATATTTGATCCCATACTAGGCAGATAAAAATGTGAAGTAGCTTTAAACAAAACTCAATAAACATAATAGCCTACCATCGTCTTGCCTCAAATAAAGGTCACCAAATTAAGGAGGTGATTGTATCTTCCTCCTGTATATATTTTTTAGTTTTGAAAAAGAAACGGGCGTTTTGAGTAGACGGTGCGACGTCCAAACAGCCTGTGTAAATAGTACACTGTATATATGTATAGAAATAAGTGGTTCATAAGATTACATCCCTCTATGAGCTCATCAAAATAACATAGTTACCGCTGGACCAGATCTGTTACAGTATTAGAATATGGAAGTAATAGGAATAGGATTCTACTACAAAGAAGGGTTAGTAAAAATTTGAAGAGAAATTGATATTAGTGTTATGATAAGGAAAGCAATACAAACTTATTGGTTAAAGCTTCCTTTCTTCCCAATATGAATTAATTTTATGAACAGAGGAGTTTTTCCTAAAGCACTGATATTACTTGTAAGTTTCATTTTTCATCAAACACTTGTGAAGGTTTTCTAAGTTTATATCAAGCAATTTCGGAAGGTTGTTGACATTCAGGTAGCAATCACGATCGTCTTTCCGAGAAAATGAAGTTTTCAGCTCAAATTGTTTTTTGACGAGAAAAAATATCAGAGATCTATATATATAATTCTCTTACGTGGCACGCAAAAAAGACGTTATTTGTAATCGCGTTTTGGCAATACTGTACGATTGTTTGTTAATCGCGAAGTCTCGCGCATCGATTGAATTTATAGCGTTATCGGATGAAATTTTATTGAAAAAAAAATGAATTTTAGTCGAGCTGTTGGTGTTTATAATTAGAAATAAAAGAAAGCGGATGATCTTTTCAGGGCCATTTAAAAAACGGTCCTTTTCAGGGCCAACAATTATAGTTCAACAAGACGCTTGCACTACAACTTTCGGCAACAAACTCAATGAAAAAGTGTGGGTCGTTTGAGTGCTGGGAAAATGTATACACAAACAGCATGCTGGGTATTCAATTTCCAAAGCAACGCTTACATTTCGAGTCAAAATTTGCACAAAGTTTTCATTTGAATTCTGAACTTAGATATACCGTATACAGGGTGGTCCCGAATTCATGGTACAAACTTTAATGGTAGGTACAGGACATTGTAACAATGATTTATTGTATAGGAATGTATAGTCGCAAGTGACGCGGTGAGGCGTAAACAGGGGAAATAAAAGGAAAGAGAAATGGAGTGATCGGTTGGTATCATTGCCGGTAGAGGGCAGTAGATGTCTAGCCGCTGTTGAACATGATGCATCGCAGTAGGGAAAAGCGCCATTCACAATTGTGCTGCCGTAGACGATGGGTGACTTTACGTATGCAGAAAAAGCAGACATGCATTACATGTACGGCCGTGCAAATGGTAACGGCAGAGCTGCGTTACGAATGTATCGCGCGGAGTATCCTGATCGACGAATGCCGGATCATAGAATTTTTCAACGGTTACATCGTCAACTTTGTGAAACAGGTGCGTTCGACGTCAACAGACATGGCGCTGGTCGAGTAAGAGCTGTACGCACTCCAAGGCTGGAAGAAAGCATCTTGAACATTGTGGCTGATAGACCCGAGTCAAGCACAAGAACTGTTGCGCGTGACGTAGGTGTGAGTCATCAGACTGTATGCAGAGTGTTAAACGAAAATCGCTTACACCCCTTCCATTTTCAGAAAGTACAAGCATTGAATCCGGCAGATTATCCTCGCCGCGTGAACTTCTGCCTGTGGGTGATGCAGCAATGTGCGTTGCAGCCGGATTTCGTAGATTATGTGCTATTTACAGATGAAGCGACATTTTCACGCGAGGGTGTCTTTAATGCGCACAATTCCCATGTGTGGGCAACCGATAATCCACATGCAACGCGTCGACATGCGTTTCAACAACGTTTCAGTATTAATGTGTGGGCTGGTATTGTGAACGACTTTTTGATTGGCCCATACTTACTACCCACGCGGCTCACTGGCGGAAGCTATCTTATTTTTCTGAAAGAAGTGTTACCACAACTGCTGCATGATGTTCCGATCGCCATTCGTAACCGCATGTGGTTTCAGCACGATGGGGCGCCAGCACACTTCAGCATTGATGTACGGAATTACCTGAATGCCACGTTTGGTACTCGATGGATTGGGCGTGGTGGACCAGTCCCTTGGCCACCCCGATCTCCCGATTTATCGAGCCTCGATTACTTTTTATGGGGACATCTAAAGCATCTTGTTTATGAGACTCCAGTTGACTCAGATGAGGATCTCGTCGCTCGCTTATCTGTAGCTGCTGCAGGTGTGCGTGAAATACCAGGCATCTTTGAACGTGTACGCCAATCGCTCCACTGACGCTGTCAAGCATGTATCGATACTGGTGGACGCAATTTTGAACAATTACTGTAAACATGACACTTGTCAACAACGCTTTCAATAAAATCTTTGTTTTTCCTTTCGGCCGTTATTTCCCCTGTTTTCGCCTCACCGCGTCACTTGCGACTATACATTCCTATACAATAAATCATTGTTACAATGTCCTGTACCTACCATTAAAGTTTGTACCATGAATTCGGGACCACCCTGTATATTTTTTCTGTAATACAGCAAATTTAGATTTGAAAAACATTTTTTTGGTAACATATTTTGTAAACAATCCCTTCTGCTAGGACGCATGTCTTCATTGAGGCGAGCGAAGCGAGCATAGGTTCGAGCAGCGAACCAATGAGGATTGCGAAGAAATCCTCCGGGGGTTGGCGAGCGTTAGCGAGCAGGGGGCAGGCCCCCTTGTACTTACTAAAGTGCAACAACCAAGAATGCATTGTTCCCGGAAAACCATTTGACAAGTTTTAGAAAACACTGAGAGTTAGACTGTTTGTCGTCGTAGATTCTACGTTTTCACGATTTGAGCTATGAAAATATAACTGGGAACACAGGACTTAAGATGAAGCATTCAAAAACTTAAAATAAACTTTTTTGTTATGGCATTTTCAGCGGGGTGCGATGTATTTTCCTTTGACGGTTAGTGGAAGATACTTCATGTTTGATATTTTACTATTGTTACATGTATATGGTGATACAACCGATAGTAAATATGTTGGTTTCACAGGAAATACTAAAGTTTCCAAGAATATAAATAAATAACAGCTAAAGAAGTAGATATTTTAAAATGAAATGAATTATCGATGGTTTGTATCATATATTCCCAGTATATCTAGCTCTTTCAACTGATGTATATTTCATTTTCAAGTCAACTATTCAATACAAGCCAAAAGCATTTATATTTATAAATATAACTAATTCTAAAATAGTTGAATAGTCTAAAATCCTGATCCCTCTGATAATGCATATTTCTCACTCCAACCCAATTTAAGTTTGTACCCTTGCAAACGCTTTTAAAATCTTTTCCTCAAAACAACTAACCAGTTACTAGCATTTAATTATTACATAACTTGGATTGGATTGGATATGGTTTTGTGGCATTGAGTCCTCTTGGGACATATTATGCCAAACTCAAGATAAAAATTAGAAATGTAGTGTAATATTAAAGTGAAATGAGTCAAGTCATAATGAATGAATACTATATAAAATTATATGTGATATATGAACCCAATGTTATGTAAAAAGCTAAAAATATTTGGAAGAGGATTCTCTCCAACCATGTCTTCTAAAACCAATGTATAAGAATTAAAATGTTTAAGTCGCGTTGACTATTAAAATAAGAACATTCTATTAAAATATGTTTTAAAGTTAGTGGACAAATACAATGATTACAAATAGGATGATCTTCTCCGAGGAGGAGGTGTCTGTGGGTTATACGAGTATGTCCAATACGGAGGCGTGTCAATATAACATTTTGTCTTCTTAAAGGTAGCGATTTCCATTCAGATATATTTGGTTTAATAGCATGAAGTTTGTTCTCGGTTTGTTCGTTCCAATCGTTCTGCCATTTTTCCTCTAAAAATTTATAAATGCAAGATTTTATGTCACGATAAGGGATGGTATGGTTAATATTATTTACAATCGATTTGGCGGCTTTTTCAACTATTTCATTTCCTGATATCCCAACATGAGATGGGATCCAACAGAATACCAAGTTAAAATACATAACTTGAAAAACTAGACTGAATTTCGACTGGTCATAAGGTTACGTCCCCCTTAACTACAGATCTCAGTAGAATTGAAACTGTGATTTGAACACGTGTGAAAAATGTTGATAGGCACATTTATTTGCAGTTTCTAAAACATCTATTGAATTTAAAAGTTTTTGCCTTATTACTGAAGAGAAGCACTTATTCTTTATTTTTCTGCATAAGTATTTTAACCTTGTTCATGTATAATGCTAAGTTTCCTCTGGAAGCTCTCTCGCTCTTTTCTCTATAAGTGTGCTTATCTTATGGGGTAACACAGCCCTTCGTTCCAGTTTTCATATCTAATTTTCACTAAAATCGAAGTAAATACTTTTAGTAAAAGTGTCATTTTCGTCTTACTGAAGAAACGTACTTAATTTACAATTATAACTATTCAGCGAAGTAAAGAACGCTTTTCCCTGAAATCAATTTTACCCAGAAAACAATATTCGATCCTTTTATCAAATAACTACCATTCAGACGAAATCCAGAGTTAATCCCCACAAAAAAACCGATACAAACTCCTCTAACTCTGCTGATTAGATAAAGCAGAGAAACTTGCATCTTTTGTTAATAAATTTATTTATCTTCCCCCAGCAAATCATTTCCAGGCTACGGCCAGGATGATAGCAATTTCCGGCTGTGCTATTTTTTCTGAGATAAATTCGACTTTAAAGCTTCGTCTCGCCATTGAAGGTGTCAGGGGTGAATTTTACAGCTTTCCAATTTAATTATTTAACTCGTCATGGCAACGAACGGTCCAGAATTTTTTCAGATTCCGATCAGGCGAGATCAGGACAAAGGGAATAGAAAATGAAGTTTTCGGTGTCGACTATCTGATATAGGCGTTGAAGAAAATGTGTATTCTCTTTAATTAGAAATTAGCTTTTTGGATAACTTTAGGAGTAGCTAAATTTTTTCTCATGCTTGTTTGCAGATGTATATATATATATATACGAGGGTCGGACGAGTTTCTAATTGTTTCATCAAGTAATTGGTAAGGGCTGCAAAACACGCATCAAAAGCGGTGATGGCAACCTTATTCGACAAGAATTTCTTCCCAACGAGCCGAATCTTCAAGTATTGATCTTTAGATTTTCAAGTCGCACTGAAGCAACTATTGGCGACAGTCCGGGATTGAGCTCAAAGAAAAATTTTCGAGGACAGCAACTCTTAGGTCAAGTTTGGGAACGGAAATGAGTCACCTGGAGCCAAGTCAGGAGAATTGGGTGGATAACAATCAATTAAAAATCTAATTCGTGCAATTTTACCTTTGCGACGATCAATTGCGGTAAGCTATTCAGATGGGTTTAACATTTAAAAAAATGTAATTAAAGAATTTAAATTCTAATACTTATATATTTGAACTTATATTTTACTTATTTCCAAAATACCAGTTCTAAGATTTGATGAATGATATGAAATTATTATTTTTCTTACAAAGTTTTGCTGCACTACTTGTTGCAGTAGCTTGGCCAAATGGCTCAAAGGTATCCGTAAATCAATGTCATTTGCTGTGCCCATGGTTTGGCGCGAACCGCGATGTCATATCACAGATTGTTACTTTTGAATGACTTCCACCGTTTGGAGCCCAATCCTTGTCCTGATCGCCAACATGACAATCAAACTAAAATTGATAAGCAGTTATAAGAAGCATAGAAAGGGGTTTTCGTAGCGCTTTAAAGTCAATTCACCGCAAAACATAGCAGAAGCTATCGGGATATTTTTACACTCGCGTGGCATAATTAAAAGTAAATCAATGCTCGGTATCAATCACAACTTACAATTACGTACTGTAATTCACTTTGAAAAAACCAAAACAAAAAATTTGGACCGTTTTACACAATCTAAACAACTTGGAAACACAGAATCCCCGCCTATATAATACCGAAAAGTTGACTCTACGATATCGAAAGATGTCATGAGGAAAGATAACGATTCAAGTTCACAACTATAGTGATAAGAGCAATGCAAGTTTAAGCTTGTCAAAGTAAACTTGCCTGCGCATACCACGAAGCGCGCGAGTTATTGAGAGCGCCACCGTCGTACAGTGAATCTTCCAAACTTTCTTGCGAGGGATTCGGGACCTCTCCCCTTCACCCACTTTTAGTCAAAATTGTTGCTATATATTTTTATTACTTGGGGGTGTTTGGTAGAGGAAAAGAGGGGCTAAAAGCTGGAATATATGTAGAAAATAAGCGAAAAAATTGCGAAAACCCCCCAGAAAAACGATTATTTTTAATAATTTTTTACAATTTAATCGGACTAATCACCCCCAAACCTCCCTCCTTGCTACAAATGTTCATGTTTTAGAGCTTTTCACCTCTCTAGCCCCTCAGAAGAAATTTAATGGTTAAAATAATCCTTTTCCCCGCTCCAAATAAAATTTATGTCCATAAAATTATATCGAAAAGACATGAAGATATAGGGCTCGCGTTCCCAGAAAACGAAACGTGATGGGGAAAAACGGGGGTCATATTAGAATTCGGGAGGTCATTTTACGTAAGAATTAGCAGGAAAGGTGTATGGGCTCGAAAAAAAATAGCTTTTGCAGAGCAGTGTTATTAAGTATACATATCAATGCAATCCAATAATATAATTTTAAACTTGAAAAACAAATGTAAGCTTTTAAATTGCATTAACCGTCCCATATTGAAAGGTTTTGTCTTGTACGCGTGATTTATTTTTGTGAAACGAAATTTTTCAAAACGTTATGTATTAAATTTATGACTTGTGGAAAGTTGGACGAAAGATACACATACAACCAAGAAATGAACCCATATCTAGCGATATTTTGCACAAAATAAATCGCTAAAAAAGATCGTTAATATCTAACTCAAATAAAATAAATAATTTAAATAAACTTGTTTCGCTTGAAAAATGTTGATGGAATCTCAATGCATGTCAGTTCAAATTACATATTTCAATATAAACAAGATTTAACCATGTAGACAAAGGAAACTGTGCATTCATTCCTATTTTGGGAGAAGATATTCCATTCGGTTAAACCAACAGACTCGAAGAGCTACGCACGTATTCACCACACGTCAGCTACAGTCATTTCGTACAGACTGATCCCGAAATAAATGGCTCAATCATAATCCCAGAATAGTTATTCTGTCAGAATCCAACACATATGACGTAGATTTATACAGTAGTAATAAGAGGTTGCACACAGAGAATGAAATATTACAAAGACTTGGTGTTTATATTCGCCAAGTTCTGGAGCATTGTTCAATCTACAGAACTCAATATTTGTTTGCTTCTATTTTTATTTGTTGCACAAATAAAAATAATTTGTAGCACTAAAAAGCAATAGTTTCTAAGGTTTCATTTGGGGATATTCTGATACAGTTAGTCATTTATGTCTCAAATCCATTCAGTTGTCACAAATCTACAGAGAAATTATATTATTATGAGCTAAAGCTCTCATATATAAACAATTGAAAGAAATTTTACCGAAGCATTTTTACTCAGCAATTACACACTCAGCTGTCCATCGAGTCTAAAATGTATTTAACACCGACACCAAGAACTTCTCTTTGAAAAACATTCAGATTTAACTTAAATTTCATATGAAGCATGATTTAAGTTCACAAAAATGCAAACATTTCTTAGAAATTTAAATGGAATTCAAAATATAAGACTCAAACTGGGTTGGATTGCTGGAAAAAAGACCATTTCTCGTGAACTCAGAATATGATAAAGCAATGATAGGCTTATAAAACTCCGAAACCTAAGTGTATCTTTGTCCTGGCGACTCGAGAAATAGATGTTCCTTTGACAGAAATCTTATCTTGAGAAGCCTTTTGACGTGTAAGAGGTAGTCTATACCTTTACTCATTATATCTGAATGATAAGCAATCACTTCCAAAGGAAACACACAAAAAGTACAGTTCTAGAGAAATCGGGATAGTTTGCTTTCTTTCAGTCATCACTTTTCAGCAACTCAAGGAAATAACCTTTCAATTACGAAAATATTTCAGACAGTTTCGAGAAATATGGAACTAAAATGCCAAAAATAGTTTATTTCAATCTCGACCTACATATATGTAAAATGCAGTTTTCTGCATTTCATATCGAAACGGTTCAATCGAACCGCTTCTCTTTTCTTCAAGATTTATAATGAAAGTTTGATTTGAACTAGACTCCGGATTCTTTACATAGTTTTCAGCAAACTTAATCTACATTCTATAACAAAAAAAATCGACGCACCAAGAAGGAGTTGTCCGATGGAGACAAAAATTGGTGGATAGGAAAATTATGCACATAATAAAAAATGATTAAAATTTCAGAACAATTGAATGATTTATTTCAGAGTTACAATAACGAGCTCAATAAGGTGTTGACCTGCCTCTAGCCTGGATGCAAGGTGTCACACGGCGTGGCATAGACCGATAAAGCTCCCGGATGGTCTCCTGCGGTATTTCTTGTCAAATGTGCTCCAATTGTCGGACTACGTCATCAACATTCCCTACCGGATGCAGTCACCTTCCCATCATATCGCAGACATGCTCGATGGGAGAGAGATCTGGTGATCTGGCTGGACAAGGAAGTGTTTGACAAGCTTGAAGACACTTCATAGCAACACGTGTCGTATGTGGTCTGGCATTGTCTTGCTGAAAAATAAGCCTAGGGTACTGCGAAATGAACGGTAGCAAAACAGGTCTCGGAATGTCGTCAACGTACCGCTGTGCAGTAAGTGTACCTCTAATGACGACCAAAGGGGTCCGGCTATCAAGGGAAATGGCACCCCAGACCATAACTCCTTGCTGAGGGCCAGTGTGGCGTGCAATAGTGAAAGCAAGATCGGCACGTTGCACTGGGCGTCTCCAGAAACGTCTTCGAATAACGTCAGGACACAGTTGGAAGCGGGATTCGTCGCTAAAGACTATCCGTCCCCAGTCAGCATCATTCCAGCCTGATCGAGCCAAGCACCACTGTAATCTGGCTCGAGAATGTGCAGGCGTGAGTGGCAGGTGGCGTAACGGTCGGTACGAACGTAGATTTCGCTCTCTCAGCCGTCTGTGAATGGTCATTGTGGTGAAGACTTACCCTTCCCCACATGTTATAGTTGTTTTCCTTCCCCCCAGATTTTTTGGAAAAGAAGTTGGAGCAATAATTAGTTTCTCTGTAGATTTGTTTTTTTCAATCCCTTTCCCGGCTTCCTAACAACGAAAATCTTGATAGCATACATTGGTTTTCTCAGGCTTTTTCCCTTCTTGGAATTCTGCTTTGAGTGCTTCCTTGATTAGGGCACAGCGTCCAATCATCATTCTCACGGTCTCATCTATACCTTGCCCACCCTGATTGGACAATTGGTGACCTTTCAAGGTCAAATCCATCCCACTTAACCTTCAACGCGACACTTCTTAATTACCGGAAGATGTTGGCATGATTTGGCCCTCTTCTTCCGGAGGTTTTTTAACATTCCGTTGGGATAAAGGAACAACCCCGGTTGTCTTTCTCCCGCGTGCTGTATATAAAATTATTGGCGTTAATTTCCCCCTCGCATTGGGGTGACCTACGTATTTGGCGATCCCGGAAAGAAGACGTAGGGACTGGTTTTCTCTGCTAAGGAACCCCCTTTTTTTCAGTTAGAGAGATGAGACTCCTTTGCTCTGCTGCTGGGTTTTCACCCTAAAACTGATGACCTTCTCGTCTTTTTTTTTTGAGATTGAGCGATCCTACTCGGATTGCAGCGGTTTTTTTCACTCCAAAAACTGACGATCTACTCGTCTCCTTTTTTGAGATTGAGACAGGGATGCGACTCCTTTGCTTTGCGGCGGCGTTTCCCCTCCAAAACTGATAACCTCTCGTCTTCGTTTTTTTTGGAGATAGAATGATCGGACTCATCGTATGCTGCGGTTTTCGCCACAAAACTGCGATTTCTAATCGTTTAAATTTTAAATGAACGCGTCTTCATCTGTATTGCTGTTCTTCCGAGCCACGGAAAACTCCAGTTCCTCCCCTGTTAGATTTCATTGAAATCTTTGGATTTTGAATAATCAATTCCTCAAAGTC
This sequence comes from Metellina segmentata, assembly GCA_947359465.1. Taxonomy (NCBI): domain Eukaryota; kingdom Metazoa; phylum Arthropoda; class Arachnida; order Araneae; family Tetragnathidae; genus Metellina; species Metellina segmentata. Next base: position 30,711,673 of record OX375878.1, on the reverse strand, counting down.
GTTCTCGGGTTCTCGTGGCCGATCCGATCCCCTGATGAGTAGCCATGGACACTCTCTGAGGGAAATAAGGATGTCTCTTCCATAACACCGGCATCGAACTCGACCACAGTGACCAGCGATCACTTAGAAGTTGAATAAAGAATTTGTTGACTCTCCAGTATTTGCGTCGCGACTTTTCTTCGTGGTTGATTTCACCATGTCCAGGTTTTCCCACAACATCAACTTCGAGGAAGTGAAAGAACATCATCTGGTGAGTCCACCTTCATAAACTCTTTTATTCTAAACGACAGACGTCTTACTGATTTTGCATTAGCCTTTCACGAGCCACCTATGTTTATCAATTACGGCCAATTTATATATCCTGATAACCTATATAGGAATTTAGATCACGAACCTGTTTATTCATTCAAATAACCACTTTTTAACCCGACTTACACCATATATGGTGCCTATGACCAGTCCTACTATAGGTTCTGGATAATGTTTAATATTGGCCTCGAGAAAAACTAGTGTTTTCTGATAATGCAAGTAAATTGTTTCATTTGACCATTTTTCGGGTTGTAAATATTTTATCTGTTTGATGTTTTATCATGTTTATATGCTTCAAAATCGCACTTTGTTGTAACATTTACCACAATATCTACACGTGTTGATACCTCAATTTGTAAACGTTAATGCGCGGACTGTTATGTGATAGTCAGGACTAGAAGTTACAGTATGATATTATCTTTGTGATATTTTAAAATCTCAATTGATCCTGATTGTCTGATACAGCACCACCCGTAACGTGTGTGAAGAAACACAAACAATTTATACATCATTGTGTGATATTATTAGGAGATATTTAGTTTTAGTGCTTTGCAAAGTATTCAATATGGTTAAGACTGGCAATTCCAATTTTTTACTTGATACTGTCCCGTTTGACGGTGATCCAACTTATTTCAATTTTTTAACGAGCAAACCACTATCAATAATTTTTTTCGACATTAACAGTTATTTCCTTTGATGTCTGTAACATCTAATGCAGTCATGAATGCTGTTTTTACATACATTTCTATACATGGTCGTCCGTCATTCATTCTAACAGACCTTGGAACACAGTTTACATCCGAAATTTTTGAAGTATTTAATTCTACTCTTGGCATAAAATTACTTCATACTTCGTCTTGCAGATCACAGGCCAACGCCATCAGTGAACGTGTAAACACTGCCATAAAATCCACATTTGGTTCTTTAATTGAACAGGGTAATTCTTTTCATGATGCCGTCAAAATTCACCAAAACCTCTACAATGGGTCTATTCACAGCTCTACGAGTTGCACGCCTAATTTAGTTCATTTCGGTAGGGAACTTTCTCTAATCACAGATACTTTTGTTAGGAACTTTCACGTTAACAACCTTAATCAAGCTCACAACTTATTGGAAATATTACGCACGGTTGATAAAGTTTACGCGGAAGTTTATAACACGTCTGTACATACAAAGAGTCAATATTATGATCAACAACATATGAGAACAAAAATTCGTCCGTTCAAAAAGGGAGAACATGTGTTTATCTCAAATCGAAAGAAAAGTACAGACCTCACTATGATGGTCCTTTTGAAGTAATGGAAATTCATTCACCTGTATTGGTATCTATAACTAGAACTTCTCAAATACCTAACAAAACTTTCAAGGTGCATATTGATCGTCTTATCAAGGCTCCTACACGTCATAACTATCTAGATCTCCCTGGTGCAAACAATCAAACTACAACAAAAAATCGTTATGTTGTACCTAATAATACAACAAACTCGTATAACTTACGTCCTAGACGACACTAATTCAACCAGTTACATTCTTCACTTTTGCTGTCTTCTGGTAGTTCTCGTTTTAATTATTTAGAATACAGTTATTGGTCAAATAGACTTCACTCCAATGGGTTAACCATAGGATACGAACACAAGTGTTAATTTGTATATCTTTCAGAGATAATTTTTCTCTTGCACTCTTGCATGTATAATTTGCAGGATGAGACATACTGATTTGTTACACATCTTTACTTTAACTTAAAATATTGAGTGAACAATAGACAATTTACTACTACACCGTGTATGACAAACCATGGAGTCAACATGACAGTCACAACAGAGTGACAAACAATTTTGTATATTCACAAACCGTTTTTTCCCCTCATTTTTGTATCAACAGAGTGCTTATGATTCGATATGATCTGTTATACTGTGTACTTATATATATTCCAGAAATTTTAGTGTTGGTCGAATAAATAGAACTTTTGTTCTCTTTGTCATTGGCCAGTATGTACTGTCAATCATTCCTGCTGTTTTGCTAAATAGGACAGTGGACAATATATAATTGCTCCTAGCAATACGAAAGCTTGAATATATACTAAACGTTTGATTTAATAATTTTCATGTGTATGTATTTGTGTCATCATCAAAAGTCATGCTATTATGTAAAGCAGTATAAATTTCGATGATATGTATATTTGTAATATTGTTTTATTATTTTGTGAGAATTTTTTAAATCATGGAAAATCATCCATGGCTATCTCACACCCAGAACCCATTTAATTAATCATCTGTGGATTCAGCATTTGGAACAATATTTAGTCTTGTGTTGCTCGTTCCATTTGTAAATTAAATTTACTTAATGTGAATTTTGTAGTTTATGAACTATTATGTTCTATTTGGTTGATTAACAACGTTTTTGGTTGTTTTGAACTTTTTGGTAAAATTATGCTTTGAGCTCACCCTATATTTACACCTGTATATATACGAGAAGATAAAGGGTAAACAAACCTTATCATAAGTAAAGTTGAGTACTAGAAGGGAAAATCTTTCTGTTCAATTTTAGCTGAATTCCCATTTGTGTTTCAGAAGAAAAATATTTCTTTGTGTTAAAAAATCTGTTTATTTTGGGTCATGACAAATTGCAATTTGTAGTGAATGGTAATGAAACACTACATGTTGTGGAAATTACCACATATTTTTTGAATGATATTTGAATTATGATATCTATGTTGTTTGTTGAGAATTTCAGGACCCAATTGTGAAGTTGTTCCATTGCCAAGAAGCAATGCAATGAAAATCCGTTAGATGGATAAGTTTCGTGGTATTTATGTTTTCACAATTATCTTGTAATCTGTAATGTCGACATTTTTTATTTTAGTTATCATGGGAGACCATTCCTTTTTCATAATTCATCAAGTGACCACTCACAATTTCAACCTCACTAATGTCTGTGTCACAAATTTGACACTTTCAAAAGTCAAATTTTTTTTGTGTCATCTCTTTTAGGTACATTTTTTTTGTTACGTCAGATCCAAATATGCGTATGGATTTGTGGTGTGATACTTTAAGCTGGTCTTAGTTCATCCTACCTGATGTTCTTAATTTGTGTGTTTGAATAAAGGTGACTCATTCACTGCAGTGAAATAACCTAACTAGAAATATATTTCTTGAAATTTTTGGCGTTGACATAAATTGGCGTTGACATAAATTGGACATAAATTGGAGTATGAGTTCGCATATTTACAAAGAGGTTTAAAGTTATTTACTTCTAATCTCCCCTTTTGAAGTTTAGAATAATATACTCATCGTTAGATAATATACCCAAGAGTCAAATTCGACAAATAAATCCTAGACTAAGATATTTTGTATTTTTACTTACTTTTAGTACCTATTTTATATTTCTTACAAATAATTGTTTGGGACAATATACGATAATCATTAGTAAGGTATGATTTTAACAGAAGGAACAAGCAGTACGATTGCATATAAGTGATGACATTTAAAACTCAAATGATACATATCGAGTATTGATGAATTAGTGATCACACTTAAGACATCATTAGTCTTTCTATAATGTTGAGTTAAATGATTTAATTCTTTCTTGTTATTTATATATATATCATAATCTAGAATATTGCTTTTCTATTTATGTGTTAACTGCAACCAAAGCTATTTGGTTTTACCTTTTGCATCTGGCAATACGAACTTCAGTTTGTTGATTTGATTTGCTCCTGTACTGTGTGTACGGTATAAGTCCACTGCTTTCCTGAATAAATTCACCTTATCTTTGTGTAAGAAAGTGTAGGATTTTAATAGGTTATGAGCCCAGGTTAACGCCAATACCTAATATTTAAAAAGAAAATATTTTTGGAGCATTTGTTGCTATCGTGTGTATTGGAACACACGCTAATCGTTAACCCTAAAACTTTGCATTCTCAACCTGAACCGTAAGCTGAAATATCCTGCGATCATGGCTGGACTGGACATTTCTTCCATGAATAAATTTGATGGGAAGAATTATTCGCAATGGCGATTTCAATTAAACTGTGCTTTGAAAGCGAAAGGAGTTTACAGCGTGGCGAGTGGAGGAAAAGCTAAGCCTGACGTCGCCGCGGAGATCGAGAAGTGGGAGAAGGACGATGCTATCGCTATGTTCACCATCACTGCAGCGATGGAAATGAAACAGATCACCTTGATTGAAAGCTGTAGTTCTTCTGCCGAAATGTTAAATAAGTTGGATTCTGTTTTCCAACAAAATTCGGACTACAACAAGATGTTGCTGATGGACAAATTCCACCAGGTTAAAATGGACCCAAATGATACCATCGTGCAGTACATAGCCAAAGTAGAAAACTTGGCTCATCAAATAAAAAACTCCGGTGAGAGCATAAGTGACATTACTCTCATAACGAAAATTTTGGGAACTTTGCCAACGAAGTACCGAAACTTCCGGCAAGCGTGGCTGTCGATGGATGAGAGCAAGCACAATGTCTCGAATTTGACAGCCAGGCTAATTGATGAAGAAACGAATTTAAGCCAGTGCGAAAAAGATGACTCTGCATTTTTCGCGAACCAGAGGATGCCAAGACAACCAGCGAACCAGAACAATCCCAGAATGAACCAGCCCAGAGCCAACAACAGAGTGCCAGACAAGTCAAAGATAATTTGCTACTCCTGCCGCAAGAAAGGGCATTATGCAAAAGAGTGTCGTTCACGACAACAGAGAAGAGGTAGGGATTACTATCAAGATCCAGGCACCTCCAGCAGTAACTCCATAAATTACAATGCGTTCAATGCTGAAGTGCAAGAAATGGAGAACTGTCAACAAGATCAGTGGATACTTGACAGTGGTGCATCTGCACATATGACGTATGATCTCCATTCACTATGCGACTTCAAACAGTTAGATGGCAATGACAGCATTCATCTCGGAGATAATACTGAGCTCCCAATCAAGGGGAAAGGTGATATAAGAATTTTAAAATTCATTGACAGTACATGGATTGAGGGTTTGATTACAAACGTGCTGTACGTCCCAGGCTTAAAGAAAAACTTATTCTCTGAAGGAACTGTGACCAGTAAAGGTATGAAAATCATCAAAACTGGCAATATTGCCAAAATTTATAATCGTGATGACAACCTTGTTGCCTCAGCAGTTCGTACATCTAATAACCTATATCAGATGTTGTTCAAAGCAATAAAGCCCATTGCAGCTAATACAGCAGCTGTAGACAGCATTAAGCTGTGGCATGAGAGAATTGGCCACATTAATCTCAAAGCTCTAAAGGAGCTAAGTGAAAAGGGAATCATTGACAAAATTGATTTCTCAGGTGCAGACAAATTCTTTTGTGAGGGCTGCCAATATGGTAAGCAGCATAAACTCTCTTTCAACCATAGGAAATACAAAGCCAGCAAACCTGGAGAATTAATCTACAGCGACTTGTGTGGTCCAATGTCAACAATGTCAGTGGGTGGTGCAAATTACTTTGTAATTTTTAAAGATGACTTTAGTGGTTATGTTTATGTTGCATTTCTAAAACATAAATATGACACATTGGAACATTTCAAGAAGTTTGTGTATCTGTGTGAAAACAAACATTCCACAAGAGTTGAAGCTCTCCGAGTAGATAATGGTACAGAGTATATAAACCATAATTTCAAAGATTTCCTTCATGTAAAAGGAATCGAACTTGAAACCACAGCTCCTTATACCCCCGAGCAAAATGGAAGAGCAGAGAGAAACATGAGAACAATAATGGAAAGTGCTCGAACAATGCTACATAGCAAGAAATTACCCTTATTTTTGTGGGCTGAAGCAGTAAACACAGCCGTGTATATTCTGAACCACACGCCAACTAGTCAAGCACCTGGATCTACTCCATATGAGTTGTGGACTGGTAAGCAGATGTCTCTCAAGCACTTGAGGACTTTTGGTTCTGAAGCTTATATGCATGTGCCTGACCAATTACGCAAGAAACTATTGCCCAAAAGTAACAAAACAATTTTTGTGGGGTATGATAGAAATTCGACAAATTATAGACTCTTTGATCCAGTGACAAGAACCATAAAAATCTCGAGGAATGTTGTATTCAATGAAAATCTAAATACATCAGAGATCCATCCACAAGAGACCATTTCAATCAGCAGCTCTGGATATCAAGATGAAGCCAATGAATTGGAAAATGAAACAGACCATGTGATGAATGAAAGTGACGCAGTTAATCCGTCACAGAATCCAGATGATGAAGAAACTTATAATCTCCGACCAAGACAAAATTTAAGAATTCCTAGACGATATGATGTTAATGTTGCTGAAATCCCCAAGACATATGAAGAGGCAGTTAATTCCCATCAGTCAAAGGAATGGAAAGTTGCTATAAAAGAGGAACTGGAGTCACTACAGAAAAACAACACTTGGCAATTAGTGGCGTGTCCTGAAGGGAAGAACATAATTGGATCGAAATGGGTATTCAACATCAAGTACTTACCTGACGGAAAGATTGAGCGTTTTAAGGCTCGCCTATGTGCTAAAGGGTTTTCACAAGTGGAGGGAGTTGACTTTAGTGAGACATTTTCACCAACATCAAGGTATGATACAATACGAACCGTTCTGGCTATTGCTGCTCAAAAGAAATTAAAAATCCTGCAGTGCGACATAAAAACGGCATTTCTACATGGTGATATTGATGAAGAAATATATATGCAATCTCCTCCAGGTATGGCTATTGAACCAGACTTAGTGTGCAAGCTAAGAAAATCCCTGTATGGTTTAAAACAATCATCAAGGTGCTGGAACAGGAAGTTTAGTGATTTCCTGAAGAACTTCGGATTTCAACAGGGTGTGGCTGACCATTGTTTATTCCATGGTGTTTTCCAGGGTAAGAAAGTGTTCCTTATTTTATACGTTGATGATGTTCTCTTACTATGTGAAGATGAAAGAATTTTGAGTGACATTATGAAAAACTTAAATAAAAACTTTGAAGCCACTATATGTAAATCAGGTTGCTTTGTTGGAATTGAGATTGACCAAAACAGAGATGGGTCAATTTTTATCCATTCTCAAGCCTATATAAAGAAAATCTTAAGGCAGTTCAATCTTGAAGACTGCAATCCAGTAAGTGTCCCTGCAGATTCCAATGTTATTTTGTCATCCGAACCTGATGCGATCTTAGAAACAAGTGTTCCATATCGTGAAGCTGTTGGATCACTAATGTTTCTTTCAGTTACCACACGTCCCGACATTATGTATGCTGTAAATCTTGTTAGTAGATTCCAAAACAACTACAGCCAAGCACACTGGAATGCTGTTAAAAGAATCATAAGATACTTAAAGGCAACTCCACATCATGGTATTCAGTATATGTCAGAATCTGAAAGTCCTACACTTGTGGGTTATTCTGATGCAGATTTTGCTGGTGACATAGACACCAGAAGATCTACCACTGGATACGTTTTCAAATTGTCAGGTGGTGCTATTACGTGGTGCACAATGAGACAACCTACTGTATCAACATCTACTACAGAATCTGAGTATGTAGCAGCATCTACTGCTGTTAAAGAAATTGTTTGGCTTCGTCAACTGTTGTGTGATATAAATGAAACATCAATTTGTGACAAAAATGTTACATTGCACGTTGATAATCAAAGTGCCATAAAGTTGATCAAGAATCCAGTGTACCACAAGCGTACTAAACACATTGATGTAAAATTTCATTTCATCCGTGAAAAGTATCAAGATAAAACTGTGAACATTGAATATATTAGTACCAATGAACAATTAGCTGATATTTTCACAAAGGCCTTGCCTAGAGACAAATTCGAAAAGTTTAGAACTCTGATAAACTGTCTTGATAAGTGTTAAATTTGATATTTCTTTTGTGCTTTTATATTTGTTCATTTATGTGTACTTTTTGTTGACAAGTAAGAATTGGAGGGAGTGTTGAGTTAAATGATTTAATTCTTTCTTGTTATTTATATATATATCATAATCTAGAATATTGCTTTTCTATTTATGTGTTAACTGCAACCAAAGCTATTTGGTTTTACCTTTTGCATCTGGCAATACGAACTTCAGTTTGTTGATTTGATTTGCTCCTGTACTGTGTGTACGGTATAAGTCCACTGCTTTCCTGAATAAATTCACCTTATCTTTGTGTAAGAAAGTGTAGGATTTTAATATATAAGACCACTCTAAAAGAGTCGTAAATATAAAAACTTCTGTTACATTCTGTTTTTTAGAGTTAGATCTTATTCTTTTCCAGCAATTGTAACAAAAGTTGTTTTAGGTATTTTGAGATCTTCGCCAATTCCAGTAACTACATTACAAAACTTTAATGACGTTGAGAAACTTGTTTCTTGACCATTAGCTATCGATAGGAAAGTGAAAACGTCTGAAAACGAAGTTTTAGTTGACAAAAATATGATATATTTCACACACACACATGACCACAGTTTTTGACGCGAAGATAAAAGAACAATGCCTTGAAATAGTGAATAGTTTTTATTCAAACAATTCCTGTCGCTTTTTCTACAAAATTGGCCGCTTAAACTGATGAAAAATATATTTAAATTTTAGTGGTGAAAGTAAAAAAATAAATAGATATTGGAACCGAATATCTTTCATTTGGTTTAATAAAGTAATTATTTTATCACAAGGAGTTTCGATTCGTACTTTTGATCTTGGGGTGATTCGATTCTGCAAATGGAAACTAGCAGCATCGGACGGCGTTTGACTATCTCTCTCTTATGTTGTACTTTTCAACTCCAAAAGTACAAATATGAAGGGAGATATTTCTTATAATTTGTAAACCTAATTCATCAGCGATTATTTTTGTAACAAAGGATCGTTAACTTCTAAAACATAAACAAATTCTAACCAATTTACTTCTTGTTTCAGTGTAACATTGCCGACCATGTTTGAAGCAGCACTGTTTCTGAACCAGAGTGCGAAAGTGATGACTCTTAATAGTTCAGAAATACTATGCTCATCATTTAAATTATCAATATTGGATTCTTTTAACAGGCTGTATTTTAATAGAAACTCAAAAAGATTCCTGATGGAATTTGTTATACATTCGACTTGGATAATATATTACAGTAGAACTCCAATTATCCGAAATCCGACTGTCCGAATCGCTGATTATCCGAATCGCATTCAGAATTTCAGAAAAAAAAATTAAGACAGAAACGTATTGCGATTCGCAAAATAATAATTCGGGTTTCAAATTCTAAATGATGATAAACTTATTGAAAGTGTGAGAGAAGAAAGTGTCGAGGAAAAAGATGACCTGAATGTCGAAGTTGAAGCAGACACGCGACCATCTGCTAGTGAAGCATTTGCCGGCCTAGAAACTACGTTGAAGTGGATGGAGCGTCAGCCCGAGTGTGACCACATGCAACTTATCATTGTCAAGCGGATGCGCGACTTGACTGCCCGAAAACGGATAGAGACAGTCAAACAACTTACTTTGACAGAGATGTTCAGCAAGCAATGACTTTCATTTACAGTACCGTACGTACATACTGTACTAATGTACGGCACTTGTAAGTACGCTTAACATGTAAAAGTGTTGGCTTTTCATTTAATTAATTAAAAGCTCTGTTTCTTTAAAAATAGTTTTTTTCTCCCATTTTCAACATTCATACATATAGTAATAAATTTAAATACATACTAGACCCTTTTTTGGAAAAAATCCAACTATCCGAATTTTTGATTATCCGAATGGGGTCCGGTCCCAATTGATTCGGATATTTGGAGCTCTACTGTACTGTCATGATCCGCGCATGCGCACTTTAAGTCGAACTGGCGCGCAACTAAATGTCCCTGAGAGACATAAGAGAAACGAGGAACGATGGTCGAAACAAAAGAACGCTGAGTGTCGTCTATTCGGTTAGGAACGTAGAATGTGTAAATGATTGTTCTCATCTCTTTAAGTCAATCCTGCTGTATATAGATTTTCTGTGTGTGTCGTCATTAAATAAAGGTGTAATTCATCTCAAAATAGTGTGTATCATTAACGAAGTTTCCATTACGTCACGAAAGAACCCAAGCCTGATATTACGAAGTAAGAAGATGTTCACAATTACCTTCACGTTGGAAGGTAATTCTCAATCGATCTCATTTAATTCGAATCATAATTTTAATCGATCTCAGTTAAACTTAACTAAGATCGATTAAAGCATTTACAACATCTGCCTACTGCTATAAATTTAGCTCTCTTTTCTTCAACACTACATCTTCAATATTTTAAAGAATTACAAGATACATCACAAAATATGAAATATTTCTTACATTAGTAGTTAAAGCAGCAGCAGAAGTAGTATTGCGAAAACCCCTTTTTGTTATCTTAGATTTAAAATTACTGATAATTATGAGACACTGCAAATGAAGGGTTCTACTTTGTGGTATTCAATCACAAAAATGTTTCTCTACATTCTAACTTGTGTTTTTATGAAATTCAAGAGTTCGGAGACATCAAATTAATTTATTTTCAATTTTATCTCTCTATTAAATTCTAGCTCTAAATTTTTGGGTAATTCGGGCTTTATCAATAAAGGGCAAAAAAGATGTTCGTATGTACCAGAAGTTACTTTTAAAGTTTGTTAAATATTACATGCAACTTCACATTCATCGCGTAGTCTTCGAAGTACGACTAAGGCCCGGTGCACACATCCGGTTTTTCAACGTGCGGCGCCGCTGCTGCAATGCAAGTGCGGTCTGAGATACATTAGATCCAATGGAGTAGTGCACACATGCCTCCAAAGCCGCTGGGGCGACGCACGTCCAACTTGCTGCAATTTGTACCGCAGTTCCCCACGGCGCCGCACATGAGTCTCCGTTCGGAAGTACCTTGTTTTCATAAACAAATGGAACATAAATAATAATTAATAAATGGTTGTATCCAATAACATCCATATTGTTTCAAAATATACTTTTTTTTTACACCAAGTAAGCGAAATAAACACTTTTCCTTCGACAGAATATTTATCGCAAATGCACGGTTATGTGTGTATAGTTGGGCTTCGGTGCAGCAGTGGCGCCGCACGTTGAAAAACCGGATGTGTGCACCGGGCCTAAATTAGACGAATTTTTAACAGCTTCAAGGTTAAGTAATTTATTTACGAGCATTGATAGTTAAATGTGCTCTTACAAATCTGACATAAAGAATTTTAATAGGGTAGGTGTTCCAAATATCGCCTACCCTAACTATTTCTCTGTATCTCAGCCTCCTGGGTTGGGAAATCAAGCTGGAGACTAAATGAATATATCACTAGAAACTATTTTAGTTTGGTTTCCAGAGATCCTATACCTTACTTACTTATGTCAGTTTAAGTTAACTAGCAAACTTCAAAAAGATTCCCAAGAGAATTTTCAAGATTGGGTTCCAAATATCGCCTATCCTATTACCACCTACCAGGCGAAATTAGGAGCTACTATTAAACATGAGTAGAGCATATACACCTACCTAGTAGAGCATATACACCTACCTTTAGCATTTCATGTACTTTCAAGTCGTATAAACGAAATTATGATTTGGAAACACTTACCTGTATATTTCCTGAATTGATTGGAGACAAACAATACGTAGATTACAGTCTCAAATACTTCAGATGCAATAGTGTGTCTTAACTGATAGGAAACTTGCCGGTGGCGCTACGTGTGGCAAAACCCTAGACCTTCAAAGAAACTACATAAACTCATAGATGTCGCACATAGTAGCACGAGTTGGCGATATTAAGCTCAGGGGCGATAGTTGGAACACCTACGCTTGCCATTTTATAATTGCCATCGCTTAATGACAAAATGCTCATGGCATTCAGAGACGTTACTTCATATAAGGATTTCAAATAAGTAAATTTATCTACTTCAGTGAGTGACTTATTGTACTTCGTTCAAATGAATGGCACTTTTAGACTGACTCCAAAACTCTAGCCAAAGACCAGGATCCCAAAAATACTTGTTTATCGTGCGTTATCAAAGAGTGCGTGTACCGTTGAGCCATGTGATTCGCGGAATGTCGGGGTTGAAATACCGTGTTTTCTAATTTCATTTCTAGTTTTGAATGTTAATGTGTCCTTACCGAGATGGTTCGCCTTGGCGACATCTTGGCTACTTGTAAGCATGTAAAGGGATAAAACTACATCAGTGCACTCTTCACACCTGTGGGAGGAAGACGCTCATATTTGTCTTTTAAAATACTCGCTCATGGGAGCAGTATATACTACTTGTCAACTCACTTCGTTTGAATGGTTATAAGAAACCCATATTTCAACAACTTACAGTCCACTACCAATTCTTACGACGGAACAGTTAATATTCACAGAGTGCTACAGCGCAAAAACACCAGAGACGTTGAATATTACATTAGACTTCATTAATTACACAGTCATTCACATTAATGTGACCACCACCTACTTTCGACGTCAACGTGAAGTAACCAATCACAAAAGGCAGGTGGCAGCACATTGCAGTGGAGTGTATATAAAGGATGTCCTAGGGCATCGGAAAGCATTTCAATCGTTGGCGTAATGCAGAAACGTAGCGATTTATTCGACCGTGTTTTCTAATTTCATTTCTAGTTTTGAATGTTAATGTGTCCTTACCGAGATGGTTCGCCTTGGCGACATCTTGGCTACTTGTAAGCATGTAAAGGGATAAAACTACATCAGTGCACTCTTCACACCTGTGGGAGGAAGACGCTCATATTTGTCTTTTAAAATACTCGCTCATGGGAGCAGTATATACTACTTGTCAACTCACTTCGTTTGAATGGTTATAAGAAACCCATATTTCAACAACTTACAGTCCACTACCAATTCTTACGACGAAACAGTTAATATTCACAGAGTGCTACAGCGCAAAAACACCAGAGACGTTGAATATTACATTAGACTTCATTAATTACACAGTCATTCACATTAATGTGACCACCACCTACTTTCGACGTCAACGTGAAGTAACCAATCACAAAAGGCAGGTGGCAGCACATTGCAGTGGAGTGTATATAAAGGATGTCCTAGGGCATCGGAAAGCATTTCAATCGTTGGCGTAATGCAGAAACGTAGCGATTTATTCGACGTCCAAAAGGGCATCATTATTGGCTTTCGGGCCAAGGGTGGAAGCATTTCGGAAACGGCTAATTTTGTGAACTGTCCGCGTGCCGCCGTGGTAAAAGTATACCGCGCATGACAAAATGGCACTATCCTAAATCAACGGCACATGTGGTGCACCACGGGCTATAGATGACAGAGGCGAACGAAGGTTACGGAGATGCGTTAGGGCGAATAGACGTACAACTGTTGAGCAACTGACCGCCCAGATGAACCAAGGGGCTACCAAGAGTGTATCCTCAACAACGGTTCAGCGAACGTTGCTGCACATGGGCCTCCGCAGCATACGCCTGGTTAATGCACCTATGTAGACTGCTGTTCATCGGCGACGAAGGCTGGAATTTGCACGCCAGTACCGCAACTGGACGTCCACAGAGTGGCGACAGGAGCCTTTTCTCGATGAATCACGTTTTATGCTCCATCGGACAGATAGAAGTTGGCGTATACGGCGTGAAACGTCTGAAAGCAAACACCCTGCAACAATTGCCATGGATCCTCAACCGCGTAATCTAGCGCAGCTGGTCACGGCACTGGAGTCGGCATGGCTCAACATCCCAGTGAACACTTTCAGAAACCTAATTGACTCTCTTCTTGCACGTCTCGCAGCGGTCTGCTCTGCCACAGGTGGTTATTCTAGCTTTTGACAGGTGGTTACATTAATGTGACTGGACTGTGTATAATTGAACATCGCGGAAGTATAACACTACATATTATCAGCATATGAAAACAAATCTTTCAATTATTCAATCAACAAATCTTTCAACAATTCAATTTGAACTGTGATGTTAAGATGTTTTAACGTATTGTAAAATATAATCAAATATAAAGAAGTTGAGGAATGCCGTCATTTAATAGCATTACAGTTTAAGTTCACATTAACAAAAATATACAATTTCTTTAAGAACCCTGGACATCGAATTCTTAGTACACTTGACTTTAAAAGTTTTCTGCAAAAATTTTAAAGGAACTCAGAAACATTTTATTTTTATATATCAGTTTAGACACATAAAAATAGTACGAATTATATGAGATTAGTTCGTATTATATGAAATCGAGATATATGTACTGCAAGCCTATGACGTATTTACACGTTTCTGAGATTGCTAATACTAGAACAGTTGGAGACTTGTGAACTCTGATGTTTCAACTTTGCTACAATTTCCATAGTTATAATGAATGCAACTCAACTCATACCCGCTTTAAGTGGCTACGACAGTTAATATTAACTCGAAATAACTAGCAATTACAAAATGTAATGCATATCAAGCAACCGATTCTTAGGAATTCACATATTCAGTTCTAAACCTAGAAAACTTAAAAAAGCATGACAATTCACAAAACTGAGTTTACTTAACTTGTTAAACTAGCCTCGTTGAATCTGGTATGTACTAGAATGTGCTGTTATTCCATCAGCAGTTGGCTATAAAAGTTATAACATTAACAGTAACTAACTGTAATCCAAATATATATTAAGATTTATGGAAAAATAATATTGTGATAACAGGAGAAATATTGATGACTAAACCCTGGATTTCTGGATTCCTAAAATCTTAAATTAAGCACATCTATGTTTTAAATTTCAACTCTGTCAAAGTCAAAGGATTTTCTTTGGAACTAAGGCCTCCAGTATTTTATTTCCTAACCCAAAATTTTGGCTATTTTAGAGGCAATAAATTTGCATATGCTATTCAGGACATCCCAAGTTTATATTAATAGATTTGAAAGAGCGTTAGATTTACAACTAAACATACGGGCTTAAACTATTAAATCTAGTTGCTAAAAATGTTAATATTAACTGAAGATAATAACTGTTATCGGGGAAATTACCACCAACCATTAACACTGTTATAAGAGAATAAAACAATTTAATCAATCTTTAGTGTTCACAATTACATGAAGTTCGGATTCTTTTTCAAATATTTCATCTCCTTTTCTGATTTTAGTCTAAAGTCGCGCATTTCTACTAGGGCGTTTCTGACAAAAAGTAGCGTTTCCAACAAATCAAGTCATTATTTTGCCCGGTAATACTCGTTAGCCCCAAGCAGAGACTTTGGGCGTAGCCCAGATTCCTTAATGAGGAATAATCATTGTTGTCAGTGTATCGTTTACCATTTCATTACTAAGACTAAAGATCTATTGCAGAGATCTGATTTCACTCACCTATTACCTCCCAAAACAAGAACGTGCATTTATTTGCTTGCCGCTGTTCCTGGAATGCGATAGCTCATTCTGCCATTAGTAACAATTTCGAATTTCATCTGGTGAAAGGAGGAATACATTATCCTCAGAGTAGCAGCAAAAGCGACGTTGTCTTAATTAATCTGAGGACAATCCGTGTGATTCCCGTTACAATAACACAGATTTTAAATCGTAAATTGAATTTAAGTAAAAGGAGTTTTTTTTTTATCAAGGTGTGTATGTATACACTTGAAACAGCAAAAATGGACACAAATATCAATTTTTTTATTCTTTCAAAATATTCTCCAACTCTTCTCAGCTTTCAAACGATATCAAGGTCTTGAAAATATTCGGAATATTTTTCTAGTTACAAGGATTTTTTGGTATTCTATTTTCGATTTCTAAACCAGAAGTAAACAATAACAATTTTCAAGAATTTTTTTTATAATTGTATGTTTGGTAAAAAAATTACTGATTTTAAATATATTCTATCTATTTTATGTGGTATATAAACAGTAGTAAACTGTAACTGTAACTCTTAAGCTTGTTTAGTTTATTTGATTTTTAGGTTAGGTTTTTCAAAAGTGGGTGAATCGACTCGCGGACGTGACAAACGAGAAGGCTTTACCTAATACTTTGATAACAAGCTTGACGCTTATCTATTTCATTAACTACTCTTTTCTATTTTCAAAAATATTTCAACCTTCTATTTACTGAAGTAAGGAAATATTATTTTTTTTAATTCAGCAACATCTTATCAAATTGGCCAAGCTGGCCTTATCACAACCATTGAGGATATCGAAACTGGTAGAATCTAGAATTGAAATAGGATTTGAATCAAATCACAAAATGGAAACAGATAACTCATGGTGGAAAAGAAATTGGACGACAGCAGAACTCATCGACTTAGCTTCTGAATACGGATCCGAAAAATATTGCTTGTTCCTCAATTCAAAAGATCATAGAAATGGAATACCTCAACAATACCCAAGAATACTTAAAAAAGAAATAACGCAAAAAATTCACACCCACAAGCAAATTGAAGCAGTACGATGCACACGGAACAACAAAACTATAATCATAACGAGAAATGTGCCTCTGAAATAGCCAACCTACAAGAAATCATAAACATCCCTATTACAACAGAAGTAAAAATAGAAAATGTTACAACACGATTTCTCTTTATTGATAGTCTGATTGACGTTCCAACAGAAGAAATAATAGAACTCGAAACAGAAAACGACATAAAAAGTTTTAGGTATTAGAAAAGAGAATATTTAAAAAAAGAATAGGAAAAACAACAGAGTTCCTTTCCCACAATCCTTGTAACAAAAATAAGAACGAAAATACCTCCTGAAATCAAAATATGATCCAACATTAAAAAATATCATTTTTCATCGATAAACCAAGACAATGTCAAGCATGTTTTAAATTTGATCATGCAAGAAAAAACTGAATAAACGAAGCAAAATGTATTAAATGTAATAAAAATCATAAGAATCCGAACTATGATAACCCAATACAATGCTGAAATTGCCAATAAGACCATTCAGCAGACTGCCCGAAAAGTCACAAAAACGCAAATTTCTTGAATTCACAGCGTATAATCATCTATCGTTCACTGAAGAAGAACTTATAGACCAACAACTCCTAAATAAACTATTTTACAAATTATACAAAATCAAGAAAACAAGCAAATTAACTTAGAAGATAAAAAAAAAATCCAAGAAATTGTAACAAACTTCAAGACAATCCTAATTTGAAGCATTGAAAGAACAGCACAACAATTCAACGAAACCTTGAACGAATTTAGAAAATCATTAATACAAACCATTTAAGAAAATACACAAACATCTAAAGATCATTCTCAAACTTCTAAAAACTTCACAAGTCCAGAAAGGAAACGAAAAACTAAACTCCAAATCATATCCCTCAGCACCAAAAGAACACGATCAGCATAAAGACAGAATTGAAGCTGACTTAGAAATGGAAAGCGACACTGACCTGTTTGACTGAATAAAACGAAGAAGCAAAATAATTCAATCAAAGTCAAAGAAATAATTCAAGAAAACTAGTCATGGACTTGTCTTCTTCCCAGATAGGCCCTCTCACTTATTTACCTTTGTATTATTTTCAATCTAAAAATCGTTCAGAGGAACACAAGAAGCGTTCGCAACAAGAAATCTATAGCTACAGAACTCACTCTTCAACCCAACAGATATTTGCGTAGTTCAAGAAACACGATTAAAACCTGACAAAAAATTATATCTTAGAAATAAAACAACTTTTAGAAAAGACAGGTGAGACTTAATTCCAAAGAAGTCAATAATAAAATTCAGAATATTGAAAATCTAGCTTACCAAACCTTTCAAAATATTTGCGAACAGTCAATCTTCCAAAATAAGAAATTCCAACATTTTCCACTCAAAGATTTTCCGATTTGGTTGACATTCAAATGAAGTGCTCTTCTATGCAAAAAAAAAATTATCACAAGCAAACAAAAAAAACACATATCAAAAGAACAATGGATTTAGTCGGAAGCAAAAGGTGTCCTTGGAGGAAAAATTAGCAAGGGAAATAAATATAAACCCAAAAGAATTTTTTGCATATGCAAGTGGTAAAAATAAATTTAGTAATACACTGGGCCCGTTGGAGGGGAAGGGAGATGAATTAATTCAAGACGAGGTGGGAATGGCAAACGTGTTAAATGACTTTTTTCTGGGGGTTTTCAATGGTAACTATAATTTAAAAAAGGATCCCAAGGATGGAGCCTTTGCAGGGGATATAATTAAAGAATGCAAATTCACCAGGGAAGAAATAGTACATCAGTTGAAAAGAATTAAGCCATCTAAAGCACCAGGGCCAGACGATATTTATCCGAGAGTACTAGTGGAATGCGCGTAAGAACTGGGGGAAGTAATTCACACAATATTTAATTCAACATATAGCACAGGTTGGGTACCAATGGATTGGAAGTTGGCCAACATAACTCCAATTTTCAAAAAGGGAATACAAAGTGATCCGGGCAACTATAGACCAGTAAGTCTAACATCAGTAATTTGCAAAATATTCGAATCTCTGTTAAAAAAGCATATAATGTTATACTTGGAGGAGGGGAGACTGTTATCAGATAATCAGTATGGGCTTAGGAAGGGCAGATCCTGCTCTACAAACCTTTTGAAGTTCTACGAAAAAATTACTGAGGAGCTGGATAATAAGAGCAGTGTGGATATCATGTACATAGATTTTCAAAAGGCTTTTGATAAAGTACCTCATGAGGCATTACTGTTTAAATTGGCAAGGCTGGGGATTCAGGGAAAAACATTAATATGGATAAAGAATTGGTTATTGGGTAGAAAGCAGAGAGTGCAGGTAAAAGGAAATTATTCACAGTGGACAGAAGTTATAAGTGGGGTGCCTCAGGGATCAGTTTTGGGACCAATTTTATTTATAATTTTCATAGATGATATAGGTCAGGGGATAAAGAATAGAATCAGTATATTTGCAGATGACTTAAAAATATGGGGGACAGTGGATACCAAGTTACAGATAGAAAATTTACAAGGGGATTTTGATAAGATATCCGAATGGGCTGTAAAATGGGGTATGTCATTTAATGTAGGGAAATGTTAAGTTCTGCATATGGGTTACAGGAACAGTGGAGCCGAGTACTGTCTGCAGGGAGTAAAGGTAAAGGAGGGAGAAACAGTCAAGGATCTTGGGGTGATAATTCACAGGGATTTTAAAATGGGTCACCAATGTTCAGCTGCGGGTAAAAAGGCTAATAGGTTATTGGGGTATATTAAAAAGACTGTAACTTCAAGGGATACGAATATAATCTTGCCGTTATATAAGGGTTTAGTAAGACCACATCTAGAACAGGGTGGCAACAAAATCCTCGAAAAAAAGTTCCCTGATATTTCAATGATTTCCATGATAGTGTGACAAAAATTTCCCTGATTTTACAAATCCCTTAAGAAATGTCGGGATCCGTAATTGGTATTGATATACAGCACCACACGACACTATTTTTAAATATTCAGTGTCAGATGGATGTAAAAGGATAATTCTCCACACATATTTTGTATTCTTTCTCGTCAGATATTTTAATTGTTATCCTAAGGGTTGGAACCCTTAATGGAACTCTAACAATAGCAATTGAAAAAACTGGGGAAAAAATAAAAATATTTTCATTATGAACTTTTTACACCTGTCCCAACATTATCCAAATATACATAATAAGCAAATGCAAAAAACTTAAAAAATTAGTACAGCTTCAGTCTACGTTTAAAACGGTGGCAACGATCTTTGCGCACTTCTAGTAGCGAGTTAGGGCAGGTTAAGGCAACCCATCGGCATTACGATTATTATGGTTTCCATGGGAACCTCGGCAAGCGAAAAGTTTAATATTTAGGCCCGGTACATACATCCGGTTTTTAAACGTACGGTGCCGCTACCGCAAAGCAAGTGCGGTCTGAGATATATTAGATCCGATGGAGTAGTGCACACATGCCTCCGGCACCGCTGCGGCGATGTACGTCCACCTTGCATGCAATTTGTACCGCAGTTCCCCACGGCGCAGCAGCTCGCCGCACACGCTTCTCCAGTCTGAAGTAATTAATAAATGGTTGATCCAGTAACGCGTCTATTTTCTCTTTCAAAATATACTTTTTTTACACTAAGTTAACGAAATAAACATCATGTTTTCTTCGATAAAATATTTAACGCAAATGGCGCGAAATGAGTACTTGCGTGATTTCACGGTTATGTGTGCATATTTGGGCTTCGGTGCCGCAGCGGCACCGCACATTGAAAAATAGGATGCGTGCACTGGGCCTTAGATTACGGCCGGTACAGCAGTTGTATCATGATCGCGCCAAGAAATAATTTAGACTACGGTCGTTACAGCACTTGTGCATTGAAAGTTATAAGAATCGCGCCATGGAAGAATCGCGCTTGTTATATCAATAGTCGTAGTCAAAAGGTTATATTTTCATTTTGAATCTCTAATAATATAAACGGAAGTGTTTGTCAGTCTGTCTGTTTGTTTCCTGCACGCAAAGTCCTGATGAATCTATGGAACTTACATCACATGTAACTCGAATGTTTTTGCCATTTTTGGGTCGCGGCGAATTTAAAAATTCAATCTAGAACATTTAAAAATGAATTTAATAAAATGTTATTATTATTGAATGCAACAGCATAGATGATCACAGATTCTAAATGTATTTTTTTCGTTCCTGTTATCATTTTGCGCGGAGGAATGATTTTCCAGCAAACGATAAAAAACAAATAAACTTTCAACTGGAGTTATTTAGTTCTTTTTCTATCTACTAGACCGTTAAAGATAGAGTAAAAATTTCAACGTATTTGAAATATGCGGAAAATTTCACATTAGATCAATACATAAAAATATGGGTTTTTTTAAAAATAATAAGTAAAAGTTTTAATTTGAATATCTTCAAAATTTTCGCAAGAGATTGTGACCTTTAGAGAGATTTTCAGCGAAAGAGGAAAAGAAAAAACATTTTGATTGGCATTGTTTAGTTCTTTTTTGTAAAATCGGTATCGTTAAAGATAGATTGAACATTTCAACGGATTTAAAATTTGACACCAGATAGATACCTTATACGTTTGATTTCTTTCAATAAATCATTTTTCAACAAACTATATATATTTTCACAAGAGATTGTGACGTCACGTCGAATTCCCATTTGGTTTGCGAAACAAACCAACAAACACCTCGGGCAACTCCGTTATGGCTGTTATCCAATTTGCGAAGCAAATCATAGTTCACGATATTCATAATTTGGTTTGCTTCGCAAACCAAATGGAAATCCGCAGGCAATTCATTCCTAAAGGCTACGAATTTCCATTTGGTTTGCGAATCAAACGAAAACCACGAGCAACGGCATGATGGCTGTTATCCAATAGACTACGCATTCTCATTTGGTTTGTTTCTCAAACCGTCTTCATAGCAATCACCTGGGGTTAGCGAGCAGCACCTAGTTAATTAGCACTTGACCCCACGAAAATAACTGTCACGGGCAACGCCGTGCTGGCTAGTTTTCCTTAAACTTCTTTCAAAATTCGTAGAACAGTCAGTTGATTTGATTGGTTCATTTGAAGTAATTCCTTCGTTGGTGAATTTAGAAGCGTGCCCCAAAAGCGGCAAGGCCGTTACACCGCTATAAACGTAGACTGAAGCTTTACCAAAAAGTTCTACAAAAATGTAATTGCAAGCAAAAAATATTAATTTAATGCACAAAAAAAACACATAATTTGTTACACAAATTTAAAATTGTATACAACATGTATCGCTGGCCTCACGGCGACGAGACGCTCATGCAGCGAAATCCACGGCGGCGGTTTTCACTGGGTTCGAAAATTACGACGCCAGTGTTCTTTATTCGAATTACAATTTCGGCGAAAACGATTTATTCGATTCTCAAAAGTACTTGTAATCGCGCATCTATAAATAGGCCACAAACGACAATAGTTACCGTTTTCATAAAAAATTTTAAAATTCCCTGATTTTTTGTGAAATTTGGAAATTTTCCCTGAGAATTCCCTGATATTTCCAGAATTAAAAAGTTCCCTGAGAATTCCCTGATTTCCCGGTTCTGTTACCACCCTGTAGAATATGCTGTACAATTCTGGGCTCCATATATGATAAAGGACATAGAATCAATTGAAAGGGTTCAGCACAGAGCTACAAAAATAATAAAGGGGCTTGCAAATTTCGACTATAATGAACGTTTAAGTAAGCTAAACATGTATACACTGGAAAGAAGAAGAAGGAGGGGGGATTTGATTCAGTTTTTCAAGTTTGTAAAACAAGGGGACACAGAGGGCTTAAATTTCAATAGGGATAACAGAACAAGGGGCCATGGGTATAAATTGAATAAGACACATTTTAATCGGGATTTAAGGAAAAACTACTTTAATAGGGTAATAGACAGTTGGAACGCGTTGCCAGAAAATATAGTTAATTCAAAGGGAGTGTACGAATTTAAGACACAATTGGATAGTCATTTGGAATTGGGGAATTCATAAACAAAGGACCAGCCTTGTTGGGCTTGAGCCTGTAGCTGGTTGTCAATATTTGTATTTGTATTTGTATAATATAAAAGAACATCATCTAAACTTAAGAAAGAAATGAAAAATGCATCAATACAATATTGGGATAAAACTTGTTTGAACTCAAAAGATCCAAAATTGATTTTGAAAACATTAAAAAATATTTCAAATCTTCTACAATTTAAATTTTACAAAAACTACTTAATCTTGACAACGGAATTATAACACAAGGAAACAAACAAAGTGAAACAGTTGCAAAATTTTTCAGCCATGTAACCGACCACGATGACTAGCAAGATGGATCACTTAATTATGGAGGACAAGGAAACATAAAAATAAATAGCAATTTTTCTCTCGATGAACTAAAAAAAAAATCAAAAATTTTAACCCCAGAAGAAGACAAAATTTCTGTAATTGTTTTGAAAATTTGAATGAAATATCTCTCTAAATTACTAAGTAGTTTTAAGCACATCTGGCAAACCAACGAAATCCCAGACAGTTGGAAAACCACCACCATCACTCCTATTCACAAGGCAAACAAACCCAAAGAAGTAATTAAATTATATCGACCAATGAGGAACTTACACCCGTGAGGAAAAGGCTCATTTCTGTGTTTTAATTAATGGATTGATCGTTTAAATGTTCGAAAACGATAATTAAAACCCAAAAAATTGACTTAATTAATTAAAATTTCAAGTTTTAAATTACCGAAAAGTACGGCTAAAGCACATGACCTCAAAACGCTACGTGATTGGTTTGACGTCATTGTGCTCCACGATGTAATGTTTACGTTTGTCTAGCGCGTTGAAATTTCATATTGCTTGCTCTTTTCATTTTCAAACAATCAATTAAAATTTTTTTCTTTCTATTTTGTGCTGTTGTTTGTTTACGCTAAGAAAACACTTATTCGGTGCTGTAATAGTTGCATTTGTACAGCAAGCTACTAAACAATATTTAAAAGATGGTTTTCCAATCGTAGACATTTCGAAATCTTATTCGGTTTTATACAGCACCTTTCTAGATCAACAAGAAAGAAATACCGCTTGCTATTTCAACGTCGCTATCAAAGCAAACATAATCTCAATTTGTAAACTATTTTGCCCAATATTAGCCAAGATACAGGCTTTTTAAATTAGGTCATTTTTAAAAATAGGCGTCCATCTTGGATTTTGAAGTAATATCTCAAAAGGTAATAACTTGAGACCTAATGGTTCGAATTCAGTAATTCTGGTACCAATTTGAAGCTATTTATATCAGGAGTGTATACATAATGCCAAAACAACAATAAAGTCACTCTGTAATACTTTTATTATATGTGAAGTGGAAAAATCACCTTCAAAAAATAGTTAACTGTAATAGGCCACAAAAAAAATGGGACACAATATTTTTCTTTTAAACTTGGTAAAAACACTAAATAATATGGGTACTTTAAGTAAAAAAAAATCAAGAGGGTAATATTTGTATAACAGACATAAATGAATTTTATAAACATATATATACATATGGGTCATTCCACATAAAGACAGCCATTTTAAGAAAGAGTTGTACAGATTTTTAATTTTTTTTTATCATTGATACACATGGTAGTAAGTCTCAAATCTCAATTTGTAAAATATTTTGCACAGTATTAACCAAGCCACAGGCTTTTGAAAATTGGTCATTTTTACCAAATAGCGGCCATTTTGGAGTTTGCAGTAATGTCTCAAACGGTAATAACTTGAGACCTAATAGTTCAAATTCAGTAATTCTGGAACCAATTTAAAGCTTTTTATATCAGGAGTGTATATAATGCCAAAACAACAATAAATTTACTTTTTAATACATTTATTACATGTAAAGTGAAAAAATCACCTTCAGAAAACAGTTAACAGTAAAACAGACCACAAAAAAATGGGACGCAGTATTTTTCTTTTAAACTTGGTAAAAACACTAAATAATATGGGTACTTTAAGTTAAAAAAATTAGGATGGCACCTATATAATATTTGTACAACAGACATAAATGGATTTTAAACATTTATACATATATTTAAAATTTGAGAAGCAGTAATTCAATCCTTTTTACAAATACTGTTTTAAAAAAATCGAATAATGTACAAAAACCAAAAACAGGGAACCATTAAAATGTATTTAACATTCAAATTTAAAACCAATGGATTTAATTTATCTAAAAACGGTTTTTGAATAATAGTTCAATGGATTGATTTTCATCAAGTGCAAGGCGATACGTTCTTCCCGTAGTAGTCATGGGAAAAGCAACAGTTTTTATTACATGTTCGCATGGAATCCAACATACATCTAAAAGTTTTGGCCATACATATGATGAACTTGGACCGTGAGGATGCATAAACATTATTTTGTAGTCATTGAGTCATGAGTACATCTAAATATGTCTTAGATAAATTAAGATAATTTTTTTTAGTGATTTTGCTCTAACTTTTCCAGGATGTTTATTAAACGGATCACAACATATTCTCTGCTCTAAACTGTACCACTTAAAATATTTATCTTTGTGAACAATACAAATATTTCCACTAGCATAAACTTTGTAATCTGTAATTACACTACATAATCTTCTTTTTAATAATTCCAAATTATTTGAAGACAATTTAAGCATAGGAATAAACTCAGCACTCAATGAAACATTCAGTTTCTTGCATACAAAACATTCCATCTCTTGACTGAACATGCCACTACTTTGAACACTTCTGAAGAAACAAGCTCTCAAAGGAATAACTACATCTCTCAGATAGTTTATGATCAATATTGAATCATACTTTAGTTTCAATAAATCAGAAAATAGATGAGGCAACACAAGCAACCATTTCAAGAATTGCATAATGTACAACCAGCCAGCTACATGACACATAATTGATATTTTTGAAAAGCAGAAATAATTGGCACAGAATAAATCTTTTTATACTTCGTTCAAGTGTTCTATATTAAGTGTGCGTATATTATGAGTGCTGTTCATCACGAATGTTTATACATTTCTCTTCACTTTTTAGATTTATGATGCCATCTGCTTACATTACTGTTGCTAGTATATATATTCTAATCAGTTACAACTGGCTGATGCAATCTCTTATGATACACAGTAATTCACTCAGTTGTAGTGATGGGGAAAATGACTCTTTTCAGGGATCGGATCGGAACCGCTCACTCACTAAAAAGAGCTAGCTCTTTTTGATGACTCACCGCTCCTTTGAGATATATAATAATGTATATAACATATCGAAATGTATACAATATGTTTGGGCCATCGAACATCCCTCGTTGTCACGTGAGCGCATGTGTCCAGACGAAGAGGCGCCAAGCGTGCTTGAAACACCCACGCACACAACACTTGAAACACTCACTCATCCAGCAATTGCACAGTTTACCTCTAAAATCAACAAAAGAAGGGAGACGGGGCCCGAGGACGATAGGCATTGCAGCATAGGGCTGCTAAGCTGTAAAATTTAATTGCTAAGGCATAAGATGGCCCAAAACCATGTCAATTCATATAACTTTGAAATTGTCCATAAAGAATAAATTACTTTGAGGACACTTCTACTTTTGTAATTCCCGTCATGAACCCGTTGAGATTACAGAAGTAGCAATTAAAATATCCAAACACGTTAAAAATCTCATTTTTGACCAAGAATTCTAAAAAAGTTTTCGATTTTATTGGATAGAGTATTTATTTGACTTTCCAAAACATATTTAATTTTTTCTCTGTTAATTACTTGAAGAAGTATTAAGATTTTAATCAAGGCGGGAAAACAAGAAGTAAGAATGGAAAACACTGGAAATGGCCATAAAAGGCCAAAAACATGGCAAAATCTAAATTTAAACCTTACTTTTTTTTGAAAATATTATTTTAGAAAGTTTTTTCAAATATTTAAATGGTTTCTCTTTTGGAAATGGAGCGAACTTTTTTAAAGAGAAGGAAGAACAAAATTGTTTACACAAAGAGCAAACGCAAGGGAGCAAGCGATGCACTTGAAACTACCTTAATTCTAAATTAATATTTTTGCATTATTTCCTCACTTCAAATGTTATAATACAAAAACTTATAACTGGATTCTAGTAAACTTTTGAGAGTTTGTTATTTATAATGTTGTCAAGTGAATGGTGCTGAGTTCAAAAGTTTCTAAATTATTACTATTTATTTAAGAAATAGGACTGTAAAACTATAAAAAATCTTCTATTCATTTTTCAATCACTTGTAAAATTGTTGTTTATTTAAATATCCTTTTATTCTAGTTCATTCCCTAGAAATATGCATGTAGTGTATTTTGGTAGCGTCATTTTTCAAATTGGTTGAATAGATATTCATGTAGCACATTTGAAGTTTTTGGCACATTTCTTTAAAATTTCATTCATAATTATCATATTTTTACAAAATTATTAATATATACTTTTAATATTTATAGCCCATTGCTATTGTTTAAAACACAAAACATAAAAATATCTATCTAAAATGTTTCTATACCACATTTAAAAAAAGTGTCTTGGTCGTGTTTGGATACATTAAGAATTCTTTCTAAAACCACTTAGTTACCAAATGAGACTTCCTAATAATTTAAATGATATTTTAAAATCAAATAATAAAAATATTAATAATTTATTTAAGTACTTAAGATTTTTAACTATTTATTTTAAGATATAGGTATATAATACCCTCGAATACTCGTTGTCCCAAAGATTTTCAAAATCCAAGTCCCCTCCCTGTCTTTTAATAAAATATTTTCAAAATGCCTTGTTTTGTGAAGGCAATGCAATAAAAACGAGTTACGTTTAATTTAGAATATGTTTTAATAACAACCTTAAGACTAGTTTTAGTTAGTGCTAAAAGGCGTGATATGACTTAAGCCGTAAAAACACCCTTTCAATCTTTAAATGAATTAAATTTAAAAAAATAACATTTATGATAATACATAGATATTTAAAAATTTGAAACTTCAAAAAAGTAACAAAAAGCTAGGGAGCGCAAAAGAACGAATGCGGAATTGACTCTTCGAGAGCGATAGTTATCGAAAAGAGCCAAAGAGTTAACTCCCAAAAGAATCAGTGAGCGCAAACGATCGAATACGGAAATGATCGAATACGGAAATGATTCTCCGAAAGAGCCAACCCTCGAAAAGAGTTAACTCCCAAAAGAATCAACTTCCAAAGAATCAACTCCCAAAAGAATCACTGAGCTGGTGATCGCATGCGGAAATGACTCTTCGAGAGTGGAAGCGCTGATTCGTTAAAAAAGAGTTACCGCTCTTCAGCCCTGATTGGTTAAAAAAGAGCTATAGCTCTTTTTTGACGAATCAGCGCTCGCTCACTCCGTCAAGAGAGCTAACTCTTTGAGTCAGCTCCTGAACGGATCGCCCATCTCTACCTAGTTGCCTCTGAGTCTTTACGCTGCTCAGATCATTCTTTGCCTACCAATTGTGATGTCCCTTTATAATTATCAAATGTCCTGTTGGACTTGAAGTACACTCTTATTCCTTTATTACAAGATATAACAGTATTTAGACTACATAATCTTTTCTATAATTCCAAATCATTTGAAGACAATTTAAGCATAGGAAGAAACTCAGTACTCAATGAAACATTGATCATGTACTACCAGTCAGCTATATGAAATATAATAACTGATATTTTTTGTATAACTTAAAAATTTGGTATAGAATATATCTTTTTAATTATTACTTCTAACTCACATAACAATGGTTAAAGTGTGTGGTTTTTAGGAAGTCTTTTATTAGCATATTACAACACCATGGATTTTTACATTCTATATGATTAAAAAATAATTACCAGTTGATGATATATTACCCTCCTGATTTTTTTTTCACTTAAAGTACCCATATTATTTAGTGTTTTTACCAAGTTTAAAAGAAAAATATTGTGTCCCATTTTTTTTTGTGGCCTATTACAGTTAACTGTTTTTTTTAAGGCAATTTTTCCACTTCACATGTAATAAAAGTATTACAAAGTGAATTTATTGTTGTTTTGGCATTATATATACACTCCTGATATAAATAGCTTCAAATTGGTACCAGAATTACTGAATTTGAACCATTAGGTCTCAAGTTATTACTTTTTGAGATATTGCTATTTGACTACAAAATCCAAGATGGCCGCCAATTGCTAAAAATGACCCATTTTCAAAAGCCTGTATCTGGGCTAATATTGGGCAAAACAGTTTACAAATTGAGATTTGAGGTTCTTACTACCATGTGTATCTATGATAAAAATTACAAAAAAATCAGTGACTATGGTGCAACACTCATCGGCTGCCCTCACATGAAATGACCCAGGTGCAAGATTGCCACAAATAAAACATATTGATAGGAAAACTAAGTGCAAGATTAAACGCCAAAATTCACCATTTTTACTAAATATTAACGAAATGGGATATTCTTAATCACTTCAAAATTCAAAATCGACTTATGTTGAACATCTGTTCTTCTTCACCTTAGAAAGAAGCTTTTGAGGTTTGTCAAACAGCTCAAGTATGATGAATATGAAATGGAGTACATGGATGGACATACCATGTAAACATTTTTGCGATCGAAGTAAATTGTAGAATCGATGAAAACAAGAAGCGTTATTAACTACACTCATGTCCATAAATTAAGGATAATTAGAATTATCTCACACATCTTCAAGAATATTATCCAAATCACAGGAAGCCTTCAGATGACGCCGATAGAACGTCACAATGGCGAGAGTGTAAGAGAGGTGCATATAAGGAATGGTAACAAAGAATTAAAATTGGTCACAAGCGCGTTTCTGTAAGCCGCTCAGTGCCACAACCGAATGGTTATGGCACAGAGGACGCATGTTGTGGCGTTTTTGGTACACCACACTACTACCAATGGAGTGAGACTCAACGGTTTACGTTTGATACAATTTAATTATGTCAAGAGAAATTTTACATCAACTACTATTGTACAGACCCTTGTCCCGAGGTGGCGTTGCGAACAGTGACGTATCGCCAACGAGGAAATGTGCCCTGCGTGGCAAAGCTTTAAAAGAGTTCAAAGTTGAAAATAAAGTGTGTTACAGTCCACGTGTGTTTTTACTGAGCTATCGAGAACATGGTCCTAGCGACCGGAGGTTCTATGGATTTGTTTCATGAGCAGAATTTGTGTGCTGTTTCATGTGCAAAGTGATGAGCTTGATTTGATAAGTGCTTGTGGTTGGTTGTTATGAGCTTTGGGTTTAGTAAATATCCGAGCTTATTAGTGTGGATTTATTAGTGGGATCTCTGAGTGAGTACCTCCTTTTTCCCTACCTTGAGTATTATTTTGTAAATAAGCTTGCAAAATGTTTACAGCAAATAAGAGAGACCTTTTATATCTGGCCGATGAACTCGGTGAGGTCATAACAGACGAAATGACTAAAACCGAAATCCAAGATAAGATTAAATCTAGCCCTAAATATATTTCTGATCCCCAATTTGTAAAGGATCTATAAGAATCCGTAATTTCGGAACGGAAAGCTGACGAAAGTTATGTACTTGAGTTGGAAAAGATTAAGTTGCAAAGAATAAAAGCTGAGCTTGAACTTACTAAAGCGAAATCTGATATAAAAGTGGATAGGGATTCGAGGTTATTAGTTTCGGAATCATTGGATTCAATTCTGAAAAGTGTCAGAACGTTAACCCTTAAAGTTCCGACCAAACCGGAAGCGTGGGGTATGTTTTTCAATTAATTAGAAAGAGCATTTGACACAAAAGGTGTCCCGAAACAATTCAAAGCTGAGATTTTACTTAATTTACTCGGAGAAAAGGCTTCGAATATTATTGTGTACATAAAAGATGATGAAATAAGTGATTATGAAAAAATTAAATCAATTGTGTTAAGAGAGTTTGAGCCGACACCTCAAAAATGCTTGGAAAACATTAAACTTGCTAATCGCCAACCAAACGAAACGTACGTGCAATTTGCTTCTAGATTAACTAAAAATTTTGATTACTATCTTAAACTGAGAAATGTAACTGATTTTGAAAGCTTAAAACAACTTACTGTTTCTGATAAAATGTCTGAAATTTTGGATAAGCAAACAGCTACACATGTCCGTATTAGACAAGGTGAATCTTGGATGAAACCACACGAGTTAGGAAAGGAATGCGACGTTTTTTCCTCATCTCGAGGCACATCGTACTTTCCTCCGAAACATCCAGATAAGTTTTCAAAATATGTTCCAAAGGTTTTCCTTTCGGATTCCAAATCCGCAAAATGTGATTTTTGTAAATCGGGAACTCATCCTTTACATAAGTGTTATAGCTTTAAGAGGTTATCGGTGAAGGAGAGACTTGACATTGTGAAAAGAAACAAACTATGTTTCAACTGTCTCTCTGCTAGTCATTCGGTTTCGAATTGTGAATAATCGACTTCTTGTTCGCAGTGTAACAAGATGCACCATGATAGCTTGCATTTTTAGCATGAGAAAAAACCCGTCAATCCAGATAGATCTGAAGTGGTTTATCAATCGGCTCCAGCTGTTGAGACTCCGAGTGTTAATTAGAGATGGGCAATCCGCTCAGGAGCTGACTCAAAGAGTTAGCTCTCTTGACGGAGTGAGTGAGCGCTGATTCGTCAAAAAAGAGCTATAGCTCTTTTTTAACCAATCAGGGCTGAAGGGCGGTAACTCTTTTTTAACGAATCAGCGCTTCCACTCTCGAAGAGTCATTTCCGCATGCGATCACCAGCTCAGTGATTCTTTTGGGAGTTGATTCTTTGGGAGTTGATTATTTTGGGAGTTGATTCTTTTCGAGAATTGGCTCTTTCGAAGAATCATTTCCGCATTCGATCGTTTGCGCTCACTGATTCTTTTGGGAGTTAACTCTTTGACTCTTTTCGATAACTATCGCTCTCGAAGAGTCAATTCCGCATTCGTTCTTTTGCGCTCCCTAGCTTTTTGTTACTTTTTTGAAGTTTTAAATTTTTAAATATCTATGCATTGTCATAAATGTTATTTTTTTTAATTTAATTCAATTTTAGATTGAAAGGGTGTTTTTACGGCTTAAGTCATATCACGCCTTTTAGCACTAATTAAAACTAGTCTTAAAGTTGTTATTAAAACATATTCTAACAGTTATTATGTTATTCACTTAACATTAATATAATAATTATAATAAAACCTTGATTTCTCGGGAGTGATATCATTTTAATAAAGCTACACAAAATTAAATTAAACGTAACTCGTTTTTATTGCATTGCCTTCACAAAACAAGGCATTTTGAAAATATTTTATTAAAAGACAGGGAGGGGACTTGGATTTTGAAAATCTTTGGGTGGGACAACGAGTATTCGAGGGTATTATATATCTATATGTTAAAATAAATAGTTAAAAATCTTAAGTACTTAAATAAATTATTAATATTTTTATTATTTGATTTTAAAATATCAATTAAATTATTAGGAAGTCTCATTTGGTAACTAAGTGGTTTTAGAAAGAAATCTTAATGTATCCAAACACGTCCAAGACACTTTTTTTAAATGTGGTATAGAAACATTTTACTGATATTTTTATGTTTTGTGTTTTAAACAATAGCAATGGGCTATAAATATTAAAAGTATATATTAATAATTTTGTAAAAATATGATAATTATGTATGAAATTTTAAAGAAATGTGTCAAAAACTTCAAATGTGCTACATGAAAATCTATTCAACCAATTTGAAAAATGATACTACTAAAATAAACTACATGCATATTTCTAGGGAATGAACTAGAATAAAAGGATATTTAAATAAACAACAATTTTACAAGTGATTGAAAAATGAATAGAAGATTTTTTATAGTTTTACAGTCCTATTTCTTAAATAAATAGTAATAATTTAGAAACTTTTGAACTCAGCACAATTATTCTAGTTCATTCACTTGACAACATTATAAAGAACAAACTCTCAAAAGTTTACTAGAATCCAGTTATAAGTTTTTGTATTATAACATTTGAAGTGAGGAAATAATGCAAAAATATTAATTTAGAGTTAAAGGTAGTTTCAAGTGCATCGCTTGCTCCCTTGCGTTTGCTCTTTGTGTAAACAATTTTGTTCTTCCTTCTCTTTAAAAAAGTTCACTCCATTTCCAAAAGAGAAACCATTTAAATATTTGAAAAAACTTTCTAAAATTATATTTGCAAAAAAAAAGTAAGGTTTAAATTTAGATTTTGCCATGTTTTTGGCCTTTTAATGGCCATTTCCAGTGTTTTCCATTCTTACTTCTTGTTTTCCCGCCTTTCTTAATACTTCTTCAAGTAATTAACAGAGAAAAAATTAAATATGTTTCGGAAAGTCAAATAAATACTCTATCCAATAAAATCGAAAACTTTTTTAGAATTCTTGGTCAAAAATGAGATTTTTAACGTGTTTGGATATTTTAATTGCTACTTCTGTAATCTCAACGGGTTCATGACGGGAATTACAGAAGTAGAAGTGTCCTCAAAGTAATGTATTCTTTATGGACAATTTCAAAGTTATATGAATTGACATGGTTTTGGGCCATCTTATGCCTTAGCAATTAAATTTTACAGTTTAGCAGCCCTATGCTGCAATGCCCATCGTCCTCGGGCCTCGTCTCCCTCCTTTTGTTGATTTTTTAGAGGTAAACTGCGCAATTGCTGGATGAGTGAGTGTTTCAAGTGTTGTGTGCGTGGGTGTTTCAAGCACGCTTGGCGCCTCTTCGTCTGGACACATGCGCTCACGTGACAACGAGGGATGTTGGATGGCCCAAACATATTGTATACATTTCGATATGTTATATACATTATTATACAGGGTGGTCATAAAAAAACTTGGCCCATATATGAACCTCTAACGGCCGTTCCGTTCAACCGATCGAGATGAGATTTCAGATACAGTTATTCAGAGGTATGAGCTCAGGATTCTGTGAACGACACCAAGGTGGCACTCACAGTTACTGTTATAGGTAGAGAAACTCGAAATTTTCGAATGGCAACATCCACTTTTTCCTGTCTTAAAATGCTCAGCGCATGCTAAAACCCTAAAAAGCGTTGGAACGGTACGTGTATCACAAAAAACGGAAGCGTTATGCACTCACAAAAAACAGCTCTGCGAACGTGCAACAAAACCACGATTGGGGCCCACGAAAGAAATTTTCATATGTTGGAGGCAAGATACCAACCACAGAACGCCTTTCGCCAAATATTCAGCCAGATCTTCAGTCTGGAGCTCGCACATGCCAACGAAATGACTCTGTTAGCGAAAGTTAATGGAAAATTGGTAAAATTCTATTATTAAAATGGGATGAATGCCGT
This sequence comes from Metellina segmentata, assembly GCA_947359465.1. Taxonomy (NCBI): domain Eukaryota; kingdom Metazoa; phylum Arthropoda; class Arachnida; order Araneae; family Tetragnathidae; genus Metellina; species Metellina segmentata. The sequence continues at coordinate 30,677,745 of OX375878.1, read as the reverse complement.
GGAAGGCCTAGCGTGTTTACCGTCGAAACCATCGCCAAATACGAGGCCCATGTATCTGGCGCAAGGCGTTCTGTGGTTGGTGTCTTGCCTCTGTAATATGCAAATTTTCTCCGTGCGCCCAGAACGTGGTTTTGTTGGCCGTTCGGAGAACTGTTTTTTGTGCGTGCATAACGCGTCCGCGTTTTGTGATACACGTACCGTTTCAACACTCTTTAGGTTTTTCGCGTGCGCTGAGCATTTTGAGACGAGAAAAAGTGGGCGTTGCCATTCGAAAATTTCGAGTTTCTCTACCTATAACTGTAACCGTGAGTGCCACTTTGGTGTCGTTCACAGAATCCGGAGCTCATACCTCTGAATAACTATATCTCAAATCTCATGTCGATCGGTTGAACGGAACGGCCGCTAGAGGTCCATATATCTGCCAAGTTTTTTTATGACCACCCTGTATATCTCAAAGGAGCGGTGAGTCATCAAAAAGAGCTAGCTCTTTTTAGTGAGTGAGTGGTTCCGATCCATGTATATATCCCTGAAAATAGTCATTTTCCCCATCTCTAGTGTTAATAGGCTAAACGCCAACGCAGTTCCATTCGAAACAAACATAGTAGATCAAACTTTCGTTGGTGCATCAAGCATGCAGGCTACTCGTAAATCTGTTTTGCTCACCACAGCGATTGTTTATGTTAAAAGTAAAGATGGACTATTCATTAGTTGCAGGTGCTTACTGGATAGTGGTTTAATGAGTCATTTCTCTACAACTGATCTAATTGAGTGCTTACAGATTCGAAAAGAGAAAATTAATGTGGCCGTTTCTTGTTTGTCAGGCGCCTCATTAAGTGTAAAGTCCAAAACATCGGTCGTTGTTAGTAATAAAACTGGTAGTTTCCAGCAAAAACTAGAGTTTCTTATTGTGCCTAAAATTACGCACATAACTCCCGCGAAGTTAATTGATATCTCTAAATTGAATATCCCCGAGACCGTAGATCTGGCTGATCCTGAGTTTAATAAACCTAGTAGAATTGATTTATTGTTGGGATCGGAAGTTTTTATGAGTTTATTGAGGTCTGGGCAATTAAGCCTTTGTAACTCCAAATTGATTCTCCAAAATACGGTTTTCGGATATATTGTGAGTGGGAGTATGTATGATAGCTTCGATACGGATAGAATGTATTGCGGTTTAGTTAGTAATTTGGGAAATTTAGAGCGAGAAATTCAAAAGTTTTGGGAATTGGAAAATGTCGAGGAGTTCTTAACAAAAACCGAAGAAACTGAATTTTGTGATGAGCACTATGCTAGGACATATTTAAGAGATAGTGATGGGAGATATATTGTGAAAATGCCTCTCAAAGAGGATCCCTCGTGTTTAGGGGAATCGAGAGAGATCGCACTGAAAAGGTTAAACTCTTTGATTAGAAAGCTATCTAGAGATCCTGATTATTATAGCCTTTATAAGTCTTTTATAAGCGAGTACGAAACTTTAGGTCATATGACAGAAGTTTTTGAGGAACAACAACCACAGGCTACTTATTATATCTCGCATCACAGCGTTTACAGAGCAGATAGTGCAACAACCAAACTGAGAGTTGTGTTTAACGCATCAACAGTGACAACTGCTGAGAATTCTTTGAATTCCATTCAGCTAAATGGAGGCGTGATACAAGACGACCTTTTTGCTATCATGTGTCGTTTTAGAAAACATCGATATGTTTTTACGGCAGACATTAAAAAGATGTTCAGAATGATTCTCATTAATGAGGATCAAAGAGATTTGCAGAGGATTTTGTGGAAATCCGCAATAGATGCTCCACTTAAAACCTATCGTCTGAACACTGTCACGTACGGGACAGATAGTGCTCCATATCTGGCCATGAGAACTTTGAAACAACTGTCTATTGATGAGAGAATAGATTTTCCTGAAGCAGCGTCAGCCCTAGTTACAGACGTGTATATGGACGACATTCTGACTGGCGGTGATAACCTACATCAAACTAAAGTACTTCAGCAGCAGTTAATTGGCATCCTTCAGAGAAGTGGAATGGAACTCCACAAATGGTTCGCCAATTGTCCTGAATTGTCTGTACAATCAAGTGCCGAGTATTCGTTCGCACATCCAGAAGAGACCAAGACATTGGGTGTCTCCTGGAAGCCTTACAGTGACTATTTCTCGTTCAACCTTCTTGATGAGAATATGGATATCACTAAAAGAGCTGTGTTGTCTACAATAGCTCCCATCTTTGACCCTCTTGGTCTTCTGGGACCAGTCATCTCAAGGGATAAAATATTCCTCCAACGTCTTTGGCTTCTGAAATTGGGTTGGAACGATCCATTGCCATCGGCTGAGGTGACGGAGTGGAGAAATTTCATTGCAGCGCTTGCGGCGAGAACCTTGCACATTAATCGTCGAATCCTGACGGATGATCCAGCTTCGATCCAGATGCATGGCTTCTCGGATGCCTCAGAGAAAGCGTATCGCGCCGCGGTGTACCTTCGATCGACAAATTCTTCAACTGGTGCTATATTGGTTAGTTTAGTGGCTAGCAAGTCCAGAGATTCACCCATAAAAAGTGTGACGATCCCTCGTCTTGAGTTGTGTGCTGCCGTGCTTCTAGCTAAACTGACCAATAGGATTCTTAAAGCCTTGAAGCTAAAAGTGTCCCACACCTACCTTTGGAGTGATTCCATGATAGTTCTTTCATGGATCCAAAGGAATCCCTGTGATCTCAAAACTTTCGTGGCTAACAGAGTTACCACGATTCAGGAGTTGACGTCTGTTGCTCAATGGCGTCATGTACCATCCGCCTCAAATCCAGCAGATCTTATCTCACGAGGTATTCATCCGGACAAGTTAATCCACAACGAACTGTGGTGGCATGGACCCAAGTTCTTACACGAGGCAGGTGATCCTATTCCCGAGGATTGGGAAGTGGTAATTCCCGATGAAGAGATTGAAAGAGAGCTTTGAACAAACTCTAAGGACAACAGTAACTGTTTAGTGAATTTAAATGATTGTGATGATTTTCTTTTGTGCAAATTACTTGATTTAAGTAACAATTATGTACATATTTTGCGAGTTATATGTTATTTGTTTAGATTTACATACAACCTTAGAACCCCAACTCAAAAAAAGCAAGGCCCTCTCACACCAAAAGAGTTGAGAGGTGGTGAGGTAAGTTTAATCAGATTATTACAGCAATCTGAATTCAAGTATGAATATGGTGCTTTGAAGAAGGGTAAGCCTGTTACAGGCAAATTATCTTCTTTAAATTGTTTTTTGGATAATGATCAAATTATTAGAATTGGTGGACGTTTAAGTAATTCTAATTTAAGTATTAGTGCAAAACATCCTATGCTGTTACCTGCTAATCATAAATTAACTTGTATTATTTTGAAACATTTTCATTTGAAATATTTGCATGTTGGACCAACTTCCTTGTTATTTCATGTGCGTCAAAATTTCTGGCCTTTAAATGACAGAAACATGTGTCGCAAAATAGTACACGAGTGTATTACTTGTTTCAAAAACAAGCATGTAGCAGTGACACAAATCATGAGTGATTTGCCAAGTGAGCGTGTTGTTTCATCCTTTCCTTTTCATTTCACTGATGATGACTTTTGCGGACCCTTTTTTATTAAGTTTAAGAATCAAAGAAAAGGTGTGCTAAATAAAATTTATGTAGCTATATTTGTATGCCTGTGCACTAAAGCATTACACCTGGACTTTGTTTCCAATTTAACATCTGATGCATTTATTGCATGTTTAAAGCGACTTTTCAGTCGTAGGGGCAAATCTGCAAAGTTGTGGAGTGATAATGGTACCAACTTTGTAGGTGCAAATTCTGAAATGAAAAGATTATTTCGTCTAGTTAAATGTCCAGATGAAACCTCGGCAAATTACTACACTTGTGAAGGTATAGATTGGAAATTCATTCCTCCAAAATCGCCGAATTTTGGTGGCTTATGGGAAGCAGGGGTGAAATCCTTTAAGTTTCACTTGAAACGTGTCATTTGTAACTCCAGACTCACGTTAGAAGAATTCCTAACGGTGATTTTGGAAATTGAGGGAGTTCTAAATTCGAGACCCCTTACACCCCTATCTCTAGAATTCGACAATTTTGAAACACTGACACCAGGTCATTTCTTAATTGGTCGGCCTGTATCGAATATAGTAGAACCTCGGTTAATTAATATTACTGAAAGTAAATTGTCTAAATGGCAGATAATTACAAAATTCTCGCAACAAATCATAAAAATTTGGAAGCGAGACTATCTGAACACTCTACAGCAGAGATGCAAATGGAAATTTTGTAAAACCGATGTATCTTGTGGAGCATTGGTGCTGATAAAAAATGATTTACCTGGCACTAAATGGCTTCCGGGTAGAATAGTGAAATTATACCAAAGTTCAGACCAAAGGGTAAGAGTCATTGATATCAAAATTCCTAATGGAAAGGTATTAAAAAGAAATGTCTGTGATGTTTGCATACTGCCTTTAGAAACTTAAAATATTATAATAATTGTAAATTTAAAAGCATTTTATTTATTGCACATGTTTAAGAAGTTGTATTGTAATGTGTTTGAATATATTTGTAAGTGTTTATTTTCTGTTAATTGAGTTGTAGTTTGTTATTTAGTTTGAAACCCCCAATTGTGTGTGTTTCAACGTGGGGAGTGTACAGACCCTTGTCGCGAGGTGGCGTTGCGAACAGTGACGTATCGCCAACGAGGAAATGTGCCTTGCGTGGCAAAGCTTTAAAAGAGTTCAGAGTTGAAAATAAAGTGTGTTACAGTCCACGTGTGTTTTTACTGAGCTATCGAGAACAACTATGTACAATGAATTTTACAATCGATGACAAACAGCCCGATTGTTCCTGTTCAAACAGTAAGTTTCAAACTCTCACAGTTTGTCTCGTTTTCAACGGGGTTTGATGTTTGATGTCCCCGTGTAATTTTGCAGCGAGCTACCTCCTTCGCCACCTTCCTCTGTGGCTTCCCTGCTCGAGTCCCCTTTCTTTCTTCTCGGGGCAACAACCTTTTTTCTCCGCGTCGCCTCTGTTTCCAATTCACCTCCCACTCAAGGGGTCTCAGATCCCCCACATGTGCGAAAAAACCGACAACCGGCGGTTCTTCAAAAAGCCCCGCTGTCCGGTGGAAATCGGGGTGAACAAGAAACAGAGGCCGACCCTGAGTTGATTCCACACATGTGGCTGTCGGCTCCCTTGTGGGCTACGATCTCACAACACCTCCCCCCATAAAAATCAAATTTCGGGGTCAAGGAGGAATTTGATTCTAGGGGTGAAATGAGCCATCCTAAAGTGAGATCTGAGAGGCACAATCTTCCCTCTTAATATCACCACAACCAGAATTAACCACTATCATAAAAACAAAACAAAAAATCAGTTTAAGGACAATCCGAAACCATAGGCTCAGTTTTGCAAACCATTCAAGTAAAGAAAAATAACATAAGTTTACAAAAAAACACACAAAATAAAAATAACTAATATTACTCTAATTTGCTAATATTTAAAAAAAAAATCTTACACTGAAATAACAAAGACAAATATAACAAAACTAAGGTTGCTTACATACATCAAAATTTAGCCTTGGATTACTCATCCTGTCTACTTAACCCATCCGCATTTCCGTTTCGCTTACCAGTACGATGTACAATTGTAAATTGAAATTGCTGAAGACATAACGCCCTTCTAGTGAGACGTGCGTTTGTACCGACCATTCTCTTTAGGAACGTCAGGGGGTTATGATCTGTCTCAATCACGAATTTTTGCCCATCTAAGTAGTGCCTCAGTTTCTTCAAACCATATACAATAGCCGCTAGTTCCTGCTCTATAGTACTGTAATTTTTCTCTGCTTTAGAGAACTTTTTGCTTAGATACAATACTGGGTGTTCTTCCCCATTCAGTTTCTGAGCCAGGACAATTCCTGCTCCACTAGCACTTGCATCAGTCTGCATGACAAATTCTAGACTATAGTCCGGAGCATATAGTACTGGGCTTCCCATCAAACTTGATTTCAAAGCTGAGAATGCTTTTTTCACATTCCTCGGTCCAGACCACTTTTCCTCTCTTTTCCCTGCCTTTTAGGGCATTTGTCAGAGGAACCGCCATGGCACTATAATCCTTGACGTATCGCGAGTAATAGCCACAAATCCCTAGAAAAGCTCTAATTTGGGTTTTGGTCGCAGGAGTAGGAAATTCCCGAATAGCTTGAATTTTAGCTTCGCTAGGAGACCATTTTCCTGACCCTACCTCATGACCTAAAAACTTTTCGTGATCCTGGGCAAAACGACATTTTGCAGGCTTCACGGTCAGTTTTGTCTCTCCTAGCCGTTTTAACGCGCTTCCCACATCCTGTACATGCTTTTCCCATGTTGGGGAAAAAATCGCGATGTCATCGATGTATGGGGCCGCAAAACTTTCTAACCCTTCCAAAACTTGGGCCATCAATTTGCAGAAATAAAATGGAGCATTTATTAGCCCAAACATCATTTTCTTCGAGAGATATGCCCCAAAAGGAGTTACGAAAGCTGCGTATTTCTGTGCCTTCGCAGTGAGGGGTATCTGAAAATATCCTTTTGTCAAATCCATTATCGTTGTAAAAGGAGCAGCGCTCATTTTTTCCACCACCTCCTCTATATTTGGCAAGGGAAAAAATTCAGTCCTGGTGATAGCATTCAATCGCCGATAGTCCACACAGGGTCTAGGATCTTTACCTGGGCTTTCCACTAATATCATGGGCGATGCATAGTCTGATTGCCCAATTTCTATCACCCCAAACTCCAACAACCTTTTAATCTCCACCCTTAAAATTTCTATTTGTCTAGGGGACATTCGATAGGGTTTCGCCCTAACCGGCTCCGAACTAATAAGTTCAATATTCATTTTTACTAGATATGTGTTACCGGGATCCGACGAAAACACCTTCTCGTGCTCCTGTAACATTTTGGCAAAACGATCGACTTGTTCGGTATTTGCCCTTTCTTCTAAAGTACTTACTTCCCTGGATCATTTCTTGCAAGTCAAATTGAGTGGGATTAGGTAAAGGGTACGGGATTTCGGCCTCTTGCTCAATCTCTTCCAGCCCTTCATCCATAATAAAATTTATGTAATCAGCTCGCTTGTGATATGGCTTCATCAGATTAACATGATAAATGGTTGTCCTTTCTCTTTTTTCGGGTATATCTATCAAGTAGTTGGTTTCCGAAATTCGACTCGTCACCGTGCCAGGTCCTATCCAATTTACGGCCATTTTGTTTGGTTTAGACGTAGCCAAAACCAACACTTTATCCCCTACTTTAAAAACCCTGGACACTGCGTTTTTGTCATACCAGACCTTCCTTTTTTCCTGAGTTTCCGACATTGTCTGTACCGCCAACTCCTGACATCTTTTCAGCCTATTTACCAATCCCAAAATGTAATCCACCACATTTTGATCCGACTCTTCTGGTGCTAACCAATTTTAATATACAAGTGTTTGGGGGGTTCTCAAATTTTTCCCGTGAACTAACTCGGCGGGACTAAAACCGGTGCTTTCGTGAGTCACCGTACGTAAAGCAAATAAGGCAGCCGGCAGATTGTACTCCCAGTCTTCTCCAGTTTCCAAACACAGTACCTTTAAAACCCGTTTTACCGAAGAATGGAACCTTTCCACAGGGTTACTCTGAGGATGACACACGGAGCTATGTGTAATTTTTATACCAAATCTGGAAAAAAATTCCGTGGTCAAAACACTTGTGAAAGAGCTCCCCAAATCACTCTGAACTTCCTCAGGGAAACCCGTTAGTGAAAAAACCGTGAGCAAAGCCGTTATCACACTCGTTGACGAAATATCTTCCACCGGTATGGCATCTGGATATTTCGATGCCAGACAGATCGTCGTAATTAAATACCGGTTGTTCTTATTACTAAGCGGAAGAGGACCGACCGCATCAATATTAATTTTAGAGAAAACTTCCGATATTATAGGTACCAATTTCAATGGGGCCTTTCGTTTATCCCCGCTTTTTCCTACCTTTTGACAAGAATCGCATGCTCTCACGAAACTCTCGATGTCCTTATAACAATTTGGCCAAAAGTAATAGCGCAACACCCTGTCTTTGGTTTTCGTTGTACCCAAATGTCCCGAAATTTCATCATGACAAAAAGCCATAATCCTTTCTGTTCAGCCTACATGGATGTGACGCGCAAATCCGCCAGAGGGCGATACTTTTGTTTACTTCCTCTCGGCGCTTCATGCGCATTATAGTTCCTGCTCCTGTATTGTCAACAAGCAGGACGCAAGCGCGTCTTCATTTATTCTTTTGTTATTAAATCTTGTTTTCTGTTTGTCATCACGGCGTCAGCCTGAGTTCCTTTTCCAACAACAGAAACATTTTGGAGGCACCGTCGAGATTATTTAAAGAATTCGCGGATCAACGCAGCAACAGCGCATCAAGAACAAAAAGCTAAGTGGTTTTTCATTTCGTGCTGAAGCTTGTCTTTGGTTTCATCGCATCAATTTTACAAAACTGTGAATTCAATCAGCAGTTGCCATTCAGTCACAATGACTGAAAAAGAAGCGACGGCAAAACAACTACGTGGCCACGCCCGTGGTTCATTGACGCGCATAGCGAACTATATTAGTGACAGTTCGTCACAATTTTCAAAAAGAGATCTAAGCAACAGGCTTGAAAAGCTGGAACAAGCTTATACAGATTTCAAGAATGCAGACGCCATACTACCTCCCCAACAATCAGAAATGGAGGATTTCGAGGAAAAATACTTCGAAACCAAAGCCAAGTTGCAGGACATGATTGATGAATTTTCTATTCCAAATGTATCAAATGCTCATAATCAATTGCATAACATTAGTAATTTTAAATTGCCTAGAATAAATATTCAGTCCTTCACTGGCAAATATATTGATTGGCCTTCATTTAAGGATTTGTATATATCTCTTGTACATAATAACGAATGTCTTACAGATATTCAAAAATTTCAGTACCTCAAAGGTCTTTTAATGCATGAACCGGCTTCGATTATAAAGCACATTCCGGTTTCAGAAACCAGCTATCAAGAAGCATGGGATAAATTAATGGGCAGGTATGATTGTAAAAAACAAATCACTGCCTCATTAATTAAAACATTTCTTGATCAACCCGCAGTCAGTGAACCAAACTCTCGGGAATTAAGAAAAATAGCAGACATCTCTGACGAGACAGTCAGAGGTTTAAAGTCCCTGCATGAAAAGGCAACTACAAAAGATCCATGGTTAATCTTTATATTACTGCAAAAGGTTGATTTTAAAACACGCCAAGCATGGGCACAACTCACAACCGAAGACGAATTTCCGTCTTTCGAAAGGTTTTTAGAGTTCCTAAATAACAGGTGTGCGTCATTAGAATTATATCAAGGCGATGACATTTCAATCAACAACAAAGAAAAGGGTTTTCGCAATAAAAGTTTCGTAAATAACAACGGTAACAACTGTTCACTATGTTCAAACCCTCATTATTTGTACAAATGCTTTAAATTCAAAAACCTAAGCGTAAAAGAAAGGAAGCAATTCGTATTAAGTAATAAAATTTGCCAGAACTGTTTAATTTCAACGAGTCATAATCACTACAAGTGTAAGTTAAGTAGTTGCAAGAATTGTGGAGAAAAACACAGCAGTTATTTATGCGAGAGATCCAAGGGTCCCATTTCAGCATTTTCACGTAGTCGTAACTCTGCGACAGAACCCCCAGAAACTGACCTTGAACCGCAGCCGAGTTCTAACCACATGACGGGGAAAGAAGTTTCTCCCGATACAACAAATTTATGCGCTCTACTCCCAACAGCGAAATTAACAGTAAGCAACAGTGAAGGAAATTGTAAACATGTTACAGCTCTTCTCGACAGCGGAAGTCAAATTACCATGGTGCGAGAGGGCGTATTGAAAGATTTATGTGTAGTCAGAAAAAAGGATAGATATCCGGTTAAAGGGCTAGGCAAGACGCCAGTTGGTTTCACCAAGGGGTCGGTTTGTTTAACATTACATTCTGGAAATGATTCACAGGCAGAACTAAATATCAACGCTTTCATCTTGAATAATTTGACAGGTCCTTTACCTGCAAAACAAATAAATCACCAAGACTTCCAACACTTAAAAAACCTCAAACTTGCAGATCCTGAGTTTTACCTTCCAAAAGAAATTGATTTAATTATTGATGCAGACTATTTTTTCTCTATTCTTTTACCGGAAAAAATAGTATCTCCAAACAGCAATTTAATTGCTCAGAACTCAACTCTCGGATTTCTCATTTCCGGGAAGTTGCCTGAAAATTATTCCAAAACAAATGCTTCTACACACATTAATGTGTTCGAGTTAAACATTGATACAGAGCTTCAGCGGTTTTGGCAGATGGAGGAAATAGAGAACACGAAAAAGAATCTTTTGACACCAGAAGAGCAATTTTGCGAAACACATTTTAAGGAAACTCATTCCATCAATCCAAGCGGTCGTTTTGTGGTTAAACTCCCTTTCTATAAAACACATCTCAGCTTAGGTGACTCTAAACCTGCAGCACTTTCACGTTTCTTGGCAATGGAAAGAAAATTTGCAATTAATCACGAGTTTGAAAAGCAATACAAAAATTTTATGCTGGAATATGAACAGCTAGGTCACATGACAGTCATCGAAAATGATCAGTCATCAGACACTCCTTGTAAGGGCAAGTACATACTCCCTCATCACGCTATCTTGAAACCATCGAGCCTAACAACTTCAACACGCGTTGTATTTGACGCATCAAGTAAAAGTAGCAATGGCGTTTCGTTAAATAGCATTCTAGGAGTAGGCCCTAAATTACAAAGGGACATTTTCGAAATTTTGTTAAGTTTCCGAATTCCAAAAGTGGTATTTACCGCAGATTTGGAAAAAATGTACCGACAAATTTTAGTAGCTGACGAAGATCAAAATTTTCAACGCATACTTTGGCGCTATAATCCCAATGATCCAATTCGGGAATACAAGTTAAACACAGTCACATATGGCACTTCATCTGCTTCATTTTTGGCAACAAGATGCTTGAAACAAATATCGCTCCAGGTTAGCGATGATACAGAAATGACTAGCATTATTCAAGAAGACTTCTACATGGATGATCTGCTCAGTGGAGCTGAATCCGTGGACGAAGCTGCATCAATTTGTAAAAAAATTACTTCCCTTTTTGAAGCACATGGTTTTCATTTGAGAAAATGGAATTCAAATTCATCCGAATTATTAATTCAGTTTCGTGATCACAAATCACATGAATCCAATTTTGAAATCATTCCAAAAGAAAGTTCTAAGGTTTTAGGAATGTTTTGGGACTCCACAAAGGATAACTTCAATTTCAAAGCTGTTTTACAGCTAACTACCCCTTTAACTAAACGAAGTGTACTTTCAGAGTCGGCCCGCATTTTTGACCCATTAGGACTCTTATCTCCTTGCACTATTTTGATTAAAATATTTTATCAAAAATTGTGGCTCACGAAAGGAGACTGGGACACACATATTCCGCCACATTTAGTGAACGAGTGGATCAAATTTCAAAGTACTTTTAGTCAGATAAATCACTGCAACATCCCAAGACGTGTAATCATCAACAGCGAGTGTGTTATACAATTACACGGTTTTTGCGACGCATCTTCATTGGCTTATGCGGCTGCTGTATATTGCCGTCAAGTTCACAACAACACTGCAAAGGTTCATATTTTAGTTGCTAAGACTAAAGTCGCGCCCATCAAACAAGTTTCAATACCGCGACTTGAACTTTCCAGTGCACATTTATTATCCAAGTTACTCAAAGCAGTTTTGAACACTAAGCAAATACAAATTTGAAGTGTTTGCGTGGACTGATTCGAAGGTGGTTCTCTCCTGGCTAAACGCACATCCACGAAAATGGAAAACGTTTGTTGCCAATAGAACATCTCAAATCATTGAATTAGTACCCACTAAACACTGGCATCATGTTCCTTCCAAAGAAAATCCGGCAGATATTGCATCTCGAGGCATTCCTCCTGAGAGCTTGCAACAATGCAAATTGTGGTGGGAAGGTCCAGACTTTCTTGCTCTTAACGAAGAGAGTTGGCCGAAAACCGAACTTAAGGCAGACGGTTACAAAGAAGTCGACGCCGAGCAGAGATCTGATCCGGTATTCAGTTGTCATCTTCAAAATCTAATGATCTATTTACAAATCTTTTCGAACATTTTTCAAGTTTATCTAAACTTATTCGCATTGTTGCATACTGCCAACGATTTATTAAGAATTGCAAGAAACGTATTGATAGTCAAAGAATTCAACACAATGACCAATCGAAACGTTCTGTACCTCTCTCATTAACAGAAATACACACAGCCGAACGAGCTATAAATCATTGGATTCAAGAACTTTATTTTTTTGAGGATTTTAAATCAGTAAAAGAGAAAAAACCTTTACCAAAGAAAAGTCAATTACGTTCACTAAACCCATTTGTAGATGTTGACGGTCTTCTACGGGTGGGAGGACGTATTCAAAATTCACCATTAACATTTAATATCAAGCATCCAATTATACTTCCCTCGCAACATAAAATTAGCGAATTACTCGTCAAGGAGCGTCATATCACTCATTTGCATGCCGGGCCTACGTTGCTTTCTCATATTATCAGACAGTCTCACTGGATACTCGGAGCTAAACGAATCATTAATAAATGTGTCAACAAGTGTTTGATTTGCTGCAGATTCAAGGCTTCAACAGCGCCACAGCAAATGGGTAATTTGCCTGAACACCGTGTAACTTTAGAGAGACCTTTCTTCAGATGTGGAATTGATTATGCTGGCCCAGTTCAAGTTAAATTTAACAAGGGTCGTGGCTCTAAAACAACTAAGGGCTACATCGCACTATTCGTCTGCATGGCTACAAAAGCTGTACACATTGAGGCCGTTAGCGATCTCACAACTGATGCTTTCTTAGCCGCACTTAGACGTTTCACCGCGCGTCGAGGTAACCCCCGACACATATATAGTGACAATGGTACTAATTTTGTGGGTGCCCGTAGAAAGTTAAATGAACTATATCAATTCATGTCTACCATTCAAGATAACGAAGCTGTGTCACATCATCTGACAAAATCCACTATTGAATGGCATATGATTCCACCAGCCTCTCCTCACGTTGGTGGTGTTTGGGAAGCTGCAATTAAGTCAGCGAAATTTCATCTGAAACGCATTTTGTGCGGAACACTCTTAACATTCGAAGAACTTGCTACAATTCTCGCACAAATTGAGGCTATCTTAAATTCAAGACCCCTCACTTATGTGAATGAGTCTGACACTCAATCCATAAACACCCTCACTCCTTCTCATTTCATTACAGGAGATGTTTTAAGCTCAATTCCAGATGATCCTATTGCCTCTCGGTCCTTGAAGTCCCGATGGGAGCTCCTTCAAAACCTAAGACGAGGATTCTGGAAGAGGTGGAGCAAAGAGTACGTCACTTCTCTTCAACCCCGTAAGAAGTGGCAGTCCAAGCAACTTAATCTTGCCGTGGACGACATGGTTCTCCTACAAGATCTGCAAACGTCTCCACTGACGTGGCCACTAGGACGTGTTGTTGCAGTCCATCCAGGACAAGACGGACTAGTTCGGACAGTCTCCATACAGACACGGCTTGGAACTTTCAAGCGCTCAATCGTGAAGGTGATACCCTTACCCAAGTATCAGGACTGAGGTCCTGAGGGTGGGAGTATGTTCAGCCTACATGGATGTGACGCGCAAATCCGCCAGAGGGCGATACTTTTGTTTACTTCCTCTCGGCGCTTCATGCGCATTATAGTTCCTGCTCCTGTATTGTCAACAAGCAGGACGCAAGCGCGTCTTCATTTATTCTTTTGTTATTAAATCTTGTTTTCTGTTTGTCATCACGGCGTCAGCCTGAGTTCCTTTTCCAACAACAGAAACACTTTCTCTAAACGGAACTGGAACGCACAGTTGAATTTTTCCCCCACCCCGCTTGGATACGGATCTTCGAACTAATTTTCCCGCTTTTCTTCAAATTCTCCTTCCTCCGGGTGACTAATACCGCTCCCAGTATTTTCTTAACGATTCGCAGTTCCTTTGAGAGGTTTCAAACTGTTGTGAGGAGATTCCAGCTAGCCCCGTCTCGCACATTTCCCTATCCGGTAACACGATCCCTTCACCGCTTTCTACTATGGGGGAAACAATTTTTTCACCCTTCTCGATAAATCGTCCCTTATCGTCTACTACCTTCGAGGAATCTTTTTCCCTTCGTGTTTTTTTTCTCGTCCCTTCCGACGGGTCGAAGACGTTTTCCGCCGAATCTGTTTTGGCTTTATTCCGCGTTATAACTGCATTTAAAGGGACTGTGTTTTTTCTAGCCTCCTCAATTAATTGAGCCGTTTTATTTCCCAGCAAATAAAATCCTTGGTCTAGTTCGTCAGCTTTAACTGCAACTTTAGTAGTTACAGTACCAAAGTCTCCCTGCAACACAACTCTAGATAAAGGTAAGCATTTACATTCGGTATCTAAAGGTTGTCTCACCCACGTGACTTCACCCGTAAAATCTTCAACGTTTATCCAACTCTTCACACACACATCTATGCAACTACCCGTATCTCGCAAACAGTCTTTTTCCACTCCATTTACATTCAATTTGCTCATAAAGGGATTAAAACTCTCATTTAAGCCACTCCCCGTTTCTAAATTATTTACACTCTCTCTAACATTATTTTTTAAAGTTGGACAATCAGGTCCAATGTGCCCGGGTTGATTGCACTGGAAACAAATTATTTTTTTCTTTTTCTTTCGAAAGTCCTATTTACATCCTTCCTAGACATTTCTCTCTTTTCCGGTTTTTCCTCTCTAGTTTGGATTTCTCCCCTGTCTTTATTATTTGCCGAAAGATGTCTTCCCCCTCCAAATGCTCTCTTTTCCCCTGGTTTGGCCTCAATTTTCTTGAAGGTTCGTCTTACACTTTCGTAATTATCCAATTTTTCGGCTAACTCCGTAGCTTGCCTAAAATCTTCCCAGTTGTCTAAGTAATGTTCTTTAACCTCAACCGGTACCCTCTTCTTAATTTGTTCTGTGAGCATTAATTCTTTAAGAGCATCGAAATCTCCAACCTCCACTGTTTCTAACCAACTTTCCAAATAACCCCTTAGCTCATAAACCAGATCAGACCAAACGACCCTGATTTCCTAGAGTGCTCTTCAAATTTTAAACGTAGAGCAACCGAACTCAGTCTAAATCTCTTTATAAACATTTTTTTATGCAACCATAATCGTCATTTTTTTCGATGAGTTCTTTCACTATTAATTCCGCTACATCGGCTGGCAACAACGGAATTAGCTGCGATACCCATCTATCTTCTTCAACCCTTTCTTTTTGGGCTTGTCGCTCAAATATCATAAAGAACAGTGCTATGTCTAAACTTTTAGGATCAAATTTAGGAACCAAGTCTTTCAAATTAATTTTTTTTGTGATTGTTTCTCTAGGCAGCGTACTGTTTGACTCAACACTAGCTACTTCGATTGCATGTCCTAGTCTTAACTTTTCCAATTCAAACTCTCGTTCCTCCCTAGCTATCCTATCAGCCCGTTCTTTATCCGCTATCCTATCAGCCCGTTCTTTATCCGCTATCCTATCAGCCTGTTCTTCTAAAATTCGTTCTGTAATGCTTTGCATTTGTGGTTCGTGAATGGCAAAAGAAAAGAGAACACTGAAAACTTAACAAGTGTTTATTCAAGTAAACATAACAACAAATATACGCAATAATCTCAGGGAAGAGCCTTCTAAAGAACGAACGGTCAATAATTTCCGTCGCCTTCCTCGCTCTATCGTTCCCTGTCACTTACTGCCTCTTTCCCTCGCTGATCACCCCTGACCAAACCCCTCCTAGCGTCACTTCTCTTCTCCTACCACGTGACCCTTGCGCCTCTGCTTTCCCTAGTAAGTAAGGGTTGAGTCAAGAGGGCAGAATATTACACTACACCCCCCACGTAAGATAAGTGTTAGGGGTGATAAAACAACACTAATCTGAACTAACAGTAATATTCTGGTTCAAAATTTCCATTCAAATACAACATAATTACAAAAACACATAAAAAGGTAAACTAAATATTCAAATACAGCACTATATTCAGTGGTTGACCCTTTAAACCTTTTCACTAAATTTGCATATCAAATTCCTTAAATTACCCGTATTGTATATATAGATATATCTAAGTACATTAAATACAAAAAAATATTAGATTCATGCACACTAAAGATTCACAGACGTACATAAGATCCGACATAAATTTGTTACTCTACTTGATAACTAATTGAATGAAATATCAACCCTTCATGCACAATTTTAAATGTCACAAATTTAAATCAATGCAATAAATTATCAATTATAATCCACAACAAAAAGACACATACTTTTATGTTCATTGAAATAAATAAACAAATATAAAATGCAGAAGAAAAAAAAATTCGAAAATATTTCTTGATTGTATTATTTAGCATGCATGGAACTCCAACTCCTACAGTTAGTGTTTCAATGTTTGTTTTTCCTCAAAAAAGTCTAGAAAGAGCATCAGCATTGTTTAATTGTGATCTAGGACAATGCTTGACAGTTATAGTGTGCTTTTGCAATGCAAATGCCCACCTCTGCAATCTGGAGGACTGGGGAGCACCTTTGGTTAAGAATATCAATGGATTATGGTCAGTATGAAGTTCAATTTCTGCACCAAATATCCACAGTTCAAATTTTTTTAAACCCCACATTATGGCGTAAGCTTCTCTTTCAATTGTTGACCACGATTGCTGAGCCTTAGATAATTTTTGGCTTGCATAAGATATAGGATATATCTCGTCTTTGAATTTCTGGGACAAGCAGGCCCCGATGCCAATTTGGGATGCATCGGTCTGGATGATGAATGGTTGCCCTAATACAGGAGTGTAAAGGGCTGGAGCATCCATCGAAGCTGCTTTCAAATGTTGAAAGGCAGTTGTCGTGCACCTCGGACCAAGGTAAACTGTCCGGAACCTTCTTTCTGGTGAGTTCCGTAAGGGGAAATGCAATTCCGGCATGATTCGGTATGTACTCTCTGTAAAGTTTTTTCAGTAGTGGGGGCGGTTGTACCATATGGTACTAGCCGACCCTTTTCCCTAACACGTGGACGCTGGAATGTTTCGGAATGCAAAAACAACTTCAGACTTTGCACGTGCGGCTCATCGGCGGCCCGGCGTTCCATTTGATCCATACACAGCTGAAGTTTCCGTCGGTTCCCTAATCCCATGTCTGGGATCAAGTTTTGCTGTGGGGGACTCAAGTCGGCATGACAGACGGTTTTCGCATCTGTGTGGGGGTGTTTCTGTTCTGGAGAGGACATAAACATCTCTAGAGGGCTCGGAATTCACCCCCCTCTCGTTGTCAGCGGCGGTTCTGTGGAACGAAGCGAAGGTGGATTTTGGAATTCGGACTCGAGATTCGACGAGAGACAGACGTCTCTGTTTTGCCATTTGTTACTTTGGCTTCAGGCAGGTTTCAGTTGTCGATGGCTGTGCCCTTAATTATCTTTTTAAATTTTCTTGTAAATATTTAATTTATGTAAATAAATAGTTTAATTTTAAACCAGCTGTCAGTCAAATTCTTACATGACGGTACAACGTAATAGCAAGATACCATCTGAAAAGAAATACTGATCAGGATATAAAAATGCTAGGCTAGATAAAAAGGAAACGTAACGTGAAAATTTAAGAAAAGTAAGGCTTTCGACCGTCCATGCTCAACAAGATACCGATTCAACACTTAAAGTGTTATAAATATATTGAAACTAGCAGAAAAACCCGGCTTTGCTCGGGTTGAATTAATAATATGTTGATTAAAAAGTCATCATCAATTATTTTTCAAAAACAAATCTTAGGATCATTTAAGTGTACGGGAAAAAAATTTAATGCCAATTTAACTTCTCCACATTGTTTCAACAATTTACTTCGAACCCAAATATGCATATATATGTTGTATCCAACCATATAATCCATTTCATATTCGTCACACTTCTGCTGAAGTTGATTTTAAGTTTTCGAGTGACTACGAATACTCCCGTGCATTCAAATTCAGTAAAACTGGCGAATTTTCGGTGGATAGTCTTGCACTTTTTCTATGAATTTGTTTTCATTGTGTCCTTCTTTCACCTAGTATACGATATTTTCGAATTTCATCATCAATATGAGAAGATGCTAAATTAAATTGTTACAACATATTCGTTACTAATTTAGTTTGAAGCAAACGCAATTTTTCTTGAAAATTCCATTCAGCTGCAGGTGGAATAACGGAACTTCTGTTAGATATATAAAGCAGAGTTGACGTTTGTCTGTTCTCTACACTAATCTACCTTTTGACCAATTCACACATTTGGTACACTTCTATTTTAGAACCCTGCGGATATGATAAGCTACATATTAACCCGCGTTCTATTTGTCCAAGGGGGCTAAAAATTTACGGCATTCGTGACTAATTTATTTTGAAGCAAACGGCACTTTTTCCAGAAAATTCCATTCAGTGGCATGTGGAATAACAGAGCTTTTGTTAGGAATACATGGCATCAGAGTAGACAAATTAAACCCAATCGATAACAATTTTTTAATAAACAGAAGGTTGATTTTACAGCGATTTTACAAAAAGAAAATAACTTTCAACGAACGATTCACATGCATCTAAGTTGCGTAAGAACAGCTTCAATAAATAGAGTAAGCAACCTCGACTTTCTGCCTCTTAAGACATAAAATTTCGATTTTTCAAAATTACTGAGTGTGATATTATTCCAAGATCAACAAAGTCTTGTAAAACATTCCCTTTTCTCCAACGCACATAAAGTTTTAAATTGAACCCTTATGGTACTTTTTAAGATCAGAAATTTGGTTTCTGAATGGAGAACACGGATCTATTTAGAGTGATATATGTAGTTACTCTACTATGGAGTACAGCTTTCAATTACACCCATGAAACACGAAAAACAACTGAAATTTAATTTATTTTAATCGTCGTTCAATGAAAAGCTCTATCAAAATTTTGAAATATATTTTGAACTACAAAGTATGACTACCAGTTTTAATTTGAAGTAACCCATCTTGTTTTAAAGTTATTTTTGAAATTTTTCATGTCATTTTAAAATAACAAATTACACGCTTAAAAAATATTTTGATTCGTAAATTTTATTTTGTTTATATACACACTATTACGTATTGAACCAAAGATATAAAGAAAGTTGGTGGAAATATACATATACCACCACGAAAGTACCCATGTCTAGTGATATTTTGCAGGAAATAAATAAATAAAATCCAACTCCTAAATAATATTTCTGGTATAGGTAATATACCGGAACACATAATGTAAACAGAAACAAAATTCCAATCCTTAAAAAAGGCAGAATTCTGAAAAAAATATCTGTTCTAGCGTGTTGAATTTCGACTTTCGGAATATATTCTGAAGTAAAACAATTCGACAAAAAATTTGAACAACATTGATGAAGACAATGATTTATAAGCAAAAAATAACACATATTTATAGTACTTGGGAATCTTCAAATATGATCGCAACTATCTGGTTTTCAACTCAAATACCCCAAAAAAGAATTTTAAATCAAATTAAAAAATTAAACATTAATTCTGAGGTTGCCAGATACCGAGTAGCAAAATTACACTTTTATGATCAATGAGTTTATCGTTTGGGCTTCTCGAGCTCCATTATAAAATTTAAGTAAATATGAAATTAAATGTTCTAAATTTTATTTCTTCATCAATCAAATATTCATAAATATTATTTTCATCATGGGAAGAAGTAAAAATTCAGTTCAAACATGAACATTATAATTTAATTTGTTTTGAGAAAATTGTTTTTCGATCAACACTGGTAAAGCAATCTGAGATGCGTACATCAATCGTTTTATACTCAATGTTATTTCTATGGCGATTTCAAATTGCTTTTGGCTTAGGCCTTAGGTCAATTTTAGGCCTCTTAGGATTCGAATTTTTCAAAATCCTTTCTTAGTGCACCCCTACGGTATAAGAAGAATCCCCCTGCAAAATTTCAGCTTCCTAGGACTTGTAGTTCTTGAGATACAGTGATGAGTCAGTCAGTCAGTGAGTGGTATTTGAATTTTATATATATAGATTAGACATAAAATAACAGAATGTAAAAACTAAAGAGACTGAATCGGGTGATTTAAGCAAAATTGTTGGACAAGAAGCTTATAATTGCGATCAAAAAGAAGTAAACAGAACTATCATTTAAAATTCGTCCATTTATCGAAATACATGGCGTTAAAACGAATGTTTTAATGACAGTGGAAGTGATTTAACTACGTATAATCAATTGGCATTCTTTGAAGAGATAGGATCCCCGAAATTAATTTGCGATAGTATAAATTTGAAGTGTATTGGAGGGAAAGAGACTCCTTGGATATTTCTATTCCGATGTAATTATTGATGGAATCAAAATATATTTAATGAAGTTATAATTGGAATCGAAGCGATGTTTAAATTAGATCTTTCTTTAACGGGAAATGGAATAACAGTCGAAAGCGGGAAAAAGGTCAAGTGAATTGCACAAATATCATTCGACAAGAGAGGCGAAACTCTTCGGCGCCTCAGCATCAGGTATCATCTCAAGGCGCGGAAAATTACGAAATGAAGAAAATAAAAAAACTTAGCTTTTTCTTTCCCAGATCAACGAATGATCCGAAAGAGCTAGAAGTTTTCTAGCTGTTTTAAAATGCAATGACTATTGATGACATAACGTCAGTAATATTTTAAATGCTACACATATAGACGAATTGAAGAAGCTTATTGTTGAGTACAAGCTAGGGATGCGACATCGACAACAAAACATCGATGTTCAAAATTAAAACATCGATGTCGATAATACATCGCCCCAAAAACATCAATGTTTTTAAATATCGATGGTTTTAAAATTCAGTGTATTTAAACTTTTCCTCCCATTTCTTAAAACTGGTTTAGCACCTAAAACATCAATGTTGATAATGCATCGCCCCCAAACCATCGATGTTTTTAAAATTCAGTGTATTTAAATTTTTTTTAAATTAAAAATCCCCCCCCCATTTTTTAAAGCTGGTCTACCACGTAGTGATGCAACATCGACAGCTAAACATCGATGTTCAAAATTAAAACACCGATGTTGATAATACATCGCCCCCAAACCATCGATGTTTGTAAAATTCAGTGTATTTAAACTTTTTTTCCCATTCCTTAAAACTCGTTTAGCAACTAGTGATGCGACATTGGCTCCAATACATCGATTCTTTTTATAAAACATCAGTGTTTTGAAAACATCGATGTCGCATCCCTACTTTTCAGACCCTTCACTCTTGGCCATTTTGGTCTAAAAGTATGTTCAATTTGCTGATTATAAAAATTACGTTACTTGGTTATTTTTAAGTTTTTAAAAACGGTACTTTTTCATTTAAAAATAAAACATCGACAAGTATAAACATCGACGTTACAAAAACATCGACTCCAATATATCGATGTTAAACACATCGATATTTTTTTTAAAATATCGATGTTTTGAAAACATTGACATCGATGTCGCATCCCTAGTACAAGCTACATAAAGCAAAAACTACGGAATTAAATATGAATATAATTTTAAAGGATTAAATGGCTGATTAGTCAGCGGAAATTTAAAGACTATTGAGAAGCAGATACAAGAACAGTTGTAGAATGTATATAAACCAAGTTGTTCTGATTATACAGCGCCAGTAGTTTTGCACAAGAAAAAAGATAGAAATAGACTTAGTGTAGGTTTTAGAAGATAAAATAAAAAATCGATGCAGGATCTATTCGGTATAGCCGTAAGTGTTTTCTGAAACGTCTTCTGTGCAGCGAGGTAGTGAATGGAAAACTATTTTAAATGTTGAAAGGATTACTTATTTTATTTTGCTATTCTGTATTTCGACGTTTTTTATTAGTACGTAATTCGTTTGAGGCTGATACATTTCTGTTGAATAGTGGCAAGGGATAAGAGTAGTAAGAAATGTAAGATTTGGATGGTAACAGTAACTATTTGGGCGAATTCTAAATCTATTGCGGTTCTATTTAATGTAGTGATTTGATTGCCAGAGGCTTGCGTAAGGTTAAAGTGTTTTTTACATATACTCCAGGAATAGAAATCTCTTGCATGTTTCGTTTGAATACGACGGACGATCTGAGAAGAGTCGCTCTGATCATGTTCAAGTAGTCTTCGTATCAGAGCTTCACCTTCGGAAGAAACTTATCAATCGTGTTACATTTCTTCCCTTCCTACACCTTTCTCACGTTCGTCGCTGTCTTCATTAGTGGCAGCAGGATTATCGTTAAGCCGCGTCCACACCGGAGAAGCAGAGCAAAACATGGATGATTGATTAACCCCGGAGACAGGTTTGGTGAATCAATCTCTCTGGTTTTTCTGGTTTGACAGCTCGGACACAAAATGTTCCATGTGCTTGCGATCAATCTGGTTGGTTGTGTGTTGAGGTTAAACTGCAAACTTATTGTTTGAAGCAAATTGTTTTAAGGTCCCGTTCTTTACGAAGCCGGCGCATAGTCGCGAGTGCAGCGTATATTATCATTAAAGATTTATTAAAGAGAAATAGGAAGAAAAGTTCCCAAAAAAGGCGACATTTGGTGACACCCGTAATGGAAAATATTCTCAGCAGCCAAAAGACTGAAAATGTATGTCTTTTGCTCACACGCAGTAGAAATTACGCTTTTCCTACTGGGACACTTAATAAACCCTAAATTAATAGCCGCCTCGGAAAATAATCCACTTTATCGTTAACCCTGTACAATTTTGAACAAACCGTATTTTCAATCCTGCGACGGCGGCAACCACTTTTTTAATATATATATATATATATTCCCATTTGGTTTGCGAAGCCTATTGGATAACAGTAATCATATCATTGGTTTGCCTCACAAACGAAATGTGGAAATTCGTATCCTATTGGAATGGATTCCCAGCAAATTTTAATTTGATTTGCTTCGCAAACTAAATTATGAATATTATGAACTATGATTTGCTTCGCAAACAAACACCTCGGGCAACGCCGACCTCGTCATTGCCAAATTCAAATTGCGAAGAGATCCAATCGGCGTGACGTCACAATCTCTTGCGAAAATATAAATATTTAATTGAAAAATTATTTATTAAAAGAAAATCAAATGGAAGGTAGAGATTTAGGGGTTTAGATTTTATTCAGATTTCAAATCTGTTGAAATTTTCATCTGTCTTTAACGATCCCGATTTTACAAAAAAGTACTTAACAATGCCAGTCAATATGTTTTTCTTTATTTGTTTTGCTTTTCTTCGCTGTGAAATGGTTTGAGCGTAGGAAATGAAATCTGTGATATCTCGAATCAAACGAAAGTCATTCTTCACAGAAAGTGGCGTTCGTGTTGGAAAAAATATGAGTTTCAATTTAAAATTATTCATTTATCGAAAATCATATTTTTAGGTATAGATCTAATGTGAAATTTTCCGCAGATTTCAAATCCGTTGAAAATTGTACTCTATCTTTTACGATCAAGGAGATAAAAAAAAACTACGTAACTAAAGTTTAAACTTTATTTGTTTTTTTAGTCTGGTGACAAATCTTTCTCCGCAAAATGAAAACGGAAGCGGAAAAAATACATTTAGAATCTGCTAACTTTTTTTGCAACTGTTATTCCAAAGAAGACAATAATAATTAAATTCCAATAAATTACTTTTTAAATGTTTTATATTGAATTTTAAAATTCAGGCTGGACACAAAAATTGCAAAAACTTCGGACTACCCGTGTTCCAAATTTCATCATTGTAAGTGCAATAGATTCGTCCGGACATTGCGGAGGTCGGACACTTCATTTTATAATAGCAGAGATTTAGACGTGCAAAGTTCCCCAAGACCACTAATATAGACCATCTAAATACACATGGATGAACGCATCAATTTTGACACTAATATGGGCAGATTACATTTTCACAACTGAGTTTTAATCGTCAACTATGTATAGCAGAACACACAATGCTTACAAATAGACTACTTAAATAATAGTATCACTTTAAAATCCGAAGATATATAAATATTTCTAAGTTCCAATCCCCGACCCGTTTCTTAACGATGACCCCGGTGATTGATTGCACGTCGAGCAAGGGAACGAAAACACGCCGTCCAAATAGAGCGAGCACGAGCACTTGCTTTCCTTTGATGTACCGACAAGAAGAGGATCATTTTGCTCGTGCTCAAAATGTTCATTCACCGTCTACACTGAACGAGCTGCCAATCAAACCTGTCTCCGGGGTTAATCAATCATCCATGTTTTGCTCTGCTTCTCCGGTGTGGACGCGGCTTTAAGCCGCGTCCACACCGGAGAAGCAGAGCAAAATATGGGTGATTGATTAACCCCGGAGACAGGTTTGGTGAATCAATCTCTCTGGTTTTTCTGGTTTGACAGCTCGGACACAAAATGTTCCATGTGCTCGCGATCAATCTGGTTGGTTGTGTGTTGAAGTTAAACTGCAAACTTATTGTTTGAAGCAAATTGTTTTAAGGTCCCGTTCTTTACGAAGACGGCGCATAATCGCGAGTGCAGCGTATATTATCATTAAAGATTTATTAAAGAGAAATAGGAAGAAAAGTTCCCAAAAAAGGCGACATTGGGTGGAAAATATTCTCAGGAGCCAAAAGACTGAAAATGTATACGTCTTTTGCTCACACGCGGTAGAAATTACGCTTTTCCTACTGGGACACTTAATAAACCCTAAACTAATAGCCGCCTCGGAAAATAATCCACTTCATCGTTAACCCTGTACAATTTTGAACAAACCGTGTTTTTAATCCTGCGACAGCGGCTGCGGCAACCACTTTATTAATATATATTTGTATATCCATAAGTACTTGCAAAATTGATATTAGCAGATAATTTCCCTACAAAATAAAAATTTCTTACTGAATATTTCACTCATATGTTCCAACATATTGAATGTCTCTTTCAATTCGGCATTTTTCGGTAAAACGTATTAATTTTGCAGTGGAACAATTTTAAATTTTCTTTAATTGCAAAAAAGTTTAAATACATTTTAAATATCCACCTCTTATTTATCTTAAACTAGCCACTGCGTGGCGATTGCTAAGAATTCCCATTTACTTTGCGAAGCCTATTTTAATGGATTCCCAGCAAATTATAATTTGATTTGCTACGCAAACCAAAGTATTAATATTATGAACTACGATTTGCTTCGCAAACAAACACCTCGGGCAACGCCGTAATGACCTCGTCATTGCCAAATTCTGTCAAATTCGAATTGCGAAGAGATCCAATCGGCGTGACGTCACAATCTCTTGCGAAAAGATAATATTTTATTGAAAAATTATTCATTAAAAGAAAATTAAATGGAAGGTAGAGATTTAGGGGTTTAGATTTTATTCAGATTTCAAAACTGTTGAAAATTTCATCTGTTTTTAACGATCCCGATTTTACAAAAAAGTAATTAACAATGCCAGTCAATATGTTTTTTTTTATTTGTTCTGCTTTTCTTCGCTGTGAAATGGTTTGAGCGTAGGAAATGAAAGCTGTGATATCTCGAATCAAACGAAAGTCATTCTTCACAGAAAGTGGCGTTCGTGTTGGAAAAAATATAAGTTTCAATTTAAAATTATTCATTTATCGAAAATCATATTTTTAGGTATAGATCTAATGTGAAATAATTTTCCGCAGATTTCAAATCCGTTGAAAATTGTACTCTATCTTTTACGATCAAGGAGATAAAAAAAAAGAACTACGTAGCTAAAGTTTAAACTTTATTTGTTTTTTTAGTCTGCTGAGAAATCTTTCTCCGCAAAATGAAAACAAAAGCGGAAAAAATACATTTAGAATCTTCTAACTTTTTATGCAACTGTTATTCCAAAGAAAACAATAATAATTAAATTCCAATAAATTATTTTTAATATGTTTTAGATTGAATTTTAAAATTCAGGCTGGACACAAAAATTGCAAAAACTTCGGACTACTCGTGTGCCAAATTTCATTATTGTAAGTGCAATAGATTCGTCCGGACATTGCGTAGTGGAGGTCGGACACTTCATTTTATAATAGCAGAGATTTAGACGTGCAAAGTTCCCCAAAACCACTAATATAGACCATCTAAATACACATGGATGGACACATCAATTTTGACACCAATATGGGCACATTACATTTTCACAACTAAGTTTTAATCGTCAACTATGTGTAGCAAAACACACAATGCTTATAAATAGACTACTTAAATAATAGTATCACTTTAAAATCCGAAGAAATATAAATATTTCTATGTTCCGATCTCCGACTCGTTTCTTAACGATCGACCCCGGTGATTGATTGAACGTCGAGCAAGGGAACGAAAAAACGCCGTCCAAATAGAGCGAGCATAAGCACTTGCTTTCCTTTGATGTACCGACAAGAAGCGGATCATTTTGCTCGTGCTCAAAATGTTCATTCACCGTCTACACTGAACGAGCTGCCAAACAAACCTGTCTCCGGGGTTAATCAATCATCCATGTTTTGCTCTGCTTCTCCGGTGTGGACGCGACAAGCGGATGGACAGAGGAAGAATCCTAATGTTAAAACTTAGACGAATTACCGCTAGATGGCGTACACTTTTTTAGTTCTGTCGGCGGTAGGGAAAATTTTGAACTGGTTTGAAAAATCCCTGTTTTGATGTTGAATGTATGTATTCTGTTTTGTTTTTGCTTGTGAGGGAGGTGAGGAGCTGATGGATTGCAACGGACTTTCTATTGAAAGCGGAATACTTTAATTAGGAAAAGTTAATTTGTCTTTAGGCGTATTCTTGATCGAAGAAAGATTGTATTTACTTTTCAGTTACGCATCCAATCTCCAGCTTCGATTTTGAATTGTTTTACGCTGTTGCGTTTAATTAAATTTGTGAAGTGTAATTTTAGTAGAGGCAGTGAGATTGTTCGTTCTGCGATCAGTAGTTAATTTTTTGATGCATAATTAGATATAATCGAGTTTTTGAGATTGCATAATATGAAAGTCCACAAATTGAATACATCTGATTCTATTAAAACAGACCATTTCTTTCGATTTTTAGATTGTTACAGGGTATGTATGCAAATTTAAAATGAAGTGATTTTTTATTTAAAAAAAATTAGTGATTTAAATCAGAATTTAAAATTTCAATTTCCTTTCTGTATTATGTGTAATAATATTGAAAATGAAATAACTATGAAGTGACGTGCTATTTTATTCAAGTTAGTTCAATAGTAAATGGGCCATTGAACTTGTGTCACTCACAAGCCTGTTCATCAGCATAGGTTTTGTTTTAAACATTCCATGCGACTATAAATCCAATGGGCAATTTGAATCAAGCATTATACTTAAAAACGTGCCGTGGCCAGTGCGACTTCATTAGTGAGACACGCTTTTTCCTAATCTCTAGCTATTTTTTGTGTGGTTTCATTTGCAAAATCTTTGTATTATTTTTTAATCCTTCATATGCCTGTGCCAAAATCTTTGCATTATTAATTTTGTAGACAAATGACACTGTGTGAACTGGCTGCATCATTTATGAGGGACACACTGCATACTAGAGGCATGCCCAAGTTTCGTACAGTGAAATAGACTTGAATTTATCTATGACAGAATTTTCATTTGCCAAAAATGCCTGGAAATACTCTTTGCGTGAATATTTAGGCTTGACGATAGCTGCACTAACTGTTAAGCTTGGCGTTTTTTTGGTACCCAGCTAACGGTTAAGTACTGTATTTTCTCAATATTTGTTTCTAAATAGCGGTAAGAGTTGTTTATTTCAAATTTTATTCTAAGTTCTCATATAGGTATGTTAAAATAAACAATGTGATATGTCGATTTGGTTTTCCCAAACCTCTGTTGAATAAAATTAGGGTAGTATTAATGATTTTGTGCTATTCTATTGATATACCTGTGGGGAGATAAGCCGTAAAAGGGAGGCGAGGTGTAGAGAGAATAGTATTGCTGAGGGCAAGGAGTGGGAAAGTAACTTGCTGGTGGTTCAGTGGGTTTCTCATTGTTAGTAGCTTGCAAGCTGTAGATGAATGACATAGGTTCAATTCATGTGACTCTACCCTGAGCGTATTAATTTTTTGTGTCAAAAGTTTCCTGTTTGTGTATACACACCTAATTCTGTTTTTGCACAAACTTTTTTTATACTCAAATTCAAAATACATTTTTTATTCTCTATTTACTCCAGTCATTTTAAATTTATTTGCCGAAATTTTACGATTTTTTTTTTATAGTTGTGGCATAGTAGTATCATCTGTTAAACTAAATGGGAATTCGTAGCAATTACAGGGGGTTAGCAAGCAGTGGTCACGCCTGACCCCACGAAAAGAACTGTCACAGGCAGTGCCGTGCTGGCCATGCAGTGGCCAGTCAGTTATATTGCCCCCACATAGATTGCATAACATCTAGTGTATGCGTTTTGGAACGTATGTTTTCATTTACCAATGTATACATCTATGTATCTACAATGTTCTTATTGTATTTGGTAACTAACACGACTGTATTCCCAACATCATTACAATGGCACACAACTAGAGAAAGATTCGGTGATCTATTATTTGAAGATATCCATGAATCAGTCGACAAAGCCGTAAGCAAAGATGAAATATTAGAAGGGGTTGTCTTTGAGACTCCTAATCCCACAGAATCTTGTTCTAAATACAGGTTTAATAAAAGAATGTCTGGAACTGACCTGAAAATTGGTTAATAATTTTGTCAAACCTGACCCTTATGAGAAATGCGCTGGGAAATTTCAACGTGAACTGAAGTTCTTGGTAGCCTCTTACACATAATTAGATAATGGCATAACCAAAACACAACAATTAATAACTGAATTCGTTCGTAAAACTGGTGAAACATCCGCACTAGATGATACTCGTGCTCGTCCAAACAGAATTAGGTGTACATTAAGTTGACACGAAAAGGCGAGTTTGTGATCTCATTTGTATTGTACTGATGTGCACACTTTATATTTTCAGGTTCCTCGTCCTTCAGATTTTTAACTAGCCCTCTTACTCGTATTTATGATTTTGTAATTACCACTATCAAAATGTGTTTCTATGTGGTTTTGTTTTTATTTCTAGAAGCAGAGGTGTTTTTGTGATAGTAGTTATTGCAAATCAGTTATTGCCAAAATGATAAGTAATTTTTTAAATTACCCAATTTTTTACAAAAATAACCAATTCCTCTATTAAATATAATAATAAGTTTCAAGAAGAAGAAAAAATTAAGATTGGAAATACTTTAATTTGACCAATTTTACACTTAATGGTCATAAGTTAAGTTGTCATGCAAAAAGTTTTTTTTTCGAGTCTTGTACAATTAATTGTATTTACAGAAAAATGAATTTTTGTCCTGTATGACTAAATTGATATTTAAAGTTCATTGTGTATTGAATTGAAAATAAAAGTTTTTATGTACCATTTGTTTCTTTGTTTTTCTTGTTCAACATTAATTAAAAAATACCTTTTATAATGAATTGAAGTACATATATTCACTGTAACTGAAACACTTCTTTTTGTTTACCTTCATGTGTTTGTTTACAAAAATATCTTGCAATGTCAGAATCAGTCTCAATAAATCATTCTGAATACATTAAATGTTGCTTACAATTTGCACTAAAAGATTTATATTTAGTTCTGATTTTCATAATTATTCAAGATTACCAATGATGCCTGGTACACGCAAGTATTTTTTAAATTGACAATTGGTAACTTAGTAATTTTTTTTCTGGATTAAACTGTTTTGGAATGTAATTTAAATTGAATTTTAGAACTGAAATAATTATATTTATTTGTGGAATATAATATAGACCTAGTGACTGCATGCATAAAAACATTTAGAGCTTCGATGAAAATCCAAATTTTCTCCATATTGTGTTTGGAGAAAGCCTATTTGTGTGTAATGTCAACAGAGATCCCTTGTTTTTCAATAACACTATATCATAAAGTAACAATGTTTTCATGGGAACTTTCTGTAAGAAGTCAGTCAGACTTTTTCATATCTTGCGGAGAACAGTGTTTTGAAATTTTTTTTTACATATATTTATTTTGAAGGCACATGATGTAACCCAAAGTAATTTTCTAGAAGTCTCCATCACAGATAATGCATTTTGATTAAATATTTTGCTAAAATGTTCTGAAGCTTCACACTCACTATCCTAGGTCAGCTTCCTAAACAAATGACAATCAAACCCAGTAAAAGCTTTTGAGAAAAATGGTCTGAAAAAAATCATGTGGTCAAAAGACTAAATTTGCAGTGCTGGCAGTCATTTGACCGATATCAAATTTTTTAATGTCATTCATAATGCATAATAATAATGTCATTCATTGAGTGCACAATGATATTAGAAGTGTTTTATTTAAAAGTTATTCCAAAACAAAATGATGTCCTATGTAAACATCCTGCATAACTGAAGAAATTGTAAACCAATTGTTAGGTTGGTAAATATCTTTAAGTCGTAAAATTTTCTGTAGCTATACAATCTGATTCTTGCAACTTTAGCATTATTGGCTTTATAGTCAGATTTACATTCAAAGCTTATCTGGAACTATGAGTCAGCTAAACTTGTTCAAAGTAGACTTCTGTGAAACTTATAGTATAAAATGTGCTCATGCTATCTCCATACATGTAACTCACTCAACATCTGTCCTGATCAGGACATGAAAATTTTAGATAAAATAATTTTGAATAGCCCTTTTGAAAAATAAATTAAACCAGCATCATGCTAATATAACAGGTGCTGTGGTGGGAAGAGCAACCAGAGGGTTGGGAGTTCGAATCCAGCCAAAGACCGTCATGTAGAAGGGGGTTGGTGTGTGTTAAATCTGTTGTGTGGAAGTTTGGAGTGCCAACTTGGGTGTTGCCTCGTTATATGACCATGATTCAAAAATTATGTATCTTTTCTTTCCCTTTGGTGTTGATCCAGGACCGTTACAAATAGCTCGTTGTGTTGCTCCAGTATAACGTTCATTGAAAAATGCCATCACCAATGCCTGTTGCTCCAGTGGGGGAGAGAGAGAGATGTAAATTAAAAGTACCATAAGATATACCACATTTCATTAAATCAAATTATTAAATACTTAGTATTTAAATGAATATTAACATTTTTTTTACAAAACAAACATTACTTTTCTTCTGTTCATAAGAAAAATTACACCATAGCAGTGAAAAATGATAATTTTTTATCATTAAATATGTACCTATTTTTTGGGATACAGAACTGGCACCTGATATAACTCCTAAAAAAACTACACCTTTTTGGTACATTTAATAAAATCTCAATTTGCTCATCTCTTGGCTAGCATAAGATAAATAACTATTTTGTTTTTGTGAATACATTGAGACAGTTGAAAACCAATACAGTTTTGGCACTAAAAGTTAAAGAGATGAATGGGTTCTAAACGAGCACTAATATCATCAAGAATTGGGATGGGTATCCATTTGCATAGCTACAAAGCAATACCTACTTACTAATTTTCATTCTACCCAAGTTATGATCAACTTTGATTTTCATGTACAAACACCATTAATTTGTGAATTTCATCATAGGATACATAGAACTGCTTTGTTAGAACCTATCCACTCAATACTTCTCTTTCCCTTGCTATAGAAAATCAACCATGAAAATGCTAAAAAATTGTTCAGATCCTATTTACTTAGGCTGTTCCTCTGCTATATATAAACCTGAAAAATATTTATTTTTCAGTCATTTTTTCAAGCAATTAATACTTTTTATTGCTAATACAATTCCTCAGTTTACTGAGTGAAATCATTTTCAGATGAGTTCTCAAAAGAATTTTGGATTGAAATGTAATTGGGGAACACACACATTTTACATTCTACAACTGAGTTCCACAAATCTGACATGACACTTTCTCATGACATTGTATAAATTGGTATGGTCAAGAATGCTTTTTTATCATGCTTAACACAGGAACTTCATTTAAATCATGCTTATGTATCAACAAAAAGAATAACCCCACAAAATCAAAACTATCACTCAATACTCCCCAAATGAACAAACAATACTCCTTAATTTATGTCAAGTAATGCTTCCCCCAAATCAAAATGAATAAAATAAAACTCCTTAAATTTATCTGACAGAAGTACAAGAAAGGTTAGTTATAAAATACAATATAATCAACCCAATTAATTATCAGATTGTGAAATCAGCAAAAAATTAATTGAACTATTTTTTATTTATACAAGTTTCACGAAATTAGATCGAATTATGAATTGCCTCAACAGTATAAATTTGAACACAGTTAAATAATCAAACACAATGAGCGAAATTTTGTAAGATAAATATTACATTTAAGGATTTTAGTTTACAAACCATAGAATATATGGCAGATCAAGAAATGCAACCGCAATGTTACAAAATCAAGTAAACAACAAAATACATAAGAAATGACTTGTTAAATGTTGCAAAATTAGAAACCAAAGCTTGCTAAAATACTCGAATCAAGGTGATGAAAAATAAACTAAATGCCGAGAGATTAGCCAGAGCAGGAATCCTAATGTAATTAAACTATTCGTAATGAAACAGCAGAAAAGACAATTTTAAACGTATACACCCAAGTAAAACGATTAGAAAATATGTTGCTTTTATCACTCCTAGAAATGGAACGTAACGCCGAAAAAATAATGGATTATGGAACCAAGATTTGACAGAGGAAGAATCCTTATGTTAAATTCACCCATGCCCAGATTTTCCCCATTTGTACGAATATCCTTCCCTAAAATATTTTTCCCCATCCGAAATTATAGCTAATGCGCATGCGCCAACCTCCGAAAATTCGTCTAAGTTTTAACATTAGGATTCTTCCTCTGTCCATCCGCTTGTGTGGACGCGGCTTAAAGTTCGGAGGTTTATAGCTCTACAGCTAACGCTGCGCCTATAGTTCGCTTGTTACACTAGTCGAATTCAAACGGCATTTTACAACAAGAGCGCCAGACAAAACAAAAAGATTCGACTTATTCATTCATGAACTCGATTAGTTTTTAGTATTTGGCGAAACAAATATGAAATTCAGAAATAATTCGAAGAATAAAATTCTAAATGAGAACACTTTAGTTTCGCCTTCAAAATTCTCTGCGAATCATTCGCCAAATAGAGAAAATTGAAATTAGTTTTCTTTTTAATATTGATACAAGAAATCATGTGTTTCAACTCTTATTTTTTGAAAACATTTGAAGGAAATACAGTTGCATGGAACAAGAACAATTTTAGTTTTGACATGCAAAATGATTAAAAAATAATTTAGTAGGATGAGCACATTTTTCGAATAAACACTTGAGCAGAAATGAAACAATTAATAAAAGTTTTGCTTATCTGAGATTGACGACAAGACACTTCTTGGTTGTGTTTCTTTGTCTTAGGGTCCTTAAGGCGTAGTAGTTCTACGATGGTGTACTTCTGGTTTAGGTTTCTTCGTCTTCGGGTCTTTACGTCGTAGTACATCTACGATGGGGTATTTTTTCTATCATCTATCGGTCACCGGATGGTAGATTCAAATCCCGGGCTAGAGCGCCCATTTTGCAGGAAAGGTCATCAGACTCAATCCCACAAGTGACGGAAGCAGTGACACCTTTAACATTTTATTTATTGTTGGAAATTACAGCCGATGCAAAATGGCAGGATTTCTAATATCGAGTGGTTCAGTGGTATTTTTAGATCTATATAAAATGACGATGAGACAGTCTTTCAGTTAAATTAACGTTTAATCATTATTTACACACTATTTACAGACATAGAAAATTACATATTAATACAAGTCGAGATTAATCAAATCAATCAAATTAAGAACTTAGGTTCTTTCGAAATCAAATCGAGTCGAGCTTCAACTTCAACTGACAAAAGCTGCAGGTGTGGGAGAGCTGGAAAGGCGCATGACGCCAACGACGCCAGCGCCATCTAAGATTCAAATAATTTCCACAACAGTAGCGGGGTCTAAGGGATTTTAACAAAATAGAGATTTTAGGTAAATATCTAAGGGCGGTGTTCTAAGGAAATAAGCGAAAACAAAAGCTCCGAAGATCGCTAGCGCAACACATCCGTTTTCGAACGTTGGAGAGGGTAGTGCCAAAAAAGGCGGCGGGAAGTACTCCCTGTACTCAGGTGTGGGAGAGCTGGAAAGGAGCATGACGTCAACGACGCCAACGCCCCCATCTAAGATTAAAATAATTTCCACACACTTTGTATTTCTTCAACTACGACATTAAATGCTGCAGAAGTGTGGGGTGTAATTCCACTGTCGGGAACACCTTCTAAACACCAACCAAAAATCGTTTCCACAGCTACTAAATGTTTATGTAAATGCTTTAAATTATCTATTACTATGTTATAATAATAATAATCAGCCCCCACAAATAAAGTTACTCTGCCCTTATAATCGTAAGAGTCTGCGAGTTGTTAACCCTTCAGGTTCTCATCTATGAAATGTCCACTCAAATTAGGAGGCGGTAAATCAGAACTTGAAATTTGTTCTGTTACTAGAGCTTCAATTATGATTTCTGAGTTCTGTATGTCTCTATTTTCTAATTTTATCAAAACCACCGAATGTTTTTCTAATCGGAGTCTCATTTCCGAAAGTAATTACCGAGAGCGTTTCTTTTCGAATAACAGGAAGCCTTAATTTATCTGCAATTTAATTGCTTTAAAAACGTTTTCATGGAACCATTGTCCAATAACAATCTTATCGGAATTGACTGCACTTTTGTTTTCAACACCACACAACAGGTGTGAAGCAAAATGCCTTAACGTTTGTGAAGTAGAGATGGGCGATCCGCTCAGGAGCTGACTCAAAGAGTTAGCTCTCTTGACGGAGTGAGCGAGCGCTGATTCGTCAAAAAAGAGCTATAGCTCTTTTTTAACCAATCAGGGCTGAAGAGCGGTGACTCTTTTTTAACCAATCAGCGCTTCCACTCTCGAAGAGTCATTTCCGCATGCGATCACCAGCTCAGTGATTCTTTTTGGGAGTTGATTCTTTGGGAGTCGATTCTTTGGGAGTTGATTCTTTTCGAGAATTGGCTCTTTCGAAGAATCATTTCCGCATTCGATCGTTTGCGCTCACTGATTCTTTTGGGAGTTGATTCTTTTAAGGAGTTAACTCTTTGGCTCTTTTCGACAACTATCGCTCTCGAAGAGTCAATTCCGCATTCGTTCTTTTGAGCTCCCTAGCTTTTTGTTACTTTTTTGAAGTTTCAAATTTTTAAATATCTATGTATTATCATAAATGTTATTTTTTTAAAATTTAATTCAATTTTTGATTTAAAGGGTGTTCTTACGGCTTAAGTCACATCACGCCTTTTAGCACTAATTAAAACTAGTCTTAAGGTTGTTATTAAAACATATTCTAACAGTTATTATGTTATTCACTTAACATTAATATAATAATTATAATAAAACCTTGATTTCTCGGGAGTGATATCATTTTAATAAAGCTACACAAAATTAAATTAAACGTAACTCGTTTTTATTGCATTGCCTTCACAAAACAAGGCATTTTGAAAATATTTTATTAAAAGACAGGGAGGGGACTTGGATTTTGAAAATATTTGGGACAACGAGTATTCGAGGGTATTATATACCTATATCTTAAAATAAATAGTTAAAAATCTTAAGTACTTAAATAAATTATTAATACTTTTATTATATGATTTTAAAATATCATTTAAATTATTAGGAAGTCTCATTTGGTAACTAAGTGGTTTTAGAAAGAAATCTTAATGTATCGAAACACGTCCAAGACACTTTTTTTAAATGTGGTATAGAAACATTTTAATGATATTTTTATGTTTTGTGTTTTAAACAATAGCAATGGGCTATAAATATTAAAAGTATATATTAATAATTTTGTAAAAATATGATAATTATGTATGAAATTTTAAAGAAATGTGCCAAAAACTTCAAATGTGCTACATGAAAATCTATTCAACCAATTTGAAAAATGATGCTACCAAAATAAACTACATGCATATTTCTAGGGAATGAACTAGAATAAATGGATATTTAAATAAACAACAATTTTACAAGTGATTGAAAAATGAATAGAAGATTTTTTATAGTTTTACAGTCCTACTTCTTAAATAAATAGTAATAATTTAGAAACTTTTGAACTCAGCATAATTATTCTAATTCATTCACTTGACAACATTATAAATAACAAACTCTCAAAAGTTTACTAGAATCCAGTTAAAAGTTTTTGTATTATAACATTTTAAGTGAGGAAATAATGCAAAAATATTAATTTAGAGTTAAAGGTAGTTTCAAGTGCATCGCTTGCTCCCTTGCGTTTGCTCTTTGTGTAAACAATTTTGTTCTTCCTTCTCTTTAAAAAAGTTCACTCCATTTCCATAAGAGAAACCATTTAAATATCTGAAAAAACTTTCTAAAATTATATTTGCAAAAAAAAGTAAGGTTTAAATTTAGATTTTGCCATGTTTTTAGCCTTTTAATGGCCATTTCCAGTGTTTTCCATTCTTACTTCTTGTTTTCCCGCCTTGATTAAAATCTTAATACTTCTTCAAGTAATTAACAGAGAAAAAATTAAATATGTTTTGGAAAGTCAAATAAATACTCTATCCAATAAAATCGAAAACTTTTTTAGAATTCTTGGTCAAAAATGAGATTTTTAACGTGTTTGGATTTTTTAATTGCTACTTCTGTAATCTCAACGGGTTCATGACGGGAATTACAAAAGTAGAAGTGTCCTCAAAGTAATTTATTCTTTATGGACAATTTCAAAGTTATATGAATTGACATGGTTTTGGGCCATCTTATGCCTTAGCAATTAAATTTTACAGCTTAGCAGCCCTATGCTGCAATGCCTATCGTCCTCGGGCCCCGTCTCCCTCCTTTTGTTGATTTTAGAGGTAAACTGCGCAATTGCTGGATGAGTGAGTGTTTCAAATGTTGTGTGCGTGGGTGTTTCAAGCACGCTTGGCGCCTCTTCGTCTGGACACATGCGCTCACGTGACAACGAGGGATGTTCGATGGCCCAAACATATTGTATACATTTCGATATGTTATATACATTATTATATATCTCAAAGGAGCGGTGAGTCATCAAAAAGAGCTAGCTCTTTTTAGTGAGTGAGCGGTTCCGATCCGATCCCTGAAAAGAGTCATTTTCCCCATCACTATTGTGAAGAGAAAGTACTGAAAGAACGTCTTTCGATTCTTCTCCTCTTTTTTTTTTTTTTTTTATCAGCCCGAAACAAATAGAACGATTATGTTTACCCTTGCATTTTGTGTAAAACATATTCGTTCTGCAATCCCTGATTCTATGTCTTGTTCTGAGGCATAAAAACATCTACCCTGTTTATGTAATAAATTTCTTTTTTCTTCAATCATGCTTCGCTTTGCAAGAGGCAACTATCGTTATTAACGTCCTTTTTGTTTATATTATTCGCGAGCGAGTTCTCATTTACCGACGCCAAAAGCTCAACAGCAGACGCAACATTTTTTATTTGCCACTTCGGAGGGGATTGCTGGTGAATAGTTTCAGTTCGCAAACCAGATGTTAAGAAATAATTTCTCCCCCAATAGTTGATCTCTTTTCGAATGAATTCTAATAATTTATCGATATTATAAGAGCAGGGGTGCCAGTTCAGAGGTTTTACCTTTGGATCTAGAGGTTTCAATTCGCTTCAGAGGTAAAAACAGAGGTACAAAATGCTCAGAGGAAAAAACAGAGGTTTGGAAAAAAGAACAAAGGTTTATATAGAGGTCTGAAGTATAATTGCCGTTAATACGCCGTTTGTAAACTAGCCTAAGGTATTTTTGATGTTTTGAGTTGGCAACAATGACTTGTTGGTTTTTCAGAAGTGATAATGATTCACAAAAATTAACCTAGGTTCAGAGTGTTTTACGCAGTGACCATTTCTACTCAGTGTTGCACAAAGGTCAAGAAGAAGATTTACAGAATCGAGGTAGGCTTAACGAAATTTTCATAAGGGAGATAGTTTTCATTATATAACGGCTTAACAGTGCCAATCGATTGAATTATAATTATGGTTAGGTAGAGGTGAAAGGTGTGTAGACTTTAATCCTAGAAAAGAAATGCTGATGAAATTTAATTCATGTACAATGTATGGCACAAAGCCCATAGAGGTAACCGAGCGTGAAAGAAGTGAAGATGAAATAAGAGAGATTTTTGAAGGATCTGATGGCATTATTTTAAGTATTCAATACATGCATGAATATACACTGTGCAATTGAACAAATAATTATAAATAATGTACACAATTCTGAATAATTATTCATTGAATAAAGGATTTTGCTTAAAACGTGTATGTTATTAACAGCATTATCTTATTAACTGCAAAGACGGGAGATTTATACTTGAAAAAAAAAAGGTCGTTAGCCCTTTTTTAGCATTTTTATCGAAACCTTATTAAAGTTGGAAGAAAAAATAAAGCATACACAAATGAATTTTAATTCAGCAGCACGCAGCAGTAAAAATAAAATAAGCACAATGCGCTTATAAATAAATGCCATGTGTGTGCTTAGCACATGGCACATATAAAAAATATCGATATATATCGGAGTTGTTTAAAATATCGTCGATAATATGGCGACATTAGATATGTCTATATGTCCCACATCTTTAAATCAGAGGTTTTCTAGAGGTTTACTCCTGCCAAGCAGAGGTACTTGTTCTGAAAATCAGGCACCACTACATAAGAGTATGTTTCGTTCGTTTCAAGATTAAAGTCTAAACTTATATTGGGAGGCAATGTTTTCATTGAGATAAGATTTAACATGTGATTATATGCTTCCGGTTTCACATCTAATGACCGTAGGCTACATACTTGTATCTCTATGGCAGTGTTTCTAAAACTTTTGACATATGTGTACCCATTCTATAATTTTCGTAACTCTGAGTACCCCTAGTTAAAAAAAATGGATGTATTTTAATACAAACAAAATGTTTTTTTCTTCTTTTTTTGTGACATATACAAAATAATAATAAAAGATAATTAAAATTATTCATAACAAAAAATAAATAAAAGTTTTATTATAAATAACGTTTATTTGGATCAATGAGAAAGATGAAATTGTCTGTGCTGAGACAACAAATCGTCATAATTTGGTTCCCTAGTTGTTAATTTTAATCTGAGATGTGGTTCCACGTCCAATAGTATGTTCCTCTTTTTTGACTTAATGTCTACACATTCTGAAAAAGCAACTTCACATAAATATGAAGTTGGAAAAGGCAAGAGGAATTTTAGAACTTTTTCTGTTAAAACCGGATACACAAGTTGCATTTGCTACCAGAATGATGTTGAAGTACTCTCCTTATATTTATTTTTCAAGAATCCGTCTGAAGCCAATTCCAACAATTGCTCTTCTTCCGCATGCGACAAATCTTCTGGCATAGATGATGTTTTAATCCATTATCCATTCAATATTCTTGGTTAAAACAGGGAAATAATTTTTCAAGCCCACTTGCAAACTCTCCAAATGCTGCTTTATGCATTTCAGAGTATCAGCATGAATTTTAGTAGTCGAATGTGTCATACACTCATGAAGAGAGGGAAATCAGTCTACTTCTCCATTACCAACTCTCTTTTGCCATAACTTTAGTTTTGCGATGACAGCGTTCACTTTATCTTGAACGTGAAAAAATTAAATTTATTTGCCTTGTAAAGATAAGTTGAGGCAATTTAAAGCAGAGAATATGTCTGCTAAGTATGCTAGTTTACAAAGCCATTTCCAGTCATGCAAACAATTTCCTAGCTCAAATCTATCATTAAGAAAACATTGAAGTTCATGTCTAAGTTCAAACAATCGATTTAGAATTTTTCCTCGAGATAGCCAACGAACATCGGTATGGTAAAGAAGATGGGTATGATTACTTCCCATTTCTTCGCATATTTGCGAAAAAAGTCGTGCATTCAAAGGACGGTTTTAATGTAGTTAACGATTTTCACGCTTTCATCCAGAACGTTCTGTAGATCAGCGGGCATCTTACGTGTTGCCAAATCCTCTCTGTGTCTGCAACAATCCGTGAATATGACATTTGGGGCAACATTTTGAATGCTTGCAACGATTCCTTTATTAATTCCGACCATACTTATCGCTCCATCTGTGATTATTCCAACAGCTATCCCAATCAATTTTGTTCTCTTGCATATATTTTTTCACAACATTAAAGATATCTTCTCCTGTTGTGTGACCTAATAAAGGCTGGCAAAAGAAAAAGACGTCATGAATTTCTTGATTTTTTTCGTATCTAGCAAACGCCATAAGCGTAGCAAAATTCGCAATATCAGTGGACTCATCGACTTGCAATGCATAACAATGACTTTGAGAAATATCAGATAATCAGTCCACCAAACTCCGGTGCAACGCGTACCCCCACCAAACTCTTCCCGTACCCTTGGGGTTAAACGTACCACACTTTGGGAAACACTGCTTTATGGTATCGCACTATTTACGAAGTTTCAATATGTCACTAGATTTAGTTACTGGAGTAAGGTTAATGAGTTTTTGCATGTGTGAATTTATAATAATGTTCTTTTTTCCGAACCAATTTTCAAGAATTTCAACAACTTGATCATAGTTTGCTTCCGAAATACAAAACCCTTCTATTGCGTTCGCTGCGTTGCCGCTCGGGTATGATTTCAGGTAATTAAATATTTCGATTTTGGACAAAGATTCATTATCATCAATTGCAACTTTAAAAGAGATACAAAAACTTGTCCATTGAGTATAATCACCATAATATTTATTGATGGTCAAATTAGGAAGGCGAGTTTGTTTCGTTTCGATTTTAGAGTCAAGAGTTTCGTTATGAACAACATTGTTTACATTATCCGAATTTGGGCTCTAATTTAATTCTTTCAATTTTCTTTTTGCTCTAAATTGCCAAAGTTGAATTTTCTCTTCATACTCTTGTGAATATGCGGTTTCAGTTTCGTAATCATCCGAATCAGCCTTTAAATTGCATTCTATATTTTCGTCTAATTCTTTTAGTACTTTTGCTTTTGCGAGTAATGAATCCAAACTTTCTTCTAACAAGCTAACATTAATTTCGTCTTTCTCTAAATCTGTTTTTATCTGTTTCAAAACTTTAGTCACTGCGGTTCTAGTAACTTTCCGTTTTGATTTCAATTTGGTAATAATCTCTTCTGTCATTTTTACAAATATTCAAATCAATCCTACCTTTAGAAGTCTTCGCATAAATGCTAATCCAAATGGTTTTCAAATGGTGTAATTTCAAACATACTACACCCTCGTCGACCGATGCGCCATGACGCAAAATGGCAGGATTTTTAATATCGAGAGGTTCAGTGGTATTTTTAGATCTATACAAAATGACGATGAGACATTCCTTCAGTTAAATTAACGTTTAATCATTATTTACACACTATTTACAGACATAGAAAAATTACATATTAATACAAGTCGAGATTAATCAAATCAATCAAATTAAGAACTTAGGTTCTTTCGAAATCAAATCGAGTCGAGCTTCAACTTCAACTGACAAAAGCTGCAGGTGTGGGAGAGCTGGAAAGGCGCATGACGCCAACGACGCCAGCGCCATCTAAGATTCAAATAATTTCCACAACAGTAGCGGGGTCTAAGGGATTTTAACAAAATAGAGATTTTAGGTAAATATCTAAGGGCGGTGTTCTAAGGAAATAAGCGAAAACAAAAGCTCCGAAGATCGCTAGCGCAACACATCCGTTTTCGAACGTTGGAGAGGGTAGTGCCAAAAAAGGCGGCGGGAAGTACTCCCTTAGTCAAATTGTGACGTCATCTTGCGGTCTCCAGAGCTGCCATCTGTTGAAACGCGCCTGGGGGCAAAAACCCCTACATACATACATCGTACAACGGATTGAGATCTGGTGACCAGGATATTAAGTGGAATTCATCAGTATGCTCCTAGAACCACTCCAACACAATCCGAGCCTTGTGACATGGGCCGTTGTCCTGATGGAAGATTCCATTATTTCCAGTTGGGAAGACAGACACAATGTAAGGGTTCAACTGATCCGGAATGATGTTCAGATAGTTCGCAGTTTCATGGTCTGTTCTACCATAACAACGGGTCCCAGAGTCGCCCATGAGAACGTCACCCAAAGCATAATACCGCCACCACCAGCCTGTGTATGACCTGCTGTACAAGAGGGGATCAACTGTTCGCATGGCAGACGGCGTACTCTGACACGATCATCGCGGTGATGAATGAGAAACCGGGATTCATCTGACCAGGCAACTCCCTTCCACTCATCCATGGTCCAGTATCGATGGTCCCGGGCCAACTGTACGCATAGTTGACGCTGACGCTTGATCACAGGTGGACACATTGGGACGTCTGCTGCACTGTCCCATATCCAACAGTGTCCTCTGAACTGTATTTTTCGAAGCACTTGCGCTTGGACCTGAATCGTAATGGGCTGTCAGCTGAGCCACTGTCTCGCGCCGATTTTGCTTTACCAAGCGGGACAATCTCCGACGTCCTTTTTCTTTGATGACGCGTGGACGACCAACACCTTTTTGTCTACTGCTGATGTCACCGTCATTTATCCACTTTGCATGAATACTAACAACGGCAGATCGTGTGAACAACCTACCAGTCGTGCAGTTTCGCTGATACTCGTTCTAGACTTCGGGACATTACGATCTGCCCTCTATCAAATTCGCTTATGTCAGCAGCCATTCCCATCACTCATAAAAGTAAGTGGAAGAATGATTACTTACCTTCACCAGTAGCAGTTAAATACCATTCTCAATTAATCACGTTGTCTTCACGTCATCCAGACAAGTTAATTGAAAACTGTGTGGATGAATATATATATATATATATATATATATATATATATATATATATATATATGTGTGTGTGTGTGTGTGTGTGTGTATGTGTGAGGGTAGGAAAATTAATTTGTAACTTAAAAGCAGTAAGGAACTCATCTCTATTTTAAATACTAAGCGGTGAGATGTTTTGTTCCAAACGGGTGAAAAAGGGAGATGCACCATATTTACAATAAAGTTCTTTCACCTGTCAGATGTCACGAGTGCTTCCCTCGAAGGGTGTCTGGTATCAGTCAAGTAACGTGTAAGATTCCGATTGGTTTCGGAGTGTCACATGACCGTAATCCCCGTCTGGGTTTGGGGCTAACAACAGAAGAAATGCACACTTGTAATGATATCGTCTCCTTGGCATAACGCATGATTTTGTTCCTGTCGATTTGGGCGTTGGCTCGATCTTCATTGTACATATTCATCCTGATGATGTTGAAAATAGTTATTATGTGTTTTATAGAATAAAATAATTTGTTAAAGATAATGAAAATATTATTGGAACGACTGCTCTAGCACCACATAATTAAAGTCGGTAGGATATTTCCACGCTGGAAAGATCTGCCGTGAAGATTTGGCTCCTAAAATGGTAACAAGCCCTCAAAGGTTTCCCGGTCGTGCAGATGTCATGGATTCCCCATCAACGAGGTAGCAGTTTCGTTTTGCTGTACTTCCGATTCTTCGAATTGCTGTGACTGTGGCGATCCTGGCTTGCCCTCGTCGTTGCCGTTTGTCCTCATTGACCTGCGTGAAGTCGAAAGGAGCGATTTTCTTCCCCACCCCCCGGAGAGTGATGCAGTGTGAACAAAGAAAGAAAGGGTCGGTCAACCCAACACCTCCTAATCGTGCGGCCCTTGTGTCATCTGATAGTGCGTGGTTTCGCAGTGGTCAAGAGTTGTTTTGTGCGCGTTTTCGTAACTCCACTTCTGTTCTGTCTTCCATCATCTACTTCTGTTCGTTGAGGGAATAACTGATTCGTTCGGTTTGATGGAAAAGAAGACTCTGCTATACAAGTGAGGTTAGTGTATACTGCACAGTATCTTGTAGGAAAATATTGCTAATATTTTTGATTTATGATAATTAAGAGTTTTGAAATGATATCGTGTTTATAGAAGTTACTTATGAATAGTTTAGTTATATGATTCAATTTGAAGTTAACGCGTAACTGTGCATGATTATGGTGGAAAAAGTGTATTTGAAGTGTATTTGTAGAAATGTTAAGATTATATTTCAGTGTTTCATTTTGATTTATTGTGTGGTATGTTAAATTTACGAGATTAAGAGGATTGTAGTAAATTGATAAAAATGGCAGGTTTGGGACGTTTAAATAAGTCCGAATTAATGGCTCTGGCTGAAGAATTAGACATTGTATTGGGTGAAGGGACCAAAGTGTCTGAAATTAAAAATGCAATTTTATCAAAACAAGGTCGGGATGATGAGGAAAAAATAAGGGAAATAGGTGATCGTTTGTTACAAGAGAAAAAAGATAGGATAGAAGCTGAAAAGATAAGTTTAGCCCATCAGAGGGAGTTAGAAGCTCATCAGAGAGAACTGGAAATAATTAAACTTGAAAATGAAATTCAAAATAACGGCAACGGAAATTCTTCCAGGTTTAACTTAATGAACATTGTTCAAAAATTTGATCCAAAGGTAGATGAGATTGTCCTTTATTTGAAAAATTTAGAAATAAAAGCAAATCTAGCTAAGATACCGCGAGAAGAGTGGACTGCCTATTTATTAGGAGTTTTACCTGCAGCTTTAGCTAATAAGGTAGCTAGGGAACCCGAAACAAAGATTAAAAATTACGATCACATCAAAGACTTACTTTTAAAAAGATACAAACTTAATTCAGAACAGTTAAAAGTTCAATTTTTTAGCTCTCTTAAAAAACCTCAGGACACTTGGAGGAACTTCACTCTTGAGATTTCTACCTTCTTTGATGACTGGTTAAGAGAGTTAGAGGTTGATACTTTTGACAAATTTGAGATTTGATAATTACGAATCAAG
Organism: Metellina segmentata; assembly: GCA_947359465.1. Lineage (NCBI taxonomy): Eukaryota > Metazoa > Arthropoda > Arachnida > Araneae > Tetragnathidae > Metellina > Metellina segmentata. The sequence goes on along the minus strand of OX375878.1, from coordinate 30,632,837 downwards.
TCAAATTTAGGGTCCCTTTACTAACAAAAGAAGAGCATTTTATCAATGAATGGATCAAAATGAGCAGTCCCTTAGAGTTCGCAGAAAAGCTAGATGAGTACGAGTCTTTAAGGGTTGGTCTAGATAACAGGCACAATTTAATGAAGCCAAAACCATCTAGCTCAAAATTTAAGGAACACGGTTCTTTTAAACCTTTTCAAGGGCAAAGATCCTATAACGCTTTTCTGGTTTCAAAACCTTTTCAACAACAAAATCCTTACAGATATCAAAGTTATGAACCATCTTATGCTAGTAAAAATGTTAACTATCCTTACAGGGAAAATTATAGAACATATGGTAATGGGAAAACTCCACCTGCTGAAGGAGCTATTAAAAAGTCAGCACAGACCCATCATGGGGATATTCCTACTAGCTCTTCTGTAAAAGAGATGTCTGATGAAAAGGATTCTAAAAAGAATCCTGTAAATAATAACAGTTCTTGACAACTATTGTATTGTGATTTAAACATGTTAGGTGTTGATGGCAGCAGTAAAACAGTTCCTGCTCTATGTGACACAGGAAGCAGTGTTTCAATTATCCCAAAAAAGTTTTTGAAAGGGGTTCAATACGAAACAATTAGTAATGTAGAAAAAGTGCCATTACAACAGACTCAAGGCACTATAAATGAGTTTGAAGTGATTAAAATTAATGTAAAAATTGGGAAGATTGAAAAGTCAGTTCGTATGTACTGTTTGAATACTAACATAGACTATTGCTTGCTATCATTACCTGACATGTACCTTTTTAATGTAAGAATTGATTTCGATAAGAAAACAGTAGTGCAAGAAAACCATGTTTTACAAAGTGATTATAGTGCTTTAAATTCAAGTAATTTGTGTCTTAATGTTATAAGAGGTAATCTTTGCCCAACAACACAACGGGCACCATAAAATCAAAATCCTCTGCCTCTGTGGAGATAACTGCACCACAGATTCAGATGGATGAAAGGTTATCCTCATTACTAAATAGGTATTGCAATGTCTTCAGTGAGGACAGGTATGATGCTGGTTGTATCAGACTGGAGCCTCAGAAGGTTGTCTTAACTTCTGAACTTCCTATCTCTTTGCGACCTTATCGATGTTCTCCTCAAGATAATAAAGAGATTGAGGCACAAATCAAAAAGTTATTGGATGCTAAAATAATAAAACCATCACATAGTCCATATTCAGCCCCAGTAACGATGGTTGTAAAGAAAGATGAAGGAAAAAAGAGCAGATTGTGTATAGATTTTGGGAAATTAAATTCAACAACTAAAACAGATGCTAAGCCTATACCACGAATTGATGCCGTTTTAGATGATTCGACCCATGCTAAATATTTCTCAACGATTGACCTTTGTTCAGGGTTTTGGCATTTAAAGATAAGAGACGGTGACACAGAAAAGCTTGCCATGACCACCAGTTTTGGCCTGTATGAATGGTTAAGACTTCCTTTTGGCTGAAAAAACCGCCCCAGTATTTTCCAAAGAGCAATCAGACAAATATTGCAAAAACATAAGGTAAATTTCGCCATAAACTACTTTGATGATATCATCATATATAGCGACACTATTGAAAAACATTTAGAACACTTAGAAAAAATCTTTGAAATTTGTGAAGTTGAAAATATTAAACTAAAAGGATCCAAGCGTACTTTTTGCAAAACAAAATTCCAATTTTTAGGTTATGAGATTTCTGAAGGAAAGTGTTCTCCCAACGATAGTAATATTGAGACTGTTAAAAAATTACTCCCCCCTCATAATGTCAAATCGTTACAGAGGTTTTTAGGCAGCATAAATGTGTACCATAGATTTATTCCTAATTATGCTAAGCTAAGATTACCTTTGAACAAACTTCTCACGAAAGAGACAAAATGGTTTTGGACAGAAGAGTGTCAGAAAGCTTTTGAGAATCTTAAACTTGCATTAATTTCAAAGCCAATTTTAAGTCTTTTTAATCAAAATCGTAAGTGTCATTTGCATGTAGATGCTTCAGGTGAGGCCATAGGTGCTGTACTTAAAGAAGAGCATCCGGACGGAACTCAACATCCCATCTCTTTCCATTCTCGCCAACTAAGACCCTATGAGAAAAACTACTCCATCACAGAGCTTGAATGTCTAGCTATAATAGACGCTCTAGACAAATACCAACATTATCTTCATGGAACACCATTCACCATACACACTGACCATGCAGCTCTTGTATGGTTACGTAATGTTAAGCATCTTACAGGTAGACTATTTCGTTGGTCTTTGAAATTGTCTATGTATGATTATAAAGTTAAGTATCAAAAAGGCTCAACAAATTATGAAGCAGATATGTTATCTAGAAATCAAATATCACATCACAACTGCCACAAAACTCACTTAATTCACAGAGAAAAGATAATTGAACATCAAAGGCTAGATAATGTTGACAATGTTAAGTTTAAAAAGGTCAAAGATGTTTTAACCGTTTGTAAGAAAGGATTGATAAAGGTTGTTGTCCCTTTTTCACTTAGAGAAGAGTTAATTTCTAAAACCCATGAGGAATTTGGTCACCCAGGGGTAAAGAAAATGATAGCTCTAATATCCCCTTATTACTATTGGACAGATATCATCACTGATATTTCGAATTTTGTAAAACACTGTGAAGCATGTCAACTAAACAAACTATCCCATCTTAAAAAGTATGGACTCTTACAATCAATGCCTCCTTGTAAAGAACCATTTGAGATGTTTTCACTGGATTCAGTGGGTGGTTTTAATTATTACAATTCAGCAAAACGCTATCTTAGCATTTAATTGATCATGCTACTAGATTTGTTTGGACTTTTCCAAGCAAAAATATTACATCTGAAGTGTACACCAGTTTATTGAAACAGGTTTTTAATTCTAGAGCTCCTAAAGCTCTTTTAACCGATAGAAATAATGCATTTACATCAGGTAGGTTTCAAAAGTTTTTAAGAAACAATGATGTGAAACAATTGTTGACCTCTTCGCATCATCCTCAAACTAACGATAAATGTGAACGGGTGAATCAATCAATTGTAATTAGACTGAAGTGTAAAGTAGATAATTCTTCCAAAACAATTCCATGGACTAGGTATTAATAAGAAGTCACTTTAGAGTATAATAATACCCCACATTCTGTAGCCACCTTTCCACCAGCCTACTTAATGTTTGGAAAGCTTCCATTTGACTCTCCTATTGATCAAAATTTGTATCCGCCATCCAAGAGGCAAGAGAAATTGCCTTGGAAAAAACAAAGTTACACCATCAAAAGAGTAAGAGAAAGTATGATTTGAAATACAAAAGTGTTGAGTTTAAGGAGGGTGATCTTGTAATAATGGAAGAGTTTAAATACCCTAACACAAGGAAATTAACATCCCCTTATTCAGGTCCCATACACAATTTTAAGAAAACTTTCTGAAGTTAATTTTGAAATTGACCAGCACGAAAATCAGACTGAGATTGTGCACTCGTCTAAATTAAGATATTTTTATCCACATGATAGATTTCAATTGAGTCGAAAGGATAGTGAATTTTCTCTAAAATAAACATTTCTTGTGAATTAAAGACGTACCTTGGGAAGTTCATTACCCACTGTTGTGTTACGTCTCATCTTGAAAAGTTTTGTCATTGATTTATTTGAGTAATTAATAAATGTTATATTTACTGTGTTGAGATAATGAAAGATATTGTCACATATTGTGTGAAATGTAAAGTATAATGGTATTGTTTGAAATTATGGTACTTGAGCGTGGAATTTTGAATCTTGTTGTGTATTAAGGTAATTAAGTGACAATGAAGTCACATGAAGGTAAATAAGTGACAATGAAGTCACATGAAGGTATTTAAGTGACAATGAAATCACATGACTGAAATTCATTGAACATGAAAGTCACAAAGAAGTTGAAGTGTAGCATTTTGGTGAATATCCAAAGTCTGGATGATTTAGAGAAATTCTTCATGATAATGTCATGTGTATGAGCTCAAAGGACTTTCCAAAAGAGACAGCCGGTATACTTATTTTGATATATTTTATTAGTAGTATTAATTATATTTGTGAAATTATTTGATTAAAAGGTTGTAATTTGAATATTTTTAAAGTGTTGATGTTTTATACTAGAAGTTTGATTTTGAGTATTTTGTGTCGATATTGTGTTTTTAAGTATTCTTCTAGTTAGTTAGTATTTCATTATATCTCATGAATATTTTGAAGTTTCATTGTAACGCAATAATTATCTATGGATTTAAACTGTTATTTAGTACGTAACTGTTGTACTCATGTGACATTCCTGATCTATCATTACACAGAAGTCAAAATTTTAACTTGTGACTCAAATCGTCCTTCTCATTTCGAGTTGTGATTTGGAGACTGGCCACCTCCGAGTCGGCTCGCTTTGAGTGGGGGGATATGTGAGGGTAGGAAAATTAATTTGTAACTTAAAAGCAGTAAGGAACTCATCTCTATTTTAAATACTAAGCGGTGAGTGCTTCCATCGAAGGGTGTCTGGTATCTGTCAAGTAACGTGTAAGATACCGATTGGTTTCGGAGTGTCACATCACCGTAATCACCGTCTGGGTTTGGGGCTAACAACAGAAGAAAGGCACACTTGTGATGATATCGTCTCCTTGGCATAACGCATGATTCTGTTCCTCTCGATTTGGGCGTTGGCTCGATCTTCATTGTACATATTTATCCTGATGATGTTGAAAATAGTTATTATGTGTTCTATAGAATAAAATAATTTGTTAAAGAGAATGAAAATGTTATTGGAACGACTGCTATAGCACCACACACACACACACACACACACATATATATATATATATATATATATATATATATATATATATATATATATATATATATATATATATATATATATATATATATATATATATATATATATATATATATATATGTGGGTTCGTAAAAGGTAAATGATAAATAACTCTTAAAGTTTAAATTTAAGTTTAATTACAAAATTAATGTATTTACAGTATATTTACAAACATCTTTGACAATTAAGAATATCCGACAACTAAGAGGCCATCTGCCTAAAAAGTCATGGGCCGTCTGCCCAACTGCTAGCTTCGGTGTCTGGGGGAACATCTGTCTCATTGCTGCGGTCGCTTCTGAGCGGACGCTTCCTCTAGGTGGCGTTACTGCTGCGGACGTATCAGGCTTTGGCGCGCTCGTCGCACAATCCCACAATCGGCTATCCTGACTGTAATTTCGTCCTCGAAATTCGCCATCTTCAACATCAGTAAACAGGCCATAACATTATCACATATAGTTCAGATGAAGTATTCCTCAAGATCCAATATGCTGAGTCACGGTCCTTCACTCAAATGAAGTTCTCACCTCGAATCCGATGAGCATCAGGCGAATATTGGAATTGTCCGCGTCTAAGCGTAAAATGCGTTTCTCGAAGGGTTCAGATAAAAACGGCAATCTTCGGCCTTTAATTAAATCCCGGCCGAGCCCCCAAGTATATGTGGGTTCGTAAAAGGTAAATGATAAATAACTCTTAAAGTTTAAATTTAAGTTTAATTACAAAATTAATGTATTTACAGTATATTTACAAACATCTTTGACAATTAAGAATATCCGACAACTAAGAGGCCATCTGCCTAAAAAGTCATGGGCCGTCTGCCCAACTGCTAGCTTCGGTGTCTGGGGGAACATCTGTCTCATTGCTGCGGTCGCTTCTGAGCGGACGCTTCCTCTAGGTGGCGTTACTGCTGCGGACGTATCAGGCTTTGGCGCGCTCGTCGCACAATCCCACATATATATATATATATATATATATATGTATGGTTTGGAGTTTAAAGAAACTAAATCGTCTGAATTTCAATTACATTTAATTAAAGACGATCACAATTATGTATTTACAAAGTTTAAAGAATGACATCGAAAGCACGTTATTGCTTTAAGTAACAAATTCTGATTGAGAGTTTGGCGTCTAGAACACTGTTGCTGCAAAATCTAATACTCATCGTCCGCCGGTTCCGCCGTCTGCAGAAAACCACGTCTGTTATCCTTAGCTCCCTTCTTTCGTCTGCGGGGTCGGGGCCAACGACCGAACACTGCACAGGGGAGGAATGTCGGTTGGTTGCTATGCGGTGGTCTGTTCTTACAACTCGGCCATATGACATCTCTTTCGCCCTCGAAAGAACGAATTCCAGAGTCTATTGACACATCACAGCAACATTGAGTAGAAATACCTGGAAAAATTAAGAGAAAAAAAACAGTATATGTACAAATCAAAAGTCTCTAGTCTGAAGACCAGGGCTTCATGTAATCAGCAGCTGTGGAAGTTGCATTTGGCCCATCATGACTTCCAACTTTTTCCACATCATAACGATTCTTAGGCTTGACCTTGACAATCCGGTACGGTCCATGAAACTTCGGTTTTAATTTTAGTCCAGTACCAAACTGTGTCCGTTGTATGGCCACCAACTCACCAAGTTTGTAGAGGCGTGCCACTTTTCTTCTTTTGTTGAAGCTTCTGCGATTCTCCTCTTGCATCTTCAATATGTTTTCTCTAGCTTCCTCTCTCGTGTCGTTTCGATCCTCCATCATTGCTTTCATAGATTCCTCCTCCAATATTTCCTTTAAATTTAGATCGGCTTTGTCTTTTAATTTTACTCCCGTTAAAAGCTCAAAAGGGGTAAATTTTGTACTTCTCGATATAGTGCTATTAATTATTTTTTGTATCGAGGCGACATGTTTGAACCATTTCGTAGGGTCCGTTATGGAGAGTTTTGATAAGATGGGTATTAAAATTTTGTGCATTACTTCAATTTGTCCATTTCCGCGAGGAATCCCGGTGGTTATTTTGCTATGCTCAATGTTCTCATCTTTGCAATACGTTTCAAACTCTTTTGAGGTAAAAGCTGAACCTCTGTCCGTTATTAATCTGGATGGATTTCCAAATGTAACTTGTTGGGATCTAAGTTTATCTATTACATCTTGAGTAGATGTTGATTTGACCGGATAAAACCAGACGAACTTGGTAAAAGCGTCAACTACCGTAAAAATGTACTGATGGTTCTTATTTGTAGAGGGCATAGGCCCAATAAAATCTATATGATAAGTACTTAAAGGTACATTTTCTTTTGGAATGGGGTTAAGGAAACCTTCACTTTTCCCACGTTTCCTATTACAAAGAATACACTCAACACAATTTGCAATCACATTTTCTATTTTTGACCTCATCTTTGGCATGTAAAACTCCTGTTTTAAAATTTCTTCCGTCTTAGCTACAGCGTAATGTCCCCTACAATGGATTTCTCGTACAATTTCCCTTTGTAATGACTCTGGTATAACGAGCAATTCTCTTCCCTTATCGTATTTGTATAGAACCCCATTTCTCACAATGTGTTCACTATCTTCTCGATTCTCAACCAAAGCTTTTAATATTTTAAGGAATTCGTCTTGATCTTGAGCGGCGGCTATTTTAGCGGTCACTTCACTATGTGAACGAGTAACAACAAGCACCGCGTTTCGACTAAGAGCGTCGACGTGCGTCATTTGTTTTCCTGACCTATGTACGATATTGTAGTCAAATTCTTCTAACTGTAAAGCCCACCTTGCGACTTTTGGGGTAAGATCTTTCTTACTCATGGTTTGCTGAAAAGCAGAACAGTCAGTCACAATTTTTAAATTAGAACCCAGTAAATAATGTCTAAATTTTTTTAAGGCTTCAATTACAGCCAAAACTTCTAGGTCATAACTGCTATATTTTTCTTGCTGTGGAGATGTTTTTCGACTAAAATAATGTATAGGGTAAAATTTATTGTCACTTCCCTGTTGTAACAACATTGCTCCGAATCCTTGGCTGCTAGCATCTGTATGCAGTTCTAGGACTGAACCCTGTTGATAGATGTGCAAAACTGGTTTTTTGGTTAAAATACCTTTAAGCTTTTGAAAAGCTTCCTTTTGTTCATATTCAAATTTAAACTCAATGTTTTTCCTCAATAGATCACTAAGTGGTTTTGCAATTTTTGAATATTCGGGTATAAATTTTCGGAAGTACCCGGTGAGTCCTAAAAAGCTTTGTACTTGTTTAACAGATTGTGGTTGCGGAAAGTTTTGTACCGCTATTGTTTTCGATAAGGATGGTTGAATCGTTCCGTTTTCAATCTTATAGCCTAAAAATTCTATTTGTCGTTTCAAAAACTGACATTTTTTAAAGTTAAATTCCAACCCGTACTCTGATGCTACCTGTAGAACGCGTTTTAGTTTCTCAAATCCTTCTTCCTCATTTTTGGACGGTATTATGATGTCGTCCATATAAATTAGTACAGTTCCATCTTGCATTAAATTCCTGAATACAGCGTTTATGTATCGCTGGAACACACTCGGAGAATTACAGATTCCAAACGGTGTCTTGAGGAATTCCCACTGTCCATGGTGCGTAACAAAAGAAGTGAATTTTGTGCTATTTTCATGCACGTCTACATGAAAAAAACCGTTTCTCAAGTCTAAAGTTGTAAAAACTTTGGACTGTTCGAGTTTGTCCAATACGTCTTCTATGAGAGGTAAGGGGTAGCGATCTTTAATCATTTTTTTGTTTAGGTTACGGTAATCAATACACAGTCTATAACACTGTCGTCCTTCTTTTTACACAAAACAACCGGTGCGGAATAATCCGAACAACTGGTTTTTATTATTCCCTCCTGTAACCATTGCTGTATCTGATCTTCTACAATTTTTTGTTCCTTGATAGGCAACCTGCGAGGACGCTGGCTGATAGGAATATCATCGCTAAGAATAATGTTCATTTTTAATTCCGTACTTTTCGTTTTGTTTGGTCTATAGTCATTTACGAGTCGACTTAATCCCGTCTTCAAAGAGTTACCCATATGACTCATATCCATTTCTTCAATATTTACGGCATCTGCCAACTGAATTAGACAGTTATCCCATAACTCACATGATTTTTTACTTTCGGTATTGCTAGGGGTATGTGTTTTTTGCTTACTGACATCGTATCTCCGTTCGGAGGAACGCACTGATTTGGGTTCGGCTTCGTTTTTCGCCAACTGTGCATAATTGACGCGAACTCCATCTACCCTTCCTTCTATTTTAATTTCGTTTTCACAAAACGTAAGCTTAAAATTTCTCAACACGTCCATGCCGATAATCATTTCGTTCGACATTATTTCTAACACATAGACATTAGTTGATATTAGATATGCGTCAATTGATACATCACAATGAAATAAACCTAGAGGAATAACACTCTCTTCACTTATGCCAGTTAATTTTACATTATCTGTATCCAAATTAGGTTTACCAATTTTCAAATAAAAATCATAATTAATCATACTAATATCACTTCCAGTATCAATTAATGCATCACAATTTATACCACAAATTTCAACATTCTTTCTAAGCTTATTTACAGTCTTTGATGAATTACGAATGTATGCATTATTAGATAGAGACACTTTGAAATCTTTTTGAGGACAAAAACTAGCTTTATGGCCGTAGTTATTACATTTGAAACATTTCAGGCCATCTTTTCTGTTTTTGCAATGAATTGATTTGTGTCCCATCTCATTACAATTAAAACACTTTATCTCTCTCTTATTATAATAGTTATCATCAACATAATTTCTCTGAGCACGAATGAGCGATTGTGGTAAATATTTAGATTCTTTGACGAAATCTGATTTACTTCTGTTTTCGGAAACTCGTAGATTTCTGTTTGTTTCTTTTTTAAGATGATATCGTGCAGCTTCGTATTCGTCTAGCTTGTTTACTAAATCTTCTATTTTCTTTACTTTTGGCAAATCGTCAAGAAAATGATCGCGTACGTCATTCGGAATTTTACTCTTTATTTGGTCAACGACCATTAGTTGCTTCAAATCTTCAAAAATGGTTACTTCTAATGAATTTATCCATTCTTCGAAAAAGTTGTTAACTTCAAAACCAAAATCTCGCCACGAGGATGATTCTCTCTTATGAGTAAAGAATTTCTGTCGAAATTGTTCGGAAGTTAATTTGAATCGTTTAAGTAACAGTTTCTTGATATAATCATAGTCATTTGCTGATGGATCAGGTTCACGGGCAATTAAACTGACTATGTCGAGTGGTAGCAATCCCGACAAATAAGAAACCCAGTTTTCTTTTGCTATATTAGCCCTACTTATTTGTTTCTCAAATAAAGAAAGGTAAACACTTATATCTCCGCTGTTATCATAATTCTTTAAAAGCTTTAATAAATCAGTTCTAGGCGGCGTTTCTGGCACAGATAATGTACCTTCCTTACTCCTTAACTCTAGTTCTAACACTTTTAAATTATATTCACGCTCGCTTTTTTCAGCTTCGACTTTTTCTAAATTTTCCCGCTCATTAGTAATGGTCAAAAGTAAATTCTTTGCAAAATCCTCGTCGTAGTCTTTTGACTCCATTATAATTCTAGTTAACAGTTGCACTTTAGCGTTTTCTGGCGCTGTTAATTCTAACTCGTCCACCAAAGTTAATAAGTCGATCTTTCGTGCTCGTCCAAGAAATGCCATAGTTGAAAAGTCAAAGTTCTACTCACAGTTTCTTGCTTCCTTTTCAGCTCGAAGAGCCTCACAGTGATGGCTCACAGTTGGTCACAGTCTTTTTTAACTCGTCAAAAGTTCCAGATCTTGTTCCAAATCCGGGCCGAACGCCCAAGTTTTGTATGGTTTGGAGTTTAAAGAAACTAAATCGTCTGAATTTCAATTACATTTAATTAAAGACGATCACAATTATGTATTTACAAAGTTTAAAGAATGACATCGAAAGCACGTTATTGCGGTAAGTAACAAATTCTGATTGAGAGTTTGGCGTCTAGAACACTGTTGCTGCAAAATCTAATACTCATCGTCCGCCGGTTCCGCCGTCTGCAGAAAACCACGTCTGTTATCCTTAGCTCCCTTCTTTCGTCTGCGGGGTCGGGGCCAACGACCGAACACTGCACAGGGGAGGAATGTCGGTTCAGGTAGAAATGTCGGTTGGTTGCTATGCGGTGCGGGGGTCTGTTCTTACATATATATATATATATATATATATATATATATATATATATATATATATATATATATATATATATATATATATATATATATATATATATATATATATATATATATATATATATATATATATATATATATATATATATATATATATATATATATATATATATATATATATATATATATAAGAATGGAGTGTTTGTACATTCAATATTTTCGACCCATTTCAAGTTTTCTATCCGTTTTGGACCGTTCTGATGCCAAATCCGCATACACGTACACACGGTTTAATATATTTTCATGAAAATTTGCATGCAGTGAGTACTTATCTTCATTTAGGGAGTGCAATTGGTTGCGAAAGTCTTTCTGTTCTATGTTCGATTTAGTGTTTGTGCGGCTATCACATCAATTTTATTCCAGATATTTGATTGCAATGTGGTTTTTTTTTTAAACATTATAAGTTTAGTGAATGCAATATTAAACATTTCTTTATTGTTATATTTAGTTCAGTTTCATGCTAAAACACCTGAGTAAGTATACTTAAATCAACCATAATTTGGTAGTTTTGGACAAAATTGGAATGTATATTGAATATTACGATTACTTGGATTGCTTTACCAGTACTGCTAAAAAAGTAATTATTCTTCAAAAAATTATTTTTGTTTATGGAATTTCAGCTCTGATATTTTATTTATTTCGAGTCTTATTTTTGTTCTTTGTGCAATGAAAACGATTTCCGAATAGTGATCTCTCACTTATGCGCGGGGGTTGGGGACAGCGAACAAAACGCGTATAAGTGAAAAACACGCATAAGTGAAAAACCACAAAAAGGAGCTTAAGGTATCCGGACACGTTGGAGGTCTTTATTTTTTATATGTGGTATAGAAACTTTTTAATGGTATTTTTATGTTTAGTGCTATTAAAAAATAGCACTGGGCTATAAATATTTAAATTATGTATTACTAATTTTGTAAAACTGGTAAATATGTATGAAAATTTAAGGAAATTTGTGAAAAACTTCAAATGTGCTACAGAAAAATCTATTCAATCAATTTGAAAAATATTGCTTCCAAAATAAACTACATGCAATTGTTTAGTGAATGAACTACAATCAAAACGATATTTAACAAAACAAAAATTCGACAAGCAATTGAAAAATGAATGCAAGATTTTTGATTAATTTTACAATCAGATTTCTTAAATAAAGAGCCATAATTTAAAAACTAATCAACTCACCATAATTATTATAGTTCATTCACTAGACAGCATTATGAAGAACAAGTTCTCAAAGTTTTACGAGAATCCATCAATAACTTTTTGTGTTATAGCATTTGAAGTGAAGAAATAATGCAAAAATATTAATTTAGAGTAAAAGCAGTTTGAAGTGAATCGTTTGCACTCTCCTTGCTTTTACTGTTTGTGTAAACAATTTTGTTCTTCACTTCTCTTTAAAAATGTTCACACTATTTACAAAAGAAAACCCATTTAAATACTTAAGAAACCTTTCTAAAATTATATTTGCAAAAAAAAAAAAAGTAAATTTAAATTTTGAAGGTTTTTTTATCTTTTATTGTCCATTTCCGATGGTTTCCAAACCTACTTCCGGTTTTCCCGCCTTGATTAAAATCGTAATATCTCTTCAACTAATTAACTTAGTGAAAAAATCAAATATTCTTTGGAAAGTCAAATAAATACTCTATCAAATAAAATCAAAAACTGCTTTTTGAATATTTGGTCAAAAATGACGTTTTCCACTTGTTCGGATACCTTAAAAGTGAAAAATCAATACAGTGTACACAGTATATTGTTAATTAATACTATGTATATAGTACTACAGAAAAATGGAAATAAGGTTACGTAGTTTCAAAATGTAAATACAAGTTTCCGTGTATAACTTCCGTTTACTATTTTTTAAGAACACAAAGGAAATGGAAATGCTTTCATCTACATCAACGAAATCGTTGAAAGTTAGTGCACGTAGCGAGTCCACCAGATACAATATGCCAATCTTCTTTGTTTATGTCATTTTCACAATTTTCACTTTCATTTTCTGGCTCATCACATTCATTTTCTGCTAGAAACGAAAATCCTACTTTCTTAAAGCGGCTTTTAATGCACTTGTCAGTAACGTTTCTCCATGATGAACACAACATATGAAATGCATCAGGGACGGTAATTTGCTTCAATTCGTCTTTTAATGCACGTTTTGTTTCTGACGCAGCCAGAAGTCGACGGATTAAAATTTTTCTGTAGTGCACTTTCACACAACGAATGACACTCAGATCCAAAGATTGAATCTTGCTAGTGCAATTTGCAGGAAAAAACACAACTTTCGTGTTATTGAAAGTTGTAAGATCTTGTGGGTGAGCAGGACTTTCCATTTTTCTTTTTGCATTTTCCTGTCGAATTTTTGAAGGAAATCCAAGAAAATGTGCGATGTCATCCACGCTGTTTTGTTGCTAGTGTAGTCGCAAGGAAGCTTCTTCTTCACGTTCTTAAAACAGGGAGGTTTTTTTTATCTGCCAATGACCAATGGCGGGAATTTTTCTGAACCATCAGCGTTGCAACACAGCAAGGCAGTTAGTCTTTCTTTACTTTTTTTCCCACCATGGCATGGTTCTCCCTTGAATGTTAAGGTTCTGTCGGGCATCAGTTTATAAAAAAGTCCAGTTTCGTCACAATTGTAGATGCTTTTCGGTTCGTATCCGTTCCGGCTTCTTTCCATTGTTCTACGGTTTCTTCATTGACACTCGCACTTTCCCCAGAAAGGACACAAGTTGCCAAGCCATACCTATTTTTGAATTTTTCAATCCATCCATATGATGCAGAAAAATTTTCTATTTCAAAACTCTTTGACAATTGTTCGGCCTTCTCCCTTAGAAGCTCAACGTTAACAGGAATGTTTGAGGCACTAGCTTCTTTAAACCATAGCAACAAAACTTTCTCAAATTCTTCGAACTTTTCACCTTGAATTTTGCTTCTTTTCTTCGACTGAATTCCACATTCTCGATGAGCGACTATAATCGCCTCCCGATTTTTTAAAATCCCTCTCAATGTCGATTCTGGAACATTAAAATGCTCCGCTAAAACTTTTTTCGAGTTGCAAGAATTTTTTTCGAATTTTTTTATAACATCCATTTTAAACGAAAGCGACAATTTTGTTTGTTTTGGCATTATAAAACGCAACCATCTAACTCAAACTCCAAAGAAGGTTCTTTCGTTAGCGATCAATGCCACGTGCTACGTACCGTACTAACCACTCTAATTGTCTGCTGTATAAATGCGACTTTCACTGACGTCAGTCACAAGACCCCTCCGGTACACCCGTGTATTTGGTAAAGAAATGTGTTCCGGTAATCCGAACGATAGGGGAAGGGCGAGGGAATGCATTCCTAGAAGCAGAACAAACAAGGAAAAGTTCTTGCGAGAAGCAACACCTGACTTGAGGAACAGAATTTTTTAAATGAAATTTTTTTTGCGACGCTCATAAGTGAGAGCTGCTTTTTTATTGTGGCGTATAAATGAATAAGAGTTATCATTGTTTTCCTATATTCATGGCCGGGACAGCGAAAAAAACGCGTATAACTGAAAAACGCGCATAAACGAGAGCGTGTATAAGTGAGAGATCACTGTATTTGGGGCAGACGATATTTTTCAACGAACGGGAATGAACAAGATCGCGCGAGCAGTGATTTTTCTGTTTTTTTCGCTCTGAATTAATTTCACATTTCTAAATTTTGTGCACTTTTAGTTGTGAGTTGTGGCAACTGTGCGAGATCAAGAGATAAAAATGAATCACAAACTAATATCTTTAGAACAAGTTTTTCCGACATCTTTTATTTTGTTTTATTTCGCTGTTTTCCGTTTTAAATATTTATTATTTTAATAAATGTGTTTTCCTTCTCATAACACGCATCACCACCACAAAGTGTTCAACTTAAAAATAGCTGGTAAATCAGAATAAATTTTCAGTAAATTTTAAGTGTAGTTATGCCGTTATTGAAAGAATATAGCCGTTACTGAAAGTATAATATTGTTTAAAAAATCCGAACTAGAACTTTTTAAACAAAAAAAAATTCGTTGTCATAATGACAGGAGAAGATTGTAACATTTCACAATGTCACATACCGGCCACAAGTAAAAAAAATATTATTTTGTTGACTATGAGCGCGAGAGCACTAACCGTAAATCGTGATTTTTATTAATTGAGTTGACCATGAAAAGAACTTAAGGGAATTCCAAATCTCCCTCAAAATCGTCTTTTGGTAGTCGTAACCTTAGTGTCACCTTTCGTCATTTTGTAGCTTTGTCATACAACAAGGGTGCAATGTATGTGAAATGTATTACATGAATGAATATGCATAGGTAGGATTTGTGTCCAAAGTAAGTTGTAGAAAATATAAAGATGGCGAAAGGTATTCAAATAAATTTTTATTCTACAAAAAACGTAAGTCATTATATATTTTGTTCATCTCTTCAATTTAGAGTAAACCAATTCAAACCGAGTAAGGTCGGGTAATTAAAAAATGATTCGTGAAAAAATTGTTTCGAGGTTGGCCGGCGGCTCCGAATATTTTTTCACGTGCTGTTACAGTTTCGCAGCCCATTGCATCAGAAATAATTAATTTTTGCAAGCCAAGCTAAATTCAACTTCCCAAGCCGTGATCCATCTGTTCCCATCTATTTACTATAAGATGTCCCATCAAATGATACCATATAAAGCAATGAAATCAGTCTGAGTATTGTTGATCAAGGAATAACTAATTGGAGACCTAGACCTATCCAAACCCAAGGAGTGCCAACCGCTCAACGAGATAGACCACCGCCTCCTAGAAGAGAAAGCCTTCTGTATGAGTGAACGAAACGTCGTGACGTCATGAATCGGAGGCGATGCTTCAAGTGACTCGATACTAAGTTTCTAGTGAACGCCGGTAGTTAACGCAAGCATTATGGCGATGGCAAGCGAAAAACGTGTAGTTATAATGATCTATAGAAGTGCTAGGAACAACTAAAGTCTTCATTGCTTTTCAACAAAGCCTCAAAGGTAAGAGAATGAATCTTAATTTCTTAATATTTAAGTTTGTATTAACTACTTAGTACATACTTAAGTGTAAGGCTTAAGAGGTTTTTCTGTTTGCTTTGAAGTTTTGCTATTGTTGCTTTTATTTGTGTTAGCGTTTTACTGTAGTCCATTTTCTCGTTTGTTGTTTGCATATTTATTTTGTTAAAACGAGTATTAAAGACAGACGGTAAAAATTTTGTTTCAGAAACATTTATGCTCACAAGCTATAGCATTAAAACTTATTTATTGTTATCATCGAATAAATTTACTTGTTTTCTGTGACATTTAATTACATAGTTGTTTGTTTTATTTAGGCAGAATCACTGAATGGTGTAAAAATTAAACTCAGCTTTCGAGAAGAGATATTCTTTGAGAAGATTTGATTTGTACAAGGGGTACGTATATGTATTAATTCCTTCACTGTATATACTAAAATGTATTTCATGTCTTTAGGGAAACACAATTTTTGAAATGATAGTGTATTTATTATAATCTTATTGGGATTATACCTCGTAAGGATTTCATCTGTACACCATATTCTACACGTAGTATGTATCAATTCTAATACTTCATGCTCAATAAGAGTTTCAGTACTGTAGAATTCCGACTATCTAGATCAATTGGGACCAAACTCTATTTGAATAATTCACGATAAAAAGGTTTTTCTTGGTAAAATTTTTTTTTTTTGCTTTAGAGTATGTAATGTAATTTAATGACTGAAATTTTTTTTTAACATTATGTACTTGCATACTGTATTAAAATGTAAGATTACTTGAACATATCGGTCAAGTTACGCTGTCTTTACTCGTTTTCGTGCAGCCAAGCTTCGCATGCGCTTGAGCCGAGTAGCTGTAGATGGCTTTGTCAAGGCACTCAAGCGTCTTACTAACTGACGGTCCAGCGTCTGGTTGAGTAGCAATATCGTCATCTTCCTGTTCATCGTCACTGATAATTTGATATCCAGGATACGAAGAATCACTCATGTCCTCTACACCGCACTCGAAACATCCAGGAATTTTTGCTATGATGTTTCTAATGTTCTGAACCGACATTTCATCCCCTTAGTTTTTATTATTCACCGATAAAAAACTTTAAAAATGCGAATTTTGCTGATTTCATTTTTTTTTCAGAGATTCAGATAACTTTAGTTTGGATACTTGGAGTTCTACTGTATTTATATTGTGAAAGTTGAATTATTTTTCAAACTAGTAGCATTACATGACCTCTACAAGTTAAATTAATACTGCATAGATAAGTCAATGAAAAAAATGTTTTAACCATGGAAAGAAAAAAAAATTTGGATTTGAAGACTTAAATATTTAATTTAAATATTGAACTCGAACATTAATGGAATGCATGCCAATATCCAGTATTTGCAGACTTCGTTTAATTTAAAATATGTAATTTGTATTGGCTGAATTTTAGAGAAACTATTTGCGCACAGGTATAAAAATATTATTTATCTTTACAGCTTGATAAAGTAGGAAGAGCTGTTATTGTAAGCTTTACAAATGTTAACTCTTCGTTGTTTTTTTATAGGTTTGACAGAAGCATTTCCTGATTGTTAACCAAGTTCACTGGTCTTCCCAGAGTCCATATTAGGCAGCACATTACGGATGAGAGTGAAAGCTTGTAGCCTACAAAAGAAGGAATTTTGCTTTTGCCGAAAGTGTGGAATTATTTTATAAGCAAAGTGAATAAATATTTCCCTTTTGGCACTGGAATCTGGAAAGAGACCTGTGTAGGTCAAACGTTGTGGGAGACACGACATTGCTCAATCTACAACAACTTTCGAAAATGTGACAAGTGTTTTCATTTTGTGCCCGGTTGGGTTGCGTTGGGAGCAAATCTTCAAAACTTGCGAGAACTACCAGCGTGTTGCTGACGTGTGAATAGTTCACTATTCAAATACTCTGTATTATTTAATAACTCACGAACTTGCAAGGTGTTCGCCATAAAATGCCAAAGAGGATTACAACGGAGACATTGACAATCCAGAAGGGGTTTATGACTTGAAAATGCTTTGTGTGCCCACATTCAGGACATATTTTCAAACAGTGTATCCAAAGCAGTGAATTGTTTTGGTTGTAATAATCACATTATGAACGACGTCGCTCATACCTGCTTAGATGTAAGTAAGGAAGATTCTTTTCTGAGTACTTTATTTCTACTCTTTATGGTATTGATTGGTGCAGTTTTGCTGCAACTTTTGTGCAAAAATATAGTATGTTATTAAATTTCAGTTATTTAATATTAGTAGGTGATTTTTTTTAATGTTTAAATGTAAATGTGTGAACTCATAGAATCTGAAAAATGTATGTAAATTCCATATCTCCATTATTTACATTAGTGTAATGTGTTATTTTCCTTTTAATTGCTGAAAAATGAATAAAATTTGTTGATTCTTATTAAACTTGTGAGCATTTCATTTATTTTTATTTTCATGCTTTTTATTATGTATTTTACTAACTTGTTTCTTTGTGTACAGTATGCTTACCAGCGTTTGATTTAATTTGTTATTACTAGTTGTTTTGAATATGAAATACCATTTTTTAAAATATAAACTTCAGTTTTAGATCTAATAGAAAATTAAGTAAGTCATTTTACGTCTTGAAGCAGTTTCTGATAATAACTCAATTAACAGCAAAACAATATCCTTCTTTTATCCACAGGCAATGTATTTCCCTGATTTTTATTTTCACTCTAAAAGTGATGCACTGCTTCTTTCTTACACTGAAGAAACTTTATGAAAATGAATCAGGTAACTTACCAAAATATGGTTTCTTTTTAAGTAGAAAAGCATTATGGCCATCAAGTTTAGAAAGGCAAAAGGTTAATTTATCACTGCAGGTTTTTAATTGCCATATAAATCTAAGTCTTGTTTAACTTGGCCCAGTGCATTATTTAACACATTTTAAAAGTACTGCTACACGCATAGGAATATCTTCTTCCTGGTTTGATATCGTAAATGTTAAGACCTCTTATAAAGGAAAAACATTCATGGAATATTATGTGTGAGCCATTAACGTCCAATGAATTGGATCATGATTTTTCTTACTAAATTCTTGCATTGGTTGGATTTGTGGAAAGAAATGATGTGACACAGGTCATTTAACAAGACACTTAAGGCATTAACATTGACAACTACCTATCAAATAGAACTTACTAGGTATTGTACAACACAGCTTGGCATGTTGTATATATTACCAGGGAAAATTCAGACTGGTGAATTAGAGTGCCGTTTCAGCTGGTATCGTCGAATGGCTGGTACACAATACCATACTATATCTATTAGGCAGGTGGTGCTTCTAACGGAACAATTAGCATTGATAGTTTTGTTAAGGATCTAGATCCTAGACAATTCAGATAGTTTCAATCATATTCAAGATTTCCTGAAATATCTTCAACAAATGCAGATATTTCAAATATCAAAGGTTTGTTACCTGCTTGAAAACATATTTAGCTAAGTACTGTTCATATTCAGTCTTAAAATGACTGAAATGTGAGAGTTGTAAATAAACCATTAGACAAAAATGAATCTTTCAAATTCATAAGTTTTAGTGACAGAGGAGGATTATTGTACCCTTCAAATTCTGTTGTTAACATTGTTGTACATAATTACATTATTATTGACAAACTTGTTAGTAAGTATAAAATATATTTTTCTTAACGTGTCTAATCAAAGACATTTGGTAGCAACATTAACTCAAGATATACTGCAAGATAAAGAAATGCTTAATGAAATGTGTTTGTGGACATTTTTCTTCCAAAATAATGAGTTTAATAAGATCCTCAACTTGTAAAGATACGCGCGCATCTAATTAATCTAGTCAGTTAACATTTTATTATTTGTAGTTGTCGGAATGGCAACATTGTTGTAGTTTCAACGAAATGAAATGGCTTTATTAAAGAATTCTTGGAATATAAAACTTCTTGTTGTTATTAGGAGAAAGGAGAACGTGTAGTTCTTGCGAATCTCAATATTTGGTGACCACCCAGACGTGATAAACCGTAAGTGGAAATACATTTATATTTTTAATGAAAATAAACTCTGTTGATGTATTAATATTCATCTGAAAAGGGAAGCGGTAAAACGAACTAGGAAGTCAGTAAGATCGTCGTTTACGAAAACGGTAAACTGTATTTTAGATGAGTTACTGAAAGAAGTACGTGATAAAAAATAATAAAAACCAAAACAGCTACTTTAGAGCGTTTTTTTGCTGAATTGGATGTTCTTGATCGTCAATTTTTGAATGCAGAATTCGAAACAGATGAAGAATTTGATCTTGAATTTGCGAATATCGAAGCGTATGAAAAAATGGATTTAGTGCGTGTAGAAGCAGAGATGCATTTAAATAGTGAAGTTTTACCGTTAAATACTGCTGAGTCCATCGCTTCATCTCCAACTTCAAGTAGACGTAAACTGAAATTGCCCAAGATTGAGCTTAAACAATTCGGAGGAGAAGTAAAGGATTGGTTGAATTTTTGGAGTCAACTAAGCGTATACATGATGATGTTGAAATAGAAAATGAAGACAAGTTCCATTATTTGTATCAAGCAACTGTTCCTGGGAGTAGAGCTCGTGACATTGTTGACAGTTTCCCACCTACGGCCGAAAATTATGGAAATGTCATTGAGTGTTTAAAAAATAGATTCGGCAGGTAAGAACTATTAATTGAGTTTTATGTTCGAGAAATGCTGGGTCTTGTAATCAGAAATGTTCAGGAGCCAAGGGGAAAATGTAATGTAGCGTCATTGTACGATAAATTGGAGTCGTATTTGCGAGCATTAGAGTCCATTGGAATGACAACTGATAAATATGCTGCCATGTTGTTTCCACATGTGGAATCATGCATTCCCGAAGATCTATTTCGAGTATGGTTGCGTAATCAATCAGCAGTTATCTCGCAAGAAAATTATTACTGTGACAAATTAAAAATGCTGTTATTATTCTTGAGAAGTGAAGTAGAAGGGGAGCAAAGGATTTCACTTGCAAAAGCGGGATTTAACTTATTGGAAGGTGGAATACGTAGAGAGAAAAAAGGCCAAGTTGAAGTTTCGGTTCCCACAGCCAATGATCTGTTTTCGAGTGAAGCAAGGTTTGAAAAGCGAAATGAGAAGATCATTTGCATTTTCTGCGGAAAACAACATGAAAATAAAGATTGTTTTACTGCACAAAAAATGCCGTTGAGTAAAAGGCATGATCTCATAAATGAAAAAAAAGCATGTTTTATCTGTTTTAAGTTAGGACACCGAGCAAAACAGTGTAGGAAAAAAGTTCAATGTTTAATTTGTTCAAAGAGACATTGGGCTATAATATGTTCGGAGCTTGCAAATCAGAAAAGAGACGAGGCGAAAGAATGTGATGAAGAGGGAAAACCAAACGTGTCTTTAGCCAATTATTGTGTCACAGAAGAAGTATTTCTGCAAACTTTGTTAGTAAATATCGAAGTCAATGGTAGAAAACAGACAGCCAGAGCTTTAATTGACACTGGTTCTCAAAGATCCTACATATTGAAAGAGACGACTCAAAGGATGTAGACCAGTTGGTTCCGAAAGCTTTGTGCATGCTCTCTTTGGAGGAGTAACTTCTGGTAGGAAAACTCACAACTGCTACCAATTGACTGTCAGTAGTCTTGATGGCAAGTACTCTCGTGGTATCCAACTATTGGAGCAACTTAAAATTTGTGGCCATGTGGCAAGATTACCCCCTGAATTTTGTTCAGAGATGAATCGAATGCATATTGTAGTCACAGATGTGGGAAAAGGCGATCTGCCTATAGAAATTATTCTCGGAGCAGACATAGCTGGTCAAGTTCTAACTGGAGAACTCCGTAAATTAGACAATGGTTTAGTTGCTGTACAGACATTGTTTGGATGGGTAGTCATGGGTAAAATGTGTGGACGTTCTTCCGAGGAAAATGCATCCTCGATCGTGACCTCCATGCTAATACACGCCGATCGTCTAGAGAACTTGTGGAAGCGGGAAGCCATAGGCATAACAGATTCATGTGAAATTCAACCTATAGAAGAAATAGAAAAGGCAGTATTAAATCACTTTCACAAGACTTTGAGGAGAAACGAAGAAGGGAGATATGAAGTTAGCTTGCCTTGGGTGAATGATCCAGGAAACGTACCTAGCAAGAGAGAAGTTGCTGAGAAGAGATTAGTGTCAACCACAAAGAGGCTCAGATCCGGAGAACGCTTTGATGATAATAATGCCGTTTTTCTGGAATGGTTACAGTTAGGGATGATAGAGGAAGTGCCAGAGAGTATACAAGAAAAGGGTGTACACTATTTGTCTCATCGAGCAGTATTCAAAGACAACTCCACAACTTCGGTGAGACCGCGTTTCGATGCCTCTTGTAAGCAGAAAGACTCGTTTTCCTTGAATGATTGTTTGGCAAAAGGTCCCAATTTGCTTTAACTGGTACCCACAATCTTGTTTAAATTTAGAGAAAAGAAGATAGGAATTATCTCTGATATAAAAAAGACATTCCTACAAATATCAATCAATGACAATGATCGCGACATTCTGCGATTTCTCTGGTGGAAGAATTCCAAACAAAAAATTAGAGAATTTCGTCACTGCCGAGTAGTTTTCGGCCTGAACTGCAAGGCCTTTATGCTTCGAGCTGTGATAAATGTTCATCTTATGCAAAGCGAATCCTCTTACAAAACTGTTGCTGAGAAATTGCATTCTTCCTTTTACGTTGACAACTGTGTGACCTCGGTTGACTCAAAAGAAGAGGCGGAGATATTTATCTCAAATGCTACTGCAATAATGGCCGAAGCCAAATTTGATCTAAGAGGTTGGGAACAAACTGATACAAATAACATGAAAATTGAAACAGCCTACAAAGGTAGTGGGACTATTATGGGACAAGCAGGAAGTTTCTCTTTTTTGTGATGTAAACAACATTAGTTTGGAGGGACTTCCATTGACGAGGCGGACCATTCTATCCATCGTACATAAAGTATTTGATCCTATCGGATTTGTCTGTCCGTTCACGCTCCGTCCAAAGTTATGGTTGCAGGAGAGCTGGAGAGCAAAGTTAAGTTGGGATTCTGAGCTGCCTGAGGAGATAAAGAAGAAGTTTTCAAAGTGGATGGAAGAACTACCTTTGCAGTCAGTAGTGAAAATTCCCAGATACATGACTTTGAATGATGGTGCTTCACACAGCCTCCATATATTTGTCGATGCTTCTAAGTCTTCTTATGCAACTGTGATTTACCTGAGATCCGAAAACGCAATGCAAGTCAAAGTACAGCTTCTTCAAACCAAATCGAGAGTTGCTCCGTTGAAGAAATCAACAATTCCTCGTCTTGAGTTGTTGGCTTGTTGCATTGAAGCTAGGATGGTTTCCTTTATCATTAAACGTCTTGAACTACTAGTAACAAGAACATATTTCTGGACTGATTCTTCAACTACTTTGTACTGGATTAAAGGAAACGAAAAATGGGCTACATTTATCTATGACAGGGTGAAGGAGATCAGAAATTTGACCAGAACTGAAGATTGGAATCACATCCCTGGAGCTGAAAACCCAGTTAATTTGCCTTCAAGGGGATGTTCTGTAACAAAATTAATCACATCTAGATGGTGTGAGGGGCCTAATTGGTTGCCACTAACAGAAGATGAATGGCCTCACTCTAATCCTATTGAAAATAGAGAAGAAATTGCTGCTGAAAGAAAAAAGAATATTGTGACAACATTGAGTTGTAATGTCGGACTGTCTGAATGTGTTGGTTTTGATTAGTTTTGTTAACTTTAAATCAAAAGGTGGGAGAATGTAAAGATACACGCGCATCTAATTAATCTAGTCAGTTAACATTTTATTATTTGTAGTTGTCGGGATGGCAACATTGTTGTAGTTTCAACGAAATGAAATGGCTTTATTAAAGAATTCTTGGAATATAAAACTTCTTGTTGTTATTAAGAGAAAGGAGAACGTGTAGTTCTTGCGAATCTCAATACAACTAACACTTTGTTAAATAACTATTCCAAATCTAAAAAAGATAATATTAAAAAAGTGGTAAACAAGAGAAAATTAAAGACTAACAAAATAGTTATTTGTAATTTTTATACTTATATTGCTGTAATTTAGATAGATTGTTTTATGAATAAATATTTTTGGAAATTATTGGTTCAGTTTTTATGTAACATATACAAGTATCTAATACTATTCCAAGATGAAATTGAGCTTAATGAATAAGTATTTTTGTTAAATAATATTTATATGAATGCTGATGGAATGATTACATATAAATTCATATGATATGAATATAGTAGGACATAAATGTAATATTTACTTAATCATACGGATTTCACTAATTTTTAATTATTGATCTTCATAGCTTATTTCAATAAATACTTAAATTTTATATTTCTGGAATTATTGAGACACCTAATTTAATAATTGGTTTTACTTTAAGAAAGACTATTTTTGGGTATAATAGGGCTTTTTGGTATGACTTAAGTATTTTTGTTAAATAATTTGTGTTGAAGGCTGAATAGTATGAATTTAGCTCCTACTGATAATATTTTTAATTACTCCGATGGTTTTATGATGGAAGTGATTTAATGACAACTTGAGAAATACTTGGCACAAGGTTTTCAAATTTTTAAATGTTTGCGAAATAAAAAAAATCTTTAAACTGCTCCCATTTAAATCGTAAGTACTTTTTTCGCAAAACATCGTGAATAAAAAAGTTTTTTTGCTTGTTCATGTTTTCATAAAATATGGGAACTTAATTATTCAACTTGATCCTTAATGTAATAAAAAAATCCGTGCTATTTAGTAAACATCCAATTAAGAATGAAAAGGTTTTCAAGTTCCGAAAGTTAACACATCCCACACAACTCCGCGTGAAGAAATTCATCGCCTCCGTGTTATGACGTCACAATCCAGACAGAAGGCATTCTTCTCTAGGAGGCAGTGTATAGACCCACAGCGACCGGCTACAAGTATGGCCTGCAGGGCCACTTTGCCCGAGACTGCAGAAAGTGATTTCGTGCATGGCCACCCACCAGTATGCACTGTACAGGAAACGTATTTCTTGTGACCGAGATGTGTTTTCCAGATACTGGTCAAGACTAACTGGGAGTCATTGACACTGGCAGCAATGTGACTATAATAAGCGAGTCTTTTGTCAGGTTTTTAAAATATGGAGAAATAGGGGGTGAGAACAGTTGCAGGTGATGCGGTAAACCAGTGGACTAGTAGATGTAATAAAAATCATAGAGGTAAGTGTCAAAATAGGAGAAATTAAGAAAAACGTCATTATGTATGTTATTGACTCTGATTTGCCTTATTTGTCAATTTCCTTGCAACATGCGGCACTATTTGATTTATATCTCGATATAAAAATGAAAAAATTTTTAAAGCAGATTGTATGTATTCTTGTTCTAGAATTTGTATGATTATATGAACAATTTTATTCTTCATTTTTATTTCGAAATTTCGATCGGAACGTCAGAACAGTTGCCATTGGTTGTCGATTTGGAAACAATTGAGAAGAATCAAATTTCTGACGTTACGTTATAGCATGTTCTTTTACTTTGGAGGTTAATGAGTTCTGTTGAGTTGCTGTCTTGTCGCTTGTTGACATTCCATTTCATCATCTGATGGCATAAAGCCAGTCTTGAGTCGATCCACACTAATTAAAAATGATTTATTGTTAATGAGAAATTTAAATAATTTATCTGATTTAGATAAAACCTTATAGGGACCATGATATGGTGATTGTAATGCTTGACATACTCCTTCCTTCTCGAACAAAAAAAAATGAGTACAGCTTTTCAGTTCATTATGAATGAAAATTTTCTTGCGTGAATGAGACGATGCTGGAGTAGGTCGGATGCTGCTCATTAAATTTTGAATCTTGCCAACAAACGTAACTGGATATAAGTTATTTTTGCTGGTCGCAAAGAATTCTCCAGGCAACCTTATGTTGATGCCATACATAATTTGTGCTGGTGTAGCATTTAGGTCTACCTTAATTGTAAATCTTAATCCTAATAGCACAGTAGGCAGAGCTTCAACCCAACCTTTTTCAGAGGACTTGATGGATGCTTTAAGGTTATGGTGTATCCTTTTTATCATGCAATTTGAGGATGGTTTGTAGGGCGATGGTTTCGTAGTTTCGATGCCCATCAAAGTTGCTAGCATCTTGAAGAGTGCTGACTCGAACTGTCTTCCCTGGTCTGTCGTTATTGTGAAAGGGGTTACGAAGCGGCATATCCAATTTTCGTACAGTGTACGAGCAACTGTCTCGGCTGCAATATCTAACATGAGGTATGCTTCGGATCATCTTGAATAACGGTCGATGCAGGTCAAACAGCACGAATATCCTCTTGATGGTGGAAGTCTTCCAACAATATCGACATGAATATGTTCTATCTTTCAGAAATTAGCCGATAGCATTGAAGTGGTGTACTAACATGTCTTTCTTGAAACTTTGTTTCTTTAACATTGTAGGCAGGATCGAGCCCATGATGTGTTTTTCTTATAGAACTAAAGGCCAGACGAACCTTTCTTTTAGTAGTTTGTGAGTTACTCAAACTCCGGGATGAGATATGTTATGAAAGACATTGAAATTTCTCTTTCGAAAACTTTTTGGGACAAATGGTTGCAAAATTCCTGAAGAGACATCACATTGTAGTTTTGATCCCTCAAAAAGCATAGGTTGCAACTTCATACTTGTTTTTTCTGGTTGCAACATGATTTCTTTTAGTTCATCATTAGTAGCTTGTTCTCGAGACATTTGTTGGTAGTCTACTGTTGATGAGCTGCCGATCGTCGATATCCTGGACAGGGCATCAGCAGCGATGTTTTGTTCACCACTGATGTGAGTAATATATGTTGAAAACTGATTAATGAAATCGAGTTGTCGAAGTTGTTTTGGGCTTGCTTTTTCCGGCTTTTGTTTAAAAGCGAATGTAAGAGGAAGATGGTCTGTTTAGATGTTGAAAGTTCGAGCTTCGAGTATGTGTCGAAAGTGTTTGATGGCAGCGGGAGCGCCGAATAGCTCTGTCATAAGCACTGTACTTGGATTCAGTTTTGGTGAGCTTTTTGGAGAAAAATACTAGTGGTTGCGGATTTCTGGTAACTTTTTTGTAGGACACCTCTTATAGCTGTGTCGGAAGCGTCGACCGTAAGCGAGATTTGTGATGTTGATGAAGGGTACACCAACGTTGCTGCTTTTGCGAGGTCCTCTTTGCACTTTTAAACAGCGTTTTCGGCCTCTGCTGTCATAAAATCACTTGTCTCTTATATAATGGTACTCTCAAATAGTGGTGCTTGAGTTGATGCTGCTTTAGGTATAAAACGCCGATAAAAATGGAAATCTCCCAAAAATCTTCTTAATTCCTGGATGGTTTTAGGCTTTGGGTAGTTAATGATTGCTGCAACCTTGTATTCCAACGGTTGCATACCGTTTCTGTTATCTTGTACCTCAGAAATCTCACTTCTGATTGGCCAAAATTACATTCGAAAGGATTGATGCGGATGTCATTTTCTTGGAATCTTTGAAAAACGATTCGAAGATGATCCTTGTGCTCCTTTTCACTTTTAGGTGAGATTAGAACGTCATCGATATGTAAGGCATACAGAAACCAAGGTCTCGTAACATAGAATGCATAAAACGCTGGAATGTTTGGGCAGCGTTGCATAATCCAAAACTCATAAATGGGAACTCGAATAAACCAAATGGCGTGATAACGCTTGTTTTGGGGATATCTTCTTCTCTAACAGGAATCTAGCGGTAAGAACTGAAGAGGTCTATGGTCGAAAATATCTTTGTTCCTTCTAGTTGTTGAGCAAAATCCTGTATATGTGGCACAGGGTACTTGTCTGGTTTTGTTTCCGCAATGAGCCTTCTGAAGTCGCCACATGGTCTCCTATCTCGTTTTCTTAGGTACCATGTGCAATGGTGACACCCAATTACTGCTTGATGGTCGGCATATTCCTTGATCCAACATCAACTGGAATTCTTTCAGTGCGATGGCTTATTTTTCAGGGTCAAGTCTTCTGGCTCTGGAATATACTGGTAGTCCAGTTGTTTCTATGTAATATTCAACAGTGTGCTTGACTTTGGGTTTACTAGAAACCTGTGTATTTTCAGGGAAATCTTAAGAAAGTTTTTTGTAAAGGGAATCGTCAGCAAGAGCCGTAATTCTTCAGAAAGTACCACTTACCGGCTGAGCTGTACATTTCATGTTGGTCTTGGTGTCGATGAGCGAACTGTTCTTCAAGTCTATTAACAACCCAAAATTTTGCAGAAAATATGTTCCTATGATTGGTAGAGATACTGCTGCTATGATAAATGGCCATGGGAAAGCTCTTCTAAGGTTCAAATCCAACTTCAGTTTTTCACCAAAAGAAGAGATTCTTGATCCATTCGCAATGAATAACTTTAATTTCCCAGAAACTAGATTCTTCTCACTGTAGGTTTTCGGAATGACAGAGATTTCAGCGCCGGTGTCAATCAGGAATCCAGTAGTTTTGTCGGCCACGAAGAGTCTACGTGCTCGACTCTGATCGCCTCTGGCCTCAATCGATGACCCTTCTAGTTTTTTGTCTGGAAATTGCACGACTTGTTGCAGTACTTGGCTGCTTTTCCAAACCGCTGACAATAGAAGCAGATGCCCGAGTTGCGATCAAATCTTGAGCGTGAAGGTGAAAGGGAATAGCTTCTTGAGTACCTGTTCTGATTCGCATTACAACGTCTGTTTCCTTTCAGTTCCTGCATTGATCGTGTCAGCTCCTCTACTTGTTTCCGAAGTTGACAGCAGTCTGTACAACTAGAGATCCATTTGCTGACTGAATGTACGGATACAGAATTGGTTATTTCCTTAACTTTATCTGCCATCTTAGACAATGAATCCAAATTTCCAACACTGAAGGCTAATATCTGTTGCATTGCGGTAGGTAGACGTTGTTACCAAAGATTTTTCTGGAAGTCTTCTTCGATTTTTGGGGAAAGGTCTCGCATCTTTGGAAGAAGTTGTGACAGTCGGCCATCTCCGAGCTGGAGCTCCTGCAGTAGCATTTTGATTTGATGCGTTTCCGAGTCCTAAAAATGTTCAATCAGATATTTTTTTTTAAAGTTCATATTTTCTTTTCTCAGGAGGATTTAAGATGATGTCACTGACAGTGGTATTCACATCCTTCTCAATGGTAGAAACTACGTAGTGAAATTTAGATGCGTCGACTGTAATTCCTGCGTTGACGATCTGACTTTCTATCTGGACAAACAACAGTTTTGGATTCCGTTTCCAGAATGGAGATGCTTTGAAGGCAACTCGAGAAATTGTCTTTGTAGACTAGGTGCAGTTACTGGAACGACAACTTCAAAGGCAGGGACTTGGCACCGGAAAATAGAAAGTTGTCTAAAAAGTTCTAGTAATGAGTATCAAATCCAATCGGGACGTGTTACTTTTAGCCGGGTCATCAATTCTAGGTGGTTCGTTAGGACCAACCACTAGCTTTGAGTAAATATTGAAATCATAGACATAACATCAGAAGAATGAATTAAACTTGCTTTACAAAAACATACTTCACACTTCAAAAATTAACCTATTTACATCGACGAAAATTTAATGCAATTCTACAGTCATCACGTTCGAAGTCTGCGAGGCAGAAAGCTAGAGGGAATCTAAAGTCTAAGATCTTAAAAATCAAAACGAACGTTCCTTCTTTTTATTTTTAATCTTGACATGCGCGTAGCTCGTATTCTTGCACGTGCGAAGTTTCGAAGTTTCGATCGGAACGTCAGAATAGTTGCTATTGGTTGTCTATTTGGAAACAATTGCGAAGAATCAAATATCTGACGTTACGTTACAGCATATTCGTTTTACTTTGGAGGTTAATGAGTTGTTATGTTGAGTTGTGAATGTTACTGACTTGCCTCTACAAGTATATTGAGTCAGTAATGAAATAGTACAGTTTAATGCGTTGTACTTGTGGAACATTTGGTACCAGTGTGTTGGATCATCGATACTAAGCTTGGAAAGAACAGGGATTAACGTCTGGTGTATCTGTTTAATTTTTGCCATTTCCGCGGGCAACACCAGTGGTTATATGTTTTAGTTCAAGGTTTTCATCACGGCAATGTGTTTTGAAGCCATCTGAAGTAAAAGCACTTCCTCATTCGGCGATTATACGTGAATAGCTGCGGAAAATGGTTTGTTGCACAATTTGTGGATAGCTGTTTTAGTTGACGTCGTCTTAACTGGATAGATCCAAAGAAATTTTGTAAAGGCGTCTACTGTGGTAAAATGATAGTGATATTATTGGTGAACGAGAGAGATCCATGAAAATCTGTGTTACGTGTCCAATGGAATGTTACTTTTAGGAATGGGATGAAGATATCTTTCAGATTTTCCTTTCTTCCTGGAGGAAGGAATAGACGGTTCAACAATTGTTCGAAATAACATTTTTGACAATTTTACTTAAATAAGAAATCAAATAATATATTTTAATGAGAGTCTCTGTTTTGTTGAAAGCGAAGTGTCCTTGTGACTGCATTGTTTGCACGACCTCATGTTGCATAGACTATGGCAGAACTATAAGTTCTTGATCATCAACAAGTTTGTAAAGCAGGTAGTTTTACAAAGTGTAGTCGGTCATTGGTGTGTGTAGCAATTAGGGATGCGACATCGATGTCGATGTTTTCAAAACATCGATGTTTTTAAAACATCGATGTATTGGGATCGATGTTTTTGTAACATCGATGTTTATACTTGTCGATGTTTTTACGTTATCGATGTTTTATTTTTAAATGAAAAAAGTACCGTTATAAAAATTTAAAAAAGAGCCAAGAAGCCTAATTTTCATAATCAGCAAATTGAACATACTTTTAGACCAAAATCACCAAAGGTGAAGGGTCTGAAAAGCAGGGATACGACATCAATGACGATGTTTTCAACACATTGATGTTTTATAAAAAAACATCGATGTATTGGAGCTGATGTCACATCACTAGTTGCTAAACCAGTTATAAGAAATGGGGTAAAACGTTCAAATGCACTGAATTTTAAAAACATCGATAGTTTGGGGGCGATGCATTATCAACATCGATGTTTCAAATTTGAATATCGATGTTTTGGTGTCGATGTAGCATCAATAGTTGGTAAACCATTTTTAAGAAATGGGGAAAAAGTTTGAATTCACTGAATTTTAAAAACATCGATAGTTTGGGGGCGATGCATTATCAACATCGATGTTTTGCTGTCGATGTTGCATCCTTAGTTGCTAAACCAGTTTTAAGAAATGGGGAAAAAAGTTTAAATACACTGAATTTTAAAAACATCGATGTTTAAAAACATCGATGTTTTTGGAACGATGTTTTATCAACATCGATGTTTTTGGAACGATGTTTTATCAACATCGAAGTTTTAATTTTGAACATCGATGTTTAAAAACATCGATGTTTTGCTGTCGATGTCGCATCCCTAGTAGCAATACTTTATTGATGCCTGAAATGAACTAGTCTAGATTGTGAGCTTGAGTGATATTTTGTGTAATCGTGTCCTGTGAAATGCAACGACTTAAAGCGTCAGCATGTTTCATTTGTGTAGCGAGTCGGTAAACAATTTCATAAACACAATCTTGGAGAAAACACCCAAAGTCGCTAGATGGGTCATTTAAGTCTTTTTTTTCAAAACTGTACTTATATCCTGTATGCTACTTATTAGGGAATGGTAAGAGATATCTTTTATCTCTCGTTTTGAGGACACATTATTTTTGTTAATTTCTTGCTATGGTTCAATGGAGTAGATACATAATTGGTATCTTGTATTTTGAATTTATGTAAAATGCATTCAGTGCGTTTCTTTTGAGACATAGTAATTTTTTCTTCTGCACAAACTCTATGCAGAGACAATAATGTAACAGTACCATACCTGTAATTTTGAATGAATTCGATTTAAATTGGCATTAACTTTTTCGTTGGTCTCTTTACTTCTTGCCAGAACTAATTAGACATTCACAAAAACGAGGATGTTTATTCCAGCAACAGGAGTCTTCATGCAATACACACATTTACGTGTATCCAAGCGATTTGGACTTGCATCTAATTATTCATTCTAGTACCTTCCTGATTACTTACCATGCATTAAGCGTTCAAATAAGCAAACTTGATCATCAGACGAATCTTGAAAGCTTTCAGGAATTCCAAAGTGATTTCCTATGAATCTCCATTAATGTAGGCCACGGCTAAGTAAATTTCGTAGGCGGTTAATCCGTTCTCAATTCGATATGCGATAGCAGTTCTGATTGTGAACTTAATCATGCGACAGGATAAAATGTTTCTTTATATTCTGTTTCATCTTTCTTCTTCATTCCTGCTGCGTGTGCACATCCTTATACAATTAAACAGGCTTTTAATTTTTCAGTGCTTCTGTCTTGTTTACATTTAGTTTTCAAAATCCACCACCGTTAATTAATTTCTTGCACTGTGACTTGAAAACAAGTTTCCATCCATTATCTTTGATGAACGCAATCATTTTCCAAGCACATTGTTTTCTGTAATTCTTTTTCATAGGATCCACACAAAGCTTCTGTTACAGAAGAATTTAAATTTTAACAATTGGTGATCTTTGTTGAGAATAGGAATGTACCACGTGGGTGTTGTTGAGAGCTTCTTGCTGACACTCTCGGCGAGACCACGTGATCGTTCGTAAAGTAATGTGATTAAAAACAATTTCAAAGACTTCCTGAATGGCACGGCTTCGGGTGTGAGCTTTCTTGATGAGCTCCCTCATTTTTCTTGAAACTTGAATTTATGTATCTCAGCGTAATATTATCGTTTGTTGTGTTGTTGTGCCGTTTGTACTGTTTGTTTGATGTCCGAAAATAAATCACAAAAAAACATTCTTGGACTCGATGAATCTTTACAATCTTCACTGTCTCAAAGTTTTAGCAGGATACTATGTGATATTCTTTGTGTGGTCTCTTTATTTTCGAGATAAACCAGCAGCTTTTGATGTTTAGATAGGAATCGATGGAATGGTGTCTTGTGAATGTGAATAAGACGTATCTTGCGATATCTTGATTTCTCTTGCGGCCTTGATTTTTCAACTCTTAACGCTTCGATACTGTTCAATGATCTCACTATGGTAATTTTGCAACTTCAAGAGATAAAAATTCAATTTCATCGTTCTAAAGAGATGGTCCCGGAATAAGTCAATCAAACGCGCGTCTCGACATGTTACTATTTTTTTGGCTGGTTGTTTTATCTCACAGTCGATAGGCTTTAAATTTTACTGAATACCCAACAAAAACATGTTTATAAGATCATGATCGAACTTTCCTTTCAATCGCTTGTTTAGAATGCAAGCTATCAGCACGAAAGCTTTGTACTATGACACGACTTAGTGCCAAAAGCAATTTATATAGTGTTTCATTTTCGCTGACGCTTCGAGTTGGGGTACAATTTCTCAGGAAAACAGCGTAGCTTATTTAGCTGCTTGCTGAAAGTTTGGGTTTGATTAATAAGCATATCGCCATTTCCACACTAATGTTTAACATTCTTTCTGTGATGTAGTTCTCTTGAAGTGTCAACTCAGCAGATTTCCATCTTGAAATTCCCTGTTCTTCAAGAAACTTGTTGAAGTCAATTCCACAATATTCCGGTCGGAGTGTTTTGTTTTTCTGTCCAGTACGATTCTCCTCAGAAGCTTTTAACTTTTGAAGTGCAATTAAGAAGTTTTTTGCTATTCTCGAAAATGATTTTTTTTTTGGTAGTGTCTTCAATATTTTTTTGTAATTTTTTATAAATAGCACATTTACTAACTGCATATTTTGTGATCGAAAATGCGATGGCAAATAATAACGTCTTCATTTGCGATAGATTTCTGTTTCTCTGTGTATTAAAACCATTTAAGTTCAATGTAAAAATACATTAGATAGCAATTGGTTTTTACTTTAAAACAGGCCTCGAAATATATTTTTTAATTTAGGTGCACAAGGGGCATCTAAGTTTTTAAATTAGGTGCACAGGTGCGCCTAGCGGGAAAAAATTAGGTGCACAATTTTATTTTCATGTGCACAGTGCACCTGTGCACCCGGGTATTTCGAGCCCTGCTTTAAAAGCTCCATTTTGATCAAATCCAGAAAAGAGCAAGTAACATTGAAAAAAAAATTCATTTTGAATCATAAGTTCAGAAAAACAGTTCTAGATAATACCATAAAAAGTATACTCATAATAAAAAAAGTGTTTCATTTTAATTGACATATGCTAGTTTAATAGATACAAATTCCAATGCAAATACACTGGTGAAATAAATTAAGAGAATTTGCATATTTTATCGAATTTCATGAAAAGAATTGAACTGAATGTAAAACCACTGCTTCTAGACAAAAATGCAAATCTTGTACGTCAAATAAGTAAGAGTACACGTGTGTGTAGACGAAGCCAGTAGAGAAACAGGCTTTATAAGCGCGCGTAAGTTAAGGCACATTTCGTTCGCAAGCACACCTCGGCGAGTTTCTTGGTGTTATTTTGCAGCAATCGGTTAATTTCAAATTGTAACAGTAAAAATGAGTAACCACCAACGTTTATGTTGGGTTAGCAGAGATAGTGGCCAAACATAAGGACGACGAACGTTACTTTTATTATTCACAGATAATTCACATTACAAACAATAGGTAAACTTAGAAAATACGGGAGCGCCTATGTTAACAGACTCCCTCTGAGTAAGGTCTCAGCAGCAACTGAGGATAAGACGGTAAGCGATGACATTAGAGGTGACGTCAGACAGTTATGACGTATTGGTGAGAGGGAAAATAAGGATTATTCTCCAACAATTCCCCTTCTTAATGCTTATTTTCATACATTCACAATTTTAAAAATTTATCAGCATTAACTAAAATTTATAATTATTTAGGCCTTAAAACATTATCACAAAATTTTTTATGTAAATACTTACCTAATCCTTTGGTTAACATATCTGCTGGCATATCTGATGAACTTAGATATTTTACACAGATATTTTTATTCTCATAATTTTAGCGCACAAAATGATGACTAAGGTCAATATGCTTTGTCCTGGAATGATAAACTGGACTGTGTACTAATTTCTGTGCTGATTGGTTGTCACTGAAAATTGTTGTTGGTAATGTTATTGATTCAGGAGAGAGTTCATTAAGAAAGCATCTTAGATGTACAACCTCCTTTGACACATCAGGTAGAGCCATATATTCCGCTTCTGTTGTTGATAAAGCGACACTTGTTTGTTTTCTTGATTCCCAAGAAATAGCTCCATCGGCGAATTTTAGGATGTATCCAGTATATGACTTCCTATCATTGATGTCAGAAGCCCATTCTGCATCTACGAATGCAATTAGCAGTTTTCCAGTTGGTTTGAATCTCAGTTCCTTATTTTTGGTTTCTTTCAGATATCTAAGTATTCTCTTTGCGGCAGTCCAATGCGCCTTGCCTGGATTGTTGTTAAACTGGCTCAGGAAATTTACTGCGTGCGTGATATCTGGTCTGGTATCGACAGAGAGATACATTAGAGAACCAATTAAGGATCGATATGGAATATCTTTCATTTCCGACTTTTCAGTTTCATCTTTGGGACACATTTCTTTGGTCAGCTTGATACTGTTGTCCATAGGAGTGAATACAGCTTTAGCTTCTTGTATGTTGAATGACTGCAGTAGATTTTCAATGTACCTTTCTTGCGACATTGAAATGCAATTTTCGTTTTGAGAAAATTCAATTCCTAAGCAATAATGTAACAGTCCTAGGTCTTTCTTTTTAAAATAATTTTATAAATTGTCCCTTATACTGTTATAGTTTTCTTTAGTGTTAGTAAATATTATTAAATCATCCACGTAAACGACTATGATTGCTTCAACTTTGGGAGTTTTCTTGTGATAAACACATTTATCTGAAAACAAGGGTTGGAATCCAAGGTCCTTCAGTTTTTCATCTAATTTCTCATACCAATTTCTTCCGGATTGTTTCAATCCATAAAGTGAGCGTTTTAATAAGCAAACTTGATCGTTGTTTGATGTACTGTGGAAACCTTCTGGCTGTTCCATGTAAACTTCTTCTGCCAAATTTCCATTTACATAAGCCATAACAAAATCTAATTGATATGCTGTAAGATTATTTTCAACAGCATGTGCGATAACAGTTCTGATGGAATTTAATCTTGCGACAGGTGAGTAATTTTCCTCAAAGTCAATTCCCGGTTTTTGAGAACAACCTTTAGCTACTAATCGTGCTTTATATTTCTCAATTCTTCCATCCTGTGTATATTTGGTCTTTGATACCCATTTACAACCAATAATTTTTTTGTGTTTTGGTCTTTCAACAAGTTTCCAAGCAATTTCTTGTACGAGTGCCTCAAATTCACTTTGCATAGCACTATTCCAATGATCTTTTTGCGGTCCACTCAAAGCCTCATAAACAGTCGGGTTGTTTATGGAACAGTCTGTCTGAGCAGTTTCACTTCTGCAGATCACATGGTATTCTTTTCGTGGTCTCCCCCTTTTCCCTGTTCTTACGATTTTTTGACGACCGGTAGATCTTTTAAGAGTGGGGGAATTGGTCTCCCCTGAATCTAGGTCAGACGTAACTTCCTGTTCATCTGATGACGTAACTTCCTCTTTTTCAATTGAAGTGGTAGACGGAGATAAATCTCGAGGAATATCTTCGATGTTTATCCTTTCTTCACAGAAGAGGTTTCTTCCTATGGAAAAATAAGTTCCAAATCTGATTGAGAAGAGGGATTGTTTTCAAACTCGTCAATGAATCTTACGTCACGACTCGTAGTTACTCTTCTAGAGGATTTGTCCCACAGACGATATGCTTTTGATTCTGATGAATATCCAACAAAAATATGTTCGTGTGATCTTGGATCCAATTTTCCTTTAAACCGTTTATTGAGAACATACGCTTTTTGACCGAACACTTTCAAGTAAGAGACACTTGGCTTGATGTCAAACATTATTTCGAATGGAGTAGCATTTTCGGTTATGCTTCATGTTGGGGAACGATTTCGAAGGAAAGTGGCACAGTTCACAGCTTCCGCCCAAAAGCTAGCTGGTAATTTCGATTGGATTAATAAACACCTGGCCATTTCAACAATGGTACGGTTCATTACGCCGTTTTGTTGAGGTGTTATTACAGCCGACTTTTCTCTTCTAATTCCTTCTTGTTCTAGGTAGTTGTTGAATTCGGTTCCACAATATTCGAGTCCATTATCTGTTCGGAGTGTTTTTATTTTCTTCCCAATTCGATTTTCCAT
This sequence comes from Metellina segmentata, assembly GCA_947359465.1. Taxonomy (NCBI): domain Eukaryota; kingdom Metazoa; phylum Arthropoda; class Arachnida; order Araneae; family Tetragnathidae; genus Metellina; species Metellina segmentata. The sequence goes on along the minus strand of OX375878.1, from coordinate 30,595,484 downwards.
GACAGCTTTGAATTTATTGAAGGCGTTTTTAACTTCATCTTTTGATTTTAGAAAACTTGTTTCTACATATCGAGATTTGTTATCAATGAAAGTAACAAAATAACGTGAACCACCGAGAGATGGAACTCTCATTGGACCACACACATCTGAATGGATAAGTTCCAATAGGTGCTTGCTTTCATATTTTGATTCTTTAGGAAATGGTTTAGCAGTTTGTTTACACTGAATACAAATTTTACAGTCTTTTAGAGGATCAGTATTGTTAAAAGACATACCTCTGACCATTCCTTCTGCTTTCAATTTCTTTAAATCATTTTCGTTTAAGTGTCCGTATTTCTCATGCCATTTATGGAATTCGGTAACTGTTGCAGCGATTTCGACAGTTGGTTCAACGTAATATAGATCACCACTGCGCTTTGCACACAAAAGTATAGTTCCATTTGGCTCTAGTATTTTCGCTTCTCGTTCGGTGAAAACCACAGATCTGTTATTCGCAGTAGCTTTTGACATAGAGAGAAGATTATTTTTCAGTTCAGGAACACAAAAAACATTTTCGAGACGGATTGTTTTTGTTTGATTCCCTGCTGGTACGGTGATGCGTATAGACCCCTTTCCAGTCACTTCAGTTGATTTATCGACAGCTTGTTTCACGACTGAATTCGTTTGCTTGTTTATTTCGAAGAAGAGGGTTTCATCGTTGCACATGTGGGAAGTAGCTCCACTATCCAGACACCACAATTTATTTTCTTTATTGATGTCACTCAGAGAAGTAGCTGTTGATGCGTATTCATCGTTTCGTTTCGCAGTCATCGTTGTTTCGTGTTTTGAAGCTTCGTTCTTTTTATCAGCTATTTTCTTACCACATTCGAGAGCTTTATGGCCGGGTTTGGAACAGTAGTTACATTTGAAATTACGAAAAGGCTTGTTCAGATTGAGATTTCTATTTTGATTGTATCTCCAATTTTCGGTGTTTGTTTTCAGATTTTGATTTCCCTTTTTGTAGTACGAATGGTAAGCCTGTAGTGAATCAGATTAATTATCTTTCCTTGCTTCCCATTCTTCCATTAATTTAAATTTCAAAGCTTCCGGTTTTGGCAGCTCATCTCGGGATTCAATTGCATATCTGAAATTGTCAAAGTTCTCAGGAATGCTGTACAAGAGGAGAATACATATAAGATCATCAGCGATTTCTATTTCCATTTCATTGAGTTTGTCCACTGTTTCAAAAAAATTGTTCAAGTGTTCACACATGTTTTCGCCATCAGTCATTTTTCGGAAAAAGAGTTGCTTTAACAAGGTAGCCTTTTTAGCTGGTCCTTTTGATTCATATACTGATTTTAATTTCGTCCACACTTCGTTTGAAGTTGTGCAGTATTTTACGTGACATAATTCACTAGGAGACATCGATAAAATTATATCAGCTTTTGCCTTTTTATCCGATTTAATCCACTTTTGTTGCTTTTTCTGGCCTTCGTCAGTTGTTTCATCAGCTGGTTTTGTAATTTCCATGTGAGATAATTATCTTTAGTAAGTTTTTCGATGCTTGCGACTTGCGACATTTTGCTCAGTATCAAGAGAAAAAATCAACTTACAAAAATGTTCCAAGATGGATGCCGTTTCAAATGCGCGTCAGCTACTAGTCCTTTGTTTAAGAGTAGCTTTCGATGAACTCCAATTGAACTGGTTGTTCTGAGTAGCCTGGGCCCATAACCTTTGTTGGGTTAGCAGAGATAGTGGCCAAACATAAGGACGACGAACGTTACTTTTATTATTCACAGATAATTCACATTACAAACAATAAACTTAGAAAATACGGGAGCGCCTATGTTAACAGACTCCCTCTGAGTAAGGTCTCAGCAGCAACTGAGGATAAGACGGTAAGCGATGACGTTAGAGGTGACGTCAGACAGTTATGACGTATTGGTGAGAGGGAAAATAAGGATTATTCTCCAACAGTTTAGATGATGGAATGAGGTGGCGAATTGTGGGGAGGCTAGAAGCAGGCCAATCTCAAGTCCAAATTTGTAGAGAGTTCAATTTAACGCCTAGCGTCGTGTTTAACTTTTGGAAACAGTTCCAGGATACCGGATCCATCGAGAGAAAGTCTGGGCAAGGTCGTCCAAGAGCCACGACGGCCAGAGAAGATCGCCATTTGTCGATTATAGCGAGTCGTAACAGGAGTGCTACAGCTTCTCAGCTCTCTCGTGACTTGTATGCAGCCACAGGAACCGGTGTATCAAGGGTGACTGTTTCCAAAAGACTTCATGAGAGAGGTTTGTTCGGAAGAAGACCTGCTGTTTGCGTCCCGCTCCCTTCTACGAACAGGATAATCCATTTATCATGGTGAAGAGAGCATAGAGATTGAAGTATGGACCAATGGGCGACCGTTCTCTTCACTGGTGAGTCCCGCTTCAGCCTAAACACCGATTCTCGCCATAGGTTCATATGGAGAGAACCAGGGACCCGCTACCTACCCTCCAATGTCCGCGAAATTGACCATTATAGCGGAGGAGGTTTAATGGTCTGGGTAGGCATCATGTTGGATGGCCGCACACCTCTCCATGTCTTTGAAAAAGGCAGTGTGACTGGTGTGAGGTATAGGGATGAGGTCTTGGAGCCCTATTTTCGCCTATTCAGGGGTGCAGTTGGCCCTGAGTTCATTTTAATGGACGATAACGCGAAGCCACATAGAGCTCTTCTGGTCGACGAATTTCTAGAGAGTGAGGATATTCGTCGGGTGGATTGGCCAGCCAGATCTACAGATCTTAACCCTATAGAGCATGTCTCGGACGCTCTGGGGAGGGCAATTGCAACTCACAACCCCCCTCCGAGAACCATCCAGGGAATGAAAACAGCGGTTCTGGACGCGTGGGACCAATTGCCACAGGAAATGATAAACTGCTTTATTTCAAGTATGAAATCACGCTGCGAGACCTGTATATCTGTAAGAGGCTATTAACCCATTTTTGTGTTTATTCTGCAACCGCTGTTTCATACCTTCCGACTCCAAGGAGTGTTACGCACGATCATGCGTGTGTATTACAATTATTGAATGGTTACTTGTTTAGTACTGTATCAATGTATGTACATATCAAATTTCATTAAAATCGGTACAGTAGTTCTAGAGATAATCGACCAAGTCTATAAATTCTCAAGGGGGTCACTTCACGCAGCATTTTTCCTATCTCCATAATGTTAAAAATGATCAAGTTTAAGGAACATTTTTAAAAATTGACCTGTCGTACAGTCACCAAATTTTTTTTGTGTATTTATTGTATTGTTTTTATTATTTTAATGGGAGCATTTTTTTAAAATTTTTTTCATTTTTTTTAAATCATACGTGGAGTAACATGTGAAAAGTTTCAAAATGATAAAAATATGTGTACATTTTTACCCATTATTTTTTTTTGATAATTTTTTTGCAAAATCTCTCATTAAAATATTTATTTGTGTTGTACTAATATGTGTGCCAAGTTACAAAGCTATAAGATAAATAGTTTTTTCAAAAATGTTCCTTTCGTGTTGAAATTTACACTTTTGAGAAAAAGTGATTTAAAGTAAAAACTTCCCACTAACTATTGCAGACCGGCACCATAGCTTGGATTGCTGGGATCATCTGCTAGATCATCTTCTAGTCTACATTTTAACAATTTAATTTTAATTCTGGCTTCCCTGGTTCTATGTAAAGTTGTGTTTACCGCTTTCCTTATATAATTTTCCAAACAAAAATTTGCATAGATTTTAACCCTTAAATTTTTTTAAATCTCTTTTTTGACAAAATCTCTCATTAAAATATTTATTTGTATGTTATTAATTTGTATGTATAGTTTCAAGGCTATAGGATAAGTAGTTTTTTCAAAAATGTTCAAAAATCACAATGCCTTGTTTTTGGCATTTTACACATAAAACACGCTGATTTATTACGCTGGAAAAGTGCGGAATGTCAATTACTTCACAGTAGTTGGCACTTGAATTTAAAAAAGCATCATATTTTTCAGCACACTGACCCAACTTTTTTTTAGATGCTGAATTACTTATGTTCAAAACTGGTTCTTCTGCACCTTCATTGACTTCTGAAAAACTTTCGTCACGCTTAATATTTCTTCCGAATTCTCTTTTTTTAAATGTTTGGTTCTTAAACCGAGGCATAATTCCAGGTAGTGCAAGAAATGACAAAAAGAAATACTCAAATAGAAGAAATAACGTAGCTATATTTAGCGAGAAAAATAGCACGTGCGATAGTATAAACTAAACAAACTGCTACAACTATTCACTTCTCTTCCTTGCTTAACAAGTTGCCGATCGAAATAAATTGTTTTAATGAATTTAAAACATTTCATTAGGCTGAAACACATCGCATGCATTATGTTTTGGTTTGAAGTGGGCGTGGCGATCAGCTGTTTCGGCTTTTCACAGATTCAAGCAATTTTTAAAATTTTGTTTTAAATACTTCTAGTTTAGCTAAAGCAAAAATTTTAACTGCATTAGAAGCAGAAAGAGTTGCAGTTTTTTTTTTCAATAGCAATTGAAAAATCGGTTTTTTTTTGTACCGATTTTCGTGAAGTGACCCCCTTAATTTCTTACACCAGTGTATTTTAATGTTCAAAATGCAATGTATTTTCTCAATTTAACATATCGTCACTCAAAGTGCTCAACATGTCGTATATCTAAATATTTACATTTTTTAGGAGAGCAAAAACTAATAGTTTTACTTATGATTTGATTCTATTATCATTATATAAATTTGGTTGTAACTTTTATTGGATCAGCTGATGATGTAAAAGATTTTGCCACCAAGTGGAAATCTCAAAATGCCACATTTACTAATAATAAAAGAAAAAATGAAATTTTTGACTTACGACCTTTTACACTTTGAGTGACGATATACATATTGATGAAAAGAGTTATTGTTTATATTTTATGAAATAAAAGTAAATCAAAGTTGTAAGCGAAATCGTATAATAAACAGAATACCATTTAAATTCATTACCATTAATTCAGCTGTACACACGAAATAAGATAATGTAACAGTATTTTGGAAAACAAATTACAATAAAAATTCTTATTAAAAAACACTAAAATAGTATAAAATTATCGATCTCACAAACAGATTTTATCCGTATAGGGAAAACTAGGGATAGTTGGCATAGTTTTTTTTTTATCAGATATGCTTTCAGCTTGTATAACCAAATGCTGCTCAAAGTGGAACTCCCTGCCTACAAATTAATGAAGAAAACATCACCAAAATAGTATAGTTTACTCGTTAAATATTGTTTACGAAAGTGTTCAAACTCTGCCAACTTACCCCTGATGTGGGGTAGATTGGCCTAACGCCTGGGGTAAGTTGGCGTAGCATATCATTGTGATAGGATCTAAGCAATAATAAAAATTAATCACTTTAAAACTTGTATTTTAATACAAAATAAGGAAACCTTTAAAAACAAAAGAAAATGTACAAAGAAATCTAATGTTCCATGTCCACCAAAAAAGTAGGGCAATCGTCCACGCCACTCAATTTTCGCAAAATTTTGTCGCGTTTGTACCAAATCATGTTTGCGACTTCTGCCCATCTACAAAATATGTGTGTTTACAACATTGTGGAAACATAAAATTCATCGCCGTTTATGCCCACTATCTTTCCTACGCTAACATTCCCCACGACGTAACTTTCCCTGCTAGGACTTTTGAGACAAGATCGCTGGCTCAATCTTCCACATAAGTTTTACAAGCAATTCCAGTACATGAATACAATCTAGTTATTGCTCCCTTTATCCAACAGTCATTGAAAACACCTCAACAGATTCTATAGGACATTATAACCCACCAAAACCTTCAATTAAGAAAAACATTTTCTTGGCGAAAAAACACAAATCCGCTTTTTTTTTTCTCTTTCTGAAGCTTTAATCACACTGAAACTAAGAGTAGTCTATGCAACAATACACCTTCAGTTTGTAGAGGAAAGACTACATCTAGATAACAACTCAAAACCTTCAAAGTAAAACAAACATGCGCTAACGTCAGATACTTGATTCCTCGGAATCGCCTCCAAATTATTGACCATCAATGGCAGCTGTTCTGACGTTCCGATCGGAACTTCGAAAGTTCTTGTGAGCTACGAACATGCAAAAATTAAGAACAAAAGGAAGGAACGTTCGTTTTGAATTTTAGATTCAATATAGCTTTCCGCCTCGCAAGCTTCGTACGCGCTGACTGTAGAATTACGTTAAATTCTTGTTGATGTAAATAAGTTAATTTCTGGAGTTGTAAATATGTTATTGTAAAGCAAGTTATATCCATTATGATGTTATGTCTACATGATTTCAATACTTACGCAAAACTGGCGTTTGGTACAAACGAACCACCAGAAATTAAATAGTGGCAATATTGTGGCGCGTTGTTCAAGTGTTAAGTTAAATGATTATGTATTGGCCGTGATTAGATAGTGATTAGTACTGAAATTGGTGGTTTAAGGGACATTTATTAAAGCTTAAGTTCACATATATTACATTAAATTATAATATGTTGGATATAAACGATTAACAGAACGCAGAAACATACAATACACAATAATTAGAAGAACAGTTGAAATGGTGACTTAAACTAAGTGGAACTCACCCATCTCCATTCGCCTTCCTGCGGGTATCGGGCACAGCATAGTACCAGGGCTCAATACAACCTTAAGAGCAGTTGCTAATTTTGGGGCCTCCCTTCTAACGACTGTTTTCTCCCTCATCTTATATCTACCTTTTTATGAACCTTTATTATCATTATTTATCTTAAAGTTCAAACTCCTGTAACCCCGTGGTTTTCGAAGACAGTAAAGTTAAATAATTACTTTTACTACATTTCCTTAGAGCACTCTTGTAGGACTTTACACTTTAAGCCTTCTGGAAAGAGATTATAGATTTCTTGAGATAGATTAGAGTTCAGACGTTGGAGTTATTTACAGATTAAGTTTGTTCTAGTATTTAGATTAGATTCATGTTCGAAAGTACAAAGCTTAGGATTTATCGTAACTATTATAAATTTTAGAATTTAATTAGGTTTTTAAATTACTGTGACGATAGCAGCGTCACAATATCATCGCTCTGAGATCAATGTGGTAAAAAATAAAAAGTGAAAGCCAACTTACTCCCTATGCCAACAAGTCCCGATTAGGGATGCGACATCGATGTCGATGTTTTCAAAACATCGATGTTTTAAAAAAAACATCGATGTATTGGAGTCGATGTTTTTGTAACATCGATGTTTATACTTGTCGATGTTTTATTTTTAAATAAAAAAAGTACAATTATAAAAATTAAAAAAATAACCAAATAGCATAATTTTCATAATCAGCAAATTGAATATACTTTTAGACCAAAGTGGCCAAGGGTGAAGGGTCTGAATAGTAGGAATGCGACATCGATGTCGATGTTTTATAAAAAACATCGATGTATTGGAGCCGATGTCGCATCACTAGTTGTTAAACCAGTTTAAAGAAATGGGGGAAAAAGTTTAAATGCACTGAATTTTAAAAACATCGATGGTTTTGGAACGATGTAGTATCAACATCGATGTTTTGCTGTCGATGTTGCATCCCTAGTCCCGATCTGCTCCACTTTTAAAAAGTTATATTTCCCCCAAACACAAGCGTAATGTTAAACGAGGAGTAAAGGATCTTCTATAAATGGTAATTTCGTTTAGTAAATAGTAGTAACGCCACGGAATATTGCATGGGAAACAAGATGAAAAAAGAGCGATATAAAAGGAAGATAAAAGTTCTTATAAAATAAAAGGACATCATAATACGCAATTGAAAACGTGTTTTTTAGTAATTACGTTAAATAAGTAAACACAAAATCGATGATAAATCTGAAAAAAAGAAATTAGTACGGAATTCTTTTTATACGAAAAAGTAAAATATACAGGACATACACGTAAAATATTTAGTATTTGAAAGCTTCAAAAGGTTTCCTTTATCTCCCAAAGGTTTCCCACGATCAAACTCGGTAATTCAGCCGAGTCTAATTTATTTTACATTTTTCAAATAAATTACGTCGATTTATTGAAAGCTGCACTCAATAGGACAGTAACACCATCATTCTAACTTTAAATAGGTGAATCTTTTCCATTCAAAACAGGGCCCGTGGTAGTTCAGTTGGTAGAGTAACGTACTAGTAATCAGAGGGTTGAGAGTTCGAAAATAGGTCTAACCAAAGACCGTCGTATACACGGTGGTGGTGCACATAAAATCTGTAACCTCATGTTGCATCTGTAACCGCAATTAAATCTAATACCTCTTGTTGGGGCGTGGTGTGTAAGTTTGGAGAGTGGGGTGCCACTGTCCGTGGATCAAAATTAAAGATGTTATCCTTGGATCTTTCCTTTGAGATTGATGCTGGACCGTCACCAATAGCCCGATGTATTGCTTCAGTGTGACATTAATCAACTACATGCTTAACTGAATTGATAAAAGTGCTTTAAGGTGTAGCGGGTTCTCAACGAAACGAAACTCGTGTTCAATTACCACGTGCAGCAATATTCTTTTCTGACTTTTCGCTCAAATTTTACCTATCAACCGGTCTGGTGGTTAAGATGTTATTCTCTAGTTTGGAAGGTTCCTGGTTCGTGTTAGAGATGCGACATCGACAGCAAAACATCGATGTTGATAATACATCGCGCCAAAAACATCGATGTTTTTAAAATTCAGTGTATTTAAACTTTTCCCCCCTATTTCTTAAAACTGGTTTAGCAACTAGCGATGCCACAGCGATATCAAAACATAGATGTTTTGAAACTTCGATGTTCAAAATTAAAACATCGATGTTGATAATACATCGCCCCAAAACCATCGATGTTTTTAAAATTCAGTGTATTTAAACTTTTCCCCCAATTTTTTAAAACTGGTTTAGCAACTAGTGATGTGACATCGCCTCCAATACATCGATGTTTCTTTTATAAAACTAGGGGGCTCCGCCACCTGCTCACTTACGCTCGCCAACCTCCGGGAATTGCTTCGTAAACCAACACTCCTTTCACAGATACCATTTGGTTTGCTTCGCAAACCAACATTCTTTTCGCAGAGTGAAACTATCTGAATAATTCGTATTTTCCTGATTTCACTTTCCGGTCCATGACGTCACAGCGAGGGCTTCGCCCCCTGCTCGCTTACGTTTGCCGAATCCCGTTTGGTTTGCTTCGCAAACCAATACTTCTTTAGCAAGTGATTTCACTTTTTTTTTTTTACTTTAACACTTAATGCACCCTAAACTAATAGCCGCATCAGTAAAAAATCTTCTGCATCTTGTTCCCTGTACAATTTTAAGTAAACCGTGTTAATCTCCAAACTTTACGATCTGTACTTTGTACTTTCTCGGTAAACCGTCTGAGAACAGAGGCAAAAAAAACTAGCCTTTTTCCTCGCCGAATAAAATGGTTCGAATCCGGGTCCGGGCATGGATGTTTGTATACGTATGGTGTAGAGGCGGCTGGTGCACCTTAAATCTGTCGTGGCTGAAAGTCCTCACGTTGGGTTGGCGTGGAAGTTTGGACAGTGGGGTGCCAGCTCAGGTGTTGCTTCGTCATCTGACCGTGGTTCAAAATTACGAGGTGTTGTCCTCGGATCTTTCCCTTAAGGGACTGATCCCGGACCGTCGTCAATAGCCCGTTGTGTTGCTCTAGTACGACGTTAACTAAAATTATCATTACCATTACCTCGCCGAATAAAAACAAATCGTTTTTATGGCAATGGTTGCTACAATAAATTTAATATCTGGCTAACACGATAGTCAAAAATACAACCCTCATATGCGTCCTGGGATTCGCTTTTTTTCGCTGGGAAAATTTCGTTTTTTCAATTTTGACACTTCATAAACCCTAAATTAATAGCCGTATCGGAAAAAAATCTTAATAATTGTCCAGGGAATACGATGAAGAACAAACCATGTCAATTTCGTTTTTTTTTCCCAGCAGTATTTTCTCGGGAAACGGTTTAAGAATCGAGCTAAACAACACAGTTTTCAATCCTTCTGCGGCGGCGGTAACTATTTTTTAATATAGAGAGACATCAATGTTTTGAAAACACCGACATCGATGTTGCATTCCTACTTTTCAGACCCTTCACCCTTGGCCACTTTGGTTTAAAAGTATGTTCAATTAGCTAATTATGAAAATTATGCTACTTGGTTATTTTTAAAATTTTTATAACGGTACTTTTTTCATTTTGAAATGAAACATCGACAAGTATAAACATCGATGTTACAAAAACATCGATAATGATGGATAGTAACGCGTAATTTTGAACCAATGTCATATGACTAGGTCAACACCTGAGCTAGCACCCCACTCTCAATATACTGCTAATATAGGGTAGGTGTTCCAAATATCACCCCTGTGCTTAATATCGCCTACTCGTGTTTGCAAGCTACTATACGTGGCATCTATGAGTTTATGTAGTTACCTTAACAGTCTAGGGCTTGCCACACGTAACAAGTTTCCTATCAGTTACATCAACAACACTATTGCATCTGAAGTATTTGAGTTTGTGATCACACACACACACATCGTATTTTTTTTTGTCTCCAATGAATTCAAAGAACATCCAGATAAGTGTTTCCAAATCATAATTTCGTTTATACGACTTGAAAGTACATTAAATACTAAAGGTAGGTATGTATGTTCGGCTAGCTACTCGTTTTTAATAGTAACTCCTAATTTTGCCTGGTGGGTGGTAATAGGAACATATAGGGGTAATAGGAATGGGTAGGCGATATTACGAACCCATTCCTGAAAATTGTCTTGGGAAACGTTTTGAAGTTTCTTAACTTGTATGGCAGGTTGCAACGTCTTGTTGGAACCAAGAGTCTCTTTCATTCATTTCTAATAATGCAACAAATTGTTGAATATGTTGATATGGCGTATCTTTACTCGGTATTGCATCATTTGGATATTTATGTCGCCAAAATTCTCTACATCTTTCATGATTTATATTCAAAATAAACCTCAAACAGAGCAATTCTTTGAATGCGTGATAAATTCATCTTGCAATGAAGAACAAAATGACGTGGAACTTTATTACCGCACAACTTGAGTACGAAGAAAATCAAACGATAAAAATTAAAAAGTCGATAAAACTATAAGCAGACGATAAAATTCAATAGCTAAAAAAATCACGGGCAATAAATTTTTTTAAAGTTGGAGTACGGGAACTTTTAGGACACCCAGTTCAAAACACTAAGGATTGGATCATGTATTACAAGCATATATTTGATTTTCCCTATGTATGGGGCTCAAACACCCCTAACTGTAGGTGTACCCTTTGATCCAAAAGAATATATTTGCTTATTATGGGTTTGTTGAAGGTCCCATTTGACCACCCATCAATTTAAAAATATATACATTTAATGGGCGTAAGTCACAATAGGATCACCCAAGAATTTAAAAGGGATATTTAAGCCTCGAAAGCTTTCCACTGTGTTTGCATCTGTGATGATTCTTATCTCACCGTTTGCAAGCAATTGTTAAATACTTCATTGCGAGTAATGTTGAGTAATTCTGCAATTTACAAATATAACAGCAAACCAATAATTAGACTCCTTGTTATTGTAATCGTGTTGTAAATTTCAGTGTGAAATCTAATGTTCTTATTTTTCAGTAGTCACGTACACTTTAATTTACTCGGTAAGCAAGATGAAATTATGTATTTTGATAACAAAATATCAATTTATTCTAACTTTGTTCGGACAATATTATTAAAGTATTGAGTAGTTAAAAACTAGTTGAAAAGTACTTATTTCATCTACTTTTCAAAGGGCAATCCCACTAGATTTTACCATTGGATAGTGAGTTTAATAATTTTAATTTTAATTTAGAATTATTTTCGTATATTTTATCACCTTTAACAACACTTAATTTTTGCTTCTTTTAATTTCTAAATGCGAAATCAAAAGCATTATAAATATCTTATTTAGTTTCTGTCTTTTTTTGTAACCATACTATCAATCACTAAAAGCACAGAGATTGCAAATAAAATCGAAGGGTGAACTTGAATACTAATCCAACCAGATAAAATGTGGTCCCTTAAATCTCTCTTTTCAAACAAAGTTCATCGAGGATTTCGATGGAAATAAGACGAAAGCTAGAAAGAGTCCACTCTGAAATATATTCATCTTACCAAGATACCAGTGGATCTATATGGGTCTGGAACCATAGATAATGCTGTACAGCAAATTTTTTTTCTGCTGGTGAACTATAGCTATGAAACGTGAGTTGAATGTAACTTCAGATGTTGAGCAAAAATCTGAGTGATTGCTATAGAAAGAGGGATGTTATCTCCAAGTGAAAATGATAAGAACAACTGAAGTTCAGACTATCAAAGCGCTTGTACAGTTTCTGTAACGTGGAGAAAGTTTGGATTCGCTATTTTATATTCTTTTCATTGAATTGCAACAGAAATCCACAAAGCATTTGAAAACAGTGTAGTTATGTTTTACAATATTACGATAATAAATTTAAGTTTTAACCACGCAAATGGCTCAGATAATTGAATTATTAATGATAATTGAATTATTAATGATATTATTGTACTGTTTAATCTTTATACATTTTATATACATCAAGGAAAAATAGTTATATTAAATCATAAATTTTGAATACTGTATAATTGGCATCGAGTCACTAAAATAAGATTTAAAGAAAATCAAGTGAGGAAACTACACTTATTTACAGGTTGTATTAATGGTAAATCTCAATGGTATAAAATGATAAATACATATAATTTTCTTAACAAATTATAATGCCTTGCAGACATGTTGAATTAATAGTTTATCATTATGTAAGTAATTATAACACTACTTTATGATTTATGGTATTTGTAGAAAAGGATTTCAAATTAATACTACCCAACGATAAGTTACAGTGAAGTGTACTATGTAGATGGAACTTTTATACTTTAAATCCCGGTACACACATCCAATTTTTCAAGGTGCGGCGCCGCTGCGGTACCGCAGCCAAACTCTGCACACATAACCGTGAAATGACGCAAGTACTTATTTCGCGCAATTTGCGATAAATATTCTATCGAAGAAAACGTGTTTATTTCGCTTACTTGGTGTAATAAAGTATATTTTGAAACAGAATAGACGTTTTACTGGATACAACCATTTATTAATTATTATTTATATTCCATTTATTTATGACAACAAGGTACTTCAGACCAGAGAAGCGTGTGCTGCGAGCTGCGGCGCCGTGGAAAACTGCGGTACAAATTGCACGCAAGTTGGACGTGTGTCGCCACAGCGGCGCCGGAGGCATGTGTGTACTGCTCCATTGGATATAATGTATCTCAGACCGCACTTGCGTTGCAGCAACAGCTCCGCATGTTGAAAAACCGGATGTGTGCACCCAGCGTTAGATAAGCTATTTTCAAACTTTTTCATCTCTGGCACATATTAAATCTCTACTATCATAAAAGGAAGTGTTTGTCTGCCTGTTTGTTGTTTGTTGTTATGTGCAAGATACTGATGAAAATATGGCACTTACAGAAATGGGATTTAAAACACTGGTGGTCCGAATTTTTTGCAATTTTTTACGAAGCACGAATTTTTAAATTCAATCTAGAACATTTCAAAATTAATTTGATGGAATTTAATTGTTCTTGTTTTTTTTAGAATAGCAACACTATAAAGACATGATAGATTCTAAACTTATTTTTCCGTGTTTCCGTTTGATTTTCGGAGCACCGCTTTCTAAAGAACAAAACAAAAACAAAAAAGTTTCAGCTGCAGTTATGTAGTTCTTTTCTCTATCTCTATCTCCTAGATCGTCAAAGATAGAGTAAAATTTCCAACGCATTTGAAAACTTCGAAATATTTTACACCAATTAGTTGCCTTATACGTTTGATTTTCTTTTAATAAATAAATTTTCAATTAAATATTTTTATTTTGCAAGAGATTGTGTGGTCTCTCCGATTGGATCTCTACGCAATTCGAATTTGGCCGAATTTTACAATGACGAGGCCATCACGACCTTGCCCTTCCTGTTCATTTGCGAAGCAAACCATAGTTCATAGTATCCATAATTTGGTTTGAGAAGCAAACCAAATTTGAATTCGCAGGGAATTCATTCCAAAAGGCTACGAATTTTCATTTGGTTTGCGAAGGAAACCAACACCACGGGCAACGCTATGATGGCTGCTATCCAATACGCTACAAATTCCCATTTAATTTGAGAAGCAAACCAAATTGGAATTCGCAAGGAAATCGTAACTATCACCGGGGGTTAGTGCGGAGTGGTCACACCTGACCCCACGAAAGAACTGTAACGGGCAACGACGTGCTGGTCACCCCGTGGTTAGTAATTAATAAAATTCAGCGGTACACCAAAAACCTTTTTGCTTATCTTACAAAAACAGATAATTGTGGTTGGTTTATAAAAAACCAATCATCTACCCCTTTTTTGCTCAAAACTGGTAGTGTGAGATCGTAGTCTACAAGGGAGCCGACAGCCACATGTGTGGAAACAACTCATTGTCGGCCTCTGTTTCTTGTTCACCCCGATTTCCACCGGACAGCGGGGCTTTTTGAAGAACCGCCGGTTGTCGGTTTTTTCGCACATGTGGGGGATCTGAGACCCCTTGAGTGGGAGGTGAATTGGAAACAGAGGCGACGCGGAGAGAAAGAGGTTGTTGCCCCGAGAAGGAAAGGGGACTCGAGCTAAGGAAGCCACGGAGGAAGGTGGTGAAGGAGGTAGCTCACTGCAAAATTACACGGGGACATCAAACCCCGTTGAAAACGAGACAAACTGTGATAGTTTGAAACTTACTGTTTGAACAGGAACAATCGGGCTGTTTGTCATCGATTGTAAAATTCATTGTACATAGTAGTTGATGTAAAATTTCTCTTGACATAATTAAATTGTATCAAACGAAAACCATTGAGTCTCACTCCATTGGTAGTAGTGTGGTGTACCAAAAACGCCACAGCTACTAATTGGTGGCAAGTGGTCGGATACAGAGTTTAAGTCAAATAAACTCGGAATCCAGTGATTGTCCAAAAGGGACATACTGCTCGACAGAAGGAGTGGACTTGTGCTCGGAATCCAGTGATTGTCCAAAAGGGACATACTGCTCGACAGAAGGAGTGGACGTGCCAAGAGGACCCTAAAGTTCTGAGGAACTAGCTCTGAGGAGCAGGAGGACGCCAGACTCTGGAAAGCCCAACGTCGGTGCCTTGCTGGGAAGTCGAAAAGCCCGGGACCAGTGGAAAGTTCTCCGGAAGGCCCTGCGCTCGTGACCGTGGAAGCTTAACGGACCAGTGGAGAATTCTCTAGAAAACCCTGCGCCTGTGCCCAGAAGGACGCCAGAGAAACCCGGTGCCTGCGTTTTCAAGTGTGTGGAGTTCAAGAAGAAGAGTCAGAAAAAGGGGTGAGTACTACCTTATAGTAATTTCTGAGAGGCAATAGAAAATGGGATTTTGAGGAAAATTTTTAATGTTTTGTTGACAGAGTTTTGCTTTGAAGAAATTTTTTTTTTTGGATTGTATGAGTGTAGTTAGTTTGATTACATGGTTTTAAGTAATGTAATTCATGTGTAAAGTTTTATCGTGTTTTGATTAGGAGTACTCAGTTTTGGAATCCTTTAAGTGATTTTTGTTATTTTGAATTTTTACCTTGTAGAGTAATTTAGTAGTGTTATGGCTAATTTCCTTAAAAAACAAAGGAAAAATATTCTAAGGCTTTTAGCAGCCGAATTCGAAGTAGTTGTAGAGGACGCGGTATTAGTAAAAGATATTATTAAGGCAATCGAGAGAGCGCCAGAATATGATGAGGAGACAGCAAAAGCGTTCTTGGAACGAATTTTAGAAGAACAGGCTGATAAAGATAATATAGCGGATAAAGAACGGGCTGATAGGATAGCGGATAAAGAACGGGCTGATAGGATAGCTAGGGAGGAACGAGAGTTTGAATTGGAAAAGTTAAGACTAGGACATGCAATCGAAGTAGCTAGTGTTGAGTCAAACAGTACGCTGCCTAGAGAAACAATCACAAAAAAAATTAATTTGAAAGACTTGGTTCCTAAATTTGATCCTAAAAGTTTAGACATAGCACTGTTCTTTATGATATTTGAGCGACAAGCCCAAAAAGAAAGGGTTGAAGAAGATAGGTGGGTATCGCAGCTAATTCCGTTGTTGCCAGCCGATGTAGCGGAATTAATAGTGAAAGAACCCATCGAAAAAAATGATGATTATGGTTACATAAAAAAAATGTTGATGAAGAGATTTAGACTGAGTTCGGTTGCTCTACGTTTAAAATTTGAAGAGCACTCTAGGAAATCAGGGTCGTTATGGTCTGATCTGGTTTATGAGCTCAGGGGTTATTTGGAAAGTTGGTTAGAATCAGTGGAGGTTGGAGATTTCGATGC
Source organism: Metellina segmentata (assembly GCA_947359465.1). Classification (NCBI taxonomy): domain Eukaryota; kingdom Metazoa; phylum Arthropoda; class Arachnida; order Araneae; family Tetragnathidae; genus Metellina; species Metellina segmentata. The sequence continues at coordinate 30,579,084 of OX375878.1, read as the reverse complement.
GCTTAAAGAATTAATGCTCACAGAACAAATTAAGAAGAGGGTACCGGTTGAGGTTAAAGAACATTATTTAGACAACTGGGAAGATTTTAGGCAAGCTACGGAGTTAGCCGAAAAATTGGATAATTACGAAAGTGTAAGACGAACCTTCAAGAAAATTGAGGCCAAACCAGGGGAAAAGAGAGCATTTGGAGGGGGAAGACATTTTTCGGCAAATAATAAAGACAGGGGAGAAATCCAAACTAGAGAGGAAAAACCAGAAAAGAGAGAAATGTCTAGGAAGGATGTAAATCGGAGTTTTGAAAGAAAGAAACAAATAATTTGTTTCCAGTGCAATCAACCAGGGCACATTAGACCCGATTGTCCAACTTTTAAAAAGAATTTTAGAGAGAGTGTAAATAATTTAGAAACGGGGAGTGGCCAAAATGAGAGTTTTAATCCATTTATGAGCAAATTAAGGGTAAACGGAGAGGAAAAAAACTGTTTACGAGATACGGGCAGTTGCATAGATATGTGTGTCAGGAGCTGGGTAAACGGAGATTTTACGGGTGAAGTCACGTGGGTGAGACAACCTCTAGACACCGAATATAAATGTTTACCTTTAGCTAGAGTTGTGTTGCAGGGAGATTTCGGCGCTGTAACTACTAAAGTTGCAATTAAAGCGGACAAACTGGACCGAGGGTTTTATTTGCTGGGAAACAAAACGGCCCAGTTGATTGAGGAGGCTAGAAAAAAACGAGTTCATGTAAATGCACTTATGACGCGGAGTAAAGCCAAAACAAATTCGGCAGAAAAAGTTTTTGACCCAGCGGAAGGAACCGGTAGAAAAACACGAGAGGGGAAAGGTTCATCGACGGTAAGAGATAAGGGAGAAGTTAGCGAGAAGGGTGGTAAAATTGTTTTCCCCATAGTGGAAGAAAGTATACTGTTACCACAGAGGGAAATCGGCGAAACGAAGCTGACAGAAAGCTCACCGTTGCTTAAAAGCGCTAAGCGGGGAGGCGAATTGTTGCGACAGTACGGGGGGCGAAGCACGCACCCGGAGGAGAGCGAATTCGCAGAAAAAAAGGGCGAAGTAGTTACGAGATCAGTTTTCAAGCGGGGAGAGCGAAAAGTTCAATCGTGTGTTCCCGTGTGTGCCATCTTGAGAAAAACCCTGTGGAAAGGTTCTTTTCTTCAGTAAAACGGGTTTTGAGGGTTCTGTGTGTAGAAACGGGAAGAGTCTGGGAGTTTAACCTGCGGGTGGCTATTGCATTTGGTTTGAAGAAATTGAGACACTACTTAGAAGGGCAAAAATTCTTGATTGAGACAGATCATAACCACCTGACGTTCCTAAAGAGAATGGTCGGTACAAACGCACGTCTCACTAGATGGGCGTTATGTCTTCAGCAATTTCAATTTACAATTGTACATCGTGCTGGTAAGCGAAACGGAAATGCGGATGGGTTAAGTAATCCAAGGCTAAATTTTGATGTATATAAGCAACCTTAGTTTTGCTATATTTGTCTTTGTTATTTCAGTATAAGATTTTTTTTTTTAAATATTAGCAAATTAGAGTAAGATTAGTTATTTTTGTTTTGTGTGTTTTTTTGTAAACTTATGTTATTTTTCTTTACTTGAATGGTTTGCAAAACTGAGCCTATGGTTTCGGATTGTCTTTAAACTGATTTTTTGTTTTGTTTTAATGATATTGGTTAATTCTGGTTGTGGTGAGATTAAGAGGGAAGATTGTGCCTCTCAGATCTCACTTTAGGATGGCTCATTTCGCCCCTAGAATCAAATTTTTCCTTGACCCCGAAATTTGATTTTTATGGGGGGAGGTGTTGTGAGATCGTAGTCTACAAGGGAGCCGACAGCCACATGTGTGGAAACAACTCATTGTCGGCCTCTGTTTCTTGTTCACCCCGATTTCCACCGGACAGCGGGGCTTTTTGAAGAACCGCCGGTTGTCGGTTTTTTCGCACATGTGGGGGATCTGAGACCCCTTGAGTGGGAGGTGAATTGGAAACAGAGGCGACGCGGAGAGAAAGAGGTTGTTGCCCCGAGAAGAAGGAAAGGGGACTCGAGCTAAGGAAGCCACGGAGGAAGGTGGTGAAGGAGGTAGCTCGCTGCAAAATTACACGGGGACATCAAACCCCGTTGAAAACGAGACAAACTGTGATAGTTTGAAACTTACTGTTTGAACAGGAACAATCGGGCTGTTTGTCATCGATTGTAAAATTCATTGTACATAGTAGTTGATGTAAAATTTCTCTTGACATAATTAAATTGTATCAAACGAAAACCATTGAGTCTCACTCCATTGGTAGTAGTGTGGTGTACCAAAAACGCCACAGTAGAAAGCATCATTTTGAAATAGTTTATTAATGTGTGTGATACTTTTTGTTTTAACTAATAGTCAAAATTATTTATGCATTTAGTAATTGAATTTATTTGTTATCTCGCTATTGTGAAAAATTCAAAGGTAAATTAATGAAATAAATCTAACATAAATTCAAAACCTTTCACCACCCGTAAGACAATCGCTGCTTTAGATATAATTGCATGTAGCTAAAAATGTTATTTCGTTTCTCGATTACAAGAGAATACAGTCCTTTTACGTGGGATGAAGGTCACGAACTATTGTATAACAGGAACCGAAAATTGGACAAATAATCATTTCATTAAGATACTTTGAGGATATTTTATTAGACAGGTGGTAATGCTGGATGACGCTGTCAATTCGAATTACATTTCATTCGGCCATGCGCCGGCGGACTCATGGTTAATTAAGTTAGGGAGCTCAGAGGGAAACGTGTTTTGGAATAAATGACGATGACTACACTTTCTTATTCAAATCGTAGGTAAGTGTCTAATAACACTAGGCAAGTAAATTTCAAAATTTTCTACTTACGAGATTAAAATAGTCATTTCCCAATTAATTCAGTGTGTTGATTACAAATATGACAAAAAAAAAAGCTGAATTGACTACGTTTTTTTTTTGTAATGTGTACACATTGAGAAAAAATCTATATATTGTCGTGTAGATTTATTGTAGGTAAGCTAACCTCTTCGTGTATATTTGCAAAACGCAAGCGAGGACAAAGATTACTGATTCTCAACTCGAGACTTTATTATCCACTTGAACTTTCCTTTTGCGCATCGGGATAGATTCCATGTTGATCAACAAGGTGTCCCAGTATCGTCAGTTTCTTTTTGCCAAATGAGCATTTGGTGGAATTTAGCGTCAGTCCGGCCTCTTGTATACATTTCAAAACTTTCCTCAAGCGTATTTGATGTTCTTGGAAATTCAGTGCATACACAATGATGTCATCTAGGTAGCAAAGACAGATATTCCACTTTAGGCCTCGTAGTACCGTATCCATCATCCGTTCAAATGTAGCGGGGGCGTTACATAATCTGAATAGCATGACTTTAAATTCATACAGACCATCTGACGTTACAAAGGCTGTCTTTTCTCTATCTTTATCATCAACCTCTATTTGCCAGTAGCCGGACTTTAAATCCATCATAGAGAAAATTTGTGCACCAGCTAGGCAATCCAAAGCGTCGTCGATGCGTGGTAGTGGATAGACGTCTTTTTTAGTGACCTTGTTCAATCTTCTGTTATCGACACAAAAGCGCCATTAACCATTTTTCTTTTTCACAAGTACGACTGGACATGACCACGGACTGGTTGATGGCTGTATCACGTATTCTTTTAGCATCCGTTGTACTTCGTCTCCAATCACACGTCTTTCAGTGGCTGATTGGAGACGAAGTACAACTGATGTTAAAAGAAGACGTGATACAGCCATAAACCGCCCCCAAGGGCATTCCTTCTTTAGGTTTGTACGGGCTTCACAACCACGGGGTACCTGAGTGATCTTCTCTCCCTTTCGTTCTTCTTCTCCTCTACCCTTAGCTTATTGCTTTTTCTTCCTCCCTCGTTGTGGTTGCTTCTTCGGAGGTGAGGGCTCCCCTTCAGAAGCTTTTCGCCAGTCTGTGCTTTCAGCTCCTCTTGGGGATTATATCACCCACGTGTTTGCCGCACGTGAAGACCTGTGTCTTCGGAAAAGGTGATCCTGGTGATTGAAGGACAACATAACGCCCCAATACATTGCTTCGGCTCCTGCTTCGGACAAACAGGAGGTGTACTATGGTCCCAGTACATTAATCGGCTGGTGGGAATACCCTGCTTGGGCTAAGGACCCGCTCACCAACTAGGTCCTTAGGGCAGTCATATAGGAGGCTGGCTAGCACCGGTACAGGAACCTGTATCCCCTCGTTGGACTCCATGGTGGGTGGTGCAGCCGGGGACTGAACATCTCTTTTTCTAACATGGAAAATCCAAATTCAACTTCTCCTTCAGTGGAGCACGAGCAAGAATATTGAAACTTATATACCAGAACACAAATTTTTCATTTTAAAAGCAACGAAGGAAATCTAAAAAACATATAAGCTATACTACTTCACAAAACAATATTAGGAATGGTCGGAGAGACAAAAAATATTTAAAAAAAACCTAGCAGGTGACGTACTCGTAGAAGTCTCTAATAAATCACAATCTTTAAATATACAAAAAATAAATTCCGTCGGTTCAATAGCAGTCACCATTACACCACATAAAAATTTGAATTCATCTCGAGGCGTAATTTCGGAATCTGATCTACTCTATGATACTGAAACAGACATCTTGGAATCCCTGTCAAAACAAAATGTAATTAATGTCAGAAGAATAACTATTCAAAGAAACAGCCAAAAAATACCCACCAAACATTTAATACTTACTTTCAATACCCAAAATCTACCAAAACACGTAAAAATAGCTTATATGAATTGCCCAGTTCGACCTTTCATTCCTAATCCTGTCCGTTGTTTGAAATGTCAGAGATTCGGCCACTCTTTCCTTGCTTGCCGTAGAAAAGAAACCTGCGCAAAATGCTGTAGTACAGATCATAAAACCGATATCTGTACGTCATCGTCCCTTTGCTGTGTGAACTGCAAAGGTGACCATCCAGCTTTTGCCAGGTCTTGCCCTAAATTTCTAACCGAAAAAGAAATACAAACTATTAAAGTGCAGCAAAACATTTCATTTTCTGAGGCCAGAAAAATTGTAAATGATCGCACCCCGAAACCTGGAATATCTTACTCTTCAATAGTAAAAACAAACTTTCAAAACTAACGGAACTCAAACCGATGTAACTATTTTTAAGCCATCTGCCCAACATAAATGAACCAACCTATAAAGCCTCTTTTTTCTAAAGCATCAGCTACAACCTCAACAAATACAAAACACATAAATCAACCAAATCGATCTATAAATACTTCTTTAAAAACAGCCATATCATCTGAACAAAGTAATATCAAAATAAATAAAAATACTTCTCAAACTTCTCTTCAGCCTGATGTTACATCCAGAAACTTGATACCTAATCCTTCTACCAGCGACCTTATAAATCTATACAACACCGAAAGTGATATTTCCTCTGTTGGGAGAGTGACGGCTTGGAGACTTCGCCACTCAAGTCCAAGAAGGATCTTCGGCAAGACAGATCTCGTCCTGGGACAAGAAAACAGGAAAGAGAAAGTAGTTTTTTTTTTTTTATACTTTATTTTTATGGCTTCCTTTCTTTCCTGGAACTGCCGGGGTTTTCGTCAAAAAATTGATGATGATTAAGAAATCATAAACAAGCACAATACAGTTGCCCTCCAGGAGACCTACTTAAGAAGCAATGATTCCACCAACATTCACCATTTCACTATGTTTAGAAAAGATTACGATGATGACCAAATAGCATGTGGAGGTGTTGCATTGCTTACCTCCCATGACTTTCCAGTAACTCAAATTAACCTAAAAACAAATCTGCAAGCTCTTGCCGTTAGACTTCATGTCAATATTTTGATAACAATATGCAATTTATACTTACCTCCTAACAACCGTATTGCCACTTCTGACTTAAATAATTTAATAGATCAACTTCCGCAACCATTCGTTATACTTGGTGACCTAAATAGCCATCATATTCTCTGGGGCAGTTCAGACACTAATAGTAGAGGCAAACAAATTGAAAAAATAATAACAGACAATGATTTATGTAATATGAATAACGGCCAACTACTTACTTTCACTCACCTTCAATTACTTACCATTCAATAGATCTGGCAATTTGCACTCCTTCAATTTTACCATTTTCGAACTTTTCCGTGGATACTTACCTATACAATAGTGACCATTATCCTATAAAACTAAAATATGCAGGCCAATACCAACCTCCCTCTGTCAGCCAACCTAACTATATATTTGAAACTGCCAACTGGCCACTTTTTACTAGCCTCGCTGACCTTACTAATATGGTAGATAGTGATGATATAAATGAAGTTACTAATAAAATTACGGACATAATTATAGCAAGTGCGGACGCCTCAATTAAAAAAGTCATTAATATGCTAAAAAAACAAAAGAAACCTTGGTGGAATGAGGAATGTAGCGATGCCTATCGGAAACAGAGGAAAGCCTGTAATATTTTTAATAGATATCCAACAAGTGAAAACTATATTTTTTATTAAAAAAAAAAAAACCGGCCTTTCGAAAAATACAACGACGTAGTAAGAGGGATTCTTGGATGAATTATATCAATAGTATCAATAGTAAAGTCACTAGTAAACAATTATGGAACCGAATTAAAAGAATTTCCGGTGTTTACACCAATAGACAAATCCCGATTCTAGAATGCAATAACCAAGTACTATCAGCACCCAAAGATATAGTAAACGCAATTGCTTCATGCCTTTCTGAAATATCAAACTCCACTAACTACTCTGAAAGTTTAAAAAAAAATTAAAATTGCATCTGAAAATAATAAAGTTAATTTCACTTCAAACCGTATATTATCATATAATTGTGATTTTACTTTTCCCGAATTGACAAAGGCTTTATCCTTAGTTCACAAATCAACTCCTGGGCCAGATAATATTAGTTACATCATGCTTAAACATTTATCAAATAGTTCTCTAAATAACCTCTTGAAATTTTACAACAGAATTTGGACCGAGTACACTTTTCCGCAGTCATGGAGGTATGCTAATGTAATACCCATACTGAAACCGAATAAAGACCCCAAGAATCCTTCGAACTACCGTCCAATAGCCCTAACAAGTTGCTTATGCAAAATTTTAGAAAAGATGTTCAACGCTAGGTTGGTTTATGTTTTAGAAAAAGATAAATGTCTCTCTCCACTCCAAAGTGGTTTCAGAAAAAATAGATCCACTATTGACAACTTAGTCGCTCTCGAGACGGAAATAAGAAACGCATTTGTCCAAAATAAGCATCTCGTCTCGATTTTTTTCGATATCGAAAAAGCGTACGATAGAACATGGAGACATGGAATTTTAAGGGACATTTTTAAAAACGACATAAGAGGTAATCTGCCTATTTTTATTCAAATTTTTTTAGAAAAAAGATATTTTAAAGTAAGAATTGGACCGATTTTCTCAGATGTTTTTATTCAAGAGGAGGGAGTACCACAAGGCAGTGTTTTAAGTGTTACTTTATTTATTTTAAAAATTAATGATATTGTTTCTCAATTGCCGCCATCAGTTAAAGGTCTTATTTACATTGACAATCTGCAAATTTCATGCGCAGCAAATCACATTCGTTTAATAGAGAGACAACTTCAACAGGCCGTTAACAAAATCACTAATTGGACAAATGAAAATGGATTCAGCTTTTCACCTTCAAAAACTGCATGTGTTCATTTCTGCAGAAAACGAAATCTTCATCTTGACCCTGAAATATTCTTCAAAGATATTTTAATTAATGTTGTGGACAATTTTAAATTTTTAGGTAACATATTTGACAAGAAGTTGACTTTTCAACCGCATATTTTAAATCGACGCAAACGCTGCGAAAAGGCTCTTAATATATTACGGGTTTTATGAAAATTATCATGGGGATCTGATCGAACTTGTCTTCTAAAAATATATAGAGTATTAATACGATCAAAATTAGATTACGGCTGCGTGGTGTATGGTTCAGCAAGAAAATCTGCTCTTCAAACTCTGAACACTATTCACCACACAGCTTTACGTTTATGTTCTGCTGCCTTCAGGACTTCACCCGTAAGCAGCTTATATGTGGACAATTTTGAACCTTCTCTGGACTTAAGGCGACATTTGTTGTCCTTAGAATATTATTTTAGAATTTCCTCAATCCCTCATCACCCATTGCATATGATTCATCACAGTCCGTATTTAAAACGCCTCTATTAAGCTAAAACATCCTTCATCCCTACATTTCACTTAAGAATGCTGGATTTGATGAATGGATCCGAACTTTCTTCACTTGACGTCACCCAGAAAAAACTGTATTCTTTCTCTCCTTGGTGTAATCATTATTTTGAATTCCAAAACCCATTCCAAAATTTCAATAAAGCAGATACCTCTAATATTATCTACAAACAACTGTTTCAAAAGCATTTAGAAAATTACTCTAGTTTTATTCAAATTTACACCGACGGATCTAAAAGGGCAGACTATGTTGCGCTGCGTTCACTATTAATCACTCTGTTCACAGTTTTAAACTTCATTCATCGTGTTCTGTTTTTACCGCTGAAATCATGGCCATCTATAAAGCACTAGAAAATATATCTAATCATTGACATACAAAATATATCATTTTCACAGATTCATTAAGTGTTTTACAGTCATTGAAACATCCTGATCATGACAGCCATCCCATTGTTTTAGAGTCATTAAAAAGAATTTATCATCTCTCATCCAAAAATTTTAACTTAATATTTTGTTGGATTCCATCTCATGTTGGGATAGCAGGAAATTAGACTGTCGACAAAGCCGCCAAATCGGCCGTAAATAATATTCACCATACCATCCCTTATCGTGACATAAAATTTTGCATTTATAAATTTTTAGAGGAAAAATGGCAGAACGATTGGAACGAACAAACGGAGAATAAGCTTTACGCTATTAAACCAAATATTGCGGAATGGAAATCACTACCTTCAAGAAGACAGCAGGTAATACTAACTCGACTCCGTATTGGGCATACGCGGATCACTCATAGACACTTCCTACTCGGAGAAGATCATCCTATATGTAATTACTGCATTTGCCCACTAACAGTAAAACACATTTTAATTGAATGTTCTCATTTTAATTATCAACGACTTAAACATTTTAATTCTTATACCTTGGCTTTAGAAGACATGATTGGAGAGAATCCTCATCCAAATATTTTTAGCTTTTTACATGACATTGGTTTTATATATCACATATAATTTTACATAGTATTCATACATTATGTTTTGATTCATTTCACTTTTTTATTGTATTATATATTTCATTTTTTTTATCTTGAGTTTGGCATAATATGTCCCAAGAGGACCCAATGCCACAAATCCAATCCAATCCAATCCTACAGCCATAAACCAGTCCATGGTCATCTCCAGTCGTACTTCTGAAAAAGAAAAATGGTGAATGGCGCTTTTGTGTCGATTTTGTGTTGCACAGAATTACCACTGGATTTCTTCAATTGCTGCTAAAGTCGAAAATGTCACTAAAGTCTTCCAGCAGATTCAATAACTCTCTAAGGAGAGAGAAATTTAGCAAAACGTATTCCCTTCGTCGGAAAATCGTGACTCTGTCGGTATTGCACCTTATTGCGAATCGGAAGGGACGGAGTTCCAATCCCACTAGAGGCAAATGGCCTAAAAGTGGATTTCATTTGGCATCCTCTGGAATCTTGGTCGAGTGATACGTCTTCGTCGGAGGCTTTCTATTTGACTGTAGTGTTTCACAAAAGCATCGACGGTCTCATAGTCCTGAACCAACAGGATCTGGTGCAAGTCCTCTGCAATCCCCTTCATGAGATGGGCTACTTTCTCGACATCTGGCATGGAGGGATCAACTTTTTTGGTATAGAGCGAGTACGTCTTGGATGTATGATTCAGACGTCTCGCCAAATTGTTGAGCACGTGTAACCAACAGTCTCTCAGCTTGACGCTTTATGTCATCTGTTTGGCAAAACGTGTTCTTCAGGGAATTCCTGAACGAAGTCCAATCAGTAAAAGTGTCCTCATTGTTATCAAACTATTGTCGGGTTGTTCCGACGAGGTAGACTATGACGATTGCCAGACACATCTGTTCGTCCCAACGGTTATAGCTGGCGATTCGTTGAAAGTTCTTGAGCCACCGGCGAACATCTGGTTGGTCGTCTCCAGAGAATATGCGTGGACATCTGGGTGGCTGGTAGGTCAGGAACGGTACTGGTGCGATGGTGACTCGAGTGGAGCTGGCAACTGGGAGCTTTTGCTCTGTGTCTTCATGGTCAGACATTTTCCTCGGGCCTCTATATGGATTTGGTAAAGAGCCAAACTCAGGAGGGAGTCCTTGAAGACGTAGACTTCTGCGAAGTTCTTCCAGCGTATTTATTTTAAACAACGCCTACACCAAAATGTCGTGTAGATTTCTTGTAGGTAAGCTAACCTCTTCGTGTATATTTGCAAAAGGCAAGCGAGGACAAAGATTACTGATCTCAACTCGAGACTTTATTATTCACTTGAACTGAGTGATACATCTGCTTTTATACATTTTCCTAAAATGAATCGAACATTCGAGAATTGGAAAGTTCTAGAAATTAACATAAGTATATTCTTGAAGAAGTGATAAAAAACAGAAAGGAACATTTTTAAATGAAATCCACTTTAGGCCACTTGCCTCTAGTGGGAATTGAACTCCGTACCTTGTGATTCGCAGTAAGGTGCAATACCGACTGAGCCTCGATTTTCAGACGAAGTGAATATAAGTTTCGCTATATTATGTAAATACACTCATGTCCATAAGTTAAGGATGATTCAGACTCACACGGAAATCGAACTCTAAAGTAAACATTTCACCTGTAGAATTATAGCACACATCTTCAAGAATAAAATCCAAATTACCATCCATCAGATGACGCCGATAGTACGTCACAATGACGAGAGTGTAAGAGAGGTGTATATAAGGAATGGTAACAAAGAAGTGAAATTGTTCACAAGCGTTCTGTAAGCCACTCAGTGCCACAACCGAATAGCTGTGGCACAGAGGACGCACGTCGATGATTTTTTTACGTGTTAGAATTATCGGCCACCTGTTATGTGGGCGTACTCAGACGGAAGTTTCAAGTAAAACTTGGAATCGCCCAAAGTGTCATCTCTAGGCTTTGGAAACGATTCCAAAAGGATGGAAATGTCAGTAGACGTTACAGTACAGGTCGACCCCAAGTTACAACGCGCAATTACAACCGGTATTTGGAAGTAACTGCAAAAAAAAAAAAGCAGACGTAGCACAAAAGCCGACCTTTCTCGTCAACTATCTTCAGCCACGGGTACGACAATTTCAAGGTAAATCGCTTAAAGACGTTAGAGACATGTTGGTCTATATGCTAGCAGGCCTGTCAGATGTGTTCAGCTTACGGCAACTCACCGTCGCTAGCGGTTAGCATGGAGTAGAGAACATGCGATGTGGACATAGTCACAGTGGGTTTGTGTGATTTTTTTCCGACGAGTCCAGGTTTAGCTTGCAGTCTGATTCACGGCAAACGTTCATATGGAGAACGCCAGGTACCCGCTACCACCAAGTCAACATCACGTTACGGTGGTGCAGGGTTGCTCGTTTGGGGCGGAATTATACTGGGCTCCAGCACAGATCTACATGTTCAAATCGGAACCATGAGAGGCCAAATGTATCGGGACATCATTCTGGTACAACATGTACGTATTTTTAACGGCGCCACGGGCGCATAATTTGTGTTTATAGATGACAACGCCCGTCCTCATCGTGCAAACATTACAAACGAATGCCTTGAATCTGCGGATATCACCCGTTTGGAATGGCCAGTATTCTCACTTGACTTGAATCCGATAGAGCATGTGTAGGAAATGCTTGACCGACGAGTTGCAACCCGTCAACCACCTCCTACATTTGTACCGGAGCTTCGGAGAGCATTGCTTTCTGAGTTGAGTGATCTTCCCCAAGATCAGCTCGATGGATTCCAGTCCTGGATACTGAAGCGATAGCACGTGTGTAAAGCGAGCTCCGATTCCCACAGGATTAACTAGCTTCGCATTGTTGCTGAGTCCACCGGAGTAACCACCCCTTTCTAACGGCCCCAAAGCGTGGCGTGGGTCGGCATCGAGAACCGATAAGACCACGGGCAAAACACCATAATTAGGCCTGAAAATTTGGTAATCCAACAACGTGAATCGTATCAACAAAGTTAATCTCAACGAATAGTGCCACAGCGAACCTAATGTACTTTGCTCACTTCACATTTATCCCAAGGATTACGTGCATGTGATTTTAATCTAAATCAAGCATTCAAAAGGGATTTTATAGACGTTCAAAGTGGGACTCTAGTTCAAAACTTAACAGTTCAAACAACGATAAATTATTCTCATTGAACGCAGCTACTAAAATGATGGGCTAAGAGCAATCAACAGTAGGCTCCGGTAAGTACCCTCTAACTAATAATGAGCACCAATTATTTTAATACAACTTGGCATAAGTGTTTTATGTGCAGTTGCCACAAGCAACGACCCCATCAGGAGTGATACGGGTCGGAGCAATCGGCAATATGGTTATTTCCAGATAGTATCGGCTGTTAGTAATGCATATGTCCATTTGATTATCCTCCTCGTGGGAAACGGTCAAAACCTTTCCTTTTTATACAATTCAAATATTACGGCCTTAAAGCCACTTTATTTTTATTTACCAGTATTTCAGTGTATAGCTTTTCAAGTGCATTATTATCGAATTTTTTTTTCTTCAAGCAAGGCAATCTGAGAAATTACGTTGGCCCTAAATCAGAATTCTTTAATTGCGATGGGCTTTAAACTGGGCTAAAGCTCAATTTAAATGGTTAATCACCGTAAAATATTTTTTCATGGCGACGGTGTTATCGGCTCGCCGTGTTTTGTTTTGTGTTTGTTTTATGTAACTTTGTAAAAATCATCATAAAACTTTGTGATGTATCATCTTGTTGAAGCCCCTCCCGATTTGACAAGGACACAGCAGCGTTAAACAGACCTACGGGGTCCACAAATCTACAAACATGTTCAACCTTCAAGACGGGAGGAGCAAAGAACTGGCACGAGAGACACATCATACCTTTAATAATGCCTTTTTAATAGCTAATATTTAAACAGGTTTTTTTTAATTAAATGCTTTTTCTCAGTCTGTGTTGGCAGTAATCGCTACTATCATTATCCCCATTGTTTTTTTTCCAGCCTTGCCCAACATCTGGTTTAATCCAAAAATTTTAAAATTCCATCCGATTGCTTTTTTTTAGATAGCCTTAACTAGTGGCCTATTTGGAACCTAACAAAGCAAATGCGATCTTGTTGAAAGTTAATCCGAAGTCTATAGACAGCCATGGAATTGGAAGTCAGGCTTCCTCATGAGATGGACATACGCATATAAATTACATAAGTCGATACTGTAGGTGTCTAGACATTCTATTTCTTTCCCTCAGTACTTCTATTCTGTTTTTCTTCCCATAATTAGTGCTCAATAGTTCTTAATATGGCCGGGGGTGCAAGCCGGAACCGACTTTCATCGCATGATTTTTCAAATTCCTACAGCATCACCTCAGCATAGTTCACCGACATAGGACCGATTTCAGAAACACTCACAATTGTTCACGCCAATTCTTATGTGCAACACTTCCTACTAAACCCATCTGAATTCAACTTCTGTCCAACGAAAGACTATAGCCGGAGTTGGCTTTCATTACATGATCAAATGTTAGACAAATCGTACAAAATTTTTAAATATTAGTTAAGATTTTCAGAAAAAGACGAAAACCTTTCAACAGAACTTTTAAACAATCGCCCAAAAATGTCCTCGTCCCCAAAGCTTTCCACGTCAAGGAAAACTAAAAAAATTGAAACAGAGTTGAACATTCCCTCATCAACTGAAAAAGAAATTTCTTTCACCTTCTATAAGGATATAGAGATGATGTTTTCAGCTGATAAAAACACACTATAAACTTCCAAAAAAATCAAAGTCCTCGAAAAAATAGCCGAATTTGAAAAGATATGGTTTGAGAAGCTTGATAAAATTGCAAGCCTAGAAGCAAGCCTAAATGCAAGAAAAAAAAAACAGCGCATATAATGAAAACAACCCACAAGAAGATTTAAATTAATTCAAAAACTTACTGTCGTGAACATTCGATTTGAAAAAAGGTTGCCAGGTGGCAATTGGCGAGAAAAAGAGGATTTCGCCTAAGGCGAAAGGAGTGGGGGAGTTAATCGGGAAATTCGAGGAGGATCGGACGTGTTTGTTCGGTGCTGTTGGAGATACAGCTAATTGTATGTTTTATGTTTCATCTGTGTTGTGTTCCTTAGAAGTAATAAATGATTGGGAACCAAGGCTGATCCTTCCTTTCATAGTTAACAACATTTGGATTCGTGCTACTTCACGCTATAACGCTGGCCATGACGCTACCAGGACGATTTCCCGACATTTGGTTTACAGCGGCGTCATGTTAAACTAGGAAAGGAACGGCGTGAACGTTCACCGGCGGATGTGGATGCGAGAAAGTGGCTGCATGAGTTCGGTTCCGTTGGGACTGACTGGTGGTCCGGTGCAAGCTGTTGCTACGGGTCTACTTCTTGTTTGGGATTTGTGCTCCAGGACCGGTGAGGTTGGACGGCGGTGTGCCAGAATTTGGGATTCCTGGATGTTGCTGGAGGTATTGCCGGATCTTTTCCCTAAGGACATAATGATGATGACCCTGTAGGATGCTATTCGGTTTGGAGGACTGGACGTTCGAGGTTGGTGCGCAGGAAGGAGACTCAACTCAAGGATTATCCAAGTCTTCTGAAATCGGCGGTAAGTGCCATTATTTCTGGACTTCCAAATTTATTAAACGTTGGGACAGATTTTTCTTGTGGCATATTTAAGATAGAATAGAATAGAAGTAATAAATGATTGGGAACCAAGGCTGATCCTTCCTTTCATAGTTAACAACATTTGGATTCGTGCTACTTCACGCTATAACGCTGGCCATGACGCTACCAGGACGATTTCCCGACACTTACTATCCATCAGACTTGAAAATCTAACTGACACCTTCAAAAAGGAACTAAAAATAGAAATGGCGGCACAATTGAAAATCAACGACATGGAAAAACAGGATATACAAAGCAAACAGAATAACGACATAACAGAGAATTTAAAAGAACTCAAAACTCTCATCAATAAACCAACCACTTACGCTCAAGCAGCCCAACAAAACAAAGGGGCAAATAACTACAAGACCAGATCAACTTCTAAACACACTTTAATTATTCGCTCTAACAACCCTGAAAAAACAGGAGAAGAAATCAGAGAGGATTTCAAAAAGACCATGGGAGGCAATGCCCAACAATGGAAAATCCAGTGCCTTTACATAGGCAAAAACAAAAATGTCACAGTTAACACAAACAATCACGAAGATATCGAAGCAATTCTCAACAAACTAAAAGAAATGGATAACGATAATCATGGGCTACAAGCAAGAATACCAGCTGCGATCTCTAAACCAATAATTATACACGGCATTCCAAACAGTACCAACAACGATTTACTTATAAAGGCACTGCAAGAGATAACCCAAACCACTATCCCAATAACACACGCCAAAGACAATTCACATAAAAAACGGGAGAATACACACAATCCTCCACCTACAACCAGAAACAGCGGATAAACTAATAAGAATAGGACACTTCTGGTTCGCCTTCGAACGACGTAGCATCAAAAAATACATCGCAACTTCAAAGGCACTTAAATGCTACAATTGCCAGGGGTATGGCCACGTCGCAAAAAAACTGCAAAGAAAGGGCGCTTTGCGGTACTAAGGAGACAGCCATCCCTCAAACTCCTGCAAATCAGAACAGCAAAAATGTGTCAACTGCACACTGGTTAATTTAAGCAACGCATCTGAACTGTCCACCAACCACCCGGTCTGGCACACAAGCTGCCCAGTGTTTCAAGAAGAAACAAAAAAACTCACCAAAATCACAACCCAACCTCAATCACAAAGGGAAGACGTGACAACCAACACCACAGAAACAGAACAAAACCCACCAACTAATCAGGACTAAACAAATAACTCTTATACTCCTTTAAAAGTAACTACTCCTTTAAAAAAGAACCACTTTCAACCTTCTTCTAACAAAAAAAAAAAACCTTCCAAGTCTTTAAATTTTAAAATAAAATTAAATTCCTGCAAGTTAACTTACATCATACACGCGCCAGTACCCCAATTACAACAAAAATAATCCAAGTAAGAAAAATAGATATTACCCTTCTCCAGGAACCCTACGCGTACAACAAAATAGTACCAGGAGTTCCAAGCCATTGAACAAAAATCATATCATAATTAGGCAGAGCAGCTATTCTCATCACAAATCCAAATGTAACTACTACAATCATCAAAAGTAAAAACAACACAGCAGTAGCCAACATTAACCTCCAACCGACGGGCGATTTCAGGATAGTATCAACATACGCATCCCCCAATGAAGAGCTGAACACAACCCTAAATGACATCCAAAAATGCATCCCCCCGGGGGGCAATGTAGTCATCGGAGGAGACTTTAATGCACGCAGTCCCATCTGGGGCTATAACTCAGCGAACAGAAGAGGGCACGCACTCTTAGATTTTATGGCTAGCAACGCCCTGAAAATTTGCAATACCCCAGGAGCTGAACCCACCTTTCGATCAAGAGAAGCCAAAGGCTGGCCAGATATTGCCCTATCGGCAGGCCAAATTAGCACAATAATATAAGAATGGACGGTTGGAGACAGAGAAACCCTAAGTGACCACAACCCAATCTATTTCACACTGAGAATAGAACCCCCAAATATGTTTAAAAAAAGATTTAAAACTGCGTTTGGAAATCATGGCAAATTCAAGAAAAACTCATTACTAAACAAACAAAAAATCTAAACTTCAAGACAATGGAGAACAAAACAGACCTCAACACCATGACTACACAACTAATAGAAAAAATTCAATCATCGATGACGAAATGCTACAAACTTAAAACCTCTTCGAAAAAATATCATATTCACTGGTGGACACCTCAACTTCAAACTCAACAAAAATTAGTCAGAGCCCTGAAAAGGAGGTTCACCTATGAAAAAAATCAAGATT
The DNA here is from genome assembly GCA_947359465.1 of Metellina segmentata. NCBI lineage: Eukaryota > Metazoa > Arthropoda > Arachnida > Araneae > Tetragnathidae > Metellina > Metellina segmentata. The sequence continues at coordinate 30,561,908 of OX375878.1, read as the reverse complement.
CAAAAGATCTTTTCAAAATCAAAGTAAAGAAGGCTAAAGCAGAAATGAAAAAAATGGTGAACAAAAGTAAACTGGAAGCTCCAACAATAACTCCCAATTCGGCACTATTTTCAAAATAGTCTGCGGGAAAATTACCTCCCAAACACCTATCCACTAGGATGGGCCGAAAAACACTTTTTTTTCGATATCGCTATTCTAATAGTGCGGAAAGGGTTCTCTCAGGGTTCAATAAACATGGTGTAAAATATTTTTTTGATTGGATAATGTCCTCTGCCCCCGCATCGCACTTGAATTTTGGGTAAAAATTGGCAATTTTTACACGGCATAGGAAATATAATTATTTTTCAATATTGCTATTCTAATAGTGCGGAAGAGGTGCCCACTGGGAATTAAAATGTTGCTACTTTTGAAGAAAAGTGCGTATTTTCTCGTCTGTTCACAGTTCCTGTATCTGACAGACAGTGAAAGGAAGGGACGGGGGGGGTCATAATTCACATTCCTCCGCAGATATATCTGAAGTAGATTTAAATCTGGAAATTTACAAACTATCGACATCGAGCCATTTAATCTCTCTTACTGATCGTAAATACAAACAATTAACCTTTTAAACCCTGCAATCCATTTAAAAAAAATTTATTTTAATTTTTTGCTCAAATGGCTTATTTTACAGATAGTATAACTGTTCTAGACCTTTTTTGGCAGACAAAAAATCCTAAGTATGATTTTGAGGATGTTCCCATTTGGGAACATTGGCGTTTGGGATGAGGTAAATAGGGGCATTTTTCCGAAAGGTAATTTTTTTTTTGCTATAGTCTCAAAAGGAGGATTAGGTTGGTTTTCTATTTCATACTTTTATGTATTTCTCTTCTTCAGAAGGATACATTTTTCTCTTATTGCCAGTGCTACGTGGGAAGCAAGATAAATGTATCTGCTTTTTGCATGCAAGGCACTGCTTTCTAACATTCTTCTTGCACCTCGGGTGCAAGCGACGAGATAGTGTTCGTCCGTCTTTCTAAGGTGAATTGGTAGTCGAGATCGTGGTCCTGGTCTTGCAGAGGTGACTCGATCCTATTAGAGCCTCTTCTTTGGCACCATCCTATTTCCCTGAGTAAATTTCCATCCTATAGAGATATCCATTAGATGAGCATATCACCCAATTTTGTATCCAAATCTGATGGGGTTTCCGCGAATAAGAATCTTACAAGAATGATGTCCGTAATACGGCACCATTGATCAGTCAATGCTGAGTTTATCGTGAAAAACTCAAAATGAAGCAAGTTTCTACACATATTATCGTATATTGGCGCAATCTTTTTTAGTTTATTACCCGGTTGAACATCCTTATTGTTGTCAACAAGATGGAAGTACTTTTTAAGCTGACGAAAGCGTGCTCTAGCCATTATCTTAGGAAAGATTGTAACACATGTGTCTCCTACTATAATATAAGTCCTCTCTGTAAACACCGTGTGATAACCGCTTAAAAGAAGTAGACCTAGTAACTGAAGAATATCTTTAGAGCTAACTGTTATTATCTGCCCCTTTGCAGTGTATACAACTCTGTCATCTCAACTAGATGTTGCACATAATTCATAGGAAGTATTTTGTGGAATAACTCTAGAGGATCCATTGTCTCAAGCTCGGGAAATTTTTCAGCCAGCTTTTCGAGGCATTTTCCTGAAATATCATTATCCAATGTTGCATCCCTTTCCTATCTGGGATTAGGTTCTTGTCTTCGCTTCTTTGCACTTGGAGCAGAACATGAGGGTGTGCTTCTCCTTTGATCTTCGCCCGAATAGGGAATTCGGTCATCTGAAGTAGTCGAATCACCATCTTCATTGTTAATCATCAGGACAATCTGGCCACAAACATCTTGAGAACGAACCTCATTCGACGCTTCATCGCTGATGTGTTCTTCAACACTCAAATCAGCGTATTCATCAGATGGCAATATGTAAAGATCCGGAACGTCTACGTCCTCGAGCTCGTCATCGGATAGGCTGTTGAAAAATTCCTGCGCAGCTCGCAGGAAATAGCGATGTATCTCTGAAAGATGTAGTTGACACGGAGTGATACCTGAGAAGCACTTGAATAGTCAATTCCAATTAGGAATGGCGTATTAAGTAAAAAAAAATGATTAAAACTACATCGTTCAGCGTATACTATACAGTAGTTACTCTCTGAGATAGGCGAGAAAAAAATATTTGGTCAGAATGAAACACATTGGTTGAAACAGTAACGACTACAGGTCACGACTTCATCGAGTCTTGAAAAAGGAATGTTGTTGGAATGTGATCTTTGCAAAGGTCATTCAAAACGCGCACCTCTCTTTTTCTACCCGTAAATCACGTGATACATTTCAACCAACCATTTCACCAAAGGGGAATGTGTTTACAATTCTTGTAAGGTGATTAGAGTAAAAGAAATCATCCCAATCGTAAACATTTATAGCTGTAACAATGCGATTACCTTACAATAGAGTATCACGGTTTGCAGAGAAAACGGGTGTTAGGCTCATGCAGATACAAAAGTGCCAGCTGGAAGTATGAAAGATTCAGCCACCACATTTATTAAGTTACCCATAGCAGAAGAATTGCGATAATTAAAAAAAAAGAAGAGTATTGACTTAAATTTTGCGAGTTGAAAAAATCCCCTCAAACACTATACCCCAAACGCCAATGTTCCCAAGTGGGAACATCAAAATTGTTGTAAGAATTACTTCTTACAAATGACACTTGAAAATATTTTGTTGATTTGTACGAGAATATATGTCCCTTGACTACTAAATCACGTCAGTAAAAAAAAATTAAGTTTAATTTAAAAACAGCAGAAATTAAAATGTGCATGACACTTTGAAGTTCACAAATTCAGTAAATTTGACCTTAATTATGTAAAAAAGCAGAATTTATTTTTTGAAAAACGGTGGCACCTAAAATAAATTCATATTGTTATGTGACCTTTCGGAAAGTATGAATATTCTAAACAAAAAATAAAGCTAGTAAAAATATTCACAAAAAAATGTTCCCATTTGGGATCATTGGCAGGTAAAAGGTTAACTAACTCCGTTTGTATCTAAATCATCACAAATGCGACTTGGCCACCCTTTAACTACTGTGGTTGCCGACAGGTTTGGAGTCTACGACCCGGCTGTGGCTGCAATTGCTTCAAGTGTTCTTCACGATGTCGGACTCATAACTAGCAACAACTCAGATTTGGTGGTTGACAAAAACAAGCTGCGAAGGGAAAAGGCTAAAGTTAGAAAGGTTTTAAAATTTCAAGTTTTAAAGTGAAGCTCAGGCATTATCGTTGAAGGGGCTGTATTTCGATGGTCGAAAAGATTCTACATTAATAGAGGAGAGAGTAGATACTAATACTAAAGATACACAAGAAAAGCAAAAGAGGAACATTTATCTCTTATAGAAGAAACCGGTTCATGTTACATTACTCATTTGAGTCCATGATTTGGCACCACAAAACAGATTTCCGCGACTACTAACGGATATTTTTGAATTGATCACAAGAGATCTTTAACACCTTCTGGCAATTGGCTGTGACTACACATCTGTTAATACCGGATGGAAATCCGGTGTAATTCGGTGTTTGGAATTGAAACTTGGTAAACTTTTGCAGTGGGTAATACACTCTATAACAAAAAAAATCGACGCACCAAGAAAGAATCATCCGATTGCTTTGAAATTTCGTATGCAAAACTGTTTTGACCAAATATGCAAATGATTAAAATTTGGTGTCCAATGAATGAATAGTGCGATCTCCAGCGCATCGGAACTGCGCATCCAACAGATGTATATAAGGAGTTGGTCTTAAACAGTTGTTAAAAAATTCTGCAGCATTACGATTTAGGATACCTTTCAACGACTGAAAAAATGCCTTGCCGCAGGATTCGAGCTGATTACGAGCAACTATCAGAGTTTGAAAGAGATCGTATCATTGGATTGAAAGAGGCAGGTTGGGCAAATCGGAGAATCGCTCGTCATGTGAGTCGAAGCGATGCGGCGATTAGAAGATGCTGGCAAGAGTGGGTGGACAATGGCAGATTTCAGCGTCATGATGGTAGCGGTCGACGTAGGGCCACAACAGATCTCGAGGACAAAGTGATTGTCAAATCAGCTGTCACAGCGCCTGATTCATAGCTATCAACCATCAGTCGTGCTACCCACACACGAGTGTCCACCATGACCATTCACAGACGGCTGAGAGAGCGAAATCTACGCTCGTAGCGACCGTTACGCCACCTGCCACTCACGCCTACACACCGTCGAGCCAGATTACAGTGGTGCTTGGCTCGATCAGGCTGGAATGATGCTGACTGGGGACGTATAGTCTTTAGCGACGAATCCCGCTTCCCACTGTGTCCTGACGATCATCGAAGACGTGTTGGAGACACCCAGGGCAGCGTGCCGATCCTGCTTTCACTATTGCACGCCACACGGGCCCTCAACAAGGAGTTATGGTCTGGGGTGTTATTTCCGTTGATAGCCGGGCCCCTTTGGTCGTCATTAGAGGTACATTTACTGCACAGTGGTACGTTGACGACATTCTGAGACCTGTTTTGCTACCGATCCTTTCGCAGTACCCTGGGCTTATTTTTCAGCAAAACAATGCCATACCAAATACGGCACGTATTGCTATGTTCAAGCTTGTCAAACACTTCCTTGGCCAGCCAAATCACCAGATCTCTCTCCCATCGAGCATGTCTGGGACATGATGGGAAGGCGACTGCATCCGGTAGGGAATGTTGATGACGTAGTCCGACAATTGGAGCAAATTTGGCAAGAAATACCACAGGAGACCATACGGGAGCTTTATCGGTCTATGCCACGCCGTGTGGCAGCTTGCATCCAGGCTAGAGGCGAGTCAACACCTTATTGAGCTCGTTACTGTAACTGAAATAAATCATTCAATTGTTCTGAAATTTTAATCATTTTCTATTCTGTACATTATTTTCTTAGCCATCAATTTTTGTCTCGATCGGACTTGCCAATTCTTACTCAAATTTCCAAAATTATTAAAAAGTTATTATTAATTTATAAATTATTAAAAAGATATTATGCGATCAAAAATATTTTACACCGTGTTTATTGAACCAAGAGAAAACACTTTCCGCACTATTAAAATAGCGATTTCGAAAAAAAGTGTTTTTCGGCCCACCCTACTATCCACTCCACCATAGGTAGCAGCAATTTTAATACAACAAACAACTTACAAAACTTTCGTGAAAAAGTTTATTAAAAATATCATATGAACTTAATGATGATGAAGACCACACAAAAATAAGAAGAACGCCGTTCATCTCAAACAACACAAATAATGTTAAACCATTCAAGCCACACGAATTAACATTTGTTATCAAAAACTCACTAATGTATAAAACCCCAGGACGAGACAATATTGACGGTGCCATCCTATCAAAAACACATCAAGCAATACCTAATACACTGCTAGACTTATTTAATACTTGCCTCAACCTCAAATGTTTCCCAGACTGCTTCAAAAAAGGAGAAGTCATATTGTTCCAAAAACTAGGTGCCCACAGGGGCATTCCTTCTTTAGGTTTGTACGGGCTTCACAACCCCGGGGTACCTGAGTGATCTTTTCCTTTCCCAGGCGTTTACTTTCTTTGGTAAACATGGGGGTCGCGCTCCCGGCGTACCCAAGCGATCTTTCTCTATCTTCATCCCACTAATCTACTCCCCACCCCCTCCTCTTTTCATTTTTCACGACTTGCGAATCGGAAAAATACTGTGGAAACTATATTGAAGTAATTTAACATGGAGAATTACCTCACATTCACATTTGTAGGTATTTAAAAAAAGTTTTTTTTACGCATGTTATAAGTTCTTTACTTAAATTAGTATTAGTTAAGCCTAATTTTGTTAGCTTCAAAATCTTCATTTATTTGTTTTCTTATTTTGTTGCTTTTAAAAAGACGTCAGTACGTTTTTTCTGACCCGCATGTTTGCCGTGTGCGGCGTCCGTATCGGGGGAAAGTGGAGTCCTGGGGCACCTGATGCGTGCCCTTTGGTCCATGCTTCTGCGTAGACGGGTGGCTGGAGTGAGCCCGCTCTGGTCAATCGGCTCACCTAATTTCTCTGGGGTTCACCACGTCAGAGCATTTGGTCCCTCTGTCGTGGTGAACTCGAATGATATTTGGCATTTTGGGTTAGTGCTGTAGCTAGGGGCGCCCTGGGCGAACTGGCAGATCCACACCCCGACACTGAGGCACTATATTCTGGCTGTAACCCCTGAAGCAGTTCCGAGATCTGTTGCTGGACAACTGCCGGATACTGCTTCCCCTGGTTGGGCTCCATGGTGGGCGGGGGCACACCAGAATGAACAAATTTCCCTTTTTTCATAGATTTTCAAACCCTTTCTTGCCCTGACGGAGGCTTAGATCCGTCAAACCCTCAAACCTTTGATGAATCGGACAATATTGTAAACGAACCTTTTATAGAAACGAGCACAACTGAAAATACCTCTAAACCATTTCAGTTTACAAAATCAATACCAAAATTTCTTATTATTCACAATGAAAATGGTAAATTATCTAAAATGTCACCTTTCCAAATAGAAAAATATATAAAAAATGCAGCTGGAGAAGTAAAAAATGTTAAAAAATTGAAATCCGGAGATCTTTTAATTGAATCAAAATCAGAAATTCAGTCAAAAAAATTATTAAATATTAAAAACTTCGGTGAAATCGAAATTAAAGTATTTCCTCACAAAACACTTAATTATACCCGAGGAGTTATCTCATCACAAGAACTCTTAATGGTGTCTGATGAGGAATTTGTGATAGAATTAAAATATCAAAAAGTCATTGCAGCTAAGCGAATTGTGATGAGACGCGACGCAAATTTTATTCCATCAAGAAATGTTGTTTTAACTTTTGATTCCCCCGTAATGCCAACTAAAATAAAAGCTGGATACTTGTGCTGCGACGTGAGACCCTTCGTTCCGAGTCCCCTTCGATGTTTCATATGCCAAAGATTTGGACATGCGAAAACAGCTTGTCGAGCATCAATTCCCACCTGCGCACGTTCCGCAAATCCCGGTCATGATAGTTCCACTTGCTCTGAATCTGAAAACTGTGTTAATTTCCAAGGAGATCATGCTGCTTATTCGAAAATTTGCCCTCGTTGGATTCAAGAAAAAAAAATACAAACAATTAGAGTCACCAAAAACCTCTCTTTCCCGAAGCCAGGAAACTAATAGAATCACGTACACCTCGTCCTAATATTTCATATGCATCCGTAATTAAAAGTTGCAAAACAATAAGTACCCAAACAAACAATTCAGACTTTATAACAAGCAAAGTAAACGCAGAAACTCAAATAAACTCAACACTAGAAGTATCTGAACTAACCAATTCAAAAAATAAATCTCCTAGCGTAAGCCCAAAAGCAAATAAGGACGATATAACAAATAAGCCCTCAAGCTCGCCGCAACAAAATACCAGAACGGTACCAAAAATTTTCAAGCCAAATCCGACAACTTCGACGGAATAGAATAAACCAAAGCAAAATAGGAAATATAAACCAATCCATTCCCGGAACCCAAAAGATCTCTCTAAAAAAGCAGAAAGTATAATTGACCTACACCCTTCCACTGCCTCAGACATGGAGTTTGATGCAGAGAAGGATTTAGATGCGAGCGCTGTTTTTTTTTAGAAAAGGTACAAAATTGTATAAAAATTCTTCAAAATGACAATAAAATTTTTAACTTGGAACTGCCACGGACTACAAACTCACATTGACGATATAAAAGATTTAATAAATTCACTTAACCCTGTTTGTCTTGCCTTACAGGAAACCTTTTTAACGCCACTTAACACTATTAAAATAAAAAATTATGATACTATCCGAAATGACTACACCAGTAGTGGCCGTGCTTCTGGTGGCGTAGCAATAATAACATTAAAAAATTACCCATAAACCATCATCCCATTACAGACCAGGATTCAAGCTGTTGCAATTCAGATACAGATCAAACTTTTAATTACCATATGCTCTATTTATCTTCCACCAAACGAAAACATTAGCCAACAAGATTTAAATAATTTAATAGTTCAACTCCCACATCCTTATTTTATCATTGGAGATTTTAACGGACATAACCCACTTTTGAGGATCAACGATTTAAATCACAGAGGGCAACAAATTGAAAAACTAATCGACGATCACTACCTCTGTCTCCTAAATGACTCAAATCATACACATTTCCACCAGCCAACTCGCTCATTTCATGTTTTGGACCTAGTTCTATGTTCTCCTGTTTTAGCTCTCATATGGAACCTTAGAGTTGATGACGACCTGCATAACAGCGATCACTTTCCTGTTATTTTAACTTCTAATTTTAACGATGTTTTACTACCTAGACGACCTCGGAGTTTTATATTTGACAAAACCGATTGGACACTATTCCAATCGGAATCTAATATTTCTGACAATATGGTAAAGCTGCCAAACATAGACGATGCTATACATGCCATTACAGATACCATCATTAATGCGGCAGACTTATCTATCCCCAAAACATCTGGGAGGATGGCTAAGCTTTGGAAGCCATGGTGGAATGAATCGTGCTCGCAAGCATACAAATCTCAAAAACGAGCTTGGAACAGGTTTCACAGGTATCCCACGACTTCAAACCTGATGGATTTTAAACGTGCGAAAGCGGAAACTCGTAAGGTAAGAAGACAAAGCCAAAGGAATTCCTGGCAAAATTATATTAATTCCATACAGACTAACATTTTATCTAAAAACATTTGGAGTAAAGTCAGAAAAATCTCAGGCAACTTTCATCACGCACAACTTTTATTTTTATCACAAAATGGACAAGTCATTTCCGACACAAAAACGATTGCTGATACTCTTGGTGAAGCCTTTTCCAGAGTATCGCACGAAAGTTCATATCCTAGAGATTTTATCAATTATAAAAGACGGGAAGAATTAAAGACTTTAGACTTTCGGCATTCTAACCGAAAGCCTACAATCAAGATTTTAATATGTTCGAACTCAGGACTGCATTGAAGAAATCTCATCAGACTTCACCAGGCCCTGACAGAATTCATAATAGCATGATACTACATCTTAACGATAATTCCTTGGCGCACATTTTATTTATTTTCAATAGAATTTGGAAGGAGCAGGTTTTTCCAACGTCTTGACGAAAAGCCATTGTTATACCCATTCCAAAACCTGGTAAAGACCCAAAAGACGCGAATAACTACAGGCCTATTGCTTTGACTAGTTGCATGTACAAACTAATGGAACGAATGGTTAATGCCAGATTTATATACGTTTTAGAATTGGAAGGGCATCTCTCAAATTTTCAAAGTGGATTTCGTTTCGGCCGCAGCACTGTAGATAATGCATTACTGCTTGAATCCTCAATACGCGACACTTTTGTAACAAAAAACATTTAGTTTCTATATTTTTCGACATGGAAAAAGCATATGACCGCACATGGCGATATGGAATATAGCGGGATTTACATCAGATGGACTTTAGGGGCAACTTCCCAGTTTTTATCAAAAATGTTTTGCTGACAAGAACATTTAAGGTTCGCATCAACGATATTTTATCTGATGACTTCCCACAGGACGAGGGAGTTCCTCAGGGTAGTGTTTTGAGTGTTGTACTCTTCATAATTAAAATAAACGGCATTATTGAACAACTTCCGGTAAATGTACAGGGAACTCCATTTGTAGATGATTTTCAAATATTTTGTTCGGGTATAAATATATCATTAATTGAAAGACAATTGCAAACAGCCATAAAAAAGATAAGTGAGTGGGCCAATAAAAATGGATTCGTCTTCTCTCCACAAAAAACAGTATGTGTTCATTTCACCCGAAGACGCGGTTTATTTCCCGATCCAGAAATATTATTAAATGGTACTGCTATTCCTGTAGTTCCACACACTAAATTCCTAGGCATTACTTTTGACTCGAGGCTTACCTTCCGACCTCATATAAACCTACTTAAACTAAAGTGCATCCAGTCACTTAATATTTTAAAAATTTTATCAAATACAACTTGGGGAGCTGATTCTTTTTCACTTTTAAAAATATATAAAGCGCTTGTCCGATCGAAGCTCGATTATGGCTGTATTGTGTACGGATCTGCTGCGAAGTCTACTCTGCAGACTTTGGACACGATTCATAATCAAGTCCTGAGAATATCAATTGGAGCATTTCGTACATCCCCTGTCCAGAGTCTGTATGTCATGACAGGTGAACCTAATTTAAAATTTAGACGTGAGAAACTTTCTCTTAAATATTACTTTAAAATAAAAGCTAACCCTGCACATCCATTAAATAACAAAATAACTAATCCCAAATTGGGAAGTCACTACTCACTAAAACCATCTTTCATACCTTCCTTTGGTTTTAGAATTCGAGACATATTAGCATATTTAAATATTGACAATTTCGATATGTTTTATAAAGAAAACGAACCTTCACCTTGGAGCGATCGAAATTTAAACCTTATTCAAGATTTTGCGAAATTGACTAAATCAGTGACACCAGACTGCATTTATCAACAATTATTTTACTTTCACAGACGAAACTTTTCATCTTACAAATCAGTTTATACTGACACAGATCAAAGGGTGGAAATCACGTTGGTGCTGCGGCTGTACATGAAGGAACAATCATCTCTCGGAAACTGCATGACTGCTGTTCTGTTTTCACATCTGAAATATATGCAATAATTTTAGCCTTGACAGACAGCAGCATCTAATAACAAAAAGTGGATCATTTACTCGGACTCTAAAAGCTGCATAGATGCGTTAGCAAATTTTAATACGAAAAGCCATCCACTTGTACTTAACGCTATTGGAAGATTAAACATTTTGAAAGATAAAAATATCAAGATTTCATTTTGTTGGATCCCCGGACATGTTGGAATCCGTGGAAATGAAAAAGCAGACTTGGCGGCAAAGAATGCATCTATGTAGATAAATTTAAAAATACCTCTAGATGATATCGACTCGACCCTAAAACGAGCTATACACTTATCATGGCAAAATAATTGAACCTCGAAACGCTAAATAAACTCCATTCCATTCAACCGTCGATTAAGGGTTTTAAAAAAGTAAATTTAAAAAGACACCATGACGTTAAATTGGCAAGGCTTCGAATCGGACATTCATATTTTACCCACAAACATTTGTTAAGCGGAGAACCTGCTCCATTATGTTCTATTTGCCATCAAGTTTTTTCAGTAAGACACATTTTGACAGAATGTACCAATTTTAGCAACCATAGACTGTTCCAATTTGGTGCTCCACTTCTTAACTTAACATACCTCTTGATGGATCCGTATCACAAAAACTTATTTTTATTCCTTTCTGATATTGGTTTTATAAATCATATATAGCTTTTATTTTATATAAATTTAGTTTTGCAATCGTGTTATGTGTTTAACCATCTCGTCGTTAAAGGTTTAGACCTTTTAATTTAGACAACGTTTGGCGCAGTTTGGCCAGTTCTGGCCCTTGCGCCATAAAAAAACCACCAAACCAAAAACAAGGTAAAGACCCTAAAGTTCCAGATTCTTACAGGCCAATAACACTACTACCGGTCCTGGGAAAAGCCTCGGAAAAGCTGCTCCTCCTTCGAATTAACAAATTCAACCATGATAATAAAACAATAGCCACAAATCAATACGGTTTCATCTCAAGAAAATCTACTCAAAAACATTGAACAAAACAAGAGCAACCAAAACCATACATGTTTGATCTCCTTAGATATCAAGGGAACTTTTGACTCTCTCTGGTGACCTTCACTTTTAAATCAACTAAACTACAGAAACTACCCGGCCGACATCATTAACATAATAGAAAACTACCTAACAAATAGAACAGTGTAACTTAGACAAGGACTGAATTCCGCAAACACAACACTTGAAAAAGGCTGCCCGCAAGGGTCATGTACAGGTCCCTTTCTCTGGCTCACAGTCATCCAAACACTTCTGGACCAAGATTGGGGCCCAAACTGCAACATCCAAGCGTTCGCAGACGACGTAAGAATTACAATAAATTGAACTACAAGACGGGAAATAGAGAACGCTGCTAGGACAACACTCCTGGAGGTACAGAAATGGTGCCAAAGGAAAAAGCTAACAATTTCAACCCAAAAATCAAAAGCAATTATAATAGCAAAGAAAAGGCACATGATTCGTAAACCGACAATCAAGGCAGGCCAATGGCACATAAAAGTCACCAAAGATCTCAAACTCCTGCGGATCATCATCGACGAGAATCTCTCTTTCCTCCCACATCTACAGGCCATAGGAAATAGAACAATAATCCTTTCCAATAGAATGAAAACCACAATAGTCAGAAATTGGGGCACAAACCCAAAAATGGTTAAAATTTGGTATAAGACAGTAGCAGAGCGCCAAGTATGCTATGCGGCCAGTATCTGGGCAAGCAACATCACAACAAGAATTATTAGAAAACTGGCAACAATCCAACGTTACTTTGCCCTACGCATGTGCAGAGGCCTCAACAAACGCCATACTGGTACTCTGCTGCCTAGTCCCTTTTTATCTAATAGCAATTAAAGAAGCAGCCACCAACAAAATAATTAGGCACAGTTCTGACGTTAATTTCCTAGGACAAACAATAAGGGCCCAAGACTACGAAACAACTTTAAACATCAGGGAAGAAGACCCAGAGGAAATGGACTTCTCCAACATCGACAAACTAAACTCAACACCAGCAACTTACAACATATACACAGACGGCTCTAAGACAGAAGGAGTTGGTGCGGCCTTCGTCATATACACAAGTAATCAAGAAACCCTCACATGGAAAACCAGTCTCCATCCCAATAACACAGTGTCACAGGCGGAAAACATAGCAGTTCTGTTTGTAACTAACTCTGGGCCTCCAACCGAAAAAAACCTACAACCATCCATACTGACAGCCTCTCAACTATCCACACGATCAAAAGAGTCCAGAACAAGGATAGAATTACGAAAGACATCAGACAAGTTTTAAAACATAACCAAGACATAAAAATACAGTGGGTCAAAGCTCACGCAGGAATTAAGGGCAATGAGAGAGCAAACCAACTGGTCCAAGAAGGAGCAGCGGGCGGATGCCCCATTGTCTATCCAACTCAAACTCAGCAAAGGATTCCTGAAAAACTGTCTAAAAACCCTCATCATGATCGAGTGGCAAAATGAATGGGACAGGGGAGACACTGGCCGCAGAACCTACGACTTCTTCAACAAAGTCAATCACAACAGAAACCCACCGGGACCCTACCTACCATCCTACTTGACGGGACATCGCCCGTTCCCGTCCTATCTACACAGATTCTGCCTCATCACCAACAATAAGTGCATTTGCGGGGAGCCGGGAACTCCGGACCACTACATATTCAACTGCCCTCTAACCATAACCAACCATTTAAAAGAGCCAAACATCAACTTAAGCATAGCGTGGAAACATAATACTGCCACCAACAACAAAACCCAAGTCAAAATAATGAAAATAATGTACTTCCTTTTCAACAATATAGACATAATAACAGGACCACACTTCCAACTTAACACCATCATTTAACAACGGCTTTCTTCAACAGTATTCTCAGGACAGTACAACTGATTTAACTCTACCATCTGCCATAGACTCTCGAAAGTACAACTTTAAAGTTCCACAATGCATCGCATCGCATTAATTTTGAATTCTGAGCAAATTTAAATGCCAAGCTTAGAAAACTTCAATGCCAAGCTGTGAAAACACCTATGCAAATAGCACTTCAATGGCCGGGGGGCGGCTTAAGTCGCCCCCTGCACAGTCACCGCCCCACTTCTGGGGAATACTCTCCTTCCGTGGGTGGCCACAAAACGCTCATAACCTGCTATCACAGTGGGGACGAGGGGGCCACCAGCGTTGCCCAAACCCAAGAGGAGCTCGATAATTTGATCACCAGCATGCCTAGGCGTTGTACGGACTGTATTTCATCGTACGGGAGACATACAATGTATTAACTATCATACCAACCATGTAATGATAAGTTTTTGTAAGGTCGATATTTTTTGTAATTGCTCCCGTGAGGCAAAAATCGTAGTTTTTATGAACGGTATCACACATACACCATCTATTTTGTTCTTTATCTTTTGTTTAATAAATGGTCTTTATGATTAAGTCACGTTTGTTTTGTTTCTGACCCTTTATTTGCCGGATATGTCATTATCCTTAATTTAGAGACAGGAGTGTATTATACATAATATATGTTAAGGATATATTAATCTTCGCACTTTCGCTTTCTTTTGGCTGGTAGTGAGTGAGGAGGGGAGTATCCATGAGCATCCAACAATAGTCAGCCAGCATTGTCGAAGACCATTTGCCCTGGTAACTCTGCTCCATCTTGGCAATGTCCTGATGAAACGTTCGCCTTGCTCATCCCTGAGACCCCCGCAGTTATTAGGAAAGAATTGTAGCGGAAATCATGAAACAAAGTTAACATATCCTCGACCAGTTTCTTGTAGTGTTTGGCCTTCATGTTCCGCAGGAAGTTATCCACTTGACAGAACGTATCCCAAACCTTTGAAGAACTTTCTCAAACATGGGATATCTGAAGAGCTGCTTAATCTGAGGTCCCACAAAAACACCCGCTTTAATTTTTGTGTTCATCTAGTCAAGGGAATATTTCATACAGCTACTTGATTGATAGTCAATTCTTATCAGCGGCTTTTACCAAGTTTTGGTTAGGCCGAACTTGATGTGTAAAGGAGGAATAATGATTTTGAGTAGCTCTACCAATGTTGGGTGCTGAACATTCATTTATCCTGGCTTAAAAGACGCTCTTGAAGGCCAGTCTTTCTTGATGTAGTGTAAATCGATTGCTCTGCTACCCTATTAACAAAGAAAACAGCAGTACTTTGTATATCCCTGTTGTAAACCCATCAACAAAGCCACTACCTTCAAGTCAGCACAGATCTGCCAGTCATACTAGCAGTAGTTAATCCTCTCCAATAGCAGCTTTAGATTTTCGTACGTCTCATTCACGTAGACAACGTGTCCTATAGGTATGGATGGAAGCTGGTTCCCGTTATGCAGCAAAACTACCTTAAAATTAAGTTTTGATGTGTATAAACATCCGCCATTCACGGGGCTCATGTGCAATGCCGAGTTCTTGTAGTAGGCCATCAATATCGCAGCAGAACACACGGCTTTCTTCTTTTTCAAAGAAAGATTAGAAGAACTGATGACGATGGCGAAATGAAGTTAATCGGACATTTTGTTCGAGAAGATTCTACTGTCGAAGTCTTGAGTCCAGTAATTCTGTTTTGCTTTTGGACAGATCCAAATCTCGTACAAGATCGTTCAGTTCATACGAGCTACGTTTATGTGGCGCAGATGTTTCATCAAAACACGAAAAGTCATCATCCATAGTACCACATGCTGACGTTGACGGTTTAGGGGATTTAGCGGACTCATGGCAATCCTCTTCGTCTGAACTGATAGAAAAATCTGTAGGATGCTCTCTGGAATAGGGAGTACTTCGCCATTCGAGACAGAACGCAGAGCAGATGGTATGTTAGGGTATTCAACTGTCCACTTCTTTTTCTTCGTGATGCCTCCAGAAACTGGTGGTACCATGCAGAAATAACAATCATCAACGTGATTGGTAGGCTCCCTCCAAATCATGGCCACAGCAAATGGCATTGCCTTTCTTTTGCCATCAAGCCACTGTAAAATATTTACTGCAAAAGTACGGCAAAATACACTGCGCCCAGTCTTTGTGTCCTGGTCGTTTATCTTGCAACCCAAATACAAATGATACACTTTCTTAACTTGCACTGAGGGTCATTTTCTGTGAAGCAAATGTCACTTCTCCGAAAATATAACAGAAGTTAATACTATTAATGCAGTCACGAGGCATTACTACTATTAATTTTACACTGTAACAATCACATGTGTATGCTAGAGCTTCAAAAAGTATGGACAAACTTGAATGAACTTACTCGAGCCGTGCGTTTCGCATTATAAATAAACTATTGCTTGCAATAGCGCAATTACCTTCATGAAGACGCCAACAGAAACTTGGTTTGTATGATGCAATAACTTATTTGTATAAAGGGATGATGTGTGTGAAATATGGCGCAACATTTCGTCTCCATGTACTTATTTTACTAAATTGCATTATATTACACGATAGCACCTATGTAACGGACGAAACGTCCATATCTCTGCAACGAGAGCCAAAGAACTATTTTTATGGTGATATTCCTGTTCAGGACGGTGAAATCCTTCAGGATTGGGTATAGTGGTTAAGGTGTTAGCCTCTAGATCGGAAGGTTCCTGGTTCGAATCCGGGTGCTGGCATGGATGTTTGTAAGCGTATGGTGTAGAGGCGGCTGGTGCACCTTAAATCTGTCGTGGCCGAAAGTCCTCACGTTGGGTTGGCGTGGAAGTTTGGAGAGTGGGGTGCCAGCTCAGGTGTTGCTTCGTCATCTGACCGTGGTTCAAAATTACGAAGTGTTGTCCTCGGATCTTTCCCTCAAGGGAATGATCCCGGACCGTCGTCAATAGCCCGTTGTGTTGCTCTAGTACGACGTTAACTAAAATTACCATTACCTTCAGGATTGGGTTTGTGGTGTTATGCAAATTGGAGACTACTTCCACTTCAACTTCAAGAGACTTCTGACGTGCGCATGCTGCGTCATGCGTTCACGCGTTAAATACCTCAAGCTGTTCTTGAGGTTTCGAGTTTCAGTTTCGTAACCACCCTTGTTAGCGCGCTGATAGATTATACTTTGTTAAATGTAGTTAACTTGTTAAGTTTTAATAAATGTTAAGTTTAATTGTTTTCAGTCTAAATTATAATTAAGCAACCGCACCGCCGTGGCTAAAGTGGTGACCCGTGACGTGGCCATGGTTCTAAACTGATGACCATAGAGTCGAATTTTCGACTGCATCGAATAGGATCCTGAATGCCTGTGGGTGAGTTTTTGGCTTTAGTTCAGGTCCTTGTTCCTCCCTGCCTTCGACGTCAATATTTTCAGTGTTTTAATTCCAAAATCGTGTTTAATGCTGCGATAGCCCATTTTTTTAAAAAATGCCTGATTTAGAATCTGACTTTGAACTATCCAGAGTTTCTTTCAAGGCTCCAGTTTTTTGGCGTACAAACCCCGAGTTGTGGTTTTTACAAATTGAGAGCCGATTTAAAAACGCTGGAATCACTAGCGATGAAACGAAATTTCACAAAGCAGTAGCAGCAGTTGATACTGAGATTTTAACATTCGTTTGTGATCTAGTTCGATCTCCTCCCATCGAAAATAAGTATGAGGCTTTGAGAACACGAATTATCAAGCAATTTGCACAAACTGAAACTTCACGATTAAAAACTCTGTTACAAGATCTCCAGTTAAGCGATAAACGCCCATCGCAGTTATTTGAAATGAAAGAACTCGCGGCAAATAAATTACCCGACGATATTTTGCGCAGTCTATGGATGCAACGGCTACCGATACAGGTGCAGCAGATTTTGTCTGTCAGCTCGGACGATTTAAATGGTCTAGCTCTGATGGCTGACTAAATACTAGACGTACCTGGTATTTCCTCAACAGTTGCAGAAATACCGCGGAATACGGAATTTTCGCTTGAAAGTTTACACGCGCAAATTTCAGCTTTGAGCGCCGAGGTTCAAAGGCTTTCTAGGAGTAATGACGGACGCTTTGATTTGAGGAAGAGATCGAGATCAGGTCGTCAAAGTCGCAGCTCACATAGTGACAACCGGTTAGATTTATGCTGGTATCATGCTAAATTTGGGAAAAGAGCGCATAAGTGTAAAACACCATGTAAATTTCAGGAAAACTGAAGGGCTCATCTGAACTGGCGATGACGGATGATAGCCAAGCATTAGGTCGCCTATTTATTTTTGAAAGGTCGACAAATAGTTATTTCCTTATTGATACTGGTGCTGCGGTTTCCGTTTATCCCAAGCATGCATTTCGTGGTCAAAACAGAAAATAAGACTTGTTTTGTCTTTATGCGGCAAACGGATCAAAAATAAGCACTTATGGTAGTTGCCGAATTGTATTAAATTTGGGTCTTAGACGCGATTTCCCTTGGACTTTTGTTATTGCAGACGTTACTCGACCGATCATAGGCGCAGATTTCTTAGAACGCTACAGTTTGTTAGTCGATATTAAAAATCGATGCCTTATTGATGGTACAACAACCCTTTCTTCGAAAGGTAATGATAAGTCCACGCAATCATTAGGTATAACAACTATCGGTTCTGATTGCAATTACAGACAATTATTGCGTGATTTTCCGAGTGTATTTGCTCCTACACTTAACACAAAGCGTAATAGTCACGATGTAACTCATTGCATTCTGACGAAAGGACCACCCATTTTTGCTAAGGCTAGACGACTATGTCCCGAACGATTAGCCGCTGTTAAGAGTCTTCCAGTTTACTCGAACAGGGTATCATAAGACCATCTAACAGTACTTGGGCTAGTCCTATTCATTTAGTACTTAAAAAGATTGGTGAGTTTCGTGTATGCGGTGACTGTCGCAGGTTGAATGCAGTGACAGAGGTAGATAGGTATCCGATCCGACATATACAGGATTTCACACAAGAACTCGACGGGAAAACTATTTTTTCAAAATTAGATCTTGTGAAAGCCTATCACCAAATTCCGGTTGAACCATGCGATATCCCTAAGACCGCAGTAATTACACCTATTGGTTTGTTTGAATATGTTTACATGACTTTTGGTTTAGTAAACGCTGCTCGAACATTCCAACGATTTATGTACAACGTTTTACGAGGTCTTGATTGCTGTTTTGCGTACCTCGACGATGTTTTAGTTGCATCACGTAACGAGGAGGAGCATAAACAAGATCTAAAAACCATTCTTGAACGTTTTCGTAATCACGGTGTCGTTCTAAACCTTCAGAAATGTGTTTTGGGCGTGGAATCTTTATCTTTTCTGGGATTTCAAGTATCGGCGAAAGGAATTTCACCCTTGCCCGAAAAAGTGCAGGTGTTAAAAGATTACCCTCAGCCCAAAACAATCGATGAACTAAGACGTTTTTTGGCCATGTTGAACTTCTATCACAGATTTATTCCCCACGCGGCTGAAAAGCAAGCTCCGTTACACGAGTTAACTAAAGGGAAAAAGAAAAATGATAGGACTTCCATAGAATGGAACACTCAACTTTTCAAAGCGTTTGACGCTTGCAAGCTTACGATAGCTGACGCAACATTGCTTGTCCATCCGAAAATTGATGCTGCGTATTCACTAATGGTAGATGCTTCGGATATAGCAATTGGAGCTGTGCTTCAGCAAACGCATAGCAAAGTGTGCCAACCATTGTCTTTCTTTTCTAGAAAACTGAGTAAAACTGAACAAAGGTACAGCACGTATGATCGGGAATTACTCGCTGCTTACTGTGCAACTAAACATTTCAGGCACATGTTAGAAGGCAGACACTTTATTTTGTTTACTGATCATAAACCACTCGCCTTTGCTTTTACAACTAAAAGTGACAAGTGTTCTCCGCGACAACAGAGACATTTGGAATTTATTAGTCAGTTTTCTACAGATATTCGGTACATCGAGGGTAGAAATAATTGTGTTGCAGATGCTTTGTCCCGCATAAACGAGATCGAGTCTATTGACTTCGAGGGTATGGCTGGAGCACAGGTCGATGATGATGAGCTCAAGAGCTTATTAAAATCAGACACGGGACTTGTGCTGAAGCCAATGTCCTCGCTTGCGGGTCATTCAGGTAAGCCTTTATTTTGCGATACTTCCACTGGCGCTGTACGTTCATATGTACCTAAAGAATTCCGCTTGAGTGTTTTTCAGACTTTACACAACTTGAATCATCCTGGAGTTCTGGCTACGCAGAAGCTTATCAAAGAGAGATTCGTATGGAAAGACCTCAATAGAGATGTAGCGGCCTGGTGCAAAGCATGTCTTGGATGCCAGAAAGCAAAGATCCACAGACACGTCCAGTCAGCCGTCGGGAAATATCCTTTACCCAGCTGTAGGTTTAGCGCTGTCAACATCGACATCGTAGGACCTCTTCCCCCATCGAGAGGATTTTGCTACCTACTGACGTGCGTAGACCGTTACACCCGCTGGCCAGAAGCATTTCCCATGATAGACCAGACTGCCGAAACTGTTGCTGAAACGTTTTATACCGGATGGATTGCACGTTTTGGTGTTCCTGAACATCTTGCGACGGATCAAGGACGTCAATTCGAGAGTGACCTGTTCCGTTCACTAATGAAGTTCATCGGTTCACAGAAAGCCAGAACAACGGCTTACAATACAGCATCCAACGGTATTGTAGAGCGTTTTCATAGGCAATTGAAAAGCTCTATAAAGTGCTACGCTTCGACCAGATGGACGGAGTTGCTGCCGAACATTCTCTTAGGAATCCGATCCTGCGTGAAGGAAGATCTTGGTGTTTCATCAGCAGAGCTGGTTTATGGAACAACTCTCAGACTTCCTGGAGAATTTTTCCGGACGACAGCAGTTTCCGATTGGCCGCCACGCCTAGATTTCCTACGCCGCTTAAGAGAACAATTCCGGCAAGTGAAGCCCGTTCCAACGTCCCAACACGGAAGCAAGGATATCTTTATACATAAAGATCTGATGACTTCTTCTCACGTGTTTGTCCGACAAGACATGGTACGGAAACCACTACAGCAGCCGTACGAAGGTCCATTTCCTGTGATAGCACGAAACGACAAATTTTTTACGCTTCAAATCAACTGCAAGAAGACCAATGTCACCATTAATCGTTTGAAGCCAGCTTTTTTCATGTCGACATCACCTCCTACGACCAGCCAACAGTCAATTTTGCCTGAGACGTCAAAGCCTGATGTGAAGACCCGGTCCGGTAGGAAAGTACGATTCGTTGTGCCCTATCAGGCCTAAGTTTCCAACATCGTATCGTCTCATCGACTGGCGAGGGAGTACTGTGGTGTTATGCAAATTGGAGACTACTTCCACTTCAACTTCAAGAGACTTCTGACGTGCGCATGCTGCGTCATGCGTTCACGCGTTAAATACCTCAAGCTGTTCTTGAGATTTCAGTTTCGAGTTTCAGTTTCGTAACCACCCTTGTTAGCGCGCTGATAGATTATACTTTGTTAAATGTAGTTAACTTGTTAAGTTTTAATAAATGTTAAGTTTAATTGTTTTCAGTCTAAATTATAATTAAGCAACCGCACCGCCGTGGCTAAAGGTTCTTTCATCTAAGAAGCAATTTCACTGTTGACCAGTGCAAATGACTCAACTTTATGCATTTTTGAACCTCTGTGCCAAGCATAAATTAGCAGTTATTAAAGAAATAACAACATCGTTTAGTCAAATTTGAATGTAATTTATCTGTATAATACATAAAAGTATAATACATATGTATAATACATATTTAAGGTCTTTGCTGTCATATTTTAAATGAAAATTAAAAGCTTATGTAACATGTGTGTTACCGGCAAAGTATGCAAAGCAAGCATTATATAGAATGCCTAGGCAATATATGTAAAGCATGGTGTTAGGGGGCAAAGTGTGAAACAATTAACATTTCACCCGTTTCCCAGGCATTCTATGCAATGCCAAAAGACAAACAGGCCGAGTTTAAAGTACTTCCGCCAATGACGTTTCTAACATAACCCGGAAAGGCACGTGACTTTCGACCTATTTGCATTTCAGTCGTGATTTGAAGTGACGTCTTTTCATATACGTCTTTTCAATAAAAGACTTTTCATGATTCTGTTATAGTACTTGCCCTAAGTAGCATTTGTCAATGCGTAGGTATTAGATACGATGCCTTGGAAAGTATATATAATATCAAAATAATTGGATATTTCATATTTTGCCCCCAAACACTAGCCATTTTATAAATTGACTCTGCATTCTATACAGTCCCCAGGGGCATTCCTTCTTTAGGTTTGTACGGGCTTCACAACCTCGGGGTACCTGAGTGATCTTCCCTACCTTTCGTTCTTCTTCTCCTCTACCCTTTGCATTTTGCTTTTTCTTCCTCCCTCGTTGTGGTTGCCTCTTCGGAGGTGAGGGCTCCCCTTGAGAAGCTTTTCGCCGGTCTGTGCATTTAGCTCTTCTTGGGGATTATATCACCCACGTGTTTGCCGTGCGTGGAGACCTGTGTCTTCGGAAAAGGTGATCCTGGTGATTGAGGGACAACATAACGCCCCAATACATTGCTTCGGCTCCTGCTTCGGATGAACAGGAAATGTACTTCGGTCCCAGTACATTAATCGGCTGGTGGGTATATCCTGCTTGGGCTAAGGACCCGCTCACCAACTAGCTCCTTAGGGCAGTCATAGAGGTGAGTTGGGTTCGTATAGTCCCTGGTTAGCACCGGTGCATTAACCTGTATCCCCTTGTTGGACTCCATGGTGGGTGGTGCCGCCGGGGACTGAATAATTCTTTCTAAAACATGGAAAATCAAAACTCAACTTCTCCTTCAGTAGAGCACCAAATTAATAAAAAAAATGATAACAATTTACCAGAACAAAAATTTTTTATTATAAAAAGTAACCAAGGAAATCTGAAAAATATATCTGTTATCTTACTTCATAAAACTATACTAGGAATGGTTGGAGAAACGATAAACATAAAAAAACCCTAGCAGGAGATGTACTCGTTGAAGTATTAAATAGATCACAGGCAATAAACATCACAAAAATTAAACTCATCGGTCCAATAGAGGTCACTGTTACAGCTCACAGAACTTTAAATTCATCCAGAGGTGTTATTTCTGAATCGGATCTAGTTCATGACACAGAAGAAGACATCTTGGAAACCCTATCCAAACAATATGTTATTAACTTGAAAATAATAAAAATTTCAAAAAATGGTCAAAAAATACCCTTTAAACACTTAATATTAACTTTCAATACACCAAGCATACCAAAACACGTTAAAATAGCCTACATTAATTGCCCAGTAAGACCTTTCATACCAAATCCTGTCCGTTGCTTTAAATGTCAAAGATTCGGCCACTCTTTCATCGCTTGCCGTGGCAAAGAGACTTGCGCAAAATGCTGTGGTACAGACCATAAGACCGATGTCTGTACTACATCATCCCTTTGCTGTGCCAACTGCAAAGGTGACCATCCAGCTTTTGCCAGGTCTTGCCCTAAATTCCAAATTGAAAAAGAAATTCAAACGATAAAAGTTCAACAAAACATTTCATTTCCGGAAGCACGAAAAATTGTTAATGATCGCACCCCAAAACCTGGAATATCTTACTCATCCATAGCTAAAAAAACTTTCAAAAATAACGGTACTCAAACCGATGTAACTGTATTTAAGATATCTGACCACCATAAAACTTTAACGAACCAACCCATCACGCCGTCTTTTTCTAAAGTATCAGCTACAACCTCATCGAATACAAAAATCATAAACAAACCAAATCGATCTACAAACACTTCTTTAAAAAGAGCCATATCATCTAAACAAAATAATATTAAAATAGCAAAAAGTTCTTCTCAAACCTCTCTTCAACCTGACGTTTCATCCAAAAATATGATAACTAATCCTTCTACCAGTGACCTCATTAATCTTTATAATACTGAAAGCGACATTTCATCTGTAGAAGATGAGGACTTGGAGACTTCGCCACTGAAGCCCAAGAAGGATCCTCGGCAAGACAAACATCGTCCTAGGACGAGAAATCACAAGTAATTTTTCCTTTTCCTTTATACTTTATTTTTATGGCTTCATTCCTTTCCTGGAACTGCCGTGGTTTTCGTCAAAAAATTGATGATGTCAAAGGCATCATAAACAACCACAAGCCAGTTGCAATCGCCCTCCAGGAGACCTTTTTAAGAAGCAATGATTCCACCAACATTCACTATTTCACTATATTCAGAAAAGATTACGATGATGGCCATAGAGCATGTGGAGGTGTTGCATTGCTTACCTCCCATGACTTTCCAGTAACTCAAATTAACTTAAAAACAAATCTGCAAGCTCTTGCTGTAAGACTTCACGTAAATATTTTAATAACAATATGCAATTTATACTTACCTCCTAACACCCATATCGCCACTTCTGACTTAAATAATTTAATAGATCAACTTCCACAACCATTCATCATACTTGGTGAGCTAAATGGCCATCATATCCTCTGGGGCATTTCAAACATTAATCAAAGAGGCAAACAAATTTAGAAACTAATAACGGACAATGATTTATGTATAATGAATAACGGCCAACCTACTTACTTTCACTCACCTTCACTTACTTACCATTCAATAGATCTGGCAATTTGCACTCCTTCAATTTTACCATTTTGGACCTTTTCTGTGGATCCTTACCTTTACAATAGTGACCATTATCCAATTAAACTTAAATATGAAGGCCAATACCAACCTCACTCTGTCAGCCAAACTAACTATATATTTGAAACTGCCAACTGGCCACTCTTTACTAGCCTCGCAGATATTTCAAACGCAGTAGAAATTGGTGACATCGATGAAGTAACTTTAAAAATAACAGATACAATTATAGCAAGTGCTGACGCTTCCATTAAAAAAGTCATTAATAGGCCTAAAAAGCAAAAGAAACCTTGGTGGAATGAGGATTGTAGCTGTGCTTATCGGAAACAGAGGAATGCCTGGAATATCTTCAATAGATATCCAACAAAAAAGTGAAAACTATATTTTTTATAAAAAAACAAAAGCTGCCTTTCGAAATATACAACGACGTAGTAAGAGGGATTCTTGGATGAGTTATGTCAATAATATAAATAGTAAAGTCACAAGTAAACAATTATGGAACAGAATTAAAAGAATATCCGGTGTTTACCCCAATAGACAAATCCCGATTCTAGAATGCAATAACCAAGTACTATCAGCACCCAAAGATATAGCAAACGCAATTGCTTCATGCCTTTCTGAAACATCCAGCTCCACTAACTACTCTGAAAGTTTAAAAAAAATTAAAATTGCATCTGAAAAGAATAAAGTTAATTTCACTTCAAACCGTATATTATCATATAATTGTGATTTTACTTTTCCCGAATTGACAAAGGCTTTATCCTTAGTTCACAAATCAACTCCTGGGCCAGATAATATTAGTTACATCATGCTTAAACATTTATCAAATAGTTCTCTAAATAACCTCTTGAAATTTTACAACAGAATTTGGACCGAGTACACTTTTCCGCAGTCATGGAGGTATGCTAATATAATTCCCATATTGAAACCAAATAAAGACTCCAGGAATCCTTCGAACTACCGTCCAATAGCCCTGACAAGCTGCCTATGCAAAATTTTAGAAAAGATGGTCAACGCGAGATGAATTTATATTTTAGAAAAAGAAAAATGTCTCTCTCCACTTCAAAGTGGTTTTAGAAAATTTCGATCCACTATTGACAACTTAGTAGCTCTCGAGATCGAAATACGTAACGCTTTTGTGCAAAATAAGCATCTCGTCTCGATTTTTTTCGATATCGAAAAGGCCTACGATCGTACATGGCGTCATGGAATTTTAAAGGATATTTTTAATAATGATATAAGAGGAAATCTGCCGATTTTTATTAAAAATTTTTTAGAAAAAAGGTATTTTAAGGTAAGGATTGGATCTATTTTCTCGGATGTTTTTATACAAGAGGAAGGAGTACCACAAGGCAGTGTTTTAAGTGTAACTTTATTTATTTTAAAAATTAACAATATTGTTTCCCAATTGCCTCCATCAGTTAAGGGCCTTATTTACGTTGACGATCTGCAAATTTTATGCGCAGCTAATGACATTCGCTTAATAGAGAGACAACTACAACAGGCCGTTAACAAAATAACTAATTGGACAAATGAAAATTGATTCAGTTTTTCACCTTCGAAAACTGCATGTGTTCATTTCTGCAAAAAACGAAATCTTCATCTTGACCCTGAAATATTTTTCAAAGATATTTTAATTAATGTTGTGGACAATTTAAAATTTTTAGGCATCATATTTGACATAAAGTTGACTTTTCAACCGCATATTTTAAATTTACGCAAACGTTGCGAAAAGGCTCTTAACATTTTACGAGTTTTATCAAAATTATCATGGGGACCTGATCGTACTTGCCTTTTTAAGATTTATAGACCTTTAATTCGATCTAAATTGGACTATGGCTGCGTGGTGTATGGGTCAGCAAGAAAATCTGCTCTTCAAACTATGAACACCATCCACCACACAGCTTTGCGCTTATGTACTGGTGCCTTTAGAACATCACCTATAAACAGCGGACGCTTTTGAACCCTCTCTGGACTTAAGGCGACAGTTGTTGTCCTTAGAATATTATTTTAGAATTTCCTCAGCCCCTCATCACCCATTGCATACCATTCATCACAGTCCATATTTAAAACGCCTCTATCAAGCTAAAACATCCTTCATCCCTACATTTCACTTAAGAATGCTGGATGTGATGAACGGATCCGAACTTTCTTCACTTGACGTCACCCAGAAAAAACTTTATTATTTCTCTCCTTGGTTTAATCATAATTTTGTATTTCAAAACCCCTTCAAAGATTTTTATAAGGCAGATACATCTGATATTATTTACAAACAACTCTTTCAAAACCATACAGAAAAATACTCTAATTTCATTCATATTTATACCGACGGATCTAAAAGGGCTAACTATGTTGGAGCTGCGTTCACTATTAATCACTCTGTTCACAGTTTTAAACTTCATTCTTCATGTTCTGTTTTTACCTCTGAAATCATGGCCATATATAAAGCATTAGAAAACATTACTGATCATGTTCATAAAAAATATATCATTTTCACTGATTCATTAAGCGTTTTAGAGTCATTGAAACATCCTGATCATGACAGTCATCCCATTGTTTTAGAGTCACTGAAAAAAATTTATCATCTTTCATCCAAAAATTTCAACTTGTTATTCTGTTGGATCCCATCTCATGTTTGGATATTAGGAAATGAAATTGCTGACAAAGCCGCCAAATCGGCCGTAAATAATTTTAACCATACTATCCCTTATCGTGACATAAAACCTTGCATTTACAAATTTTTAGAAGACAAATGGCAGAAAGAATGGAACGAAAAATCGGAGAATAAACTTCACGCTATCAAACCAAGTATATCTATCTGGAAATCGCTACCTTTAAGAAGGTAGCAAGTAATAATGACGCGCCTCTGTATTGGACATACTAGGATCACCCATAGACACCTCCTCCTCGGAGAAGATCATCCTCTTTGTAATTACTGCATTTGCCCACTAACAGTAAAACACGTTTTAATTGAATGTTCTCATTTTAATAGGCAACGACTTATACATTTTAATTCTTATACCTTGGTTTTTGAAGAGATAATTGGTGAGAATCCTCATCGAAATATTTTTAACTTTTTACATGACATTGGGTTTATATATCACATATAATTTTATATAGTATTCATTTTATTATGACTTGACTCATTTCGTTTCATTAATATACTATTATTATTATATTATATATCTGGTTTTTTTTATCTTGAGTTTGGCATAATATGTCCCAAGAGGACTCAATGCCATAAAACCAAATCCAATCCAATCCTGCATTCTATACAATGCCTGCTTTGCATACATTGACGGCAATACATATACTATAAAAATATTCTTTATATCTGTTGTAAGAAATCGTAAGAAAATATTTTGAAATCCTATGTCATAACATACGTAAGATATCTTCGAGTTCCTGGTAATAGCGTTTTTCATTTCTTGAAGTTTCTTATAAAATAGGCTTCCAGACATTCGTGATAAAATAGGGTCTTCCAAGTCTGGAAAATAAGTTCTATAAGGTCTTTATCTTTAGTGGGACTCCTTGTTTTAAGATACAGGGTGCATTTGAATTTCATCGACGAACTTGGAGGGGTGATAGTACGCATCAAGACAAACAAAAAAATGCAGTGTAAGATGGGGTCGCAAATAACGTTGAGTGGGTAAAAATCGCAAAAATGCGTCTGCAAAGTGTGACGGCGAAGAACCAATAAGTACAGAAAATATTTATTGGACAGCATTGGTACAGCTTTTACAGAACAAACAAAATTGTTACAATAGTTGTTCATAGTGGCGCTCGCATACGTCATTGCATAGGGCACAAAGACGTAGAAACGACTAGCAGACACGTTCGAAGGTTCCGGGTGTTTCCTGGATTTCTGCTGCAGCGATCACAATCCACGCCATCAGATCTTCCGGTGTATCCACTGGTGTCTCATAAACGAGTGGTTTCAGGTGACCCCAGAAGAAGTTCAAAGGGTTAAGGTCCGGTGAGCTTGGAGGCCAAGCAACGGCGAATCCGCGTCCGATCCATCTTGCGGGATACGTTGCATTGAGGTTGGTATGCACGGCGCGGGAAAAATGGAGTGGGGCACCATTGTGCGTGAACCTTTTTTCCCGTTACACATAGGCAGGTGAACGATGCCGGGACAGCGCAGATGGTCTTCGACAGGCGTCCCGTTGATTTTGGATGCAGGTGATTTTAACCGATTCCCCGAAAAATATGGACACAATTCTTTGTAAAATAAACACGTTAATTGTAAATTAGGCTGTTTCATTGTGTTGACAGGCACGATGGAACATAGACAAGAGAGAGAGAGAGAGTTTGAAAGGCTGCACAGCTCTCAGTATCAGTCTGAAGTTTAGTAGACATAAATGTCAATATGCATTATCACAATTGTGAACGTACTAATCGGGTTGATTCCTTTAAAAGATTCACTTTGTATGATTCAACATTTTTGCTTTACGGGTTTAAAAAATAATCTCTCCTTTCACATATGACTAGGGCAGCTTTTTTGTTACAGTAAAAATGGGAAAAGTTGCATTTATCATTCTCTAAAGTTGCATTTATGGAAAGAAAGTTGCATTTATTTTTGATACCCTAAAATCTAAAATAAATTATTCGTAAAAAGTGAAAAAATTAAAAATTTATTGACAATTTTAGTCGCGTATAACAGTATTATATTACATCATTAAATACAGATGAACATTCATGTTGTTGAACGGCCCATCCTTGGCCAGTAATTTCTTTAACATTGAAAAAATGCATTCAACAGAGACTGATGTTGCCTGACATTGTTGAAGTAGCAAATACTAACTTGGGGAAAATCGTCTCGAGAAAGTGTAGCAATAACGTTCAGGTCATTATTATTTTCCAATCGTTTTTTAAGATAAGCTTTGAGGTTACAAAGGTCTTCTTTAAAATCCTTTTCGATCTGATGTATTCATACACTGTCTCGATGTTGTACGCTTTCGATTCCTATTTTTCTACGAGACGAATCAAACATTCGTAGCAGCTTTTGATTTCCAGCAAAGTTTTTGGCAGCTCTGGGCCACACACTGCTTTTTTTGACACGACGCACTAAAATGCCATCGCCACTGAAACCGCTCGCGATGGCCTGTACGATGCTGTAGCAACTTGTTATTTAATACGCAATACGTCGGGGTTTGCAAGATCAGACACACGTGATCAAAGGGTTGATTCAGAGGGCAAAAAATGAAATAATGAATAATAATTCATTTTAAGCTACATTTTAAAACATTGCAGGTGGCTGTATTTTTGCAAAAGTTGTATTTTAGCAAAAGTTGCATTTATGCTGAAAGTTGCATTTATGTTGCAATTATAACTCACTTACATAACACCCCATGTAGGATAAATTTTGGTTTTAGTACTTTAGATGTAGTGTAGAACGTGTAAAAAAAAGTTGCATTTGTTGCAAAAAGTTGCCCTACTAATGACATATGATGACGAATTTTCATGAAATTTTGGACAGAGGTTTTAAGCATAAATAACGATATTAAAAATGTTTTGGCTCAAAATGAAATATTTTGGATGCTTCAGACATTTTAGGGTCTTGCAACTTTAAAGAGAAATATTGAAATCATTTAATGTTACAGCCGCCCAGCCAGTATGGTGGTTATGATCCTCGGTTGTCACCGAGTGGGCCCGGGTTCGAATCCCGGATAAGGCATGGATGTAACACCTGGGAAAGAAGTCGGACTTTCGCCTGGAATGGATTCCCGTCTTGAAAGGAAAGCAGCGCACACCTTCTGTTCTTTGCTGGGATCATCATTTGTTATAATAAAAAAAATATTCTTCTTCTGTATTGTCTTGAATGTTTCTATTCACCATTACTTTCATATGCATCCCAGAAAGAACATACGACAACAACATTTAATGTTACATGTTTGAATATCCGTTTCTCAAAAACTATTTAATGTGGACAAAAATATTTCCTGTTTTTGTACTCTGAAAATTTTTCTTTCAACTGGGTAGAAAATAACAAATTTTAAACAACATACTTAACTACAAATTAGAAACGAAAAATGGAAAATTGTCGATTTTGATAGAATTAAAAAGATTTATATGAGCTAAAGGAATTAAAAAACATTGTTAAAATATATGCGTGTTTCAGTGCTATGAATGATAAAACTCTTGCTAAAGTTTCGAAATCGAACTTTTCCCATTTATTTTCAAAATAGCAAAGAAAAAATTTTAAAATGACGATTTACTATTTAAAGTAGGCATACGAAATCAAATGAAAAGATCTGAGGAAAACAATGTTTTGGATGAATATTGTCAAATATATCTACTTGCAAACAAAAGATTCAAGATTAGAGTCCTAAAGCAACAGTAACTAAATCCGTAGTACACAAAAACAATTATCGGCCATCGCAAAATTGGCGAGTGTGAGTTTCGTCTTGTAACGCCCATTTGGAGTATGACGGATTACCATATTCCTAAATTATCGCCACATCTGACAATACTTATCGCTGATGAGAATATTACCTTTCCATTCTAGGCATTTGCGCGTTTCAAATGACAACAGTTAAATAAAAACAAGGGGGGGGGAATACAAAATTGTTTTTAAGTTACGAAATAAATAATAAAATTCGAACATCAAATTACCATTATAAATTTTCATATATCTCTATATTAAAAAAAAGTTTCTTTCGGATTGAAAACTTGCTTTTTTCTCTTGATTCTCAGATGGTCTCCCGAGAGAGTACGCATCAGAAAATTACGAAATTAACATGGTTTATTCAAAATTGTACAGGGCACAAGATGGAGATGTTTATGTTCCGATGCGGCTATTAGTTTAGGGTCCATTAAGCGTCAAAGATTAAAATAAAACGAAAATTCTTTTGCGAGTGAGCAAAACGTGTACAAACTTTCAGTCTTCAGCCTGAATTTTTTAGAGTACCTCTAAACGTAAATTTTTGCACCTCGCCGAGTTTTTTTAGAAATTTAATTTTTGTTCCTGGTAATATTTTTTGGAAATATAAGAAAAATCGGAAAATCTTCAACTGTTAAAAGTGTCATATCTATAGCTTAATACTATTAGTTTTCGAATTTGAAAATATCGCGTCAAACCTTAGGATGTACTCTTTCTTATGGTATAATTATTTTTGAAATTGGTTAATAAATAAATTCGATGTGATTAAAAGTTGGTTAATAAATAAATTCGCTGTGATTAAAAGTTGGTCAGACAAATTTCGTATATTTTTTATCGTAATTTCCGATAAAAAAACTAAACTGTCATATCTATAACATAATGCTATTAGTTTTAAAATGTGAAAATACCATGTGGAAGCTTAGAAAATACTCATTCTTGTGGCATAATTAGTTTTAAAATTGGTTTTAAAATAAATTTGTTGCGATGAAAAGTATAATTTAAAAATTTTGCGATAGCGTTCAAGTTTTTCACTGTGGAGATGAAAAGAATATATAGCTTGTTATTATCTATCTATCTATATCTATATCTATATATATCTTAAACAAGAGGAAATTCACAAAATAAAAACCAAAAGGAATTTATTGAAAACGAAAGTGTTGGTGGATCAGAGCGTCAACAGGGAGGAGCCTGATCCATACAACACAAAATGGTGTTTTCTACGAATATGAGCCGCAAAATGCTAAGAAATTGCTCATATACTCCCCCAAAAACCATTAAAAACAAATATACAAAAAAAGATTGAAATAATAAAATTTAAATCAAATCTGCAGCAGCAGTCGGGAGACCGGCAACACAAAGCCAGAAGATCGCATCAAATGCCGCAACTCACTTAGTTCAACAAACCGCCAACACCAATGACTCAGAGGAAATGACGAAATAGAAATAGTCATCGGTGGCGTAATTGTTGATAATAATAAATCAGCTTCATCTCACTTTATTACTTTTATTTTGATCTTTGGTCTGGATATATATATATATATATATATATATATATATATATATATATATATATATATATATATATATATATATATATTTATTTATTTATATCTATATATATTAGGGTGTCCCTTATATGGGCGAAATTTTTTTTTTTTTAGTTATCAAAACGCATACCCTCTAATTCTTTTCAATATACTAAGTCTTACTTAAATATAAAATTTTAACTTCCTACGTTAACCCGTGCCGACAGGACCCCAAAGTTTATGGAAATAGACATTTTTGAACAGATCTTAATATGTAGCTAGGTCATCGCAACTATGCATATATATATATTAGGTAAATATTGATTAAATTTAAGTAATGCCTTCAATTATTAAAAAATAAAGTTACACATAATTATTCAGGATACTTTCATTTTAAGATATCTTTTTTAATGTCTGGATACATCTTAATATGTTCTTGCATACCAGCGTAATAAGAACTGTTTATGTTCTTCTTTTGCGTTAGTTAAACCATGGAAGGCTTGCATTAGCTGAACAGCTCTTTCAGCTGTGTCATTACT
This sequence comes from Metellina segmentata, assembly GCA_947359465.1. NCBI lineage: Eukaryota > Metazoa > Arthropoda > Arachnida > Araneae > Tetragnathidae > Metellina > Metellina segmentata. The sequence goes on along the minus strand of OX375878.1, from coordinate 30,529,139 downwards.
GCTTTTAAGCTAAAATTCTTATATTTAGTTTCCACAAAGGCTGCATTTTCTTTCCACGAAGATACGTTTTCTTGAAGAAAGCTGCTGCCAACTTTTAATCGCGAAAACAAATTTTTGATTTTGATAGATACGAAATCACTCAATGATTTCCCTAAAACAATAAGAAATATTTGTATCAGAAGAACATTAACAGAATTTAAATTAACAGATCAAACAAAACTCTCATCGTATAAAGATACAGACATCCGTTCCTTCGATGGAACATATATCTTCCCAAAATCATATTAACTTTCTCTTAGTAAGTTCGCTACAATATTCGCCTTGGTTTGTTTATAAACAATATCATCAAAGAGTGATAATACTGCTATTTTCTCTGATAAATACCACTGGTGTTGACTGAACTTGCTCAGGGACGCTTTGAAAATCATTTTGTCAACTGTTTCATACTCTTTTAACGTCTTTAAAAAACGCAAATCTTGATTCGGCGACTTCACCGCCAAAATGCATCCAAGCCAGGGCATCCGCGCAAACAGCCACAATGAATAAACAAACATCTTGCAACGATCGTTTGTTCTCAACACCTATTTTGAACAGAGACTGCAGCAAACACATTTTCAAAGAGTAAATAGCTTTTGCCATCCATCGTGCTGGATGCATTGCGCCAGGAGATCTGATTTTAATTTTACTCTCGTTATCTCCTCTCAAGAAAATAACAAATAGTTCAATCAGTTCCCGATAATCGTCATGGATTTTTGCAGTTCATGGTTAAAAAACGTCACCAATTCGTTAATGGTCGTGTCAAAAAGATGCTGTTTGGCAAATCCTGTGCATATTTTGATAGCATTAGGATTAATGTTTTTCCAGTTGTCTCTGAACTTTTCGATCAGTGGAAAATCGGGACTGCTTGCGACTTGGTGGATCTTTGATTCAAATACACTTTTTAGAACCAGTTCATAAACTTGATGACGGCAAGCAAAGAGTAACAATTATCTTTCTAGATTTTGTTCTAAAAGCTCACAAGCTCCATTCAAGCGGTCTGTATTAGATGCTGTCGTATCACAGCACATTATTTATACTTTATCATTGAGGTTCCATCCTTTAAGTGCGTTTGAAACTGCTTTAGTTTCATCTTTGCCGGAAGAACTGTCCAGATTTGGTACTGCAAGAAGTTGCTCCTTCTCTCCAAATGAAATAATCGTATTAGATGCTGTCGTATCACAGCACATTATTTGTACTTTATCATTGAGGTTCCATCCTTTAAGTGCGTTTGAAACTGCTTTACTTTCATCTTTGCCGGAAGAACTGTCCAGATTTGGTACTGCAAGAAGTTGCTCCTTCTCTCCAAATGAAATAAGGATCGGCAGACGTTCTTCTTTAGAACTTCTCCCAAACAGGCCTGGTTACCATTTTCTATCGTAATGAACGGTAACTACTTCGGGGACGTTATTCTGAGAATCGCATTTTATGGATTCCGCTCTAACCTTTCTCAATGACTCAACTCAACAACCAAGAAAATGCTTTTTTGTACTGCTTCTCAGTTCCATCGACATCTTCGAAATATAAAACAATGCGCGTTAATTACCCTACAAACCAAATTATGAATATTATGAAAAATGGTTTGCTTCGCAAATTGGATAACAGCCATAACGGAGTTGTCCGTGGTGTTGGTTTACAATAGGAATTTGGCGTGACGTCACAATCTCTTGCGGAAATATAAATACCTCTCTATCTAAATATAATACGCAATTGCACCCTACTCCATGATACCAGGTCTTCTAGACGTGTGACGCAGCAGAAAACATTGTTTATCTTGGCGATGACCATGTTCCCTCCACACGGATTCTACTGTCGTCTCCACCCAGACAGAAACGGGATTTGTCCGTGAAGACTACTCGATGCCATTCGGCGCCCCATGTCTTTGGGGCACAACACTATTCCATTCTTTGACGGCGATGCAAAGAAGTTAAATACAGTCTGAGTTTAGTCCCATGTCGTTAATCTGTCGACAAATGTGCCATCACTTATTGGAAGATCGAGAGAGGTCCTCACTGCTCGTTGGCTGTCTGCAACAGTAACAGTTGGATCAGTACACTCATGTCTTACAGCACGTCGATCCTCTATCGGTCCGGTTTCTCTAGGCCTTCCTGAGCCTGATTGACGCTGGCATGTGCCTTGTGCGATTGGCCAACAGTAACATCACTACCAATATGTTGCACAATCCGTCGATTAGTCCACCTGAGGCAAATTACTCGGAATATCAAACTCTCCCAGTTCCTTAAATTGATTGCGAACTTTTCTCCAAGGCATAACTCAATGAGAAACTATATAACAGACAGATATGACACAACAGCATGAATCGAAATGAATTTGCTGCACTATTGAATGTCTTTTTATGGCCCGGTATGCAGTGTGTTTGAGAGCTGAAATTCGCGTGCAGCATGGTCAAACGGTTCAGAAAATTTGATTATTTGCATCTCCAACGCAGATGTACCACTCTTCCAAATTTCATCTATACCTGTCTACTCCATCCAGGTGAAAACTTTATTTTGTCTTAGAGTGTTTACTCGGACTTCTAAGATACCCTTTTCTAAGAATGTAACTAGATAAAATATTTTTATTTTATTTAATAATTTATTAAAATATAAGGTCCAAACAAAATAAAAAAATAAACATTTGCATGACATTGAACTTTAAATGTAAATAATACAAAATATGTGACCTATCTGAAAACGTATTTTCATTATTATCGGGGATATGTCTGCCATAGCTAATTTGCTCATTTTGCATTGAATGGCCAAGGAAACAAAAAAAAAGTTTTTATGATTGTTATTTCGTTAGGAAATTTAATTACTTATGTTGATTTCAATTTCTTCAAAAACAATTCCTGTCGAAGGAGCTTAACTTTTGCTATACGAGCAGATAATTTGTAAATGAGAAACAAAGTAACAAAGAAAGTCTGCAATTAGCAAAACGAGGAAAATCCGGGTAAAATAGGGAACATATTTGGCAACTGTTCCACGAACGATATCGGAAGCGAAAGTAATTGATTTGTTGCGGGGAAAGAAAGCTAGGTGAATTTTGTATAAATTCAGATTTTAATTTTTTAAACAGAATAATTCTATTAATTTTAGAATCTACATACGCTATAACAAAAAGAAAAAAATCCACGTACCAAGAAGGAGTTATCCGATTGCGATAAAAATTGATGGTTGTGAAAAACATACATAGAAAAACAAACGATTGAAATTTCAGAACAATTAAATGATTTATTTCAGAGTTTGACCGTTACAAAGGAAGGAAATCAATAAAGCGTTGGTCCACCATCCCAGGTGGTGTCCTGCCGAATTTCTTTCCAAATTGTCTCCAACTGTTGAGCTAAATGGTCAATGTTGGATAGGTTCTTTCTGTTGCTTCCAAAATCATAAAAAAGTCACACCAGCACTTTTTAGTCCCAAAATAATATATTACATGAAAAGGGACACGATACAAAACATTTAAAAAACGTAACCAGAAATCATCGACTCTTATATAACGACGGTAGCGCAGATTAACTTCATCCGGAAGCAAAATCAATCGGTCTCTACCCGCTAGTCTTTCTCAACCCTCTCTCCTGATCTTGGCAATCCTTCGCTGGGTTGTCGCGCTTGTCATTCGCCAACCGCTCCAGTTGGCCCTCGACAATCTCACCACTTGGCGACAGCTTTTTGACAGTCAACATCCATCTCGGGATGGTTGCAATCGCCAATTCCCAAATCATTCCAGATGTGTTTATTAGGAGAGAGATCAGGAGACCTATCTGGAAGTGTTGGGAAAGCTTGAAGACTATTCATAGCAACACGTGCCGTGCGGGCCCGGGCATTATCTTGTTGAAAAATAAGTCCGGATGTCTCATAAGGAACGGAAACATAAGGAAAGAATGTCATCACCGCTGTGCTGTAAGTGTTCCAGACTACCGAAGGGGTCCAGTTATCCAAGGAGATGGCACTCCTGACCATAACGCACAGTTGTGGGCATATGTGGTGTGCGATAGTAAGGGCAGGATCCCCACGCTTCCCTGGACTTAAATGGACTCGTCTGCGGTTGTCATCAGGACACAGTTGGAAACGGGACTCGTCATTAAAGACTATACCTTCCCAGTCAGCGCTGTTCCAAATGGATCGAGCCCGGCACAACTCCAGGACAACTCCTTCTTGGTGCGTCGATTTTTTTTGTTACAAAGTGAAATTAGAGACGGAGAGAGGGAGAGTTAATTTCTAGAAATATTTCTTATTAAACTTCAAGATTACATTAGAATAATACATTCTCACTATTTAGGATAGTAAAAAATCAATAAAAATATTCCAAACAGATTGTTTTATGCAGATTGAAATACTCCGTGTATCCTCAAATTATTATTTATAAAGAATAAATTAATGTATATAATTTACATGTCAATCTGGATACAAGTATTTTCCAAACGCCATTTTGCTAAAAAAAAAATTAATCTTATTTTGCAGGATTTATGTTTTGACACACATACTTTAAATGGAATATTCAACTGTGAACTATATTTAAAAATTAACTTCCGATTTGGGAAGTAATTTTTTAAATTTTTTTCACGGGATAAGATGGTTTAGGTCAAGGTTTCTTTAATTATTTCATGAATGGCAAGAAATGGAAATGTGTAAAGATAATGCTTTCAGTTTTCATTTAAAATATATGATAAAAATTTATTTGTTACAAAAATAAACGCTCATTATTGCTCTATATAATAAGATACTAAAGTCAAACAAAGAGAAGTTTCTATTTGATAAAACTTTTCGTATCAACACTGAGTTGAACGCAATCCTTTTGTTTATTGTACTCATTACAAAAACAAATATTTTTAAATGCTGAACAGAAAAGCTTGGATTGGGAAGATAATTAAGAAAAAAAGAGGTACTATGATTAAACTATACATAAAACGATACTTTCTTTTCATGATACAAAAAGTATTACTAATCATAAAACGTACTGAAAAATATTTTCGATATGGTAGATGAAATTTTCAGATTTAAATTATCTATTCTTATGGATGTAGTACTTTTATTTATTTGGGATGAAAGGAGAGACGTTCTTAACAATTTAAATATGTTTAATTACAACGTATAGGAGGAAAATATTTACAGATGGGATCATTGTTACATCACTTGTTCATCGTACGTGGCCGTATGTCACCTCTTCAGGGTTCTTCTGTCTCTCTCTGAGATCTGCCTTAGTCACCAGTCAGTTTTGTCAATCTGACGCTTAATTACTTTATGGTTCACATGAAAATAATTCCCCATTCTTTATATCTAGATCACATAACTTTCTGTACCTACTAGCAACATTCGATTGAAACGCATCGTAGTGTGCTGTGATAAGCTTCTTGTCTGCAGGATTTCGTCTTATGCACATCACCGTGATTGCGTGGTTTCATCCAGTGCAGGCGTTGATAATCGTAACTGCGGAAGTTTCATCGTGTGCCATCATTGATCGTCAAGAGACTGCGGGTTTTTAAATCTTGTGTAGAAGATGCGTTTCATTGTCTTCCATAATGTACGACAGATATAGGTACAATGAAGAAAAGTGTTTAAAAAATAATAGTTGTGTAAGTATTGTGAATGCGATATGAAGTTTTTATTTGAACAAAGCTTCCATGTCTTAGGTAGTAGTTGAAGTTTGGTTATGGTCCATAGTAGTTCACCAACTTTCTTTACGGTTTTATAGCGATTATTTGGAAGGGTTCTAACAAATTTGGTATGGATTTAAACATTTTGGACCAAGTTTGTCGTACTGTTGTGTATTTTCCGCTTGAGTTCTTAAGATGTCATTTTTGGTATCATCGCGAAGAATGTGTTTATCGTTCATCGTGAATTGAAGATGAATCTTCTAAGATTTGTTTAATTTAGATGACATCTTTATTTTTCATTTTTAAGCCAAGTAAGAATTCAAAGGGAGTTTAGTGCTTCTATATGTGGTACTGCTGAGACATGTTTGAACCATTTAGTGAGTCGTTTCATGGACAATTTTGTCAAAACTAGGACAAGAGTTTCGTGGTTACGTCCAACTTGGACGTTGCCTCTGGGTGCTCTGATTGTTATTTGCAGATGTTCAATACCTCCTTCTTTACAATAATTCTTGATTACTTTGAAGGTAAAAGCAGCACTTCCACTTTGTCAGAAATAATTCGACGAAAGTGGTTTACAGAAGTTTGAGCTTTTCGAGAGAATCATTTACTGAAATCGATTCAACGGTGCAGATCCATAGAAATATGGTGAAAGCGTCAATAACTGTATACAAATGCCTGTAATATTTGTTGGTCGAAGGAAGGGGTTTTAAGAAATCGGCCTTTGGGTTTTAAGAAATCGTTTTGTGAGAATCTCTTGTGCAATTTCATAAATTGAAGAAAAATCTTGCGAAACAATTACTTCAGTTTTGCTAGTAGAAAATCATCTTTAGCATGTGTATCTTCTTGTAATTTATTTTTGCATTGAAGCAGATACAACTTATATGAATTCGGTTTTTTTCTGAGCATCAATATTTTTATTATCTTGTGCAACAAACATTTCGAGGTAATGGCTAGGACCGTTGATATGTTTTTTTAACTTCCCAGTTCTGTTAACAATTTTATAGTCTAACTCTTGTAAGAAAAAAAACCCATCGTAAAATTTTATGTGGTGATTCCTTATTTTACAAGGGTTTTTGAAAGGTGGAGCTATATTTCATTATTTTAAATTTGTTACCAAGTAGATAATTTCGAAATTTTCATAGGGATTCTATGACAGCTTCCTAAGAGCTGTATTTATCTTGCTGAGAAGTCTTTTTGCTCATGAACTGAATGAGATGCGTATTGCCGTTGTCATCTCTTTGTAAAAATCATGAAAAACTTTACTGTGAATCCTGATATAATTAAATTATATTACAAAAAAGTATTTTTCTTGTATTTTTAGAAAACTATTCCCAATTAGTGATTATTTTCTACCAGAGAAGCACTGAAAGATAACTATTCTTTCACAATCAGTAACAACTCAGTTAAATTTTAGATGAAAACATACATTCAAAATCAAAAGTGGACGAATGCATCGAAACAAATACAATTTTTATTAGAATTTTTTTTTTGTTTAATTGGTATGTTAATTATGTTGAAGTAACCATCAAAGCAAATGAAATACTAAATTTTACAAAAACACTCACGATCGCAATTGCACAATTTATATCGCAGAACAAAATGGATGGATGCAATCGATAGAGATGA